>CM061487.1:40368499-42868499 GCA_030867185.1 Tagetes erecta | reverse complement strand
AAGAACACCTTACACCACCGTACGAAACATTAAAACTCCATAATAAACCTAATGAATTCGTCCGAGTCCTTTGAACATCGTACGACAACTTAGGACATCTTACGACTCTTTATGCCACATTAGCAACTCGAAATGAACATTAGTATAATGTAGTACGCCTTACAGCTCCTAAGAACACCTTACACCACCGTACGAAACGTTAAAACTCCATAATAAACCTAATGAATTCGTCCGAGTCCTTTGAACATCGTCCGACAACTCAGGAGATGTTACGGCTCAGTATACGGCACTAGCAACATGAAAAGCACGTTAGAATAATGTAGGACGCGTTACAACTCCTAAGAACACCTTACATCACCGTACAAAACTTTAAAACTCCATAATAAACCAAATTAATTCGTACGAGTCCTTTGAACATCGTACGACAACTTAGGGCATCTTACGACTCTTTATGCCACATTACCAACATGAAAAGCATGTTAGAATAATGTAGGACGCGTTACAGCTCCTAAGAACACCTTACACCACCGTACGAAACATTAAAACTCCATAATAAACCTAATGAATTCGTTCGAGTCCTTTGAACATCGTACGACAACTTAGGACATCTTAAGACTCTTTATGCCACATTAGCAAATCGAAAAGAACGTTAGTATAATGTATGACGCGTTACAGCTCCTAAGAACACCTTACACCACTGTACGAAACATTAAAACTCCATAATAAACCTAATGAATTCGTCTGAGTCCTTTGAACATCGTACGACAACTTAGGACATCTTACGACTCTTTATGCCACATTAGCAACTCGAAATGAACATTAGTATATGGTAGTACGCCTTACAGCTCCTAAGAACACCTTACACCACCGTACGAAACGTTAAAACTCCATAATAAACCTAATGAATTCGTCCGAGTCCTTTGAACATCGTACGACAACTCAGGAGATGTTACGGCTCACTATACGGCACAAGCAACATGAAAAGCACGTTAGAATAATGTAGGACGCGTTACAACTCCTAAGAACACCTTACATCACCGTACAAAACTTTAAAACTCCATAATAAACCAAATTAATTCGTACGAGTCCTTTGAACATCGAGACAAAGATTGTACGGGTCTCTAATCAGAAGAGCACACAAGTTTGAGTTCAAGTACTACCCTTATTGTACTTGGTTTCACTCAAACTAGGGCTCTGATACCAACTTGTAACACCAACAAATTAATGCAGCGGAAAAATACGAACTAGAAAATTTCTTGCTTTGTAAAACATTCTTAAACATTTGAAAAGCATTTGATACTACATTTCAAGCCTTACGTCTTTCATATTTATTACATACATTAAAATACGATGTTTAAAGACTACATGACCATGCCCCCGTACAATCCATATCCTGGCTCGATCTTCAAACTTTCTTGAATTCGTAATAGAGAGACCCTAAACACCTGCTACCACCACATAGTCATATCATTAGTGAAATATATGGCTTCATACAATACTTATATAATAAAGAAATAGTATCTAAAGAAACTCAATAATCATGTAACTTGTCTCTGCAAGTTCATATCCATTATGGTTACTAACTTGAACCCGAGCTCCGGATCTTACTTATAACTCTCATGCATTCATCCTTAACATACCTGCACTTTCATTGCCCATGACATAACGATATCATTAACAACATTATAATACATGCGTACATACCATCCCATGATTGTATTATTATGACCCAACCATCACATACTCAACCATTTCATAGACACGTGCTTATGAGTGTCTATATGTTCTTGCTCGTATCATACGTGCAATTAAAAGTTCAAATGACAAGTTTCAAACAATGAGTTATAAAGAAAATAGAAATATATATGTGCAGAACATGGCCATGTGTCAGTAACATGGTCATGTTACTATCAAGTTTCTTATCCGTACTACATGGCCATGTTGCTACAAGACATGGCAATGTTGCCCTCATGTTACTTATCAGGTGCTACATGGCCATGTTACTACCAGACATGACCATGTCAGAGGCAAAACTTGAGAAACTCTACTGAATTCTTGTGTTCTTTTCATCAAAATCATCTAGAGACCATACAAAAGTATAATACGCCTTATTAATACGTATACTTAGTCATATATCATATTTACAATTTTATACTACTCATGAACATTTTGATATCTATCCCACTTTATATCCTTATGCTTCCAATCCTTACATGTTAGTATTTCCTATTCATTACCATACAAATTTATCCATTTCATATCAATTTCACATACCATAGATACACAAGGATCTCCTTATGTATCACCATAAAAAAAAACTCAATGTTGCACCTTGTTTTCCACCATTCTACATTTATCTAGTTTTCATTCTATATATATACATAAACATGGCATTAACAAACCAAGAGTTTAGTTCATATGTAACTTACCTCGAGTTTTCCAAGTCCTTGCTTGTTTCCTTGCCCCCGATAGCCCCTTTAAAGCTTGAGTCCATCTTGACATGACTCATATCCTTTCATGCCATCACATTCACAACTATATTAGCGTACATGCTCATTCATAACAATATACATTTCCAACTCCTATGTCATGTAGGCTTCATTGTTTAATCACTAACATGTATAAGACATAAACTAACAATCACGTTGTTTGTAATTCAAGCAATTCAATTTGCTATCACATATGATGCAACATAAACAATCTAACATTATCACATCATCTCTCTAATCTTACTATCATATTAGGAACATATGTCAACATTAACACACTAGACTATATTAATTACACCATAGGCATCACATCCACATGCTATAGAGCACATAAAACCTTGTGATCACTTAGGTACGTACACACACATATTCTCATGCATCATAGTGCAGCGTTCGCTATTCAATACAACCAATTATACACATTCCACCCGTTTGACCCGTTTGTGTATCTACTCGTACAACCCATTTTCAAGTATCTTAGATACTCCCAATACATCCCATATAGGTGCACATAATCAAATACGACCAACCATTCATGTTTAAATAAAATATGTTCAAACATCTACTTTTATTTATGTTAAGAAAACTTGCTTTGGTGCAGTACCTTTCTGCATAGCCGTACTAATCAACTCTATTGACCAACTTACAATTTTATTTAGCCTTTCATGTTCAAATATGAATTGTAGTAGACTCAAAGATCTTTTCATCCATATATAGAACTCCTTCACCGGATTTTTCTATGATTTTATATGATTTTTACAAGAACAGGACAGAAGCTAATTTAAGTCCAATCAGCATGCTATATTTTCCGACTAGCAACTTTTATATATTATTTTGATTAACTTCCGATTTGAATTACCTTCTTATGTTCAACTATGAAACGTAACATATTAAAAAGACTTTCAAAGCAAATATAATACACCTCGTTCGAGGATAACCAATTACATCCTTTATTACATTCCGTTCATGTTTGTCAAGTTTTAACATCCAATCTTTACATGCTATCTTCATCTATGCATTTCATCAAACACTTGGTGTGCATACAAGCATCTAAACATAATACACAAGTCATTTATGCCTAACTTTCCAAGTTTATGTCCTTAAGTATAAGATTAAGCATCATTCATTCCAAAATCATTAAACATAGCAACTATATCTAAATCTTGTAATCTAGTCATCAACCTAACCAAAAATGATCATGGGTTATACCCATTATTTCTTACTCCAAGTCTATCATTCGACATACTAATTTCATGATATTAACATACAATCATCAATTATAAGCACAATTCCTACTAAAATTCACATTGTATGCTAAGATTCATCCCTAAGCACTAACTAATTTCATTCATACACCATACATTAAGTCTCTAGCCAATACACATCATCAAAAGAAATTCTTTCACTTACCTCATGTATGAAAATTACTAGATGATCACATTTCTTCAATCATGCAAGACTCAAACCTTCATTCCAATGTTCAATTTTGACAAGTTTATGAGTTTCTCATGAAACCCCTTTCTTCCTGATCAACATCGAAGAGAGAGAGAGAGAGAGAGAGAGATAGAGATTGGAACTATGTCAAATTACCCCCTATAAAATCTCTCCTTTCATATCAACTTTCAAATTAACAAGTTTAACCCCTCAACTTTAGACATGATTATCTTTTAAATCCATGCAAACAACTAATGTCAATTATAGTATAATTTTATCACCACAACACATATTAAAAGACATATAATGTTATAACGTAACATATAAATATCAACTTTCGATTTTGGGGCGTTACAAGTCTACCCCCCTTAATGAAGGTTTCGTCCTCGAAACCTTTTTCATTCTCTCATCCATATTTACTCTTACATACGGTTGTTTATTCATTCCTATGGCAAGTTAGAAAACATACTTTGGTTTGTGTGAAACTGCTTACCTTATAAAAACAATGCACATCTCGAGTCCCTAGGCATTATTCATCTTTGGGAACTCATGTCATTCTATTAAATCTTATATTGATGTATTTTACTAAATTAATTGCAGACGTTACTATTTTTATTTATTCTTCCAGTTCCTTCAAAATACATACTATAACACTACTACTTCCTATTTATTCTTTCAATTCCTTCAAAATACATACTATAACACGTGAACTTACTAATGGCATATACAAATATTTTACACGTGAACAAGCAAAATTGTATGTTTTGTTCATGCATTCCTATATTATCAAAAGAAATTACAAGCAACTGCCAAACATTATGAAAATCATTACCATATTCCAACTTTCCAACCATACATGGTTCTCTATTCTTGTGCTAGTCATAGCAGTGCTCATCATGAGCCTACTTCATCATTATACTATTATCATCCTTTCTAACTATTTTCCTTAACACACATATAGTTCAATTATGAATGTATACACATCACAAACACATTCCAACCATTGAACCATTATCATAACATAATTGTTATTTTGTCTCCATTCTTTCATAATAACTCAAGGTTAGACCATAGTTATAGTCGCTTATTGTTTTTCTACGTATGTTTATTCCAAGGTTAATTTGAAATTATTTCATTCATGCCAATTACTTTTTAGTTAGTTTCATACCTTGTATTACATAGATGTTCACTTGTCTCAAGTGTTTTATACAAATACTACATCTTGACTAAAGATTTCCATTCAATGTCTTGAGATTACTCTCAATAACAACAAATCCGAGTTGAGAATCATCTTGATCTTGAACTTTGAAAGCCAACTTTCTATATTACATCATATTTAAAATACCTTTCATTCGTATATAGACTATTATCCATTTTACCAATTTCTATTTAACAAGCATAAGCTCAACAACTACTAACCTTGCTTTCATCACACTAGTCAAGGACCCATAAGCCGGATCGACATGCTTCTGCCTAATGCCCTTATGTCCATGCCATACTTGGATTACTCTCAATCATCCACATGACTAATTCCATTCAGATTCAACCTGTCATCGGTTTTAGTGGTTTCATCATATCAAGACTTTAGCCATTTGTATCTACAAAATCAAAAGTTAGACATATATACTTGCATTCCATAACATTAGACTTTAAAAAGTCCACTCATGGTTCCTTTCACATACAATGTCTCGCTATCTACAAAATCAAAAGTTAGGCATATACTTGCTATCTACAATTCTTTCACAAGTTTCTTGCCTTCATGCCAAACCATATTACACATTTCATTTCCTATAAAGGATTCTTACATTTCGTTAGTTATATTGCTAATTTTCTACGGTTTGACTTTTCAAAGTCAAACTACCACAATTATTAATTTATTATCCTTGTTCATCAATCCATTTCATTCCTTCTAATCATAGACCAAAGTACGCATTCATACTTTTCTTTCTTTGTCAATTATTAATTCATTCATTCGGGTCTTAGTCAGCTAGCTATCCTAACTCTTACAAAATTGATTACTAACATGTCAAGTAGGTGATTTCATTCGATACGTTTTTCTTTTAATTAAAATTTTCTTGCCAAAGTGACAATTCCCAAATAGTTATGCTCATTTCATAGAATATATACTTCATCCGATTTATTAATATTCTCCTTATATCTACTAAATTATCTTGTTTGACTTTTCAAAACGCTCAAACTATCAACATTCTTGAGTTTTTTTTTTCATTACTAGCTACAACCCATCTTTACCCATATTCATTCATGTAATATGTATATAAGCATTTTGTTAGTAATACAAAATGTGTATCCCAACTAATTAATTAACACTGTGTACTTATTACATCCATACTTATCTTAATTGAAGAGGAAACATCTTCCTCCTTTATCCTGTCTAATCTATACGTGTCTATGGACACATACTTTCATACATGCACGTTCTTTCCTACTTATATACTCTACGCACTTGAAACTTTACATTCAATATAAGTTTATGGACTCGTACTTTCATCCATACATGTTATATCCGTACTTACCTATGGAAACAAAACTTTCCATTCCATACATGTTTGATCCAAACTTACTTATGGACTCAAACTTCCATTCATACATGTTCTATCCGTACTTATCTACGGAAACAAAACTTTCCATCCCATACATGTTTGATCCAAACTTACTTATGGACTCGAACTTCCATTCATACATGTTCTATCCGTACTAATCTACAGAAACAAAACTTTCCATCCCATACATGTTTGATCCAAACTTACTTATGGACTCGAACTTCCATTCATACATATGCTATCCGTACTAATCTACGGAAACAAAACTTTCCATCCCATCCATGTTTGATCCAAACTTACTTACAGACTCAAACCTTTCATCCAATATAGTATGCTCTCAATTACTTAGGAGCCTTACATTTAGTCCACAAACATCCTCAAATTACTTTCTCATACATTATCATGGTTACTTTATAAAAACTTTGAGGTTTTCTACAAGAGCATGTTTATACGTATTCACTATTATTTATTTGATTTTTTTTAAACCTTCTTACTAAACCCCTTCATGTTCACCTCTTTTCAGTTTAGTTTCATCATTTTTCCCACATGACCACTTACTTCGCACTTTGCTAGGCATACCTATAATGATTCTCATGGCCTCACATGTGTTATATGCTTCTTGCACACTGGCCAGGTGCGCATTCCACATACTAGCCATGTGCCTTCATGTAATCATTATCTTATGCCTAGAGAGCGCGTTTCAGTTTCATGTAGTTCTTTCAAATTCATTCTCTACGCAACATTGTTGTGTTCCCTTTAAAATTTACAATCCTCCAAGAGGTTTTTCCTACCGGTGCCAATATATGCTAATATTATGTACCTGTGGTTAGTCTGTCTCTTCCACATGCTTTGAAATATGCCATTGATTTCGTTCTCAAGACATCCTCATCATCTGCTAGAACTCACACTAATATATACATCAAAGTTAGTTTCAACATACTTGCAAGATCTCATTCACTTCTACCTTTGGGTCTTGATCGAGACAAGGATTGTACGGGTCTCTAATCAGAAGAGCACACAAGTTTGAGTTCAAGTACTACCCTTATTGTACTTGGTTTCACTCAAACTAGGGCTCTGATACCAACTTGTAACACCAACAAATTAATGCAGCGGAAAAATACGAACTAGAAAATTTCTTGCTTTGTAAAGCATTCTTAAACATTTGAAAAGCATTTGATACTACATTTCAAGCCTTACGTCTTTCATATTTATTACATACATTAAAATACGATGTTTAAAGACTACATGACCATGCCCCTGTACAATCCATATCCTGGCTCGATCTTCAAAATTTCTTGAATTCGTAATAGAGAGACCCTAAACACCTGCTACCACCACATAGTCATATCATTAGTGAAATATATGGCTTCATACAATACTTATATAATAAAGAAATAGTATCTAAAGAAACTCAATAATCATGTAACTTGTCTCTGCAAGTTCATATCCATTATGGTTACTAACTTGAACCCGAGCTCCGGATCTTACTTATAACTCTCATGCATTCATCCTTAACATACCTGCACTTTCATTGCCCATGACATAACGATATCATTAACAACATTATAATACATGCGTACATACCATCCCATGATCGTATTATTATGACCCAACCATCACATACTCAACCATTTCATAGACACGTGCTTATGAGTGTCTATATGTTCTTGCTCGTATCATACGTGCAATTAAAAGTTCCAATGACAAGTTTCAAACAATGAGTTATAAAGAAAATAGAAATATATATGTGCAGAACATGGCCATGTGTCAGTAACATGGTCATGCTACTATCAAGTTTCTTATCCGTACTACATGGCCATGTTGCTACAAGACATGGCAATGTTACCCTCATATTACTTATCAGGTGCTACATGGCCATGTTACTACCAGACATGACCATGTCAGAGGCAAAACTTGAGAAACTCTACTTAATTCTTGTGTTCTTTTCATCAAAATCATCTAGAGACCATACAAAAGTATAATACGCCTTATTAATACGTATACTTAGTCATATATCATATTTACAATTTCGCTTTCGATACTTTTGGTTTTCTAGCCCCGAAGGCCGTGGAATTTCTGAACAGGGTCAAGCGGGTCGTGCATAGCAATTCCTCGTCGGCTAAGACCCAAAACTTTATTTTTAGTAGGATTGGCTTTGCTATTCAAAAGGGGGTTGCGGCGCAACTTGTTGCCCGTTTACCAGCCACTATATTGTAAATTGTCGTTTCTTCTAATCTAATTGTTTCACTTTAAAAAAAAAAAAAAAGAAAACAAAATTGTTGATGAATATAGATAATTGATATGAGTTAATCTCATTTTGATATTTTGAACCATGTGATAATTTGTTTGTTTGTGACTTTGTGTTAATTTTATACTACTCATGAACATTTTGATATCTATCCCACTTTATATCCTTATGCTTCCAATCCTTACATGTTAGTATTTCCTATTCATTACCATACAAATTTATCCATTTCATATCAATTTCACATACCAAAGATACACAAGGATCTCCTTATGTATCACCATAAAAAAAAACTCAATGTTGCACCTTGTTTTCCACCATTCTACATTTATCTAGTTTTCATTCTATATATAGAAACATGAAAAGCATGTTAGAATAATGTAGGACGCGTTACAACTCCTAAGAACACCTTACATCACCGTACAAAACTTTAAAACTCCATAATGAACCTAATGAATTTGTATGAGTCCTTTGAATATCGTACGACAACTTAGGACATCTTACGACTCTTTATGCCACATTAGCAAATCGAAAAGAACGTTAGTATAATGTAGAACGCGTTACAACTCCTAAGAACACCTTACACCACCGTACGAAACATTAAAACTCCATAATAAACCTAATGAATTCGTCTGAGTCGTTTGAACATCGAACGACAACTTAGGACATCTTACGACTCTTTATGCCACATTAGCAACTCGAAATGAACATTAGTATAATGTGGTACGCCTTACAGCTCCTAAGAACACCTTACACCACCGTACGAAACGTTAAAACTCCGTAATAAACCTAATGAGTTTGTCCGAGTCCTTTGAACATCGTACGACAACTTTGGAGATCTTAAGACTCTTTATGCCACATTAGCAACTCGAAAAGAACGTTAGTATGATGTAGGACGCCTTACAGCTCCTAAGATCACCTTACACCACCGTACGAAACATTAAAACTCCATAATAAACCTAATGAATTCGTCCGAGTCCTTGAACATCGTACGACAACTCAGGAGATGTTACACCTCAGTATACAGCATTAGCAACATGAAAAGCACGTTAGAATAATGTAGGACGCGTTACAACTCCTAAGAACACCGTACAAAACTTTAAAACTCCATAATAAACCAAATTAATTCGTACGAGTCCTTTGAACATCGTACGACAACTTAGGACATCTTACGACTCTTTATGCCACATTACCAACATGAAAAGCATGTTAGAATAATGTAGGACGCGTTACAGCTCCTAAGAACACCTTACACCACCGTACGAAACATTAAAACTCCATAATAAACCTAATGAATTCGTTCGAGTCCTTTGAACATCGTACGACAACTCAGGAGATGTTACAGCTCAGTATACAGCATTAGCAACATGAAAAGCACGATAGAATAATTTAGGACGCGTTACAACTCCTAAGAACACCTTACATCACCGTACAAAACTTTAAAACTTCATAGTAAACCTAATTAATTCGTACGAGTCCTCTAAACATCGTACGACAACTTAGGACATCTTACGACTCTTTATGCCACATTAGCAACATGAAAAGCACATTAGAATAATGTAGGACGCCTTACAGCTCCTAAGAACACCTTACACTACCGTACGAAACGTTAAAACTCCATCATAAACCTAATGAATTCGTCCGAGTCCTTTGAACATCGTACGACAACTTAGGACATCTTAAGACTCTTTATGCCACATTAGCAAGTCGAAAAGAACGTTAGTATAATGTAGGACGCGTTACAACTCCTAAGAACACCTTACACCACCGTACGAAACATTAAAACTCCATAATAAACCTAATGAATTCGTCTGAGTCCTTTGAACATCGTACGACAACTTAGGACATCTTACGACTCTTTATGCCACATTAGCAACTCGAAATGAACATTAGTATAATGTAGTACGCCTTACAGCTCCTAAGAACACCTTACACCACCGTACGAAAAGTTAAAACTCCATAATAAACCTAATGAATTCGTCCGAGTCCTTTGAACATCGTACGACAACTCAGGAGATGTTACGGCTCAGTATACGGCACTAGCAACATGAAAAGCACGTTAGAATAATGTAGTACGCGTTACAACTCCTAAGAACACCTTACATCACCGTACAAAACTTTAAAACTCCATAATAAACCAAATTAATTCGTACGAGTCCTTTGAACATCGTACGACAACTTAGGACATCTTACGACTCTTTATGCCACATTAGCAACATGAAAAGCATGTTAGAATAATATAGGACGCGTTACAACTCCTAAGAACAACTTACATCACCGTACAAAACTTTAAAACTCCATAATAAACCTAATGAATTTGTACGAGTCGTTTGAACATCGAACGACAACTTAGGACATCTAACGACTCTTTATGCCACATTAGCAACTCGAAATGAACATTAGTATAATGTAGTACGCCTTACAGCTCCTAAGAACACCTTACACCACCGTACGAAACGTTAAAACTCCGTAATAAACCTAATGAGTTCGTCCGAGTCCTTTGAACATCGTACGACAACTTAGGAGATCTTAAGACTCTTTATGCCACATTAGCAACTCGAAAAGAACGTTAGTATGATGTAGGACGCCTTATAGCTCCTAAGATCACCTTACACCACCGTACGAAACATTAAAACTCCATAATAAACCTAATGAATTCGTCCGAGTCCTTTGAACATCGTACGACAACTCAGGAGATGTTACAGCTCAGTATACAGCATTAGCAACATGAAAAGCACGTTAGAATAATGTAGGACGCGTTACAACTCCTAAGAACACCTTACATCACCGTACAAAACTTTAAAACTCCATAATAAACGTAATTAATTCGTACGAGTCCTTTGAACATCGTACGACAACTTAGGACATCTTACGACTCTTTATGCCACATTAGCAAATCGAAAAGAACGTTAGTATAATGTAGGACGCGTTACAGCTCCTAAGAACACCTTACACCACCGTACGAAACATTAAAACTCCATAATGAACCTAATGAATTTGTCCGAGTCCTTTGAACATCGTACGACAACTCAGGAGATTTTACAGCTCAGTATACAGCATTAGCAACATGAAAAGCACGTTAGAATAATTTAGGACGCGTTACAACTCCTAAGAACTCCTTACATCACTGTACAAAACTTTAAAACTCCATAGTAAACCAAATTAATTCGTACGAGTCCTTTGAACATCGTACGACAACTTAGGACATCTTACGACTCTTTATGCCACATTACCAACATTAAAAGCATGTTAGAGTAATGTAGGACGCGTTACAGCTCCTAAGAACACCTTACACCACCGTACGAAACATTAAAACTCCAAAATAAACCTAATGAATTCGTTCGAGTCCTTTGAACATCGTACGACAACTTAAGACATCTTAAGACTCTATATGCGACATTAGCAACTCGAAAAGAACGTTAGTATGATGTAGGACGCCTTACAGCTCCTAAGAACACCTTACACCATCGTACGAAACATTAAAACTCCATAATAAACCTAATGAATTTGTCCGAGTCCTTTGAACATCGTACGACAACTTAGGACATCTTAAGACTCTTTATGCCACATTAGCAAATCGAAAAGAACGTTAGTATAATGTAGGACGCGTTACAGCTCCTAAGAACACCTTACACCACCGTACGAAACATTAAAACTCCATAATAAACCTAATGAATTCGTCCGAGTTCTTTGAACATCGTACGACAACTTAGGACATCTTACGACTCTTTATGCCACATTAGCGACTCGAAATGAACATTAGTATAATGTAGTACGCCTTACAGCTCCTAAGAACACGTTACACCACCGTACGAAACGTTAAAAATCCATAATAAACCTAATGAATTCGTCCGAGTCCTTTGAACATCGTACGACAACTCAGGAGATGTTACGGCTCAGTATACGGCACTAGCAACATGAAAAGCACGTTAGAATAATGTAGGACGCGTTACAACTCCTAAGAACACCTTACATCACCGTACAAAACTTTAAAACTCCATAATAAACCAAATTAATTCGTACGAGTCCTTTGAACATCGTACGACAACTTAGGACATCTTACGACTCTTTATGCCACATTAGCAAATCGAAAAGAACGTTAGTATAATGTAGGACGCGTTACAGCTCCTAATAACACCTTACACCACCGTACGAAACATTAAAACTCCATAATGAACCTAATGAATTTGTCCGAGTCCTTTGAACATCGTACGACAACTCAGGAGATTTTACAGCTCAGTATACAGCATTAGCAACATGAAAAGCACGTTAGAATAATTTAGGACGCGTTACAACTCCTAAGAACATGTTACATCACCGTATAAAACTTTAAAACTCCATAATAAACCAAATTAATTCGTACGAGTCCTTTGAACATCGTACGACAACTTAGGACATTTTACGACTCTTTATGCCACATTAGCAACTCGAAATGAACATTAGTATAATGTAGTATGCCTTACAGCTCCTAAGAACACCTTACACCACCGTACGAAACGTTAAAACTCCATAATAAACCTAATGAGTTCGTCCGAGTCCTTTGAACATCGTACGAAAACTTAGGAGATCTTAAGACTCTTTATGCCACATTAGCAACTCGAAAAGAACGTTAGTATGATGTAGGACGCCTTACAGCTCCTAAGAACACCTTACACCACCGTACGAAACATTAAAACTCCATAATAAACCTAATGAATTCGTCTGAGTCGTTTGAACATCGAGCAACAACTTAGGACATCTTACGACTCTTTATGCCACATTAGCAACTCGAAATGAACATTAGTATAATGTAGTATGCCTTACAGCTCCTAAGAACACCTTACACCACCGTACGAAACGTTAAAACTCCATAATAAACCTAATGAATTCGTCCGAGTCCTTTGAACATCGTACGACAACTCAGGAGATGTTACGGCTCAGTATACGGCACTAGCAACATGAAAAGCACGTTAGAATAATGTAGGACGCGTTACAACTCCTAAGAACACCTTACATCACCGTACAAAACTTTAAAACTCCATAATAAACCAAATTAATTCGTACGAGTCCTTTGAACATCGTACGACAACTCAGGAGATGTTACAGCTCAGTATACAGCATTAGCAACATGAAAAGCACGTTAGAATAATGTAGGACGCGTTACAACTCCTAAGAACACCTTACATCACCGTACAAAACTTTAAAACTCCATAATAAACGTAATTAATTCGTACGAGTCCTTTGAACATCGTACCACAACTTAGGACATCTTACGACTCTTTATGCCACATCAGCAACTCGAAAAGAACATTAGTATAATGTAGGACGCCTTACAGCTCCTAAGAACACCTTACACCACCGTACGAAACATTAAAACTCCATAATAAACCTAATGAACTCGTCCGAGTCCTTTGAACATCGTACGACAACTCAGGAGATGTTACAGCTCAGTATACAGCATTAGCAACATGAAAAGCACGTTAGAATAATGTAGGACGCGTTACAACTCCTAAGAACACCTTACATCACCGTATAAAACTTTAAAACTCCATAGTAAACCAAATTAATTCGTACGAGTCCTTTGAACATCGTACGACAACTTAGGACATCTTACGACTCTTTATGCCACATTACCAACATTAAAAGCATGTTAGAGTAATGTAGGACGCGTTACAGCTCCTAAGAACACCTTACACCACCGTACGAAACATTAAAACTCCATAATAAACCTAATGAATTCGTTCGAGTCCTTTGAACATCGTACGACAACTTAAGACATCTTAAGACTCTATATGCGACATTAGCAACTCGAAAAGAACGTTAGTATGATGTAGGACGCCTTACAGCTCGTAAGAACACCTTACACCACCGTACGAAACATTAAAACTTCATAATAAACCTAATGAATTCGTCCGAGTCCTTTGAACATCGTACGACAACTTAGGACATCTTAAGACTCTTTATGCCACATTAGCAAATCGAAAAGAACGTTAGTATAATGTAGGACGCGTTACAGCTCCTAAGAACACCTTACACCACCGTACGAAACATTAAAACTCCATAATAAACCTAATGAATTCGTCCGAGTCCTTTGAACATCGTACGACAACTTAGGACATCTTACGACTCTTTATGCCACATTAGCAACTCGAAATGAACATTAGTATAATGTAGTATGCCTTACAGCTCCTAAGAACCCCTTACACCACCGTACGAAACGTTAAAACTCCATAATAAACCTAATGAATTCGTCCGAGTCCTTTGAACATCGTACGACAACTCAGGAGATGTTACGGCTCAGTATACGGCACTAGCAACATGAAAAGCACGTTAGAATAATGTAGGACGCGTTACAACTCCTAAGAACACCTTACATCACCGTACAAAACTTTAAAACTCCATAATAAACCAAATTAATTCGTACGAGTCCTTTGAACATCGTACGACAACTTAGGACATCTTACGACTCTTTATGCCACATTAGCAAATCGAAAAGAACGTTAGTATAATGTAGGACGCGTTACAGCTCCTAAGAACACCTTACACCACCGTACGAAACATTAAAACTCCATAATGAACCTAATGAATTTGTCCGAGTCCTTTGAACATCGTACGACAACTCAGGAGATTTTACAGCTTAGTATACAGCATTAGCAACATGAAAAGCACGTTAGAATAATTTAGGACGCGTTACAACTCCTAAGAACATGTTACATCACCGTATAAAACTTTAAAACTCCATAATAAACCAAATTAATTCGTACGAGTCCTTTGAACATCGTACGACAACTTAGGACATTTTACGACTCTTTATGCCACATTAGCAACTCGAAATGAACATTAGTATAATGTAGTACGCCTTACAGCTCCTAAGAACACCTTACACCACCGTACGAAACGTTAAAACTACATAATAAACCTAATGAGTTCGTCCGAGTCCTTTGAACATCGTACGACAACTTAGGAGATCTTAAGACTCTTTATGCCACATTAGCAACTCGAAAAGAACGTTAGTATGATGTAGGACGCCTTACAGCTCCTAAGAACACCTTACACCACCGTACGAAACATTAAAACTCCATAATAAACCTAATGAATTCGTCTGAGTCGTTTGAACATCGAACAACAACTTAGGACATCTTACGACTCTTTATGCCTCATTAGCAACTCGAAATGAACATTAGTATAATGTAGTACGCCTTACAGCTCCTAAGAACACCTTACACCACCGTACGAAACGTTAAAACTCCATAATAAACCTAATGAATTCGTCCGAGTCCTTTGAACATCGTACGACAACTAAGGAGATGTTACGGCTCAGTATACGGCACTAGCAACATGAAAAGCACGTTAGAATAATGTAGGACGCGTTACAACTCCTAAGAACACCTTACATCACCGTACAAAACTTTAAATCTCCATAATAAACCAAATTAATTCGTACGAGTCCTTTGAACATCGTACGACAACTCAGGAGATGTTACAGCTCAGTATACAACATTAGCAACATGAAAAGCACGATAGAATAATGTAGGACGCGTTACAACTCCTAAGAACACCTTACATCACCGTACAAAACTTTAAAACTCCATAATAAACGTAATTAATTCGTACGAGTCCTTTGAACATCGTACGACAACTTAGGACATCTTACGACTCTTTATGCCACATTAGCAACTCGAAATGAACATTAGTATAATGTAGTATGCCTTACAGCTCCTAAGAACCCCTTACACCACCGTACGAAACGTTAAAACTCCATAATAAACCTAATGAATTCGTCCGAGTCCTTTGAACATCGTACGACAACTCAGGAGATGTTACGGCTCAGTATACGGCACTAGCAACATGAAAAGCACGTTAGAATAATGTAGGACGCGTTACAACTCCTAAGAACACCTTACATCACCGTACAAAACTTTAAAACTCCATAATAAACCAAATTAATTCGTACGAGTCCTTTGAACATCGTACGACAACTTAGGACATCTTACGACTCTTTATGCCACATTAGCAAATCGAAAAGAACGTTAGTATAATGTAGGACGCGTTACAGCTCCTAAGAACACCTTACACCATCGTACGAAACATTAAAACTCCATAATGAACCTAATGAATTTGTCCGAGTCCTTTGAACATCGTACGACAACTCAGGAGATTTTACAGCTTAGTATACAGCATTAGCAACATGAAAAGCACGTTAGAATAATTTAGGACGCGTTACAACTCCTAAGAACATGTTACATCACCGTATAAAACTTTAAAACTCCATAATAAACCAAATTAATTCGTACGAGTCCTTTGAACATCGTACGACAACTTAGGACATTTTACGACTCTTTATGCCACATTAGCAACTCGAAATGAACATTAGTATAATGTAGTACGCCTTACAGCTCCTAAGAACACCTTACACCACCGTACGAAACGTTAAAACTACATAATAAACCTAATGAGTTCGTCCGAGTCCTTTGAACATCGTACGACAACTTAGGAGATCTTAAGACTCTTTATGCCACATTAGCAACTCGAAAAGAACGTTAGTATGATGTAGGACGCCTTACAGCTCCTAAGAACACCTTACACCACCGTACGAAACATTAAAACTCCATAATAAACCTAATGAATTCGTCTGAGTCGTTTGAACATCGAACAACAACTTAGGACATCTTACGACTCTTTATGCCTCATTAGCAACTCGAAATGAACATTAGTATAATGTAGTACGCCTTACAGCTCCTAAGAACACCTTACACCACCGTACGAAACGTTAAAACTCCATAATAAACCTAATGAATTCGTCCGAGTCCTTTGAACATCGTACGACAACTAAGGAGATGTTACGGCTCAGTATACGGCACTAGCAACATGAAAAGCACGTTAGAATAATGTAGGACGCGTTACAACTCCTAAGAACACCTTACATCACCGTACAAAACTTTAAATCTCCATAATAAACCAAATTAATTCGTACGAGTCCTTTGAACATCGTACGACAACTCAGGAGATGTTACAGCTCAGTATACAACATTAGCAACATGAAAAGCACGATAGAATAATGTAGGACGCGTTACAACTCCTAAGAACACCTTACATCACCGTACAAAACTTTAAAACTCCATAATAAACGTAATTAATTCGTACGAGTCCTTTGAACATCGTACGACAACTTAGGACATCTTACGACTCTTTATGCCACATTAGCAACTCGAAATGAACATTAGTATAATGTAGTATGCCTTACAGCTCCTAAGAACCCCTTACACCACCGTACGAAACGTTAAAACTCCATAATAAACCTAATGAATTCGTCCGAGTCCTTTGAACATCGTACGACAACTCAGGAGATGTTACGGCTCAGTATACGGCACTAGCAACATGAAAAGCACGTTAGAATAATGTAGGACGCGTTACAACTCCTAAGAACACCTTACATCACCGTACAAAACTTTAAAACTCCATAATAAACCAAATTAATTCTTACGAGTCCTTTGAACATCGTACGACAACTTAGGACATCTTACGACTCTTTATGCCACATTAGCAAATCGAAAAGAACGTTAGTATAATGTAGGACGCGTTACAGCTCCTAAGAACACCTTACACCACCGTACGAAACATTAAAACTCCATAATGAACCTAATGAATTTGTCCGAGTCCTTTGAACATCGTACGACAACTCAGGAGATTTTACAGCTCAGTATACAGCATTAGCAACATGAAAAGCACGTTAGAATAATTTAGGACGCGTTACAACTCCTAAGAACATGTTACATCACCGTATAAAACTTTAAAACTCCATAATAAACCAAATTAATTCGTACGAGTCCTTTGAACATCGTACGACAACTTAGGACATTTTACGACTCTTTATGCCACATTAGCAACTCGAAATGAACATTAGTATAATGTAGTACGCCTTACAGCTCCTAAGAACACCTTACACCACCGTACGAAACGTTAAAACTCCATAATAAACCTAATGAGTTCGTCCGAGTCCTTTGAACATCGTACGACAACTTAGGAGATCTTAAGACTCTTTATGCCACATTAGCAACTCGAAAAGAACGTTAGTATGATGTAGGACGCCTTACAGCTCCTAAGAACACCTTACACCACCGTACGAAACATTAAAACTCCATAATAAACCTAATGAATTCGTCCGAGTCGTTTGAACATCGAACAACAACTTAGGACATCTTACGACTCTTTATGCCACATTAGCAACTCGAAATGAACATTAGTATAATGTAGTACGCCTTACAGCTCCTAAGAACACCTTACACCACCGTACGAAACGTTAAAACTCCATAATAAACCTAATGAATTCGTCCGAGTCCTTTGAACATCGTACGACAACTCAGAAAATGTTACGGCTCAGTATACGGCACTAGCAACATGAAAAGCACGTTAGAATAATGTAGGACGCGTTACAACTCCTAAGAACACCTTACATCACCGTACAAAACTTTAAAACTCCATAATAAACCAAATTAATTCGTACGAGTCCTTTGAACATCGTTCGACAACTCAGGAGATGTTACAGCTCAGTATACAACATTAGCAACATGAAAAGCAAAATAGAATAATGTAGGACACGTTACAACTCCTAAGAACACCTTACATCACCGTACAAAACTTTAAAACTCCATAATAAACGTAATTAATTCGTACGAGTCCTTTGAACATCGTACGACAACTTAGGACATCTTACGACTCTTTATGCCACATCAGCAACTCGAAAAGAACATTAGTATAATGTAGGACGCCTTACAGCTCCTAAGAACACCTTACACCACCGTACGAAACATTAAAACTCCATAATAAACCTAATGAATTCGTCCGAGTC
This sequence comes from Tagetes erecta, assembly GCA_030867185.1. Lineage (NCBI taxonomy): Eukaryota > Viridiplantae > Streptophyta > Magnoliopsida > Asterales > Asteraceae > Tagetes > Tagetes erecta. The sequence goes on along the minus strand of CM061487.1, from coordinate 42,848,942 downwards.
CTTTGAACATCGTACGACAACTTAGGACATCTTAAGACTCTTTATGCCACATTAGCAAATCGAAAAGAACGTTAGTATAATGTAGGACGCGTTACAGCTCCTAAGAACACCTTACACCACCGTACGAAACATTAAAACTCCATAATAAACCTAATGAATTCTTCCGAGTCCTTTGAACATCGTACGACAACTTAGGACATCTTACGACTCTTTATGCCACATTAGCAACTCGAAATGAACATTAGTATAATGTAGTACGCCTTACAGCTCCTAAGAACACCTTACACCACCGTACGAAACGTTAAAATTCCATAATAAACCTAATGAATTCGTCCGAGTCCTTTGAACATCGTACGACAACTCAGGAGATGTTACGGCTCAGTATACGGCACTAGCAACATGAAAAGCACGTTAGAATAATGTAGGACGCGTTACAACTCCTAAGAACACCTTACATCACCGTACAAAACTTTAAAACTCCATAATAAACCAAATTAATTCGTACGAGTCCTTTGAACATCGTACGACAACTCAGGAGATGTTACAGCTCAGTATACAACATTAGCAACATGAAAAGCACAATAGAATAATGTAGGACGCGTTACAACTCCTAAGAACACCTTACATCACCGTACAAAACTTTAAAACTCCATAATAAACGTAATTAATTCGTACGAGTCCTTTGAACATCGTACGACAACTTAGGACATCTTACGACTCTTTATGCCACATCAGCAACTCGAAAAGAACATTAGTATAATGTAGGACGCCTTACAGCTCCTAAGAACACCTTACACCACCGTACGAAACATTAAAACTCCATAATAAACCTAATGAATTCGTCCGAGTCCTTTGAACATCGTACGACAACTTAGGACATCTTAAGACTCTTTATGCCACATTAGCAAATCGAAAAGAACGTTAGTATAATGTAGGACGCGTTACAGCTCCTAAGAACACCTTACACCACCGTACGAAACATTAAAACTCCATAATAAACCTAATGAATTCTTCCGAGTCCTTTGAACATCGTACGACAACTTAGGACATCTTACGACTCTTTATGCCACATTAGCAACTCGAAATGAACATTAGTATAATGTAGTACGCCTTACAGCTCCTAAGAACACCTTACACCACCGTACGAAACGTTAAAACTCCATAATAAACCTAATGAATTCGTCCGAGTCCTTTGAACATCGTACGACAACTCAGGAGATGTTACGGCTCAGTATACGGCACTAGCAACATGAAAAGCACGTTAGAATAATGTAGGACGCGTTACAACTCCTAAGAACACCTTACATCACCGTACAAAACTTTAAAACTCCATAATAAACCAAATTAATTCGTACGAGTCCTTTGAACATCGTACGACAACTTAGGACATCTTACGACTCTTTATGCCACATTAGCAAATCGAAAAGAACGTTAGTATAATGTAGGACGCGTTACAGCTCCTAAGAACACCTTACACCACCATACGAAACATTAAAACTCCATAATGAACCTAATGAATTTGTCCGAGTCCTTTGAACATCGTACGACAACTCAGGAGATTTTACAGCTCAGTATACAGCATTAGCAACATGAAAAGCACGTTAGAATAATTTAGGACGCGTTACAACTCCTAAGAACATGTTACATCACCGTATAAAACTTTAAAACTCCATAATTAACCTAATGAGTTCGTCCGAGTCCTTTGAACATCGTACGACAACTTAGGAGATCTTAAGACTCTTTATGCCACATTAGCAACTCGAAAAGAACGTTAGTATGATGTAGGACGCCTTACAGCTCCTAAGAACACCTTACACCACCGTATGAAACATTAAAACTCCATAATAAACCTAATGAATTCGTCTGAGTCGTTTGAACATCGAATAACAACTTAGGACATCTTACGACTCTTTATGCCACATTAGCAACTCGAAATGAACATTAGTATAATGTAGTACGCCTTACAGCTCCTAAGAACACCTTACACCACCGTACGAAACGTTAAAACTCCGTAATAAACCTAATGAGTTCGTACGAGTCCTTTGAACATCGTACGACAACTTAGGACATCATACGTCTCTTTATGCCACATTAGCAAATCGAAAAGAACGTTACTATAATGTAGAACGCCTTACAGCTCCTAAGAACACCTTACACCACCGTACGAAACATTAAAACTCCATAATAAACCTAATGAATTCGTCCGAGTCCTTTGAACATCGTACGACAACTCAGGAGATGTTACGGCTCAGTATACGGCACTAGCAACATGAAAAGCACGTTAGAATAATGTAGGACGCGTTACAACTCCTAAGAACACCTTACATCACCGTACAAAACTTTAAAACTCCATAATAAACCAAATTAATTCGTACGAGTCCTTTGAACATCGTACGACAACTCAGGAGATGTTACAGCTCAGTATACAACATTAGCAACATGAAAAGCACAATAGAATAATGTAGGACGCGTTACAACTCCTAAGAACACCTTACATCACCGTACAAAACTTTAAAACTCCATAATAAACGTAATTAATTCGTACGAGTCCTTTGAACATCGTACGACAACTTAGGACATCTTACGACTCTTTATGCCACATCAGCAACTCGAAAAGAACATTAGTATAATGTAGGACGCCTTACAGCTCCTAAGAACACCTTACACCACCGTACGAAACATTAAAACTCCATAATAAACCTAATGAATTCGTCCGAGTCCTTTGAACATCGTACGACAACTTAGGACATCTTAAGACTCTTTATGCCACATTAGCAAATCGAAAAGAACGTTAGTATAATGTAGGACGCGTTACAGCTCCTAAGAACACCTTACACCACCGTACGAAACATTAAAACTCCATAATAAACCTAATGAATTCTTCCGAGTCCTTTGAACATCGTACGACAACTTAGGACATCTTACGACTCTTTATGCCACATTAGCAACTCGAAATGAACATTAGTATAATGTAGTACGCCTTACAGCTCCTAAGAACACCTTACACCACCGTACGAAACGTTAAAACTCCATAATAAACCTAATGAATTCGTCCGAGTCCTTTGAACATCGTACGACAACTCAGGAGATGTTACGGCTCAGTATACGGCACTAGCAACATGAAAAGCACGTTAGAATAATGTAGGACGCGTTACAACTCCTAAGAACACCTTACATCACCGTACAAAACTTTAAAACTCCATAATAAACCAAATTAATTCGTACGAGTCCTTTGAACATCATACGACAACTTAGGACATCTTACGACTCTTTATGCCACATTAGCAAATCGAAAAGAACGTTAGTATAATGTAGGACGCGTTACAGCTCCTAAGAACACCTTACACCACCATACGAAACATTAAAACTCCATAATGAACCTAATGAATTTGTCCGAGTCCTTTGAACATCGTACGACAACTCAGGAGATTTTACAGCTCAGTATACAGCATTAGCAACATGAAAAGCACGTTAGAATAATTTAGGACGCGTTACAACTCCTAAGAACATGTTACATCACCGTATAAAACTTTAAAACTCCATAATAAACCTAATGAGTTCGTCCGAGTCCTTTGAACATCGTACGACAACTTAGGAGATCTTAAGACTCTTTATGCCACATTAGCAACTCGAAAAGAACGTTAGTATGATGTAGGACGCCTTACAGCTCCTAAGAACACCTTACACCACCGTATGAAACATTAAAACTCCATAATAAACCTAATGAATTCGTCTGAGTCGTTTGAACATCGAATAACAACTTAGGACATCTTACGACTCTTTATGCCACATTAGCAACTCGAAATGAACATTAGTATAATGTAGTACGCCTTACAGCTCCTAAGAACACCTTACACCACCGTACGAAACGTTAAAACTCCGTAATAAACCTAATGAGTTCGTACGAGTCCTTTGAACATCGTACGACAACTTAGGACATCATACGTCTCTTTATGCCACATTAGCAAATCGAAAAGAACGTTACTATAATGTAGAACGCCTTACAGCTCCTAAGAACACCTTACACCACCGTACGAAACATTAAAACTCCATAATAAACCTAATGAATTCGTCCGAGTCCTTTGAACATCGTACGACAACTCAGGAGATGTTACGGCTCAGTATACGGCACTAGCAACATGAAAAGCACGTTAGAATAATGTAGGACGCGTTACAACTCCTAAGAACACCTTACATCACCGTACAAAACTTTAAAACTCCATAATAAACCAAATTAATTCGTACGAGTCCTTTGAACATCGTACGACAACTCAGGAGATGTTACAGCTCAGTATACAACATTAGCAACATGAAAAGCACAATAGAATAATGTAGGACGCGTTACAACTCCTAAGAACACCTTACATCACCGTACAAAACTTTAAAACTCCATAATAAACGTAATTAATTCGTACGAGTCCTTTGAACATCGTACGACAACTTAGGACATCTTACGACTCTTTATGCCACATCAGCAACTCGAAAAGAACATTAGTATAATGTAGGACGCCTTACAGCTCCTAAGAACACCTTACACCACCGTACGAAACATTAAAACTCCATAATAAACCTAATGAATTCGTCCGAGTCCTTTGAACATCGTACGACAACTTAGGACATCTTAAGACTCTTTATGCCACATTAGCAAATCGAAAAGAACGTTAGTATAATGTAGGACGCGTTACAGCTCCTAAGAACACCTTACACCACCGTACGAAACATTAAAACTCCATAATAAACCTAATGAATTCTTCCGAGTCCTTTGAACATCGTACGACAACTTAGGACATCTTACGACTCTTTATGCCACATTAGCAACTCGAAATGAACATTAGTATAATGTAGTACGCCTTACAGCTCCTAAGAACACCTTACACCACCGTACGAAACGTTAAAACTCCATAATAAACCTAATGAATTCGTCCGAGTCCTTTGAACATCGTACGACAACTCAGGAGATGTTACGGCTCAGTATACGGCACTAGCAACATGAAAAGCACGTTAGAATAATGTAGGACGCGTTACAACTCCTAAGAACACCTTACATCACCGTACAAAACTTTAAAACTCCATAATAAACCAAATTAATTCGTACGAGTCCTTTGAACATCGTACGACAACTTAGGACATCTTACGACTCTTTATGCCACATTAGCAAATCGAAAAGAACGTTAGTATAATGTAGGACGCGTTACAGCTCCTAAGAACACCTTACACCACCATACGAAACATTAAAACTCCATAATGAACCTAATGAATTTGTCCGAGTCCTTTGAACATCGTACGACAACTCAGGAGATTTTACAGCTCAGTATACAGCATTAGCAACATGAAAAGCACGTTAGAATAATTTAGGACGCGTTACAACTCCTAAAAACATGTTACATCACCGTATAAAACTTTAAAACTCCATAATAAACCTAATGAGTTCGTCCGAGTCCTTTGAACATCGTACGACAACTTAGGAGATCTTAAGACTCTTTATGCCACATTAGCAACTCGAAAAGAACGTTAGTATGATGTAGGACGCCTTACAGCTCCTAAGAACACCTTACACCACCGTATGAAACATTAAAACTCCATAATAAACCTAATGAATTCGTCTGAGTCGTTTGAACATCGAATAACAACTTAGGACATCTTACGACTCTTTATGCCACATTAGCAACTCGAAATGAACATTAGTATAATGTAGTACGCCTTACAGCTCCTAAGAACACCTTACACCACCGTACGAAACGTTAAAACTCCGTAATAAACCTAATGAGTTCGTACGAGTCCTTTGAACATCGTACGACAACTTAGGACATCATACGTCTCTTTATGCCACATTAGCAAATCGAAAAGAACGTTACTATAATGTAGAACGCCTTACAGCTCCTAAGAACACCTTACACCACCGTACGAAACATTAAAACTCCATAATAAACCTAATGAATTCGTCCGAGTCCTTTGAACATCGTACAACAACTTAGGACATCTTACGACTCTTTATGCCACATCAGCAACTCGAAAAGAACATTAGTATAATGTAGGACGCCTTACAGCTCCTAAGAACACCTTACACCACCGTACGAAACATTAAAACTCCATAATAAACCTAATGAACTCGTCCGAGTCCTTTGAACATCGTACGACAACTCAGGAGATGTTACAGCTCAGTATACAGCATTAGCAACATGAAAAGCACGTTAGAATAATGTAGGACGCGTTACAACTCCTAAGAACACCTTACATCACCGTACAAAACTTTAAAACTCCATAGTAAACCAAATTAATTCGTACGAGTCCTTTGAACATCGTACGACAACTTAGGACATCTTACGACTCTTTATGCCACATTACCAACATTAAAAGCATATTAGAGTAATGTAGGACGCGTTACAGCTCCTAAGAACACCTTACACCACCGTACGAAACATTAAAACTCCATAATAAACCTAATGAATTCGTTCGAGTCCTTTGAACATCGTACGACAACTTAAGACATCTTAAGACTCTATATGCGACATTAGCAACTCGAAAAGAACGTTAGTATGATGTAGGACACCTTACAGCTCCTAAGAACACCTTACACCACCGTACGAAACATTAAAACTCCATAATAAACCTAATGAATTCGTCCGAGTCCTTTGAACATCGTACGACAACTTAGGACATTTTACGACTCTTTATGCCACATTAGCAACTCGAAATGAACATTAGTATAATGTAGTACGCCTTACAGCTCCTAAGAACACCTTACACCACCGTACGAAACATTAAAACTCCATAATAAACCTAATGAATTCGTCCGAGTCCTTTGAACATCGTACGACAACTTAGGACATCTTACGACTCTTTATGCCACATTAGCAACTCGAAATGAACATTAGTATAATGTAGTACGCCTTACAGCTCCTAAGAACACCTTACACCACCGTACGAAACGTTTAAACTCCATAATAAACCTAATGAATTTGTCCGAGTCCTTTGAACATCGTACGACAACTCAGGAGATGTTACGGCTCAGTATACGGCACTAGCAACATGAAAAGCACGTTAGAATAATGTAGGACGCGTTACAACTCCTAAGAACACCTTACATCACCGTACAAAACTTTAAAACTCCCTAATAAACCAAATTAATTCGTACGAGTCCTTTGAACATCGTACGACAACTTAGGACATCTTACGACTCTTTATGCCACATTAGCAAATCGAAAAGAACGTTAGTATAATGTAGGACGCGTTACAGCTCCTAAGAACACCTTACACCACCGTACGAAACATTAAAACTCCATAATGATCCTAATGAATTTGTCAGAGTCCTTTGAACATCGTACGACAACTCAGGAGATTTTACAGCTCAGTATACAGCATTAGCAACATCAAAAGCACGTTAGAATAATTTAGGACGCGTTACAACTCCTAAGAACATGTTACATCACCGTATAAAACTTTAAAACTCCATAATAAACCAAATTAATTCGTACGAGTCCTTTGAACATCGTACGACAACTTAGGACATTTTACGACTCTTTATGCCACATTAGCAACTCGAAATGAACATTAGTATAATGTAGTACGCCTTACAGCTCCTAAGAACACCTTACACCACCGTACGAAACGTTAAAACTCCATAATAAACCTAATGAGTTCGTCCGAGTCCTTTGAACATCGTACGACAACTTAGGAGATCTTAAGACTCTTTATGCCACATTAGCAACTCGAAAAGAACGTTAGTATGATGTAGGACGCCTTACAGCTCCTAAGAACACCTTACACCACCGTACGAAACATTAAAACTCCATAATAAACCTAATGAATTCGTCCGAGTCCTTTGAACATCGTACGACAACTTAGGACATCTTACGACTCTTTATGCCACATTAGCAACTCGAAATGAACATTAGTATAATGTAGTACGCCTTACAGCTCCTAAGAACACCTTACACCACCGTACGAAACGTTAAAACTCCATAATAAACCTAATGAATTCGTCCGAGTCCTTTGAACATCGTACGACAACTCAGGAGATGTTACGGCTCAGTATACGGCACTAGCAACATGAAAAGCACGTTAGAATAATGTAGGACGCGTTACAACTCCTAAGAACACCTTACATCACCGTACAAAACTTTAAAACTCCATAATAAACCAAATTAATTCGTACGAGTCCTTTGAACATCGTACGACAACTTAGGACAACTTACGACTCTTTATGCCACATTAGCAAATCGAAAAGAACGTTAGTATGATGTAGGACGCCTTACAGCTCCTAAGAACACCTTACACCACCGTACGAAACATTAAAACTCCATAATAAACCTAATGAATTCGTCCGAGTCCTTTGAACATCGTACGACAACTTAGGACACCTTACGACTCTTTATGCCACATTAGCAACTCGAAATGAACATTAGTATAATGTAGTACGCCTTACAGCTCCTAAGAACACCTTACACCACCGTACGAAACGTTAAAACTCCATAATAAACCTAATGAATTCGTACGAGTCCTTTGAATATCGTACGACAACTCAGGAGATGTTACGGCTCAGTATACGGCACTAGCAACATGAAAAGCACGTTAGAATAATGTAGGACGCGTTACAACTCCTAAGAACACCTTACATCACCGTACAAAACTTTAAAACTCCATAATAAACCAAATTAATTCGTACGAGTCCTTTGAACATCGTACGACAACTTAGGACATCTTACGACTCTTTATGCCACATTACCAACATTAAAAGCATGTTAGAGTAATGTAGGACGCGTTACAGCTCCTAAGAACACCTTACACCACCGTACGAAACATTAAAACTCCATAATAAACCTAATGAATTCGTTCGAGTCCTTTGAACATCGTACGACAACTTAAGACATCTTAAGACTCTATATGCGACATTAGCAACTCGAAAAGAACGTTAGTATGATGTAGGACACCTTACAGCTCCTAAGAACACCTTACACCACCGTACGAAACATTAAAACTCCATAATAAACCTAATGAATTCGTCCGAGTCCTTTAAACATCGTACGACAACTTAGGACATTTTACGACTCTTTATGCCACATTAGCAACTCGAAATGAACATTAGTATAATGTAGTACGCCTTACAGCTCCTAAGAACACCTTACACCACCGTACGAAACATTAAAACTCCATAATAAACCTAATGAATTCGTCCGAGTCCTTTGAACATCGTACGACAACTTAGGACATCTTACGACTCTTTATGCCACATTAGCAACTCGAAATGAACATTAGTATAATGTAGTACGCCTTACAGCTCCTAAGAACACCTTACACCACCGTACGAAACGTTTAAACTCCATAATAAACCTAATGAATTTGTCCGAGTCCTTTGAACATCGTACGACAACTCAGGAGATGTTACGGCTCAGTATACGGCACTAGCAACATGAAAAGCACGTTAGAATAATGTAGGACGCGTTACAACTCCTAAGAACACCTTACATCACCGTACAAAACTTTAAAACTCCCTAATAAACCAAATTAATTCGTACGAGTCCTATGAACATCGTACGACAACTTAGGACATCTTAAGACTCTTTATGCCACATTAGCAAATCGAAAAGAACGTTAGTATAATGTAGGACGCGTTACAGCTCCTAAGAACACCTTACACCACCGTACGAAACATTAAAACTCCATAATGATCCTAATGAATTTGTCAGAGTCCTTTGAACATCGTACGACAACTCAGGAGATTTTACAGCTCAGTATACAGCATTAGCAACATCAAAAGCACGTTAGAATAATTTAGGACGCGTTACAACTCCTAAGAACATGTTACATCACCGTATAAAACTTTAAAACTCCATAATAAACCAAATTAATTCGTACGAGTCCTTTGAACATCGTACGACAACTTAGGACATTTTACGACTCTTTATGCCACATTAGCAACTCGAAATGAACATTAGTATAATGTAGTACGCCTTACAGCTCCTAAGAACACCTTACACCACCGTACGAAACGTTAAAACTCCATAATAAACCTAATGAGTTCGTCCGAGTCCTTTGAACATCGTACGACAACTTAGGAGATCTTAAGACTCTTTATGCCACATTAGCAACTCGAAAAGAACGTTAGTATGATGTAGGACGCCTTACAGCTCCTAAGAACACCTTACACCACCGTACGAAACATTAAAACTCCATAATAAACCTAATGAATTCGTCCGAGTCCTTTGAACATCGTACGACAACTTAGGACATCTTACGACTCTTTATGCCACATTAGCAACTCGAAATGAACATTAGTATAATGTAGTACGCCTTACAGCTCCTAAGAACACCTTACACCACCGTACGAAACGTTAAAACTCCATAATAAACCTAATGAATTCGTCCGAGTCCTTTGAACATCGTACGACAACTCAGGAGATGTTACGGCTCAGTATACGACACTAGCAACATGAAAAGCACGTTAGAATAATGTAGGACGCGTTACAACTCCTAAGAACACCTTACATCACCGTACAAAACTTTAAAACTCCATAATAAACCAAATTAATTCGTACGAGTCCTTTGAACATCGTACGACAACTTAGGACATCTTACGACTCTTTATGCCACATTAGCAAATCGAAAAGAACGTTAGTATAATGTAGGACGCGTTACAGCTCCTAAGAACACCTTACACCACCGTACGAAACATTAAAACTCCATAATGATCCTAATGAATTTGTCCGACTCCTTTGAACATCGTACGACAACTCAGGAGATTTTACAGCTCAGTATACAGCATTAGCAACATGAAAAGCACGTTAGAATAATTTAGGACGCGTTACAACTCCTAAGAACATGTTACATCACCGTATAAAACTTTAAAACTCCATAATAAACCAAATTAATTCGTACGAGTCCTTTGAACATCGTACGACAACTTAGGACATCTTACGACTCTTTATGCCACATTAGCAACTCGAAATGAACATTAGTATAATGTAGTACGCCTTACAGCTCCTAAGAACACCTTACACCACCATACGAAACGTTTAAACTCCATAATAAACCTAATGAATTTGTCCGAGTCCTTTGAACATCGTACGACAACTCAGGAGATGTTACGGCTCAGTATACGGCACTAGCAACATGAAAAGCACGTTAGAATAATGTAGGACGCGTTACAACTCCTAAGAACACCTTACATCACCGTACAAAACTTTAAAACTCCATAATAAACCAAATTAATTCGTACGAGTCCTTTGAACATCGTACGACAACTCAGGAGATGTTACAGCTCAGTATACAACATTAGCAACATGAAAAGCACGATAGAATAATGTAGGACGCGTTACAACTCCTAAGAACACCTTACATCACCGTACAAAACTTTAAAACTCCATAATAAACGTAATTAATTCGTACGAGTCCTTTGAACATCGTACGACAACTTAGGACATCTTACGACTCTTTATGCCACATCAGCAACTCGAAAAGAACATTAGTATAATGTAGGACGCCTTACAGCTCCTAAGAACACCTTACACCACCGTACGAAACATTAAAACTCCATAATAAACCTAATGAACTCGTCCGAGTCCTTTGAATATCGTACGACAACTCAGGAGATGTTACAGCTCAGTATACAGCATTAGCAACATGAAAAGCACGTTAGAATAATGTAGGACGCGTTACAACTCCTAAGAACACCTTACATCACCGTACAAAACTTTAAAACTCCATAGTAAACCAAATTAATTCGTACGAGTCCTTTGAACATCGTACGACAACTTAGGACATCTTACGACTCTTTATGCCACATTACCAACATTAAAAGCATGTTAGAGTATTGTAGGACGCGTTACAGCTCCTAAGAACACCTTACACCACCGTACGAAACATTAAAACTCCATAATAAACCTAATGAATTCGTTCGAGTCCTTTGAACATCGTACGACAACTTAAGACATCTTAAGACTCTATATGCGACATTAGCAACTCGAAAAGAACGTTAGTATGATGTAGGACGCCTTACAGCTCCTAAGAACACCTTACACCACCGTACGAAACATTAAAACTCCATAATAAACCTAATGAATTCGTCCGAGTCCTTTGAACATCGTACGACAACTTAGGACATCTTAAGACTCTTTATGCCACATTAGCAAATCGAAAAGAACGTTAGTATAATGTAGGACGCGTTACAGCTCCTAAGAACACCTTACACCACCGTACGAAACATTAAAACTCCATAATAAACCTAATGAATTCTTCCGAGTCCTTTGAACATCGTACGACAACTTAGGACATCTTACGACTCTTTATGCCACATTAGCAACTCGAAATGAACATTAGTATAATGTAGTACGCCTTACAGCTCCTAAGAACACCTTACACCACCGTACGAAACGTTAAAACTCCATAATAAACCTAATGAATTCGTCCGAGTCCTTTGAACATCGTACGACAACTCAGGAGATGTTACGGCTCAGTATACGGCACTAGCAACATGAAAAGCACGTTAGAATAATGTAGGACGCGTTACAACTCCTAAGAACACCTTACATCACCGTACAAAACTTTAAAACTCCATAATAAACCAAATTAATTCGTACGAGTCCTTTGAACATCGTACGACAACTTAGGACATCTTACGACTCTTTAGGCCACATTAGCAAATCGAAAAGAACGTTAGTATAATGTAGGACGCGTTACAGCTCCTAAGAACACCTTACACCACCATACGAAACATTAAAACTCCATAATGAACCTAATGAATTTGTCCGAGTCCTTTGAACATCGTACGACAACTCAGGAGATTTTACAGCTCAGTATACAGCATTAGCAACATGAAAAGCACGTTAGAATAATTTAGGACGCGTTACAACTCCTAAGAACATGTTACATCACCGTATAAAACTTTAAAACTCCATAATAAACCAAATTAATTCGTACGAGTCCCTTGAACATCGTACGACAACTTAGGACATTTTACGACTCTTTATGCCACATTAGCAACTCGAAATGAACATTAGTATAATGTAGTACACCTTACAGCTCCTAAGAACACCTTACACCACCGTACGAAACGTTAAAACTCCATAATAAACCTAATGAGTTCGTCCGAGTCCTTTGAACATCGTACGACAACTTAGGAGATCTTAAGACTCTTTATGCCACATTAGCAACTCGAAAAGAACGTTAGTATGATGTAGGACGCCTTACAGCTCCTAAGAACACCTTACACCACCGTATGAAACATTAAAACTCCATAATAAACCTAATGAATTCGTCTGAGTCGTTTGAACATCGAATAACAACTTAGGACATCTTACGACTCTTTATGCCACATTAGCAACTCGAAATGAACATTAGTATAATGTAGTACGCCTTACAGCTCCTAAGAACACCTTACACCACCGTACGAAACGTTAAAACTCCGTAATAAACCTAATGAGTTCGTACGAGTCCTTTGAACATCGTACGACAACTTAGGACATCATACGTCTCTTTATGCCACATTAGCAAATCGAAAAGAACGTTACTATAATGTAGAACGCCTTACAGCTCCTAAGAACACCTTACACCACCGTACGAAACATTAAAACTCCATAATAAACCTAATGAATTCGTCCGAGTCCTTTGAACATCGTACGACAACTTAGGACATCTTACGACTCTTTATGCCACATCAGCAACTCGAAAAGAACATTAGTATAATGTAGGACGCCTTACAGCTCCTAAGAACACCTTACACCACCGTACGAAACATTAAAACTCCATAATAAACCTAATGAACTCGTCCGAGTCCTTTGAACATCGTACGACAACTCAGGAGATGTTACAGCTCAGTATACAGCATTAGCAACATGAAAAGCACGTTAGAATAATGTAGGACGCGTTACAACTCCTAAGAACACCTTACATCACCGTACAAAACTTTAAAACTCCATAGTAAACCAAATTAATTCGTACGAGTCCTTTGAACATCGTACGACAACTTAGGACATCTTACGACTCTTTATGCCACATTACCAACATTAAAAGCATGTTAGAGTAATGTAGGACGCGTTACAGCTCCTAAGAACACCTTACACCACCGTACGAAACATTAAAACTCCATAATAAACCTAATGAATTCGTTCGAGTCCTTTGAACATCGTACGACAACTTAAGACATCTTAAGACTCTATATGCGACATTAGCAACTCGAAAAGAACGTTAGTATGATGTAGGACACCTTACAGCTCCTAAGAACACCTTACACCACCGTACGAAACATTAAACCTCCATAATAAACCTAATGAATTCGTCCGAGTCCTTTGAACATCGTACGACAACTTAGGACATTTTACGACTCTTTATGCCACATTAGCAACTCGAAATGAACATTCGTATAATGTAGTACGCCTTACAGCTCCTAAGAACACCTTACACCACCGTACGAAACATTAAAACTCCATAATAAACCTAATGAATTCGTCCGAGTCCTTTGAACATCGTACGACAACTTAGGACATCTTACGACTCTTTATGCCACATTAGCAACTCGAAATGAACATTAGTATAATGTAGTACGCCTTACAGCTCCTAAGAACACCTTACACCACCGTACGAAACGTTTAAACTCCATAATAAACCTAATGAATTTGTCCGAGTCCTTTGAACATCGTACGACAACTCAGGAGATGTTACGGCTCAGTATACGGCACTAGCAACATGAAAAGCACGTTAGAATAATGTAGGACGCGTTACAACTCCTAAGAACACCTTACATCACCGTACAAAACTTTAAAACTCCATAATAAACCAAATTAATTCGTACGAGTCCTTTGAACATCGTACGACAACTTAGGACATCTTACGACTCTTTATGCCACATTAGCAAATCGAAAAGAACGTTAGTATAATGTAGGACGCGTTACAGCTCCTAAGAACACCTTACACCACCGTACGAAACATTAAAACTCCATAATGATCCTAATGAATTTGTCAGAGTCCTTTGAACATCGTACGACAACTCAGGAGATTTTACAGCTCAGTATACAGCATTAGCAACATGAAAAGCACGTTAGAATAATTTAGGACGCGTTACAACTCCTAAGAACATGTTACATCACCGTATAAAACTTTAAAACTCCATAATAAACCAAATTAATTCGTACGAGTCCTTTGAACATCGTACGACAACTTAGGACATCTTACGACTCTTTATGCCACATTAGCAACTCGAAATGAACATTAGTATAATGTAGTACGCCTTACAGCTCCTAAGAACACCTTACACCACCATACGAAACGTTTAAACTCCATAATAAACCTAATGAATTTGTCCGAGTCCTTTGAACATCGTACGACAACTCAGGAGATGTTACGGCTCAGTATACGGCACTAGCAACATGAAAAGCACGTTAGAATAATGTAGGACGCGTTACAACTCCTAAGAACACCTTACATCACCGTACAAAACTTTAAAACTCCATAATAAACCAAATTAATTCGTACGAGTCCTTTGAACATCGTACGACAACTTAGGACATCTTACGACTCTTTATGCCACATTAGCAGATCGAAAAGAACGTTAGTATAATGTAGGACGCGTTACAGCTCCTAAGAACACCTTACACCACCGTACGAAACATTAAAACTCCATAATGATCCTAATGAATTTGTCCGAGTCCTTTGAACATCGTACGACAACTCAGGAGATTTTACAGCTCAGTATACAGCATTAGCAACATGAAAAGCACGTTAGAATAATTTAGGACGCGTTACAACTCCTAATAACATGTTACATCACCGTATAAAACTTTAAAACTCCATAATAAACCAAATTAATTCGTACGAGTCCTTTGAACATCGTACGACAACTTAGGACATTTTACGACTCTTTATGCCACATTAGCAACTCGAAATGAACATTAGTATAATGTAGTACGCCTTACAGCTCCTAAGAATACCTTACACCACCGTACGAAACGTTAAAACTCCATAATAAACCTAATGAGTTCGTCCGAGTCCTTTGAACATCGTACGACAACTTAGGAGATCTTAAGACTCTTTATGCCACATTAGCAACTCGAAAAGAACGTTAGTATGATGTAGGACGCCTTACAGCTCCTAAGAACACCTTACACCACCGTACGAAACATTAAAACTCCATAATAAACCTAATGAATTCGTCCGAGTCCTTTGAACATCGTACGACAACTCAGGAGATGTTACGGCTCAGTATACGGCACTAGCAACATGAAAAGCACGTTAGAATAATGTAGGACGCGTTACAACTCCTAAGAACACCTTACATCACCGTACAAAACTTTAAAACTCCATAATAAACCAAATTAATTCGTACGAGTCCTTTGAACATCGTACGACAACTTAGGACATCTTACGACTCTTTATGCCACATTAGCAAATCGAAAAGAACGTTAGTATAATGTAGGACGCGTTACAGCTCCTAAGAACACCTTACACCACCGTACGAAACATTAAAACTCCATAATAATCCTAATGAATTTGTCCGAGTCCTTTGAACATCGTACGACAACTCAGGAGATTTTACAGCTCAGTATACAGCATTAGCAACATGAAAAGCACGTTAGAATAATTTAGGACGCGTTACAACTCCTAAGAACATGTTACATCACCGTATAAAACTTTAAAACTCCATAATAAACCAAATTAATTCGTACGAGTCCTTTGAACATCGTACGACAACTTAGGACATTTTACGACTCTTTATGCCACATTAGCAACTCGAAATGAACATTAGTATAATGTAGTACGCCTTACAGTTCCTAAGAACACCTTACACCACCGTACGAAACGTTAAAACTCCATAATAATCCTAATGAGTTCGTCCGAGTCCTTTGAACATTGTATGACAACTTAAGAGATCTTAAGACTCTTTATGCCACATTAGCAACTCGAAAAGAACGTTAGTATGATGTAGGACGCCTTACAGCTCCTAAGAACACCTTACACCACCGTACGAAACATTAAAACTCCATAATAAACCTAATGAATTCGTCTGAGTCGTTTGAACATCGAACAACAACTTAGGACATCTTACGACTCTTTATGCCACATTAGCAACTCGAAATGAACATTAGTATAATGTAGTACGCCTTACAGCTCCTAAGAACACCTTACACCACCGTACGAAATGTTAAAACTCCATAATAAACCTAATGAAATCGTCCGAGTCCTTTGAACATCGTACGACAACTCAGGAGATGTTACGGCTCAGTATACGGCACTAGCAACATGAAAAGCACGTTAGAATAATGTAGGACGCGTTACAACTCCTAAGAACACCTTACATCATCGTACAAAACTTTAAAACTCCATAATAAACCAAATTAATTCGTACGAGTTCTTTGAACATCGTACGACAACTTAGGACATCTTACGACTCTTTATGCCACATTAGCAACATGAAAAGCATGTTAGAATAATATAGGACGCGTTACAACTCCTAAGAACAACTTACATCACCGTAGAAAACTTTAAAACTCCATAATAAACCTAATGAATTTGTCCGAGTCCTTTGAACATCGTACGACAACTTAGGAGATCTTAAGACTCTTTATGCCTCATTAGCAACTCGAAAAGAACGTTAGTATGATGTAGGACGCCTTACAGCTCCTAAGAACACCTTACACCACCGTACGAAACTTTAAAACTCCATAATAAACCTAATGAATTCGTCTGAGTCGTTTGAACATCGAACGACAACTTAGGACATCTTACGACTCTTTATGCCACATTAGCAACTCGAAATGAACATTAGTATAATGTAGTACGCCTTACGGCTCCTAAGAACACCTTACACCACCGTACGAAACGTTAAAACTCCGTAATAAACCTAATGAGTTCGTCCGAGTCCTTTGAACATCGTACGACAACTTAGGAGATCTTAAGACTCTTTATGCCACATTAGCAACTCGAAAAGAACGTTAGTATGATGTAGGACGCCTTACAGCTCCTAAGATCACCTTACACCCTCGTACGAAACATTAAAACTCCATAATAAACCTAATGAATCCGTCCGAGTCCTTTGAACATCGTACGACAACTCAGGAGATGTTACAGCTCAGTATACAGCATTAGCAACATGAAAAGCACGTTAGAATAATGTAGGACGTGTTACAACTCCTAAGAACACCTTACATCACCGTACAAAACTTTAAAACTCCATAATAAACCAAATTAATTCGTACGAGTCCTTTGAACATTGTACGACAACTTAGGACATCTTACGACTCTTTATGCCACATTAGCAACATGAAAAGCATGTTAGAATAATATAGGACGCGTTACAACTCCTAAGAACAACTTACATCACCGTAGAAAACTTTAAAACTCCATAATAAACCTAATGAATTTGTCCGAGTCCTTTGAACATCGTACGACAACTTAGGAGATCTTAAGACTCTTTATGCCTCATTAGCAACTCGAAAAGAACGTTAGTATGATGTAGGACGCCTTACAGCTCCTAAGAACACCTTACACCACCGTACGAAACTTTAAAACTCCATAATAAACCTAATGAATTCGTCTGAGTCGTTTGAACATCGAACGACAACTTAGGACATCTTACGACTCTTTATGCCACATTAGCAACTCGAAATGAACATTAGTATAATGTAGTACGCCTTACGGCTCCTAAGAACACCTTACACCACCGTACGAAACATTAAAACTCCATAATAAACCTAATGAATTCGTCCGAGTCCTTTGAACATCGTACGACAACTCAGGAGATGTTACGGCTCAGTATACGGCACTAGCAACATGAAAAGCACGTTAGAATAATGTAGGACGCGTTACAACTCCTAAGAACACCTTACATCACCGTACAAAACTTTAAAACTCCATAATAAACCAAATTAATTCGTACGAGTCCTTTGAACATCGTACGACAACTTAGGACATCTTACGACTCTTTATGCCACATTAGCAAATCGAAAAGAACGTTAGTATAATGTAGGACGCGTTACAGCTCCTAAGAACACCTTACACCACCGTACGAAACATTAAAACTCCATAATAATCCTAATGAATTTGTCCGAGTCCTTTGAACATCGTACGACAACTCAGGAGATTTTACAGCTCAGTATACAGCATTAGCAACATGAAAAGCACGTTAGAATAATTTAGGACGCGTTACAACTCCTAAGAACATGTTACATCACCGTATAAACTTTAAAACTCCATAATAAACCAAATTAATTCGTACGAGTCCTTTGAACATCGTACGACAACTTAGGACATTTTACGACTCTTTATGCCACATTAGCAACTCGAAATGAACATTAGTATAATGTAGTACGCCTTACAGTTCCTAAGAACACCTTACACCACCGTACGAAACGTTAAAACTCCATAATAAACCTAATGAGTTCGTCCGAGTCCTTTGAACATTGTACGACAACTTAGGAGATCTTAAGACTCTTTATGCCACATTAGCAACTCGAAAAGAACGTTAGTATGATGTAGGACGCCTTACAGCTCCTAAGAACACCTTACACCACCGTACGAAACATTAAAACTCCATAATAAACCTAATGAATTCGTCTGAGTCGTTTGAACATCGAACAACAACTTAGGACATCTTACGACTCTTTATGCCACATTAGCAACTCGAAATGAACATTAGTATAATGTAGTACGCCTTACAGCTCCTAAGAACACCTTACACCACCGTACGAAATGTTAAAACTCCATAATAAACCTAATGAAATCGTCCGAGTCCTTTGAACATCGTACGACAACTCAGGAGATGTTACGGCTCAGTATACGGCACTAGCAACATGAAAAGCACGTTAGAATAATGTAGGACGCGTTACAACTCCTAAGAACACCTTACATCATCGTACAAAACTTTAAAACTCCATAATAAACCAAATTAATTCGTACGAGTTCTTTGAACATCGTACGACAACTTAGGACATCTTACGACTCTTTATGCCACATTAGCAACATGAAAAGCATGTTAGAATAATATAGGACGCGTTACAACTCCTAAGAACAACTTACATCACCGTAGAAAACTTTAAAACTCCATAATAAACCTAATGAATTTGTCCGAGTCCTTTGAACATCGTACGACAACTTAGGAGATCTTAAGACTCTTTATGCCTCATTAGCAACTCGAAAAGAACGTTAGTATGATGTAGGACGCCTTACAGCTCCTAAGAACACCTTACACCACCGTACGAAACTTTAAAACTCCATAATAAACCTAATGAATTCGTCTGAGTCGTTTGAACATCGAACGACAACTTAGGACATCTTACGACTCTTTATGCCACATTAGCAACTCGAAATGAACATTAGTATAATGTAGTACGCCTTACGGCTCCTAAGAACACCTTACACCACCGTACGAAACGTTAAAACTCCGTAATAAACCTAATGAGTTCGTCCGAGTCCTTTGAACATCGTACGACAACTTAGGAGATCTTAAGACTCTTTATGCCACATTAGCAACTCGAAAAGAACGTTAGTATGATGTAGGACGCCTTACAGCTCCTAAGATCACCTTACACCCTCGTACGAAACATTAAAACTCCATAATAAACCTAATGAATCCGTCCGAGTCCTTTGAACATCGTACGACAACTCAGGAGATGTTACAGCTCAGTATACAGCATTAGCAACATGAAAAGCACGTTAGAATAATGTAGGACGTGTTACAACTCCTAAGAACACCTTACATCACCGTACAAAACTTTAAAACTCCATAATAAACCAAATTAATTCGTACGAGTCCTTTGAACATTGTACGACAACTTAGGACATCTTACGACTCTTTATGCCTCATTACCAACATGAAAAGCATGTTAGAACAATGTAGGACGCGTTACAGCTCCTAAGAACACCTTACTCCACCGTACGAAGCATTAAAACTCCATAATAAACCTAATGAATTCGTTCGAGTCCTTTGAACATCGTACGACAACGCAGGAGATGTTACAGCTCAGTATACAACATTAGCAACATGAAAAGCACGTTAGAATAATTTAGGACGCGTTACAACTCCTAAGAACACCTTACAGCACCGTACAAAACTTTAAAACTCCATAATAAACCTAATTAATTCGTACGAGTCCTCTAAACATCGTACGACAACTTAGAACATCTTACGACTCTTTATGCCACATTAGCAACATGAAAAGCACATTAGAATAATGTAGGACGCGTTACAACTCCTAAGAACACCTTACATCACCGTACAAAACTTTAAAACTCCATAATAAACGTAATTAATTCGTACGAGTCCTTTGAACATCGTACGACAACTTAGGACATCTTACGACTCTTTATGCCACATCAGCAACTCGAAAAGAACATTAGTATAATGTAGGACGCCTTACAGCTCCTAAGAACACCTTACACCACCGTACGAAACATTAAAACTCCATAATAAACCTAATGAACTCGTCCGAGTCCTTTGAACATCGTACGACAACTTAGGAGATGTTACAGCTCAGTATACAGCATTAGCAACATGAAAAGCACGTTAGAATAATGTAGGACGCATTACAACTCCTAAGAACACCTTACATCACCGTACAAAACTTTAAAACTCCATAGTAAACCAAATTAATTCGTACGAGTCCTTTGAACATCGTACGACAACTTAGGACATCTTACGACTCTTTATGCCACATTACCAACATTAAAAGCATGTTAGAATAATGTAGGACGCGTTACAGCTCCTAAGAACACCTTACACCACGGTACGAAACATTAAAACTCCATAATAAACCTAATGAATTCGTTCGAGTCCTTTGAACATCGTACGACAACTTAAGACATCTTAAGACTCTATATGCGACATTAGCAACTCGAAAAGAACGTTAGTATGATGTAGGACGCCTTACAGCTCCTAAGAACACCTGACACCACCGTACGAAACATTAAAACTCCATAATAAACCTAATGAATTCGTCCGAGTCCTTTGAACATCGTACGACAACTTAGGACATCTTAAGACTCTTTATGCCACATTAGCAAATCGAAAAGAACGTTAGTATAATGTAGGACGCGTTACAGCTGTTAGGGCTATTTCCTAGTTAAGATTTACTTTGTATTTGTTTATATGTTTGTGTATAGTTTAGCGTCTATTTTGTTATATTCCTTAAACTTGTAATTGTTGCTAAAAGCATGTAGTAAGAGAGTGTGAGGAGTGAGGCTAGATCACAATTCACGTAAGAGAGAGAACTTTGTGTGTGTGTGATTTATTTTCTCCTGCACTTGTATTGCAAATACTGCTTTGATCATCAATATACAAAGAGAATTATTAGTATGGATTGTGTTTGTGATTGAACTGTGTTTGTGTACATGTTATTCTGATCATTGAGCGATATTAACGATCCAATTGAACCTATCAATTGGTATCAGAGCTTTCGGTATTGTGTTCTTCGCTGTTCTTAAGCAAAACACTACAATATTGCTCAAATATCATGATCTGAATGAATTGTTCGTGTTTTTAGTTGTGATTCATCAGCATAATCACTCCTAATTCACAACGATTGTGCAAATTCCATCAGATTATCATCAGATCTGAGGAATTAAGAAGATTGAAAAAGTTACTGTTCGATCGAATTTTGCTCAAATTCATCAAAATTTGATCATGTTTTGGATTGATTGATATAAGGGATTGATAATCGGACCATTTCACAGCTTGTGTGTGAATTTTGAACGAATTGGACAAGTTTTTGACAAAACCCAGAAAATTCTCATGGAGAAGATGATGAACAGTATGAACTTGGTTGAAGATTAACTTGCCGGGTGATTAAATTTGACTTAGACAATTTCCTTTGGACTTAGATTGAAGAAAATTAGGTCCTGTGCAGCCGTGTAAGGGATTTTGTGCTAGTTGGGTAAAGAATTTGACGAAAAAGAGTGTTACTGTTCAGCCGGATCAACAACTGTTGTGCCGGGTGATACACTGTTACGCCGGGTGATTAACAAAATTCAGCCGGGTAATCATCAACTGTGTAGCCGGGTGATTAACAACTGCCGTGTGATCAAGTACTGTTCAGCCGGGTAAAGCTTTTTGCCGTGTCAAGATTCTGCCGGGTCAAGTTATTGCCGTGTGAAGTTATTTCTTGTTGCCGGGTAACTGTTCAGCCGGGTCAAGAACAAAGTATTACAACTGTTGAGCCGTGTAACTGTTTAGCCGTGTAAAGACTTTTTCTCTGCCGGGTGAAGAACAAATACACTGTATAGCCGGGTGAAGAAGGATTTTCACTGTTCAGCCGTGTGACTCATTTTTAGTTGTTTTAATTCTTGTTTTTCTTATCTTGTCTTTAATTGCTTGTCTTTAATTTAGTATTTTAATCATTTCTTTTCAAAAATTAACAAAAACCAAAAAAATTTTCTTTAAAAATCTTAAAAGTTAAAAATTGCACCTAATGATGATTCTGATAACCGTGTTCCTAGACTTGTTAATCGTGCAGATTTCAAGAATTGGACAATCAGACTGAGACATCACTTATGCTCCATTGACAATGATTTATGGAAGTCAATTGAAAAGGGTCCTCATATTCCAACTCAGACTGCTCCAGATAGTGCAAGTACCTACACCAAAGATTCTACTGAACCATATCCAGAGGATAATTTGTCAGCAGAAGATTTGAGGAAGGTGAAGAATGATAGCAAGGCTTATTCTTTAATGTACAAGGGACTGCCACTCCAAGTTCTGTCGAGATTGGATGCATATCAAACTGGTTATACATGTTTCAAAGCATTAAAGTCGATATGTGAAGGAGGAGAACAATTGAGAAGTTTGAAGAAATCAAAGTTGAAAAGACAATTGGAGTTGTTTGAACATATTAATGGAGAAACATTACATCAAATGATGAACAGATTTGTTCACTTAACTACTGAGATGTCAAACCTTGGAGTTAAGACTGATCTTCAAGACTTGAATGATCGTTTGTTATGTGCTTTGCCATCATCATGGAAGCAGACTGTTACTTTGTTGAAGTATACTGAGAAATTTCCAATTGATTTAGATCTACTTATTGGAAAGATTGAAGAAGTTGAGATTGATGAAGGATCAAGAAATACTGATAGATCAAGCTCACAAACTCAGTATAAGTATGTGGTAAATCCTGCCAATACTGTGGAAAATGCATTTCTTGCACAAGATGCAATGAAGTTTGAAGAAGAGGGTGATTTATTTGTTGGTGCAAGTTTTTACACTGATTCATCATACTTTCCGAGTTCACCAACTTATTCTCAACCTCAATCTCCACCAAGAGCTCAAGTTCAAAGTCAGAATCTGAAGAATCAAGTTGACAGTCAAAGTTCAAATGTTCAAGCTAAAGTGAAAGATGTAATGAACATTCTGTTGCAAGATGATGAGACAAAAACTGCCTTCACAGCTTTTATGGCAAGTTTTCAAGCATACCAAGGAAGTCACTTAAGTCAAATGGACGTGGTCCTTCAAGACTTATTTGAGATGGATCCAGTTGACGTTGAGGAGATGGATTTAAACTGGCAAATGGTAATGGTTGCATATAGAACGCAGAAGCATGCATATGTTAACCGAAGCTACAAGCCTCATGCAAACAAAACTGTTGGTTTTGACAAATCAAAGGCCAGATGTTTCAATTGTAACCAGTATGGTCATTTTTCAAGAGAATGCAAAGCTCCCAAGAATCAGAATTTCAATGACCAAGCTAGTTCAAGTAATCAAGGTCAAGGTCAAAGCTCACAACAGTCTTCAAGCTACCAAAGCAGAAATCAACGTTACTTTCAGAAACCATACCAAAGTCTTCCTATGCCTGAATTGAAAGATGAAGGAAAGAAACCAGAAGACCAAACAAAGGCACTGGTAGTAAGTGTAAAAGACGGATATGATTGGAGTGCGTATGCAGAACAATTTACATCTGATCTTACATCAAGTCTGGCACTGGTATGTGAAATCGAAGAAGACTGGTCTGAAGAAGGAGATGAAAAGATGATTGAAGATGTGAGTGAAGATTCAGAGGAATATGACTGGAGTGCAAAGTCTGATCCTGTTGAAGAATCTGAGTCTGAGATTGCGCTGATGGCTACTGCCAATGAGTCTTCATCATCTACCGAACAACCAAATGTTAGTAATGACTTACCCCCTAACTATGTTCCTTTACCTGCTGATGTGAAAGAAAGGTTATGTTCTGAACAATGCATTCAACAAGTAGAACATTATCGAACTCATTCTTTTAAAATTGGTGATAAGTTAAGTAAACATGAAAAACTTCATGAACAACTTAAAATTGATCATAAAATTTCTGATGAGAAGATTTTGTCACTTAAAGAATCATGGAACAAAACTTTAAAGGAATTGGAACTAGTAACAAAACAACTTGAAGAAATGACAAAGAACTTTGAACAAGAAAAGGTTGCTCATGCTGTCACACAAGTTGAACTAACGAAAGTGAAAAGTTGTAAAACCATAGTGAAACAACTCGTAAGTGAAAGAGGTAACAAAACCAAAACCGGGTTGGGTTTTACTCATGAACCAATGCCAAATTCTATCACACAAACCTTACCGGAAAACTTTAATGAATTTGATCATTCACCTGAAAATGAAAGAAAATTTAAAGAAATTCAAAGAAGTAAATCCGAGTCTGAAGGTTATGAAGTGTTGATGGAAAGTTTAAAAGAAGAAGATGGTGCAACAACTGAAGCTGATGATGAAGCAAGCAACAAGTCTGATAACAAATTGGAGCCTGTTCTGATTCAACTTGTTGAGTATCCGGAACTGAATCCGAAGCCAGAAACGGTGAAGGATGAAGGTGAATTTTCAGGATACAATGATCCTGAATACATCAGGTGGAAGAAAGAACAAAAGGCGCAAGTTGCTGATCAGTTGATCAAGAAGCAAGAAGTAAAGAAGGCTGAAGTTTCAACTGCGAAGAAGCAGAAATCGAAATTAAAGATCAATCAATCTGAAACAAAAGAGTCAAAAGGCAAAAGTGTCTTAAAATCGAATGATAACACCAAAGTTCAAAGTGTTAAAACTGACAAAGTTAAACCTGTCAAGAAAATGTCAAAAGATAAGAAAATCAAGTTTGTGTCTGCAGGAACGTTTGATTTGAACGGATCTTATGGTAAACCAATCAATTCTCCAAACAAATCTAACTCTGGTCTGAAAACAGGTTCAGGTCCTAAGTCTTCCGCTGTCAATGATAAGAGAATTGAATCTAAAAAGTTAACCAAACAGAACAGTTTAAAATCGAACCAAAGTCCCATGCAATCAAGATCACAAACCAAGTCTCCACAAAAGAATCAAGTTAATCTAAAACCGAACAAAACTGATAATGAATCTCGAATGAGTTCAACATCAAAAGTTAACAATCGGCTCTTTAAGATTAGCAAGAAACATTGTGAAATTTGTGATAGATATAATCATGCAACTGCTGAATGTTTCTTTAACAGGTACTGCAATTTCTGTGACAAAAGAAATCATTCTTCAGAAGAATGTTTTTATAACAAATTTTGTGAAATTTGTGAGAGGAGAAACCATGACACAAAGGATTGTTTCTTTCGATCAAACTCAACAAGAGAAATGACTCCGTTTTCAAACCTTCAAAGAAATCAATCATTTGGTTTTCAAAATATGAATCAAAGTCATTCTCCGGTTTTGAGAAATTTCAATCGAAACAATTCTGTTTCTAACTTTTCATCAAGAAATGTGCAGGTTAACAGTTTTAAACCAAGAGCCTTGATGATGAGAAATCAAAAGTTTGAAAATAACCTTGATCCTAAGTTAGAGGAAAGGTTTAGTGCTTTGAGAAGAAAGCAATCTATGCACGCCAATGGGCGAAACAACAGTTTTCAGCATCAGAATCTCTTAAATGAAATAAATTTTCAAAACGTTCAATATCAACAAGTTACTATTGCAGATAGATTCGGAAAACCCAAGACCGTGTGGGCCTGGGTTGACCAAACTAACTAAGTGATTGTTGAAATGCAGGTACGCCCAAGAAGACCTATCAACTCATGGTTCGTTGATAGTGGGTGTAGCCGGCACATGACAGGCAACCATGCCTTGCTTCAGGATTTCAAGCTGAAAAATGGTACACATGTTGCATTTGGAGGTGATGCGGGTGGTAAGATAACAGGAGAAGGAACCGTATCGAATGGGGTCATTAGTTTTGATAAAGTCAACTACTGTGCACAGTTGAACTTTAACTTACTAAGTGTATCTCAAATTTGTGATAAATCTTATTCAACTTTATTTGATGATTCTTTCTGTTATACACTCAAACCAGGTTTCAAGATTGACAATGAATGGGTAGTGGTTAAAGCTCCAAGAGATCGTGATGTATACAAACTGGATATGTCGCAGATTGACGCCGAAACCGAGACTACTTGTCTTATTGCACATGCTTCAAATGATGAGAGTCAGCTTTGGCATAGACGGCTGGGCCATTCAAACTTCAGAAACATGAATCGTTTGGTGACTGAAAATCACGCTGTGGGAATCCCATCGAAGAAATTATCTACAACTGATCTCTGTCCTGCATGTTTGAAAGGAAAACAGCATCGGATGTCTTTTAAGTCCAAGCTAGAAAACTCCATTTCAAAACCCTTGCAGATGCTACATATGGATCTTTTCGGACCAACAAATGTGCAAAGCATCGGAAAGAAGTCTTACTGTTTTGTCATTATTGACGATTTCACTAGATTTTCTTGGGTTTATTTCTTGCATGTTAAATCTGAAACTGCGGAGTTATTAAAAGAATTTATTATCAAAGTTGAAAATCAGTTGGATTGTAAAGTGAAAACTTTAAGAAGTGATAATGGGACTGAATTTAAGAACGCTAATGTTGATTTGTTTTGTGCAGAAAAGGGAATTGCTAGACAATTTAGTGCTCCAAGAACGCCTCAACAAAATGTGGTTGCGGAACGGAAATACCGGACACGGATTGAAGCAGCAAGATCCATGCTCGCAGATGCCAAAATCCCTATCACATTCTGGGACGAAGCTATTGCTACTGCGTGTTTTGTGCAAAACAGAACATTACTGGTTCAGGATAAACAGAAAACATCATATGAGTTGTTGTTTGGAAGAAAACCAAATATTTCTTATTTGAAAGCATTTGGTTGTCCTGTAACGATTCTAAATTTAAATGATCACCTCGGGAAATTTGAGTCAAAATCTGACGATGGATTTTTCCTCGGATATTCGTCTGTTTCTAAAGCTTATCGGGTTTTTAATAGCAAAACAAATACTGTTATTGAAACTATTAACGTCAAGTTTTTAGAAAATTTGCTTCCGTCAGTGGCACATGGTCCCGAATGGTTATTTGATTTAGATTCGTTATCAAAATCTTTCAATTCTAACTTGTTTGATTTTTCAGGAAAAGCAAGGAAAGAATCAGGTGACTTGGGATGCTTTAGTGACGATTCTGATAATGACGAGGATGGAACTCTCAACTCTGAATATCCGTTCATGTCATTTCATAATCCTGATCATGTCAAATCCAGTCAAGCTCCGGGTCCTTCTGGTTCTCAAGAAGATCAAGAATCAAACAATCTTGAAGATGATGTGAATCCGCAAAGTTCTCCTAATGATGGTGGATCTGTTCAAAATCAACCATCATCAGATCCGAATGCTGAAGTTATTCCAGAATCATTTGATTACTTCATCAATTCACCGGATCAAGTTCCGAACTTCACTCCGCATGTGTCTACTATTCTACAAGATCTACCGAATCTGAATCAGTCTAATCTGGAGACTCAAGTGCAAGGAGATGATATTCCTACTCATCGAATTCACAAGAAACATCCTGTCTCTCAGATTATTGGGCCGTTGAATCAGAGAACTACAAGAAGTCAAACTGAGCAAGCAAACGTTTGTCTTTATTCATGTTTTCTTTCTCAAGTTGTGCCGAAGAACATTTCAGAAGCGTTGCAAGATAATAGTTGGATTGAAGCCATGCAAGAGGAGTTACTTCAATTTCGCAAACAAGAAGTTTGGAAATTAGTGGACTTACCTGAAGGAGAAAATGCGATTGGTACAAGATGGTTGTACAAAAACAAGCCAGACGAACGTGGCATTGTTGTGAG
Source organism: Tagetes erecta (assembly GCA_030867185.1). NCBI lineage: Eukaryota > Viridiplantae > Streptophyta > Magnoliopsida > Asterales > Asteraceae > Tagetes > Tagetes erecta. The sequence goes on along the minus strand of CM061487.1, from coordinate 42,819,899 downwards.
AAACAAAGCAACACTCATTGCACAGGGATATACTCAAGAAGAAGGCATTGATTACGAAGAGGTGTTCGCTCCGGTCGCAAGACTTGAAGCCATACGCGTTTTTCTTGCATATGCTTCTTTCATGAAGTTTAAAGTATTCCAAATGGACGTTAAAGGCGCTTTTCTGTATGGACCGATTACAGATGATGTATATGTCAGACAACCTCCGGGTTTTGAAGATCCTGACTATCCTCATCGTGTATACAAGTTGAGTAAAGCACTATACGGTCTACACCAAGCTCCTAGAATCTGGTATGAGAAATTATCTAAGCATTTACTAGAACATGGATTTACAAGAGGATAGATTGATCCAACTTTGTTTATGAAGAGGGAGAATGAAGAACTCTTATGTGTTCAAGTTTATGTGGACGATATTATCTTCGGATCGACCAGTACGTCAATGTGCAAAGAATTTGAAGAAATCATGAAGTGCAGATTCCAGATGAGTTCTATGGGGGAGATTAACTTCTTTCTTGGATTACAAGTGAAACAATCAGCTGACGGAATTTTCATCAATCAATCAAAATTTGTTGAGAAGTTGTTGAAGAAGTTCAAGATGCAAGATTGTCAGACAATTCGAACTCCATCTGATGTGAACTGCAAGATACAACCGGATCCGAAAGGCAAATCCGTGGATCAAACACTATACAGATCAATGATCGGTTCACTTATGTATCTTACTACATCAATGCCAGACATCATGTATGCTGTATGTGTGTGCGCAAGATATCAGTCTGATCCAAAAGAGTCGCACCTGGTTGCTGTGAAACGTATTTTCAGATACCTTAAAGGGAAACCGAATCTTGGGTTATGGTATCCTTATGAAGGCAATTTTGAATTATATAGTTATTCTGACAGTGATTTTGGTGGGTGTGCTCTTGACAGGAAATCGACTACTGGTGGATGTCAATTTCTGGGTCCTAGACTTGTCTCTTGGCAATGCAAGAAGCAGACCAACGTTTCTGTATCCACAGCTGAAGCAGAGTATATCGCTGCATCTGCAGGATGTTCTCAAGTTTTGTGGTTACAAAACCAATTGCTTGACTACGGGTTTAACTTTCTCAAAACTCCTATATACATAGATAATACTGCTGCTATGTTCATTACTGCTAATCCTGTTCAACACTCAAAAACTAAACATATCGAAATTCGATATCACTTTTAAAGAGACAACTCTGAAAAAGGTTTAATAATTTTGATTAAAGTTCATACCGACAAACAACTGGCAGATCTTTTCACAAAATCATTCTTGTCAGGCCGGTTTGAATTCTTAATTCAATCCATAGGATTAATCAATCATGATTGATTCTATTTTTCGAAAACAAAACAAAAATCAGAAAATTTAAAAGCCAAAAATAAAATAAGTTGATGTCAAGTATTGATTCCATTGTCCTTTATTTTATGTTTTGCATTGTGTGCTTGCATGAAAAAGAAAATAGAAAAACCAAACAAAATATAAAAGCAAAAAGAAAAGAAAATATCATGTCATAAGAATCTATATTGCACAAAGTGAGAAATGATAGTTACACTAGACATTATTTGTTACATCATTTTTAATAAAGACTGATAAATGTTAATTGATGTGCTAGACAGCTCAGGCAATTAGACTGAAAAAGTAAGTTGATTGTTGACGAACATAAACTTAATGATATTTGTGTTAAGTTCCATTGTTATACATGTATAGATATATATCTTTTGATACATTGCTTATGATGATAGTTGTGCATGATCGGGTAACGATGTAGTCTATTCAGTGTGATGAACCGCATCGTGAGCTTCTTTGTTGTGGTACCCACAGACCTGAAGTCTCACACGAAGTTTTTTTTTGAACTTCAAGGTGCAGCAAAAGATTCCCAAAGTTGGAACAAAAAGAGTCCCAAATGTGGACCAACACCAAACAAAAATTCCAAAAAGGAATTCAGAAGATTCCCAAGGGGAACGATAGGAAAGAAAAATTCCCAAAGATGGAATTAAAAAGAAGTCTCAAAGTGGACCAAATCCGAATAGAACCCAGATTCCACACTGTGTATGACTATAAGTGACCAGGTTGTTGTGCAATATGCATTCAGGTAGTGATTGATAAGGAAATATGTTGACATATGTATACATGTGGGTCACATAAGTCATTTTAATCGAACCTTAATTATCATCATGATACTGAAAAAGTAAGTGTGTCAACTCGAGCTAATTGGTATGTGTTCATATCATCACTCAATCAAGCATAAGTCAAATGTCTATTCAAAACTTGCAAAACATGTTCAGATAATGTGTGGTATGATCTCACTGCGATAATTTGATTCATTGCATTGCATATGTCTTTATTTTAATGTGTGTGCTTTGTGTGTGCAGGCATATGGAATCTTTATTGACACATCGACATCCTTGTTAAACTTAAAAATTTCAAGAAATTTCAAGTTTAGGGGGAGAATAAATTTGAAGAAAAATATCTACAAAAATCCAAAAACATTTTGTTTTGAATAAATGTGTTTTGAATGAACAAGATTATGTGGTATGAAAAGCAAAGGTATTGGACGTGTTAAAAACAAACCCAAGGTCTTGTGAATTGTTTTTATGAAATTGCTTCGGGATATAAAAAAATTGGTTGTGCAAAAACATTTTTGAAAAAGAAAAAGAAAAATTAATTTAATTAGAATTGATATTATTGACTTGTTTAATGTTGTTGATAATTAATGTGACAAATTCTTTTTAAGGATATCTTGTCTAATTAATGTGTCGAGAATGTTTGCAGGTGCAATAAATACAGTTGAAAAAGTCAACAGACGAGAAAAGTGAAGAAAAATCGCAAATTGTTATTGCCGGGCAAAGATATCAGATACAACTGTTCTGCCGGGTAATGAACATACTGTTCAGCCTGGTAATGTTGTGATTTTGATACAAGCCGGGTGATTGAGAAAAAGGTGAAGATATTATGACCATTGTACAGCCGGGCAATGATGATGTCAAATACAGCCGAGTGAAGGTCATAGATATCTGCCGGGTGACAAGTGTTTACTATACAGCCGGGTAAAAGAGAAATCTTCTTGCCGTGTAAGAGTACTGATAGGTTCAATTGGATCGATAATATCACTCAAATGATCAGAATAACAAGTACAAACAAACGATTCAATCACAAACACAATTCATACTCAATAAATTCTCTTTGTATTTGATGATCAAGCAATTCGCAGTACAATGTGCAGGAGAAAAACTAAATACACACAGTTAATTCTCTCTCTAACAGTGTAAAAGTCGCTCTCTCCTAACACACGCACACTACATGCCTATATCAAACAAAATGCAAGTTTTAGGAAAATACATAATAAACCCTAAACTATACAAACATATACAATAACAAAAATACAAAGTAAATCTTAACAGGAAATAACCCTAACAGTACTCCCCCTAAGATTTATCTTTGGATCTTCAAAAACTTCAATCTTTTTCTTCGTTTATCAGCATCAATCTTCAGGTTCCTCTTTCACATCCAGCAATTCTCGGCCTTTATATTCTTCTTTTTCTTTCAGAGCTTCTTCAATACAAGATTTGAACTTCTCAGCAATCTTAGCTTGTCGAGGCTTGGATTCATTCGTCAGAATTCGTAGAGCATTCATGCGTCTAAGCGAATCCAGATTTAAACCTGCAAAATCGATATTAGCATAAAACTCAAACGGCATTTCTTGACCTTTGACTTTCACTTCCAATGTTCCTTTTCTGGATATCCTCATGTACTCTATCTTTGGTAAATCCATCATCACAAGATTAGAGTTTAGCAAAGCTTTTCTGACTCGAATCTTCTCCGAAGCAGCAGCAATAACTTCAATCATCACTACGAATAATTTTCTGTCAGCTTCAGCCAGCTTATCCTTGCACTTCTCCATTCTAATGCTTCTCAAATAATCAATGTATGAAGGATGTAGCAGCTTTAGCTCAAAAGTACTAAAGAGTGTGATCATGTCTTTATCCCAGTCCTCCAAGTTTCTAACAAGCTTTAGTTCAAATGTTTCCTGATTGTAGAAAACTCTGAGTATAGGCTTCGTTGTCTGACTACCATCAATCACCTTCAATCCAGGATCAGTAATCTTGTCAAAATACTCGTCCGAGAATTCTTCTAAGTACATATCCTCGGTCACCACCAATCTTTTCTTCTTTCTTTGTTTCTTGGCTTGCACATATGCGGTATCTTCTTGTTGACCTCTAAAGTCCAGAAACTTTGCTGTTCTACTCATTCCAGCATCAAGAAGTAACACGCATTTATCACCACGCTCAGCATGCGTGTGATTAATTAACTTCAGCTTGTGCAGCTCTTTTAGATCCTGAACTTCCAATTTGAAGATGCTAGAGTAGTAATGATAAACGTCACATAAACCATTTACCCTCTTGATCATAAACGCATCAAACACTTCATCATATTTCCACGCGATTATCTTTACCTTCTTATTTTTCTCAGGCACAATCATTGAATCCAACAATTCAGCAATTGATTGTCCTTTACTCATCAACGATCTCACCACATCACCTGGTGTTGCAGCCTTATGCCAAGTCTCACGCACCTCCATTGGAATGTTGTAAGATTTGACTTCGCTAGGAAACATATCCATTAATTCGTGTCTTTTCTTGTGAGCATCTTCAGGTAAAGCCATAACTGGAATTTCCTTTGGTCCTAACACCTTGAATCTTTTGGTCAACTCGAAGTACTGTGGATTGTTATAATCCAAGTAAAACATTCTGTTGTACATCTTTTCTGTTTTCATGAAGCTGACCACTATCCTCCTCAAAGATTCAGACTTCAACCTCTGCAAAGTTTTATACGGATAGTTCCTCGAACTTAACCAACTTCGCATCTCATAAGCCGTCATTTCATCTGGATTTTGGTGATAAAGTTCAGTCGGAGGTAAGTCATCTATATTCAAACTTTCTTGCAATGGATTCCATTCGCCCATTTCAGTCACAATCTCCTTCTTATCTGCTTCAACTTTATCTTGATGAATCATACACTTCTCGTATTCTTCATTAATCTGAGTCACCGTCAATCCATTCAAAAACACAGAATTGTACTTCATTCTTTCAAGATAGGCAAACCTCTGATCCAAATCATCTGGTACTTCTTCAACAGTATTCTGTACTGGCTCTGGCTCAGCTTCATCCTCAGACTCAGTCCAATCAATATCTAAATCATCTAAAGCTTCAATCATGGGTGCTTCGTCAGTTTGAATCGGCTCAAATTGACTAGCAACTTCAGATACATTGATAGGCGCACTTTCAACTTCAACAGTTTCAGCTTGAATCGGCTCAAACTGAACTGTATCTCCAGAGTTAACATCTTTCTCACTATCAGCTGCTTCAAATACTTCTGTTTCAGCTTCAGACATAGTCTCAATCTCAGCAACTTTCTCAATATCAGCCACAGCTACAGATTGAATCGGCTCAATCTGTACTGGTTTATCAATCTTTGCCCTTTTAGAACTTTCTTCATCACCGAATAACTCTGGAATGGCATCTATCTTTCTCTTTCCCTCAGCCTTGTCCATCTTGACAGTTTCAGCACCAGCTTCATCGGGAATAATAATTGGTGATTCAACCAAGATTCCAGCATTCGCCACACCTCGAGCTCTAGTTAAGTAAACTTTTGGCACTTCAGCTTCAGTCACTTCAACTATATTATCAGAAAAATCTTTGTCTGAAGACGAGCCAGCCGTCTTTGGTCTCATTTCCTCCAATTCCTTCTCAAGCATTTCTTTCTCAGCCTCCAAAGTGTTACACTCAGCCTTAACCTCAGTATAGTCATACTTCAGGTTTTCATATTCCTCCTTCAGCTTCTCATGATCATCTTTTAGCTTCCTATGTTCATCAACTAGATTCACATGATCTTCATCTAACTTCTTGAATATTTCCAAATTCTGCTTGTGAATATCCCAATACTCATCAAACCTTTTCTTCTTACGTTCATTGGAAGCTTTTAACAAATCATTCGCCTTGATCAAATTTTCAACAATTTCTTCCAACTCTGCAATCCGTTTCTCCTTTTCTTCATATATCTCATCAACACTTGGCCCAACGTTTGGTGAAGACTCCAAACCTTGTCCAATGTTTTCAATAGTTTGTGGTGACATGGTGGGAATAGACTCAATAATGGGATCAGTAACGCCAGCATCCACTTCCTCTATCTGTGCAATAGATTCAGCTTCGGCCATTACTGTCTGAGCAATCTGTAGCACATCAATCTCCTCAGGCTTTTCTACAGTTTTCTTCTTCTTTCTGACATACTGTACCGAAACATCTCTTGGACTCTCCATAACAACTTCTTCAACCACAGAAGCCACCTCAGCAGGTTCTTCTACAACCATTGGTTCAATCAACTCAACATTCTCAGTCTCCATTGGTTCAACCTCCTCTGAATTAGATTCAGATTCAGTATCATCACCACCATCATTATTACCTTCATCATCATCACTGTCTTCATCGTTGTCACCATCATCAGTACCATCATTACCTTCTTCATCTTCTGGATGACGAGCAAAGTACTCGTCATCATCCAATAAATCATCCGGCACCTCATCCACTAAATCCAGTGGATTCACAATCTCACCATGAGATATGTGATAATAAACTCCATTCACATCTTCTTCATTGTTGATTATATCTCTCATATAATCAAACAGCTCAACATCAGGCACATTCCCGATACTCATCTTTTTGTAAGAGAGATCGTTCATGTCCTCAGTATACAGCATGCCTCCAGCATAACCTTCACTCCTGATTATTGGATAGGCAATGTTTATCATCAATTGCAGAAACCTTGGGTACATCAGAAATTTGAATCTCTTGCCCTTCACCAAGTTAAATACAAACCCATTCATTATCCATCGCGACATGTTGAATGGTTTGTTCTCTGCAATTGCTACTATTGGTGATGCAATGTCTGAAGGAAAGTTATCAAACCCCGCACTCCTTCTAGACATGCATTGCTGCACAACATAACACAGCAGCTTATACTTCTTCCCCAATTTAGCTCTGAAAAACTGTGATTTTGGAAACACAGGTGGATGACCCATGTTCACAAAACAAGTTTTACATTCTTCCATAGTCAGCTCATCTAACATGCCAACCTCATCCTCATCTATCCTCAGAGCTTGTCTAATGGTATCTTCAGTCACATTTAGTACCCACTCCCTTGTAATATGTCCTCTAACCATAACTTCACCATTCTCATTCCTCACAACCTCTGCTGATCTCCAGAAACTCTTAATCAGCCTTGCATATATGACCGGTTTGGCACATATAGCATATACATACTTCGTCCTCTTGATAAACTGAATCATATCTCTATAGCCCTCTGTCTCTGGAAGTGACTCATCTAAACATGCTACCAGATTATGTTTAGGCTCAAATTTAAGATTCTCCATCTGTTAAAACACAAACAAACACAAAACAAGACAAATACATTAGTTTCTTCATTTTAACAAGTGTTCAACTAAAAGTTAGAAAGCAAAACATTAACACAATCATTTTAAATCCTAAATTGTTCTAATAACCTGATTTTCATCATTTTAATCAAACAACATTGAATTTTAAAGATTATATATCATGTTTAGGCTTTTAACAGTTACTCACTTAAGCAAAAATTTTGATAAATTTTATGATGAAGAGTTTAACATGTTTTGATTCAGTTTTATCAGGTTTAATCACTTTTAGAACAGTCATTTCATCGTTTTGATGTTTAACTTTTAAAAGCTTCAAAGTTCATCAATGGCGATTTTTAACAGTTAAGCACATTTCACTTGTTCAGTCGATTTTAAGGTGTTTTACTGCAAATGAATGATTGAATGTTGATGATCGACAGATTTTAACCCTAAAACAACATTCGATTTAAGTTTTAACTCTAAAAATCGAAGTGTCGATTCAAGATCAAAACACTGTTCATCATCGTTTTTCCTTTTAACAGTTGATTTGCAGGTCGATTTAGGTCAAAAACACATAATCTCTACCTTAATCAATCTATTAATCTTGTTATAGAGCAACAGATTGACTATGATAACAATGGCGATTTGAAGTTCAGAGTGTTTGGGTGAAAGTGAAAGTGTGTGAAATGATAAGTGTTGTGTGAAGAGGCGGTATTTGTATCGTCAAAAACATTTAGGTCAAACTTTAAGTGCCGGGTCAACACAAGCAAATTAGGCCCAATAACCTTGCCGGGTCAAGTACTGTAGTGACGGGTCATGTACTGTAGTTACGGGTCAAGTACATAAAACAAGTCACCAACATGTGAAAATCACTTGACGGGTCAAGCACTGTTGATACGGGTAAGTCACTGTAGTGACGGGTAAGGGTTTAAGGAACAACTACACCTGATGGATTTTATTCATCACCCGGCAGAATAGTTGTGATCAAAACATCACCCGGCAACTTTTCTTCATCACCCGGCAACACAGTTGCTATCCTTCTTCATCCGGCTTGCTTTCTTCTTTACACGGCAACCTTCTTCTTCTTCACAAGACATCCTTCTTCACACGGCAACACACTTCTTCATTACCCGGTAACATAGTATCATACCTTTACACGGCAACAAAGTTTCTTCATTACCCGGCTGTATAGTATATACTTGTCACCCGGCAAGATATCAATGACCTTCACCCGGCTGTATTTGACATGATCATTTGCCCGGCTATACAGTGGTCACAATATCTTCACCATTTCCTTAATCACCCGGCAAGTTATCAGACTTACAACTTCATCCGGCTGAACAGTTCTTTACCCGGCTGCACAGTTGTACCTGATATCTTTACCCGGCAATAACACTTAAGCAATTTCTTCAATTTTCCTCGTCTGTTGACTTTTTCAACGATCATTTATTGCACCTGCAACATTCTCCGACATATTAATTAGACAAGATATCCTTAAAAAGAATGTTTGCCATATTAATTATCAAACAATATTAACATTTGCAACAAAATTACTTCCAATTAAAATTCATTTTTCTTTTTCTTTTTCAAATTGTTTTTGCACAACCAATTTTTCTATATCCCGAAGCAATTTCTTAAAAACAAATTACAAGACCTTGGGTTTGTTTTTAACACATCCAATACCTTTGCTTTTCATAACTTATAACCTTGTTCATTCAAAAACACACTTATTCAAAAACAAAATATTTTTGGATTTTTGTAGATATTTTTCTTTTTAATCTTATTCTCCCCCTAAACTTGAAATTTCTAGAAATTTTTAAGTTTAACAAGGATGTTGATGTAGCAATAATGATTCCAAATGCCTGCACACACAAAGCACACACATTAAAATAAAGACATATGCAATGCAATGAATCAAAATATCGCAGTGAGATCATACCACACATTATTTGAACACGTTTTGCAAGTTTTGAATAGACATTTGACTTATGCTTGATTGAGTGATGATATGAAAACATACCAATTAGCTCGAATTGACACACTTACTTTTTCAGTATCATGATGATATTTAAGGTTTGATTAGAATGACTTATGTGACCCACATGTATACATATGTCAACATATTTCCTTATTAATCACTACTTGAATGCATATTGCACAGAACCTGGTCACTTACAGTCATACATAGTGTGGAATCTGGGTTCTATTCGGATTTGGTCCACTTTGGGACTTCTTTTTAATTCCATCTTTGGGAATTTTTCTTTCCTATCGTTCCCCTTGGGAATCTTCTGAATTCCATTTTGGAATTTTTGTTTGGTGTCGGTCCACATTTGGGACTCTTTTTGTTCCATTTTGGAATCTTTTGCTGCATCTTGAAGCTCAAAAGAGACTTCGTGTGAGACTTCAGGTCTGTGGGTACCACAACAAAGAAGCTCACGATGCGGTTCATCACACTGAATACACTGCATCGTTACCCGATCATGTACAACTATCATCACAAGCAATGTTTCAAAAGATATATATCTAGACATGTATAACAATGGAACTTAACACAAATATCATTAAGTTTATGTTTGTCAACAATCAACTTACTTGTTCAGTCTAATTGCCTGAGCTGTCTAGCACATCAATTAACATTCATCAGTCTTTATTAAAAATGATGTAACAAATAATGTCTAGTGTAACTATCATTTCTCACTTTTTGCAATATAGATTCTTATGACATGATATTTTCTTTTCTTTTTGATTTTATATTTTGTATTTGATTTTCTTTTTCATGCACACACACACTGCAAAACTTAAAATAAAAGCAAAGGAATCAAAACATAACATCAACTTATTATATTTTTGGCTTTTATATTTTCTGATTTTTCTTTTTTTTTTTTTTTTTTTTTTTCGAAAAATAGAATCAATCATGATTGATTAATCCTATGGATTGAATTAAAAATTCAAACCGGCCTGACAAAAATGATTTTGTGAAAAGATCTGCCAGTTGTTTGTCGGTATGAACTTTAATCAAAATTATTAAACCCTTTTCAGAGTTATCTCTTAAAAAATGATATCTAATTTCGATGTGCTTGGTTTTAGAATGTTGAACAGGATTAGCAGTTATAAACATAGCAGCAGTATTGTCTATGTAAATAGGAGTTTTTAAGAAGTTAAACCCGTAGTCCAGCAACTGATTTTGTAACCATAAAACCTGAGAACATCCTGCAGATGCAGCGATATACTCTGCTTCAGCTGTGGATACAGAAACATTGGTTTGCTTCTTGCATTGCCAAGAGACAAGCCTTGGACCCAAAAATTGGCAACCACCAGTAGTCGATTTCCTGTCAAGAGCACAACCACCAAAATCACTGTCAGAATAGCTATATAGTTCAAAATTTCCTTCATAAGGATACCATAACCCAAGATTTGGTTTCCCTTTGAGATATCTGAATATACGCTTCACAGCAACTAGATGCGACTCTTTTGGATCTGACTGGTATCTGGCGCATACACACACAGCATACATGATGTCTGGTCTTGATGCAGTAAGATACATCAGAGAACCGATCATTGATCTGTATAGTGTCTGATCAACTGCTTTGCCCTTTGGATCAGGTTGTATCTTGCAATTTACATCAGAAGGAGTTCGGATAGTCTGACAATCTTGCATCTTGAACTTCTTCAGCAACTTCTCAACAAATTTTGATTGGTTGATAAAAATTCCGTCAGCAGACTGTTTCACTTGTAATCCCAGAAAGAAATTAATCTCCCCCATCGAACTCATCTGAAATCTTGACTTCATGATTTCTTCAAATTCTTTGCACATGGACTCACTGGTTGAACCGAAAATAATATCGTCCACATAAACTTGAACACACAATAAATCATCATTCTCCCTCTTCATAAACAAAGTTGGATCAATCTGACCTCTTGTGAATCCGTGTTCTAGTAAATGCTTGGATAGTGTCTCATACCAGATTCTTGGAGCTTGATGTAGACCGTAAAGAGCTTTGCTCAACTTGTATACCCGATGTGGATAGTCAGGATCTTCGAAACCCGGGGGTTGTCTGACATAAACATCATCTGTAATAGGTCCATACAAGAAAGCACCTTTGACGTCCATTTGGAATACCTTAAACTTCATGAAAGACGCATATGCAAGAAAAACGCGTATGGCTTCAAGTCTTGCGACCGGAGCAAACACCTCTTCATAATCAATGCCTTCTTCCTGAGTGTATCCCTGTGCAATCAGTCTTGCTTTGTTTCTCACAACAATGCCACGTTCGTCTGGCTTGTTTTTGTACAACCATCTTGTACCTATCGCATTCTCTCCTTCAGGTAAGTCCACAAGTTTCCAAACTTCCTGTTTGCGAAACTGAAGCAATTCCTCTTGCATGGCTTCAATCCAACTGTTGTCTTGCAACGCCTCTGAAATATTCTTTGGCACCACTTGAGATAGAAAACACGAGTAAAGACAAACATTTGCTTGCTCTGTCTGACTTCTTGTAGTTCTCTGATTCAACGGCCCAATAATCTGAGAGACAGGATGTTTCTTGTGAATTCGATGAATAGGAATATCACCTCCTTGCACTTGAGTCTCTAGATTAGAAGTATTCAGATTTGGTAGATCTTGAAGTATGGAAGAAGTATGCGGTGTGAAATTCGGGACTTGATCCGGTGAATTGATGAAGTAATCAAAAGACTCTGGAATAACTTCAGCATTCGGATCCGATGATGGTTGATTTTGAACGGATCCACCATCATTAGGAGACATTTGCGAATTCACATTTTCTTCATGATTGTTTGATTCTTGATCTTCTTGCGAACCAGAAGGACCCGGAGCTTGACTAGATTTGACATGATCAGGATTGTGAAAAGACATAAATGGATATTCAGAGTTGAGATTTCCATCTTCGTCATTATCAGAATCGTCACTAAAGCTTCCTAAGTCACCTGATTCCTTCCTTGCGTTTTCTGAAAAATCAAATAAGTTAGAACTGAAAGATCTAGATAACGAATCCAAATCAAATAACCATTCGGGACCGTGAGCCACTAAAGGAAACGAATTTTCTAAAAACTTGACGTTGAAAGTTTCAATAACAGTATTTGTTTTGCTATTAAAAACTCGATAAGCTTTAGAAACAGACGAATATCCTAAGAAAAATCCATCGTCAGATTTTGACTCAAACTTCCCGAGATGTTCATTTAGATTAAGAATCGAAACTGGACAACCAAATGCTTTCAAGTAAGAAATATTTGGTTTTCTTCCAAACAACAACTCATAAGAAGTTTTCTGTTTATCTTGAACTAATAATGTTCTATTTTGTACAAAACACGCAGTGGCAATAGCTTCATCCCAAAAGGTGATAGGGATTTTGGCATCTGCGAGCATGGATCTTGCAGCTTCAATTAGTGTCCGGTTTTTCCGTTCCGCAACCCCATTTTGCTGAGGCGTTCTTGGAGCACTATACTGACGAGCAATCCCCTTTTCTGCACAAAATAAATCAACATTAGCATTTTTAAATTCAGTTCCATTATCACTTCTTAAAGTTTTAACTTTGCATTCCAATTGATTTTCAATTTTAATGATAAATTCTTTCAATAATTCAGCTGTTTCAGATTTCGCATGCAAAAAATAAACCCATGAAAATCTAGTGAAGTCATCTATGATAACTAAACAATAAGATTTTCTGCCGATGCTTTGAACATTTGTAGGTCCAAAAAGATCCATATGTATCATCTGCAAAGGTTTTGAAATGGAGTTCTCGAGCTTGGACTTAAAAGACATCCGATGCTGTTTGCCCTTCAAACATGCTGGACAGAGATCAGTTGTGGAGAATTTCTTCGATGGGATTCCCACAGCGTGATTTCCAGTTACCAAACGGTTCATGTTTCTGAAGTTGGAGTGGCCCAGCCGTCTATGCCAAAGCTGACTCTCATCATTTGAAGCATGGGCAATGAGACAGGTTGTTTCGGTATCAGCGTCAATCTGCGACATATCCAACTTGTATACATCGCGATCTCTAGGAGCTTTAACCACTACCCACTCATTGTCAATCTTGAAACCTGGTTTAAGAATATAACAGAAAGAATCATCAAATAAAGTCGAATAAGATTTATCACAAATTTGGGAGACACTTAGTAAGTTAAAGTTCAACTGTGCACAGTAGTTGACTTTATCAAAACTAATGATCCCATTGGATACTGTTCCTTCTCCTGTTATCTTTCCACCCGCATCACCTCCAAACGCTACATGAGTACCATTTTTCAACTTAAAGTCTTGAAGCAAGGCATGGTTGCCTGTCATGTGCCGGCTACACCCACTATCAACGAACCACGAGTTGATAGGTCTTCTTGGGCGTACCTGCATTTCAACAAGAACATTCAGTTAGTTTGGTCAACCCAGGCCCACACGGTCTTGGGTTTTCCGAATCTATCTGCAATAGTAACTTGTTGGTATTGAACATTTTGAAAATTTGTTTTGTTTAAAAGATTTTGATGCTGATAACTTCGCCCATTGGCGTTCAATGATTGCTTTCTCCTCAAAGCAATAAACCTCTCCTCTAGCTTAGGATCAAGGTTATTTTCAAACTTTTGATTTTTAACCATTAAAGCTCTTGGTTTAAAACTGTTAACCTGCACATTCCTTGAAAAGTTAGAAACAGAATTGTTTCGATTGAAGTTTCTCAAAACCGGAGAATGACTTTGACTCATATTTTGAAAACCATATGAATTATTTCTTTGAAAATTTGAATATGGAGTCATTTCTCTAGTCGAGTTTGATCGAAAGAAACAATCCTTTGTGTCATGGTTTCTTCTCTCACAAATATCACAAAATTTGTTAAAATAACATTCTTCTGAAGAATGATTTCTTTTATCACAGAAGCTGCAGTACCTGTTAAAGAAACATTCAGCAGTTGCATGATTATATCTATCACAAATTTCACAATATTTCTTGCTAATCCTAAAGAGCCGATTGTTAACTCTAGATGTTGAACCAAACCGTGATTCATTATCATAGTTGTTCGGTTTTAGATTAACATTCTTTTGTGGAGTCATTGTTTGTGCTTTTGATTGCATGGGACTTTGGTTCGATTTTAAATTGTTCTGTTTGGTCACCTTTTTGTTTTCAATTCTCTTTTCATTGACAGCGGAAGACTTAGGACCTGAACCTGTTTTCAGACCAGAGTTAGATTTGATTGGAGAATTGATTGGTTTACCATAAGATCCGTTCAAATCAAACGTTCCTGCAGACACAAACTTGATTTTCTTTTCTTTTGACACTTTCTTGACAGGTTTAACTTTGTCAGTTTTAACACTTTGAACTTTTGTGTTATCATTCGATTTTAAGACATTTTTGCCTTTTGACTGTTTCGTTTCAGATTGATTGTTCATTGTTTTCGATTTTTGCTTCTTAACACTCGAAACTTCAGCCTTTTTCACTTCTGGCTTTTTAACCAACTGAGCAGCAACTTGCGCCTTTTGTTCCTTCTTCCACTTGATGTACTCAGGATCATTGTACCCTGAAAATTCACCTTCTTCCTTCACCGGTGTTTCTGGTTCGGAATTAAGCTTTGGATATTCAACAAGTTGGATCAGAACAGGCTCAACTTTGTTTTCAGATTTGTTGCTTGCTTCATCATCAGCTTCAGTTGTCATTCCATCTTCTTCTCTCAAACTTTCAATCAACACTTCAGATCCTTCAGACTCGGATTTACTTCTTTGAATTTCTTTAAATTTTCGTTCATTTTCAGGTGAATGATCAAATTCATTAAAGTTTTCCGGTAAGGTTTGAGTGATTGAATTTGGCATCGGTTCATGTGTAAAACCCAACCCGGTTTTGGTTTTATTACCTCTTTCTTTGATGAGTTGTTTAACCATGGTTTTACAGCTTTTAACCTTTGTTAGTTCAACTTGAGTGACAGCATGTGCGACTTTTTCTTGTTCAAAGTTCTTTGTCATTTCTTCAAGTTGTTTGGTTATCAATTCCAGTTCCTTTAAGGTTTTGTTCCAAGATTCTTTAAGTGACAAAATCTTCTCATCAGCAATTTTGTGATCAATTTTAAGTTGTTCATGAATTTTCTCATGTTTGCTTAATTTGTCACCGATTTTAAATGAATGAGTCCGATAATGTTCTACTTGTTGAATGCACTGTTCAGAACATAGCCTTTCCTTGACATCAGCAGGTAGTGGAACATAGTTAGGGGGCAGGTCAGTATTAACCTTTGGTTGTTCTGTGGATGATGAAGACTCACTGCCAGTAGCCATCAGCACAAGTTCAGACTCAGATTCTTCAGTAGGATCAGATTTTGCACTCCAGTCATAGTCTTCTGAATCTTCACTCACATCTTCAATCATCTTACTATCCCCTTCTTCTGACCAATCTTCTTCTACTTCACATACCAATGCCAGACTTGATGTAAGATCAGACGTGAATTGTTCTGCATAAGCGCTCCAATCATACCCGTCTTTCACACTTACAACCAACGCCTTTGTTTGGTCTTCTGGCTTCTTTCCTTCATCCTTTAATTCAGGCATAGGAAGACTTTGGTATGGTTTCTGAAAGAAACGTTGATTTCTGCCTTGATAACTTGTTGATTGTTGAGAATTTTGACCTTGACCTTGATTGCTTGAACTCGCTTGGTCATTAAAATTCTTTGGAGCTTTACATTCTCTTGAGAAATGACCATACTGATTACAGTTAAAGCATCTGGCCTTAGATTTGTCAAATCCAACAGTCTTGTTTGCATGAGGTTTGTAGCTTCTGTTGACATATGCATGCTTTTGAGTACGATAAGCTACCATAACCATTTGCCAGTTAAGATCCATTTCCTCAACATCCACTGGATCCATTTCAAATAAGTCTTGAAGAACAACGTCCATTTGACTTAAATGACTACCTTGGTACGCTTGAAAACTTGCCATAAAAGCAGTAAAGGCAGTTTTTGTTTCGTCATCTTGCAACAGAATATTCATGACGTCTTTCACCTTGGCTTGAACATTTGAACTTTGATTTTCTGATTGATTCTTCATATTCTGACTTTGGACGTGAACTTGAGCTCTTGGCGGAGATTGAGGTTGAGAATAAGTTGGTGAATTTGGAAAATATGCTGAATCAGTATAGAAACTTGCACCAACGAATAAGTCATCCTCATCTTCAGACTTTGTTGTATTTTGCACAAGAAAAGCATTATCCACAGTATTGGCAGGATTTACCACATACTTGTATTGAGTTTGTGACATTGATCTATCAGTGTTTCTAGATCCTTCATCAATCTCAACTTCTTCTATCTTTCCAATAAGCAAGTCAAGTTCCATTGGAAATTTCTCAGTATGTTTCAACAAGGTAACAGTTTGTTTCCATGATGATGGTAAAGCACCTAACAAACGATCATTCAAGTCCTGAAGTTCAGTCTTCACTCCGAGATTTGTCATTTCAGTAGTTAAATGCACAAACCTATTCATCATTTGGTGTACTGTCTCTCCATTGATGTGTTCAAATAATTCCAGTTGTCTTTTCAGCTTAGATTTCTTCAAACTTCTTAACTGCTCTCCTCCTTCACATATAGACTTCAATGCCTTAAAGCATGTATAACCCGTCTGATATGCATCCAATCTAGACAAAACTTGTAATGGCAACCCCTTGCACATCAACGAATAGGCCTTGCTATCATTCTTTACCTTCCTCAAGTCTTCAGCTGACAGATTATCCTCTGGATAAGGTGTAGTAGAATCTTTAGTATAGGTACTGGCACTATCTGGTTGTGTCTGTGTTGGAATGTGAGGACCCTTCTCAATTGATTTCCATAAGTCATTGTCAATAGAACACAAATGATGTCTCAGCCTGATGGTCCAGTTCTTGAAATCTGCACGATTCAAAAGTCTAGGAACACGGTTATCAGAATCATCATTAGGAGCCATTTTTAACAATTTTTAAAGAAAATATTTTTGGTTTTTGTTAATTTTTTTTTTTGAAAAGAAGTGATTAAAATACTAAAATAAAGACAAGAAATTAAAGATAAGATAAGAAACAAGTATTAAAAACAACTAAATTGAGTCAACCGGCAAAACAGTGAAAAATCCTTCTTCAACCGGCTAAACAGTGTATTTGTTCTTCACCCGGCAGGAAAAAGTCTTCACCCGTCTAAATAGTTACCCGGCTAAACAGTTGAAAAATACTTTGTTCTTCACCCGGATGAACAGTTACACGGCAGCAAGAAAAACTTCACACGGCAATAACTTGACACGGCAGAGTCTTGACACGGCAAAAAGTTCTTTGCCCGGCTGAACAGTACTTGGTCACACGGCAGAAATATTGATTACCCGGCTACACAGTTTGATTTTACCTGGCTGTATTTTCTCTATCACCCGGCGAAACAGTGTATCACCCGGCACAACAGTGTCTGATCCGGCTGAACAGTAGCACTTTTTCAAGTCAAAAACTTCACCCGTCTAGAGCAAAATCCCTTACACGGCAGCACAGTGTATCAATTGGCTGTGTTGCTGGGTAATAAAGAAAAGCATGCCGGGTGATATAGAAGACAACTATGTTGCCGGGTGATGAAGAAAGCAAGCCGGATCAAAGAAAAGCAACTGTGTTGCCAGGTGATGAAGAAAGGTTGCCGGGTGATGTTTTGAAGACTACTATGCTGCCGGGTGATGAATAAAACCCATCAGGTGTAGTTGTTCCTAATCTTTACCCGTCACTACAGTGACTTACCCGTCTTTACAGTGTTTGACCCGTCAAGTGTGTTTCACATGTTGTGACTTGTCCCAACAGTACATGACCCGTCACAACAGTGCATGACACGGATCAACAGTGCTTGACCCGGCAAGGCTTATTGGGCCTTTTATGTTTACCCGTCCCTTTGTTGACCGGCACCTCAAGTTTGACCTAAATTTTTAACGATATAAAAAAAAACCCCCGCCTCTTCACAAACACTTATCATTTTTCACATTCACTTTCAAGCAAATTCCCTGTACTTAAATCGTTTTGATTATCATATTCAGTCGTTGTTCTGTAACAAGTGTAATCGATTGAATAAGGTATTGTCCTTGAGATTTGTTCTTGATAAACCTGCAAATCGACCGATAAAATGAAAAACGATGATGAACAGTGTTTTTGATCATTGAATCGACACTTTGATTGTGTGTGTTAAAACCAAAATCGAATGTTGTTTTAAGTATAAAATCTGTCGATCATCAACAATCAATCACTCATTTGCACTAAAACACCTTAAAACCAACTGAAACAATCAAAATTGCCATAACTATTAAAATCGCCATTGTTGAACTTTGAAGCTCTTAAATGTTAAACATCAAAATGATGAAATGTTTGTTTAAAAGTGACAAATCCTTGTTAAAACAGAACTAAAACATGATAAACAACTTCATCATACAAATGTCAAAATTGTGCTTAAGTGTTAAAATGTTAATTTGAAAAATGTTGTATAATCATTAAAATTCAAAGTTGTTTTGATCAAAATGATGAAAATCAGTTTGTTAGATCAATTTAGGGTTAAAATGATTATGTGAATGCTTTTCTTCTTAACTTTTGTTCATACACTTATAAAAATTTTGATATGTTTTTAATGAAGAATCTAACACATTTGTCTTGTTTATGTTTTGTGTTTGTTTTGACAGATGGAGAATCTAAAGTTTGAGCCCAAACACAATTTGGTGGCATGTCTAGATGAATCTATCCCTGAAACTGATGGTTACAGAGATATGATCAAGTTTATAAAGAGAACGAAGTATGTGTATGCTATGTGTGCCAAACCGGTCATATATGCAAGGCTGATTAAGAGTTTTTGGAGGACAGCAGAGGTTATTAGAGATGATAATGGTGTTGCTGTTGTTAGAGGAAACATAACTAGAGATTTGATTCTGACCGTTTCTAAAGAAGCCATCAGAAATGCTCTGAGGATAGATGAAGATGAAGTTGGTATGAATGATGAATTGACCATGGCAGAGTGTCAATCGTGTTTTGTTAATATGGGGCATCCACCTGTATTTCCAAAGTCACAGTTTTATAGAGCAAAGTTGGGAAAGAAGTTTAAGTTGTTATGCTATGTTGTCCAACAGTGCATGTCAAGGAGGAGTGCAGGCTTTGACAATTTCCCATCTGACATAGCATCCCCGATTGTTGCCATAGCTGAGAATAAACCATTCAATATGTCAAGATGGATCATGAATAGATTTGTTTTCAATTTGGTAAAGGGCAAGAGGTTTAAGTTTCTCATGTACCCGAGATTCTTACAACTGATGATTAATGTTGCCTATCCTATCATCAGAACTGAAGGTTATACTGGAGGTATTTTATATACTGAGGACATGAACGATCTATCTTACAGAAAGATGAGTATCGGAAATGTGCCTAATGTGGATTTATTTGACTATATGAGAGATATAGCAAATAATGAAGAAGATATTGAAGGTGTTTATTATCATATTTCTCATGGTGAGATTGTAAATCCTCATGATTTGGTGGATGAGATGCCTGATAATTTGTTAGATGATGATGAGTACTTTACTCGTCATCCAGAGGATGAAAATGAGTCTGTGAATGAAGAAGAAGATGATAGTGATGATGGTGAAAATGGTGACAGTGATAGTGATGATGGTCAAGATGATGATAATGATGATGGTGGTAATGAAGGTGCTGAATCTGAAGCTAATTCAGAGGAGGCAGAGATTGTTGAAACAACTGAACCGATGGAATTGGAGACTGAGAATGTTGAAGTCATTGAGCCTATTGTGATAGAAGAACCTATTGAGGTTGCTTCTGTTGAAGAAGAAGTAGTTGCTGAAATTCCAAACGATATTACTGTTCAGTATGTTAGAAGAAAAAGATCGAAACCAGTAATAGAGTCTGTGATTGTAGAGGAACCGAATGTGATTGAGACTGAAGAGATAGATGTAATTCAGATAGCTCAGGAGGTAATGGCCGAAGCTGAAACTATTGCACAGATAGTTGAGGAAGCTGATGCTGGCGTTACTGATCCTATTCCTGTTGATATTCCCACCACATCATCCCCCGTTGCAGAAAACATTGAACAAAATTTGGAGTCTTCACCAAATTTTGTGTCAAGTGTTGAGGAAAGTGAGGATAAGAAAAAGATTGCTGAGTTAGAAGAAATGGTGACTAAGTTGGTGGAGGCAAATGAATCATTGAGGGCTTCGAATGAGAGGAAAAAGAAAAGGTTTGAAAGATGATAATGTCAAACTTGCTGCTGAACATGCGAAATTGAAAGATGATTATGAAAAACTGAAGGAGGAATATGATAATCTAAAGTATGATTATACTGATTTGAAGGCTGAATGCAATACATTGGAGGATGAAAAAGAAATGTTGGAAAAATGGCTGGAAGAAACAAAATCGAAGAAATCTGGATCAACATCGGATAAAGATTTTTCAGATGAAGTAGTTGAAATGACTGAAGCTCAAGTACCAAAAGTTTATCTTACTAGAGCACGAGGAACAACAAATGTTGGTATAAGGGTGGAATCTCCAATCATCATTCCCGATGAAGCTGTTGCTGAAACTGTCAATACTGACAAAGCTGAGGGAAAAAGGAAGTTAGATGCTATACCAGAGATTATGGGTGATGAAAGCAGTTCGAAAAAGGCAAAGATTGATGAGACAGTGCAGATTGAGCCGATTCAATCTGTAGCTGTAGTTGAAACTGAGATAGTTGATGAGATTGTGACTGAAGCTGAAATTGCTAAACCAGTTCAGATTGAGCCGATTCAATCTGAAGCTGCTGTTGTTGAAAAAGTGCCTGAAACTGCTGAAACTGCTGAAATTGTACCTGAAGTTGCAAGTCAGTTTGAGCCGGTTCAAACTGACAATGCACCTATGATTGAAGCTCTAGATGATTTGGATGATATAGATTTCACTGAGTCTGAGCCAGAAGCTGAACCAGAAACAAATGTTGATCAAGAGATTCCAGATGATTTAGATCAAAGATTTGCTTATCTTGAAAAGATGAAGTATAATGATGTGTTTTTGAATGGGTTGACTGTGAGCCAGATAAATGAAGAATATGAAAAATGTATGATTGCCCAAGACAAAGCCGAAGCTGATAAAAAGGAATTTATCATTGAGATGGGTGAATGGACTCCATTGCAAGAAAGTTTGAATATAGAAGACTTGCCTCCAACTGAACTTTATCATCAAAATCCGGAAGAAATGTCAAGTACAGATATGCGTAGTTGGCTGAGCTCAAGAAATTATCCGTATAGGACTCTGAAGAGATTGAAATCTGAGTCATTGAGGAAAATTGTTGTTAGCTATATGAAGACCGAAAAAATGTACAATCGTATGTTTTATTTGGACTACAACAATCCTCAATACTTCGAGCTGACAAAGAGATATAAAGTTCTTGGACCGAAGGAGATACCGGTGATGGCTTTACCTGAAAATGCTCACAAGAAAAGGCACGAGTTGATGGATATGTTTCCCAGTGAAGTCAAATCTTATAACATACCGATGGATGTACGTGAATCATGGCATAAATCAGCCACAGCAGGTGACGTTGTGAGGTCACTGCTGAGCAAGGGTCAGTCAATAGCTGAACTGCTTGACTCAATGATTGTGCCGGAAAAGAATAAGAAGGTGAAGATTATTGCATGGAAATACGATGAAGTGTTTGATGCTTTCATGATAAAGAGAGTTAATGGTTTATGTGACGTATACCATTACTACTCTAGCATTTTCAAGTTGGAAGTTCAGGATTTGAAGGAGCTGCACAAACTCAGACTGATAAATCACACGCATGCTGAGCGTGGTGATAAATGTGCAATGTTGCTTGATGCCGGGATAGCCAGACCACCGAAGTATCTTGACTTCAGAGGACAACAAGAAGATACTGCTTATGTGCAAGCAAAGAAAGAAAGAAAGAAGAAGAGATTGGTTGTTAGTGAAGATATGTACTTAGAAGAATTTTCGGATGAGTATTTTGATAAAGTAACCAATCCTGGATTGAAGGTGATAGATGGATCTCAAATGACAAAGCCAATACTTAAAGTTTTCTACAATCAAGAAACTTTTGAGTTGAAGCTTGTTCGAAATTTGGAAGATTGGGACAAAGACATGATTACTCTTTTTAGTACCTTTGAGTTGAAGTTGCTACATCCGTCCTACATAGATTTTCTGCGAAGTTACAGAATGGAAAAGTGTAAAGATAAACTTGTTGAAGGTGACAGAAAATTGTTTGTAGTGATGATAGAGGTGATTGCTGCTGCTTCAGAAAAGATCCGAGTGAGGAAGGCACTGCTTAATTCTAATCTCGTGAGGGTTGACATACCAGAGATATAATTTATGAGGATCAGTGCAAAGGGTACTTTAGAAGTGCAAGTCAAAGGACAGGAGATGCCGTTTGAATTTTATGCTAACATTGACTTTGCAGGTTTAAATCTGGATTCACTGAGACGCATGAATGCCTGCCCAATTCTGACAAATGAGTCCAAACCACGTCAAGCCAAGATTGCAGAGAAGTTCAAGTCTTGCATAGAAGAAGCTCTGAAAGAACAAGAAGAATACAAGGGAAGAGAACTGCTGGATATCAAAGACGAACCAGAAGATTGGTAGAAAGAGATTGATGCTGAACAAGATGAAAAAGATATGAAGATTTTGCTGAAGATTCAAAGATAAATCTTAGGGGGAGTACTGTTAGGGCTATTTCCTAGTTAAGATTTACTTTGTATTTGTTTATATGTTTGTGTATAGTTTAGGGTCTATTTTGTTATATTCCTTAAACTTGTAATTGTTGCTAAAAGCATGTAGTAAGAGAGTGTGAGGAGTGAGGCTAGATCACAATTCACGTAAGAGAGAGAACTTTGTGTGTGTGTGATTTATTTTCTCCTGCACTTGTATTGCAAATACTGCTTTGATCATCAATATACAAAGAGAATTATTAGTATGGATTGTGTTTGTGATTGAACTGTGTTTGTGTACATGTTATTCTGATCATTGAGCGATATTAACGATCCAATTGAACCTATCAATAGCTCCTAAGAACACCTTACACCACCGTACGAAACATTAAAACTCCATAATAAACCTAATGAATTCGTCCGAGTCCTTTGAACATCGTACGACAACTTAGGACATCTTACGACTCTTTATGCCACATTAGCAACTCGAAATGAACATTAGTATAATGTAGTACGCCTTACAGCTCCTAAGAACACCTTACACCACCGTACGAAACGTTAAAACTCCATAATAAACCTAATGAATTCGTCCGAGTCCTTTGAACATCATACGACAACTCAGGAGATGTTACGGCTCAGTATACGACACTAGCAACATGAAAAGCACGTTAGAATAATGTAGGACGCGTTACAACTCCTAAGAACACCTTACATCACCGTACAAAACTTTAAAACTCCATAATAAACCAAATTAATTCGTACGAGTCCTTTGAACATCGTACGACAACTTATGACATCTTACGACTCTTTATGCCACATTAGAAACATGAAAAGCATGTTAGAATAATGTAGGACGCGATACAACTCCTAAGAACACCTTACGTCACCGTACAAAACTTTAAAACTCCATAATGAACCTAATGAATTTGTACGAGTCCTTTGAACATCGTACGACAACTTAGGACATCTTACGACTCTTTATGCCACATTAGCAAATCGAAAAGAACGTTAGTATAATGTAGAATGCGTTACAGCTCCTAAGAACACCTTACACCACCGTACGAAACATTAAAACTCCATAATAATCCTAATGAATTCGTCCGAGTCCTTTGAACATCGTACGACAACTTATGACATCTTACGACTCTTTATGCCACATTAGCAACTCGAAAAGAACGTTAGTATAATGTAGGACGCCTTACAGCTCCTAAGAACACCTTACACCACCGTACGAAACATTAAAACTCCATAATAAACCTAATGAATTCGTCTGAGTCATTTGAACATCGAACGACAACTTAGGACATCTTACGACTCTTTATGCCACATTAGCAACTCGAAATGAACATTAGTATAATGTAGTACGCCTTACAGCTCCTAAGAACACCTTACACCACCGTACGAAACGTTAAAACTCCGTAATAAACCTAATGAATTCGTCTGAGTCCTTTGAACATCGTACGGCAACTTAGGACATCTTACGACTCTTTATGCCACATTAGCAACATGAAGAGCATGTTAGAATAATGTAGGACGCGTTACAACTCCTAAGAACAACTTACATCACCGTACAAAAATTTAAAACTCCATAATAAACCTAATGAATTTGTACGAGTCCTTTGAACATCGTACGACAACTTAGGACATCTTACGACTCTTTATGCCACATTAGCAACTCGAAAAGAACGTTAGTATAATGTAGGACGCCTTACAGCTCCTAAAAACACCTTACACCACCGTACGAAACATTAAAACTCCATAATAAACCTAATGAATTCGTCTGAGTCGTTTGAACATCGAACGACAACTTAGGACATCTTACGACTCTTTATGCCACATTAGCAACTCGAAATGAACATTAGTATAATGTAGTACGCCTTACAGCTCCTATGAACACCTTACACCACCGTACGAAACGTTAAAACTCCATAATAAACCAAATTAATTCGTACGAGTCCTTTGAACATCGTACGACAACTTAGGACATCTTACGACTCTTTATGCCACATTAGCAACTAGAAATGAACATTAGTATAATGTAGTACGCCTTACAGCTCCTAAGAACAACTTACACCACCGTACGAAACGTTAAAACTCCATAATAAACCTAATGAATTCGTCCGAGTCCTTTGAACATCGTACGACAACTCAGGAGATGTTACGGCTCAGTATACGGCACTATCAACATGAAAAGCACGTTAGAATAATGTAGGACACGTTACAACTCCTAAGATCACCTTACATCATCATACAAAACTTTAAAACTCCATAATAAACAAAATTAATTCGTACGACTCCTTTGAACATCGTACGACAACTTAGGACATCTTACGACTCTTTATGCCACATTAGCAACATGAAAAGCATGTTAGAATAATATAGGACGCGTTACAACTCCTAAGAACAACTTACATCGCCGTACAAAACTTTAAAACTCCATAATAAACCTAATGAATTTGTACGAGTCGTTTGAACATCGTACGACAACTTAGGACATCTTACGACTCTTTGAGCCACATTAGCAACTCGAAAAGAACGTTAGTATAATGTAGGACGCCTTACAGCTCCTAAGAACACCTTACACCACCATACGAAACATTAAAACTCCATAATAAACCTAATGAATTCGTCTGAGTCGTTTGAACATCGAACGACAACTTAGGACATCTTACGACTCTTTATGCCACATTAGCAACTCGAAATGAACATTAGTTTAATGTAGTACGCCTTACAACTCCTAAGAACACCTTACACCACCGTACGAAACATTAAAACTCCATAATAAACCTAATGAATTCGTCCGAGTCCTTTGAACATCGTACGACAACTTAGGACATCTTAAGACTCTTTATGCCACATTAGCAAATCGAAAAGAACGTTAGTATAATGTAGGACGCGTTACAGCTCCTAAGAACACCTTACACCACCGTACGAAACATTAAAACTCCATAATAAACCTAATGAATTCGTCCGAGTCCTTTGAACATCGTACGACAACTTAGGACATCTTACGACTCTTTATGCCACATTAGCAACTCGAAATGAACATTAGTATAATGTAGTATGCCTTACAGCTCCTAAGAACACCTTACACCACCGTACGAAACGTTAAAACTCCATAATAAACCTAATGAATTCGTCCGAGTCCTTTGAACATCGTACGACAACTCAGGAGATGTTACGGCTCAGTATACGGCACTAGCAACATGAAAAGCACGTTAGAATAATGTAGGACGCGTTACAACTCCTAAGAACACCTTACATCACCGTACAAAACTTTAAAACTCCATAATAAACCAAATTAATTCGAACGAGTCCTTTGAACATCGTACGACAACTTAGGACATCTTACGACTCTTTATGCCACATTACCAACATGAAAAGCATGTTAGAATAATGTAGGACGCGTTACAGCTCCTAAGAACACCTTACACCACCGTACGAAACATTAAAACTCCATAATAAACCTAATGATTCGTTCGAGTCCTTTGAACATCGTACGACAACTCAGGACATCTTACGAGTCTTTATGCCACATTAGCAACTCGAAAAGAACGTTAGTATAATGTACGATGCCTTACAGCTCCTAAGAACACCTTACACCACCGTACGAAACATTAAAACTCCATAATAAACCTAATGAATTCGTTCGAGTCCTTTGAACATCGTACGACAACTTAAAACATCTTAAGATTCTATATGCCACATTAGCAACTCGAAAAGAACGTTAGTATGATGTAGGACGCCTTACAGCTCCTAAGAACACCTTACACCACCGTACGAAACATTAAAACTCCATAATAAACCTACTGAATTCGTCCGAGTCCTTTGAACATCGTACGACAACTTAGGACATCTTAAGACTCTTTATGCCACATTAGCAAATCGAAAAGAACGTTAGTATAATGTAGGACGCGTTACAGCTCCTAAGAACACCTTACACCACCGTACGAAACATTAAAACTCCATAATAAACCTAATGAATTCGTCCGAGTCCTTTGAACATCGTACGACAACTTAGGACATCTTACGACTCTTTATGCCACATTAGCAACTCGAAATGAACATTAGTATAATGTAGTATGCCTTACAGCTCCTAAGAACACCTTACACCACCGTACGAAACGTTAAAACTCCATAATAAACCTAATGAATTCGTCCGAGTCCTTTGAACATCGTACGACAACTCAGGAGATGTTACGGCTCAGTATACGGCACTAGCAACATGAAAAGCACGTTAGAATAAAGTAGGACGCGTTACAACTCCTAAGAACACCTTACATCACCGTACAAAACTTTAAAACTCCATAATAAACCAAATTAATTCGTACGAGTCCTTTGAACATCGTACGACAACTTAGGACATCTTACGACTCTTTATGCCACATTAGAAACATGAAAAGCATGTTAGAATAATGTAGGACGCATTACAACTCCTAAGAACACCTTACATCACCGTACAAAACTTTAAAACTCCATAATAAACCTAATGAATTCGTCCAAGTCCTTTGAACATCGTACGACAACTTAGGACATCTTAAGACTCTTTATGCCACATTAGCAAATCGAAAAGAACGTTAGTATAATGTAGGACGCGTTACAGCTCCTAAGAACACCTTACACCACTGTACGAAACATTAAAACTCCATAATAAACCTAATGAATTCGTCTGAGTCGTTTGAACATCGAACGACAACTTAGGACATCTTACGACTCTTTATGCCACATTAGCAACTCGAAATGAACATTAGTTTAATGTAGTACGCCTTACAACTCCTAAGAACACCTTACACCACCGTACGAAACATTAAAACTCCATAATAAACCTAATGAATTCGTCCGAGTCCTTTGAACATCGTACGACAACTTAGGACATCTTAAGACTCTTTATGCCACATTAGCAAATCGAAAAGAACGTTAGTATAATGAAGGACGCGTTACAGCTCCTAAGAACACCTTACAACACCGTACGAAACATTAAAACTCCATAATAAACCTAATGAATTCGTCCGAGTCCTTTGAACATCGTACGACAACTTAGGCCATCTTACGACTCTTTATGCCACATTAGCAACTCGAAATGAACATTAGTATAATGTAGTATGCCTTACAGCTCCTAAGAACACCTTACACCACCGTACGAAACGTTAAAACTCCATAATAAACCTAATGAATTCGTCCGAGTCCTTTGAACATCGTACGACAACTCAGGAGATGTTACGGCTCAGTATACGGCACTAGCAACATGAAAAGCACGTTAGAATAATGTAGGACGCGTTACAACTCCTAAGAACACCTTACATCACCGTACAAAACTTTAAAACTCCATAATAAACCAAATTAATTCGAACGAGTCCTTTGAACATCGTACGACAACTTAGGACATCTTACGACTCTTTATGCCACATTACCAACTCGAAATGAACATTAGTATAATGTAGTATGCCTTACAGCTCCTAAGAACACCTTACACCACCGTACGAAACGTTAAAACTCCATAATAAACCTAATGAATTCGTCCGAGTCCTTTGAACATCGTACGACAACTCAGGAGATGTTACGGCTCAGTATACGGCACTAGCAACATGAAAAGCACGTTAGAATAAAGTAGGACGCGTTACAACTCCTAAGAACACCTTACATCACCGTACAAAACTTTAAAACTCCATAATAAACCAAATTAATTCGTACGAGTCCTTTGAACATCGTACGACAACTTAGGACATCTTACGACTCTTTATGCCACATTAGAAACATGAAAAGCATGTTAGAATAATGTAGGACGCATTACAACTCCTAAGAACACCTTACATCACCGTACAAAACTTTAAAACTCCATAATAAACCTAATGAATTCGTCCAAGTCCTTTGAACATCGTACGACAACTTAGGACATCTTAAGACTCTTTATGCCACATTAGCAAATCGAAAAGAACGTTAGTATAATGTAGGACGCGTTACAGCTCCTAAGAACACCTTACACCACTGTACGAAACATTAAAACTCCATAATAAACCTAATGAATTCGTCTGAGTCGTTTGAACATCGAACGACAACTTAGGACATCTTACGACTCTTTATGCCACATTAGCAACTCGAAATGAACATTAGTTTAATGTAGTACGCCTTACAACTCCTAAGAACACCTTACACCACCGTACGAAACATTAAAACTCCATAATAAACCTAATGAATTCGTCCGAGTCCTTTGAACATCGTACGACAACTTAGGACATCTTAAGACTCTTTATGCCACATTAGCAAATCGAAAAGAACGTTAGTATAATGAAGGACGCGTTACAGCTCCTAAGAACACCTTACAACACCGTACGAAACATTAAAACTCCATAATAAACCTAATGAATTCGTCCGAGTCCTTTGAACATCGTACGACAACTTAGGCCATCTTACGACTCTTTATGCCACATTAGCAACTCGAAATGAACATTAGTATAATGTAGTATGCCTTACAGCTCCTAAGAACACCTTACACCACCGTACGAAACGTTAAAACTCCATAATAAACCTAATGAATTCGTCCGAGTCCTTTGAACATCGTACGACAACTCAGGAGATGTTACGGCTCAGTATACGGCACTAGCAACATGAAAAGCACGTTAGAATAATGTAGGACGCGTTACAACTCCTAAGAACACCTTACATCACCGTACAAAACTTTAAAACTCCATAATAAACCAAATTAATTCGAACGAGTCCTTTGAACATCGTACGACAACTTAGGACATCTTACGACTCTTTATGCCACATTACCAACATGAAAAGCATGTTAGATTAATGTAGGATGCGTTACAGCTCCTAAGAACACCTTACACCACCGTACGAAACATTAAAACTCCATAATAAACCTAATGATTCGTTCGAGTCCTTTGAACATCGTACGACAACTCAGGACATCTTACGAGTCTTTATGCCACATTAGCAACTCGAAAAGAATGTTAGTATAATGTACGACGCCTTACAGCTCCTAAGAACACCTTACACCACCGTACGAAACATTAAAACTCCATAATAAACCTAATGAATTCGTCCGAGTCCTTTGAACATCGTACGACAACTTAAAACATCTTAAGACTCTATATGCCACATTAGCAACTCGAAAAGAACGTTAGTATGATGTAGGACGCCTTACAGCTCCTAAGAACACCTTACACCACCGTACGAAACATTAAAACTCCATAATAAACCTAATGAATTCGTCCGAGTCCTTTGAACATCGTACGACAACTTAGGACATCTTAAGACTCTTTATGCCACATTAGCAAATCAAAAAGAACGTTAGTATAATGTAGGACGCGTTACAGCTCCTAAGAACACCTTACACCACCGTACGAAACATTAAAACTCCATAATAAACCTAATGAATTCGTCCGAGTCCTTTGAACATCGTACGACAACTTAGGACATCTTACGACTCTTTATGCCACATTAGCAACTCGAAATGAACATTAGTATAATGTAGTATGCCTTACAGCTCCTAAGAACACCTTACAGCTCCTAAGAACACCTTACACCACCGTACGAAACGTTAAAACTCCATAATAAACCTAATGAATTCGTCCGAATCCTTTGAACATCGTACGACAACTCAGGAGATGTTACGGCTCAGTATACGGCACTAGCAACATGAAAAGCACGTTAGAATAATGTAGGACGCGTTACAACTCCTAAGAACACCTTACATCACCGTACAAAACTTTAAAACTCCATAATAAACCAAATTAATTCGTACGAGTCCTTTGAACATCGTACGACAACTTAGGACATCTTACGACTCTTTATGCCACATTAGAAACATGAAAAGCATGTTAGAATAATGTAGGACGCGTTACAACTCCTAAGAACACCTTACATCACCGTACAAAACTTTAAAACTCCATAATAAACCTAATGAATTCGTCCGAGTCCTTTGAACATCGTACGACAACTTAGGACATCTTAAGACTCTTTAAGCCACATTAGCAAATCGAAAAGAACGTTAGTATAATGTAGGACGCGTTACAGCTCCTAAGAACACCTTACACCACCGTACGAAACAGTAAAACTCCATAATAAACCTAATGAATTCGTCCGAGTCCTTTGAACATCGTACGACAACTTAGGACATCTTACGACTCTTTATGCCACATTAGCAACTCGAAATGAACATTAGTATAATGTAGTATGCCTTACAGCTCCTAAGAACACCTTACACCACCGTACGAAACGTTAAAACTCCATAATAAACCTAATGAATTCGTCCGAGTCCTTTGAACATCGTACGACAACTCAGGAGATGTTACGGCTCAGTATACGGCTCTAGCAACATGAAAAGCACGTTAGAATAATGTAGGACGCGTTACAACTCCTAAGAACACCTTACATCACCGTACAAAACTTTAAAACTCCATAATAAACCAAATTAATTCGTACGAGTCCTTTGAACATCGTACGACAACTTAGGACATCTTACCACTCTTTATGCCACATTAGCAACTCGAAAAGAACGTTAGTATAATGTAGGACGCCTTACAGCTCCTAAGAACACCTTACACCACCGTATGAAACATTAAAACTCCATAATAAACCTTATGAATTCGTCCGAGTCGTTTGAACATCGAACGACAACTTAGGACATCTTACGACTCTTTATGCCACATTAGCAACTCGAAATGAACATTAGTATAATGTAGTACGCCTTACAGCTCCTAAGAACACCTTACACCACCGTACGAAACGTTAAAACTCCGTAATAAACCTAATGAATTCGTCTGAGTCCTTTGAACATCGTACGGCAACTTAGGACATCTTACGACTCTTTATGCCATATTAGCAACATGAAAAACATGTTAGAATAATGTAGGATGCGTTACAACTCCTAAGAACAACTTACATCACCGTACAAAAATTTAAAACTCCATAATAAACCTAATGAATTTGTACGAGTCCTTTGAACATCGTATGACAACTTAGGACATCTTACGAGTCTTTATGCCACATTAGCAACTCGAAAAGAACGTTAGTATAATGTAGGACGCCTTACAGCTCCTAAGAACACCTTACACCACCGTACGAAACATTAAAACTCCATAATAAATTCGTTCGAGTCCTTTGAACATCGTACGACAACTTAAAACATCTTAAGACTCTATATGCCACATTAGCAACTCGAAAAGAACGTTAGTATGATGTAGGACGCCTTACAGCTCCTAAGAACACCTTACACCACCGTACGAAACATTAAAACTCCGTAATAAACCTAATGAATTCGTCTGAGTCCTTTGAACATCGTACGACAACTTAGGACATCTTAAGACTCTTTATGCCACATTAGCAAATCGAAAAGAACGTTAGTATAATGTAGGACGCGTTACAGCTCCTAAGAACACCTTACACCACCGTACGAAACATTAAAACTCCATAATAAACCTAATGAATTCGTCCGAGTCCTTTGAACATCGTACGACAACTTAGGACATCTTACGACTCTTTATGCCCCATTAGCAACTCGAAATGAACATTAGTATAATGTAGTACGCCTTACAGCTCCTAAGAACATCTTACAGCACCGTACGAAACGTTAAAACTCCATAATAAACCTAATGAATTCGTCCGAGCCCTTTGAACATCGTACCACAACTCAGGAGATGTTACGGTTCAGTATACGGCACTAGCAACATGAAAAACACGTTAGAATAATGTAGGACGCGTTACAACTCCTAAGAACACCTTACATCACCGTACAAAACTTTAAAACTCCATAATAAACCAAATTAATTCGTACGAGTCCTTTGAACATCGTACGACAACTTAGGACATCTTACGACTCCTTATGCCACATTAGAAACATGAAAAGCATGTTAGAATAATGTAGGACGCGTTACAACTCCTAAGAACACCTTACATCACCGTACAAAACTTTAAAACTCCATAATGAACCTAATGAATTTGTACGAGTCCTTAGAACATCGTACGACAACTTAGGACATCTTACGACTCTTTATGCCACATTAGCAAATCGAAAAGAACGTTAGTATAATGTAGAACGCGTTACAGCTCCTAAGAACACCTTACACCACCGTACGAAACATTAAAACTCCATAATAATCCTAATGAATTCGTCCGAGTCCTTTGAACATCGTACGACAACTTAGGACATCTTACAACTCTTTATGCCACATTAGCAACTCGAAAAGAACGTTAGTATAATGTAGGACGCCTTACAGCTCCTAAGAACACCTTACACCACCGTACGAAACATTAAAACTCCATAATAAACCTAATGAATTCGTCTGAGTCGTTTGAACATCGAACGACAACTTAGGACATCTTACGACTCTTTATGCCACATTAGCAACTCGAAATGAACATTAGTATAATGTAGTACACCTTACAGATCCTAAGAACACCTTACACCACCGTACGAAACGTTAAAAGTCCGTAATAAACCTAATGAATTCGTCTGAGTCCTTTGAACCTCGTACGGCAACTTAGGACATCTTACGACTCTTTACGCCACATTAGCAACATGAAAAGCATGTTAGAATAATGTAGGACGCGTTACAACTCCTAAGAACAACTTACATCACCGTACAAAAATTTAAAACTCCATAACAAACCTAATGAATTTGTACGAGTCCTTTGAACATCGTACGACAACTTAGGACATCTTACGACCCTTTATGCCACATTAGCAACTCGAAAAGAACGTTAGTATAATGTAGGACGCCTTACAGCTCCTAAGAACACCTTACACCACCGTACGAAACATTAAAACTCCATAATAAACCTAATGAATTCGTTCGAGTCCTTTGAACATCGTACGACAACTTAAAACATCTTAAGACTCTATATGCCACATTAGCAACTCTAAAAGAATGTTAGTATGATGTAGGACGCCTTACAGCTCCTAAGAACACCTTACACCACCGTACGAAACATTAAAACTCCGTAATAAACCTAATGAATTCGTCTGAGTCCTTTGAACATCGTACGACAACTTAGGACATCTTAAGACTATTTATGCCACATTAGCAAATCGAAAAGAACGTTAGTATAATGTAGGACGCGTTACAGCTCCTAAGAACACCTTACACCACCGTACGAAACATTAAAACTCCATAATAAACCTAATGAATTCGTCCGAGTCCTTTGAACATCGTACGACAACTTAGGACATCTTACGACTCTTTATGCCCCATTAGCAACTCGAAATGAACATTAGTATAATGTAGTACGCCTTACAGCTCCTAAGAACATCTTACAGCACCGTACGAAACGTTAAAACTCCATAATAAACCTAATGAATTCGTCCGAGCCCTTTGAACATCGTACCACAACTCAGGAGATGTTACGGTTCAGTATACGGCACTAGCAACATGAAAAACACGTTAGAATAATGTAGGACGCGTTACAACTCCTAAGAACACCTTACATCACCGTACAAAACTTTAAAACTCCATAATAAACCAAATTAATTCGTACGAGTCCTTTGAACATCGTACGACAACTTAGGACATCTTACGACTCCTTATGCCACATTAGAAACATGAAAAGCATATTAGAATAATGTAGGACGCGTTACAACTCCTAAGAACAACTTACATCACCGTACAAAAATTTAAAACTCCATAATAAACCTAATGAATTTGTACGAGTCCTTTGAACATCGTACGACAACTTAGGACATCTTACGACTCTTTATGCCACATTAGCAACTCGAAAAGAACGCTAGTATAATGTAGGACGCGTTATAGCTACTAAGAACACCTTACACCACCGTACGAAACATTAAAACTCCATAATAAACCTAATGAATTCGTCCGAGTCCTTTGAACATCGTACGACAACTTAGGACATCTTACGACCCTTTATGCCACATTAGCAACTCGAAAAGAACGTTAGTATAATGTAGGACGCCTTACAGCTCCTAAGAACACCTTACACCACCGTACGAAACATTAAAACTCCATAATAAACCTAATGAATTCGTTCGAGTCCTTTGAACATCGTACGACAACTTAAAACATCTTAAGACTCTATATGCCACATTAGCAACTCTAAAAGAATGTTAGTATGATGTAGGACGCCTTACAGCTCCTAAGAACACCTTACACCACCGTACGAAACATTAAAACTCCGTAATAAACCTAATGAATTCGTCCGAGTCCTTTGAACATCGTACGACAACTTAGGACATCTTAAGACTCTTTATGCCACATTAGCAAATCGAAAAGAACATTAGTATAATGTAGGACGCGTTACAGCTCCTAAGAACACCTTACACCACCGTACGAAACATTAAAACTCCATAATAAACCTAATGAATTCGTCCGAGTCCTTTGAACATCGTACGACAACTTAGGACATCTTACGACTCTTTATGCCACATTAGCAACTCGAAATGAACATTAGTATAATGTAGTACGCCTTACAGCTCCTAAGAACACCTTACAGCACCGTACGAAACGTTAAAACTCCATAATAAACCTAATGAATTCGTCCGAGCCCTTTGAACATCGTACGACAACTCAGGAGATGTTACGGCTCAGTATACGGCACTAGCAACATGAAAAACACGTTAGAATAATGTAGGACGCGTTACAACTCCTAAGAACACCTTACATCACCGTACAAAACTTTAAAACTCCATAATAAACCAAATTAATTCGTACGAGTCCTTTGAACATCGTACGACAACTTAGGACATCTTACGACTCTTTATGCCACATTAGAAACATGAAAAGCATGTTAGAATAATGTAGGACGCGTTACAACTCCTAAGAACAACTTACATCACCGTACAAAAATTTAAAACTCCATAATAAACCTAATGAATTTGTACGAGTCCTTTGAACATCGTACGACAACTTAGGACATCTTACGACTCTTTATGCCACATTAGCAACTCGAAAAGAACGCTAGTATAATGTAGGACGCGTTACAGCTCCTAAGAACACCTTACACCACCGTACGAAACATTAAAACTCCATAATAAACCTAATGAATTCGTCCGAGTCCTTTGAACATCGTACGACAACTTAGGACATCTTACGACCCTTTATGCCACATTAGCAACTCGAAAAGAACGTTAGTATAATGTAGGACGCCTTACAGCTCCTAAGAACACCTTACACCACCCTACGAAACATTAAAACTCCATAATAAACCTAATGAATTCGTTCGAGTCCTTTGAACATCGTACGACAACTTAAAACATCTTAAGACTCTATATGCCACATTAGCAACTCTAAAAGAATGTTAGTATGATGTAGGACGCCTTACAGCTCCTAAGAACACCTTACACCACCGTACGATACATTAAAACTCCGTAATAAACCTAATGAATTCGTCCGAGTCCTTTGAACATCGTACGACAACTTAGGACATCTTAAGACTCTTTATGCCACATTAGCAAATCGAAAAGAACGTTAGTATAATGTAGGACGCGTTACAGCTCCTAAGAACACCTTACACCACCGTACGAAACATTAAAACTCCATAATAAACCTAATGAATTCGTCCGAGTCCTTTGAACATCGTACGACAACTTAGGACATCTTACGACTCTGTATGCCACATTAGCAACTCGAAATGAACATTAGTATAATGTAGTACGCCGTACAGCTCCTAAGAACACCTTACAGCACCGTACGAAACGTTAAAACTCCATAATAAACCTAATGAATTCGTCCGAGTCCTTTGAACATCGTACGACAACTCAGGAGATGTTACGGCTCAGTATACGGCACTAGCAACATGAAAAACACGTTAGAATAATGTAGGACGCGTTACAACTCCTAAGAACACCTTACATCACCGTACAAAACTTTAAAACTCCATAATAAACCAAATTAATTCGTACGAGTCCTTTGAACATCGTACGACAACTTAGGACATCTTACGACTCTTTATGCCACATTAGAAACATGAAAAGCATGTTAGAATAATGTAGGACGCGTTACAGCTCCTAAGAACACCTTACACCACCGTACGAAACATTAAAACTCCATAATAAACCTAATGAATTCGTCTGAGTCGTTTGAACATCGAACGACAACTTAGGACATCTTACGACTCTTTATGCCACATTAGCAACTCGAAATGAACATTAGTATAATGTAGTACGCCTTACAGATCCTAAGAACACCTTACACCACCGTACGAAACGTTAAAACTCCGTAATAAACCTAATGAATTCGTCTGAGTCCTTTGAACATCGTACGACAACTTAGGACATCTTACGACTCTTTACGCCACATTAGCAACATGAAAAGCATGTTAGAATAATGTAGGACGCGTTACAACTCCTAAGAACAACTTACATCACCGTACAAAAATTTAAAACTCCATAACAAACCTAATGAATTTGTACGAGTCCTTTGAACATCGTACGACAACTTAGGACATCTTACGACCCTTTATGCCACATTAGCAACTCGAAAAGAACGTTAGTATAATGTAGGACGCCTTACAGCTCCTAAGAACACCTTACACCACCGTACGAAACATTAAAACTCCATAATAAACCTAATGAATTCGTTCGAGTCCTTTGAACATCGTACGACAACTTAAAACATCTTAAGACTCTATATGCCCCACATTAGCAACTCTAAAAGAACGTTAGTATGATGTAGGACGCCTTACAGCTCCTAAGAACACCTTACACCACCGTACGAAACATTAAAACTCCGTAATAAACCTAATGAATTCGTCCGAGTCCTTTGAACATCGTACGACAACTTAGGACATCTTAAAACTCTTTATGCCAGATTAGCAAATTGAAAAGAACGTTAGTATAATGTAGGACGCGTTACAGCTCCTAAGAACACCTTACACCACCGTACGAAACATTAAAACTCCATAATAAACCTAATGAATTCGTCCGAGTCCTTTGAACATCGTACGACAACTTAGGACATCTTACGACTCTTTATGCCACATTAGCAACTCGAAATGAACATTAGTACAATGTAGTACGCCTTACAGCTCCTAAGAACACCTTACAGCACCGTACGAAACGTTAAAACTCCATAATAAACCTAATGAATTCGTCCGAGTCCTTTGAACATCGTACGACAACTCAGGAGATGTTACGGCTCAGTATACGGCACTAGCAACATGAAAAACACGTTAGAATAATGTAGGACGCGTTACAACTCCTAAGAACACCTTACATCACCATACGAAACGTTAAAACTCCGTAATAAACCTAATGAATTCGTCTGAGTCCTTTGAACATCGTACGGCAACTTAGGACATCTTACGACTCTTTACGCCACATTAGCAACATGAAAAGCATGTTAGAATAATGTAGGACGCGTTACAACTCCTAAGAACAACTTACATCACCGTACAAAAATTTAAAACTCCATAACAAACCTAATGAATTTGTACGAGTCCTTTGAACATCGTACGACAACTTAGGACATCTTACGACCCTTTATGCCACATTAGCAACTCGAAAAGAACGTTAGTATAATGTAGGACGCCTTACAGCTCCTAAGAACACCTTACACCACCGTACGAAACATTAAAACTCCATAATAAACCTAATGAATTCGTTCGAGTCCTTTGAACATCGTACGACAACTTAAAACATCTTAAGACTCTATATGCCACATTAGCAACTCTAAAAGAATGTTAGTATGATGTAGGACGCCTTACAGCTCCTAAGAACACCTTACACCACCGTACGAAACATTAAAACTCCGTAATAAACCTAATGAATTCGTCCGAGTCCTTTGAACATCGTACGACAACTTAGGACATCTTAAGACTCTTTATGCCACATTAGCAAATCGAAAAGAACGTTAGTATAATGTAGGACGCGTTACAGCTCCTAAGAACACCTTACACCACCGTACGAAACATTAAAACTCCATAATAAACCTAATGAATTCGTCCGAGTCCTTTGAACATCGTACGACAACTTAGGACATCTTACGACTCTTTATGCCACATTAGCAACTCGAAATGAACATTAGTATAATGTAGTACGCCTTACAGCTCCTAAGAACACCTTACAGCACCGTACGAAACGTTAAAACTCCATAATAAACCTAATGAATTCGTCCGACCCTTTGAACATCGTACGACAACTCAGGAGATGTTACGGCTCATTATACGGCACTAGCAACATGAAAAACACGTTAGAATAATGTAGGACGCGTTACAACTCCTAAGAACACCTTACATCACTGTACAAAACTTTAAAACTCCATAATAAACCAAATTAATTCGTACGAGTCCTTTGAACATCGTACGACAACTTAGGACATCTTAAGACTCTTTATGCCACATTAGAAACATGAAAAGCATGTTAGAATAATGTAGGACGCGTTACAACTCCTAAGAACAACTTACGTCACCGTACAAAAATTTAAAACTCCATAATAAACCTAATGAATTTGTACGAGTCCTTTGAACATCGTACGACAACTTAGGACATCTTACGACTCTTTATGCCACATTAGCAACTCGAAAAGAACGCTAGTATAATGTAGGACGCGTTACAGCTCCTAAGAACACCTTACACCACCGTACGAAACATTAAAACTCCATAATAAACCTAATGAATTCTTCCGAGTCCTTTGAACATCGTACGAAAACTTAGGACATCTTACGACCCTTTATGCCACATTAGCAACTCGAAAAGAACGTTAGTATAATGTAGGACGCCTTACAGCTCCTAAGAACACCTTACACCACCGTACGAAACATTAAAACTCCATAATAAACCTAATGAATTCGTTCGAGTCCTTTGAACATCGTACGACAACTTAAAACATCTTAAGACTCTATATGCCACATTAGCAACTCTAAAAGAATGTTAGTATGATGTAGGACGCCTTACAGCTCCTAAGAACACCTTACACCACCGTACGAAACATTAAAACTCCGTAATAAACCTAATGAATTCGTCCGAGTCCTTTGAACATCGTACGACAACTTAGGACATCTTAAGACTCTTTATGCCACAATAGCAAATCGAAAAGAACGTTAGTATAATGTAGGACGCGTTACAGCTCCTAAGAACACCTTACACCACCGTACGAAACATTAAAACTCCATAATAAACCTAATGAATTCGTCCGAGTCCTTTGAACATCGTACGACAACTTAGGACATCTTACGACCCTTTATGCCACATTAGCAACTCGAAAAGAACGTTAGTATAATGTAGTACGCCTTACAGCTCCTAAGAACACCTTACAGCACCGTACGAAACGTTAAAACTCCATAATAAACCTAATGAATTCGTCCGAGCCCTTTGAACATCGTACGACAACTCAGGAGATGTTACGGCTCAGTATACGGCACTAGCAACATGAAAAACACGTTAGAATAATGTAGGACGCGTTACAACTCCTAAGAACACCTTACATCACCGTACAAAACTTTAAAACTCCATAATAAACCAAATTAATTCGTACGAGTCCTTTGAACATCGTACGACAACTTAGGACATCTTACGACTCTTTATGCCACATTAGAAACATGAAAAGCATGTTAGAATAATGTAGGACGCGTTACAACTCCTAAGAACAACTTACATCACCGTACAAAAATTTAAAACTCCATAATAAACCTAATGATTTGTACGAGTCCTTTGAACATCGTACGACAACTTAGGACATCTTACGACTCTTTATGCCACATTAGCAACTCGAAAAGAACGCTAGTATAATGTAGGACGCGTTACAGCTCCTAAGAACACCTTACACCACCGTACGAAACATTAAAACTCCATAATAAACCTAATGAATTCGTCCGAGTCCTTTGAACATCGTACGACAACTTAGGACATCTTACGACCCTTTATGCCACATTAGCAACTCGAAAAGAACGTTAGTATAATGTAGGACGCCTTACAGCTCCTAAGAACACCTTACACCACCGTACGAAACATTAAAACTCCATAATAAACCTAATGAATTCGTTCGAGTCCTTTGAACATCGTACGACAACTTAGGACATCTTAAGACTCTTTATGCCACATTAGCAAATCGAAAAGAACGTTAGTATAATGTAGGACGCGTTACAGCTCCTAAGAACACCTTACACCACCGTACGAAACATTAAAACTCCATAATAAACCTAATGAATTCGTCCGAGTCCTTTGAACATCGTACGACAACTTAGGACATCTTACGACCCTTTATGCCACATTAGCAACTCGAAAAGAACGTTAGTATAATGTAGGACGCCTTACAGCTCCTAAGAACACCTTACACCACCGTACGAAACATTAAAACTCCATATTAAACCTAATGAATTCGTTCGAGTCCTTTGAACATCGTACGACAACTTAAAACATCTTAAGACTCTATATGCCACATTAGCAACTCTAAAAGAATGTTAGTATGATGTAGGACGCCTTACAGCTCCTAAGAACACCTTACACCACCGTACGAAACATTAAAACTCCGTAATAAACCTAATGAATTCGTCCGAGTCCTTTGAACATCGTACGACAACTTAGGACATCTTAAGACTCTTTATGCCACATTAGCAAATCGAAAAGAACGCTAGTATAATGTAGGACGCGTTACAGCTCCTAAGAACACCTTACACCACCGTACGAAACATTAAAACTCCATAATAAACCTAATGAATTCGTCCGAGTCCTTTGAACATTGTACGACAACTTAGGACATCTTACGACCCTTTATGCCACATTAGCAACTCGAAAAGAACGTTAGTATAATGTAGGACGCCTTACAGCTCCTAAGAACACCTTACACCACCGTACGAAACATTAAAACTCCATAATAAACCTAATGAATTCGTTCGAGTCCTTTGAACATCGTACGACAACTTAGGACATCTTAAGACTCTTTATGCCACATTAGCAAATCGAAAAGAACGTTAGTATAATGTAGGACGCGTTACAGCTCCTAAGAACACCTTACACCACCGTACGAAACATTAAAACTCCATAATAAACCTAATGAATTCGTCCGAGTCCTTTGAACATCGTACGACAACTTAGGACATCTTACGACCCTTTATGCCACATTAGCAACTCGAAAAGAACGTTAGTATAATGTAGGACGCCTTACAGCTCCTAAGAACACCTTACACCACCGTACGAAACATTAAAACTCCATATTAAACCTAATGAATTCGTTCGAGTCCTTTGAACATCGTACGACAACTTAAAACATCTTAAGACTCTATATGCCACATTAGCAACTCTAAAAGAATGTTAGTATGATGTAGGACGCCTTACAGCTCCTAAGAACACCTTACACCACCGTACGAAACATTAAAACTCCGTAATAAACCTAATGAATTCGTCCGAGTCCTTTGAACATCGTACGACAACTTAGGACATCTTAAGACTCTTTATGCCACATTAGCAACTCGAAAAGAACGTTAGTATAATGTAGGACGCGTTACAGCTCCTAAGAACACCTTACACCACCGTACGAAACATTAAAACTCCATAATAAACCTAATGAATTCGTCCGAGTCCTTTGAACATCGTACGACAACTTAGGACATCTTACGACCCTTTATGCCACATTAGCAACTCGAAAAGAACGTTAGTATAATGTAGGACGCCTTACAGCTCCTAAGAACACCTTACACCACCGTACGAAACATTAAAACTCCATAATAAACCTAATGAATTCGTTCGAGTCCTTTGAACATCGTACG
This sequence comes from Tagetes erecta, assembly GCA_030867185.1. Lineage (NCBI taxonomy): Eukaryota > Viridiplantae > Streptophyta > Magnoliopsida > Asterales > Asteraceae > Tagetes > Tagetes erecta. The sequence goes on along the minus strand of CM061487.1, from coordinate 42,777,153 downwards.
ACAACTTAAAACATCTTAAGACTCTATATGCCACATTAGCAACTCTAAAAGAATGTTAGTATGATGTAGGACGCCTTACAGCTCCTAAGAACACCTTACACCACCGTGCGAAACATTAAAACTCCGTAATAAACCTAATGAATTCGTCCGAGTCCATTGAACATCGTACGACAACTTAGGACATCTTAAGACTCTTTATGCCACAATAGCAAATCGAAAAGAACGTTAGTATAATGTAGGACGCGTTACAGCTCCTAAGAACACCTTACACCACCGTACGAAACATTAAAACTCCATAATAAACCTAATGAATTCGTCCGAGTCCTTTGAACATCGTACGACAACTTAGGACATCTTACGACTCTTTATGCCACATTAGCAACTCGAAATGAACATTAGTATAATGTAGTACGCCTTACAGCTCCTAAGAACACCTTACAGCACCGTACGAAACGTTAAAACTCCATAATAAACCTAATGAATTCGTCCGAGTCCTTTGAACATCGTACGACAACTTAGGAGATGTTACGGCTCAGTATACGGCACTAGCAACATGAAAAACACGTTAGAATAATGTAGGACGCGTTACAACTCCTAAGAACACCTTACATCACCGTACAAAACTTTAAAACTCCATAATAAACCAAATTAATTCGTACGAGTCCTTTGAACATCGTACGACAACTTAGGACATCTTACGATTCTTTATGCCACATTAGAAACATGAAAAGCATGTTAGAATAATGTAGGACGCGTTACAACTCCTAAGAACAACTTACAAAACAGTACAAAAATTTAAAACTCCATAATAAACCTAATGAATTCGTCCGAGTCCTTTGAACATCGTACGACAACTTAGGACATCTTACGACCCTTTATGCCACATTAGCAACTCGAAAAGAACGTTAGTATAATGTAGGACGCCTTACAGCTCCTAAGAACACCTTACACCACCGTACGAAACATTAAAACTCCATAATAAACCTAATGAATTCGTTCGAGTCCTTTGAACATCGTACGACAACTTAAAACATCTTAAGACTCTATATGCCACATTAGCAACTCTAAAAGAATGTTAGTATGATGTAGGACGCCTTACAGCTCCTAAGAACACCTTACACCACCGTACGAAACATTAAAACTCCGTAATAAACCTAATGAATTCGTCCGAGTCCATTGAACATCGTACGACAACTTAGGACATCTTAAGACTCTTTATGCCACATTAGCAAATCGAAAAGAACGTTAGTATAATGTAGGACGCGTTACAGCTCCTAAGAACACCTTACACCACCGTACGAAACATTAAAACTCCATAATAAACCTAATGAATTCGTCCGAGTCCTTTGAACATCGTACGACAACTTAGGACATCTTACGACTCTTTATGCCACATTAGCAACTCGAAATGAACATTAGTATAATGTAGTACGCCTTACAGCTCCTAAGAACACCTTACAGCACCGTACGAAACGTTAAAACTCCATAATAAACCTAATGAATTCGTCCGAGTCCTTTGAACATCGTACGACAACTTAGGAGATGTTACGGCTCAGTATACGGCACTAGCAACATGAAAAACACGTTAGAATAATGTAGGACGCGTTACAACTCCTAAGAACACCTTACATCACCGTACAAAACTTTAAAACTCCATAATAAACCAAATTAATTCGTACGAGTCCTTTGAACATCGTACGACAACTTAGGACATCTTACGACTCTTTATGCCACATTAGAAACATGAAAAGCATGTTAGAATAATGTAGGACGCGTTACAACTCCTAAGAACAACTTACAAAACAGTACAAAAATTTAAAACTCCATAATAAACCTAATGAATTCGTCCGAGTCCTTTGAACATCGTACGACAACTTAGGACATCTTACGACCCTTTATGCCACATTAGCAACTCGAAAAGAACGTTAGTATAATGTAGGACGCCTTACAGCTCCTAAGAACACCTTACACCACCGTACGAAACATTAAAACTCCATAATAAACATAATGAATTCGTTCGAGTCCTTTGAACATCGTACGACAACTTAAAACATCTTAAGACTCTATATGCCACATTAGCAACTCTAAAAGAATGTTAGTATGATGTAGGACGCCTTACAGCTCCTAAGAACACCTTACACCACCGTACGAAACATTAAAACTCCGTAATAAACCTAATGAATTCGTCCGAGTCCATTGAACATCGTACGACAACTTAGGACATCTTAAGACTCTTTATGCCACATTAGCAAATCGAAAAGAACGTTAGTATAATGTAGGACGCGTTACAGCTCCTAAGAACACCTTACACCACCGTACGAAACATTAAAACTCCATAATAAACCTAATGAATTCGTCCGAGTCCTTTGAACATCGTACGACAACTTAGGACATCTTACGACTCTTTATGCCACATTAGCAACTCGAAATGAACATTAGTATAATGTAGTACGCCTTACAGCTCCTAAGAACACCTTACAGCACCGTACGAAACGTTAAAACTCCATAATAAACCTAATGAATTCGTCCAAGTCCTTTGAACATCGTACGACAACTCAGGAGATGTTACGGCTCAGTATACGGCACTAGCAACATGAAAAACACGTTAGAATAATGTAGGACGCGTTACAACTCCTAAGAACACCTTACATCACCGTACAAAACTTTAAAACTCCATAATAAACCAAATTTATTCGTACGAGTCCTTTGAACATCGTACGACAACTTAGGACATCTTACGACTCTTTATGCCACATTAGAAACATGAAAAGCATGTTAGAATAATGTAGGACGCGTTACAACTCCTAAGAACAACTTACATCACCGTACAAAAATTTAAAACTCCATAATAAACCTAATGAATTTGTACGAGTCCTTTGAACATCGTACGACAACTTAGGACATCTTACGACTCTTTATGCCACATTAGCAACTCGAAAAGAACGCTAGTATAATGTAGGACGCGTTACAGCTCCTAAGAACACCTTACACCACCGTACGAAACATTAAAACTCCATAATAAACCTAATGAATTCGTCCGAGTCCTTTGAACATCGTACGACAACTTAGGACATCTTACGACTCTTTACGCCACATTAGCAACATGAAAAACACGTTAGAATAATGTAGGACGCGTTACAACTCCTAAGAACACCTTACATCACCGTACAAAACTTTAAAACTCCATAATAAACCAAATTAATTCGTACGAGTCCTTTGAACATCGTACGGCAACTTAGGACATCTTACGACTCTTTACGCCACATTAGCAACATGAAAAGCATGTTAGAATAATGTAGGACGCGTTACAACTCCTAAGAACAACTTAAATCACCGTACAAAAATTTAAAACTCCATAACAAACCTAATGAATTTGTACGAGTCCTTTGAACATCGTACGACAACTTAGGACATCTTACGACCCTTTATGCCACATTAGCAACTCGAAAAGAACGTTAGTATAATGTAGGACGCCTTACAGCTCCTAAGAACACCTTACACCACCGTACGAAACATTAAAACTCCATAATAAACCTAATGAATTCGTCCGAGTCCTTTGAACATCGTACGACAACTTAGGACATCTTACGACTCTTTATGCCACATTAGCAACTCGAAATGAACATTAGTATAATGTAGTACGCCTTACAGCTCCTAAGAACACCTTACAGCACCGTACGAAACGTTAAAACTCCTTAATAAACCTATTGAATTCGTCCGAGTCCTTTGAACATCGTACGACAACTCAGGAGATGTTACGGCTCAGTATACGGCACTAGCAACATGAAAAACACGTTAGAATAATGTAGGACGCGTTACAACTCCTAAGAACACCTTACATCACCGTACAAAACTTTAAAACTCCATAATAAACCAAATTAATTCGTACGAGTCCTTTGAACATCGTACGACAACTTAGGACATCTTACGACTCTTTATGCCACATTAGAAACATGAAAAGCATGTTAGAATAATGTAGGACGCGTTACAACTCCTAAGAACAACTTACATCACCGTACAAAAATTTAAAACTCCATAATAAACCTAATGATTTGTACGAGTCCTTTGAACATCGTACGACAACTTAGGACATCTTACGACTCTTTATGCCACATTAGCAACTCGAAAAGAACGCTAGTATAATGTAGGACGCGTTACAGCTCCTAAGAACACCTTACACCACCGTACGAAACATTAAAACTCCGTAATAAACCTAATGAATTCGTCCGAGTCCTTTGAACATCGTACGACAACTTAGGACATCTTACGACCCTTTATGCCACATTAGCAACTCGAAAAGAACGTTAGTATAATGTAGGACGCCTTACAGCTCCTAAGAACACCTTACACCACCGTACGAAACATTAAAACTCCATAATAAACCTAATGAATTCGTTCGAGTCGTTTGAACATCGTACGACAACTTAAAACATCTTAAGACTCTATATGCCACATTAGCAACTCTAAAAGAATGTTAGTATGATGTAGGACGCCTTACAGCTCCTAAGAACACCTTACACCACCGTACGAAACATTAAAACTCCGTAATAAACCTAATGAATTCGTCCGAGTCCATTGAACATCGTACGACAACTTAGGACATCTTAAGACTCTTTATGCCACAATAGCAAATCGAAAAGAACGTTAGTATAATGTAGGACGCGTTACAGCTCCTAAGAACACCTTACACCACCGTACGAAACATTAAAACTCCATAATAAACCTAATGAATTCGTCCGAGTCCTTTAAACATCGTACGACAACTTAGGACATCTTACGACTCTTTATGCCACATTAGCAACTCGAAATGAACATTAGTATAATGTAGTACGCCTTACAGCTCCTAAGAACACCTTACGGCACCGTACGAAACGTTAAAACTCCATAATAAACCTAATGAATTCGTCCGAGTCCTTTGAACATCGTACGACATCTTAGGAGATGTTACGGCTCAGTATACGGCACTAGCAACATGAAAAACACGTTAGAATAATGTAGGACGCGTTACAACTCCTAAGAACACCTTACATCACCGTACAAAACTTTAAAACTCCATAATAAACCAAATTAATTCGTACGAGTCCTTTGAACATCGTACGACAACTTAGGACATCTTACGACTCTTTATGCCACATTAGAAACATGAAAAACATGTTAGAATAATGTAGGACGCGTTACAACTCCTAAGAACAACTTACATCACCGCACAAAAATTTAAAACTCCATAATAAACCTAATGAATTTGTACGAGTCCTTTGAACATCGTACGACAACTTAGGACATCTTACGACTCTTTAAGCCACATTAGCAACTCGAAAAGAACGCTAGTATAATGTAGGACGCGTTACAGCTCCTAAGAACACCTTACACCACCGTACGAAACATTAAAACTCCATAATAATCCTAATGAATTCGTCTGAGTCGTTTGAACATCGAACGACAACTTAGGACATCTTACGACTCTTTATGCCACATTAGCAACTCGAAATGAACATTAGTATAATGTAGTACGCCTTACAGATCCTAAGAACACCTTACACCACCGTACGAAACGTTAAAACTCCGTAATAAACCTAATGAATTCGTCTGAGTCCTTTGAACATCGTACGGCAACTTAGGACATCTTACGACTCTTTACGCCACATTAGCAACATGAAAAGCATGTTAGAATAATGTAGGACGCGTTACAACTCCTAAGAACAACTTAAATCACCGTACAAAAATTTAAAACTCCATAACAAACCTAATGAATTTGTACGAGTCCTTTGAACATCGTACGACAACTTAGGACATCTTACGACCCTTTATGCCACATTAGCAACTCGAAAAGAACGTTAGTATAATGTAGGACGCCTTACAGCTCCTAAGAACACCTTACACCACCGTACGAAACATTAAAACTCCATAATAAACCTAATGAATTCGTTCGAGTCCTTTGAACATCGTACGACAACTTAGGACATCTTACGACCCTTTATGCCACATTAGCAACTCGAAAAGAACGTTAGTATAATGTAGGACGCCTTACAGCTCCTAAGAACACCTTACACCACCGTACGAAACATTAAAACTCCATAATAAACCTAATGAATTCGTTCGAGTCCTTTGAACATCGTACGACAACTTAAAACATCTTAAGACTCTATATGCCACATTAGCAACTCTAAAAGAATGTTAGTATGATGTAGGACGCCTTACAGCTCCTAAGAACACCTTACACCACCGTACGAAACATTAAAACTCCGTAATAAACCTAATGAATTCGTCCGAGTCCATTGAACATCGTACGACAACTTAGGACATCTTAAGACTCTTTATGCCACAATAGCAAATCGAAAAGAACGTTAGTATAATGTAGGACGCGTTACAGCTCCTAAGAACACCTTACACCACCGTACGAAACATTAAAACTCCATAATAAACCTAATGAATTCGTCCGAGTCCTTTAAACATCGAACGACAACTTAGGACATCTTACGACTCTTTATGCCACATTAGCAACTCGAAATGAACATTAGTATAATGTAGTACGCCTTACAGATCCTAAGAACACCTTACACCACCGTACGAAACGTTAAAACTCCGTAATAAACCTAATGAATTCGTCTGAGTCCTTTGAACATCGTACGGCAACTTAGGACATCTTACGACTCTTTACGCCACATTAGCAACATGAAAAGCATGTTAGAATAATGTAGGACGCGTTACAACTCCTAAGAACAACTTAAATCACCGTACAAAAATTTAAAACTCCATAACAAACCTAATGAATTTGTACGAGTCCTTTGAACATCGTACGACAACTTAGGACATCTTACGACCCTTTATGCCACATTAGCAACTCGAAAAGAACGTTAGTATAATGTAGGACGCCTTACAGCTCCTAAGAACACCTTACACCACCGTACGAAACATTAAAACTCCATAATAAACCTAATGAATTCGTCCGAGTCCTTTGAACATCGTACGACAACTTAGGACATCTTACGACCCTTTATGCCACATTAGCAACTCGAAAAGAACGTTAGTATAATGTAGGACGCCTTACAGCTCCTAAGAACACCTTACACCACCGTACGAAACATTAAAACTCCATAATAAACCTAATGAATTCGTTCGAGTCCTTTGAACATCGTACGACAACTTAAAACATCTTAAGACTCTATATGCCACATTAGCAACTCTAAAAGAATGTTAGTATGATGTAGGACGCCTTACAGCTCCTAAGAACACCTTACACCACCGTACGAAACATTAAAACTCCGTAATAAACCTAATGAATTCGTCCGAGTCCATTGAACATCGTACGACAACTTAGGACATCTTAAGACTCTTTATGCCACAATAGCAAATCGAAAAGAACGTTAGTATAATGTAGGACGCGTTACAGCTCCTAAGAACACCTTACACCACCGTACGAAACATTAAAACTCCATAATAAACCTAATGAATTCGTCCGAGTCCTTTAAACATCGTACGACAACTTAGGACATCTTACGACTCTTTATGCCACATTAGCAACTCGAAATGAACATTAGTATAATGTAGTACGCCTTACAGCTCCTAAGAACACCTTACAGCACCGTACGAAACGTTAAAACTCCATAATAAACCTAATGAATTCGTCCGAGTCCTTTAAACATCGTACGACAACTTAGGAGATGTTACGGCTTAGTATACGGCACTAGCAACATGAAAAACACGTTAGAATAATGTAGGACGCGTTACAACTCCTAAGAACACCTTACATCACCGTACAAAACTTTAAAACTCCATAATAAACCAAATTAATTCGTACGAGTCCTTTGAACATCGTACGACAACTTAGGACATCTTACGACTCTTTATGCCACATTAGAAACATGAAAAACATGTTAGAATAATGTAGGACGCGTTACAACTCCTAAGAACAACTTACATCACCGTACAAAAATTTAAAACTCCATAATAAACCTAATGAATTTGTACGAGTCCTTTGAACATCGTACGACAACTTAGGACATCTTACGACTCTTTATGCCACATTAGCAACTCGAAAAGAACGCTAGTATAATGTAGGACGCGTTACAGCTCCTAAGAACACCTTACACCACCGTACGAAACATTAAAACTCCATAATAATCCTAATGAATTCGTCCGAGTCCTTTGAACATCGTACGACAACTTAGGACATCTTACGACTCTTTATGCCACATTAGCAACTCGGAAAGAACGTTAGTATAATGTAGGACGCCTTACAGCTCCTAAGAACACCTTACACCACCGTACGAAACATTAAAACTCCATAATAAACCTAATGAATTCGTCTGAGTCGTTTGAACATCGAACGACAACTTAGGACATCTTACGACTCTTTATGCCACATTAGCAACTCGAAATGAACATTAGTATAATGTAGTACGCCTTACAGATCCTAAGAACACCTTACACCACCGTACGAAACGTTAAAACTCCGTAATAAACCTAATGAATTCGTCTGAGTCCTTTGAACATCGTACGGCAACTTAGGACATCTTACGACTCTTTACGCCACATTAGCAACATGAAAAGCATGTTAGAATAATGTAGGACGCGTTACAACTCCTAAGAACAACTTAAATCACCGTACAAAAATTTAAAACTCCATAACAAACCTAATGAATTTGTACGAGTCCTTTGAACATCGTACGACAACTTAGGACATCTTACGACCCTTTATGCCACATTAGCAACTCGAAAAGAACGTTAGTATAATGTAGGACGCCTTACAGCTCCTAAGAACACCTTACACCACCGTACGAAACATTAAAACTCCATAATAAACCTAATGAATTCGTCCGAGTCCTTTGAACATCGTACGACAACTTAGGACATATTACGACCCTTTATGCCACATTAGCAACTCGAAAAGAACGTTAGTATAATGTAGGACGCCTTACAGCTCCTAAGAACACCTTACACCACCGTACGAAACATTAAAACTCCATAATAAACCTAATGAATTCGTTCGAGTCCTTTGAACATCGTACGACAACTTAAAACATCTTAAGACTCTATATGCCACATTAGCAACTCTAAAAGAATGTTAGAATGATGTAGGACGCCTTACAGCTCCTAAGAACACCTTACACCACCGTACGAAACATTAAAACTCCGTAATAAACCTAATGAATTCGTCCGAGTCCTTTGAACATCGTACGACAACTTAGGACATCTTAAGACTCTTTATGCCACATTAGCAAATCGAAAAGAACGTTAGTATAATGTAGGACGCGTTACAGCTCCTAAGAACACCTTACACCACCGTACGAAACATTAAAACTCCATAAAAAACCTAATGAATTCGTCCGAGTCCTTTGAACATCGTACGACAACTTAGGACATCTTACGACTCTTTATGCCACATTAGCAACTCGAAATGAACATTAGTATAATGTAGCACGCCTTACAGCTCCTAAGAACACCTTACAGCACCGTACGAAACGTTAAAACTCCATAATAAACCTAATGAATTCGTCCGAGTCCTTTGAACATCGTACGACAACTCAGGAGATGTTACGGCTCAGTATACGGCACTCGCAACATGAGAAACACGTTAGAATAATGTAGGACGCGTTACAACTCCTAAGAACACCTTACATCACCGTACAAAACTTTAAAACTCCATAATAAACGAAATTAATTAGTACGAGTCCTTTGAACATCGTACGACAACTTAGGACATCTTACGACTCTTTATGCCACATTAGAAACATGAAAAGCATGTTAGAATAATGTAGGACGCGTTACAACTCCTAAGAACAACTTACATCACCGTACAAAAATTTAAAACTCCATAATAAACCTAATGATTTGTACGAGTCCTTTGAACATCGTACGACAACTTAGGACATCTTACGACTCTTTATGCCACATTAGCAACTCGAAAAGAACGCTAGTATAATGTAGGACGCGTTACAGCTCCTAAGAACACCTTACACCACCGTACGAAACATTAAAACTCCATAATAAACCTAATGAATTCGTCCGAGTCCTTTGAACATCGTACGACAACTTAGGACATCTTACGACCCTTTATGCCACATTAGCAACTCGAAAAGAACGTTAGTATAATGTAGGACGCCTTACAGCTCCTAAGAACACCTTACACCACCGTACGAAACATTAAAACTCCATAATAATCCTAATGAATTCGTCCGAGTCCTTTGAACATCGTACGACAACTTAGGACATCTTACGACTCTTTATGCCACATTAGCAACTCAGAAAGAACGTTAGTATAATGTAGGACGCCTTACAGCTCCTAAGAACACCTTACACCACCGTACGAAACATTAAAACTCCATAATAAATCTAATGAATTCGTCTGAGTCGTTTGAACATCGAACGACAACTTAGGACATCTTACGACTCTTTATGCCACATTAGCAACTCGAAATGAACATTAGTATAATGTAGTACGCCTTACAGATCCTAAGAACACCTTACACCACCGTACGAAACGTTAAAACTCCGTAATAAACCTAATGAATTCGTCTGAGTCCTTTGAACATCGTACGACAACTTAGGACATCTTACGACTCTTTACGCCACATTAGCAACATGAAAAGCATGTTAGAATAATGTAGGACGCGTTACAACTCCTAAGAACAACTTAAATCACCGTACAAAAATTTAAAACTCCATAACAAACCTAATGAATTTGTACGAGTCCTTTGAACATCGTACGGAAACTTAGGACATCTTACGACCCTTTATGCCACATTAGCAACTCGAAAAGAACGTTAGTATAATGTAGGACGCCTTACAGCTCCTAAGAACACCTTACACCACCGTACGAAACATTAAAACTCCATAATAAACCTAATGAATTCGTCCGAGTCCTTTGAACATCGTAAGACAACTTAGGACATCTTACGACCCTTTATGCCACGTTAGCAACTCGAAAAGAACGTTAGTATAATGTAGGACGCCTTACAGCTCCTAAGAACACCTTACACCACCGTACGAAACATTAAAACTCCATAATAAACCTAATGAATTCGTTCGAGTCCTTTGAACATCGTACGACAACTTAAAACATCTTAAGACTCTATATGCCACATTAGCAACTCTAAAAGAATGTTAGTATGATGTAGGACGCCTTACAGCTCCTAAGAACACCTTACACCACCGTACGAAACATTAAAACTCCATAATAATCCTAATGAATTCGTCCGAGTCCTTTGAACATCGTACGACAACTTAGGACATCTTACGACTCTTTATGCCACATTAGCAACTCGGAAAGAACGTTAGTATAATGTAGGACGCCTTACAGCTCCTAAGAACACCTTACACCACCGTACGAAACATTAAAACTCCATAATAAACCTAATGAATTCGTCTGAGTCGTTTGAACATCGAACGACAACTTAGGACATCTTACGACTCTTTATGCCACATTAGCAACTCGAAATGAACATTAGTATAATGTAGTACGCCTTACAGATCCTAAGAACACCTTACACCACCGTACGAAACGTTAAAACTCCGTAATAAACCTAATGAATTCGTCTGAGTCCTTTGAACATCGTACGGCAACTTAGGACATCTTACGACTCTTTACGCCACATTAGCAACATGAAAAGCATGTTAGAATAATGTAGGACGCGTTACAACTCCTAAGAACAACTTAAATCACCGTACAAAAATTTAAAACTCCATAACAAACCTAATGAATTTGTACGAGTCCTTTGAACATCGTACGGCAACTTAGGACATCTTACGACCCTTTATGCCACATTAGCAACTCGAAAAGAACGTTAGTATAATGTAGGACGCCTTACAGCTCCTAAGAACACCTTACACCACCGTACGAAACATTAAAACTCCATAATAAACCTAATGAATTCGTCCGAGTCCTTTGAACATCGTACGACAACTTAGGACATCTTACGACCCTTTATGCCACGTTAGCAACTCGAAAAGAACGTTAGTATAATGTAGGACGCCTTACAGCTCCTAAGAACACCTTACACCACCGTACGAAACATTAAAACTCCATAATAAACCTAATGAATTCGTTCGAGTCCTTTGAACATCGTACGACAACTTAAAACATCTTAAGACTCTATATGCCACATTAGCAACTCTAAAAGAATGTTAGTATGATGTAGGACGCCTTACAGCTCCTAAGAACACCTTACACCACCGTACGAAACATTAAAACTCCGTAATAAACCTAATGAATTCGTCCGAGTCCTTTGAACATCGTACGACAACTTAGGACATCTTAAGACTCTTTATGCCACATTAGCAAATCGAAAAGAACGTTAGTATAATGTAGGACGCGTTACAGCTCCTAAGAACACCTTACACCACCGTACGAAACATTAAAACTCCATAATAAACCTAATGAATTCGTCAGAGTCCTTTGAACATCGTACGACAACTTAGGACATCTTACGACTCTTTATGCCACATTAGCAACTCGAAATGAACATTAGTATAATGTAGTACGCCTTACAGCTCCTAAGAACACCTTACAGCACCGTACGAAACGTTAAAACTCCATAATAAACCTAATGAATTCGTCCGAGTCCTTTGAACATCGTACGACAACTCAGGAGATGTTACGGCTCAGTATACGGCACTAGCAACATGAAAAACACATTAGAATAATGTAGGACGCGTTACAACTCCTAAGAACACCTTACGTCACCGTAGAAAACTTTAAAACTCCATAATAAACCAAATTAATTAGTACGAGTCCTTTGAACATCGTACGACAACTTAGGACATCTTACGACTCTTTATGCCACATTAGCAACTCGAAAAGAACGCTAGTATAATGTAGGACGCGTTACAGCTCCTAAGAACACCTTACACCACCGTACGAAACATTAAAACTCCATAATAAACCTAATGAATTTGTACGAGTCCTTTGAACATCGTACGACAACTTAGGACATCTTACGACTCTTTATGCCACATTAGCAACTCGAAAAGAACGCTAGTATAATGTAGGACGCGTTACAGCTCCTAAGAACACCTTACACCACCGTACGAAACATTAAAACTCCATAATAATCCTAATGAATTCGTCCGAGTCCTTTGAACATCGTACGACAACTTAGGACATCTTACGACTCTTTATGCCACATTAGCAACTCGGAAAGAACGTTAGTATAATGTAGGACGCCTTACAGCTCCTAAGAACACCTTACACCACCGTACGAAACATTAAAACTCCATAATAAACCTAATGAATTCGTCTGAGTCGTTTGAACATCGAACGACAACTTAGGACATCTTACGACTCTTTATGCCACATTAGCAACTCGAAATGAACATTAGTATAATGTAGTACGCCTTACAGATCCTAAGAACACCTTACACCACCGTACGAAACGTTAAAACTCCGTAATAAACCTAATGAATTCGTCTGAGTCCTTTGAACATCGTACGGCAACTTAGGACATCTTACGACTCTTTACGCCACATTAGCAACATGAAAAGCATGTTAGAATAATGTAGGACGCGTTACAACTCCTAAGAACAACTTAAATCACCGTACAAAAATTTAAAACTCCATAACAAACCTAATGAATTTGTACGAGTCCTTTGAACATCGTACGACAACTTAGGACATCTTACGACCCTTTATGCCACATTAGCAACTCGAAAAGAACGTTAGTATAATGTAGGACGCCTTACAGCTCCTAAGAACACCTTACACCACCGTACGAAACATTAAAACTCCATAATAAACCTAATGAATTCGTCTGAGTCCTTTGAACATCGTACGACAACTTAGGACATCTTACGACCCTTTATGCCACATTAGCAACTCGAAAAGAACGTTAGTATAATGTAGGACGCCTTACAGCTCCTAAGAACACCTTACACCACCGTACGAAACATTAAAACTCCATAATAAACCTAATGAATTCGTTTGAGTCCTTTGAACATCGTACGACAACTTAAAACATCTTAAGACTCTATATGCCACATTAGCAACTCTAAAAGAATGTTAGTATGATGTAGGACGCCTTACAGCTCCTAAGAACACCTTACACCACCGTACGAAACATTAAAACTCCATAATAATCCTAATGAATTCGTCCGAGTCCTTTGAACATCGTACGACAACTTAGGACATCTTACGACTCTTTATGCCACATTAGCAACTCGGAAAGAACGTTAGTATAATGTAGGACGCCTTACAGCTCCTAAGAACACCTTACACCACCGTACGAAACATTAAAACTCCATAATAAACCTAATGAATTCGTCTGAGTCGTTTGAACATCGAACGACAACTTAGGACATCTTACGACTCTTTATGCCACATTAGCAACTCGAAATGAACATTAGTATAATGTAGTACGCCTTACAGATCCTAAGAACACCTTACACCACCGTACGAAACGTTAAAACTCCGTAATAAACCTAATGAATTCGTCTGAGTCCTTTGAACATCGTACGGCAACTTAGGACATCTTACGACTCTTTACGCCACATTAGCAACATGAAAAGCATGTTAGAATAATGTAGGACGCGTTACAACTCCTAAGAACAACTTAAATCACCGTACAAAAATTTAAAACTCCATAACAAACCTAATGAATTTGTACGAGTCCTTTGAACATCGTACGGCAACTTAGGACATCTTACGACCCTTTATGCCACATTAGCAACTCGAAAAGAACGTTAGTATAATGTAGGACGCCTTACAGCTCCTAAGAACACCTTACACCACCGTACGAAACATTAAAACTCCATAATAAACCTAATGAATTCGTCCGAGTCCTTTGAACATCGTACGACAACTTAGGACATCTTACGACCCTTTATGCCACGTTAGCAACTCGAAAAGAACGTTAGTATAATGTAGGACGCCTTACAGCTCCTAAGAACACCTTACACCACCGTACGAAACATTAAAACTCCATAATAAACCTAATGAATTCGTTCGAGTCCTTTGAACATCGTACGACAACTTAAAACATCTTAAGACTCTATATGCCACATTAGCAACTCTAAAAGAATGTTAGTATGATGTAGGACGCCTTACAGCTCCTAAGAACACCTTACACCACCGTACGAAACATTAAAACTCCGTAATAAACCTAATGAATTCGTCCGAGTCCTTTGAACATCGTACGACAACTTAGGACATCTTAAGACTCTTTATGCCACATTAGCAAATCGAAAAGAACGTTAGTATAATGTAGGACGCGTTACAGCTCCTAAGAACACCTTACACCACCGTACGAAACATTAAAACTCCATAATAAACCTAATGAATTCGTCAGAGTCCTTTGAACATCGTACGACAACTTAGGACATCTTACGACTCTTTATGCCACATTAGCAACTCGAAATGAACATTAGTATAATGTAGTACGCCTTACAGCTCCTAAGAACACCTTACAGCACCGTACGAAACGTTAAAACTCCATAATAAACCTAATGAATTCGTCCGAGTCCTTTGAACATCGTACGACAACTCAGGAGATGTTACGGCTCAGTATACGGCACTAGCAACATGAAAAACACGTTAGAATAATGTAGGACGCGTTACAACTCCTAAGAACACCTTACATCACCGTAGAAAACTTTAAAACTCCATAATAAACCAAATTAATTAGTACGAGTCCTTTGAACATCGTACGACAACTTAGGACATCTTACGACTCTTTATGCCACATTAGCAACTCGAAAAGAACGCTAGTATAATGTAGGACGCGTTACAGCTCCTAACAACACCTTACACCACCGTACGAAACATTAAAACTCCATAATAAACCTAATGAATTTGTACGAGTCCTTTGAACATCGTACGACAACTTAGGACATCTTACGACTCTTTATGCCACATTAGCAACTCGAAAAGAACGCTAGTATAATGTAGGACGCGTTACAGCTCCTAAGAACACCTTACACCCCCGTACGAAACATTAAAACTCCATAATAATCCTAATGAATTCGTCCGAGTCCTTTGAACATCGTACGACAACTTAGGACATCTTACGACTCTTTATGCCACATTAGCAACTCGGAAAGAACGTTAGTATAATGTAGGACGCCTTACAGCTCCTAAGAACACCTTACACCACCGTACGAAACATTAAAACTCCATAATAAACCTAATGAATTCGTCTGAGTCGTTTGAACATCGAACGACAACTTAGGACATCTTACGACTCTTTATGCCACATTAGCAACTCGAAATGAACATTAGTATAATGTAGTTCGCCTTACAGATCCTAAGAACACCTTACACAACCGTACGAAACGTTAAAACTCCGTAATAAACCTAATGAATTCGTCTGAGTCCTTTGAACATCGTACGGCAACTTAGGACATCTTACGACTCTTTACGCCACATTAGCAACATGAAAAGCATGTTAGAATAATGTAGGACGCGTTACAACTCCTAAGAACAACTTAAATCACCGTACAAAAATTTAAAACTCCATAACAAACCTAATGAATTTGTACGAGTCCTTTGAACATCGTACGACAACTTAGGACATCTTACAACCCTTTATGCCACATTAGCAACTCGAAAAGAACGTTAGTATAATGTAGGACGCCTTACAGCTCCTAAGAACACCTTACACCACCGTACGAAACATTAAAACTCCATAATAAACCTAATGAATTCGTCCGAGTCCTTTGAACATCGTACGACAACTTAGGACATCTTACGACCCTTTATGCCACATTAGCAACTCGAAAAGAACGTTAGTATAATGTAGGACGCCTTACAGCTCCTAAGAACACCTTACACCACCGTACGAAACATTAAAACTCCATAATAAACCTAATGAATTCGTTCGAGTCCTTTGAACATCGTACGACAACTTAAAACATCTTAAGACTCTATATGCCACATTAGCAACTCTAAAAGAATGTTAGTATGATGTAGGACGCCTTACAGCTCCTAAGAACACCTTACACCACCGTACGAAACATTAAAACTCCATAATAATCCTAATGAATTCGTCCGAGTCCTTTGAACATCGTACGACAACTTAGGACATCTTACGACTCTTTATGCCACATTAGCAACTCGGAAAGAACGTTAGTATAATGTAGGACGCCTTACAGCTCCTAAGAACACCTTACACCACCGTACGAAACATTAAAACTCCATAATAAACCTAATGAATTCGTCTGAGTCGTTTGAACATCGAACGACAACTTAGGACATCTTACGACTCTTTATGCCACATTAGCAACTCGAAATGAACATTAGTATAATGTAGTACGCCTTACAGATCCTAAGAACACCTTACACCACCGTACGAAACGTTAAAACTCCGTAATAAACCTAATGAATTCGTCTGAGTCCTTTGAACATTGTACGGCAACTTAGGACATCTTACGACTCTTTACGCCACATTAGCAACATGAAAAGCATGTTAGAATAATGTAGGACGCGTTACAACTCCTAAGAACAACTTAAATCACCGTACAAAAATTTAAAACTCCATAACAAACCTAATGAATTTGTACGAGTCCTTTGAACATCGTACGGCAACTTAGGACATCTTACGACCCTTTATGCCACATTAGCAACTCGAAAAGAACGTTAGTATAATGTAGGACGCCTTACAGCTCCTAAGAACACCTTACACCACCGTACGAAACATTAAAACTCCATAATAAACCTAATGAATTCGTCCGAGTCCTTTGAACATCGTACGACAACTTAGGACATCTTACGACCCTTTATGCCACGTTAGCAACTCGAAAAGAACGTTAGTATAATGTAGGACGCCTTACAGCTCCTAAGAACACCTTACACCACCGTACGAAACATTAAAACTCCATAATAAACCTAATGAATTCGTTCGAGTCCTTTGAACATCGTACGACAACTTAAAACATCTTAAGACTCTATATGCCACATTAGCAACTCTAAAAGAATGTTAGTATGATGTAGGACGCCTTACAGCTCCTAAGAACACCTTACACCACCGTACGAAACATTAAAACTCCGTAATAAACCTAATGAATTCGTCCGAGTCCTTTGAACATCGTACGACAACTTAGGACATCTTAAGACTCTTTATGCCACATTAGCAAATCGAAAAGAACGTTAGTATAATGTAGGACGCGTTACAGCTCCTAAGAACACCTTACACCACCGTACGAAACATTAAAACTCCATAATAAACCTAATGAATTCGTCAGAGTCCTTTGAACATCGTACGACAACTTAGGACATCTTACGACTCTTTATGCCACATTAGCAACTCGAAATGAACAGTAGTATAATGTAGTACGCCTTACAGCTCCTAAGAACACCTTACAGCACCGTACGAAACGTTAAAACTCCATAATAAACCTAATGAATTCGTCCGAGTCCTTTGAACATCGTACGACAACTCAGGAGATGTTACGGCTCAGTATACGGCACTAGCAACATGAAAAACACGTTAGAATAATGTAGGACGCGTTACAACTCCTAAGAACACCTTACATCACCGTAGAAAACTTTAAAACTCCATAATAAACCAAATTAATTAGTACGAGTCCTTTGAACATCGTACGACAACTTAGGACATCTTACGACTCTTTATGCCACATTAGCAACTCGAAAAGAACGTTAGTATAATGTAGGACGCGTTACAGCTCCTAACAACACCTTACACCACCGTACGAAACATTAAAACTCCATAATAAACCTAATGAATTTGTACGAGTCCTTTGAACATCGTACGACAACTTAGGACATCTTACGACTCTTTATGCCACATTAGCAACTCGAAAAGAACGCTAGTATAATGTAGGACGCGTTACAGCTCCTAAGAACACCTTACACCACCGTACGAAACATTAAAACTCCATAATAATCCTAATGAATTCGTCCGAGTCCTTTGAACATCGTACGACAACTTAGGACATCTTACGACTCTTTATGCCACATTAGCAACTCGGAAAGAACGTTAGTATAATGTAGGACGCCTTACAGCTCCTAAGAACACCTTACACCACCGTACGAAACATTAAAACTCCATAATAAACCTAATGAATTCGTCTGAGTCGTTTGAACATCGAACGACAACTTAGGACATCTTACGACTCTTTATGCCACATTAGCAACTCGAAATGAACATTAGTATAATGTAGTACGCCTTACAGATCCTAAGAACACCTTACACAACCGTACGAAACGTTAAAACTCCGTAATAAACCTAATGAATTCGTCTGAGTCCTTTGAACATCGTACGGCAACTTAGGACATCTTACGACTCTTTACGCCACATTAGCAACATGAAAAGCATGTTAGAATAATGTAGGACGCGTTACAACTCCTAAGAACAACTTAAATCACCGTACAAAAATTTAAAACTCCATAACAAACCTAATGAATTTGTACGAGTCCTTTGAACATCGTACGACAACTTAGGACATCTTACGACCCTTTATGCCACATTAGCAACTCGAAAAGAACGTTAGTATAATGTAGGACGCCTTACAGCTCCTAAGAACACCTTACACCACCGTACGAAACATTAAAACTCCATAATAAACCTAATGAATTCGTCCGAGTCCTTTGAACATCGTACGACAACTTAGGACATCTTACGACCCTTTATGCCACATTAGCAACTCGAAAAGAACGTTAGTATAATGTAGGACGCCTTACAGCTCCTAAGAACACCTTACACCACCGTACGAAACATTAAAACTCCATAATAAACCTAATGAATTCGTTCGAGTCCTTTGAACATCGTACGACAACTTAAAACATCTTAAGACTCTATATGCCACATTAGCAACTCTAAAAGAATGTTAGTATGATGTAGGACGCCTTACAGCTCCTAAGAACACCTTACACCACCGTACGAAACATTAAAACTCCATAATAATCCTAATGAATTCGTCCGAGTCCTTTGAACATCGTACGACAACTTAGGACATCTTACGACTCTTTATGCCACATTAGCAACTCGGAAAGAACGTTAGTATAATGTAGGACGCCTTACAGCTCCTAAGAACACCTTACACCACCGTACGAATCATTAAAACTCCATAATAAACCTAATGAATTCGTCTGAGTCGTTTGAACATCGAACGACAACTTAGGACATCTTACGACTCTTTATGCCACATTAGCAACTCGAAATGAACATTAGTATAATGTAGTACGCCTTACAGATCCTAAGAACACCTTACACCACCGTACGAAACGTTAAAACTCCGTAATAAACCTAATGAATTCGTCTGAGTCCTTTGAACATCGTACGGCAACTTAGGACATCTTACGACTCTTTACGCCACATTAGCAACATGAAAAGCATGTTAGAATAATGTAGGACGCGTTACAACTCCTAAGAACAACTTAAATCACCGTACAAAAATTTAAAACTCCATAACAAACCTAATGAATTTGTACGAGTCCTTTGAATATCGTACGGCAACTTAGGACATCTTACGACCCTTTATGCCACATTAGCAACTCGAAAAGAACGTTAGTATAATGTAGGACGCCTTACAGCTCCTAAGAACACCTTACACCACCGTACGAAACATTAAAACTCCATAATAAACCTAATGAATTCGTCCGAGTCCTTTGAACATCGTACGACAACTTAGGACATCTTACGACCCTTTATGCCACGTTAGCAACTCGAAAAGAACGTTAGTATAATGTAGGACGCCTTACAGCTCCTAAGAACACCTTACACCACCGTACGAATCATTAAAACTCCATAATAAACCTAATGAATTCGTTCGAGTCCTTTGAACATCGTACGACAACTTAAAACATCTTAAGACTCTATATGCCACATTAGCAACTCTAAAAGAATGTTAGTATGATGTAGGACGCCTTACAGCTCCTAAGAACACCTTACACCACCGTACGAAACATTAAAACTCCGTAATAAACCTAATGAATTCGTCCGAGTCCTTTGAACATCGTACGACAACTTAGGACATCTTAAGACTCTTTATGCCACATTAGCAAATCGAAAAGAACGTTAGTATAATGTAGGACGCGTTACAGCTCCTAAGAACACCTTACACCACCGTACGAAACATTAAAACTCCATAATAAACCTAATGAATTCGTCAGAGTCCTTTGAACATCGTACGACAACTTAGGACATCTTACGACTCTTTATGCCACATTAGCAACTCGAAATGAACAGTAGTATAATGTAGTACGCCTTACAGCTCCTAAGAACACCTTACAGCACCGTACGAAACGTTAAAACTCCATAATAAACCTAATGAATTCGTCCGAGTCCTTTGAACATCGTACGACAACTCAGGAGATGTTACGGCTCAGTATACGGCACTAGCAACATGAAAAACACGTTAGAATAATGTAGGACGCGTTACAACTCCTAAGAACACCTTACATCACCGTAGAAAACTTTAAAACTCCATAATAAACCAAATTAATTAGTACGAGTCCTTTGAACATCGTACGACAACTTAGGACATCTTACGACTCTTTATGCCACATTAGCAACTCGAAAAGAACGTTAGTATAATGTAGGACGCGTTACAGCTCCTAACAACACCTTACACCACCGTACGAAACATTAAAACTCCATAATAAACCTAATGAATTTGTACGAGTCCTTTGAACATCGTACGACAACTTAGGACATCTTACGACTCTTTATGCCACATTAGCAACTCGAAAAGAACGCTAGTATAATGTAGGACGCGTTACAGCTCCTAAGAACACCTTACACCACCGTACGAAACATTAAAACTCCATAATAATCCTAATGAATTCGTCCGAGTCCTTTGAACATCGTACGACAACTTAGGACATCTTACGACTCTTTATGCCACATTAGCAACTCGGAAAGAACGTTAGTATAATGTAGGACGCCTTACAGCTCCTAAGAACACCTTACACCACCGTACGAAACATTAAAACTCCATAATAAACCTAATGAATTCGTCTGAGTCGTTTGAACATCGAACGACAACTTAGGACATCTTACGACTCTTTATGCCACATTAGCAACTCGAAATGAACATTAGTATAATGTAGTACGCCTTACAGATCCTAAGAACACCTTACACAACCGTACGAAACGTTAAAACTCCGTAATAAACCTAATGAATTCGTCTGAGTCCTTTGAACATCGTACGGCAACTTAGGACATCTTACGACTCTTTACGCCACATTAGCAACATGAAAAGCATGTTAGAATAATGTAGGACGCGTTACAACTCCTAAGAACAACTTAAATCACCGTACAAAAATTTAAAACTCCATAACAAACCTAATGAATTTGTACGAGTCCTTTGAACATCGTACGACAACTTAGGACATCTTACGACCCTTTATGCCACATTAGCAACTCGAAAAGAACGTTAGTATAATGTAGGACGCCTTACAGCTCCTAAGAACACCTTACACCACCGTACGAAACATTAAAACTCCATAATAAACCTAATGAATTCGTCCGAGTCCTTTGAACATCGTACGACAACTTAGGACATCTTACGACCCTTTATGCCACATTAGCAACTCGAAAAGAACGTTAGTATAATGTAGGACGCCTTACAGCTCCTAAGAACACCTTACACCACCGTACGAAACATTAAAACTCCATAATAAACCTAATGAATTCGTTCGAGTCCTTTGAACATCGTACGACAACTTAAAACATCTTAAGACTCTATATGCCACATTAGCAACTCTAAAAGAATGTTAGTATGATGTAGGACGCCTTACAGCTCCTAAGAACACCTTACACCACCGTACGAAACATTAAAACTCCATAATAATCCTAATGAATTCGTCCGAGTCCTTTGAACATCGTACGACAACTTAGGACATCTTACGACTCTTTATGCCACATTAGCAACTCGGAAAGAACGTTAGTATAATGTAGGACGCCTTACAGCTCCTAAGAACACCTTACACCACCGTACGAATCATTAAAACTCCATAATAAACCTAATGAATTCGTCTGAGTCGTTTGAACATCGAACGACAACTTAGGACATCTTACGACTCTTTATGCCACATTAGCAACTCGAAATGAACATTAGTATAATGTAGTACGCCTTACAGATCCTAAGAACACCTTACACCACCGTACGAAACGTTAAAACTCCGTAATAAACCTAATGAATTCGTCTGAGTCCTTTGAACATCGTACGGCAACTTAGGACATCTTACGACTCTTTACGCCACATTAGCAACATGAAAAGCATGTTAGAATAATGTAGGACGCGTTACAACTCCTAAGAACAACTTAAATCACCGTACAAAAATTTAAAACTCCATAACAAACCTAATGAATTTGTACGAGTCCTTTGAATATCGTACGGCAACTTAGGACATCTTACGACCCTTTATGCCACATTAGCAACTCGAAAAGAACGTTAGTATAATGTAGGACGCCTTACAGCTCCTAAGAACACCTTACACCACCGTACGAAACATTAAAACTCCATAATAAACCTAATGAATTCGTCCGAGTCCTTTGAACATCGTACGACAACTTAGGACATCTTACGACCCTTTATGCCACGTTAGCAACTCGAAAAGAACGTTAGTATAATGTAGGACGCCTTACAGCTCCTAAGAACACCTTACACCACCGTACGAATCATTAAAACTCCATAATAAACCTAATGAATTCGTTCGAGTCCTTTGAACATCGTACGACAACTTAAAACATCTTAAGACTCTATATGCCACATTAGCAACTCTAAAAGAATGTTAGTATGATGTAGGACGCCTTACAGCTCCTAAGAACACCTTACACCACCGTACGAAACATTAAAACTCCGTAATAAACCTAATGAATTCGTCCGAGTCCTTTGAACATCGTACGACAACTTAGGACATCTTAAGACTCTTTATGCCACATTAGCAAATCGAAAAGAACGTTAGTATAATGTAGGACGCGTTACAGCTCCTAAGAACACCTTACACCACCGTACGAAACATTAAAACTCCATAATAAACCTAATGAATTCGTCAGAGTCCTTTGAACATCGTACGACAACTTAGGACATCTTACGACTCTTTATGCCACATTAGCAACTCGAAATGAACATTAGTATAATGTAGTACGCCTTACAGCTCCTAAGAACACCTTACAGCACCGTACGAAACGTTAAAACTCCATAATAAACCTAATGAATTCGTCCGAGTCCTTTGAACATCGTACGACAACTCAGGGGATGTTACGGCTCAGTATACGGCACTAGCAACATGAAAAACACGTTAGAATAATGTAGGACGCGTTACAACTCCTAAGAACACCTTACATCACCGTAGAAAACTTTAAAACTCCATAATAAACCAAATTAATTACTACGAGTCCTTTGAACATCGTACGACAACTTAGGACATCTTACGACTCTTTATGCCACATTAGCAACTCGAAAAGAGCGCTAGTATAATGTAGGACGCGTTACAGCTCCTAACAACACCTTACACCACCGTACGAAACATTAAAACTCCATAATAAACCTAATGAATTTGTACGAGTCCTTTGAACATCGTACGACAACTTAGGACATCTTACGACTCTTTATGCCACATTAGCAACTCGAAAAGAACGCTAGTATAATGTAGGACGCGTTACAGCTCCTAAGAACACCTTACACCACCGTACGAAACATTAAAACTCCATAATAATCCTAATGAATTCGTCCGAGTCCTTTGAACATCGTACGACAACTTAGGACATCTTACGACTCTTTATGCCACATTAGCAACTCGGAAAGAACGTTAGTATAATGTAGGACGCCTTACAGCTCCTAAGAACACCTTACACCACCGTACGAAACATTAAAACTCCATAATAAACCTAATGAATTCGTCTGAGTCGTTTGAACATCGAACGACAACTTAGGACATCTTACGACTCTTTATGCCACATTAGCAACTCGAAATGAACATTAGTATAATGTAGTACGCCTTACAGATCCTAAGAACACCTTACACCACCGTACGAAACGTTAAAACTCCGTAATAAACCTAATGAATTCGTCTGAGTCCTTTGAACATCGTACGGCAACTTAGGACATCTTACGACTCTTTACGCCACATTAGCAACATGAAAAGCATGTTAGAATAATGTAGGACGCGTTACAACTCCTAAGAACAACTTAAATCACCGTACAAAAATTTAAAACTCCATAACAAACCTAATGAATTCGTCCGAGTCCTTTGAACATCGTACGACAACTTAGGACATCTTACGACCCTTTATGCCACGTTAGCAACTCGAAAAGAACGTTAGTATAATGTAGGACGCCTTACAGCTCCTAAGAACACCTTACACCACCGTACGAAACATTAAAACTCCATAATAAACCTAATGAATTCGTTCGAGTCCTTTGAACATCGTACGACAACTTAAAACATCTTAAGACTCTATATGCCACATTAGCAACTCTAAAAGAATGTTAGTATGATGTAGGACGCCTTACAGCTCCTAAGAACACCTTACACCACCGTACGAAACATTAAAACTCCGTAATAAACCTAATGAATTCGTCCGAGTCCTTTGAACATCGTACGACAACTTAGGACATCTTAAGACTCTTTATGCCACATTAGCAAATCGAAAAGAACGTTAGTATAATGTAGGACGCGTTACAGCTCCTAAGAACACCTTACACCACCGTACGAAACATTAAAACTCCATAATAAACCTAATGAATTCGTCAGAGTCCTTTGAACATCGTACGACAACTTAGGACATCTTACGACTCTTTATGCCACATTAGCAACTCGAAATGAACATTAGTATAATGTAGTACGCCTTACAGCTCCTAAGAACACCTTACAGCACCGTACGAAACGTTAAAACTCCATAATAAACCTAATGAATTCGTCCGAGTCCTTTGAACATCGTACGACAACTCAGGAGATGTTACGGCTCAGTATACGGCACTAGCAACATGAAAAACACGTTAGAATAATGTAGGACGCGTTACAACTCCTAAGAACACCTTACATCACCGTAGAAAACTTTAAAACTCCATAATAAACCAAATTAATTAGTACGAGTCCTTTGAACATCGTACGACAACTTAGGACATCTTACGACTCTTTATGCCACATTAGCAACTCGAAAAGAACGCTAGTATAATGTAGGACGCGTTACAGCTCCTAACAACACCTTACACCACCGTACGAAACATTAAAACTCCATAATAAACCTAATGAATTTGTACGAGTCCTTTGAACATCGTACGACAACTTAGGACATCTTACGACTCTTTATGCCACATTAGCAACTCGAAAAGAACGCTAGTATAATGTAGGACGCGTTACAGCTCCTAAGAACACCTTACACCACCGTACGAAACATTAAAACTCCATAATAATCCTAATGAATTCGTCCGAGTCCTTTGAACATCGTACGACAACTTAGGACATCTTACGACTCTTTATGCCACATTAGCAACTCGGAAAGAACGTTAGTATAATGTAGGACGCCTTACAGCTCCTAAGAACACCTTACACCACCGTACGAAACATTAAAACTCCATAATAAACCTAATGAATTCGTCTGAGTCGTTTGAACATCGAACGACAACTTAGGACATCTTACGACTCTTTATGCCACATTAGCAACTCGAAATGAACATTAGTATAATGTAGTACGCCTTACAGATCCTAAGAACACCTTACACCACCGTACGAAACGTTAAAACTCCGTAATAAACCTAATGAATTCGTCTGAGTCCTTTGAACATCGTACGGCAACTTAGGACATCTTACGACTCTTTACGCCACATTAGCAACATGAAAAGCATGTTAGAATAATGTAGGACGCGTTACAACTCCTAAGAACAACTTAAATCACCGTACAAAAATTTAAAACTCCATAACAAACCTAATGAATTCGTCCGAGTCCTTTGAACATCGTACGACAACTTAGGACATCTTACGACCCTTTATGCCACGTTAGCAACTCGAAAAGAACGTTAGTATAATGTAGGACGCCTTACAGCTCCTAAGAACACCTTACACCACCGTACGAAACATTAAAACTCCATAATAAACCTAATGAATTCGTTCGAGTCCTTTGAACATCGTACGACAACTTAAAACATCTTAAGACTCTATATGCCACATTAGCAACTCTAAAAGAATGTTAGTATGATGTAGGACGCCTTACAGCTCCTAAGAACACCTTACACCACCGTACGAAACATTAAAACTCCGTAATAAACCTAATGAATTCGTCCGAGTCCTTTGAACATCGTACGACAACTTAGGACATCTTAAGACTCTTTATGCCACATTAGCAAATCGAAAAGAACGTTAGTATAATGTAGGACGCGTTACAGCTCCTAAGAACACCTTACACCACCGTACGAAACATTAAAACTCCATAATAAACCTAATGAATTCGTCAGAGTCCTTTGAACATCGTACGACAACTTAGGACATCTTACGACTCTTTATGCCACATTAGCAACTCGAAATGAACATTAATATAATGTAGTACGCCTTACAGCTCCTAAGAACACCTTACAGCACCGTACGAAACGTTAAAACTCCATAATAAACCTAATGAATTCGTCCGAGTCCTTTGAACATCGTACGACAACTCAGGAGATGTTACGGCTCAGTATACGGCACTAGCAACATGAAAAACACGTTAGAATAATGTAGGACGCGTTACAACTCCTAAGAACACCTTACATCACCGTAGAAAACTTTAAAACTCCATAATAAACCAAATTAATTAGTACGAGTCCTTTGAACATCGTACGACAACTTAGGACATCTTACGACTCTTTATGCCACATTAGCAACTCGAAAAGAACGCTAGTATAATGTAGGACGCGTTACAGCTCCTAACAACACCTTACACCACCGTACGAAACATTAAAACTCCATAATAAACCTAATGAATTTGTACGAGTCCTTTGAACATCGTACGACAACTTAGGACATCTTACGACTCTTTATGCCACATTAGCAACTCGAAAAGAACGCTAGTATAATGTAGGACGCGTTACAGCTCCTAAGAACACCTTACACCACCGTACGAAACATTAAAACTCCATAATAATCCTAATGAATTCGTCCGAGTCCTTTGAACATCGTACGACAACTTAGGACATCTTTCGACTCTTTATGCCACATTAGCAACTCGGAAAGAACGTTAGTATAATGTAGGACGCCTTACAGCTCCTAAGAACACCTTACACCACCGTACGAAACATTAAAACTCCATAATAAACCTAATGAATTCGTCTGAGTCGTTTGAACATCGAACGACAACTTAGGACATCTTACGACTCTTTATGCCACATTAGCAACTCGAAATGAACATTAGTATAATGTAGTACGCCTTACAGATCCTAAGAACACCTTACACCACCGTACGAAACGTTAAAACTCCGTAATAAACCTAATGAATTCGTCTGAGTCCTTTGAACATCGTACGGCAACTTAGGACATCTTACGACTCTTTACGCCACATTAGCAACATGAAAAACATGTTAGAATAATGTAGGACGCGTTACAACTCCTAAGAACAACTTAAATCACCGTACAAAAATTTAAAACTCCATAACAAACCTAATGAATTTGTACGAGTCCTTTGAACATCGTACGACAACTTAGGACATCTTACGACCCTTTATGCCACATTAGCAACTCGAAAAGAACGTTAGTATAATGTAGGACGCCTTACAGCTCCTAAGAACACCTTACACCACCGTACGAAACATTAAAACTCCATAATAAACCTAATGAATTCGTCCGAGTCCTTTGAACATCGTACGACAACTTAGGACATCTTACGACCCTTTATGCCACATTAGCAACTCGAAAAGAACGTTAGTATAATGTAGGACGCCTTACAGCTCCTAAGAACACCTTACACCACCGTACGAAACATTAAAACTCCATAATAAACCTAATGAATTCGTTCGAGTCCTTTGAACATCGTACGACAACTTAAAACATCTTAAGACTCTATATGCCACATTAGCAACTCTAAAAGAATGTTAGTATGATGTAGGACGCCTTACAGCTCCTAAGAACACCTTACACCACCGTACGAAACATTAAAACTCCGTAATAAACCTAATGAATTCGTCCGAGTCCTTTGAACATCGTACGACAACTTAGGACATCTTAAGACTCTTTATGCCACATTAGCAAATCGAAAAGAACGTTAGTATAATGTAGGACGCGTTACAGCTCCTAAGAACACCTTACACCACCGTACGAAACATTAAAACTCCATAATAAACCTAATGAATTCGTCCGAGTCCTTTGAAGATCGTACGACAACTTAGGACATCTTACGACTCTTTATGCCACATTAGCAACTCGAAATGAACATTAGTATAATGTAGTACGCCTTACAGCTCCTAAGAACACCTTACAGCACCGTACGAAACGTTAAAACTCCATAATAAACCTAATGAATTCGTCCGAGTCCTTTGAACATCGTACGACAACTCAGGAGATGTTACGGCTCAGTATACGGTACTAGCAACATGAAAAACACGTTAGAATAATGTAGGACGCGTTACAACTCCTAAGAACACCTTACATCACCGTACAAAACTTTAAAAATCCATAATAAACCAAATTAATTCGTACGAGTCCTTTGAACATCGTACGACAACTTAGGACATCTTACGACTCTTTAGGCCACATTAGAAACATGAAAAGCATGTTAGAATAATGTAGGACGCGTTACAACTCCTAAGAACAACTTACATCACCGTACAAAAATTTAAAACTCCACAATAAACCAAATTAATTAGTACGAGTCCTTTGAACATCGTACGACAACTTAGGACATCTTACGACTCTTTATGCCACATTAGCAACTCGAAAAGAACGCTAGTATAATGTAGGACGCGTTACAGCTCCTAACAACACCTTACACCACCGTACGAAACATTAAAACTCCATAATAAACCTAATGAATTTGTACGAGTCCTTTGAACATCGTACGACAACTTAGGACATCTTACGACTCTTTATGCCACATTAGCAACTCGAAAAGAACGCTAGTATAATGTAGGACGCGTTACAGCTCCTAAGAACACCTTACACCACCGTACGAAACATTAAAACTCCATAATAATCCTAATGAATTCGTCCGAGTCCTTTGAACATCGTACGACAACTTAGGACATCTTACGACTCTTTATGCCACATTAGCAACTCGGAAAGAACGTTAGTATAATGTAGGACGCCTTACAGCTCCTAAGAACACCTTACACCACCGTACGAAACATTAAAACTCCATAATAAACCTAATGAATTCGTCTGAGTCGTTTGAACATCGAACGACAACTTAGGACATCTTACGACTATTTATGCCACATTAGCAACTCGAAATGAACATTAGTATAATGTAGTACGCCTTACAGATCCTAAGAACACCTTACACCACCGTACGAAACGTTAAAACTCCGTAATAAACCTAATGAATTCGTCTGAGTCCTTTGAACATCGTACGGCAACTTAGGACATCTTACGACTCTTTACGCCACATTAGCAACATGAAAAGCATGTTAGAATAATGTAGGACGCGTTACAACTCCTAAGAACAACTTAAATCACCGTACAAAAATTTAAAACTCCATAACAAACCTAATGAATTTGTACGAGTCCTTTGAACATCGTACGACAACTTAGGACATCTTACGACCCTTTATGCCACATTAGCAACTCGAAAAGAACGTTAGTATAATGTAGGACGCCTTACAGCTCCTAAGAACACCTTACACCACCGTACGAAACATTAAAACTCCATAATAAACCTAATGAATTCGTCCGAGTCCTTTGAACATCGTACGACAACTTAGGACATCTTACGACCCTTTATGCCACATTAGCAACTCGAAAAGAACGTTAGTATAATGTAGGACGCCTTACAGCTCCTAAGAACACCTTACACCACCGTACGAAACATTAAAACTCCATAATAAACCTAATGAATTCGTTCGAGTCCTTTGAACATCGTACGACAACTTAAAACATCTTAAGACTCTATATGCCACATTAGCAACTCTAAAAGAATGTTAGTATGATGTAGGACGCCTTACAGCTCCTAAGAACACCTTACACCACCGTACGAAACATTAAAACTCCGTAATAAACCTAATGAATTCGTCCGAGTCCTTTGAACATCGTACGACAACTTAGGACATCTTAAGACTCTTTATGCCACATTAGCAAATCGAAAAGAACGTTAGTATAATGTAGGACGCGTTACAGCTCCTAAGAACACCTTACACCACCGTACGAAACATTAAAACTCCATAATAAACCTAATGAATTCGTCCGAGTCCTTTGAACATCGTACGACAACTTAGGACATCTTACGACTCTTTATGCCACATTAGCAACTCGAAATGAACATTAGTATAATGTAGTACGCCTTACAGCTCCTAAGAACACCTTACAGCACCGTACGAAACGTTAAAACTCCATAATAAACCTAATGAATTCGTCCGAGTCCTTTGAACATCGTACGACAACTCAGGAGATGTTACGGCTCAGTATACGGCACTAGCAACATGAAAAACACGTTAGAATAATGTAGGACGCGTTACAACTCCTAAGAACACCTTACATCACCGTACAAAACTTTAAAAATCCATAATAAACCAAATTAATTCGTACGAGTCCTTTGAACATCGTACGACAACTTAGGACATCTTACGACTCTTTAGGCCACATTAGAAACATGAAAAGCATGTTAGAATAATGTAGGACGCGTTACAACTCCTAAGAACAACTTACATCACCGTACAAAAATTTAAAACCCCATAAGAAACCTAATGATTTGTACGAGTCCTTTGAACATCGTACGACAACTTAGGACATCTTACGACTCTTTATGCCACATTAGCAACTCGAAAAGAACGCTAGTATAATGTAGGACGCGTTACAGCTCCTAAGAACACCTTACACCACCGTACGAAACATTAAAACTCCATAATAAACCTAATGAATTCGTCCGAGTCCTTTGAACATCGTACGACAACTTAGGACATCTTACGACCCTTTATGCCACATTAGCAACTCGAAAAGAACGTTAGTATAATGTAGGACGCCTTACAGCTCCTAAGAACACCTTACACCACCGTACGAAACATTAAAACTCCATAATAAACCTAATGAATTCGTTCGAGTCCTTTGAACATCGTACGACAACTTAAAACATCTTAAGACTCTATATGCCACATTAGCAACTCTAAAAGAATGTTAGTATGATGAAGGACGCCTTACAGCTCCTAAGAACACCTTACACCACCGTACGAAACATTAAAACTCCATAATAAACCTAATGAATTCGTCCGAGTCCTTTGAACATCGTACGACAACTTAGGACATCTTACGACTCTTTATGCCACATTAGCAACTCGAAATGAACATTAGTATAATGTAGTACGCCTTACAGCTCCTAAGAACACCTTACAGCACCGTACGAAACGTTAAAACTCCATAATAAACCTAATGAATTCGTCCGAGTCCTTTGAACATCGTACGACAACTCAGGAGATGTTACGGCTCAGTATACGGCACTAGCAACATGAAAAACACGTTAGAATAATGTAGGACGCGTTACAACTCCTAAGAACACCTTACATCACCGTACAAAACTTTAAAAATCCATAATAAACCAAATTAATTCGTACGAGTCCTTTGAACATCGTACGACAACTTAGGACATCTTACGACTCTTTAGGCCACATTAGAAACATGAAAAGCATGTTAGAATAATGTAGGACGCGTTACAACTCCTAAGAACAACTTACATCACCGTACAAAAATTTAAAACTCCATAAGAAACCTAATGATTTGTACGAGTCCTTTGAACATCGTACGACAACTTAGGACATCTTACGACTCTTTATGCCACATTAGCAACTCGAAAAGAACGCTAGTATAATGTAGGACGCGTTACAGCTCCTAAGAACACCTTACACCACCGTACGAAACATTAAAACTCCATAATAAACCTAATGAATTCGTCCGAGTCCTTTGAACATCGTACGACAACTTAGGACATCTTACGACCCTTTATGCCACATTAGCAACTCGAAAAGAACGTTAGTATAATGTAGGACGCCTTACAGCTCCTAAGAACACCTTACAACACCGTACGAAACATTAAAACTCCATAATAAACCTAATGAATTCGTTCGAGTCCTTTGAACATCGTACGACAACTTAAAACATCTTAAGACTCTATATGCCACATTAGCAACTCTAAAAGAATGTTAGTATGATGAAGGACGCCTTACAGCTCCTAAGAACACCTTACACCACCGTACGAAACATTAAAACTCCGTAATAAACCTAATGAATTCGTCCGAGTCCATTGAACATCGTACGACAACTTAGGACATCTTAAGACTCTTTATGCCACAATAGCAAATCGAAAAGAACGTTAGTATAATGTAGGACGCGTTACAGCTCCTAAGAACACCTTACACCACCGTACGAAACATTAAAACTCCATAATAAACCTAATGAATTCGTCCGAGTCCTTTGAACATCGTACGACAACTTAGGACATCTTACGACTCTTTATGCCACATTAGCAACTCGAAATGAACATTAGTATAATGTAGTACGCCTTACAGATCCTAAGAACACCTTACACCACCGTACGAAACGTTAAAACTCCGTAATAAACCTAATGAATTCGTCTGAGTCCTTTGAACATCGTACGGCAACTTAGGACATCTTACGACTCTTTACGCCACATTAGCAACATGAAAAGCATGTTAGAATAATGTAGGACGCGTTACAACTCCTAAGAACAACTTAAATCACCGTACAAAAATTTAAAACTCCATAACAAACCTAATGAATTTGTACGAGTCCTTTGAACATCGTACGACAACTTAGGACATCTTACGACCCTTTATGCCACATTAGCAACTCGAAAAGAACGTTAGTATAATGTAGGACGCCTTACAGCTCCTAAGAACACCTTACACCACCGTACGAAACATTAAAACTCCATAATAAACCTAATGAATTCGTCCGAGTCCTTTGAACATCGTACGACAACTTAGGACATCTTACGACCCTTTATGCCACATTAGCAACTCGAAAAGAACGTTAGTATAATGTAGGACGCCTTACAGCTCCTAAGAACACCTTACACCACCGTACGAAACATTAAAACTCCATAATAAACCTAATGAATTCGTTCGAGTCCTTTGAACATCGTACGACAACTTAAAACATCTTAAGACTCTATATGCCACATTAGCAACTCTAAAAGAATGTTAGTATGATGTAGGACGCCTTACAGCTCCTAAGAACACCTTACACCACCGTACGAAACATTAAAACTCCGTAATAAACCTAATGAATTCGTCCGAGTCCTTTGAACATCGTACGACAACTTAGGACATCTTAAGACTCTTTATGCCACATTAGCAAATCGAAAAGAACGTTAGTATAATGTAGGACGCGTTACAGCTCCTAAGAACACCTTACACCACCGTACGAAACATTAAAACTCCATAATAAACCTAATGAATTCGTCCGAGTCCTTTGAACATCGTACGACAACTTAGGACATCTTACGACTCTTTATGCCACATTAGCAACTCGAAATGAACATTAGTATAATGTAGTACGCCTTACAGCTCCTAAGAACACCTTACAGCACCGTACGAAACGTTAAAACTCCATAATAAACCTAATGAATTCGTCCGAGTCCTTTGAACATCGTACGACAACTCAGGAGATGTTACGGCTCAGTATACGGCACTAGCAACATGAAAAACACGTTAGAATAATGTAGGACGCGTTACAACTCCTAAGAACACCTTACATCACCGTACAAAACTTTAAAAATCCATAATAAACCAAATTAATTCGTACGAGTCCTTTGAACATCGTACGACAACTTAGGACATCTTACGACTCTTTAGGCCACATTAGAAACATGAAAAGCATGTTAGAATAATGTAGGACGCGTTACAACTCCTAAGAACAACTTACATCACCGTACAAAAATTTAAAACCCCATAAGAAACCTAATGATTTGTACGAGTCCTTTGAACATCGTACGACAACTTAGGACATCTTACGACTCTTTATGCCACATTAGCAACTCGAAAAGAACGCTAGTATAATGTAGGACGCGTTACAGCTCCTAAGAACACCTTACACCACCGTACGAAACATTAAAACTCCATAATAAACCTAATGAATTCGTCCGAGTCCTTTGAACATCGTACGACAACTTAGGACATCTTACGACCCTTTATGCCACATTAGCAACTCGAAAAGAACGTTAGTATAATGTAGGACGCCTTACAGCTCCTAAGAACACCTTACACCACCGTACGAAACATTAAAACTCCATAATAAACCTAATGAATTCGTTCGAGTCCTTTGAACATCGTACGACAACTTAAAACATCTTAAGACTCTATATGCCACATTAGCAACTCTAAAAGAATGTTAGTATGATGAAGGACGCCTTACAGCTCCTAAGAACACCTTACACCACCGTACGAAACATTAAAACTCCATAATAAACCTAATGAATTCGTCCGAGTCCTTTGAACATCGTACGACAACTTAGGACATCTTACGACTCTTTATGCCACATTAGCAACTCGAAATGAACATTAGTATAATGTAGTACGCCTTACAGCTCCTAAGAACACCTTACAGCACCGTACGAAACGTTAAAACTCCATAATAAACCTAATGAATTCGTCCGAGTCCTTTGAACATCGTACGACAACTCAGGAGATGTTACGGCTCAGTATACGGCACTAGCAACATGAAAAACACGTTAGAATAATGTAGGACGCGTTACAACTCCTAAGAACACCTTACATCACCGTACAAAACTTTAAAAATCCATAATAAACCAAATTAATTCGTACGAGTCCTTTGACATCGTACGACAACTTAGGACATCTTACGACTCTTTAGGCCACATTAGAAACATGAAAAGCATGTTAGAATAATGTAGGACGCGTTACAACTCCTAAGAACAACTTACATCACCGTACAAAAATTTAAAACTCCATAAGAAACCTAATGATTTGTACGAGTCCTTTGAACATCGTACGACAACTTAGGACATCTTACGACTCTTTATGCCACATTAGCAACTCGAAAAGAACGCTAGTATAATGTAGGACGCGTTACAGCTCCTAAGAACACCTTACACCACCGTACGAAACATTAAAACTCCATAATAAACCTAATGAATTCGTCCGAGTCCTTTGAACATCGTACGACAACTTAGGACATCTTACGACCCTTTATGCCACATTAGCAACTCGAAAAGAACGTTAGTATAATGTAGGACGCCTTACAGCTCCTAAGAACACCTTACAACACCGTACGAAACATTAAAACTCCATAATAAACCTAATGAATTCGTTCGAGTCCTTTGAACATCGTACGACAACTTAAAACATCTTAAGACTCTATATGCCACATTAGCAACTCTAAAAGAATGTTAGTATGATGAAGGACGCCTTACAGCTCCTAAGAACACCTTACACCACCGTACGAAACATTAAAACTCCGTAATAAACCTAATGAATTCGTCCGAGTCCATTGAACATCGTACGACAACTTAGGACATCTTAAGACTCTTTATGCCACAATAGCAAATCGAAAAGAACGTTAGTATAATGTAGGACGCGTTACAGCTCCTAAGAACACCTTACACCACCGTACGAAACATTAAAACTCCATAATAAACCTAATGAATTCGTCCGAGTCCTTTGAACATCGTACGACAACTTAGGACATCTTACGACTCTTTATGCCACATTAGCAACTCGAAATGAACATTAGTATAATGTAGTACGCCTTACAGATCCTAAGAACACCTTACACCACCGTACGAAACGTTAAAACTCCGTAATAAACCTAATGAATTCGTCTGAGTCCTTTGAACATCGTACGGCAACTTAGGACATCTTACGACTCTTTACGCCACATTAGCAACATGAAAAGCATGTTAGAATAATGTAGGACGCGTTACAACTCCTAAGAACAACTTAAATCACCGTACAAAAATTTAAAACTCCATAACAAACCTAATGAATTTGTACGAGTCCTTTGAACATCGTACGACAACTTAGGACATCTTACGACCCTTTATGCCACATTAGCAACTCGAAAAGAACGTTAGTATAATGTAGGACGCCTTACAGCTCCTAAGAACACCTTACACCACCGTACGAAACATTAAAACTCCATAATAAACCTAATGAATTCGTCCGAGTCCTTTGAACATCGTACGACAACTTAGGACATCTTACGACCCTTTATGCCACATTAGCAACTCGAAAAGAACGTTAGTATAATGTAGGACGCCTTACAGCTCCTAAGAACACCTTACACCACCGTACGAAACATTAAAACTCCATAATAAACCTAATGAATTCGTTCGAGTCCTTTGAACATCGTACGACAACTTAAAACATCTTAAGACTCTATATGCCACATTAGCAACTCTAAAAGAATGTTAGTATGATGTAGGACGCCTTACAGCTCCTAAGAACACCTTACACCACCGTACGAAACATTAAAACTCCGTAATAAACCTAATGAATTCGTCCGAGTCCTTTGAACATCGTACGACAACTTAGGACATCTTAAGACTCTTTATGCCACATTAGCAAATCGAAAAGAACGTTAGTATAATGTAGGACGCGTTACAGCTCCTAAGAACACCTTACACCACCGTACGAAACATTAAAACTCCATAATAATCCTAATGAATTCGTCCGAGTCCTTTGAACATCGTACGACAACTTAGGACATCTTACGACTCTTTATGCCACATTAGCAACTCGAAATGAACATTAGTATAATGTAGTACGCCTTACAGCTCCTAAGAACACCTTACAGCACCGTACGAAACGTTAAAACTCCATAATAAACCTAATGAATTCGTCCGAGTCCTTTGAACATCGTACGACAACTCAGGAGATGTTACGGCTCAGTATACGGCACTAGCAACATGAAAAACACGTTAGAATAATGTAGGACGCGTTACAACTCCTAAG
Organism: Tagetes erecta; assembly: GCA_030867185.1. NCBI lineage: Eukaryota > Viridiplantae > Streptophyta > Magnoliopsida > Asterales > Asteraceae > Tagetes > Tagetes erecta. The sequence goes on along the minus strand of CM061487.1, from coordinate 42,739,161 downwards.
AACACCTTACATCACCGTAGAAAACTTTAAAACTCCATAATAAACCAAATTAATTAGTACGAGTCCTTTGAACATCGTACGACAACTTAGGACATCTTACGACTCTTTATGCCACATTAGCAACTCGAAAAGAACGCTAGTATAATGTAGGACGCGTTACAGCTCCTAACAACACCTTACACCACCGTACGAAACATTAAAACTCCATAATAAACCTAATGAATTTGTACGAGTCCTTTGAACATCGTACGACAACTTAGGACATCTTACGACTCTTTATGCCACATTAGCAACTCGAAAAGAACGCTAGTATAATGTAGGACGCGTTACAGCTCCTAAGAACACCTTACACCACCGTACGAAACATTAAAACTCCATAATAATCCTAATGAATTCGTCCGAGTCCTTTGAACATCGTACGACAACTTAGGACATCTTTCGACTCTTTATGCCACATTAGCAACTCGGAAAGAACGTTAGTATAATGTAGGACGCCTTACAGCTCCTAAGAACACCTTACACCACCGTACGAAACATTAAAACTCCATAATAAACCTAATGAATTCGTCTGAGTCGTTTGAACATCGAACGACAACTTAGGACATCTTACGACTCTTTATGCCACATTAGCAACTCGAAATGAACATTAGTATAATGTAGTACGCCTTACAGATCCTAAGAACACCTTAAACCACCGTACGAAACGTTAAAACTCCGTAATAAACCTAATGAATTCGTCTGAGTCCTTTGAACATCGTACGGCAACTTAGGACATCTTACGACTCTTTACGCCACATTAGCAACATGAAAAACATGTTAGAATAATGTAGGACGCGTTACAACTCCTAAGAACAACTTAAATCACCGTACAAAAATTTAAAACTCCATAACAAACCTAATGAATTTGTACGAGTCCTTTGAACATCGTACGACAACTTAGGACATCTTACGACCCTTTATGCCACATTAGCAACTCGAAAAGAACGTTAGTATAATGTAGGACGCCTTACAGCTCCTAAGAACACCTTACACCACCGTACGAAACATTAAAACTCCATAATAAACCTAATGAATTCGTCCGAGTCCTTTGAACATCGTACGACAACTTAGGACATCTTACGACCCTTTATGCCACATTAGCAACTCGAAAAGAACGTTAGTATAATGTAGGACGCCTTACAGCTCCTAAGAACACCTTACACCACCGTACGAAACATTAAAACTCCATAATAAACCTAATGAATTCGTTCGAGTCCTTTGAACATCGTACGACAACTTAAAACATCTTAAGACTCTATATGCCACATTAGCAACTCTAAAAGAATGTTAGTATGATGTAGGACGCCTTACAGCTCCTAAGAACACCTTACACCACCGTACGAAACATTAAAACTCCGTAATAAACCTAATGAATTCGTCCGAGTCCTTTGAACATCGTACGACAACTTAGGACATCTTAAGACTCTTTATGCCACATTAGCAAATCGAAAAGAACGTTAGTATAATGTAGGACGCGTTACAGCTCCTAAGAACACCTTACACCACCGTACGAAACATTAAAACTCCATAATAAACCTAATGAATTCGTCCGAGTCCTTTGAAGATCGTACGACAACTTAGGACATCTTACGACTCTTTATGCCACATTAGCAACTAGAAATGAACATTAGTATAATGTAGTACGCCTTACAGCTCCTAAGAACACCTTACAGCACCGTACGAAACGTTAAAACTCCATAATAAACCTAATGAATTCGTCCGAGTCCTTTGAACATCGTACGACAACTCAGGAGATGTTACGGCTCAGTATACGGCACTAGCAACATGAAAAACACGTTAGAATAATGTAGGACGCGTTACAACTCCTAAGAACACCTTACATCACCGTACAAAACTGTAAAAATCCATAATAAACCAAATTAATTCGTACGAGTCCTTTGAACATCGTACGACAACTTAGGACATCTTACGACTCTTTAGGCCACATTAGAAACATGAAAAGCATGTTAGAATAATGTAGGACGCGTTACAACTCCTAAGAACAACTTACATCACCGTACAAAACTTTAAAACTCCATAATAAACCAAATTAATTAGTACGAGTCCTTTGAACATCGTACGACAACTTAGGACATCTTACGACTCTTTATGCCACATTAGCAACTCGAAAAGAACGCTAGTATAATGTAGGACGCGTTACAGCTCCTAACAACACCTTACACCACCGTACGAAACATTAAAACTCCATAATAAACCTAATGAATTTGTACGAGTCCTTTGAACATCGTACGACAACTTAGGACATCTTACGACTCTTTATGCCACATTAGCAACTCGAAAAGAACGCTAGTATAATGTAGGACGCGTTACAGCTCCTAAGAACACCTTACACCACCGTACGAAACATTAAAACTCCATAATAATCCTAATGAATTCGTCCGAGTCCTTTGAACATCGTACGACAACTTAGGACATCTTACGACTCTTTATGCCACATTAGCAACTCGGAAAGAACGTTAGTATAATGTAGGACGCCTTACAGCTCCTAAGAACACCTTACACCACCGTACGAAACATTAAAACTCCATAATAAACCTAATGAATTCGTCTGAGTCGTTTGAACATCGAACGACAACTTAGGACATCTTACGACTCTTTATGCCACATTAGCAACTCGAAATGAACATTAGTATAATGTAGTACGCCTTACAGATCCTAAGAACACCTTACACCACCGTACGAAACGTTAAAACTCCGTAATAAACCTAATGAATTCGTCTGAGTCCTTTGAACATCGTACGGCAACTTAGGACATCTTACGACTCTTTACGCCACATTAGCAACATGAAAAGCATGTTAGAATAATGTAGGACGCGTTACAACTCCTAAGAACAACTTAAATCACCGTACAAAAATTTAAAACTCCATAACAAACCTAATGAATTTGTACGAGTCCTTTGAACATCGTACGACAACTTAGGACATCTTACGACCCTTTATGCCACATTAGCAACTCGAAAAGAACGTTAGTATAATGTAGGACGCCTTACAGCTCCTAAGAACACCTTACACCACCGTACGAAACATTAAAACTCCATAATAAACCTAATGAATTCGTCCGAGTCCTTTGAACATCGTACGACAACTTAGGACATCTTACGACCCTTTATGCCACATTAGCAACTCGAAAAGAACGTTAGTATAATGTAGGACGCGTTACAGCTCCTAAGAACACCTTACACCACCGTACGAAACATTAAAACTCCATAATAAACCTAATGAATTCGTCCGAGTCCTTTGAACATCGTACGACAACTTAGGACATCTTACGACTCTTTATGCCACATTAGCAACTCGAAATGAACATTAGTATAATGCAGTACGCCTTACAGCTCCTAAGAACACCTTACAGCACCGTACGAAACGTTAAAACTCCATAATAAACCTAATGAATTCGTCCGAGTCCTTTGAACATCGTACGACAACTCAGGAGATGTTACGGCTCAGTATACGGCACTAGCAACATGAAAAACACGTTAGAATAATGTAGGACGCGTTACAACTCCTAAGAACACCTTACATCACCGTACAAAACTTTAAAAATCCATAATAAACCAAATTAATTCGTACGAGTCCTTTGAACATCGTACGACAACTTAGGACATCTTACGACTCTTTAGGCCACATTAGAAACATGAAAAGCATGTTAGAATAATGTAGGACGCGTTACAACTCCTAAGAACAACTTACATCACCGTACAAAAATTTAAAACTCCATAAGAAACCTAATGATTTGTACGAGTCCTTTGAACATCGTACGACAACTTAGGACATCTTACGACTCTTTATGCCACATTAGCAACTCGAAAAGAACGCTAGTATAATGTAGGACGCGTTACAGCTCCTAAGAACACCTTACACCACCGTACGAAACATTAAAACTCCATAATAAACCTAATGAATTCGTCCGAGTCCTTTGAACATCGTACGACAACTTAGGACATCTTACGACCCTTTATGCCACATTAGCAACTCGAAAAGAACGTTAGTATAATGTAGGACGCCTTACAGCTCCTAAGAACACCTTACACCACCGTACGAAACATTAAAACTCCATAATAAACCTAATGAATTCGTTCGAGTCCTTTGAACATCGTACGACAACTTAAAACATCTTAAGACTCTATATGCCACATTAGCAACTCTAAAAGAATGTTAGTATGATGAAGGACGCCTTACAGCTCCTAAGAACACCTTACACCACCGTACGAAACATTAAAACTCCATAATAAACCTAATGAATTCGTCCGAGTCCTTTGAACATCGTACGACAACTTAGGACATCTTACGACTCTTTATGCCACATTAGCAACTCGAAATGAACATTAGTATAATGTAGTACGCCTTACAGCTCCTAAGAACACCTTACAGCACCGTACGAAACGTTAAAACTCCATAATAAACCTAATGAATTCGTCCGAGTCCTTTGAACATCGTACGACAACTCAGGAGATGTTACGGCTCAGTATACGACACTAGCAACATGAAAAACACGTTAGAATAATGTAGGACGCGTTACAACTCCTAAGAACACCTTACATCACCGTACAAAACTTTAAAAATCCATAATAAACCAAATTAATTCGTACGAGTCCTTTGAACATCGTACGACAACTTAGGACATCTTACGACTCTTTAGGCCACATTAGAAACATGAAAAGCATGTTAGAATAATGTAGGACGCGTTACAACTCCTAAGAACAACTTACATCACCGTACAAAAATTTAAAACTCCATAAGAAACCTAATGATTTGTACGAGTCCTTTGAACATCGTACGACAACTTAGGACATCTTACGACTCTTTATGCCACATTAGCAACTCGAAAAGAACGCTAGTATAATGTAGGACGCGTTACAGCTCCTAAGAACACCTTACACCACCGTACGAAACATTAAAACTCCATAATAAACCTAATGAATTCGTCCGAGTCCTTTGAACATCGTACGACAACTTAGGACATCTTACGACCCTTTATGCCACATTAGCAACTCGAAAAGAACGTTAGTATAATGTAGGACGCCTTACAGCTCCTAAGAACACCTTACAACACCGTACGAAACATTAAAACTCCATAATAAACCTAATGAATTCGTCCGAGTCCTTTGAACATCGTACGACAACTTAGGACATCTTACGACTCTTTATGCCACATTAGCAACTCGAAATGAACATTAGTATAATGTAGTACGCCTTACAGCTCCTAAGAACACCTTACAGCACCGTACGAAACGTTAAAACTCCATAATAAACCTAATGAATTCGTCCGAGTCCTTTGAACATCGTACGACAACTCAGGAGATGTTACGGCTCAGTATACGGCACTAGCAACATGAAAAACACGTTAGAATAATGTAGGACGCGTTACAACTCCTAAGAACACCTTACATCACCGTACAAAACTTTAAAAATCCATAATAAACCAAATTAATTCGTACGAGTCCTTTGAACATCGTACGACAACTTAGGACATCTTACGACTCTTTAGGCCACATTAGAAACATGAAAAGCATGTTAGAATAATGTAGGACGCGTTACAACTCCTAAGAACAACTTACATCACCGTACAAAAATTTAAAACTCCATAAGAAACCTAATGATTTGTACGAGTCCTTTGAACATCGTACGACAACTTAGGACATCTTACGACTCTTTATGCCACATTAGCAACTCGAAAAGAACGCTAGTATAATGTAGGACGCGTTACAGCTCCTAAGAACACCTTACACCACCGTACGAAACATTAAAACTCCATAATAATCCTAATGAATTCGTCCGAGTCCTTTGAACATCGTACGACAACTTAGGACATCTTACGACTCTTTATGCCACATTAGCAACTCGAAATGAACATTAGTATAATGTAGTACGCCTTACAGCTCCTAAGAACACCTTACAGCACCGTACGAAACGTTAAAACTCCATAATAAACCTAATGAATTCGTCCGAGTCCTTTGAACATCGTACGACAACTCAGGAGATGTTACGGCTCAGTATACGGCACTAGCAACATGAAAAACACGTTAGAATAATGTAGGACGCGTTACAACTCCTAAGAACACCTTACATCACCGTACAAAACTTTAAAACTCCATAGTAAACCAAATTAATTCGTACGAGTCCTTTGAACATCGTACGACAACTTAGGACATCTTACGACTCTTTATGCCACATTAGAAACATGAAAAGCATGTTAGAATAATGTAGGACGTGTTACAACTCCTAAGAACAACTTACATCACCGTACAAAAATTTAAAACTCCATAATAAACCTAATGATTTGTACGAGTCCTTTGAACATCGTACGACAACTTAGGACATCTTACGACTCTTTATGCCACATTAGCAACTCGAAAAGAACGCTAGTATAATGTAGGACGCGTTACAGCTCCTAAGAACACCTTACACCACCGTACGAAACATTAAAACTCCATAATAAACCTAATGAATTCGTCCGAGTCCTTTGAACATCGTACGACAACTTAGGACATCTTACGACCCTTTATGCCACATTAGCAACTCGAAAAGAACGTTAGTATAATGTAGGACGCCTTACAGCTCCTAAGAACACCTTACACCACCGTACGAAACATTAAAACTCCATAATAAACCTAATGAATTCGTTCGAGTCCTTTGAACATCGTACGACAACTTAAAACATCTTAAGACTCTATATGCCACATTAGCAACTCTAAAAGAATGTTAGTATGATGTAGGACGCCTTACAGCTCCTAAGAACACCTTACACCACCGTACGAAACATTAAAACTCCGTAATAAACCTAATGAATTCGTCCGAGTCCATTGAACATCGTACGACAACTTAGGACATCTTAAGACTCTTTATGCCACAATAGCAAATCGAAAAGAACGTTAGTATAATGTAGGACGCGTTACAGCTCCTAAGAACACCTTACACCACCGTACGAAACATTAAAACTCCATAATAAACCTAATGAATTCGTCCGAGTCCTTTGAACATCGTACGACAACTTAGGACATCTTACGACTCTTTATGCCACATTAGCAACTCGAAATGAACATTAGTATAATGTAGTACGCCTTACAGCTCCTAAGAACACCTTACAGCACCGTACGAAACGTTAAAACTCCATAATAAACCTAATGAATTCGTCCGAGTCCTTTGAACATCGTACGACAACTTAGGAGATGTTACGGCTCAGTATACGGCACTAGCAACATGAAAAACATGTTAGAATAATGTAGGACGCGTTACAACTCCTAAGAACACCTTACATCACCGTACAAAACTTTAAAACTCCATAATAAACCAAATTAATTCGTACGAGTCCTTTGAACATCGTACGACAACTTAGGACATCTTACGACTCTTTATGCCACATTAGAAACATGAAAAGCATGTTAGAATAATGTAGGACGCGTTACAACTCCTAAGAACAACTTACATCACCGTACAAAAATTTAAAACTCCATAATAAACCTAATGAATTTGTACGAGTCCTTTGAACATCGTACGACAACTTAGGACATCTTACGACTCTTTATGCCACATTAGCAACTCGAAAAGAACGCTAGTATAATGTAGGACGCGTTACAGCTCCTAAGAACACCTTACACCACCGTACGAAACATTAAAACTCCATAATAATCCTAATGAATTCGTCCGAGTCCTTTGAACATCGTACGACAACTTAGGACATCTTACGACTCTTTATGCCACATTAGCAACTCGAAATGAACATTAGTATAATGTAGTACGCCTTACAGCTCCTAAGAACACCTTACAGCACCGTACGAAACGTTAAAACTCCATAATAAACCTAATGAATTCGTCCGAGTCCTTTGAACATCGTACGACAACTCAGGAGATGTTACGGCTCAGTATACGGCACTAGCAACATGAAAAACACGTTAGAATAATGTAGGACGCGTTACAACTCCTAAGAACACCTTACATCACCGTACAAAACTTTAAAACTCCATAATAAACCAAATTAATTCGTACGAGTCCTTTGAACATCGTACGACAACTTAGGACATCTTACGACTCTTTATGCCACATTAGAAACATGAAAAGCATGTTAGAATAATGTAGGACGTGTTACAACTCCTAAGAACAACTTACATCACCGTACAAAAATTTAAAACTCCATAATAAACCTAATGATTTGTACGAGTCCTTTGAACATCGTACGACAACTTAGGACATCTTACGACTCTTTATGCCACATTAGCAACTCGAAAAGAACGCTAGTATAATGTAGGACGCGTTACAGCTCCTAAGAACACCTTACACCACCGTACGAAACATTAAAACTCCATAATAAACCTAATGAATTCGTCCGAGTCCTTTGAACATCGTACGACAACTTAGGACATCTTACGACCCTTTATGCCACATTAGCAACTCGAAAAGAACGTTAGTATAATGTAGGACGCCTTACAGCTCCTAAGAACACCTTACACCACCGTACGAAACATTAAAACTCCATAATAAACCTAATGAATTCGTTCGAGTCCTTTGAACATCGTACGACAACTTAAAACATCTTAAGACTCTATATGCCACATTAGCAACTCTAAAAGAATGTTAGTATGATGTAGGACGCCTTACAGCTCCTAAGAACACCTTACACCACCGTACGAAACATTAAAACTCCGTAATAAACCTAATGAATTCGTCCGAGTCCATTGAACATCGTACGACAACTTAGGACATCTTAAGACTCTTTATGCCACAATAGCAAATCGAAAAGAACGTTAGTATAATGTAGGACGCGTTACAGCTCCTAAGAACACCTTACACCACCGTACGAAACATTAAAACTCCATAATAAACCTAATGAATTCGTCCGAGTCCTTTGAACATCGTACGACAACTTAGGACATCTTACGACTCTTTATGCCACATTAGCAACTCGAAATGAACATTAGTATAATGTAGTACGCCTTACAAATCCTAAGAACACCTTACACCACCGTACGAAACGTTAAAACTCCGTAATAAACCTAATGAATTCGTCTGAGTCCTTTGAACATCGTACGGCAACTTAGGACATCTTACGACTCTTTACGCCACATTAGCAACATGAAAAGCATGTTAGAATAATGTAGGACGCGTTACAACTTCTAAGAACAACTTAAATCACCGTACAAAAATTTAAAACTCCATAACAAACCAAATTAATTCGTACGAGTCCTTTGAACATCGTACGACAACTTAGGACATCTTACGACTCTTTATGCCACATTAGAAACATGAAAAGCATGTTAGAATAATGTAGGACGCGTTACAACTCCTAAGAACAACTTACATCACCGTACAAAAATTTAAAACTCCATAATAAACCTAATGAATTTGTACGAGTCCTTTGAACATCGTACGACAACTTAGGACATCTTACGACTCTTTATGCCACATTAGCAACTCGAAAAGAACGCTAGTATAATGTAGGACGCGTTACAGCTCCTAAGAACACCTTACACCACCGTACGAAACATTAAAACTCCATAATAATCCTAATGAATTCGTCTGAGTCGTTTGAACATCGAACGACAACTTAGGACATCTTAAGACTCTTTATGCCACAATAGCAAATCGAAAAGAACGTTAGTATAATGTAGGACGCGTTACAGCTCCTAAGAACACCTTACACCACCGTACGAAACATTAAAACTCCATAATAAACCTAATGAATTCGTCCGAGTCCTTTGAACATCGTACGACAACTTAGGACATCTTACGACTCTTTATGCCACATTAGCAACTCGAAATGAACATTAGTATAATGTAGTACGCCTTACAGCTCCTAAGAACACCTTACAGCACCGTACGAAACGTTAAAACTCCATAATAAACCTAATGAATTCGTCCGAGCCCTTTGAACATCGTACCACAACTTAGGAGATGTTACGGCTCAGTATACGGCACTAGCAACATGAAAAACACGTTAGAATAATGTAGGACGCGTTACAACTCCTAAGAACACCTTACATCACCGTACAAAACTTTAAAACTCCATAATAAACCAAATTAATTCGTACGAGTCCTTTGAACATCGTACGACAACTTAGGACATCTTACGACTCTTTATGCCACATTAGAAACATGAAAAGCATGTTAGAATAATGTAGGACGCGTTACAACTCCTAAGAACAACTTACATCACCGTACAAAAATTTAAAACTCCATAATAAACCTAATGAATTTGTACGAGTCCTTTGAACATCGTACGACAACTTAGGACATCTTACGACTCTTTATGCCACATTAGCAACTCGAAAAGAACGCTAGTATAATGTAGGACGCGTTACAGCTCCTAAGAACACCTTACACCACCGTACGAAACATTAAAACTCCATAATAATCCTAATGAATTCGTCCGAGTCCTTTGAACATCGTACGACAACTTAGGACATCTTACGACTCTTTATGCCACATTAGCAACTCGAAATGAACATTAGTATAATGTAGTACGCCTTACAGCTCCTAAGAACACCTTACAGCACCGTACGAAACGTTAAAACTCCATAATAAACCTAATGAATTCGTCCGAGTCCTTTGAACATCGTACGACAACTCAGGAGATGTTACGGCTCAGTATACGGCACTAGCAACATGAAAAACACGTTAGAATAATGTAGGACGCGTTACAACTCCTAAGAACACCTTACATCACCGTACAAAACTTTAAAACTCCATAATAAACCAAATTAATTCGTACGAGTCCTTTGAACATCGTACGACAACTTAGGACATCTTACGACTCTTTATGCCACATTAGAAACATGAAAAGCATGTTAGAATAATGTAGGACGTGTTACAACTCCTAAGAACAACTTACATCACCGTACAAAAATTTAAAACTCCATAATAAACCTAATGATTTGTACGAGTCCTTTGAACATCGTACGACAACTTAGGACATCTTACGACTCTTTATGCCACATTAGCAACTCGAAAAGAACGCTAGTATAATGTAGGACGCGTTACAGCTCCTAAGAACACCTTACACCACCGTACGAAACATTAAAACTCCATAATAAACCTAATGAATTCGTCCGAGTCCTTTGAACATCGTACGACAACTTAGGACATCTTACGACTCTTTATGCCACATTAGCAACTCGGAAAGAACGTTAGTATAATGTAGGACGCCTTACAGCTCCTAAGAACACCTTACACCACCGTACGAAACATTAAAACTCCATAATAAACCTAATGAATTCGTCTGAGTCGTTTGAACATCGAACGACAACTTAGGACATCTTACGACTCTTTATGCCACATTAGCAACTCGAAATGAACATTAGTATAATGTAGTACGCCTTACAGATCCTAAGAACACCTTACACCACCGTACGAAACGTTAAAACTCCGTAATAAACCTAATGAATTCGTCTGAGTCCTTTGAACATCGTACGGCAACTTAGGACATCTTACGACTCTTTACGCCACATTAGCAACATGAAAAGCATGTTAGAATAATGTAGGACGCGTTACAACTCCTAAGAGCAACTTAAATCACCGTACAAAAATTTAAAACTCCATAACAAACCTAATGAATTTGTACGAGTCCTTTGAACATCGTACGACAACTTAGGACATCTTACGACCCTTTATGCCACATTAGCAACTCGAAAAGAACGTTAGTATAATGTAGGACGCCTTACAGCTCCTAAGAACACCTTACACCACCGTACGAAACATTAAAACTCCATAATAAACCTAATGAATTCGTCCGAGTCCTTTGAACATCGTACGACAACTTAGGACATCTTACGACCCTTTATGCCACATTAGCAACTCGAAAAGAACGTTAGTATAATGTAGGACGCCTTACAGCTCCTAAGAACACCTTACACCACCGTACGAAACATTAAAACTCCATAATAAACCTAATGAATTCGTTCGAGTCCTTTGAACATCGTACGACAACTTAAAACATCTTAAGACTCTATATGCCACATTAGCAACTCTAAAAGAATGTTAGTATGATGTAGGACGCCTTACAGCTCCTAAGAACACCTTACACCACCGTACGAAACATTAAAACTCCGTAATAAACCTAATGAATTCGTCCGAGTCCTTTGAACATCGTACGACAACTTAGGACATCTTAAGACTCTTTATGCCACATTAGCAAATCGAAAAGAACGTTAGTATAATGTAGGACGCGTTACAGCTCCTAAGAACACCTTACACCACCGTACGAAACATTAAAACTCCATAACAAACCTAATGAATTTGTACGAGTCCTTTGAACATCGTACGACAACTTAGGACATCTTACGACCCTTTATGCCACATTAGCAACTCGAAAAGAACGTTAGTATAATGTAGGACGCCTTACAGCTCCTAAGAACACCTTACACCACCGTACGAAACATTAAAACTCCATAATAAACCTAATGAATTCGTCCGAGTCCTTTGAACATCGTACGACAACTTAGGACATCTTACGACTCTTTATGCCACATTAGCAACTCGAAATGAACATTAGTATAATGTAGTACGCCTTACAGCTCCTAAGAACACCTTACAGCACCGTACGAAACGTTAAAACTCCATAATAAACCTAATGAATTCGTCCGAGCCCTTTGAACATCGTACGACAACTTAGGAGATGTTACGGCTCAGTATACGGCACTAGCAACATGAAAAACACGTTAGAATAATGTAGGACGCGTTACAACTCCTAAGAACACCTTACATCACCGTACAAAACTTTAAAACTCCATAATAAACCAAATTAATTCGTACGAGTCCTTTGAACATCGTACGACAACTTAGGACATCTTACGACTCTTTATGCCACATTAGAAACATGAAAAGCATGTTAGAATAATGTAGGACGCGTTACAACTCCTAAGAACAACTTACATCACCGTACAAAAATTTAAAACTCCATAATAAACCTAATGAATTTGTACGAGTCCTTTGAACATCGTACGACAATTTAGGACATCTTACGACTCTTTATGCCACATTAGCAACTCGAAAAGAACGCTAGTATAATGTAGGACGCGTTACAGCTCCTAAGAACACCTTACACCACCGTACGAAACATTAAAACTCCATAATAATCCTAATGAATTCGTCCGAGTCCTTTGAACATCGTACGACAACTTAGGACATCTTACGACTCTTTATGCCACATTAGCAACTCGAAATGAACATTAGTATAATGTAGTACGCCTTACAGCTCCTAAGAACACCTTACAGCACCGTACGAAACGTTAAAACTCCATAATAAACCTAATGAATTCGTCCGAGTCCTTTGAACATCGTACGACAACTCAGGAGATGTTACGGCTCAGTATACGGCACTAGCAACATGAAAAACACGTTAGAATAATGTAGGACGCGTTACAACTCCTAAGAACACCTTACATCACCGTACAAAACTTTAAAACTCCATAATAAACCAAATTAATTCGTACGAGTCCTTTGAACATCGTACGACAACTTAGGACATCTTACGACTCTTTATGCCACATTAGAAACATGAAAAGCATGTTAGAATAATGTAGGACGTGTTACAACTCCTAAGAACAACTTACATCACCGTACAAAAATTTAAAACTCCATAATAAACCTAATGATTTGTACGAGTCCTTTGAACATCGTACGACAACTTAGGACATCTTACGACTCTTTATGCCACATTAGCAACTCGAAAAGAACGCTAGTATAATGTAGGACGCGTTACAGCTCCTAAGAACACCTTACACCACCGTACGAAACATTAAAACTCCATAATAAACCTAATGAATTCGTCCGAGTCCTTTGAACATCGTACGACAACTTAGGACATCTTACGACTCTTTATGCCACATTAGCAACTCGGAAAGAACGTTAGTATAATGTAGGACGCCTTACAGCTCCTAAGAACACCTTACACCACCGTACGAAACATTAAAACTCCATAATAAACCTAATGAATTCGTCTGAGTCGTTTGAACATCGAACGACAACTTAGGACATCTTACGACTCTTTATGCCACATTAGCAACTCGAAATGAACATTAGTATAATGTAGTACGCCTTACAGATCCTAAGAACACCGTACACCACCGTACGAAACGTTAAAACTCCGTAATAAACCTAATGAATTCGTCTGAGTCCTTTGAACATCGTACGGCAACTTAGGACATCTTACGACTCTTTACGCCACATTAGCAACATGAAAAGCATGTTAGAATAATGTAGGACGCGTTACAACTCCTAAGAACAACTTAAATCACCGTACAAAAATTTAAAACTCCATAACAAACCTAATGAATTTGTACGAGTCCTTTGAACATCGTACGACAACTTAGGACATCTTACGACCCTTTATGCCACATTAGCAACTCGAAAAGAACGTTAGTATAATGTAGGACGCCTTACAGCTCCTAAGAACACCTTACACCACCGTACGAAACATTAAAACTCCATAATAAACCTAATGAATTCGTCCGAGTCCTTTGAACATCGTACGACAACTTAGGACATCTTACGACCCTTTATGCCACATTAGCAACTCGAAAAGAACGTTAGTATAATGTAGGACGCCTTACAGCTCCTAAGAACACCTTACACCACCGTACGAAACATTAAAACTCCATAATAAACCTAATGAATTCGTTCGAGTCCTTTGAACATCGTACGACAACTTAAAACATCTTAAGACTCTATATGCCACATTAGCAACTCTAAAAGAATGTTAGTATGATGTAGGACGCCTTACAGCTCCTAAGAACACCTTACACCACCGTACGAAACATTAAAACTCCGTAATAAACCTAATGAATTCGTCCGAGTCCTTTGAACATCGTACGACAACTTAGGACATCTTAAGACTCTTTATGCCACATTAGCAAATCGAAAAGAACGTTAGTATAATGTAGTACGCGTTACAGCTCCTAAGAACACCTTACACCACCGTACGAAACATTAAAACTCCATAATAAACCTAATGAATTCGTCCGAGTCCTTTGAACATCGTACGACAACTTAGGACATCTTACGACTCTTTATGCCACATTAGCAACTCGAAATGAACATTAGTATAATGTAGTACGCCTTACAGCTCCTAAGAACACCTTACAGCACCGTACGAAACGTTAAAACTCCATAATAAACCTAATGAATTCGTCCGAGTCCTTTGAACATCGTACGACAACTTAGGAGATGTTACGGCTCAGTATACGGCACTAGCAACATGAAAAACACGTTAGAATAATGTTGGACGCGTTACAACTCCTAAGAACACCTTACATCGCCGTACAAAACTTTAAAACTCCATAATAAACCAAATTAATTCGTACGAGTCCTTTGAACATCGTACGACAACTTAGGACATCTTACGACTCTTTAGGCCACATTAGAAACATGAAAAGCATGTTAGAATAATGTAGGACGTGTTACAACTCCTAAGAACAACTTTCATCACCGTACAAAAATTTAAAACTCCATAATAAACCTAATGAATTTGTACGAGTCCTTTGAACATCGTACGACAACTTAGGACATCTTACGACTCTTTATGCCACATTAGCAACTCGAAAAGAACGCTAGTATAATGTAGGACGCGTTACAGCTCCTAAGAACACCTTACACCACCGTACGAAACATTAAAACTCCATAATAATCCTAATGAATTCGTCCGAGTCCTTTGAACATCGTACGACAACTTAGGACATCTTACGACTCTTTATGCCACATTAGCAACTCGGAAAGAACGTTAGTATAATGTAGGACGCCTTACAGCTCCTAAGAACACCTTACACCACCGTACGAAACATTAAAACTCCATAATAAACCTAATGAATTCGTCTGAGTCGTTTGAACATCGAACGACAACTTAGGACATCTTACGACTCTTTATGCCACATTAGCAACTCGAAATGAACATTAGTATAATGTAGTACGCCTTACAGATCCTAAGAACACTTTACACCACCGTACGAAACGTTAAAACTCCGTAATAAACCTAATGAATTCGTCTGAGTCCTTTGAACATCGTACGGCAACTTAGGACATCTTACGACTCTTTACGCCACATTAGCAACATGAAAAGCATGTTAGAATAATGTAGGACGCGTTACAACTCCTAAGAACAACTAAAATCACCGTACAAAAATTTAAAACTCCATAACAAACCTAATGAATTTGTACGAGTCCTTTGAACATCGTACGACAACTTAGGACATCTTACGACCCTTTATGCCACATTAGCAACTCGAAAAGAACGTTAGTATAATGTAGGACGCCTTACAGCTCCTAAGAACACCTTACACCACCGTACGAAACATTAAAACTCCATAATAAACCTAATGAATTCGTCCGAGTCCTTTGAACATCGTACGACAACTTAGGACATCTTACGACCCTTTATGCCACATTAGCAACTCGAAAAGAACGTTAGTATAATGTAGGACGCCTTACAGCTCCTAAGAACACCTTACACTACCGTACGAAACATTAAAACTCCATAATAAACCTAATGAATTCGTTCGAGTCCTTTGAACATCGTACGACAACTTAAAACATCTTAAGACTCTATATGCCACATTAGCAACTCTAAAAGAATGTTAGTATGATGTAGGACGCCTTACAGCTCCTAAGAACACCTTACACCACCGTACGAAACATTAAAACTCCGTAATAAACCTAATGAATTCGTCCGAGTCCTTTGAACATCGTACGACAACTTAGGACATCTTAAGACTCTTTATGCCACATTAGCAAATCGAAAAGAACGTTAGTATAATGTAGGACGCGTTACAGCTCCTAAGAACACCTTACACCACCGTACGAAACATTAAAACTCCATAATAAACCTAATGAATTCGTCCAAGTCCTTTGAACATCGTACGACAACTTAGGACATCTTACGACTCTTTATGCCACATTAGCAACTCGAAATGAACATTAGTATAATGTAGTACGCCTTACAGCTCCTAAGAACACCTTACAGCACCGTACGAAACGTTAAAACTCCATAATAAACCTAATGAATTCGTCCGAGTCCTTTGAACATCGTACGACAACTCAGGAGATGTTACGGCTCAGTATACGGCACTAGCAACATGAAAAACACGTTAGAATAATGTAGGACGCGTTACAACTCCTAAGAACACCTTACATCACCGTACAAAACTTTAAAACTCCATAATAAACCAAATTAATTCGTACGAGTCCTTTGAACATCGTACGACAACTTAGGACATCTTACGACTCTTTATGCCACATTAGAAACATGAAAAGCATGTTAGAATAATGTAGGACGCGTTACAACTCCTAAGAACAACTTACATCACCGTACAAAAATTTAAAACTCCATAATAAACCTAATGATTTGTACGAGTCCTTTGAACATCGTACGACAACTTAGGACATCTTACGACTCTTTATGCCACATTAGCAACTCGAAAAGAACGCTAGTATAATGTAGGACGCGTTACATCTCCTAAGAACACCTTACACCACCGTACGAAACATTAAAACTCCATAATAAACCTAATGAATTCGTCCGAGTCCTTTGAACATCGTACGACAACTTAGGACATCTTACGACCCTTTATGCCACATTAGCAACTCGAAAAGAACGTTAGTATAATGTAGGACGCCTTACAGCTCCTAAGAACACCTTACACTACCGTACGAAACATTAAAACTCCATAATAAACCTAATGAATTCGTTCGAGTCCTTTGAACATCGTACGACAACTTAAAACATCTTAAGACTCTATATGCCACATTAGCAACTCTAAAAGAATGTTAGTATGATGTAGGACGCCTTACAGCTCCTAAGAACACCTTACACCACCGTACGAAACATTAAAACTCCGTAATAAACCTAATGAATTCGTCCAAGTCCTTTGAACATCGTACGACAACTTAGGACATCTTAAGACTCTTTATGCCACATTAGCAAATCGAAAAGAACGTTAGTATAATGTAGGACGCGTTACAGCTCCTAAGAACACCTTACACCACCGTACGAAACATTAAAACTCCATAATAAACCTAATGAATTCGTCCGAGTCCTTTGAACATCGTACGACAACTTAGGACATCTTACGACTCTTTATGCCACATTAGCAACTCGAAATGAACATTAGTATAATGTAGTACGCCTTACAGCTCCTAAGAACACCTTACAGCACCGTACGAAACGTTAAAACTCCATAATAAACCTAATGAATTCGTCCGAGTCCTTTGAACATCGTACGACAACTCAGGAGATGTTACGGCTCAGTATACGGCACTAGCAACATGAAAAACACGTTAGAATAATGTAGGACGCGTTACAACTCCTAAGAACACCTTACATCACCGTACAAAACTTTAAAACTCTATAATAAACCAAATTAATTCGTACGAGTCCTTTGAACATCGTACGACAACTTAGGACATCTTACGACTCTTTATGCCACATTAGAAACATGAAAAGCATGTTAGAATAATGTAGGACGCGTTACAACTCCTAAGAACAACTTACATCACCGTACAAAAATTTAAAACTCCATAATAAACCTAATGATTTGTACGAGTCCTTTGAACATCGTACGACAACTTAGGACATCTTACGACTCTTTATGCCACATTAGCAACTCGAAAAGAACGCTAGTATAATGTAGGACGCGTTACATCTCCTAAGAACACCTTACACCACCGTACGAAACATTAAAACTCCATAATAAACCTAATGAATTCGTCCGAGTCCTTTGAACATCGTACGACAACTTAGGACATCTTACGACCCTTTATGCCACATTAGCAACTCGAAAAGAACGTTAGTATAATGTAGGACGCCTTACAGCTCCTAAGAACACCTTACACCACCGTACGAAACATTAAAACTCCATAATAAACCTAATGAATTCGTTCGAGTCCTTTGAACATCGTACGACAACTTAAAACATCTTAAGACTCTATATGCCACATTAGCAACTCTAAAAGAATGTTAGTATGTTGTAGGACGCCTTACAGCTCCTAAGAACACCTTACACCACCGTACGAAACATTAAAACTCCGTAATAAACCTAATGAATTCGTCCGAGTCCATTGAACATCGTACGACAACTTAGGACATCTTAAGACTCTTTATGCCACAATAGCAAATCGAAAAGAACGTTAGTATAATGTAGGACGCGTTACAGCTCCTAAGAACACCTTACACCACCGTACGAAACATTAAAACTCCATAATAAACCTAATGAATTCGTCCGAGTCCTTTGAACATCGTACGACAACTTAGGACATCTTACGACTCTTTATGCCACATTAGCAACTCGAAATGAACATTAGTATAATGTAGTACGCCTTACAGCTCCTAAGAACACCTTACAGCACCGTACGAAACGTTAAAACTCCATAATAAACCTAATGAATTCGTCCGAGTCCTTTGAACATCGTACGACAACTTAGGAGATGTTACGGCTCAGTATACGGCACTAGCAACATGAAAAACACGTTAGAATAATGTAGGACGCGTTACAACTCCTAAGAACACCTTACATCACCGTACAAAACTTTAAAACTCCATAATAAACCAAATTAATTCGTACGAGTCCTTTGAACATCGTACGACAACTTAGGACATCTTACGACTCTTTATGCCACATTAGAAACATGAAAAGCATGTTAGAATAATGTAGGACGCGTTACAACTCCTAAGAACAACTTACATCACCGTACAAAAATTTAAAACTCCATAATAAACCTAATGAATTTGTACGAGTCCTTTGAACATCGTACGACAACTTAGGACATCTTACGACTCTTTATGCCACATTAGCAACTCGAAAAGAACGCTAGTATAATGTAGGACGCGTTACAGCTCCTAAGAACACCTTACACCACCGTACGAAACATTAAAACTCCATAATAATCCTAATGAATTCGTCCGAGTCCTTTGAACATCGTACGACAACTTAGGACATCTTACGACTCTTTATGCCACATTAGCAACTCGAAATGAACATTAGTATAATGTAGTACGCCTTACAGATCCTAAGAACACCTTACACCACCGTACGAAACGTTAAAACTCCGTAATAAACCTAATGAATTCGTCTGAGTCCTTTGAACATCGTACGGCAACTTAGGACATCTTACGACTCTTTACGCCACATTAGCAACATGAAAAGCATGTTAGAATAATGTAGGACGCGTTACAACTCCTAAGAACAACTTAAATCACCGTACAAAAATTTAAAACTCCATAACAAACCTAATGAATTTGTACGAGTCCTTTGAACATCGTACGACAACTTAGGACATCTTACGACCCTTTATGCCACATTAGCAACTCGAAAAGAACGTTAGTATAATGTAGGACGCCTTACAGCTCCTAAGAACACCTTACACCACCGTACGAAACATTAAAACTCCATAATAAACCTAATGAATTCGTCTGAGTCCTTTGAACATCGTACGACAACTTAGGACATCTTACGACCCTTTATGCCACATTAGCAACTCGAAAAGAACGTTAGTATAATGTAGGACGCCTTACAGCTCCTAAGAACACCTTACACCACGTACGAAACATTAAAACTCCATAATAAACCTAATGAATTCGTTCGAGTCCTTTGAACATCGTACGACAACTTAAAACATCTTAAGACTCTATATGCCACATTAGCAACTCTAAAAGAATGTTAGTATGATGTAGGACGCCTTACAGCTCCTAAGAACACCTTACACCACCGTACAAAACATTAAAACTCCGTAATAAACCTAATGAATTCGTCCGAGTCCTTTGAACATCGTGATAGTCACTATGTATAGGTTGGACTCACCGGCTTGTCGGTGTTACTTTTGTTTGTATTTGTATGACTTGTATTTGTATTTGTACTAGCGAACCTACGGGCGAATCTATAGATTCGCCCGCAGTCAGGTTGTCTTTTGTATTAAGGTGTCGACTGGGCGAACCTATGTGCCCAGCGAACCTGTGTTGGTTCGCTAGATAGATTCGCTACAGCGAATCTATCAGCGAACCTAACACTGCTATATATTGTAACCTTATCTTCATTTGAATAGAACTTTTGCACATCTTTTACAAAAGCTATTATTCACTGATTGTGTTGTGTAATCGTTCAATCTGAGGTGCTAGGAGCATATTCTACTTATCTTTGTAGCTTATATACCTCATTTGTGTGTGTAATCTTGTTATTGGGTTTATTTGGATATTATACACTTTGTTTGTTCAAGTCAAGACTATTTGTGTTAAACAAGTCAATATAGCACTGAAATCACGATCATTATGGACCGACAATATGGTATCAGAGCCTTAGTGCTCTTGATTGTTTGATTCTAGTGATTTTTGTGTTGATTTTGGAGTTTTTGGGTCGAAACACTATTTGATTCTGTTCTAAGCTTGTTTTAGTGTTTTGGAGTTGTATTTTGCTCAAATATTGTGTTATTTGGTCATAGGAAGCTTTTAAAACAAACGTGTATGCAAATGGTCAAGTTTTGAAGGTTTTCGGGTTGTTTTCGTACTGTTACAGGCTGGTTTGTTATCCAGCGAATCTAAGTGTTCTTCCAGCGAATCTAAGTGTTCTTCCAGCGAATCTAAGTGTTCTTCCAGCGAATCTATTTCAAATTCTTGGACTGATTGGTTTGTGTCTGGGCTAGCGAATCTGATATTTCATCGAACGAAAGTTCACTGGTTTGACTGACTGTGCAAGCGAAACTGCTGCCAAAATCAGGCCAGCGAATCTGTGCTTGCTTGTCAGCGAAACTGTTTGTTTGTCTAGCGAATCTGTCGCCAGCGAATCTATCAGCGAATCTGCTGTGTTCTTTGAGCGAATCTAGTCAGCGAACCTATTTGTTTTCAGCGAATCTATAATCTGTTCAAAATTATGACTTCATCAACACTGAATATGAATGATCTGGATAGCGTTCAACCTAACAGGCCACCGAGGCTTATTAGTGGTGAAAACTTTGAAGATTGGAAAAGATGCTTGAAAGCATTTTTCTACTACACGGACTACAACCAATGGGAATCTATAGTAAATGGTCCGCACGTGCCAACAACTGTTGAAGGAACCGTCACCTCAGTAAACACAGATTCAAGTACTTTTACCGAAACAGATATCAAGTTACTTGACCGTGACAAGAAGGCACTAGGGGCATTGATACTCTGCTTGCATCAGGACATCTTCAACAGGTTTGCTGAACACACAACTGCAAAAAGCATGTATGATGCATTGTGTGAATTTTATGATGGGAATGAGGATCTGAAACTGGATAGAAAAGCACAAGCCGAAAAGGAATTCAAGTCTTTTGTGGGGTACTCACAAGAGAACTTGACTGATATCACAAATCGATTCCTATCTGTGTCAAGTAATCTGAAGAAATATGATGATAAGCTGGGCAATCATGAACAAGTTGCAAAACTGTTAGATTCTCTTCCTCCTCAATGGAGTCTTCAAATCAAGCTGCTGAAACAAGAGAGAAACTTTCCTGACTACAAACTGATGGACGTCATCAACAAGCTGAAGTCTTTCGACCTTGATGTGAAGAGAAGAGAATATAATCAGTCAATGATGGTTCCAAACATTCCCTCTCAAAATGCTGCACTTATCTCATCCGCTGCAAACTCTTATATCTACAGTGCTGCATCTAGAGGATCATCAAGTCATGTGTCTGCTAAATCTGCTGGTGCATCTACAAACGCTGGTTCAAGCTCAAATGCGTCTGTCACCACTCAGATTCCGTCTGACACTATGGCTTTATTTGGAATGTTTGTTAACAGTTATGAAGCTCTTGTTGCAGGTGAGTTGAAAGGTAAGGGTATGACAGTAGAAGATATGTATCAGGTAGATCCTGATGATCTGGAGGAAACAGATATCCAATGGCAGATGGCTATGCTCACTCTTCGTGCCAGACGATTCATGGAAAGAACTGGTAGAAGAAACTTTGGAAATCAGGGACATAATAGTAAGCTGGGGTATGACAAGGGAAAGTTAAGATGCTATAACTGCAAACAATTGGACCACTTCAAGAGAGAATGCCCATTACCAATTGTTACTGAGCCAGTTAACTCTGCAAATCCAAAATCTGCTCCAAATCAAGAAAGGGTTGAGGAAGCAAAATCAAAGAATGAAACTGCACTGCTCACCAACTTTGACTGGAGTGCAGAAATTGAAGAAACCAAGGAGGAGATTAACCATGCTCTTGTTGCTGAGATTGTTGAGTTTGATGACAATGATGTAAATCTCTTTGATCCGTTCAAAGAATTTTATGGAAAGGATGAAGAAGAGAAAGTAGAGAATGTTGATAAAGTTCAATCAGATGTTATTGCTCAAGGGCATCTGAATCATTCAGGGTTGGTTTGTGAAGCTGCTGTTAATGAAGTGAAGCATGAGGAGGAGTCAAAGCTTAGCTTGGAAGAAATGATTGAGAAGGCAAGGCTAGATGCAGTTGATGAATTCAAAAGAAGCACTCCCTACTGTCAATGTGATCGTGCTCTGGCTGCCGAAAAACTGGTAATTGGTCTTCCTTACGATGTTATTGAAGATATGTGTTCATCTGCTTGCAAAATTCGTTTAATTGGCATATACAAAGCAAATAAATTGTTAATGTCGAACGAAAACGAATTAAAAAGAACCATCAAAGAGCTTAAATTAAGTGAATCAAAATATTTTGTTAAGTTAAGAGAAGCTTTAAAAGAAAATGAACACTTAAAAAGAACTCTTTTGGAAAAGAACTGTGAAATTAACTACTTGACTGAGCAAGTTACACTTGCTGAATTTGAAGCAAGAAAACTTAAAAACAAATTGCAGCAGTGGACTATATCTGGTATGAAAAGGGAGGAACTGTGCAAGAAACAAAGGGGGGCCAGAGTTAAGACAGGTTTGGGTCTTAGTAACAATGAAACATATGCATATCCCCCACCTAGTACTTTCTGTTACTCTCCTACACCTATTCCTCATCCCTCAAATGAGTTAATTCAAGAGATTATGCAGAATGATACTGACAGTTCCATTGCAGGTTTAAGTGAAGTAAATCTTAAGGAAGTTAGAGAGGATTACGCATATGGTGGGAGTGTTGGGCTCGGGTGTTCTAGCAGTAGTGATGGCAGTAGTTCTGATTCCAAGAAGTCTTTTGAAGACATTAGTTTAATTAATTCTGTTTGTAGTAATGTGTCATATTCAGACAATTTCATGTTTAATAGTAATCTAGGGTTCTCCACTTCAAACCCTAATGTGTTGAATGATGATTCAGTTGAAAATATGTGTGTGAATGACAAAGACAAACTTTCAGGTCATGTCTCTGAAAGTCAAACCAAAACAAACTGTTTTCAAAAGTTCTTCACTCATCAAATTCCATCTTTCACACCTGTGAGAATTTCAAAACCAAAAGAGAAGGAATCATCTTTTTCATACATTCTTAAACCAAAACCTGAATCTGATACAGTTAAAGTCACAACAGGTAAGTTAAAAGAACTCTATGACACTTACAGTGACTGCAACTCACAACTGTCTGAATGTGATGAGGAAATTGAAATGGATAAAATTCCTGTTAACAGAGTTCCCAAAACTGGTTTGAAGTCTCACTGTTTTAAATGTGGAAATACTGGTCACACTGTCAAGCAATGCCCTAAGTTAATCCAAAATAGCTCAAAGCAAAAATCTTTCGGAAAAAGATTAAACACTTTTGTAAATAATTTCTTTTGTAATACTTCATCTGCTTCATCACCCAAGTACACAAAGGCTTGGGTGCCTATTGCAAAGGTCTAACTTTTCATTTTTTTAATAAATGTCAGGAACATTCAAATGCCGTTGTAAATAGTCATTGGCATATTGACAGCGGATGTTCCAGACATATGACAGGGTTGAAGGACCTTCTGACTAACTATAGGATCATAAATGGCGGTTATGTTGCTTTTGCGGGAGACAAGAAAGGTGGGAAGATGATTGGTCAAGGAGAAGTCTCAAATGGCTCACTTACTTTGGAAGACGTCAACTATGTTCCTGAACTGGCATTCAATCTTCTGAGTGTATCACAAATCTGTGATAAGAATATTCCTGTGATGTTTCTTCCAAATGAATGCCTTTTCTTGAAGCCAGAGTTTACTATTCCTGAAGATATGGTGATCATGCGAGCTCCGAGACGAAATGATACCTATATGCTGAATATGGGATCAAAAGAATCAAACTCCACCGTGACATGTCTTCTGTCTAAAGCTTCATCCTTTGAATCATTTTTGTGGCATAAACGTTTAGGACACATTAATTTTAAAATTCTGAATAAATTGGTTAAGAACAATTTGGTTAGGGGTTTACCACTCAAAGACTTTTCAGTGGTTGAGAAATGCATGGCTTGTGCTAAAGGAAAACAGCACAAAAAGCCACATAAACTCAAAATTACAAATACCATCTCAGAACCCCTCGAATTGTTACATACTGATTTATTTGGTCCAATAAGTGTCAAATCTATTGCTAAAAAGTCTTATTGCTTGGTTGTCACAGATGATTACTCTAGGTACACCTGGGTGAGATTCATGGCAAACAAGAGTGAGACTGCCGAAGAGTTGATGAAGCTGATACCTCTAATCGAGGTTCTTGGAAAGAAGAAGGTTCAAGCCATCAGAAGCGATAACGGAACTGAATTCAGAAACCACATCTTCAACTCTTTCTGTGAACAACGGGGTATTCTCAGACAGTTTAGCGCCGCCCGAACACCACAACAAAATGGTGTTGCTGAAATGAAGAATCGAACCCTTGTGGAGGCCGCTAGAACTATGCTGATCGAGTCAAAGCTTCCAATTATTTTCTGGGCTGAAGCAGTTAATTGTGCAGCTTATGTTCTTAACAGGGTACTGATTGTCAAGGAAAAGATGAAGACTTCATACCAACTGTTTCGAGGAATTAAGCCGCTGATTGATTTTCTGCGCCCCTTTGGATGTTCTTGCACTCTTTTGAATACTCAAGATCAGAAGACGAAGTTTGGTGCTGTCTCTGATGAATGCTTCTTTGTGGGCTACTCGAACACACAAAAGGCGTATCATGTTTACAACAAGCGAACGCGGATTGTGCAAGAGTCCTACTATGTTGACTGGCAAGAGTCAAACACTACCAGTATTGGTAGTGAACCAGCTTGGTTTTATGATTCCACCACCATTTTCAAATCATTTAATCTTCCTGACTCTGACGATGACGACATCATTCCACACACATCAGTTTCTATTTTCAATCATTCACCTACATCATCACAACCACAACCCTCCACATCTGCTACACAACTACCTCCTACTTCATTTGACATTCCATCACCTCCACCACCTCAAACTGTTCAAACTTCTCCATCAGATACTCCATCCACATCCAACCCAATCCCATCACCTACACCTCCAAAACCATCTAATCAAACACCCTCAACCGACCCAAATCCTTTACTACTCAACACTGACTTCAAAACCCTGAAAAACCATCCTCACGATTATATCATTGGATCTATTACTGATGGTGTGCGAACTCGGAGTCAGAGTGGTTTGATTAATGAATGTCTTTATGCTGCCTTTCTGTCTCAAGTTGTTCCAAAGAATTATAAACAAGCTCTTGAAGATCCTAGTTGGGTGGATGCCATGCAAATGGAACTGCAGCAATTCAGGAAGCTTAAAGTTTGGGAATTGGTTGATCTTCCTCCTAATAAGTGTCCAATCGGCACTAAATGGGTTTTCCGAAACAAGCCAGATGATCGTGGTGTTGTAATCAGAAACAAGGCGAGACTGGTTGTTCAAGGATTTGCTCAAGAGGAGGGAATTGACTACACCGAAGTTTTTGCTCCAGTCGCTCGCCTGGAAGCCATCAGAATCTTTCTTGCTCATGCCGCGAACAAAAACTTTAAGGTTTATCAGATGGATGTGAAATGTGCATTTCTATATGGAGATATCGATGAGGAGATCTATGTCTGTCAACCACCAGGTTTCGAGGATCCAGATTTCCCGTCAAAGGTTTACAAGCTTGATAAATCCTTGTATGGGTTGCATCAAGCTCCAAGGATCTGGTATGAAACTCTGACACAGTATCTCCTCAGCAAAGGTTTCTCCCGTGGGAGTATAGATATGACATTGTTCAAGAAGGAGGTGGATGGCGAGCTGCTGATCGTTGAAGTGTATGTTGATGATATCATTTTTGGTTCGACTAATGAAGGGTTGTGTAGAGAATTTGAGAAGGTGATGATGGATCGTTTTGAGATGACAATAATGGGGGAGATGTGTTTCTTCATGGGGCTGCAAGTGGAACAAAAGCCTGATGGAATTCTGATCCACCAAGAGAAATATATCAAAGAAATCCTCACGAAGTTTGGCATGGACGATTCTTCTCCTGAATTAATTCCTTTTACAGCTCAAACATGCCTTACTTCCGACGATAATGGGAATCCTGTGGATGCTCATCGGTACCGCTCGATGATCGGATCTCTCATGTATCTGACTGCAAGCCGTCCAGATATTACATTTGCCGTGTGTTACTGTGCTCGTTTCCAAGCCAATCCAAAAGAATCACATGAGAAAGCTGTTAAACGCATTTTTCGCTACCTTAAGGGTTCCTCTCGTTTGGGACTTTGGTACCCAAAAGGTGGGAACTTTGATTTACATGCTTTTTCTGATAGTGATCATGCTGGTTGCAGGATTAACAGGAAATCAGTCACTGGCGGATGTCAATACCTTGGAGAATGTCTTGTTTCCTGGCAAAGCAAGAAGCAAACAACCGTCTCTCTGTCCACAGGAGAAGCAGAATACATTGCCGCTTCAAGTTGCTGTTGCCAAGTGCTGTGGATTCAACATCAGATGATGGATTATGGCATCAACTTTCTTCATACGCCACTCTTTTGTGATAATGAAGCTGCTGTTGGAATTGCCAAAAATCCTATTCATCACACTCGCACCAAGCACATTGAAACAAGAATTCATGCAATACGGGATGCACAGGAAAAGGGGTTTATTGATATTATTCCTATTGAAACTCGAAAGCAAAAAGCTGATCTTTTCACAAAAACTTTTGACAAACCACGTTTTTATGAACTGATCTCCATGCTGGGACTTATATCTTTTTGACAACCTTTTTCTGTGAGAATCCATTTGTAAATATGTAAATAACCTTTTCTTTTCTTCTTTGAAAATTCCGTGGGTCACTCGCTTCATCGCTCCGTTACTTTATTTTATTTTATCTTCTTTTATTTTTCTTTTAACTCTGTATATATATATATATTAAGAAAATCTGAAAAACAAAAATTTATTTTAGACGGCTATTATATAGAAATTTTGGGGGAGATATAAAAGATTAACTATTTATAGTTTTTCAAATTTTGCTATTTCAGGATCTCTGTTTTGATTGATGTTGAAGAGTCGTTGAAGGAGGTCAGAAGCATTGCGTTTGGGATATGTCAGATAGGCTCAGCCCGAAAACGAAGTAAACAGTGATTGTGCAGCCAAACATAACGCTCAAGATCTCGACAACAAGGATTATCTCCTTGACGTGATTGGATTGCACAAAGATAAGGGTTCTGTCAAAAATGGGTTGAGAGCGTCAAATCTTTGCCTTGATTTCTCTAAACATCCCAAATCACCCTCGCCCTATCCCCGAATCGAGTTTTGATAGGTTCAATTGGATCGATAATATCACTCAAATGATCAGAATAACAAGTAAACACAAACGATTCAATCACAAACACAGTTCATACTCATAAATTCTCTTGTATATTGATGATCAAAGCAATTTGCGGTACAATGTGCAGGAGAAAATAAATCACACACAGTTAATTCTCTCTCTAACAGTGTAAAAGTGATCTAGCCTCCCTCCTAACACACGCACACTACATGCTATAACAAACAAAATGCAAGTTTAAGGAAAATACAAAATAAACCCTAAACTATACAAACATATAAACAAAATACAAAGTAAATCTTAACAAGGAAATAACCCTAACAGTACTCCCCCTAAGATTTATCTTTGGATCTTCAAAAACTTCAATCTTTTTCTTCATTTATCAGCATCAATCTTCAATCTTTTTCTTACCATTCTTCTGGCTCTTCTTTTACATTCAGCAACTCTCGTCCTTTATATTCTTCTTTTTCCTTCAAAGCTTCTTCGATGCAGGACTTAAACTTTTCCGCGATCTTAGCTTGTCGAGGCTTGGATTCATTCGTCAGAATTGGCAGAGCATTCATACGTCTAAGTGAGTCCAGATTCAAACCTGCAAAATCGATATTAGCATAAAATTCAAACGGCATCTCTTGGCCTTTGACTTTCACCTCCAAGGTTCCTTTTCTGGATATCCTCATATACTCTATCTCCGGCAAGTCAACCATCACGAGATTAGAGTTAAGCAAAGCTTTCCTCACCCGAATCTTTTCAGTGGCAGCTGCAATCACTTCAATCATTACAACAAATAACTTTCGATCAGCTTCAGCCAATGCATCTTTACACTTCTCCATTCGACAGCTCCTCAAAAAATCTATATATGAAGGATGCAAAAGCTTCAATTCAAACGTACTGAAAAGTGTAATCATGTCTTCATCCCAATTCTCCAAGTTTCGAACAAGCTTAAGTTCAAATGTTTCCTGATTGTAAAATACTCTCAGTATTGGCTTCGTCATTTGTGACCCATCTATAACCTTCAATCCAGGATCTGTAATCTTGTCAAAGTATTCGTCCGAGAACTCTTCTAAGTACATATCCTCGGTCACCACTAATCTCTTCTTCTTTCTCTGTTTCTTTGCTTGCACATATGCAGTGTCTTCTTGTTGACCTCTAAAGTCAAGAAACTTGGCTGTTCTACTCATTCCAGCATCAAGAAGTATCACGCATTTTTCACCACGCTCAGCACGCGTGTGATTAATTAACCTCAACTTGTGCAATTCTTTCAAATCCTGTACTTCCAACTTGAATATACTCGAGTAGTAATGGTAAACGTCACACAAACCATTTACTCTCTTGATCATAAACGCATCAAATACTTCGTCGTATTTCCATGCTATGATTTTTACTTTCTTGTTCTTCTCAGGCACAATCATAGAATCTAGCAACTCAGCAATTGATTGTCCTTTGCTCATCAGCGACCTCACCACATCACCTGGTGTTGCTGCCTTATGCCAAGTTTCACGCACTTCCATCGGTATGTTGTACGATTTAACCTCGCTTGGAAACATATCCATCAGTTCGTGTCGTTTTTTATGAGCATCTTCAGGAAGCGCCATCACAGGAATTTCTTTTGGACCAAGTACTTTAAATTTCTTCGTCAGCTCAAAGTACTGAGGATTATTATAATCCAAATAAAACATTTTATTGTACATTTTCTCTGTTTTCATGAAACTGACCACTATCTTCTTCAAAGATCCAGATTTCAACCTCTGCAAAGTTTTATACGGATAGTTCCTCGAACTCAACCAACTCCGCATCTCATAAGCAGTCATTTCGTCCGGATTTGGATGATATAGCTCATTTGGTGGCAGATCTTCTATGTTCAGACTTTCCTGCATTGGAGTCCATTCGCCCATCTCAGTAACAAACTCTTTCTTATCTGCTTCAGCCTTATCTTGATGAATCATGCATTTCTCGTACTCTTCATTAATCTGAGTTACCGTCAACCCATTCAAAAACACCGAATTATACTTCATTCGTTCAAGATAGGCAAACCTCTGATCTAAATCATCTGGAACTTCTTCAACAGTATTCTGTACAGGCTCTGGCTCAGCTTCATCCTCAGACTCAGTCCAATCAATGTCTAAATCATCCAATGCCTCTATCATAGGTGCATCATCAGTTTGAACCGGCTCAAACTGACTAGCAACTTCAGTTTCTATTTCATGCGCACTTTCAACTTCAACAGCTTCAGCTTGAATCGGCTCAAACTGAACTGTGTCTTCTGAACCAGCTTCTTTTTCACTTTCAGTGGCAACAAACTCTTCAGTCTTAGCAACAGAATCAGATTGAATCGGCTCAATCTGACATGATTTAGCAGTCTCAGCTTCTATCACTTTTTCAGTCTCAATCACAGCTACAGATTGAATCGGCTCAATCTGCACTGGTTTATCAATCTTCGCCCTTTTAGAACTTCCTTCATCACCAAATATCTCCGGTATTGCATCTAGTTTCCTCTTTCCCTCAGCTTTGTCCATATTGACAGTTTCAGCCACAGCTTCATCGGGAATAATAATTGGTGATTCGACTAAAATACCAGCGTTTGCAACACCTCGAGCTCTAGTCAAATAAACTTTAGGCACTTCAGCTCCAGTCACTTCAATAATTTCTTCAGAAAAGTCTTTATCTGAAGACGAGCCAGCCTTCTTTGGTCTCATTTCTTCCAACTCCTTTTCTAACATCTCTTTCTCAGCCTCCAAAGTGTTACACTCAGCCTTAACCTCAGTATAATCATACTTCAGGTTTTCATACTCTTCCTTCAATTTCTCATGCTCATCTTTCAACTTAGCATGCTCAATTTTCAAATCCAGATAGTCAGAATCCAACTCTTTGAAAATCTTCAAGTTCTGATTGTGAATATCCCAGTATTCATCAAATCTCTTCTTTTTACGTTCTTTTGATGCTCTCAGCAAATCATTTGATTTAATCAATTTTTCCACAATCTCCTCCAACTCTGCAATCCGTTTCTCCTTTTCCTCATAAATCTCATCAACACTTGGCCCAACGTTTGGTGAAGACTCCAAACCTTGTCCAATGTTTTCATCAGTTTGTGGTGACATGGTGGGAATAGGATCAGTAATGCCAGCATCCACTTCATCTATCTGTGCAATAGATTCAGCTTCGGCCATTACTGTCTCAGCAATCTGCAGCACATCAATCTCCTCAGGTTTTTCTACAGTTTTCTTCTTCTTTCGAACATACTGTACAGAAATATCTCTTTGAATCTCAGCAACACTTTCTTCAATCACAGAAGCAACCTCAGCAGGTTCTTCTATCTCAGCAGTTTCCATAACCTCTTCAGTCTCCATTGGTTCAGCCTCCTCTGAATTAGATTCAGATTCAGCATCATCACCACCATCATTATTACCATCATCTTCATTGCCATCATCTTCTTCATCCTCTGGATGACGAGCAAAGTACTCGTCATCATCCAATAAATTGTCTGGCACCTCATCCACAAGGTCCATTGGATTCACAATCTCACCATGAGATATGTGATAATATACACCTTCTACATCTTCTTCATTGTTGACTATATCTCGCATATAGTCAAACAATTCAATATCAGGCACATTCCCGATACTCATCTTTCGATAAGAGAGATCGTTCATGTCCTCAGTATACAACATGCCTCCAGCATAACCTTCACTTCTGATGATAGGATAGGCAATGTTTATCATCAGTTGCAAAAACCTTGGGTACATAAGGAATTTGAATCTCTTGCCCTTCACCAAGTTGAACACAAACCCATTCATTATCCACCTTGACATGTTGAATGGTTTGTTTTCTGCAATAGCTACTATCGGGGATGCAATGTCAGAGGGAAAATTATCAAAACCTGCACTTCTCCTTGACATGCATTGCTGTACCACATAACACAGCAATTTGTACTTCCTTCCCAACTTGGCTCTGTAAAACTGCGACTTTGGAAACACAGGTGGATGCCCCATGTTAACAAATCCAGATTTACATTCCTCCATGGTTAGTTCATCAATCATACCAACCTCATCTTCATCAATCCTTAAGGCTTGTCTAATAGCATCTTCAGTCACATTCAGTACCCAATCCCTAGTGATATGTCCTCTAATCATAACATCACCATTCTCATTCCTCACAACCTCTGCTGATCTCCAGAAGCTTTTGATCAGCCTTGCATATATGACCGGTTTGGCACATATAGCATATACATACTTAGTCCTCTTGATGAACTGAATCATATCTCTATAACCTTCTGTCTCCGGCAGTGATTCATCTAAACATGCTACCAGATTATGTTTAGGCTCAAATTTGAGATTCTCCATCTGTTAAAACACAAACAAATACAAAAACAAGGCAAATGCATTAGTTTCTTCATTAAACATATCAAAAACTTTTTAATAAGTGTTTAGCTAAAGTTAGAAAGCAAAACATTCATATAATCAATTTAAATCCTAAATTGTTCTAATAACCTGATTTTCATCATTTTAATCAAACAACATTAGATTTTTAAAGATTATACATTATGTTTAAACTTTTAACAGTTAATCACTTAGGCAAGTTTTGACAATTTTATGATGAAAAGTTTAACATGTTTTGGTTCAGTTTTAGCAGGTTTAATCACTTTTAGAACAGACATTTCATCATTTTGATGTTTAGCTTTTAAAGGCTTCAAAGTTCATCAATGGCGATTTTTATTAGTTAAGCACATTTCACTTGTTCAGTCGATTTTAGGGTGTTTTAGTGCAAATGAATGATTGAATGTTGATGATCGACAGATTTTAACCCTAAATCAACATTCGATTTAAGTTTTAATGCTCAAATTCAAAGTGTCGATTCAAGTTCAAAACACTGTTCATCATCGTTTTTCCTTTTAACAGTTGATTTGCAGGTCGATTTAGGTCAAAAACACTTAATCTCTACCTTAATCAATCTATTAATCTTGTTATAGAGCAACAGATTGACTATGATAACAATGGCGATTTGAAGTTCAGAGTGTTTGAGTGAAAGTGAATGTGTGTGAAATGATAAGTGTTTGTGAAGAGGCGGTATTTGTATCGTCAAAAATTTTAGGTCAAACTTTAAGTGCCGGGTCAACAGAAGCAAAATAGGCCCAATAACCTTGCCGGGTCAAGTACTGTAGTGACGGGTCATGCACTGTAGTTATGGGTCAAGTACATAAAACAAGTCACCAACATGTGAAAATTACTTGACGTGTCAAGCACTGTAGATACGGGTAAGTCACTGTAGTGACGGGTAAGGGTTTAAGGAACAACTACACCTGATGGATTTTATTCATCACCCGGCAGAATAGTTGTATCAAAACATCACCCGGCAACTTTTCTTCATCACCCGGCAACACAGTTGCTTTCCTTCTTCATCCGGCTTGCTTTCTTCTTTACACGGCAACCTTTGACAACCTTCTTCACACGGCATACACACTTATTCATCACCCGGCAACATAGTGTCATACCTTTACACGGCAACAAGACTTCTTCATTACCCGGCTGTATAGTATACACTTGTCACCCGGCAAGATATCTATGACCTTCACCCGGCTGTATTTGACATGATCATTGCCCGGCTGTACAGTGGTCATAACATCTTCACCTATTTCCTCAATCACCCGGCAAGTATCAGACTTACAACTTTACCCGGCTGAACAGTTCTTTACCCGGCTGTACAGTTGTATCTGATATCTTTACCCGGCAATAACACTTAAGCAATTTCTTCAATTTTCCTCGTCTGTTGACTTTTTCAACGGTCATTTATTGCACCTGCAACATTCTCCGACATATTAATTAGACAAGATATCCTTAAAGAATGTTTGTCATATTAATTATCAAACAACATTAAACATTGCAACAAATTATTTCTCAATTAAAAATCAATTTTCTTTTTCTTTTTCAAAAATGTTTTTGCACAACCAATTTTTCTATATCCCGAAGCAATTTCTTAAAAACAAATTACAAGACCTTGGGTTTGTTTTTAACACATCCCAATACCTTTGCTTTTCATAACTTATAATCTTGTTCATTAAAAAAAAAACACACTTATTCAAAACAAAATATTTTTGGATTTTTGTAGATATTTTTCTTCAATTTATTCTCCCCCTAAACTTGAAATTTCTTGAAATTTTTTAAGTTTAACAAGGATGTTGATATGTCAATAATGATTCCATATGCCTGCACACACAAAGCACACACATTAAAATAAATACATATGCAATGCAATGAATCAAAATATCGCAGTGAGATCATACCACACATTATCTGAACATGTTTTGCAAGTTTTGAATAGACACACTTACTTTTTCAGTATCATGATGATATTTAAGGTTCGATTAGAATGACTTATGTGACCCACAAGTATACATATGTCAACATATTTCCTTATCAATCACTACCTGAATGCATATTACACAAGACCTGGTCACTTACAGTCATACACAGTGTGGAATCTGGGTTCTATTCGGATTTGGTCCACTTTGGGACTTCTTTTTAATTCCAACTTTGGGAATTTTTCTTTCCTATCGTTCCCCTTGGGAATCTTCTGAATTCCATTTTGGAATTTTTGTTTGGTGTCGGTCCACATTTGGGACTCTTTTTGTTCCATTTTGGAATCTTTTGCTGCATCTTGAAGCTCAGAAGAGACTTCGTGTGAGACTTCAGGTCTGTGGGTACCACAACAAAGAAGCTCACGATGCGGTTCATCACACTGAATACACTGCATCGTTACCCGATCATGCACAACTATCATCACAAGCAATGTTTCAAAAGATATATATCTAGACATGTATAACAATGGAACTTAACACAAAGATCATTAAGTTTATATTTGTCAACAATCAACTTACTTGTTCAGTCTAATTGCCTGAGCTGTCTAGCACATCAATTTAACATTCATCAGTCTTTATTAAAAATGATGTACCAAATAATGTCTAGTGTATCTATCATTTCTCACTTTTTGCAATATAGATTCTTATGACATGATATTTTCTTTTCTTTTTGCTTTTATATTTTGTTTTAGCTTTTCTATTTTCTTTTTCATGCACACACACAATGCAAAACATAAAATAAAAGACAAAGGAATCAATACTTAACATCAACTTATTATATTTTTGGCTTTTATATTTTCGGATTTTTCTTTTGATTTTCGAAAAATAGAATCAATCATGATTGATTAATCCTATGGATTGAATTAAAAATTCAAACCGGCCTGACAAAAATGATTTTGTGAAAAGATCTGCCAGTTGTTTGTCGGTATGAACTTTAATCAAGATTATTAAACCTTTTTCAGAGTTGTCTCTTAAAAAGTGATATCTAATTTCGATGTGTTTGGTTTTAGAATGTTGAACAGGATTAGCAGTTATAAACATAGCAGCAGTATTGTCTATGTAAATAGGAGTTTTCAGAAAGTTAAACCCGTAGTCCAGCAACTGATTTTGTAACCATAAAACCTGAGAACATCCTGCAGATGCAGCGATATACTCTTCTTCAGCTGTGGATACAGAAACATTGGTTTGCTTCTTGCATTGCCAAGAGACAAGCCTTGGACCCAGAAATTGACAACCACCAGTAGTCGATTTCCTGTCAAGAGCACAACCACCAAAATCACTGTCAGAATAGCTATATAATTCAAAATTTCCTTCATAAGGATACCATAACCCAAGATTCGGTTTCCCTTTGAGATATCTGAATATACGCTTCACAGCAATAAGATGCGACTCTTTCGGATCTGACTGATATCTGGCGCATACACACACAGCGTACATGATGTCTGGTCTTGATGCAGTAAGATACATCAGAGAACCGATCATTGATCTGTATAGTGTCTGATCAACTGCTTTGCCCTTTGGATCAGGTTGTATCTTGCAATTTACATCAGAAGGAGTTCGGATAGTCTGACAATCTTGCATCTTGAACTTCTTCAGCAACTTCTCAACAAATTTTGATTGGTTGATAAAAATTCCGTCAGCAGACTGTTTCACTTGTAATCCCAGAAAGAAATTAATCTCTCCCATCGAACTCATCTGAAATCTTGACTTCATGATTTCTTCAAATTCTTTGCACATGGACTCACTGGTTGAACCGAAGATAATATCGTCCACATAAACTTGAACGCACAATAGATCATCATTATCCCTCTTCATGAACAAAGTTAGATCAATCTGACCTCTTGTAAATCCGTGTTCTAGTAAATGCTTGGATAATGTCTCATACCAGATTCTAGGAGCTTGATGTAAACCGTAAAGAGCTTTACTCAACTTGTATACCCGATGAGGATAGTCAGGATCTTCAAAACCCGGAGGTTGTCTGACATAAACATTGTCTGTAATAGGTCCATACAAGAAAGCACCTTTGACATCCATTTGGAATACCTTAAATTTCATGAAAGACGCATATGCAAGAAAAACGCGTATGGCTTCAAGTCTTGCGACTGGAGCAAACACCTCTTCATAATCAATGCCTTCTTCCTGAGTGTATCCCTGTGCAATCAGTCTTGCTTTGTTTCTCACAACAATGCCACGTTCGTCTGGCTTGTTTTTGTACAACCATCTTGTACCTATCGCATTCTCTCCTTCAGGTAAGTCCACAAGTTTCCAAACTTCCTGTTTGCGAAACTGAAGCAATTCCTCTTGCATGGCTTCAATCCAACTGTTGTCTTGCAACGCCTCTGAAATATTCTTTGGCACCACTTGAGATAGAAAACACGAGTAAAGACAAACATTTGCTTGCTCTGTCTGACTTCTTGTAGTTCTCTGATTCATCGGCCCAATAATCTGAGAGACAGGATGTTTCTTGTGAATTCGATGAATAGGAATATCACCTCCTTGCACTTGAGTCTCTAGATTAGAAGTATTCAGATTTGGTAGATCTTGTAGTATAGTTGAAGTATGCGGTGTGAAATTCGGGACTTGATCCGGTGAATTGATGAAGTAATCAAATGATTCAGGAGTAACTTCAACATTCGGATCCGATGATGGTTGATTTTGAACGGATCCACCATCATTAGGAGACATTTGCGAATTCACATTTTCTTCATGATTGTTTGATTCTTGATCTTCTTGCGAACCAGAAGGACCCGGAGCTTGACTGGATTTGACATGATCAGGATTGTGAAAAGACATAAATGGATATTCAGAGTTGAGATTTCCATCTTCGTCATTATCAGAATCGTCACTAAAGCTTCCTAAGTCACCTGATTCGTTCCTTGTTTTTCCTGAAAAATCAAATAAGTTAGTACTGAAAGATCTAGATAACGAATCCAAATCAAATAACCATTCGGGACCATGAGCCACTAACGGAAACGAATTTTCTAAAAACTTGACGTTGATAGTTTCAATAACAGTATTTGTTTTGCTATTAAAA
This sequence comes from Tagetes erecta, assembly GCA_030867185.1. Classification (NCBI taxonomy): domain Eukaryota; kingdom Viridiplantae; phylum Streptophyta; class Magnoliopsida; order Asterales; family Asteraceae; genus Tagetes; species Tagetes erecta. Next base: position 42,701,126 of record CM061487.1, on the reverse strand, counting down.
ACTCGATAAGCTTTAGAAACAAACGAATATCCTAGGAAAAATCCATCGTCAGATTTTGACTCAAACTTCCCGAGATGTTCATTTAGATTAAGGATCGAAACTAGACAACCAAATGCTTTCAAGTAAGAAATATTTGGTTTTCTTCCAAACAACAACTCATAAGAAGTTTTCTGTTTATCATGAACTAATAATGTTCTATTTTGTACAAAACACGCAGTAGCAATAGCTTCATCCCAAAAAGTGATAGGGATTTTAGCATCTGCGAGCATGGATCTTGCAGCTTCAATTAGTGTCCGGTTTTTCCGTTCCGCAACCCCATTTTGCTGAGGCGTTCTTGGAGCACTATACTGACGAGCAATCCCCTTTTCTGCACAAAATAAATCAACATTAGCATTCTTAAATTCAGTTCCATTATCACTTCTTAAAGTTTTAACTTTGCATTCCAATTGATTTTCAATTTTAATGATAAATTCTTTCAATAATTCAGCTGTTTCAGATTTTGCATGCAAAAAATAAACCCATGAAAATCTAGTGAAGTCATCTATGATAACTAAACAATATGATTTTCTGCCGATGCTTTGAACATTTGTCGGTCCAAAAAGATCCATATGTAGCATCTGCAAAGGTTTTGAAATGGAGTTCTCGAGCTTGGACTTAAAAGACATTCGATGCTGTTTGCCCTTCAAACATGCTGGACAGAGATCAGTTGTGGAGAATTTCTTCGATGGGATTCCCACAGCGTGATTTCCAGTTACCAAACGGTTCATGTTTCTGAAGTTGGAGTGGCCCAGCCGTCTATGCCAAAGCTGACTCTCATCATTTGAAGCATGGGCAATGAGACAGGTTGTTTCGGTATCAGCATCAATCTGCGACATATCCAACTTGTATACATCACGATCTCTTGGAGCTTTTACCACTACCCACTCATTGTCAATCTTGAAACCTGGTTTAAGAATATAACAGAAAGAATCATCAAATAAAGTTGAATAAGATTTATCACAAATTTGCGAGACACTTAGTAAGTTAAAGTTCAACTGTGCACAGTAGTTGACTTTATCAAAACTAATGACCCCATTGGATACTGTTCCTTCTCCTGTTATCTTTCCACCCGCATCACCTCCAAACGCTACGTGAGTACCATTTTTCAACTTAAAGTCTTGAAGTAAGGCATGGTTGCCTGTCATATGCCGGCTACACCCACATTAAACAACCACGAGTTGATAGGTCTTCTTGGGCGTACCTGCATTTCAACAAAAACATTCAGTTAGTTTGGTCAACCCAGGCCCACACGGTCTTGGGTTTTCCGAATCTATCTGCAATAGTAACTTGTTGGTATTGAACATTTTGAAAATTTGTTTCGTTTAAAAGATTTTGATGCTGATAACTTCGCCCATTGGCGTTCAATGATTGCTTTCTCCTCAAAGCAATAAACCTTTCCTCTAGCTTAGGATCAAGGTTATTTTCAAGCTTTTGATTCTTAACCATTAAAGCTCTTGGCTTAAAACTGTTAACCTGCACATTCCTTGAAAAGTTAGAAACGGAATTGTTTCGATTGAAATTTCTCAAAACCGGAGAATGACTTTGACTCATATTTTGAAAACCATATGAATTATTTCTTTGAAAGTTTGAATATGGAGTCATTTCTCTAGTCGAGTTTGATCGAAAGAAACAATCCTTTGTGTCATGGTTTCTTCTCTCACAGATATCACAAAATTTGTTGAAATAACATTCTTCTGAAGAATGATTTCTTTTGTCACAGAAACTGCAGTACCTGTTAAAGAAACATTCAGCAGTTGCATGATTATATCTATCACAAATTTCACAATGTTTCTTGCTAATCCTAAAGAGCCGATTGTTAACTCTTGATGTTGAACCAAAATGTGATTCGTTATCATAGTTGTTTGGTTTTAGATTAACGTTTTTCTGTGGAGTCATTGTTTGTGCTTTTGATTGCATGGGACTTTGGTTCGATTTTAAACTGTTCTGTTTGGTCACCTTTTTGTTTTCAATTCTCTTTTCATTGACAGCGGAAGACTTAGGACCTGAACCTGTTTTCAGACCAGAGTTAGATTTGATTGGAGAATTGATTGGTTTACCATAAGATCCGTTCAAATCAAACGTTCCTGCAGACACAAACTTGATTTTCTTTTCTTTTGACACTTTCTTGACAGGTTTAACTTTGTCAGTTTTAACACTTTGAACTTTTGTGTTATCATTCGATTTGAAGACATTTTTGCCTTTTGACTGTTTTGTTTCAGATTGATTGTTCCTTGTTTTCGATTTTTGCTTCTTAACATTTGAAACTTCAGCCTTTTTCACTTCTGGCTTTTTGACCAACTGAGCAGCAACTTGCGCCTTTTGTTCTTTCTTCCACTTGATGTACTCAGGATCATTGTATCCTGAAAATTCTCCTTCTTCCTTCACCGGTGTTTCTGGTTCTGGATTAAGCTTTGGATACTCAACAAGTTGGATAAGAACAGGTTCTAATTTGTTTTCAGATTTGTTGCTTGCTTCATCATCAGCTTCAGTTGTCATTCCTTCTTCTTCTCTCAAACTTTCAATCAACACCTCAGATCCTTCAGACTCGGATTTACTTCTTTGAATTTCTTTAAATTTTCGTTCATTTTCAGGTGAATGATCAAATTCATTAAAGTTTTCCGGTAAGGTTTGAGTGATTGAATTTGGCATCGGTTCATGTGTAAAACCCAACCCGGTTTTGGTTTTGTTACCTCTTTCTTTGATGAGTTGTTTAACCATTGTTTTACAACTTTTAACCTTTGTTAATTCAACTTGAGTGAAAGCATGTGCAACTTTTTCTTGTTCAAAGTTCTTTGTCATTTCTTCAAGTTGTTTGGTCATCAATTCCAGTTCCTTTAAGGTTTTGTTCCATGATTCTTTAAGTGACAAAATCTTCTCATCAGCAATTTTGTGATCAATTTTAAGTTGTTCATGAATTTTCTCATGTTTGCTTAATTTGTCACCGATTTTAAATGAATGAGTCCGATAATGTTCTACTTGTTGAATGCACTGTTCAGAACATAGCCTTTCCTTGACATCAGCAGGTAATGGAACATAGTTAGGGGGTAGGTCAGTATTAACCTTTGGTTGTTCTGTAGATGACGAAGATTCACTGGCAGTAGCCATCAGCACGAGTTCAGACTCAGATTCTTCAGTAGGATCAGATTTTGCACTCCAGTCATAATCTTCTGAATCTTCACTCACATCTTCAATCATTTTACAATCCCCTTCTTCTGACCAATCTTCTTCTACTTCACATACCAATGCCAGACTTGATGTAAGATCAGACGTGAATTGTTCTGCATAAGCGCTCCAATCATACCCGTCTTTCACACTTACAACCAACGCCTTTGTTTGGTCTTCTGGCTTCTTTCCTTCATCCTTCAATTCAGGCATAGGAAGACTTTGGTATGGTTTCTGAAAGAAACGCTGATTTCTGCCTTGATAACTTGTTGATTGTTGAGAACTTTGACCTTGAACTTGATTGCTTGAACTAGCTTGGTCATTGAAATTCTTTGGAGCTTTACATTCTCTTGAGAAATGACCATACTGGTTACAGTTAAAACATCTGGCCTTAGATTTGTCAAATCCAACAGTCTTGTTAGCATGAGGTTTGTAACTTCTGTTAACATATGCATGCTTTTGAGTACGATAAGCTACCATAACCATCTGCCAGTTAAGATCCATTTCCTCAACATCCACTGGATCCATTTCAAATAAGTCTTGAAGAACAACGTCCATTTGACTTAAATGACTACCTTGATATGCTTGAAAACTTGCCATAAAAGCAGTAAAGGCAGTTTTTGTTTCGTCATCTTGCAACAGAATATTCATGACGTCTTTCACCTTGGCTTGAACATTTGGAATTTGATTTTCTGATTGATTCTTCACATTCTGACTTGGAACTTGAACTTGAGCTCTTGGCGGAGATTGAGGTTGAGAATAAGTTGGTGAATTTGGAAAGTATGCTGAATCAGTATAGAAACTGGCACCAACAAATAAGTCATCCTCATCTTCAAACTTTGTTGTATTTTGCACAAGAAAAGCATTATCCACAGTATTGGCAGGATTTACCACATACTTGTATTGAGTTTGTGATGTTGATCTATCAGAATTTCTTGATCCTTCATCAATCTCAACTTCTTCAATTTTCCCAATCAGCAGATCCAATTCCATTGGGAATTTCTCAGTATGTTTCAAAAGAGTAACAGTCTGCTTCCATGATGATGGTAAAGCACATAACAATCGATCATTTAAGTCTTGAAGTTCAGTCTTAACTCCGAGGTTTGACATCTCAGTAGTTAAGTGAACAAACCTGTTCATCATCTGGTGAACTGTCTCTCCATTGATGTGTTCAAATAGTTCCAATTGTCTCTTCAACTTAGATTTCTTCAAACTTCTTAACTGCTCTCCTCCTTCACATATAGACTTCAATGCCTTGAAGCATGTATAACCAGTCTGATATGCATCCAATCTAGACAAAACTTGTAATGGCAACCCCTTGCACATCAACGAATAGGCCTTGCTATCATTCTTTACCTTCCTCAAGTCTTCAGCTGACAGATTATCCTCTGGATAAGGTGTAGTAGAATCCTTAGTATAGGTACTGGCACTATCTGGTTGTGTCTGAGTTGGAATGTGAGGACCCTTCTCAATGGATTTCCATAAGTCATTGTCAATAGAACACAAATGATGTCTCAGCCTGATGGTCCAGTTCTTGAAATCTGCACAATTCAAAAGTCTAGGAACACGGTTATCAGAATCATCATTAGGAGCCATTTTAACAATTTTTAAAGAAAAAATATTTTTGGTTTTTGTTAATTTTTTGAAAAGAAGTGATTAAAATACTAAAATAAAGACAAGAAATTAAAGACAAGATAAGAAACAAGTATTAAAAACAACTAAAATAAGTCACACGGCAACACAGTGAAAAATCCTTCTTCAACCGGCTAAACAGTGTATTTGTTCTTCACCCGGCAGGAAAAAGTCTTCACCCGTCTAAATAGTTACCCGGCTAAACAGTTGAAAAATACTTTGTTCTTCACCCGGATGAACAGTTACCCGGCAGCAAGAAAAACTTCACACGGCAATAAGTCTTGACACGGCAGAATCTTGACACGGCAAAAAGTTCTTTGTCCGGCTGAACAGTACTTGATCACACGGCAGAGTTGTTTACCCGGCAACACAGTTGATGCTTACCCGGCTGTATTTTCTCTATCACCCGGCGTAACAGTGTTTTACACGGCACAACAGTGTATCACCCGTCTGAACAGTAGCACTTTTTCAAGTCAATTTCTTCACCCGTCTAGAGCAAATTCCCTTACACGACTGCACAGGACCTAATTTCTTCACAAATTCTAAGTCCAAGGAAATTGCCTAAGTCAAATATATCACCCGGCAAGTTAATCTTCAACCAAAAATCAACTGTTCATCATCTTCTTCATGAAGATTTTCTGGGTTTTGTCTAAAACTTGTCCAAATTGTCCAAAATTCACACACAAGCTGTGAAATAGTCCGATTATCAAACCCTTGTATCAATCAATCCAAAACATCATCATTTTTTTGATGAATTTGAGCAAAAATTGATCGAACAATAACTTTTTCTATTCTTCTTAATTCTTCAGATCTGATGATGATCTGATAGAATCTGCACAATCGCTGTGAATTAGAGTGATTATGATGATGAATCACACCTAAAAACACCAACAATTCATTCAGATCATGATATTTTGAGCAATATTGATGTGTTTTGCTTAGAAACAGCGAAGAACACAAACCGAAAGCTCTGATACCAATTGATAGGTTCAATTGGATCGATAATATCACTCAAATGATCAGAATAACAAGTAAACACAAACGATTCAATCACAAACACAGTTCATACTCATAAATTCTCTTGTATATTGATGATCAAAGCAATTTGCGGTACAATGTGCAGGAGAAAATAAATCACACACAGTTAATTCTCTCTCTAACAGTGTAAAAGTGATCTAGCCTCCCTCCTAACACACGCACACTACATGCTATAACAAACAAAATGCAAGTTTAAGGAAAATACATAATAAACCCTAAACTATACAAACATATAAACAAAATACAAAGTAAATCTTAACAAGGAAATAACCCTAACAAGTTTCTAGTATGCAAAACAAATAAAATAAAAAGCTGCTAGTGATGCTCTTCGGAAAAGCCTCTGAGTGAGTTACTCGTTAACTCCTCAGAACGTTTTGAGTCAAGTGCTTAACTCCTCTGCTATACGGAAGTATTGACCTTGAGTTGGTGGATCTTCTCTGCTATACGGAAGTATTGACCTGAAGATTCACCGAGCATGCTCAAATGTTTATCTCCTCTGTTATACGTCAGTATAGACCTGGAGCTCTAGACTATTTGAGTTTCCCGAATAATAAGTCGCATTGTATTCAAAAGAATCAATTGCTGACAAGCTCCACTCACAAAGAAAAGATGCAAAAATTGCACAAGTGTCAAAAGAAGCTAATGCATCGGCCAACATTCAAAAGTTGATCATTGAAATTCAAGCAAAGTCAATAGTATTGCTCAGATATACCCTGATGACAGAACTTGTTCTTTTTACCTAGATGTCTGTGGGGACCGAGTTGTCTGAGCTTCTTCAATCAAACCAAAACATGATAAAAGAAGCTGCTGATCTCTTGTTGAAAGGACTAAGGCATGGGTTTAAATGGACAAACATATCTGCAATCCCGCCAATCGATGATTCTCCGGATTCTGCTCAAAACATCATGAAAAATATATATCCTTATTAGCGTTTAAAATCCCTTTTTATTATTTTTTATTATTTTATTTTTAATTTTTAACTTCTATCTTGTTATTATTAGTATTTTTAGGATTATATTTGTTTATGTTTATTTTTGAAGCGTTGAAATCGTGGGACGTTTTCACGGATTTACAAAGATTTTAAAATTTAAGAAAATCCAAAAATATTTTATTTTGTGTGCGAGCGAACCTGCGCGCGAACCTACAGGTTCGCCCAAATCTCAGGTTCGCCCGCATACCCTTTTTGCACCGCGCCGAAGGCAGTTTTGTCTTTTGGTCTTCTGGCGAATCTAAAGTTCGCTGGTCTGTGCACCAGCGAACCTGTGCCTGTATATATATACAGTGACAGCGAAATATCTCACATATTCGCTGTCAACTGTACTGTAGCAGACTTTTCAAATTTTTAACAACGAACGTTCGATTCTTACTATTTCACGGCTTTTTCACACTTAAACTTCACAAATATTGTCTGGTATGTAATCGTCCACATCCTAATCTCTGTCTAAACTCTTAATCGCACCATTATCCTGTTTTTAACTGTCGATCTTTGATTATGTGTTGATTGAATGACTGATTTGGTGTTTATAGTTAGGGATTTACTTCATAACAGCCTCTTTTGATGTTTATTTTGACCTTTTGTCGCTTTATATGCTTAATAATGGTTGATTGATTGTGATTCTGGCCGTTTTTCAAAAACTAGGGTTTCCAGCGAACCTATGTGTTCGTCTGGCGAATCTGAACGAAAGTTCAAAACTTCGAGCGAATCTATGTCGTTATGCTGCCCGCGCAACAACATAGATTCGCCCGACTGTTTCTAGCGAACCTATACATTCGCTCGACCAAAATAACAGACTTTTCATGTCAGCGAATCTATAGGTTCTGATGCCAAAATCTCAGGTTCGCTATACCAGCGAACCTAATTTCCAGCGAATCTATTAACTGTTTTTCAAATCTTCATTTCTGATCAATCTCCGTTTATTTTTCAGGCACAATGTCGACATTATTCTTTGAGAAAAAGCACAACATGTGTGCTTTGCTTGATGAGAACTATGAAAAGGCCGGCGGGTATAGAGACTGTATCAAGTGGCTGAAGTCATCTCATATACATCACGCCATCTCTCACTCACCGACAATATACGAGCTGCATGTTCGAGACTTCTGGAGAACTGCAGTGATGAATGTGTCTACACAGCCATCACGCATATGCGCCAAAGTCAGCGGTTTCGATCTGGAGTTTACTGAAGCCGATCTGGCTAGAATCTTGAGATTAGAAGAGGATGTGGGTGAAGAGGTTAGTATGACGGCGGAAGAGGTGTATGGGGCATTTCGGAACGCTGGGTATGAGGGTCCGATGCCCGGAGAGAAGAAAATGGAGTTTGTAAAGTCGTACTTGATCCAGGAGTGGAGGTACATTGCACATGTGTTCATTATGTGCCTGGATCACAGGAAAGGGGGTACGGACGGGCTGAACTTGGACTGGGCTCGAGCTATGATGCTGTTCTGCCGAGGGCAGAAGGCAAATCTTGCGAAGCTGATCTTCAACTACATTCTCGAGAACATCCATGCTACCAAAGGCGCCAAATGGTTGATGTATCCGAGATTCATTCAGATGGTGCTGAATGACAAATTGCCAAATCTGCCGGTTGTTGGCGCTGAGCTGAAGGTATGGGACATGCATTCGAGAATTTTTAAAGACTGCAAATCTGTGAGATCGGACTGTGTCGGTAGGACGTCGTTTTTATGGGAGAACATGTACCCGGCTGAAAGATGGGAACAAATTCAGAGGTTGGTTGAGACTGAAAGGAAACGGGGCGGAGAAAATATAGAGGAGGTTGAGAAGAAGATCAGGAAAAGGAAGGCGTATGCCAAAGAGAAAGATTATTCGTTTGACCGAGAGGTGGATGAGATACAAGCTGAAGTTGATGCAAATAGGGAAAAACGGACGAAGAAAAAGTCTGATGCATCAACTGAAGCATCAAAGAAGGCGAAGCACGATATCGGGGGTACATCGGGTGAATCAGCTGGTGAATTAAAGGGTGAGGTTGAAAGGTTGAAAGCAGAATTGGTTGAGCTGAAAAGTAAACATGAAGAGCTGGAAAAGCAGGATGCTGAGAAATCAACTGTTATATACGAGATGGGTCGAATGATGAAGGACCAGCAGTGTCTGATTGTGAGGATCTTCAAGGAATTAAACAGTTTGAAGGAAAATGTAGGGACTAAGCCTGCAATGACTGAAGCGGAACTGAACTCCTTGACGGATGCTGCAAAGTATCCGTAAATGGATGTTGATTTTGGTGATAAAGGAAAAGCTGCCGAGGAAACATTCGATGAAGAGATGGGGATTGATTTAGATGTGTTTGAAGGAGAAGAAGTGGTAGGAGGATCTGGTATGGATTATACTTTGGTAGATGAACCGGAGGTTGATATTGATGCAGACAGTGAGGAAGATATTGATGATGAGCCGGAAACATATAAAGTGGAAGAAAAGGGGATGAGTTACCAGTTTGAACATGCTGAATTAGACAAATCTGAATGGTTCCGAAAAGAAGAAGAAGTTGACCCTGAGGTGCCAATATTTCAACACTTGGATGAACCCAACACCAAACAAATGGACAGACAAATCATTGCATGGAAGTACAACAGTTTAGTAGATGCTTGTATGATTAAAAGAAGAGGCGGTGACATTTCATATATCAAGAACCGGAAGCATTTTGCCACCTTGCCTCGGTGGGATTTGCGGAGGTTGGCTGATCTTCCATTGCTTGGGAAAGAAGAAAGCGGAAGGGCTTGTGCGTTCGAAGCTACAATCCAGGAGGCTGCAAAGTCTGATTTTGTTGATTTTGGATACCAGAAGCCAAGAAGGATGAGGCAGAAGAAAGACAGACATTGGGTGTCGTGGAAGGGCAAGATTGTGTTGAAGATAGCTGCACCAAAGGTAATGACAAGGGTTAGAGTTCCTGACACTCAGCCACCCAGGCTGCAGGATTTCTATAAATGGTTCTACGATAACAGCACGGGTGAAGCTATTATCAGACTACAAGGAGATGACCGTCCAGAAATCCGACTATTCGATCCAATGGAGGTCTTCTCCTTCTGTGACGAGGATCTGAGGGTGTTGTGTGAAAATAGGATAAAGCACGGGGCTGGAGAGGATACTGCCACTGAAGCGAACCTGTTTGTGAAGGTCGCAAATAAAGCCCGAGGAATCCGTGCAGAGTTGAGATCGGTGAATGAGAGATTGAGAAGGTCGGATGATCAGCGCATGGACATGGACGACCTAACTAGACAGCTGGATCGATCAATAGAGCAGATGTTTGAGAAACCGGTGCAGGTGATAGATTTGGAGGTTATTAGCGAGGAGCAAACTGCAGAGACTCAGGCGGAAACTACTGATCAACAAATGCCTGATGCTGATGTCGCTGATGCTGAGTTCGTAGACTCGATGCTGAATTTAAGTGAAGATGAGGCCGGATCTGAAGACATTACAAACCCAATGGCCGGAATTAAAGAAAGGGCAGGAACGTTTATCGAACATCTTTGAAGCCATCGAGACGGAGCTAAATTAGAAGACTTCCCCAGGTGAGGTCCAACCTAGGGGGAGTATTGATAGTCACTATGTATAGGTTGGACTCACCGGCTTGTCGGTGTTACTTTTGTTTGTATTTGTATGACTTGTATTTGTATTTGTACTAGCGAACCTACGGGCGAATCTATAGATTCGCCCGCAGTCAGGTTGTCTTTTGTATTAAGGTGTCGACTTGGCGAACCTATGTGCCCAGCGAACCTATCAGCGAACCTAACACTGCTATATATTGTAACCTTATCTTCATTTGAATAGAACTTTTGCACATCTTTTACCAAAGCTATTATTCACTGATTGTGTTGTGTAATCGTTCAATCTGAGGTGCTAGGAGCATATTCTACTTATCTTTGTAGCTTATATACCTCATTTGTGTGTGTAATCTTGTTATTGGGTTTATTTGGATATTATACACTTTGTTTGTTCAAGTCAAGACTATTTGTGTTAAACAAGTCAATATAGCACTGAAATCACGATCATTATGGACCGACACATCGTACGACAACTTAGGACATCTTAAGACTCTTTATGCCACATTAGCAAATCGAAAAGAACGTTAGTATAATGTAGGACGCGTTACAGCTCCTAAGAACACCTTACACCACCGTACGAAACATTAAAACTCCATAATAAACCTAATGAATTCGTCCGAGTCCTTTGAACATCGTACGACAACTTAGGACATCTTACGACTCTTTATGCCACATTAGCAACTCGAAATGAACATTAGTATAATGTAGTACGCCTTACAGCTCCTAAGAACACCTTACAGCACCGTACGAAACGTTAAAACTCCATAATAAACCTAATGAATTCGTCCGAGTCCTTTGAACATCGTACGACAACTCAGGAGATGTTACGGCTCAGTATACGGCACTAGCAACATGAAAAACACGTTAGAATAATGTAGGACGCGTTACAACTCCTAAGAACACCTTACATCACCGTACAAAACTTTAAAACTCCATAATAAACCAAATTAATTCGTACGAGTCCTTTGAACATAGTACGACAACTTAGGACATCTTACGACTCTTTATGCCACATTAGCAACTCGAAAAAAACGCTAGTATAATGTAGGACGCGTTACAGCTCCTAAGAACACCTTACACCACCGTACGAAACATTAAAACTCCATAATAATCCTAATGAATTCGTCTGAGTCGTTTGAACATCGAACGACAACTTAGGACATCTTACGACTCTTTATGCCACATTAGCAACTCGAAATGAACATTAGTATAATGTAGTACGCCTTACAGATCCTAAGAACACCTTACACCACCGTACGAAACGTTAAAACTCCGTAATAAACCTAATGAATTCGTCTGAGTCCTTTGAACATCGTACGGCAACTTAGGACATCTTACGACTCTTTACGCCACATTAGCAACATGAAAAGCATGTTAGAATAATGTAGGACGCGTTACAACTCCTAAGAACAACTTACATCACCGTACAAAAATTTAAAACTCCATAACAAACCTAATGAATTTGTACGAGTCCTTTGAACATCGTACGACAACTTAGGACATCTTACGACTCTTTATGCCTCATTAGCAACTCGAAAAGAACGTTAGTATAATGTAGGACGCCTTACAGCTCCTAAGAACACCTTACACCACCGTACGAAACATTAAAACTCCATAATAAACCTAATGAATTCGTTCGAGTCCTTTGAACATCGTACGACAACTTAAAACATCTTAAGACTCTATATGCCCCACATTAGTAACTCTAAAAGAACGTTAGTATGATGTAGGACGCCTTACAGCTCCTAAGAACACCTTACACCACCGTACGAAACATTAAAACTCCGTAATAAACCTAATGAATTCGTCCGAGTCCTTTGAACATCGTACGACAACTTAGGACATCTTAAGACTCTTTATGCCAGATTAGCAAATCGAAAAGAACGTTAGTATAATGTAGGACGCGTTACAGCTCCTTAGAACACCTTACACCACCGTACGAAACATTAAAATTCCATAATAAACCTAATGAATTCGTCCGAGTCCTTTGAACATCGTACGACAACTTAGGACATCTTACGACTCTTTATGCCACATTAGCAACTCGAAATGAACATTTGTATAATGTAGTACGCCTTACAGCTCCTAAGAACACCTTACAGCACCGTACGAAACGTTAAAACTCCATGATAAACCTAATGAATTCGTCCGAGTCTTTTGAACATCGTAAGACAACTCAGGAGATGTTACGGCTCAGTATACGGCACTAGCAACATGAAAAACACGTTAGAATAATGTAGGACGCGTTACAACTCCTAAGAACACCTTACATCACCGTACAAAACTTTAAAACTCCATAATAAACCAAATTAATTCGTACGAGTCCTTTGAACATCGTACGACAACTTAGGACATCTTACGACTCTTTATGCCACATTAGAAACATGAAAAGCATGTTAGAATAATGTAGGACGCGTTACAACTCCTAAGAACAACTTACATCACCGTACAAAAATTTAAAACTTCATAATAAACCTAATGAATTTGTACGAGTCCTTTGAACATCGTACGACAACTTAGGACATCTTACGACTCTTTATGCCACATTAGCAACTCGAAAAGAACGCTAGTATAATGTAGGACGCGTTACAGCTCCTAAGAACACCTTACACCACCGTACGAAACATTAAAACTCCATAATAATCCTAATGAATTCGTCCGAGTCCTTTGAACATTGTACGACAACTTAGGACATCTTACGACTCTTTATGCCAAATTAGCAACTCGAAAAGAACGTTAGTATAATGTAGGACGCCTTACAGCTCCTAAGAACACCTTACACCACCGTACGAAACATTAAAACTCCATAATAAACCTAATGAATTCGTCTGAGTCGTTTGAACATCGAACGACAACTCAGGAGATGTTATGGCTCAGCATACGGCACTAGCAACATGAAAAGCACGTTAGAATAATGTAGGACGCGTTACAACTCCTAAGAACACCTTACATCACCGTACAAAACTTTAAAACTCCATAATAAACCAAATTAATTCGTACGAGTCGTTTGAACATCGTACGACAACTTAGGACATCTTACGACTCTTTATGCCACATTAGAAACATGAAAAGCAGGTTAGAATAATGTAGGACGCGTTACAACTCCTAAGAACAACTTACATCACCGTACAAAAATTTAAAACTCCATAATAAACCTAATGAATTTGTACGAGTCCTTTGAACATCATACGACAACTTAGGACATCTTACGACTCTTTATGCCACATTAGCAACTCGAAAAGAACGCTAGTATAATGTAGGACGCGTTACAGCTCCTAAGAACACCTTACACCACCGTACGAAACATTAAAACTCCATAATAATCCTAATGAATTCGTCCGAGTCCTTTAAACATCGTACGACAACTTAGGACATCTTACGACTCTTTATGCCACATTAGCAACTCGAAAAGAACGTTAGTATAATGTAGGACGCCTTACAGCTCCTAAGAACACCTTACACCACAGTACGAAACATTAAAACTCCATAATAAACCTAATGAATTCGTCTGGGTCGTTTGAACATCGAACGACAACTTAGGACATCTTACGACTCTTTATGCCACATTAGCAACTCGAAATGAACATTAGTATAATGTAGTACGCCTTACAGATCCTAAGAACACCTTACACCACCGTACGAAATGTTAAAACTCCGTAATAAACCTAATGAATTCGTCTGAATCCTTTGAACATCGTACGGCAACTTAGGACATCTTACGACTCTTTACGCCAAATTCGCAACATGAAAAGCATGTTAGAATAACGTAGGACGCGTTACAACTCCTAAGAACAACTTACATCACCGTACAAAAATTTAAAACTCCATAACAAACCTAATGAATTTGTACGAGTCCTTTGAACATCGTACGACAACTTAGGACATCTTACGACCCTTTATGCCACATTAGCAACTCGAAAAGAACGTTAGTATAATGTCGGATGCCTTACAGCTCCTAAGAACACCTTACACCACCGTACGAAACATTAAAACTCCATAATAAACCTAATGAATTCGTTCGAGTCCTTTGAACATCGTACAACAACTTAAGACATCTTAAGACTCTATATGCCACATTAGCAACTCTAAAAGAACGTTAGTATGATGTAGGACGCCTTACAGCTCCTAAGAACACCTTACACCACCGTACGAAACATTAAAACTCCGTAATAAACCTAATGAATTCGTCCGAGTCCTTTGAACATCGAACGACAACTTAGGACATCTTAAGACTCTTTATGCCACATTAGCAAATCGAAAAGAACGTTAGTATAATGTAGGACGCGTTACAACTCCTAAGAACACCTTACACCACCGTACGAAACATTAAAACTCCATAATAAACCTAATGAATTCGTCCGAGTCCTTTGAACATCGTACGACAACTTAGGACATCTTACGACTCTTTATGCCACATTAGCAACTCGAAATGAACATTAGTATAATGTAGTACGCCTTACAGCTCCTAAGAACACCTTACAGCACCGTACGAAACGTTAAAACTCCATAATAAACCTAATGAATTCGTCTGAGTCCTTTGAACATCGTACGACAACTCAGGAGATGTTATGGCTCAGCATACGGCACTAGCAACATGAAAAGCACGTTAGAATAATGTAGGACGCGTTACAACTCCTAAGAACACCTTACATCACCGTACAAAACTTTAAAACTCCATAATAAACCAAATTAATTCGTACGAGTCGTTTGAACATCGTACGACAACTTAGGACATCTTACGACTCTTTATGCCACATTAGAAACATGAAAAGCATGTTAGAATAATGTAGGACGCGTTACAACTCCTAAGAACAACTTACATCACCGTACAAAAATTTAAAACTCCATAATAAACCTAATGAATTTGTACGAGTCCTTTGAACATCGTACGACAACTTAGGACATCTTACGACTCTTTATGCCACATTAGCAACTCGAAAAGAACGTTAGTATAATGTAGGACGCCTTACAGCTCCTAAGAACACCTTACACCACCGTACGAAACATTAAAACTCCATAATAAACCTAATGAATTCGTCTGGGTCGTTTGAACATCGAACGACAACTTAGGACATCTTACGACTCTTTATGCCACATTAGCAACTCGAAATGAACATTAGTATAATGTAGTACGCCTTACAGATCCTAAGAACACCTTACACCACCGTACGAAATGTTAAAACTCCGTAATAAACCTAATGAATTCGTCTGAGTCCTTTGAACATCGTACGGCAACTTAGGACATCTTACGACTCTTTACGCCACATTAGCAACATGAAAAGCATGTTAGAATAACGTAGGACGCGTTACAACTCCTAAGAACAACTTACATCACCGTACAAAAATTTAAAACTCCATAACAAACCTAATGAATTTGTACGAGTCCTTTGAACATCGTACGACAACTTAGGACATCTTACGACCCTTTATGCCACATTAGCAACTCGAAAAGAACGTTAGTATAATGTAGGATGCCTTACAGCTCCTAAGAACACCTTACACCACCGTACGAAACATTAAAACTCCATAATAAACCTAATGAATTCATTCGAGTCCTTTGAACATCGTACAACAACTTAAGACATCTTAAGACTCTATATGCCACATTAGCAACTCTAAAAGAACGTTAGTATGATGTAGGACGCCTTACAGCTCCTAAGAACACCTTACACCACCGTACGAAACATTAAAACTCCGTAATAAACCTAATGAATTCGTCCGAGTCCTTTGAACATCGAACGACAACTTAGGACATCTTAAGACTCTTTATGCCACATTAGCAAATCGAGAAGAACGTTAGTATAATGTAGGACGCGTTACAACTCCTAAGAACACCTTACACCACCGTACGAAACATTAAAACTCCATAATAAACCTAATGAATTCGTCCGAGTCCTTTGAACATCGTACGACAACTTAGGACATCTTACGACTCTTTATGCCACATTAGCAACTCGAAATGAACATTAGTATAATGTAGTACGCCTTACAGCTCCTAAGAACACCTTACAGCACCGTACGAAACGTTAAAACTCCATAATAAACCTAATGAATTCGTCTGAGTCCTTTGAACATCGTACGACAACTCAGGAGATGTTATGGCTCAGCATACGGCACTAGCAACATGAAAAGCACGTTAGAATAATGTAGGACGCGTTACAACTCCTAAGAACACCTTACATCACCGTACAAAACTTTAAAACTCCATAATAAACCAAATTAATTCGTACGAGTCGTTTGAACATCGTACGACAACTTAGGACATCTTACGACTCTTTATGCCACATTAGAAACATGAAAAGCATGTTAGAATAATGTAGGACGCGTTACAACTCCTAAGAACAACTTACATCACCGTACAAAAATTTAAAACTCCATAATAAACCTAATGAATTTGTACGAGTCCTTTGAACATCGTACGACAACTTAGGACATCTTACGACTCTTTATGCCACATTAGCAACTCGAAAAGAACGTTAGTATAATGTAGGACGCCTTACAGCTCCTAAGAACACCTTACACCACCGTACGAAACATTAAAACTCCATAATAAACCTAATGAATTCGTCTGGGTCGTTTGAACATCGAACGACAACTTAGGACATCTTACGACTCTTTATGCCACATTAGCAACTCGAAATGAACATTAGTATAATGTAGTACGCCTTACAGATCCTAAGAACACCTTACACCACCGTACGAAATGTTAAAACTCCGTAATAAACCTAATGAATTCGTCTGAGTCCTTTGAACATCGTACGGCAACTTAGGACATCTTACGACTCTTTACGCCACATTAGCAACATGAAAAGCATGTTAGAATAACGTAGGACGCGTTACAACTCCTAAGAACAACTTACATCACCGTACAAAAATTTAAAACTCCATAACAAACCTAATGAATTTGTACGAGTCCTTTGAACATCGTACGACAACTTAGGACATCTTACGACCCTTTATGCCACATTAGCAACTCGAAAAGAACGTTAGTATAATGTAGGATGCCTTACAGCTCCTAAGAACACCTTACACCACCGTACGAAACATTAAAACTCCATAATAAACCTAATGAATTCATTCGAGTCCTTTGAACATCGTACAACAACTTAAGACATCTTAAGACTCTATATGCCACATTAGCAACTCTAAAAGAACGTTAGTATGATGTAGGACGCCTTACAGCTCCTAAGAACACCTTACACCACCGTACGAAACATTAAAACTCCGTAATAAACCTAATGAATTCGTCCGAGTCCTTTGAACAACGTACGACAACTTAGGACATCTTAAGACTCTTTATGCCACATTAGCAAATCGAAAAGAACGTTAGTATAATGTAGGACGCGTTACAACTCCTAAGAACACCTTACACCACCGTACGAAACATTAAAACTCCATAATAAACCTAATGAATTCGTCCGAGTCCTTTGAACATCGTACGACAACTTAGGACATCTTACGACTCTTTATGCCACATTAGCAACTCGAAATGAACATTAGTATAATGTAGTACGCCTTACAGCTCCTAAGAACACCTTACAGCACCGTACGAAACGTTAAAACTCCATAATAAACCTAATGAATTCCTCCGAGTCCTTTGAACATCGTACGACAACTCAGGAGATGTTATGGCTCAGCATACGGCACTAGCAACATGAAAAGCACGTTAGAATAATGTAGGACGCGTTACAACTCCTAAGAACACCTTACATCACCGTACAAAACTTTAAAACTCCATAATAAACCAAATTAATTCGTACGAGTCGTTTGAACATCGTACGACAACTTAGGACATCTTACGACTCTTTATGCCACATTAGAAACATGAAAAGCATGTTAGAATAATGTAGGACGCGTTACAACTCCTAAGAACAACTTACATCACCGTACAAAAATTTAAAACTCCATAATAAACCTAATGAATTTGTACGAGTCCTTTGAACATCGTACGACAACTTAGGACATCTTACGACTCTTTATGCCACATTAGCAACTCGAAAAGAACGCTAGTATAATGTAGGACGCGTTACAGCTCCTAAGAACACCTTACACCACCGTACGAAACATTAAAATTCCATAATAATCCTAATGAATTCGTCCGAGTCCTTTAAACATCGTACGACAACTTAGGACATCTTACGACTCTTTATGCCACATTAGCAACTCGAAAAGAACGTTAGTATAATGTAGGACGCCTTACAGCTCCTAAGAACACCTTACACCACAGTACGAAACATTAAAACTCCATAATAAACCTAATGAATTCGTCTGGGTCGTTTGAACATCGAACGGCAACTTAGGACATCTTACGACTCTTTACGCCACATTAGCAACATGAAAAGCATGTTAGAATAACGTAGGACGCGTTACAACTCCTAAGAACAACTTACATCACCGTACAAAAATTTAAAACTCCATAACAAACCTAATGAATTTGTACGAGTCCTTTGAACATCGTACGACAACTTAGGACATCTTACGACCCTTTATGCCACATTAGCAACTCGAAAAGAACGTTAGTATAATGTAGGATGCCTTACAGCTCCTAAGAACACCTTACACCACCGTACGAAACATTAAAACTCCATAATAAACCTAATGAATTCATTCGAGTCCTTTGAACATCGTACAACAACTTAAGACATCTTAAGACTCTATATGCCACATTAGCAACTCTAAAAGAACGTTAGTATGATGTAGGACGCCTTACAGCTCCTAAGAACACCTTACACCACCGTACGAAACATTAAAACTCCGTAATAAACCTAATGAATTCGTCCGAGTCCTTTGAACAACGTACGACAACTTAGGACATCTTAAGACTCTTTATGCCACATTAGCAAATCGAAAAGAACGTTAGTATAATGTAGGACGCGTTACAACTCCTAAGAACACCTTACACCACCGTACGAAACATTAAAACTCCATAATAAACCTAATGAATTCGTCCGAGTCCTTTGAACATCGTACGACAACTTAGGACATCTTACGACTCTTTATGCCACATTAGCAACTCGAAATGAACATTAGTATAATGTAGTACGCCTTACAGCTCCTAAGAACACCTTACAGCACCGTACGAAACGTTAAAACTCCATAATAAACCTAATGAATTCCTCCGAGTCCTTTGAACATCGTACGACAACTCAGGAGATGTTATGGCTCAGCATACGGCACTAGCAACATGAAAAGCACGTTAGAATAATGTAGGACGCGTTACAACTCCTAAGAACACCTTACATCACCGTACAAAACTTTAAAACTCCATAATAAACCAAATTAATTCGTACGAGTCGTTTGAACATCGTACGACAACTTAGGACATCTTACGACTCTTTATGCCACATTAGAAACATGAAAAGCAGGTTAGAATAATGTAGGACGCGTTACAACTCCTAAGAACAACTTACATCACCGTACAAAAATTTAAAACTCCATAATAAACCTAATGAATTTGTACGAGTCCTTTGAACATCATACGACAACTTAGGACATCTTACGACTCTTTATGCCACATTAGCAACTCGAAAAGAACGCTAGTATAATGTAGGACGCGTTACAGCTCCTAAGAACACCTTACACCACCGTACGAAACATTAAAATTCCATAATAATCCTAATGAATTCGTCCGAGTCCTTTAAACATCGTACGACAACTTAGGACATCTTACGACTCTTTATGCCACATTAGCAACTCGAAAAGAACGTTAGTATAATGTAGGACGCCTTACAGCTCCTAAGAACACCTTACACCACAGTACGAAGCATTAAAACTCCATAATAAACCTAATGAATTCGTCTGGGTCGTTTGAACATCGAACGACAACTTAGGACATCTTACGACTCTTTATGCCACATTAGCAACTCGAAATGAACATTAGTATAATGTAGTACGCCTTACAGATCCTAAGAACACCTTACACCACCGTACGAAATGTTAAAACTCCGTAATAAACCTAATGAATTCGTCTGAGTCCTTTGAACATCGTACGGCAACTTAGGACATCTTACGACTCTTTACGCCAAATTCGCAACATGAAAAGCATGTTAGAATAACGTAGGACGCGTTACAACTCCTAAGAACAACTTACATCACCGTACAAAAATTTAAAACTCCATAACAAACCTAATGAATTTGTACGAGTCCTTTGAACATCGTACGACAACTTAGGACATCTTACGACCCTTTATGCCACATTAGCAACTCGAAAAGAACGTTAGTATAATGTCGGATGCCTTACAGCTCCTAAGAACACCTTACACCACCGTACGAAACATTAAAACTCCATAATAAACCTAATGAATTCGTTCGAGTCCTTTGAACATCGTACAACAACTTAAGACATCTTAAGACTCTATATGCCACATTAGCAACTCTAAAAGAACGTTAGTATGATGTAGGACGCCTTACAGCTCCTAAGAACACCTTACACCACCGTACGAAACATTAAAACTCCGTAATAAACCTAATGAATTCGTCCGAGTCCTTTGAACATCGAACGACAACTTATGACATCTTAAGACTCTTTATGCCACATTAGCAAATCGAAAAGAACGTTAGTATAATGTAGGACGCGTTACAACTCCTAAGAACACCTTACACCACCGTACGAAACATTAAAACTCCATAATAAACCTAATGAATTCGTCCGAGTCCTTTGAACATCGTACGACAACTTAGGACATCTTACGACTCTTTATGCCACATTAGCAACTCGAAATGAACATTAGTATAATGTAGTACGCCTTACAGCACCGTACGAAACGTTAAAACTCCATAATAAACCTAATGAATTCTTCCGAGTCCTTTGAACATCGTACGACAACTCAGGAGATGTTATGGCTCAGTATACGGCACTAGCAACATGAAAAGCACGTTAGAATAATGTAGGACGCGTTACAACTCCTAAGAACACCTTACATCACCGTACAAAACTTTAAAACTCTATAATAAACCAAATTAATTCGTACGAGTCCTTTGAACATCGTACGACAACTTAGGACATCTTACGACTCTTTATGCCACATTAGAAACATGAAAAGCATGTTAGAATAATGTAGGACGCGTTACAACTCCTAAGAACAACTTACATCACCGTACAAAAATTTAAAACTCCATAATAAACCTAATGAATTTGTACGAGTCCTTTGAACATCGTACGACAACTTAGGACATCTTACGACTCTTTATGCCACATTAGCAACTCGAAAAGAATGCTAGTATAATGTAGGACGCCTTACAGCTCCTAAGAACACCTTACACCACCGTACGAAACATTAAAACTCCATAATAAACCTAATAAATTCCACTACAACAAAATTGGGTTTTTAGTACGCCCAAAAGTGTCCTATAATGGTACTTTATAGGACCTTTCATTTAATAGGACCAATAGTAAAAGCGTTTCATGTAAAGGGGTTGTAATAAGTCCCGAAACTTAAAAAGCGTCCTAATATCGCAAATAAGATTATGAAACCAATTTTATGGTCGCATAATATGTCTATAAACAACTTAAAAAGCATCCTAACAAAAACATATAAGGACACTTTTACAATGTTACAATATGTGGTTACTTACTTTTAATCTTATGATACACGTACAAGCGTCTTTAAAAATTAGTTTATAGGACTCTTATAATGTAACAGTATAGGTACTTTAGTACTAAGAAAAGAGTCCTAATATCCCAAATAAGATTATGAAACCAATTTTATGGTCGCATAATATGTCTATGAACAACTCAAAAAACGTCCTAATAAAAACATATAAGGAC
The DNA here is from genome assembly GCA_030867185.1 of Tagetes erecta. NCBI lineage: Eukaryota > Viridiplantae > Streptophyta > Magnoliopsida > Asterales > Asteraceae > Tagetes > Tagetes erecta. The sequence continues at coordinate 42,678,937 of CM061487.1, read as the reverse complement.
ACTTTTACAATGTTACAATATATGACTACTTACTTTCACTACAAAAAATCCGACCATTAGTGGCGTCAGTTATCGCCGCTAAAAGACCCATAAGTCGCAGCTAAAGGTATTAGCGGTGACATATCGTCGCTAATGAGTCGCCGCTATTGCTTTGTCACTAATGTTTGCCTTGTCGCCGCTAGTGCTAAAGAGTCGCCACTAAAGGTCCATGAACATTTTTCAATTATTTTTGATGATAATTCCAGCAGTTTCATGTTTTTCCCAAAACAATATACAAACAACATATCAATCAAATACATACATACACAACAAATACCAGAACCATTATATTATATTTAGTTATATAAAAGTACATAATCGCTAACATATAGTCGTTGTCTAATTAAAGTCACAAACATAAAACTACAAGTTAAAAACACAAAACTAGTTCAAAATCATTTAGGTCTCCGATGTCCGTATCATCTTAGTTGCCTTCATGATGTTTGAAAAACTTAATGTTTGAGAACTCTTCACTCTTATGTTCGTTTAATCCTGCAAACACATACATATAAATTGAACAGTTTGAAAAACAAACACTATGATAAGTTTGATCTCACTTTGTATAATTTATGTACTATACCTTTTCCTTTCCGTTTTCAAATCGGCCCACATTCTTTGTCCAAGACCCGGTTTCTTCCACCCATACAAATATCAACTAAAACCTCCAAGAAACAACATTTATCTCCAACAATCACCGCCATTCATCATCGACCCCCATAGACTACCGTTGTAACACCCTAGTACCATCACCAATCACCACTTATCACAACCATGAAACACCGAAACCTGCTGTTGTAACATAACCATCATCGTAGCACAACCCCACCACCACCACTTTAAGAGCTTTAACCGTCGCCACTACTGCTGCACTCTTTTACTGACTATAACTTTCAAACCATAGCGTTTAAGAAAATGCCTTTACCACCATTAGAATCGTCTCGTCAAGACGAAGAATTTGATATATAATATGTGTCATGGAAACTGCCGGAGAAGCTGAAAATCAACCGGAAACAAAGAACACATACAAGAAGAACCTTAGCCGCCGCATCATTCAAACAAAGATATCTTCTCAACGATTAAGAACTGGAGGAAACTACCACCACCATTAGATTCCTTGCGTCGAGACGAAGAAAATGATATATAATACTCGCTATGAACACGCCGACAAGTTGCCGGAAAAACGAAGAAGGAAGGGGTTAAATTAACCCTAGCAGCCGCAATCTTCAAATGGCGATAACTTTTTCATAGTTACGAGTTAGATGACGCATTTACTATCATTGGAACCGTCTCATCGAGACGAAGATTTTGATAAATAATAGGTCCCGTGGGGATGTCGGAGCTGGCCGGAAAACGGCCGGAAAGGTGACGGCTGCAAGTTGTGTGGATGATACTAGGGTTTTTGAAAAGATGAAATTGAGATGATAAAGTGTATTTATAGGTAGGGTTTGGCTACTGGGCTTTTTAATTTTATAACGCGTGTAACGCACTGCGTCTAGTATCGTTTCCCATATCAAATTTCCGTCAAAGCTTACATTTTTTTTCACGATGTTCCAAATCGTTTTTAAGTATTATTTCCTTGATTGTAAATTGATGTATCTGAACGTGCTTAATAACTAAACCAACCCCGAACTTTATTAGCTTGTTTATTTCTTTTTTTATCATGATATATTATAATAACACGACAATGAATAAGTGTTTTACAAAGGTTTAAGTTATAAAACTCAAGTGTCAAGTGTCCTATTAAGCTCTGTTATATTAAAACTCTAGCAAATAAGCGTCCTATAAAACTGATGTTTTATGACTCAAATATCGAGTGTCGTATTACAATGTGTTATTATAAAACCACAATGATTAAGCGTTCTATAAATGTTAAAGTTATAATACTCAAATGTCAAGTGTCCTATTAACTCGTGTTCTAATATGACTTCAACTAGAAAGGGTCCTATAACACTGAACACTTAAGACTCAACTAAAAAGTGTCCTATTAAGTAATGTTATAATAGGACCTCCTTTCATCCAGTGTCCTATTACATTACCACATAATGGGACACCAACAACTTAATGTCTTATAAATTACATTATTAGGATCTACATTCTAAGTGTCTTATTAAGTTATATGATAATAGGACCCCAAAAAGTCATCCATCCTATTAAATAATTTTTTAGGACACCGATTTAGTAGAGTATATTATCAAAGGACCCTAAAATTTCATTCGTCCTATTAAATAGTTTTTTAGGACCATCTTTTACAAGCGTCTCACACAAAAGGTCCTAAAAAGCCATTTTTGTTGTAGTGTTCGGTCGAGTCCTTTGAAGATCGTACAACAACTTAAGAAATTTTAAGACTCTATATGCCACATTAGCAACTCGAAAAGAACGTTAGTATGATGTAGGACGCCTTACAGCTCCTAAGAACACCTTACACCACCGTACGAAACATTAAAACTCCATAATAAACCTAATGAATTCGTCCGAGTCCTTTGAACATCGTACGACAACTTAGGACATCTTAAGACTCTTTATGCCACATTAGCAAATCGAAAAGAACGTTAGTATAATGTAGGACGCGTTACAGCTCCTAAGAACACCTTACACCACCGTACGAAACATTAAAACTCCATAATAAACCTAATGAATTCGTCCGAGTCCTTTGAACATCGTACGACAACTTAGGACATCTTACGACTCTTTATGCCACATTAGCAACTCAAAATGAATATTAGTATAATGTAGTACGCCTTACAGCTCCTAAGAACACCTTACACCACCGTACGAAACGTTAAAACTCCATAATAAACCTAATGAATTCGTCCGAGTCCTTTGAACATCGTACGACAACTCAGGAGTTGTTACGGCTCAGTATACGACACTAGCAACATGAAAAGTACGTTAGAATAATGTAGGACGCGTTACAACTCCTAAGAACACCTTACATCACCGTACAAAACTTTAAAACTCCATAATAAACCAAGTTAATTCGTACGAGTCCTTTGAACATCGTACGACAACTTAGGACATCTTACGACTCTTTATGCCACATTAGAAACATGAAAAGCATGTTAGAATAATGTAGGACGCGTTACAACTCCTAAGAACACCTTACATCACCGTACAAAACTTTAAAACTCCATAGTGAACCTAATGAATTTGTACGAGTCCTTTGAACATCGTACGACAACTTAGGACATCTTACGACTCTTTATGCCACATTAGCAAATTGAAAAGAACGTTAGTATAATGTAGAACGCGTTACAGCTCCTAAGAACACCTTACACCACCGTACGAAACATTAAAACTCCATAATAATCCTAATGAATTCGTCCGAGTCCTTTGAACATCGTACGACAACTTAGGAAATCTTATGACTCTTTATGCCACATTAGCAAATCGAAAAGAACGTTAGTATAATGTAGGACGCGTTACAGATCCTAACAACACCTTACACCACCGTACGAAACATTAAAACTCCATAATAAACCTAATGAATTCGTCCGAGTCCTTTGAACATCGTACGTCAACTTAGGACATCTTACGACTCTTTATGCCACATTAGCAACATGAAAAGCATGTTAGAATAATGTAGGACGCGTTACAACTCCTAAGAACAACTTACATCACCGTACAAAAATTTAAAACTCCATAATAAACCTAATGAATTTGTACGAGTCCTTTGAACATCGTACGACAACTTAGGACATCTTACGACTCTTTATGCCACATTAGCAACTCGAAAAGAACGTTAGTATAATGTAGGACGCCTTACAGCTCCTAAGAACACCTTATACCACCGTACGAAACATTAAAACTCCATAATAAACCTAATGAATTCGTTCGAGTCCTTTGAACATCGTACGACAACTTAGGACATCTTAAGACTCTTTATGCCACATTAGCAAATCGAAAAGAACGTTAGTATAATGTAGGACGCGTTACAGCTCCTAAGAACACCTTACACCACCGTACGAAACATTAAAACTCCATAATAAACCTAATGAATTCATCCGAGTCCTTTGAACATCGTACGACAACTTAGGACATCTTACGACTCTTTATGCCACATTAGGAACTCAAAATGAATATTAGTATAATGTAGTACGCCTTACAGCTCCTAAGAACACCTTACACCACCGTACGAAACGTTAAAACTCCATAATAAACCTAATGAATTCGTCCGAGTCCTTTGAACATCGTACGACAACTCAGGAGTTGTTACGGCTCAGTATACGACACTAGCAACATGAAAAGTACGTTAGAATAATGTAGGACGCGTTACAACTCCTAAGAACACCTTACATCACCGTACAAAACTTTAAAACTCCATAATAAACCAAGTTAATTCGTACGAGTCCTTTGAACATCGTACGACAACTTAGGACATCTTACGACTCTTTATGCCACATTAGAAACATGAAAAGCATGTTAGAATAATGTAGGACGCGTTACAACTCCTAAGAACACCTTACATCACCGTACAAAACTTTAAAACTCCATAGTGAACCTAATGAATTTGTACGAGTCCTTTGAACATCGTACGACAACTTAGGAAATCTTATGACTCTTTATGCCACATTAGCAAATCGAAAAGAACGTTAGTATAATGTAGGACGCGTTACAGATCCTAACAACACCTTACACCACCGTACGAAACATTAAAACTCCATAATAAACCTAATGAATTCGTCCGAGTCCTTTGAACATCGTACGTCAACTTAGGACATCTTACGACTCTTTATGCCACATTAGCAACATGAAAAGCATGTTAGAATAATGTAGGACGCGTTACAACTCCTAAGAACAACTTACATCACCGTACAAAAATTTAAAACTCCATAATAAACCTAATGAATTTGTACGAGTCCTTTGAACATCGTACGACAACTTAGGACATCTTACGACTCTTTATGCCACATTAGCAACTCGAAAAGAACGTTAGTATAATGTAGGACGCCTTACAGCTCCTAAGAACACCTTATACCACCGTACGAAACATTAAAACTCCATAATAAACCTAATGAATTCGTTCGAGTCCTTTGAACATCGTACGACAACTTAGGACATCTTAAGACTCTTTATGCCACATTAGCAAATCGAAAAGAACGTTAGTATAATGTAGGACGCGTTACAGCTCCTAAGAACACCTTACACCACCGTACGAAACATTAAAACTCCATAATAAACCTAATGAATTCGTCCGAGTCTTTTGAACATCGTACGACAACTTAGGACATCTTACGACTCTTTATGCCACATTAGCAACTCGAAATGAACATTAGTATAATGTAGTACGCCTTACAGCTCCTAAGAACACCTTACAGCACCGTACGAAACGTTAAAACTCCATATTAAACCTAATGAATTCGTCCGAGTCCTTTGAACATCGTACGACAACTCAGGAGATGTTATGGCTCAGTATACGGCACTAGCAACATGAAAAGCACGTTAGAATAATGTAGGACGCGTTACAACTCCTAAGAACACCTTACATCACCGTACAAAACTTTAAAACTCCATAATAAACCAAATTAATTCGTACGAGTCCTTTGAACATCGTACGACAACTTAGGACATCTTACGACTCTTTATGCCACATTTGAAACATGAAAAGCATGTTAGAATAATGTAGGACGCGTTACAACTCCTAAGAACAACTTACATCACCGTACAAAAATTTAATACTCCATAATAAACCTAATGAATTTGTACGAGTCCTTTGAACATCGTACGACAACTTAGGACATCTTACGACTCTTTATACCACATTAACAACTCGAAAAGAACGCTAGTATAATGTAGGACGCCTTACAGCTCCTAAGAACACCTTACACCACCGTACGAAACATTAAAACTCCATAATAAACCTAATGAATTCGTTCGAGTCCTTTGAAGATCGTACAACAACTTAAGACATCTTAAGACTCTATATGCCACATTAGCAACTCGAAAAGAACGTTAGTATGATGTAGGACGCCTTACAGCTCCTAAGAACACCTTACACCACCGTACGAAACATTAAAACTCCATAATAAACCTAATGAATTCGTCCGAGTCCTTTGAACATCGTACGACAACTTAGGACATCTTAAGACTCTTTATGCCACATTAGCAAATCGAAAAGAACGTTAGTATAATGTAGGACGCGTTACAGCTCCTAAGAACACCTTACACCACCGTACGTAACATTAAAACTCCATAATAAACCTAATGAATCCGTCCGAGTCCTTTGAACATCGTACGACAACGTAGGACATCTTACGACTCTTTATGCCACATTAGCAACTCGAAATTAATATTAGTATAATGTAGTACGCCTTACAGCTCCTAAGAACACCTTACACCACCGTACGAAACGTTAAAACTCCATAATAAACCTAATGAATTCGGCCGAGTCCTTTGAACATCGTACGACAACTCAGGAGTTGTTACGGCTCAGTATACGGCACTAGCAACATGAAAAGTACGTTAGAATAATGTAGGACGCGTTACAACTCCTAAGAACACCTTACATCACCGTACAAAACTTTAAAACTCCATAATAAACCAAATTAATTCGTACGAGTCCTTTGAACATCGTACGACAACTTAGGACATCTTACGACTCTTTATGCCACATTAGAAACATGAAAAGCATGTTAGAATAATGTAGGACGCGTTACAACTCCTAAGAACACCTTACATCACCGTACAAAACTTTAAAACTCCATAATGAACCTAATGAATTTGTACGAGTCCTTTGAACATCGTACGACAACTTAGGACATCTTACGACTCTTTGTGCCACATTAGCAAATCGAAAAGAACGTTAGTATAATGTAGAACGCGTTACAGCTCCTAAGAACACCTTACACCACCGTACGAAACATTAAAACTCCATAATAATCCTAATGAATTCGTCCGAGTCCTTTGAACATCGTACGACAACTTAGGAAATCTTATGACTCTTTATGCCACATTAGCAAATCGAAAAGAACGTTAGTATAATGTAGGACGCGTTACAGATCCTAACAACACCTTACACCACCGTACAAAACATTAAAACTCCATAATAAACCTAATGAATTCGTCCGAGTCCTTTGAACATCGTACGGCAACTTAGGACATCTTACGACTCTTTATGCCACATTAGCAACATGAAAAGCATGTTAGAATAATGTAGGACGCGTTACAACTCCTAAGAACAACTTACATCACCGTACAAAAATTTAAAACTCCATAATAAACCTAATGAATTTGTACGAGTCCTTTGAACATCGTACGACATCTTAGGACATCTTACGACTCTTTATGCCACATTAGCAACTCGAAAAGAACGTTAGTATAATGTAGGACGCCTTACAGCTCCTAAGAACACCTTACACCACCGTACGAAACATTAAAACTCCATAATAAACCTAATGAATTCGTTCGAGTCCTTTGAACATCGTACGACAACTTAGGACATCTTAAGACTCTTTATGCCACATTAGCAAATTGAAAAGAACGTTAGTATAATGTAGGACGCGTTACAGCTCCTAAGAACACCTTACACCACCGTACGAAACATTAAAACTCCATAATAAACCTAATGAATTCGTCTGAGTCCTTTGAACATCGTACGACAACTTAGGACATCTTAAGACTCTTTATGCCACATTAGCAAATCGAAAAGAACGTTAGTATAATGTAGGACACGTTACAGCTCCTAAGAACACCTTACACCACCGTACGAAACATTAAAACTCCATAATAAACCTAATGAATTCGTCCGAGTCCTTTGAACATCGTACGACAACTCAGGAGATGTTATGGCTCAGTATACGGCACTAGCAACATGAAAAGCACGTTAGAATAATGTAGGACGCGTTACAACTCCTAAGAACACCTTATATCACCGTACAAAACTTTAAAACTCCATAATAAACCAAATTAATTCGTACGAGTCCTTTGAACATCGTACGACAACTTAGCACATCTTACGACTCTTTATGCCACATTAGAAACAAGAAAAGCATGTTAGAATAATGTAGGACGCGTTACAACTCCTAAGAACAACTTACATCACCGTACAAAAATTTAAAACTCCATAATAAACCTAATGAATTTGTACGAGTCCTTTGAACATCGTACGACAACTTAGGACATCTTACGACTCTTTATGCCACATTAGCAACTCGAAAAGAACGCTAGTATAATGTAGGACGCCTTACAGCTCCTAAGAACACCTTACACCACCGTACGAAACATTAAAACTCCATAATAAACCTAATGAATTCGTTCGAGTCCTTTGAACATCGTACGACAACTTAGGACATCTTAAGACTCTTTATGCCACATTAGCAAATCGAAAAGAACGTTAGTATAATGTAGGACGCGTTACAGCTCCTAACAACACCTTACACCACCGTACGACACATTAAAACTCCATAATAAACCTAATGAATTCGTCCGAGTCCTTTGAACATCGTACGGCAACTTAGGAAATCTTACGACTCTTTATGCCACATTAGCAACATGAAAAGCATGTTAGAATAATGTAGGACGCGTTACAACTCCTAAGAACAACTTACATCACCGTACAAAAATTTAAAACTCCATAACAAACCTAATGAATTTGTATGAGTCCTTTGAACATCGTACGACAACTTAGGACATCCTACGACTCTTTATGCCACATTAGCAACTCGAAAAGAACGTTAGTATAATGTAGGACGCCTTACAGCTCCTAAGAACACCTTATACCACCGTACGAAACATTAAAACTCCATAATAAACCTAATGAATTCGTCCGAGTCCTTTGAACATCGTACGACAACTTAGGAAATCTTATGACTCTTTATGCCACATTAGCAAATCGAAAAGAACGTTAGTATAATGTAGGACGCGTTACAGATCCTAACAACACCTTACACCACCGTACGAAACATTAAAACTCCATAATAAACCTAATGAATTCGTCCGAGTCCTTTGAACATCGTACGTCAACTTAGGACATCTTACGACTCTTTATGCCACATTAGCAACATGAAAAGCATGTTAGAATAATGTAGGACGCGTTACAACTCCTAAGAACAACTTACATCACCGTACAAAAATTTAAAACTCCATAATAAACCTAATGAATTTGTACGAGTCCTTTGAACATCGTACGACAACTTAGGACATCTTACGACTCTTTATGCCACATTAGCAACTCGAAAAGAACGTTAGTATAATGTAGGACGCCTTACAGCTCCTAAGAACACCTTATACCACCGTACGAAACATTAAAACTCCATAATAAACCTAATGAATTCGTTCGAGTCCTTTGAACATCGTACGACAACTTAGGACATCTTAAGACTCTTTATGCCACATTAGCAAATCGAAAAGAACGTTAGTATAATGTAGGACGCGTTACAGCTCCTAAGAACACCTTACACCACCGTACGAAACATTAAAACTCCATAATAAACCTAATGAATTCGTCCGAGTCTTTTGAACATCGTACGACAACTTAGGACATCTTACGACTCTTTATGCCACATTAGCAACTCGAAATGAACATTAGTATAATGTAGTACGCCTTACAGCTCCTAAGAACACCTTACAGCACCGTACGAAACGTTAAAACTCCATATTAAACCTAATGAATTCGTCTGAGTCCTTTGAACATCGTACGACAACTCAGGAGATGTTATGGCTCAGTATACGGCACTAGCAACATGAAAAGCACGTTAGAATAATGTAGGACGCGTTACAACTCCTAAGAACACCTTACATCACCGTACAAAACTTTAAAACTCCATAATAAACCAAATTAATTCGTACGAGTCCTTTGAACATCGTACGACAACTTAGGACATCTTACGACTCTTTATGCCACATTTGAAACATGAAAAGCATGTTAGAATAATGTAGGACGCGTTACAACTCGTAAGAACAACTTACATCACCGTACAAAAATTTAATACTCCATAATAAACCTAATGAATTTGTACGAGTCCTTTGAACATCGTACGACAACTTAGGACATCTTACGACTCTTTATGCCACATTAGCAACTCGAAAAGAACGCTAGTATAATGTAAGACGCCTTACAGCTCCTAAGAACACCTTACACCACCGTACGAAACATTAAAACTCCATAATAAACCTAATGAATTCGTTCGAGTCCTTTGAAGATCGTACAACAACTTAGGAAATCTTATGACTCTTTATGCCACATTAGCAAATCGAAAAGAACGTTAGTATAATGTAGGAAGCGTTACAACTCCTAAGAACAACTTACATCACCGTACAAAAATTTAAAACTCCATAACAAACCTAATGAATTTGTACGAGTCCTTTGAACATCGTACGACAACTTAGGACATCTTACGACTCTTTATGCCACATTAGCAACTCGAAAAGAACGTTAGTATAATGTAGGACGCCTTACAGCTCCTAAGAACACCTTATACCACCGTACGAAACATTAAAACTCCATAATAAACCTAATGAATTCGTCCGAGTCCTTTGAACATCGTACGACAACTTAGGACATCTTAAGACTCTTTATGCCACATTAGCAAATCGAAAAGAACGTTAGTATAATGTAGGACGCGTTACAGCTCCTAAGAACACCTTACACCACCGTACGAAACATTAAAACTCCATAATAAACCTAATGAATTCGTCCGAGTCTTTTGAACATCGTACGACAACTTAGGACATCTTACGACTCTTTATGCCACATTAGCAACTCGAAATGAACATTAGTATAATGTAGTACGCCTTACAGCTCCTAAGAACACCTTACAGCACCGTACGAAACGTTAAAACTCCATATTAAACCTAATGAATTCGTCCGAGTCCTTTGAACATCGTACGACAACTCAGGAGATGTTATGGCTCAGTATACGGCACTAGCAACATGAAAAGCACGTTAGAATAATGTAGGACGCGTTACAACTCCTAAGAACAACTTACATCACCGTACAAAACTTTAAAACTCCATAATAAACCAAATTAATTCGTACGAGTCCTTTGAACATCGTACGACAACTTAGGACATCTTACGACTCTTTATGCCACATTTGAAACATGAAAAGCATGTTAGAATAATGTAGGACGCGTTACAACTCCTAAGAACAACTTACATCACCGTACAAAAATTTAATACTCCATAATAAACCTAATGAATTTGTACGAGTCCTTTGAACATCGTACGACAACTTAGGACATCTTACGACTCTTTATGCCACATTAACAACTCGAAAAGAACGCTAGTATAATGTAGGACGCCTTACAGCTCCTAAGAACACCTTACACCACCGTACGAAACATTAAAACTCCATAATAAACCTAATGAATTCGTTCGAGTCCTTTGAAGATCGTATAACAACTTAAGACATCTTAAGACTCTATATGCCACATTAGCAACTCGAAAAGAACGTTAGTATGATGTAGGACGCCTTACAGCTCCTAAGAACACCTTACACCACCGTACGAAACATTAAAACTCCATAATAAACCTAATGAATTCGTCCGAGTCCTTTGAACATCGTACGACAACTTAGGACATCTTACGACTCTTTATGCCACATTAGCAACTCGAAAAGAACGCTAGTATAATATAGGACGCCTTACAGCTCCTAAGAACACCTTACACCACCGTACGAAACATTAAAACTCCATAATAAACCTAATGAATTCGTTCGAGTCCTTTGAAGATCGTACAACAACTTAAGACATCTTAAGACTCTATATGCCACATTAGCAACTCGAAAAGAACGTTAGTATGATGTAGGACGCCTTACAGCTCCTAAGAACACCTTACACCACCGTACGAAACATTAAAACTCCATAATAAACCTAATGAATTCGTCCGAGTCCTTTGAACATCGTACGACAACTTAGGACATCTTAAGACTCTTTATGCCACATTAGCAAATCGAAAAGAACGTTAGTATAATGTAGGACGCGTTACAGCTCCTAAGAACACCTTACACCACCGTACGTAACATTAAAACTCCATAATAAACCTAATGAATTCGTCCGAGTCCTTTGAACATCGTACGACAACTTAGGACATCTTACGACTCTTTATGCCACATTAGCAACTCGAAATTAATATTAGTATAATGTAGTACGCCTTACAGCTCCTAAGAACACCTTACACCACCGTACGAAACGTTAAAACTCCATAATAAACCTAATGAATTCGGCCGAGTCCTTTGAACATCGTACGACAACTCAGGAGTTGTTACGGCTCAGTATACGGCACTAGCAACATGAAAAGCACGTTAGAATAATGTAGGACGCGTTACAACTCGTAAGAACACCTTACATCACCGTACAAAACTTTAAAACTCCATAATAAACCAAATTAATTCGTACGAGTCCTTTGAACATCGTACGACAACTTAGGACATCTTACGACTCTTTATGCCACATTTGAAACATGAAAAGCATGTTAGAATAATGTAGGACGCGTTACAACTCCTAAGAACAAATTACATCACCGTACAAAAATTTAATACTCCATAATAAACCTAATGAATTTGTACGAGTCCTTTGAACATCGTACGACAACTTAGGACATCTTACGACTCTTTATGCCACATTAACAACTCGAAAAGAACGCTAGTATAATGTAGGACGCCTTACAGCTCCTAAGAACACCTTACACCACCGTACGAAACATTAAAACTCCATAATAAACCTAATGAATTCGTTCGAGTCCTTTGAAGATCGTACAACAACTTAAGACATCTTAAGACTCTATATGCCACATTAGCAACTCGAAAAGAACGTTAGTATGATGTAGGACGCCTTACAGCTCCTAAGAACACCTTACACCACCGTACGAAACATTAAAACTCCATAATAAACCTAATGAATTCGTCCGAGTCCTTTGAACATCGTACGACAACTTAGGACATCTTACGACTCTTTATGCCACATTAGCAACTCGAAAAGAACGCTAGTATAATGTAGGACGCCTTACAGCTCCTAAGAACACCTTACACCACCGTACGAAACATTAAAACTCCATAATAAACCTAATGAATTCGTTCGAGTCCTTTGAAGATCGTACAACAACTTAAGACATCTTAAGACTCTATATGCCACATTAGCAACTCGAAAAGAACGTTAGTATGATGTAGGACGCCTTACAGCTCCTAAGAACACCTTACACCACCGTACGAAACATTAAAACTCCATAATAAACCTAATGAATTCGTCCGAGTCCTTTGAACATCGTACGACAACTTAGGACATCTTAAGACTCTTTATGCCACATTAGCAAATCGAAAAGAACGTTAGTATAATGTAGGACGCCTTACAGCTCCTAAGAACACCTTATACCACCGTACGAAACATTAAAACTCCATAATAAACCTAATGAATTCGTCCGAGTCCTTTGAACATCGTACGACAACTTAGGACATCTTAAGACTCTTTATGCCACATTAGCAAATCGAAAAGAACGTTAGTATAATGTAGGACGCGTTACAGCTCCTAAGAACACCTTACACCACCGTACGAAACATTAAAACTCCATAATAAACCTAATGAATTCGTCCGAGTCTTTTGAACATCGTACGACAACTTAGGACATCTTACGACTCTTTATGCCACATTAGCAACTCGAAATGAACATTAGTATAATGTAGTACGCCTTACAGCTCCTAAGAACACCTTACAGCACCGTACGAAACGTTAAAACTCCATATTAAACCTAATGAATTCGTCCGAGTCCTTTGAACATCGTACGACAACTCAGGAGATGTTATGGCTCAGTATACGGCACTAGCAACATGAAAAGCACGTTAGAATAATGTAGGACGCGTTACAACTCCTAAGAACAACTTACATCACCGTACAAAACTTTAAAACTCCATAATAAACCAAATTAATTCGTACGAGTCCTTTGAACATCGTACGACAACTTAGGACATCTTACGACTCTTTATGCCACATTTGAAACATGAAAAGCATGTTAGAATAATGTAGGACGCGTTACAACTCCTAAGAACAACTTACATCACCGTACAAAAATTTAATACTCCATAATAAACCTAATGAATTTGTACGAGTCCTTTGAACATCGTACGACAACTTAGGACATCTTACGACTCTTTATGCCACATTAACAACTCGAAAAGAACGCTAGTATAATGTAGGACGCCTTACAGCTCCTAAGAACACCTTACACCACCGTACGAAACATTAAAACTCCATAATAAACCTAATGAATTCGTTCGAGTCCTTTGAAGATCGTATAACAACTTAAGACATCTTAAGACTCTATATGCCACATTAGCAACTCGAAAAGAACGTTAGTATGATGTAGGACGCCTTACAGCTCCTAAGAACACCTTACACCACCGTACGAAACATTAAAACTCCATAATAAACCTAATGAATTCGTCCGAGTCCTTTGAACATCGTACGACAACTTAGGACATCTTACGACTCTTTATGCCACATTAGCAACTCGAAAAGAACGCTAGTATAATATAGGACGCCTTACAGCTCCTAAGAACACCTTACACCACCGTACGAAACATTAAAACTCCATAATAAACCTAATGAATTCGTTCGAGTCCTTTGAAGATCGTACAACAACTTAAGACATCTTAAGACTCTATATGCCACATTAGCAACTCGAAAAGAACGTTAGTATGATGTAGGACGCCTTACAGCTCCTAAGAACACCTTACACCACCGTACGAAACATTAAAACTCCATAATAAACCTAATGAATTCGTCCGAGTCCTTTGAACATCGTACGACAACTTAGGACATCTTAAGACTCTTTATGCCACATTAGCAAATCGAAAAGAACGTTAGTATAATGTAGGACGCGTTACAGCTCCTAAGAACACCTTACACCACCGTACGTAACATTAAAACTCCATAATAAACCTAATGAATTCGTCCGAGTCCTTTGAACATCGTACGACAACTTAGGACATCTTACGACTCTTTATGCCACATTAGCAACTCGAAATTAATATTAGTATAATGTAGTACGCCTTACAGCTCCTAAGAACACCTTACACCACCGTACGAAACGTTAAAACTCCATAATAAACCTAATGAATTCGGCCGAGTCCTTTGAACATCGTACGACAACTCAGGAGTTGTTACGGCTCAGTATACGGCACTAGCAACATGAAAAGCACGTTAGAATAATGTAGGACGCGTTACAACTCGTAAGAACACCTTACATCACCGTACAAAACTTTAAAACTCCATAATAAACCAAATTAATTCGTACGAGTCCTTTGAACATCGTACGACAACTTAGGACATCTTACGACTCTTTATGCCACATTTGAAACATGAAAAGCATGTTAGAATAATGTAGGACGCGTTACAACTCCTAAGAACAAATTACATCACCGTACAAAAATTTAATACTCCATAATAAACCTAATGAATTTGTACGAGTCCTTTGAACATCGTACGACAACTTAGGACATCTTACGACTCTTTATGCCACATTAACAACTCGAAAAGAACGCTAGTATAATGTAGGACGCCTTACAGCTCCTAAGAACACCTTACACCACCGTACGAAACATTAAAACTCCATAATAAACCTAATGAATTCGTTCGAGTCCTTTGAAGATCGTACAACAACTTAAGACATCTTAAGACTCTATATGCCACATTAGCAACTCGAAAAGAACGTTAGTATGATGTAGGACGCCTTACAGCTCCTAAGAACACCTTACACCACCGTACGAAACATTAAAACTCCATAATAAACCTAATGAATTCGTCCGAGTCCTTTGAACATCGTACGACAACTTAGGACATCTTACGACTCTTTATGCCACATTAGCAACTCGAAAAGAACGCTAGTATAATGTAGGACGCCTTACAGCTCCTAAGAACACCTTACACCACCGTACGAAACATTAAAACTCCATAATAAACCTAATGAATTCGTTCGAGTCCTTTGAAGATCGTACAACAACTTAAGACATCTTAAGACTCTATATGCCACATTAGCAACTCGAAAAGAACGTTAGTATGATGTAGGACGCCTTACAGCTCCTAAGAACACCTTACACCACCGTACGAAACATTAAAACTCCATAATAAACCTAATGAATTCGTCCGAGTCCTTTGAACATCGTACGACAACTTAGGACATCTTAAGACTCTTTATGCCACATTAGCAAATCGAAAAGAACGTTAGTATAATGTAGGACGCGTTACAGCTCCTAAGAACACCTTACACCACCGTACGTAACATTAAAACTCCATAATAAACCTAATTAATTCGTCCGAGTCCTTTGAACATCGTACGACAACTTAGGACATCTTACGACTCTTTATGCCACATTAGCAACTCGAAATTAATATTAGTATAATGTAGTACGCCTTACAGCTCCTAAGAACACCTTACACCACCGTACGAAACGTTAAAACTCCATAATAAACCTAATGAATTCGGCCGAGTCCTTTGAACATCGTACGACAACTCAGGAGTTGTTACGGCTCAGTATACGGCACTAGCAACATGAAAAGCACGTTAGAATAATGTAGGACGCGTTACAACTCCTAAGAACACCTTACATCACCGTACAAACTTTAAAACTCCATAATAAACCAAATTAATTCGTACGAGTCCTTTGAACATCGTACGACAACTTAGGACATCTTACGACTCTTTATGCCACATTAGAAACATGAAAAGCATGTTAGAATAATGTAGGACGCGTTACAACTCCTAAGAACAACTTACATCACCGTACAAAAATTTAAAACTCCATAACAAACCTAATGAATTTGTACGAGTCCTTTGAACATCGTACGACAACTTAGGACATCTTACGACTCTTTATGCCACATTAGCAACTCGAAAAGAACGTTAGTATAATGTAGGACGCCTTACAGCTCCTAAGAACACCTTATACCACCGTACGAAACATTAAAACTCCATAATAAACCTAATGAATTCGTCCGAGTCCTTTGAACATCGTACGACAACTTAGGAAATCTTATGACTCTTTATGCCACATTAGCAAATCGAAAAGAACGTTAGTATAATGTAGGACGCGTTACAGATCCTAACAACACCTTACACCACCGTACGACACATTAAAACTCCATAATAAACCTAATGAATTCGTCCGAGTCCTTTGAACATCGTACGTCAACTTAGGACATCTTACGACTCTTTATGCCACATTAGCAACATGAAAAGCATGTTAGAATAATGTAGGACGCGTTACAACTCCTAAGAACAACATACATCACCGTACAAAAATTTAAAACTCCATAATAAACCTAATGAATTTGTACGAGTCCTTTGAACATCGTACGACAACTTAGGACATCTTACGACTCTTTATGCCACATTAGCAACTCGAAAAGAACGTTAGTATAATGTAGGACGCCTTACAGCTCCTAAGAACACCTTATACCACCGTACGAAACATTAAAACTCCATAATAAACCTAATGAATTCGTTCGAGTCCTTTGAACATCGTACGACAACTTAGGACATCTTAAGACTCTTTATGCCACATTAGCAAATCGAAAAGAACGTTAGTATAATGTAGGACGCGTTACAGCTCCTAAGAACACCTTACACCACCGTACGAAACATTAAAACTCCATAATAAACCTAATGAATTCGTCCGAGTCTTTTGAACATCGTACGACAACTTAGGACATCTTACGACTCTTTATGCCACATTAGCAACTCGAAATGAACATTAGTATAATGTAGTACGCCTTACAGCTCCTAAGAACACCTTACAGCACCGTACGAAACGTTAAAACTCCATATTAAACCTAATGAATTCGTCCGAGTCCTTTGAACATCGTACGACAACTCAGGAGATGTTATGGCTCAGTATACGGCACTAGCAACATGAAAAGCACGTTAGAATAATGTAGGACGCGTTACAACTCCTAAGAACACCTTACATCACCGTACAAAACTTTAAAACTCCATAATAAACCAAATTAATTCGTACGAGTCCTTTGAACATCGTACGACAACTTAGGACATCTTACGACTCTTTATGCCACATTTGAAACATGAAAAGCATGTTAGAATAATGTAGGACGCGTTACAACTCCTAAGAACAACTTACATCACCGTACAAAAATTTAATACTCCATAATAAACCTAATGAATTTGTACGAGTCCTTTGAACATCGTACGACAACTTAGGACATCTTACGACTCTTTATGCCACATTAGCAACTCGAAAAGAACGCTAGTATAATGTAGGACGCCTTACAGCTCCTAAGAACACCTTACACCACCGTACGAAACATTAAAACTCCATAATAAACCTAATGAATTCGTTCGAGTCCTTTGAAGATCGTACAACAACTTAAGACATCTTAAGACTCTATATGCCACATTAGCAACTCGAAAAGAACGTTAGTATGATGTAGGACGCCTTACAGCTCCTAAGAACACCTTACACCACCGTACGAAACATTAAAACTCCATAATAAACCTAATGAATTCGTCTGAGTCCTTTGAACATCGTACGACAACTTAGGACATCTTAAGACTCTTTATGCCACATTAGCAAATCGAAAAGAACGTTAGTATAATGTAGGACGCGTTACAGCTCCTAAGAACACCTTACACCACCGTACGTAACATTAAAACTCCATAATAAACCTAATGAATTCGTCCGAGTCCTTTGAACATCGTACGACAACTTAGGACATCTTACGACTCTTTATGCCACATTAGAAACATGAAAAGCATGTTAGAATAATGTAGGACGCGTTACAACTCCTAAGAACAACTTACATCACCGTACAAAAATTTAAAACTCCATAACAAACCTATTGAATTTGTACGAGTCCTTTGAACATCGTACGACAACTTAGGACATCTTACGACTCTTTATGCCACATTAGCAACTCGAAAAGAACGTTAGTATAATGTAGGACGCCTTACAGCTCCTAAGAACACCTTATACCACCGTACGAAACATTAAAACTCCATAATAAACCTAATGAATTCGTCCGAGTCCTTTGAACATCGTACGACAACTTAGGAAATCTTATGACTCTTTATGCCACATTAGCAAATCGAAAAGAACGTTAGTATAATGTAGGACGCGTTACAGATCCTAACAACACCTTACACCACCGTACGACACATTAAAACTCCATAATAAACCTAATGAATTCGTCCGAGTCCTTTGAACATCGTACGTCAACTTAGGACATCTTACGACTCTTTATGCCACATTAGCAACATGAAAAGCATGTTAGAATAATGTAGGACGCGTTACAACTCCTAAGAACAACTTACATCACCGTACAAAAATTTAAAACTCCATAATAAACCTAATGAATTTGTACGAGCCCTTTGAACATCGTACGACAACTTAGGACATCTTACGACTCTTTATGCCACATTAGCAACTCGAAAAGAACGTTAGTATAATGTAGGACGCCTTACAGCTCCTAAGAACACCTTATACCACCGTACGAAACATTAAAACTCCATAATAAACCTAATGAATTCGTTCGAGTCCTTTGAACATCGTACGACAACTTAGGACATCTTAAGACTCTTTATGCCACATTAGCAAATCGAAAAGAACGTTAGTATAATGTAGGACGCGTTACAGCTCCTAAGAACACCTTACACCACCGTACGAAACATTAAAACTCCATAATAAACCTAATGAATTCGTCCGAGTCTTTTGAACATCGTACGACAACTTAGGACATCTTACGACTCTTTATGCCACATTAGCAACTCGAAATGAACATTAGTATAATGTAGTACGCCTTACAGCTCCTAAGAACACCTTACAGCACCGTACGAAACGTTAAAACTCCATATTAAACCTAATGAATTCGTCCGAGTCCTTTGAACATCGTACGACAACTCAGGAGATGTTATGGCTCAGTATACGGCACTAGCAACATGAAAAGCACGTTAGAATAATGTAGGACGCGTTACAACTCCTAAGAACACCTTACATCACCGTACAAAACTTTAAAACTCCATAATAAACCAAATTAATTCGTACGAGTCCTTTGAACATCGTACGACAACTTAGGACATCTTACGACTCTTTATGCCACATTAGAAACATGAAAAGCATGTTAGAATAATGTAGGACGCGTTACAACTCCTAAGAACACCTTACATCACCGTATAAAACTTTAAAACTCCATAATGAACCTAATGAATTTGTACGAGTCCTTTGAACATCGTACGACAACTTAGGACATCTTACGACTCTTTATGCCACATTAGCAAATCGAAAAGAACGTTAGTATAATGTAGAACGCGTTACAGCTCCTAAGAACACCTTACACCACCGTACGAAACATTAAAACTCCATAATAATCCTAATGAATTCGTCCGAGTCCTTTGAACATCGTACGACAACTTAGGAAATCTTATGACTCTTTATGCCACATTAGCAAATCCAAAAGAACGTTAGTATAATGTAGGACGCGTTACAGATCCTAACAACACCTTACACCACCGTACGAAACATTAAAACTCCATAATAAACCTAATGAATTCGTCCGAGTCCTTTGAACATCGTACGGCAACTTAGGACATCTTACGACTCTTTATGCCACATTAGCAACATGAAAAGCATGTTAGAATAATGTAGGACGCGTTACAACTCCTAAGAACAACTTACATCACCGTACAAAAATTTAAAACTCCATAATAAACCTAATGAATTTTTACGAGTCCTTTGAACATCGTACGACATCTTAGGACATCTTACGACTCTTTATGCCATATTAGCAACTCGAAAAGAACGTTAGTATATTGTAGGACGCCTTACAGCTCCTAAGAACACCTTACACCACCGTACGAAACATTAAAACTCCATAATAAACCTAATGAATTCGTTCGAGTCCTTTGAACATCGTACGACAACTTAGGACATCTTAAGACTCTTTATGCCACATTAGCAAATTGAAAAGAACGTTAGTATAATGTAGGACGCGTTACAGCTCCTAAGAACACCTTACACCACCGTACGAAACATTAAAACTCCATAATAAACCTAATGAATTCGTCTGAGTCCTTTGAACATCGTACGACAACTTAGGACATCTTAAGACTCTTTATGCCACATTAGCAAATCGAAAAGAACGTTAGTATAATGTAGGACGCGTTACAGCTCCTAAGAACATCTTACACCACCGTACGAAACATTAAAACTCCATAATAAACCTAATGAATTCGTTCGAGTCCTTTGAACATCGTACGACAACTTAGGACATCTTACGACTCTTTATGCCACATTAGAAACATGAAAAGCATGTTAGAATAATGTAGGACGCGTTACAACTCCTAAGAACACCTTACATCACCGTATAAAACTTTAAAACTCCATAATGAACCTAATGAATTTGTACGAGTCCTTTGAACATCGTACGCCAACTTAGGACATCTTACGACTCTTTATGCCACATTAGCAAATCGAAAAGAACGTTAGTATAATGTAGAACGCGTTACAGCTCCTAAGAACACCTTACACCACCGTACGAAACATTAAAACTCCATAATAATCCTAATGAATTCGTCCGAGTCCTTTGAACATCGTACGACAACTTAGGAAATCTTATGACTCTTTATGCCACATTAGCAAATCCAAAAGAACGTTAGTATAATGTAGGACGCGTTACAGATCCTAACAACACCTTACACCACCGTACGAAACATTAAAACTCCATAATAAACCTAATGAATTCGTCCGAGTCCTTTGAACATCGTACGGCAACTTAGGACATCTTACGACTCTTTATGCCACATTAGCAACATGAAAAGCATGTTAGAATAATGTAGGACGCGTTACAACTCCTAAGAACAACTTACATCACCGTACAAAAATTTAAAACTCCATAATAAACCTAATGAATTTTTACGAGTCCTTTGAACATCGTACGACATCTTAGGACATCTTACGACTCTTTATGCCATATTAGCAACTCGAAAAGAACGTTAGTATATTGTAGGACGCCTTACAGCTCCTAAGAACACCTTACACCACCGTACGAAACATTAAAACTCCATAATAAACCTAATGAATTCGTTCGAGTCCTTTGAACATCGTACGACAACTTAGGACATCTTAAGACTCTTTATGCCACATTAGCAAATTGAAAAGAACGTTAGTATAATGTAGGACGCGTTACAGCTCCTAAGAACACCTTACACCACCGTACGAAACATTAAAACTCCATAATAAACCTAATGAATTCGTCTGAGTCCTTTGAACATCGTACGACAACTTAGGACATCTTAAGACTCTTTATGCCACATTAGCAAATCGAAAAGAACGTTAGTATAATGTAGGACGCGTTACAGCTCCTAAGAACACCTTACACCACCGTACGAAACATTAAAACTCCATAATAAACCTAATGAATTCGTCCGAGTCCTTTGAACATCGTACGACAACTCAGGAGATGTTATGGCTCAGTATACGGCACTAGCAACATGAAAAGCACGTTAGAATAATGTAGGACGCGTTACAACTCCTAAGAACACCTTACATCACCGTACAAAACTTTAAAACTCCATAATAAACCTAATGAATTTTTACGAGTCCTTTGAACATCGTACGACATCTTAGGACATCTTACGACTCTTTATGCCACATTAGCAACTCGAAAAGAACGTTAGTATAATGTAGGACGCCTTACAGCTCCTAAGAACACCTTACACCACCGTACGAAACATTAAAACTCCATAATAAACCTAATGAATTCGTTCGAGTCCTTTGAACATCGTACGACAACTTAGGACATCTTAAGACTCTTTATGCCACATTAGCAAATTGAAAAGAACGTTAGTATAATGTAGGACGCGTTACAGCTCCTAAGAACACCTTACACCACCGTACGAAACATTAAAACTCCATAATAAACCTAATGAATTCGTCTGAGTCCTTTGAACATCGTACGACAACTTAGGACATCTTAAGACTCTTTATGCCACATTAGCAAATCGAAAAGAACGTTAGTATAATGTAGGACGCGTTACAGCTCCTAAGAACACCTTACACCACCGTACGAAACATTAAAACTCCATAATAAACCTAATGAATTCGTCCGAGTCCTTTGAACATCGTACGACAACTCAGGAGATGTTATGGCTCAGTATACGGCACTAGCAACATGAAAAGCACGTTAGAATAATGTAGGACGCGTTACAACTCCTAAGAACACCTTACATCACCGTACAAAACTTTAAAACTCCATAATAAACCAAATTAATTCGTACGAGTCCTTTGAACATCGTACGACAACTTAGGACATCTTACGACTCTTTATGCCACATTAGAAACAAGAAAAGCATGTTAGAATAATGTAGGACGCGTTACAACTCCTAAGAACAACTTACATCACCGTACAAAAATTTAAAACTCCATAATAAACCTAATGAATTTGTACGAGTCCTTTGAACATCGTACGACAACTTAGGACATCTTACGACTCTTTATGCTACGTTAGCAACTCGAAAAGAACGCTAGTATAATGTAGGACGCCTTACAGCTCCTAAGAACATCTTAAACCACCGTACGAAACATTAAAACTCCATAATAAACCTAATGAATTCGTTCGAGTCCTTTGAACATCGTACGACAACTTAGGACATCTTAAGACTCTTTATGCCACATTAGCAAATCGAAAAGAACGTTAGTATAATTTAGGACGCGTTACAGCTCCTAACAACACCTTACACCACCGTACGAAACATTAAAACTCCATAATAAACCTAATGAATTCGTTCGAGTCCTTTGAACATCGTACGACAACTTAGGACATCTTAAGACTCTTTATGCCACATTAGCAAATCGAAAAGAACGTTAGTATAATTTAGGACGCGTTACAGCTCCTAACAACACCTTACACCACCGTACGAAACATTAAAACTCCATAATAAACCTAATGAATTCGTCCGAGTCCTTTGAACATCGTACGACAACTTAGGACATCTTACGACTCTTTATGCCACATTAGCAACTCGAAATTAATATTAGTATAATGTAGTACGCCTTACAGCTCCTAAGAACACCTTACACCACCGTACGAAACGTTAAAACTCCATAATAAACCTAATGAATTCGTCCGAGTCCTTTGAACATCGTACGACAACTCAGGAGTTGTTACGGCTCAGTATACGGCACTAGCAACATGAAAAGTACGTTAAAATAACGTAGGACGTGTTACAACTCCTAAGAACACCTTACATCACCGTACAAAACTTTAAAACTCCATAATAAACCAAATTAATTCGTACGAGTCCTTTGAACATCGTACGACAACTTAGGACATCTTACGACTCTTTATGCCACATTAGAAACAAGAAAAGCATGTTAGAATAATGTAGGACGCGTTACAACTCCTAAGAACAACTTACATCACCGTACAAAAATTTAAAACTCCATAATAAACCTAATGAATTTGTACGAGTCCTTTGAACATCGTACGACAACTTAGGACATCTTACGACTCTTTATGCTACGTTAGCAACTCGAAAAGAACGCTAGTATAATGTAGGACGCCTTACAGCTCCTAAGAACATCTTACACCACCGTACGAAACATTAAAACTCCATAATAAACCTAATGAATTCGTTCGAGTCCTTTGAACATCGTACGACAACTTAGGACATCTTAAGACTCTTTATGCCACATTAGCAAATCGAAAAGAACGTTAGTATAATTTAGGACGCGTTACAGCTCCTAACAACACCTTACACCACCGTACGAAACATTAAAACTCCATAATAAACCTAATGAATTCGTTCGAGTCCTTTGAACATCGTACGACAACTTAGGACATCTTAAGACTCTTTATGCCACATTAGCAAATCGAAAAGAACGTTAGTATAATTTAGGACGCGTTACAGCTCCTAACAACACCTTACACCACCGTACGAAACATTAAAACTCCATAATAAACCTAATGAATTCGTCCGAGTCCTTTGAACATCGTACGGCAACTTAGGAAATCTTACGACTCTTTATGCCACATTAGCAACATGAAAAGCATGTTAGAATAATGTAGGACGCGTTACAACTCCTAAGAACAACTTACATCACCGTACAAAAATTTAAAACTCCATAACAAACCTAATGAATTTGTACGAGTCCTTTGAACATCGTACGACAACTTAGGACATCTTACGACTCTTTATGCCACATTAGCAACTCGAAAAGAACGTTAGTATAATGTAGGACGCCTTACAGCTCCTAAGAACACCTAACACCACCATACGAAACATTAAAACTCCATAATAAACCTAATGAATTCGTTCGAGTCCTTTGAACATCGTACGACAACTTAAGACATCTTAAGACTCTATATGCCACATTAGCAACTCGAAAAAATCGTTAGTATGATGTAGGACGCCTTACAGCTCCTAAGAACACCTTACACCACCGTACGAAACATTAAAACTCCATAATAAACCTAATGAATTCGTCCGAGTCCTTTGAACATCGTACGACAACTTAGGACATCTTAAGACTCTTTATGCCACATTAGCAAATCGAAAAGAATGTTAGTATAATGTCGGACGCGTTACAGCTCCTAAGAACACCTTACACCACCGTACGAAACATTAAAACTCCATAATAAACCTAATGAATTCGTCCGAGTCCTTTGAACATCGTACGACAGCTTACGACATCTTACGACTCTTTATGCCACATTAGCAACTCGAAATGAACATTAGTATAATGTTGTACGCCTTACAGCTCCTAAGAACACCTTACAGCACCGTACGAAACCTTAAAACTCCATATTAAACCTAATGAATTCGTCTGAGTCCTTTGAACATCGTACGACAACTCAGGAGATGTTATGGCTCAGTATACGGCACTAGCAACATGAAAAGCACGTTAGAATAATGTAGGACGCGTTACAACTCCTAAGAACACCTTACATCACCGTACAAAACTTTAAAACTCCATAATAAACCAAATTAATTCGTACGAGTCCTTTGAACATCGTACGACAACTTAGGACATCTTACGACTCTTTATGCCACATTAGAAACATGAAAAGCATGTTAGAATAATGTAGGACGCGTTACAACTCCTAAGAACAACTTACATCACCGTACAAAAATTTAAAACTCCATAATAAACCTAATGAATTTGTACGAGTCCTTTGAACATCGTACGACAACTTAGGACATCTTACGACTCATTATGCCACATTAGCAAATCGAAAAGAACGTTAGTATAATGTAGGACCCCTTACAGCTCCTAAGAACACCTTACACCACCGTACGAAACATTAAAACTCCATAATAAACCTAATTAATTCGTCCGAGTCCTTTGAACATCGTACGACAACTTAGGACATCTTACGACTCTTTATGCCACATTAGCAACTCGAAATGAATATTAGTATAATGTAGTACGCCTTACAGCTCCTAAGAACACCTTACACCACCGTACGAAACGTTAAAACTCCATAATAAACCTAATGAATTCGTCCGAGTCCTTTGAACATCGTACGACAATTCAGGAGTTGTTACGGCTCAGTATACGGCACTAGCAACATGAAAAGTACGTTAGAATAATGTAGGACGCGTTACAACTCCTAAGAACACCTTACATCAACGTACAAAACTTTAAAACTCCATAATAAACCATATTAATTCGTACGAGTCCTTTGAACATCGTACGACAACTTAGGACATCTTACGACTCTTTATGCCACATTAGAAACATGAAAAGCATGTTAGAATAATGTAGGACGCGTTACAACACCTAAGAACACCTTACATCACCGTACAAAACTTTAAAACTCCATAATGAACCTAATGAATATGTACGAGTCCTTTGAACATCGTACGACAACTTAGGACATCTTACGACTCTTTATGCCACATTAGCAAATCGAAAAGAACGTTAGTATAATGTAGAACGCGTTACAGCTCCTAAGAACACCTTACACCACCGTACGAAACATTAAAACTCCATAATAATCCTAATGAATTCGTCCGAGTCCTTTGAACATCGTACGACAACTTAGGACATCTTAAGACTCTTTATGCCACATTAGCAAATCGAAAAGAACGTTAGTATAATGTAGGACGCGTTACAGCTCCTAACAACACCTTACACCACCGTACGAAACATTAAAACTCCATAATAAACCTAATGAATTCGTCCAAGTCCTTTGAACATCGTACGGCAACTTAGGACATCTTACGACTCTTTATGCCACATTAGCAACATGAAAAGCATGTTAGAATAATGTAGGACGCGTTACAACTCCTAATAACAACTTACATCACCGTACAAAAATTTAAAACTCCATAACAAACCTATTGAATTTGTACGAGTCCTTTGAACATCGTACGACAACTTAGGACATCTTACGACTCTTTATGCCACATTAGCAACTCGAAAAGAACGTTAGTATAATGTAGGACGCCTTACAGCTCCTAAGAACACCTTACACCACCGTACGAAACATTAAAACTCCATAATAAACCTAATGAATTCGTTCGAGTCCTTTGAACATCGTACGACAACTTAAGACATCTTAAGACTCTATATGCCACATTAGCAACTCGAAAAGAACGTTAGTATGATGTAGGACGCCTTACAGCTCCTAAGAACACCTTACACCACCGTACGAAACATTAAAACTCCATAATAAACCTAATGAATTCGTCCGAGTCCTTTGAACATCGTACGACAACTTAGGACATCTTAAGACTCTTTATGCCACATTAGTAATTCGAAAAGAACGTTAGTATAGTGTAGGACGCGTTACAGCTCCTAAGAACACCTTACACCACCGTACGAAACATTAAAACTCCATAATAAACCTAATGAATTCGTCCGAGTCCTTTGAACATCGTACGACAACTTAGGACATCTTACGACTCTTTATGCCACATTAGCAACTCGAAATTAATATTAGTATAATGTAGTACGCCTTACAGCTCCTAAGAACACCTTACACCACCGTACGAAACGTTAAAACTCCATAATAAACCTAATGAATTCGTCCGAGTCCTTTGAACATCGTACGACAACTCAGGAGTTGTTACGGCTCAGTATACGGCACTAGCAACATGAAAAGTACGTTAAAATAACGTAGGACGTGTTACAACTCCTAAGAACACCTTACATCACCGTACAAAACTTTAAAACTCCATAATAAACCAAATTAATTCGTACGAGTCCTTTGAACATCGTACGACAACTTAGGACATCTTACGACTCTTTATGCCACATTAGAAACATGAAAAGCATGTTAGAATAATGTAGGACGCGTTACAACTCCTAAGAACACCTTACATCACCGTACAAAACTTTAAAACTCCATAATAAACCAAATTAATTCGTACGAGTCCTTTGAACATCGTACGACAACTTAGGACATCTTACGACTCTTTATGCCACATTTGAAACATGAAAAGCATGTTAGAATAATGTAGGACGCGTTACAACTCCTAAGAACAACTTACATCACCGTACAAAAATTTAATACTCCATAATAAACCTAATGAATTTGTACGAGTCCTTTGAACATCGTACGACAACTTAGGACATCTTACGACTCTTTATGCCACATTAGCAACTCGAAAAGAACGCTAGTATAATGTAGGACGCCTTACAGCTCCTAAGAACACCTTACACCACCGTACGAAACATTAAAACTCCATAATAAACCTAATGAATTCGTTCGAGTCCTTTGAAGATCGTACAACAACTTAAGACATCTTAAGAATCTATATGCCACATTAGCAACTCGAAAAGAACGTTAGTATGATGTAGGACGCCTTACAGCTCCTAAGAACACCTTACACCACCGTACGAAACATTAAAACTCCATAATAAACCTAATGAATTCGTCCGAGTCCTTTGAACATCGTACGACAACTTAGGACATCTTAAGACTCTTTATGCCACATTAGCAAATCGAAAAGAACGTTAGTATAATGTAGGACGCGTTACAGCTCCTAAGAACACCTTACACCACCGTACGTAACATTAAAACTCCATAATAAACCTAATGAATTCGTCCGAGTCCTTTGAACATCGTACGACAACTTAGGACATCTTACGACTCTTTATGCCACATTAGCAACTCGAAATTAATATTAGTATAATGTAGTACGCCTTACAGCTCCTAAGAACACCTTACACCACCGTACGAAACGTTAAAACTCTATAATAAACCTAATGAATTCGGCCGAGTCCTTTGAACATCGTACGACAACTCAGGAGTTGTTACGGCTCAGTATACGGCACTAGCAACATGAAAAGTACGTTAGAATAATGTAGGACGCGTTACAACTCCTAAGAACACCTTACATCACCGTACAAAACTTTAAAACTCCATAATAAACCAAATTAATTCGTACGAGTCCTTTGAACATCGTACGACAACTTAGGACATCTTACGACTCTTTATGCCACATTAGAAACATGAAAAGCATGTTAGAATAATGTAGGACGCGTTACAACTCCTAAGAACACCTTACATCACCGTACAAAACTTTAAAACTCCATAATGAACCTAATGAATTTGTACGAGTCCTTTGAACATCGTACGACAACTTAGGACATCTTACGACTCTTTATGCCACATTAGCAAATCGAAAAGAACGTTAGTATAATGTAGAACGCGTTACAGCTCCTAAGAACACCTTACACCACCGTACGAAACATTAAAACTCCATAATAATCCTAATGAATTCGTCCGAGTCCTTTGAACATCGTACGACAACTTAGGAAATCTTATGACTCTTTATGCCACATTAGCAAATCGAAAAGAACGTTAGTATAATGTAGGACGCGTTACAGATCCTAACAACACCTTACACCACCGTACGAAACATTAAAACTCCATAATAAACCTAATGAATTCGTCCGAGTCCTTTGAACATCGTACGGCAACTTAGGACATCTTACGACTCTTTATGCCACATTAGCAACATGAAAAGCATGTTAGAATAATGTAGGACGCGTTATAACTCCTAAGAACAACTTACATCACCGTACAAAAATTTAAACTCCATAATAAACCTAATGAATTTGTACGAGTCCTTTGAACATCGTACGATATCTTAGGACATCTTACGACTCTTTATGCCACATTAGCAACTCGAAAAGAACGTTAGTATAATGTAGGACGCCTTACAGCTCCTAAGAACACCTTACACCACCGTACGAAACATTAAAACTCCATAATAAACCTAATGAATTCGTTCGAGTCCTTTGAACATCGTACGACAACTTAGGACATCTTAAGACTCTTTATGCCACATTAGCAAATTGAAAAGAACGTTAGTATAATGTAGGACGCGTTATAGCTCCTAAGAACACCTTACACCACCGTACGAAACATTAAAACTCCATAATAAACCTAATGAATTCGTCTGAGTCCTTTGAACATCGTACGACAACTTAGGACATCTTAAGACTCTTTATGCCACATTAGCAAATCGAAAAGAACGTTAGTATAATGTAGGACGCGTTACAGCTCCTAAGAACACCTTACACCACCGTACGAAACATTAAAACTCCATAATAAACCTAATGAATTCGTCCGAGTCCTTTGAACATCGTACGACAACTCAGGAGATGTTATGGCTCAGTATACGGCACTAGCAACATGAAAAGCACGTTAGAATAATGTAGGACGCGTTACAACTCCTAAGAACACCTTACATCACCGTACAAAACTTTAAAACTCCATAATAAACCAAATTAATTCGTACGAGTCCTTTGAACATCGTACGACAACTTAGGAGATCTTACGACTCTTTATGCCACATTAGAAACAAGAAAAGCATGTTAGAATAATGTAGGACGCGTTACAACTCCTAAGAACAACTTACATCACCGTACAAAAATTTAAAACTCCATAATAAACCTAATGAATTTGTACGAGTCCTTTGAACATCGTACGACAACTTAGGACATCTTACGACTCTTTATGCCACATTAGCAACTCGAAAAGAACGCTAGTATAATGTAGGACGCCTTACAGCTCCTAAGAACACCTTACACCACCGTACGAAACATTAAAACTCCATAATAAACCTAATGAATTCGTTCGAGTCCTTTGAACATCGTACGACAACTTAGGACATCTTAAGACTCTTTATGCCACATTAGCAAATCGAAAAGAACGTTAGTATAATGTAGGACGCGTTACAGCTCCTAACAACACCTTACACCACCGTACGAAACATTAAAACTCCATAATAAACCTAATGAATTCGTCCGAGTCCTTTGAACATCGTACGGCAACTTAGGAAATCTTACGACTCTTTATGCCACATTAGCAACATGAAAAGCATGTTAGAATAATGTAGGACACGTTACAACTCCTAAGAACAACTTACATCACCGTACAAAAATTTAAAACTCCATAACAAACCTAATGAATTTGTACGAGTCCTTTGAACATCGTACGACAACTTAGGACATCTTACGACTCTTTATGCCACATTAACAACTCGAATAGAACGTTAGTATAATGTAGGACGCCTTACAGCTCCTAAGAACACCTAACACCACCATACGAAACATTAAAACTCCATAATAAACCTAATGAATTCGTTCGAGTCCTTTGAACATCGTACGACAACTTAAGACATCTTAAGACTCTATATGCCACATTAGCAACTCGAAAAGAACGTTAGTATGATGTAGGACGCCTTACAGCTCCTAAGAACACCTTACACCACCGTACGAAACATTAAAACTCCATAATAAACCTAATGAATTCGTCCGAGTCCTTTGAACATCGTACGACAACTTAGGACATCTTAAGACTCTTTATGCCACATTAGCAAATCGAAAAGAACGTTAGTATAATGTCGGACGCGTTACAGCTCCTAAGAACACCTTACACCACCGTACGAAACATTAAAACTCCATAATAAACCTAATGAATTCGTCCGAGTCCTTTGAACATCGTACGACAGCTTAGGACATCTTACGACTCTTTATGCCACATTAGCAACTCGAAATTAATATTAGTATAATGTAGTACGCCTTACAGCTCCTAAGAACACCTTACACCACCGTACGAAACGTTAAAACTCCATAATAAACCTAATGAATTCGTCCGAGTCCTTTGAACATCGTACGACAACTCAGGAGTTGTTACGGCTTAGTATACGGCACTAGCAACATGAAAAGTACGTTAGAATAATGTAGGACGCGTTACAACTCCTAAGAACACCTTACATCACCGTACAAAACTTTAAAACTCCATAATAAACCAAATTAATTCGTACGAGTCCTTTGAACATCGTACGACAACTTAGGACATCTTACGACTCTTTATGCCACATTAGAAACATGAAAAGCATGTTAGAATAATGTAGGACGCGTTACAACTCCTAAGAACACCTTACATCACCGTACAAAACTTTAAAACTCCATAATGAACCTAATGAATTTGTACGAGTCCTTTGAACATCGAACGACAACTTAGGACATCTTACGACTCTTTATGCCACATTAGCAAATTGAAAAGAACGTTAGTATAATGTAGAACGCGTTACAGCTCCTAAGAACACCTTACACCACCGTACGAAACATTAAAACTCCATAATAATCCTAATGAATTCGTCCGAGTCCTTTGAACATCGTACGACAACTTAGGAAATCTTATGACTCTTTATGCCACATTAGCAAATCGAAAAGAACGTTAGTATAATGTAGGACGCGTTACTGATCCTAACAACACCTTACACCACCGTACGAAACATTAAAACTCCATAATAAACCTAATGAATTCGTCCGAGTCCTTTGAACATCGTACGGCAACTTAGGACATCTTACGACTCTTTATGCCACATTAGCAACATGAAAAGCATGTTAGAATAATGTAGGACGCGTTATAACTCCTAAGAACAACTTACATCACCGTACAAAAATTTAAAACTCCATAATAAACCTAATGAATTTGTACGAGTCCTTTGAACATCGTACGACATCTTAGGACATCTTACGACTCTTTATGCCACATTAGCAACTCGAAAAGAACGTTAGTATAATGTAGGACGCCTTACAGCTCCTAAGAACACCTTACACCACCGTACGAAACATTAAAACTCCATAATAAACCTAATGAATTCGTTCGAGTCCTTTGAACATCGTACAACAACTTAAGACATCTTAAGACTCTATATGCCACATTAGCAACTCTAAAAGAACGTTAGTATGATATAGGACGCCTTACAGCTCCTAAGAACACCTTACACCACCGTACGAAACATTAAAACTCCGTAATAAACCTAATGAATTCGTCCGAGTCCTTTGAACATCGTACGACAACTTAGGACATCTTAAGACTCTTTATGCCACATTAGCAAATCGAAAAGAACGTTAGTATAATGTAGGACGCGTTACAGCTCCTAAGAACACCTTACACCACCGTACGAAACATTAAAACTCCATAATAAACCTAATGAATTCGTCCGAGTCCTTTGAACAACTTACGACATCTTACGACTCTTTATGCCACATTAGCAACTCGAAATGAACATTAGTATAATGTAGTACGCCTTACAGCTCCTAAGAACACCTTACAGCACCGTACGAAACCTTAAAACTCCATATTAAACCTAATGAATTCGTCCGAGTCCTTTGAACATCGTACGACAACTCAGGAGATGTTATGGCTCAGTATACGGCACTAGCAACATGAAAAGCACGTTAGAATAATGTAGGACGCGTTACAACTCCTAAGAACACCTTACATCACCGTACAAAACTTTAAAACTCCATAATAAACCAAATTAATTCGTACGAGTCCTTTGAACATCGTACGACAACTTAGGACATCTTACGACTCTTTATGCCACATTAGAAACATGAAAAGCATGTTAGAATAATGTAGGACGCGTTACAACTCCTAAGAACAACTTACATCACCGTACAAAAATTTAAAACTCCATAATAAACCTAATGAATTTGTACGAGTCCTTTGAACATCGTACGACAACTTAGGACATCTTACGACTCATTATGCCACATTAGCAAATCGAAAAGAACGTTAGTATAATGTAGGACGCCTTACAGCTCCTAAGAACACCTTACACCACCGTACGAAACATTAAAACTCCATAATAAACCTAATTAATTCGTCCGAGTCCTTTGAACATCGTACGACAACTTAGGACATCTTACGACTCTTTATGCCACATTAGCAACTCGAAATGAATATTAGTATAATGTAGTACGCCTTACAGCTCCTAAGAACACCTTACACCACCGTACGAAACGTTAAAACTCCATAATAAACCTAATGAATTCGTCCGAGTCCTTTGAACATCGTACGACAATTCAGGAGTTGTTACGGCTCAGTATACGGCACTAGCAACATGAAAAGTACGTTAGAATAATGTAGGACGCGTTACAACTCCTAAGAACACCTTACATCAACGTACAAAACTTTAAAACTTCATAATAAACCATATTAATTCGTACGAGTCCTTTGAACATCGTACGACAACTTAGGACATCTTACGACTCTTTATGCCACATTAGAAACATGAAAAGCATGTTAGAATAATGTAGGACGCGTTACAACACCTAAGAACACCTTACATCACCGTACAAAACTTTAAAACTCCATAATGAACCTAATGAATATGTACGAGTCCTTTGAACATCGTACGGCAACTTAGGACATCTTACGACTCTTTATGCCACATTAGCAAATCGAAAAGAACGTTAGTATAATGTAGAACGCGTTACAGCTCCTAAGAACACCTTACACCACCGTACGAAACATTAAAACTCCATAATAATCCTAATGAATTCGTCCGAGTCCTTTGAACATCGTACGACAACTTAGGACATCTTAAGACTCTTTATGCCACATTAGCAAATCGAAAAGAACGTTAGTATAATGTAGGACGCGTTACAGCTCCTAACAACACCTTACACCACCGTACGAAACATTAAAACTCCATAATAAACCTAATGAATTCGTCCGAGTCCTTTGAACATCGTACGGCAACTTAGGACATCTTACGACTCTTTATGCCACATTAGCAACATGAAAAGCATGTTAGAATAATGTAGGACGCGTTACAACTCCTAATAACAACTTACATCACTGTACAAAAATTTAAAACTCCATAACAAACCTATTGAATTTGTACGAGTCCTTTGAACATCGTACGACAACTTAGGACATCTTACGACTCTTTATGCCACATTAGCAACTCGAAAAGAACGTTAGTATAATGTAGGACGCCTTACAGCTCCTAAGAACACCTTACACCACCGTACGAAACATTAAAACTCCATAATAAACCTAATGAATTCGTTCGAGTCCTTTGAACATCGTACGACAACTTAAGACATCTTAAGACTCTATATGCCACATTAGCAACTCGAAAAGAACGTTAGTATGATGTAGGACGCCTTACAGCTCCTAAGAACACCTTACACCACCGTACGAAACATTAAAACTCCATAATAAACTTAATGAATTCGTCCGAGTCCTTTGAACATCGTACGACAACTTAGGACATCTTAAGACTCTTTATGCCACATTAGTAATTCGAAAAGAACGTTAGTATAGTGTAGGACGCGTTACAGCTCCTAAGAACACCTTACACCACCGTACGAAAGATTAAAACTCCATAATAAACCTAATGAATTCGTCCGAGTCCTTTGAACATCGTACGACAACTTAGGACATCTTACGACTCTTTATGCCACATTAGCAACTCGAAATTAATATTAGTATAATGTAGTACGCCTTACAGCTCCTAAGAACACCTTACACCACCGTACGAAACGTTAAAACTCCATAATAAACCTAATGAATTCGTCCGAGTCCTTTGAACATCGTACGACAACTCAGGAGTTGTTACGGCTCAGTATACGGCACTAGCAACATGAAAAGTACGTTAGAATAACGTAGGACGTGTTACAACTCCTAAGAACACCTTACATCACCGTACAAAACTTTAAAACTCCATAATAAACCAAATTAATTCGTACGAGTCCTTTGAACATCGTACGACAACTTAGGACATCTTACGACTCTTTATGCCACATTAGAAACATGAAAAGCATGTTAGAATAATGTAGGACGCGTTACAACTCCTAAGAACACCTTACATCACAGTAAAAACTTTAAAACTCCATAATGAACCTAATTAATTTGTACGAGTCCTTTGAACATCGTACGACAACTTAGGACATCTTACGACTCTTTATGCCACATTAGCAAATTGAAAAGAACATTAGTATAATGTAGAACGCGTTACAGCTCCTAAGAACACCTTACACCACCGTACGAAACATTAAAACTCCATAATAATCCTAATGAATTCGTCCGAGTCCTTTGAACATCGTACGACAACTTAGGACATCTTAAGACTCTTTATGCCACATTAGCAAATCGAAAAGAACGTTAGTATAATGTAGGACGCGTTACAGATCCTAACAACACCTTACACCACCGTACGAAACATTAAAACTCCATAATAAACCTAATGAATTCGTTCGAGTCCTTTGAACATCGTACGACAACTTAAGACATCTTAAGACTCTATATGCCACATTAGCAACTCGAAAAGAACGTTAGTATGATGTAGGACGCCTTACAGCTCCTAAGAACACCTTACACCACCGTACGAAACATTAAAACTCCATAATAAACCTAATGAATTCGTCCGAGTCCTTTGAACATCGTACGACAACTTAGGACATCTTAAGACTCTTTATGCCACATTAGTAATTCGAAAAGAACGTTAGTATAGTGTAGGACGCGTTACAGCTCCTAAGAACACCTTACACCACCGTACGAAACATTAAAACTCCATAATAAACCTAATTAATTCGTCCGAGTCCTTTGAACATCGTACGACAACTTAGGACATCTTACGACTCTTTATGCCACATTAGCAACTCGAAATGAATATTAGTATAATGTAGTACGCCTTACAGCTCCTAAGAACACCTTACACCACCGTACGAAACGTTAAAACTCCATAATAAACCTAATGAATTCGTCCGAGTCCTTTGAACATCGTACGACAATTCAGGAGTTGTTACGGCTCAGTATACGGCACTAGCAACATGAAAAGTACGTTAGAATAATGTAGGACGCGTTACAACTCCTAAGAACACCTTACATCAACGTACAAAACTTTAAAACTTCATAATAAACCATATTAATTCGTACGAGTCCTTTGAACATCGTACGACAACTTAGGACATCTTACGACTCTTTATGCCACATTAGAAACATGAAAAGCATGTTAGAATAATGTAGGACGCGTTACAACACCTAAGAACACCTTACATCACCGTACAAAACTTTAAAACTCCATAATGAACCTAATGAATATGTACGAGTCCTTTGAACATCGTACGGCAACTTAGGACATCTTACGACTCTTTATGCCACATTAGCAAATCGAAAAGAACGTTAGTATAATGTAGAACGCGTTACAGCTCCTAAGAACACCTTACACCACCGTACGAAACATTAAAACTCCATAATAATCCTAATGAATTCGTCCGAGTCCTTTGAACATCGTACGACAACTTAGGACATCTTAAGACTCTTTATGCCACATTAGCAAATCGAAAAGAACGTTAGTATAATGTAGGACGCGTTACAGCTCCTAACAACACCTTACACCACCGTACGAAACATTAAAACTCCATAATAAACCTAATGAATTCGTCCGAGTCCTTTGAACATCGTACGGCAACTTAGGACATCTTACGACTCTTTATGCCACATTAGCAACATGAAAAGCATGTTAGAATAATGTAGGACGCGTTACAACTCCTAATAACAACTTACATCACTGTACAAAAATTTAAAACTCCATAACAAACCTATTGAATTTGTACGAGTCCTTTGAACATCGTACGACAACTTAGGACATCTTACGACTCTTTATGCCACATTAGCAACTCGAAAAGAACGTTAGTATAATGTAGGACGCCTTACAGCTCCTAAGAACACCTTACACCACCGTACGAAACATTAAAACTCCATAATAAACCTAATGAATTCGTTCGAGTCCTTTGAACATCGTACGACAACTTAAGACATCTTAAGACTCTATATGCCACATTAGCAACTCGAAAAGAACGTTAGTATGATGTAGGACGCCTTACAGCTCCTAAGAACACCTTACACCACCGTACGAAACATTAAAACTCCATAATAAACTTAATGAATTCGTCCGAGTCCTTTGAACATCGTACGACAACTTAGGACATCTTAAGACTCTTTATGCCACATTAGTAATTCGAAAAGAACGTTAGTATAGTGTAGGACGCGTTACAGCTCCTAAGAACACCTTACACCACCGTACGAAAGATTAAAACTCCATAATAAACCTAATGAATTCGTCCGAGTCCTTTGAACATCGTACGACAACTTAGGACATCTTACGACTCTTTATGCCACATTAGCAACTCGAAATTAATATTAGTATAATGTAGTACGCCTTACAGCTCCTAAGAACACCTTACACCACCGTACGAAACGTTAAAACTCCATAATAAACCTAATGAATTCGTCCGAGTCCTTTGAACATCGTACGACAACTCAGGAGTTGTTACGGCTCAGTATACGGCACTAGCAACATGAAAAGTACGTTAGAATAACGTAGGACGTGTTACAACTCCTAAGAACACCTTACATCACCGTACAAAACTTTAAAACTCCATAATAAACCAAATTAATTCGTACGAGTCCTTTGAACATCGTACGACAACTTAGGACATCTTACGACTCTTTATGCCACATTAGAAACATGAAAAGCATGTTAGAATAATGTAGGACGCGTTACAACTCCTAAGAACACCTTACATCACAGTAAAAACTTTAAAACTCCATAATGAACCTAATTAATTTGTACGAGTCCTTTGAACATCGTACGACAACTTAGGACATCTTACGACTCTTTATGCCACATTAGCAAATTGAAAAGAACATTAGTATAATGTAGAACGCGTTACAGCTCCTAAGAACACCTTACACCACCGTACGAAACATTAAAACTCCATAATAATCCTAATGAATTCGTCCGAGTCCTTTGAACATCGTACGACAACTTAGGACATCTTAAGACTCTTTATGCCACATTAGCAAATCGAAAAGAACGTTAGTATAATGTAGGACGCGTTACAGATCCTAACAACACCTTACACCACCGTACGAAACATTAAAACTCCATAATAAACCTAATGAATTCGTTCGAGTCCTTTGAACATCGTACGACAACTTAAGACATCTTAAGACTCTATATGCCACATTAGCAACTCGAAAAGAACGTTAGTATGATGTAGGACGCCTTACAGCTCCTAAGAACACCTTACACCACCGTACGAAACATTAAAACTCCATAATAAACCTAATGAATTCGTCCGAGTCCTTTGAACATCGTACGACAACTTAGGACATCTTAAGACTCTTTATGCCACATTAGTAATTCGAAAAGAACGTTAGTATAGTGTAGGACGCGTTACAGCTCCTAAGAACACCTTACACCACCGTACGAAACATTAAAACTCCATAATAAACCTAATGAATTCGTCCGAGTCCTTTCAACATTGTAC
This sequence comes from Tagetes erecta, assembly GCA_030867185.1. NCBI lineage: Eukaryota > Viridiplantae > Streptophyta > Magnoliopsida > Asterales > Asteraceae > Tagetes > Tagetes erecta. The sequence continues at coordinate 42,639,359 of CM061487.1, read as the reverse complement.
GACAACTTAGGACATCTTACCACTCTTTATGCCACATTAGCAACTCGAAATTAATATTAGTATAATGTAGTACGCCTTACAGCTCCTAAGAACACCTTACACCACCGTACGAAACGTTAAAACTCCATAATAAACCTAATGAATTCGTCCGAGTCCTTTGAACATCGTACGACAACTCAGGAGTTGTTACGGCAAAGTATACGGCACTAGCAACATGAAAAGTACGTTAGAATAACGTAGGACGCGTTACAACTCCTAAGAACACCTTACATCACCGTACAAAACTTTAAAACTCCACAATAAACCAAATTAATTCGTACGAGTCCTTTGAACATCGTACGACAACTTAGGACATCTTACGACTCTTTATGCCACATTAGAAACATGAAAAGCATGTTAGAATAATGTAGGACGCGTTACAACTCCTAAGAACACCTTACATCACCGTAAAAACATTAAAACTCCATAATGAACCTAATTAATTTGTACGAGTCCTTTGAACATCGTACGACAACTTAGGAAATCTTACGACTCTTTATGCCACATTAGCAAATCGAAAAGAACGTTAGTATAATGTAGGACGCGTTACAGATCCTAACAACACCTTACATCACCGTACGAAACATTAAAACTCCATAATAAACCTAATGAATTCGTCCGAGTCCTTTGAACATCGTACGGCAACTTAGGACATCTTACGACTCTTTATGCCACATTAGCAACATGAAAAGCATGTTAGAATAATGTAGGACGCGTTACAACTCCTAAGAACAACTTACATCACCGTACAAAAATTTAAAACTCCATAATAAACCTAATGAATTTGTACGAGTCCTTTGAACATCGTACGACAACTTAGGACATCTTACGACTCTTTATGCCACATTAGCAACTCGAAAAGAACGTTAGTATAATGTAGGACGCCTTACAGCTCCTAAGAACACCTTACACCACCGTACGAAACATTAAAACTCCATAATAAACCTAATGAATTCGTTCGAGTCCTTTGAACATCGTACGACAACTTAAGACATCTTAAGACTCTATATGCCACATTAGCAACTCGAAAAGAACGTTAGTATGATGTAGGACGCCTTACAGCTCCTAAGAACACCTTACACCACCGTACGAAACATTAAAACTCCATAATAAACCTAATGAATTCGTCCGAGTCCTTTGAACATCGTACGACAACTTAGGACATCTTAAGACTCTTTATGCCACATTAGTAATTCGAAAAGAACGTTAGTATAGTGTAGGACGCGTTACAGCTCCTAAGAACACCTTACACCACCGTACGAAAGATTAAAACTCCATAATAAACCTAATGAATTCGTCCGAGTCCTTTGAACATCGTACGACAACTTAGGACATCTTACGACTCTTTATGCCACATTAGCAACTCGAAATTAATATTAGTATAATGTAGTACGCCTTACAGCTCCTAAGAACACCTTACACCACCGTACGAAACGTTAAAACTCCATAATAAACCTAATGAATTCGTCCGAGTCCTTTGAACATCGTACGACAACTCAGGAGTTGTTACGGCTCAGTATACGGCACTAGCAACATGAAAAGTACGTTAGAATAACGTAGGACGTGTTACAACTCCTAAGAACACCTTACATCACCGTACAAAACTTTAAAACTCCATAATAAACCAAATTAATTCGTACGAGTCCTTTGAACATCGTACGACAACTTAGGACATCTTACGACTCTTTATGCCACATTAGAAACATGAAAAGCATGTTAGAATAATGTAGGACGCGTTACAACTCCTAAGAACACCTTACATCACCGTAAAAACTTTAAAACTCCATAATGAACCTAATTAATTTGTACGAGTCCTTTGAACATCGTACGACAACTTAGGACATCTTACGACTCTTTATGCCACATTAGCAAATTGAAAAGAACATTAGTATAATGTAGAACGCGTTACAGCTCCTAAGAACACCTTACACCACCGTACGAAACATTAAAACTCCATAATAATCCTAATGAATTCGTCCGAGTCCTTTGAACATCGTACGACAACTTAGGACATCTTAAGACTCTTTATGCCACATTAGCAAATCGAAAAGAACGTTAGTATAATGTAGGACGCGTTACAGATCCTAACAACACCTTACACCACCGTACGAAACATTAAAACTCCATAATAAACCTAATGAATTCGTTCGAGTCCTTTGAACATCGTACGACAACTTAAGACATCTTAAGACTCTATATGCCACATTAGCAACTCGAAAAGAACGTTAGTATGATGTAGGACGCCTTACAGCTCCTAAGAACACCTTACACCACCGTACGAAACATTAAAACTCCATAATAAACCTAATGAATTCGTCCGAGTCCTTTGAACATCGTACGACAACTTAGGACATCTTAAGACTCTTTATGCCACATTAGTAATTCGAAAAGAACGTTAGTATAGTGTAGGACGCGTTACAGCTCCTAAGAACACCTTACACCACCGTACGAAACATTAAAACTCCATAATAAACCTAATGAATTCGTCCGAGTCCTTTGAACATCGTACGACAACTTAGGACATCTTACCACTCTTTATGCCACATTAGCAACTCGAAATTAATATTAGTATAATGTAGTACGCCTTACAGCTCCTAAGAACACCTTACACCACCGTACGAAACGTTAAAACTCCATAATAAACCTAATGAATTCGTCCGAGTCCTTTGAACATCGTACGACAACTCAGGAGTTGTTACGGCAAAGTATACGGCACTAGCAACATGAAAAGTACGTTAGAATAACGTAGGACGCGTTACAACTCCTAAGAACACCTTACATCACCGTAGAAAACTTTAAAACTCCACAATAAACCAAATTAATTCGTACGAGTCCTTTGAACATCGTACGACAACTTAGGACATCTTACGACTCTTTATGCCACATTAGAAACATGAAAAGCATGTTAGAATAATGTAGGACGCGTTACAACTCCTAAGAACACCTTACATCACCGTAAAAACTTTAAAACTCCATAATGAACCTAATTAATTTGTACGAGTCCTTTGAACATCGTACGACAACTTAGGACATCTTACGACTCTTTATGCCACATTAGCAAATCGAAAAGAACGTTAGTATAATGTAGGACGCGTTACAGATCCTAACAACACCTTACACCACCGTACGAAACATTAAAACTCCATAATAAACCTAATGAATTCGTCCGAGTCCTTTGAACATCGTACGGCAACTTAGGACATCTTACGACTCTTTATGCCACATTAGCAACATGAAAAGCATGTTAGAATAATGTAGGACGCGTTACAACTCCTAAGAACAACTTACATCACCGTACAAAAATTTAAAACTCCATAATAAACCTAATGAATTTGTACGAGTCCTTTGAACATCGTACGACAACTTAGGACATCTTACGACTCTTTATGCCACATTAGCAACTCGAAAAGAACGTTAGTATAATGTAGGACGCCTTACAGCTCCTAAGAACACCTTACACCACCGTACGAAACATTAAAACTCCATAATAAACCTAATGAATTCGTTCGAGTCCTTTGGACATTGTACGACAACTTAAGACATCTTAAGACTCTATATGCCACATTAGCAACTCGAAAAGAACGTTGGTATGATGTAGGACGCCTTACAGCTCCTAAGAACACCTTACACCACCGTACGAAACATTAAAACTCCATAATAAACCTAATGAATTCGTCCGAGTCCTTTGAACATCGTACGACAACTTAGGACATCTTAAGACTCTTTATGCCACATTAGCAAATCGAAAAGAACGTTAGTATAATGTAGGACGTGTTACATCTCCTAAGAACACCTTACACCACCGTACGAAACATTAAAACTCCATAATAAACCTAATGAATTCGTCCGAGTCCTTTGAACATCGTACGACAACTTAGGACATCTTACGACTCTTTATGCCACATTAGCAACTCGAAATGAACATTAGTATAATGTAGTATGCCTTACAGCTCCTAAGAACACCTTACACCACCGTACGAAACGTTAAAACTCCATACTAAACCTAATGAATTCGTCCGAGTCCTTTGAACATCGTACGACAACTCAGGAGATGTTACGGCTCAGTATACGGCACTAGCAACATGAAAAGCACGTTAGAATAATGTAGGACGCGTTACAACTCCTAAGAACACCTTACATCACCGTACAAAACTTTAAAACTCCATAATAAACCAAATTAATTCGTACGAGTCCTTTGAACATCGTACGACAACTTAGGACATCTTACGACTCTTTATGCCACATTAGAAACATGAAAAGCATGTTAGAATAATGTAGGACGCGTTACAACTCCTAAGAACACCTTACATCTCCGTACAAAACTTTAAAACTCCATAATGAACCTAATGAATTTGTACGAGTCCTTTGAACATCGTACGACAACTTAGGACATCTTACGACTCTTTATGCCACATTAGCAAATCGAAAAGAACGTTAGTATAATGTAGAACGCTTTACAGCCCTAAGAACACCTTACACCACCGTACGAAACATTAAAACTCCATAATAATCCTAATGAATTCGTCTGAGTCCTTTGAACATCGTACGACAACTTAGGACATCTTAAGACTCTTTATGCCACATTAGCAAATCGAAAAGAACGTTTGTATAATGTAGGACGCGTTACAGCTCCTAACAACACCTTACACCACCGTACGAAACATTAAAACTCCATAATAAACCTAATGAATTCGTCCGAGTCCTTTGAACATCGTACGGCAACTTAGGACATCTTACGACTCTTTATGCCACATTAGCAACATGAAAAGCACGTTAGAATAATGTAGGACGCGTTACAACTCCTAAGAACACCTTACATCACCGTACAAAACTTTAAAACTCCATAATAAACCAAATTAATTCGTACGAGTCCTTTGAACATCGTACGACAACTTAGGACATCTTACGACTCTTTATGCCACATTAGAAACATGAAAAGCATGTTAGAATAATGTAGGACGCGTTACAACTCCTAAGAACACCTTACATCACCGTACAAAACTTTAAAACTCCATAATGAACCTAATGAATTTGTACGAGTCCTTTGAACATCGTACGACAACTTAGGACATCTTACGACTCTTTATGCCACATTAGCAAATCGAAAAGAATGTTAGTATAATGTAGAACGCGTTACAGCTCCTAAGAACACCTTACACCACCGTACGAAACATTAAAACTCCATAATAATCCTAATGAATTCGTCTGAGTCCTTTGAACATCGTACGACAACTTAGGACATCTTAAGACTCTTTATGCCACATTAGCAAATCGAAAAGAACGTTTGTATAATGTAGGACGCGTTACAGCTCCTAACAACACCTTACACCACCGTACGAAACATTAAAACTCCATAATAAACCTAATGAATTCGTCCGAGTCCTTTGAACATCGTACGGCAACTTAGGACATCTTACGACTCTTTATGCCACATTAGCAACATGAAAAGCATGTTAGAATAATGTAGGACGCGTTACAACTCCTAAGAACACCTTACATCACCGTACAAAACTTTAAAACTCCATAATAAACCTAATGAATTTGTACGAGTCCTTTGAACATCGTACGACAACTTAGAACAGTCTCTTTATGCCACATTAGCAAATCGAAAAGAACGTTAGTATAATGTAGAACGCGTTACCGCTCCTAAGAACACCTTACACCACCGTACGAAACATTAAAACTCCATAATAAACCTAATGAATTCGTCTGAGTCCTTTGAACATCGTACGACAACTTAGGACATCTTACGACTCTTTATGCCACATTAGCAACTCGAAATGAACATTAGTATAATGTAATACGCCTTACAGCTCCTAAGAACACCTTACACCACCGTACGAAACGTTAAAACTCCATAATAAACCTAATGAATTCGTCCGAGTCCTTTGAACATCGTACGACAACTCAGGAGATGTTACGGCTCAGTATACGGCACTAGCAACATGAAAAGCACGTTAGAATAATGTAGGACGCGTTACAACTCCTAAGAACACCTTACATCACCGTACAAAACTTTAAAACTCCATAATAAACCAAATTAATTCGTACGAGTCCTTTGAACATCGTACGACAACTTAGGAAATCTTACGACTCTTTATGCCACATTAGCAACATGAAAAGCATGTTAGAATAATGTAGGATGCGTTACAACTCCTAAGAACAACTTACATCACCGTACAAAACTTTAAAACTCCATAATAAACCTAATGAATTTGTACGAGTCCTTTGAACATCGTACGACAACTTAGGACATCTTACGACTCTTTATGCCACATTAGCAACTCGAAATGAACATTAGTATAATGTAGTACGCCTTACAGCTCCTAAGAACACCTTACACCACCTTACGAAACATTAAAACTCCATAATAAACCTAATGAATTGGTCCGAGTCCTTTGAACATCGTACGACAACTTAGGACATCTTACGACTCTTTATGCCACATTAGCAACATGAAAAGCATGTTAGAATAATGTAGGACGCGTTACAACTCCTAAGAACAACTTACATCACCGTACAAAAGTTTAAAACTCCATAATAAACCTAATGAATTTGTACAACTCCTTTGAACATCGTACGACAACTTAGGACATCTTACGTCTCTTTATGCCACATTAGCTAATCGAAAAGAACGTTAGTATAATGTAGAACGCGTTACAGCTCCTAAGAACACCTTACACCACCGTACGAAACATTAAAACTCCATAATAAACCTAATGAATTCGTCTGAGTCCTTTGAACATCGTACGACAACTTAGGATATCTTACGACTCTTTATGCCACATTAGCAACTCGAAATGAACATTAGTATAATGTAGTACGCCTTACAGCTCCTAAGAACACCTTACACCACCGTACGAAACGTTAAAACTCGATAATAAACCTAATGAATTCGTCCGAGTCCTTTGAACATCGTACGACAACTCAGGAGATGTTACGGCTCAGTATACGACACTAGCAACATGAAAAGCACGTTAGAATAATGTAGGACGCGTTACAACTCCTAAGAACACCTTAAATCACCGTACAAAACTTTAAAACTCCACTATAAACCAAATTAATTCGTACGAGTCCTTTGAACATCGTACGACAACTTAGGACATCTTACGACTCTTTATGCCACATTAGCAACATGAAAAGCATGTTAGAATAATGTAGGACGCGTTACAACTCCTAAGAACACCTTACATCACCGTACAAAACTTTAAAACTCCATAATAAACCTAATGAATTTGTATGAGTCCTTTGAACATCGTACGACAACTTAGGACATCTAACGACTCTTTATGCCACATTAGCAAATCGAAAAGAACATTAGTATAATGTAGAACGCGTTACAGCTCCTAAGAACACCTTACACCACCGTACGAAACATTAAAACTCCATAATAAACCTAATGAATTGGTCCGAGTCCTTTGAACATCGTACGACAACTTAGGACATCTTACGACTCTTTATGCCACATTAGCAACATGAAAAGCATGTTAGAATAATGTAGGACGCGTTACAACTCCTAAGAACAACTTACATCACCGTACAAAAGTTTAAAACTCCATAATAAACCTAATGAATTTGTACAACTCCTTTGAACATCGTACGACAACTTAGGACATCTTACGTCTCTTTATGCCACATTAGCTAATCGAAAAGAACGTTAGTATAATGTAGAACGCGTTACAGCTCCTAAGAACACCTTACACCACCGTACGAAACATTAAAACTCCATAATAAACCTAATGAATTCGTCTGAGTCCTTTGAACATCGTACGACAACTTAGGATATCTTACGACTCTTTATGCCACATTAGCAACTCGAAATGAACATTAGTATAATGTAGTACGCCTTACAGCTCCTAAGAACACCTTACACCACCGTACGAAACGTTAAAACTCCATAATAAACCTAATGAATTCGTCCGAGTCCTTTGAACATCGTACGACAACTCAGGAGATGTTACGGCTCAGTATACGACACTAGCAACATGAAAAGCACGTTAGAATAATGTAGGACGCGTTACAACTCCTAAGAACACCTTAAATCACCGTACAAAACTTTAAAACTCCACTATAAACCAAATTAATTCGTACGAGTCCTTTGAACATCGTACGACAACTTAGGACATCTTACGACTCTTTATGCCACATTAGCAACATGAAAAGCATGTTAGAATAATGTAGGACGCGTTACAACTCCTAAGAACACCTTACATCACCGTACAAAACTTTAAAACTCCATAATAAACCTAATGAATTTGTATGAGTCCTTTGAACATCGTACGACAACTTAGGACATCTAACGACTCTTTATGCCACATTAGCAAATCGAAAAGAACATTAGTATAATGTAGAACGCGTTACAGCTCCTAAGAACACCTTACACCACCGTACGAAACATTAAAACTCCATAATAAACCTAATGAATTGGTCCGAGTCCTTTGAACATCGTACGACAACTTAGGACATCTTACGACTCTTTATGCCACATTAGCAACATGAAAAGCATGTTAGAATAATGTAGGACGCGTTACAACTCCTAAGAACAACTTACATCACCGTACAAAAGTTTAAAACTCCATAATAAACCTAATGAATTTGTACAACTCCTTTGAACATCGTACGACAACTTAGGACATCTTACGTCTCTTTATGCCACATTAGCTAATCGAAAAGAACGTTAGTATAATGTAGAACGCGTTACAGCTCCTAAGAACACCTTACACCACCGTACGAAACATTAAAACTCCATAATAAACCTAATGAATTCGTCTGAGTCCTTTGAACATCGTACGACAACTTAGGATATCTTACGACTCTTTATGCCACATTAGCAACTCGAAATGAACATTAGTATAATGTAGTACGCCTTACAGCTCCTAAGAACACCTTACACCACCGTACGAAACGTTAAAACTCCATAATAAACCTAATGAATTCGTCCGAGTCCTTTGAACATCGTACGACAACTCAGGAGATGTTACGGCTCAGTATACGACACTAGCAACATGAAAAGCACGTTAGAATAATGTAGGACGCGTTACAACTCCTAAGAACACCTTAAATCACCGTACAAAACTTTAAAACTCCACTATAAACCAAATTAATTCGTACGAGTCCTTTGAACATCGTACGACAACTTAGGACATCTTACGACTCTTTATGCCACATTAGCAACATGAAAAGCATGTTAGAATAATGTAGGACGCGTTACAACTCCTAAGAACACCTTACATCACCGTACAAAACTTTAAAACTCCATAATAAACCTAATGAATTTGTATGAGTCCTTTGAACATCGTACGACAACTTAGGACATCTAACGACTCTTTATGCCACATTAGCAAATCGAAAAGAACGTTAGTATAATGTAGAACGCGTTACAGCTCCTAAGAACACCTTACACCACCGTACGAAACATTAAAACTCCATAATAAACCTAATGAATTGGTCCGAGTCCTTTGAACATCGTACGACAACTTAGGACATCTTACGACTCTTTATGCCACATTAGCAACATGAAAAGCATGTTAGAATAATGTAGGACGCGTTACAACTCCTAAGAACAACTTACATCACCGTACAAAAGTTTAAAACTCCATAATAAACCTAATGAATTTGTACAACTCCTTTGAACATCGTACGACAACTTAGGACATCTTACGTCTCTTTATGCCACATTAGCTAATCGAAAAGAACGTTAGTATAATGTAGAACGCGTTACAGCTCCTAAGAACACCTTACACCACCGTACGAAACATTAAAACTCCATAATAAACCTAATGAATTCGTCTGAGTCCTTTGAACATCGTACGACAACTTAGGATATCTTACGACTCTTTATGCCACATTAGCAACTCGAAATGAACATTAGTATAATGTAGTACGCCTTACAGCTCCTAAGAACACCTTACACCACCGTACGAAACGTTAAAACTCCATAATAAACCTAATGAATTCGTCCGAGTCCTTTGAACATCGTACGACAACTCAGGAGATGTTACGGCTCAGTATACGGCACTAGCAACATGAAAAGCACGTTAGAATAATGTAGGACGCGTTACAACTCCTAAGAACACCTTACATCATCGTACAAAACTTTAAAACTCCATAATAAACAAAATTAATTCGTACGAGTCCTTTGAACATCGTATGACAACTTAGGACATCTTACGACTCTTTATGCCACATTAGCAACATGAAAAGCATGTTAGAATAATGTAGGACGCGTTACAACTCCTAAGAACACCTTACATCACCGTACAAAACTATAAAACTCCATAATAAACCTAATGAATTTGTACGAGTCCTTTGAACATCGTACGACAACTTAGAACAGTCTCTTTATGCCACATTAACAAATCGAAAAGAACGTTAGTATAATGTAGAACGCGTTACAGCTCCTAAGAACACCTTACACCACCGTACGAAACATTAAAACTCCATAATAAACTTAATGAATTCGTCTGAGTCCTTTGAACATCGTACGACAACTTAGGACATCTTACGACTCTTTATGCCACATTAGCAACTCGAAATGAACATTAGTATAATGTAGTACGCCTTACAGCTCCTAAGAACACCTTACACCACCGTACGAAACGTTAAAACTCCATAATAAACCTAATGAATTCGTCCGAGTCCTTTGAACATCGTACGACAACTCAGGAGATGTTACGGCTCACTATACGGCACTAGCAACATGAAAAGCACGTTAGAATAATGTAGGACGCGTTACAACTCCTAAGAACACCTTACATCACCGTACAAAACTTTAAAACTCCATAATAAACCAAATTAATTCGTACGAGTCCTTTGAACATCGTACGACAACTTAGGACATCTTACGACTCTTTATGCCACATTAGCAACATGAAAAGCATGTTAGAATAATGTAGGATGCGTTACAACTCCTAAGAACAACTTACATCACCGTACAAAACTTTAAAACTCCATAATAAACCTAATGAATTTGTACGAGTCCTTTGAACATCGTACGACAACTTAAGACATCTTACGACTCTTTATGCCACATTAGCAACTCGAAAATAACGTTAGTATAATGTAGGACGCCTTACAGCTCCTAAGAACACCTTACACCACCGTACGAAACATTAAAACTCCATAATAAACCTAATGAATTCGTCCGAGTCCTTTGAACATCGTATGACAACTTAGGACATCTTACGACTCTTTATGCCACATTAGCAACATGAAAAGCATGTTAGAATAATGTAGGACGCGTTACAACTCCTAAGAACACCTTACATCACCGTACAAAACTATAAAACTCCATAATAAACCTAATGAATTTGTACGAGTCCTTTGAACATCGTACGACAACTTAGAACAGTCTCTTTATGCCACATTAACAAATCGAAAAGAACGTTAGTATAATGTAGAACGCGTTACAGCTCCTAAGAACACCTTACACCACCGTACGAAACATTAAAACTCCATAATAAACTTAATGAATTCGTCTGAGTCCTTTGAACATCGTACGACAACTTAGGACATCTTACGACTCTTTATGCCACATTAGCAACTCGAAATGAACATTAGTATAATGTAGTACGCCTTACAGCTCCTAAGAACACCTTACACCACCTTACGAAACGTTAAAACTCCATAATAAACCTAATGAATTCGTCCGAGTCCTTTGAACAACGTACGACAACTCAGGAGATGTTACGGCTCACTATACGGCACTAGCAACATGAAAAGCACGTTAGAATAATGTAGGACGCGTTACAACTCCTAAGAACACCTTACATCACCGTACAAAACTTTAAAACTCCATAATAAACCAAATTAATTCGTACTAGTCCTTTGAACATCGTACGACAACTTAAGACATCTTACGACTCTTTATGCCACATTAGCAACTCGAAAATAACGTTAGTATAATGTAGGACGCCTTACAGCTCCTAAGAACACCTTACACCACCGTACGAAACATTAAAACTCCATAATAAACCTAATGAATTCGTCCGAGTCCTTTGAACATCGTATGACAACTTAGGACATCTTACGACTCTCTATGCCACATTAGCAACATGAAAAGCATGTTAGAATAATGTAGGACGCGTTACAACTCCTAAGAACACCTTACATCACCGTACAAAACTATAAAACTCCATAATAAACCTAATGAATTTGTACGAGTCCTTTGAACATCGTACGACAACTTAGAACAGTCTCTTTATGCCACATTAACAAATCGAAAAGAACGTTAGTATAATGTAGAACGCGTTACAGCTCCTAAGAACACCTTACACCACCGTACGAAACATTAAAACTCCATAATAAACTTAATGAATTCGTCTGAGTCCTTTGAACATCGTACGACAACTTAGGACATCTTACGACTCTTTATGCCACATTAGCAACTCGAAATGAACATTAGTATAATGTAGTACGCCTTACAGCTCCTAAGAACACCTTACACCACCTTACGAAACGTTAAAACTCCATAATAAACCTAATGAATTCGTCCGAGTCCTTTGAACATCGTACGACAACTCAGGAGATGTTACGGCTCACTATACGGCACTAGCAACATGAAAAGCACGTTAGAATAATGTAGGACGCGTTACAACTCCTAAGAACACCTTACATCACCGTACAAAACTTTAAAACTCCATAATAAACCAAATTAATTCGTACTAGTCCTTTGAACATCGTACGACAACTTAGGACATCTTACGACTCTTTATGCCACATTAGCAACATGAAAAGCATGTTAGAATAATGTAGGATGCGTTACAACTCCTAAGAACAACTTACATCACCGTACAAAACTTTAAAACTCCATAATAAACCTAATGAATTTGTACGAGTCCTTTGAACATCGTACGACAACTTAAGACATCTTACGACTCTTTATGCCACATTAGCAACTCGAAAATAACGTTAGTATAATGTAGGACGCCTTACAGCTCCTAAGAACACCTTACACCACCGTACGAAACATTAAAACTCCATAATAAACCTAATGAATTCGTCCGAGTCCTTTGAACATCGTACGACAACTTAGGACATCTTACGACTCTTTATGCCACATTAGCAACATGAAAAGCATGTTAGAATAATGTAGGACGCGTTACAACTCCTAAGAACAACTTACATCACCGTACAAAAGTTTAAAACTCCATAATAAACCTAATGAATTTGTACAACTCCTTTGAACATCGTACGACAACTTAGGACATCTTACGTCTCTTTATGCCACATTAGCTAATCGAAAAGAACGTTAGTATAATGTAGAACGCGTTACAGCTCCTAAGAACACCTTACACCACCGTACGAAACATTAAAACTCCATAATAAACCTAATGAATTCGTCTGAGTCCTTTGAACATGGTACGACAACTTAGGATATCTTACGACTCTTTATGCCACATTAGCAACTCGAAATGAACATTAGTATAATGTAGTACGCCTTACAGCTTCTAAGAACACCTTACACCACCGTACGAAACGTTAAAACTCCATAATAAACCTAATGAATTCGTCCGAGTCCTTTGAACATCGTACGACAACTCAGGAGATGTTACGGCTCAGTATACGACACTAGCAACATGAAAAGCACGTTAGAATAATGTAGGACGCGTTACAACTCCTAAGAACACCTTACATCACCGTACAAAACTTTAAAACTCCATTATAAACCAAATTAATTCGTACGAGTCCTTTGAACATCGTACGACAACTTAGGACATCTTACGACTCTTTATGCCACATTAGCAACATGAAAAGCATGTTAGAATAATGTAGGACGCGTTACAACTCCTAAGAACACCTTACATCACCGTACAAAACTTTAAAACTCCATAATAAACCTAATGAATTTGTATGAGTCCTTTGAACATCGTACGACAACTTAGGACATCTAACGACTCTTTATGCCACATTAGCAAATCGAAAAGAACGTTAGTATAATGTAGAACGCGTTACAGCTCCTAAGAACACCTTACACCACCGTACGAAACATTAAAACTCCATAATAAACCTAATGAATTCGTCCGAGTCCTTTGAACATCGTACGACAACTTAGGACATCTTACGACTCTTTATGCCACATTAGCAACATGAAAAGCATGTTAGAATAATGTAGGACGCGTTACAACTCCTAAGAACAACTTACATCACCGTACAAAAGTTTAAAACTCCATAATAAACCTAATGAATTTGTACAACTCCTTTGAACATCGTACGACAACTTAGGACATCTTACGTCTCTTTATGCCACATTAGCTAATCGAAAAGAACGTTAATATAATGTAGAACGCGTTACAGCTCCTAAGAACACCTTACACCACCGTACGAAACATTAAAACTCCATAATAAACCTAATGAATTCGTCTGAGTCCTTTGAACATCGTACGACAACTTAGGATATCTTACGACTCTTTATGCCACATTAGCAACTCGAAATGAACATTAGTATAATGTAGTACGCCTTACAGCTCCTAAGAACACCTTACACCACCGTACGAAACGTTAAAACTCCATAATAAACCTAATGAATTCGTCCGAGTCCTTTGAACATCGTACGACAACTCAGGAGATGTTACGGCTCAGTATACGGCACTAGCAACATGAAAAGCACGTTAGAATAATGTAGGACGCGTTACAACTCCTAAGAACACCTTACATCATCGTACAAAACTTTAAAACTCCATAATAAACAAAATTAATTCGTACGAGTCCTTTGAACATCGTATGACAACTTAGGACATCTTACGACTCTTTATGCCACATTAGCAACATGAAAAGCATGTTAGAATAATGTAGGACGCGTTACAACTCCTAAGAACACCTTACATCACCGTACAAAACTATAAAACTCCATAAAAAACCTAATGAATTTGTACGATTCCTTTGAACATCGTACGACAACTTAGAACAGTCTCTTTATGCCACATTAACAAATCGAAAAGAACGTTAGTATAATGTAGAACGCGTTACAGCTCCTAAGAACACCTTACACCACCGTACGAAACATTAAAACTCCATAATAAACTTAATGAATTCGTCTGAGTCCTTTGAACATCGTACGACAACTTAGGACATCTTACGACTCTTTATGCCACATTAGCAACTCGAAATGAACATTAGTATAATGTAGTACGCCTTACAGCTCCTAAGAACACCTTACACCACCTTACGAAACGTTAAAACTCCATAATAAACCTAATGAATTCGTCCGAGTCCTTTGAACATCGTACGACAACTCAGGAGATGTTACGGCTCACTATACGGCACTAGCAACATGAAAAGCACGTTAGAATAATGTAGGACGCGTTACAACTCCTAAGAACACCTTACAACACCGTACAAAACTTTAAAACTCCATAATAAACCAAATTAATTCGTACTAGTCCTTTGAACATCGTACGACAACTTAGGACATCTTACGACTCTTTATGCCACATTAGCAACATGAAAAGCATGTTAGAATAATGTAGGATGCGTTACAACTCCTAAGAACAACTTACATCACCGTACAAAACTTTAAAACTCCATAATAAACCTAATGAATTTGTACGAGTCCTTTGAACATCGTACGACAACTTAAGACATCTTACGACTCTTTATGCCACATTAGCAACTCGAAAATAACGTTAGTATAATGTAGGACGCCTTACAGCTCCTAAGAACACCTTACACCACCGTACGAAACATTAAAACTCCATAATAAACCTAATGAATTCGTCCGAGTCCTTTGAACATCGTACGACAACTTAGGACATCTTACGACTCTTTATGCCACATTAGCAACATGAAAAGCATGTTAGAATAATGTAGGACGCGTTACAACTCCTAAGAACAACTTACATCACCGTACAAAAGTTTAAAACTCCATAATAAACCTAATGAATTTGTACAACTCCTTTGAACATCGTACGACAACTTAGGACATCTTACGTCTCTTTATGCCACATTAGCTAATCGAAAAGAACGTTAGTATAATGTAGAACGCGTTACAGCTCCTAAGAACACCTTACACCACCGTACGAAACATTAAAACTCCATAATAAACCTAATGAATTCGTCTGAGTCCTTTGAACATCGTATGACAACTTAGGATATCTTACGACTCTTTATGCCACATTAGCAACTCGAAATGAACATTAGTATAATGTAGTACGCCTTACAGCTCCTAAGAACACCTTACACCACCGTACGAAACGTTAAAACTCCATAATAAACCTAATGAATTCGTCCGAGTCCTTTGAACATCGTACGACAACTCAGGAGATGTTACGGCTCAGTATACGGCACTAGCAACATGAAAAGCACGTTAGAATAATGTAGGACGCATTACAACTCCTAAGAACACCTTACATCATCGTACAAAACTTTAAAACTCCATAATAAACAAAATTAATTCGTACGAGTCCTTTGAACATCGTATGACAACTTAGGACATCTTACGACTCTTTATGCCACATTAGCAACATGAAAAGCATGTTAGAATAATGTAGGACGCGTTACAACTCCTAAGAACACCTTACATCACCGTACAAAACTATAAAACTCCATAATAAACCTAATGAATTTGTACGAGTCCTTTGAACATCGTACGACAACTTAGAACAGTCTCTTTATGCCACATTAACAAATCGAAAAGAACGTTAGTATAATGTAGAACGCGTTACAGCTCCTAAGAACACCTTACACCACCGTACGAAACATTAAAACTCCATAATAAACTTAATGAATTCGTCTGAGTCCTTTGAACATCGTACGACAACTTAGGACATCTTACGACTCTTTATGCCACATTAGCAACTCGAAATGAACATTAGTATAATGTAGTACGCCTTACAGCTCCTAAGAACACCTTACACCACCGTACGAAACGTTAAAACTCCATAATAAACCTAATGAATTCGTCCGAGTCCTTTGAACATCGTACGACAACTCAGGAGATGTTACGGCTCACTATACGACACTAGCAACATGAAAAGCACGTTAGAATAATGTAGGACGCGTTACAACTCCTAAGAACACCTTACATCACCGTACAAAACTTTAAAACTCCATAATAAACCAAATTAATTCGTACGAGTCCTTTGAACATCGTACGACAACTTAGGACATCTTACGACTCTTTATGCCACATTAGCAACATGAAAAGCATGGTAGAATAATGTAGGATGCGTTACAACTCCTAAGAACAACTTACATCACCGTACAAAACTTTAAAACTCCATAATAAACCTAATGAATTTGTACGAGTCCTTTGAACATCGTACGACAACTTAAGACATCTTACGACTCTTTATGCCACATTAGCAACTCGAAAATAACGTTAGTATAATGTAGGACGCCTTACAGCTCCTAAGAACACCTTACACCACCGTACGAATCATTAAAACTCCATAATAAACCTAATGAATTCGTCTGAGTCGTTTGAACATCGAACGACAACTTAGGACATCTTACGACTCTTTATGCCACATTAGCAACTCGAAATGAACATTAGTATAATGTAGTACGCCTTACAGCTCCTAAGAACACCTTACACCACCGTACGAAACGTTAAAACTCCATAATAAACCTAATGAATTCGTCCGAGTCCTTTGAACATCGTACGACAACTCAGGAGATGTTACGGCTCAGTATACGGCACTAGCAACATGAAAAGCACGTTAGAATAATGTAGGACGCGTTACAACTCCTAAGAACACCTTACATCACCGTACAAAACTTTAAAACTCCATAATAAACCTAATGAATTTGTACGAGTCCTTTGAACATCGTACGACAACTTAGGGCATCTTACGACTCTTTATGCCACATTAGCAACTCGAAAATAACGTTAGTATAATGTAGGACGCCTTACAGCTCCTAAGAACACCTTACACCACCGTACGAAACATTAAAACTCCATAATAAACCTAATGAATTCGTCTGAGTCGTTTGAACATCGAACGACAACTTAGGACATCTTACGACTCTTTATGCCACATTAGCAACTCGAAATGAACATTAGTATAATGTAGTACGCCTTACAGCTCCTAAGAACACCTTACACCACCGTACGAAACGTTAAATCTCCGTAATAAACCTAATGAGTTCGTCCGAGTCCTTTGAACATCGTACGACAACTTTGGAGATGTTAAGACTCTTTATGCCACATTAGCAACTCGAAAAGAACGTTAGTATGATGTAGGACGCCTTACAGCACCTAAGATCACCTTACACCACCGTACGAAACATTAAAACTCCATAATAAACCTAATGAATTCGTCCGAGTCCTTTGAACATCGAACGACAACTTAGGACATCTTACGACTCTTTATGCCACATTAGCAACTCGAAATGAACATTAGTATAATGTAGTACGCCTTACAGCTCCTAAGAACACCTTACACCATCGTACGAAACGTTAAAACTCCGTAATAAACCTAATGAGTTCGTCCGAGTCCTTTGAACATCGTGCGACAACTTTGGAGATGTTAAGACTCTTTATGTGTCACACCCCGACTCCCAGGGCCTGACACGTTGCATAACATTTGCCAATCACATAAAATAATGTAGCGGAAGACTTAATAGAAAGACCACAAATACGGTCCCAAATTGGTCTTTCATTAAATGTCTTAAAATAGATACAACATTTGTCTTCACTCGATATGAGTGTAATACATTATCATAACATAAGCTAAAGACACTAATCCCAAGCATCTTCAACTTAGTTCTTCCTCCTATGTGGAGTGCCTTCATTGTACCACTTCTAGCTAGACCTTTCCTAGCTAAAGTCCACAGTTATTTTCTTTCACCTGCATCACGAGCTAAAAGACGTCAACAACAACGTTGTTGGTGAGTCATAACCAGTGACATAAGACACATAAAACATTTAGACATCATTATTTCATATATGTGTGTGGTTAATAAGTCATCTACAAGCCAAATCTTCTCTAACGCCATATCTGATGGTGGCCAACTTTCGTTAGAGACCTGTTAACGTATATGCCGCATACAGGAATAACCGAGATACCCTTGCGACCACTCTTGGTCTCTTGTTTCTTATTGCCTAGGCGGGTGGTACCTCTCCTGTTACGAGCAGTCAGTCTACCTAATTGGATCCAACTAGACGCATATACATCCCGAGGCGGAGCCGGTAGTTCCTTAAACAACTACCTCTTAGCGCGAAGCCCTGCCCTAATGGCTTGCCCTGTGGCATGTAGCCGCCATCCCTATCCGGGGATGACTCTTAACGCGAAGCTTATTACCGCGGACCAACAACACAACAACCGGACGAACCTGGAGTTGAGGTGCGTTGAATCACCAGGTAGCGATCGTCCTTATAACCACATCCATATTCTTAACATTCATATAAACATTTCATACAGCTCGGATACAGCCCCGAAAACATAAAACATATAAGAGGGGCGGTTAGACTCACCTTCAGATGTAGTCTACTTATCACGAGCTAGTGGCTAATCAAGACAACCCTGTAAACATTTCATACTTATTAGGATTCATTCCCCTGGGGATAATCCTATCAGTGTCTTTCTCACTGATGCATTGCCTTAATCATATTATGTGACTAAGGCGATGACTTTAGTCCTTGGCATAGCCATTCCTCTCAGAGTGCATTCAACATCTGAGTCAGGGTTATCCTACATTCTTTATTATCATTCTTTTTGAAAAGCCACAACATCATATTATCGTGTTTTCACACGATTCTTATCATTCATTGAAAACATACTTTATTCCTAGTATTATTATATAACTAGGAAGGTTCTATCCTAAAACCATGGTTCTTCCATGGACTTAAGTCATACATATATCTTACATAGGTACGGAATCTTAGACGTTACCTAATGAGTCGAGCAGAGTGAGGACCTGGGTACGGGAGTCTCTCTAGAGTTGGGCAGCACTTCGACAGCACCTTGCTTCGTCCAGCAGATCTTAAGCTCACACGTAGTAGAGAACACCGTTCACTATTATGACGGGTCTCATTTAGTATCTCGGGTATATATATATATATATATAAAATGGTAAGTACTCGAAGAAATCTAAAAACGAGTCTTACCGATCACCGAAGACACCTCGTAATCTTCTCGTGAGCAAACCCGCACTCGAACCGAGCTTCCGAACACTTCCGTTCTTCACCGAAAGCTTGTCGGAACTTCGTCGTGGCTTCGCCGGGTGTTTTTGGCCGGAGATGGCTTAGAGAGAGAGTGAGTGTGAAGAGGTGGTGCAAGAAATGAAAGAGGGGGTCACCTCCTTTTATAGCTGTCGAAGATGAACTAGGCGATACGCGCACCATAGCCCTCCTCCTGCGCGTATCGCGTGGGAGGGGTGGTTTCGCGTGATACTGCGGCTGCCCCTGTTTTGCGTACCCGGTTTTGGTTACACTAGGCGATACGCGCAGGCCATGCCTTCCCTTGCGCGTATCGCGTAATTTACTTTTTTTTTTTTTTTTTTTTTTTTAAGTCTTTTTATTCTCGTATGAGGCGGAGTGTCACATTCTCCCCTCCTTATTGGGATTCCGTCCCGGAATCACTCTGAGAATAAATGCGGGTACTTTTTCCTCATAGCGTCTTCCGGTTCCCAGGTAAACTCAGAACCACGCCTCGCATTCCATCTGACTTTAACGATGGGGATGCGTTTTCTTCTTAACTTCTTAACTTGCCTTTCGACTATTTCTGTTGGTTCTTCAACAAAATTTAGTCGTTCGTCCACTTGGATTTCTTCCAGTGGTGTTTGCAGGGTTTCATCAGATAGACATTTCCTGAGTTGAGAGACATGGAAGACTGGGTGGATCCCACGCAGTTCTTCCGGAAGTTCTAGTCTATACGCTACTTTGCCTATTCTGCTGGTTATCATAAAAGGTCCGATGAATCGGGGACTTAGCTTTCCCCTCTTTCCGAAACGGATAATGCCTTTCCAAGGTGATACTTTTAACATAACTTTATCTCCTTCTGCGAACTCTAGTGGCCTTCGCCGTCTGTCGGCATAGCTCTTTTGTCTGCTTTGTGCCACTATGAGTCGCTCACGGATCACCTTGACTTTTTCAATGGTGTCTAACACCATCTCAGGGCCGGTCATTTGACCTTCTCCTACTTGGAACCAGCATAAAGGCGTTCGACATCTTCGGCCATACAAGGCCTCAAATGGCGAAGCTTTCAAACTTTTGTGATAGCTATTATTGTAAGAAAATTCAGCTAACGGGAGGTGGGTGTCCCAGCTACCTCCAAAATCTATCACACATGCCCGCAACATATCTTCTAAGGTTTGAATGGTCCTTTCACTTTGACCATCCGTTTGCGGGTGATAGGCCGTACTCATCTCTAACTTAGTGCCAAGGGCTTCGTGGAATTGTCTCCAATACCGGGACGTAAATCTCCCGTCCCTATCGGAAACAATGGACACCGGCACTCCGTGCCTTGCCCCTATTTCATCAACATATAACTGAGCGAGTTGCTCAGCTCCTGCACTTTCCTTTATAGGTAGGAAGTGGGCAGACTTAGTGAGTCTATCCACAATTACCCATATAGCATCATTCCCCTTCCTTGTTTTGGGTAAACCCATCACGAAATCCATCGTGATCATTTCCCATTTCCATGTAGGGATCTCGAGGGGTTGGAGCATACCAGACGGCTTTTGGTGCTCAGCCTTCACCTGGAGACATGTCATGCAACGCTCCACATAGGTTGCTATGTCCTTTTTCATTCCAGGCCACCAAAATTGATCTTTCATGGCATAATACATCTTGTCTGCTCCAGGATGAATGAGGTACTTGGTTTTATGGGCTTCATCCAATATGAGTTCTTTCAGATTACCAAAGTTTGGTACCCAAATTCGGCATTTCATACGGATGAACCCATCTTCTCCTGCTCCTAACTTCTTTACTACCCCAATCATCTCTTCCTTCTGGGCGTTTTCGTCCTTTAGTGCTTCCTTTTGGGCCATCTTTACTTGGTCCAAGAGGTTCACTTGCACATTCATTCTTAGTGCTCGGACGCGCCTAGGTTTGGCGCATTCTTTTCTGCTTAAGGCATCGGCGACGACGTTTGCTTTCCCGGGATGGTAGTGAAGATCAAAGTCGTAATCAGACAAAATTTCCATCCACCGTCGTTGCCTCATATTAAGCTCCTTCTGATCAAATATATGCTTTAAGCTTTTGTGATCAGAGTATACTGTAAACTTCGAGCCGTACAGATAGTGTCGCCATATCTTTAATGCGAACACTATTGCGCCTAACTCAAGGTCATGAGTTGCGTATCCTGTTTCGGCGCCTTTTAGTTGTCTCGAGGCATAAGCAATCACGTTGCTACGTTGCATCAAAACACAACCAAATCCTGTAGCAGATGCATCACAGTATATGACAAAGTCGTCGTTACCATTGGGTAATGCAAGGATTGGTGCGCTGCTTAACCTTTCTTTCAAGGTTCTAAATGCCTCCTCTTGTTCGGGTTCCCACTTGAACGCAACTTTCTTTTGAGTTAGCTTAGTCAACGACTTGGCTATCTTAGAGAAATCCTTAATGAATCTTCTATAGTAGCCGGCTAACCCAAGAAATCTTCGTATTTCCGTTGCCGTTCTAGGGGTCTCCCACTTCATTACAGCTTCAACCTTTGAAGGGTCAACTTGGATTCCTTGCTCATTGACAATATGTCCTAAGAATTGAACTTCTCGTAGCCAAAATTCGCATTTCGAAAATTTGGCATAGAGCTTTTCTCTTCTGAGGAGTTCGAGTACCTTCCGTAGGTGTTCAGAGTGCTCTTCCATGGTACGAGAGTAGATTAAAATATCGTCAATGAACACAATCACAAATTTGTCTAGATATGGCTTGCACACTCGGTTCATTAAGTCCATGAATACCGCAGGTGCATTAGTTAGCCCAAAGGGCATTACTAAGAATTCGTAATGGCCATATCTAGTTCGGAATGCTGTCTTTGGTACATCTTCCTTCCGAACCTTCACTTGATGGTACCCAGATCTCAAGTCTATTTTCGAGAAATAGCTTGATCCTTGCAATTGATCGAATAGATCATCGATTCTGGGTAACGGGTATCGATTCTTAATCGTTACCTTATTAAGATCTCGGTAATCGATACACATTCTCAACGACCCATCCTTCTTCTTCACGAATAATATGGGGGCTCCCCATGGTGACGAGCTCGGTTGGATGAATCCCTTTTCTAACAGTTCTTGAAGTTGGGCCATAAGTTCCTTCATCTCCGATGGCGCCAGTCGATAAGGCGATTTCGCGATCGGTGCTGTGCCTGGCATTAAATCGATGTGGAATTCGACTTGTCGGTCGGGAGGTAAACCAGGCAATTCCTCGGGAAACACGTCAGGGTATTCTGCGACTATCGGAACTTCTGGAATCTCCTTCTTCTCTTCTTTTTCGGTCATAAGGTATAACCAGAATCCGTCGCATCCTTGCCGAAGATATTTGCTTGCCTTAGCGATCGTCAAAAGATTGGAAGGCTTACGTGGCGTGTCACCCTTGATTTCTGCCTGTTGACCGTCGGGCAGTTCGATCTTTAGCACCTTTCGCTCGCAATCGATTTGCGCCTTATGCTTAGTTAACCAATCCATTCCTAGAACTATATCAAATCCTCCTAGTTTCATAGGGAGAAGTTCTAAGGGAATGTTTTGGTCATTGATCTGAAGGTAACAATTTCTAAGGGCATTTTCAACTTTTACCTCAAGGCCATTAGCTATCTCAACTACGTATGGCACGTTTAACTTAGCTATTAAGCCGTGCAAACATGGTAAAAACGCATTAGAAACGAAACTCCTATTTGCACCTGAGTCGAACAGTATGCAAGCATAGGTTTGATTTACTGGAAACATACCAGTAAGCACTTCATCATTATTGCGGGCTTCCTCAGCGGTCATTTGGAAGACTCGGGCATTTGCCTTGCCCGCTGCCCTCCCCCTATCGTCTCTTCCTTTCATCTTCTTAGGGCAATTTGCCCTAATGTGACCCTCTTGCCCACAGCCAAAACATTTATTGGAACCGACTAAACAATCTGCGGTTGTATGACTTGATCTCCCGCACTTCCCACACTCGGTTGCGGCAGATCTCTCTCCTGCGTTGACCTTCCTGAACTTATTGGGACCGAATCCCCTTCCCTTGCTGGGCTTCCCGTACTTGCGATCGTCGCGACCTCTCTTACTTCCACTCCCACTTGTTTCTGATGTCATCCGACTGTTTTTCGTCCGGATGAGGTCTTCAGTGAGCTCAGCAGCTAGATCCACAGCTGCCTGTAGGGTGGTAGGTTTGGAGGTTCGCAAATCTCCACGGATTTCGGGGATGACACCCCAGATGTAACGTCCTATCTTCTTGGACTCAGGCCCAGTGAATTCAGGTAGTAACCCGACTAACTCTAGAAAACGTTCAGTGTACTTCTTGTGGTCCGTCCCCTTCATCTCCAGATGGAGGTACTCATCTTCCAACTGCTCAATCTCATGATGTGGAACGAATTTCTCCAGGAATCTTTGACGGAAATTCTCCCAGCCCATTTCAGACGCCTTCCTTGGGTTCATTGAAGCCTTCACTGTTTTCCACCATGAATGTGCCAATCCTTTAAACGATTGAGTTGCAAACAGAACTCGGTCCTCATCATCGCATCTACTCACGTCGAGGGTAGTTTCGATCTCCTCGATCCATCTCAGTGCATCAGTAGCTGTCTTGTCGCCCCTGAACTGTTCAGGCTTGCACGCCATATAGTGTCTATAGTTACATCCCTTGGGCTTTGGTTCTTGATCTCTCCCTTTGGGTTTGTCGACCTCATCGTCACTTTCAGAGTCTGGACTGCTACTCCCATGGCTACTCCTTTTGGAGTGAAGATCAGAGTTGGATTTACTCTTTTTCGAGTCCCTCTTTTTACTACTTCCAGATTCGCCACTTCCTAGCACTGCTTTAGTGACTCCTGCAATGATTGCCGGCATGGCCGCGGTGATTCCCGCAGTGAGCATTTCCTGGAATTTGGCCATCTGTTCGGCTTCTTGCTTCTGCTCAGCAGTTAGTGGCTCTTCAGGGTGAATCTCAACAGAGGGTTCCCTGTCGTGATTAGGGTCAATTGGATCTTTATTCCTTCCTCTAGTGGAAGGTCCAACTTCAGAAGCGATCTTGTTGCTTCTTTCCTTAGCCATACTATAATTTAAACGTTTTATTTTGTTAATCATAATCTCTAATACAACTTACAACTTTGAAGTACCCAAAAACACATAATAACGATTTCATAACATAATTCCAATGTAATAGTACAAATACATCATGTCTTGGATTACAACATATCATAAAAAGGGAAGTACAACATAACATAGTTTAGAATTACAACACAATTCAAATCAAATACAACGTAAATTCAAAGTACAAGTCTTCATCTTCTTTGGTCTTCATCCGAAGAATTTCCTCCAGTATTCTTCCTTTTCGTCATCCTTGTACTTCTGCTCATTACCTTCAAGTGGAACTCGGTAACGTTCCATGGCCCTAGCATCTTCTGTTGATCGCCTTGGAGGGTCTAAACTATAATGATGACTAGAGGATCCTCCCCCCATAGAGCTTCTCCCTGGTTCTGGAAGATACGGGTAAGGTGACTGATAGTTAGGAGGGGGATAAACTGGGTGAGCATAAGATGGTGGAGAATATGGATACGGAGCATAGGATGGAGGGGATGGATACATAGGGTACGGATGAGAAGTGTAACCCATTGGCGGTGATTGGTACATAGGAGGCGACGGATACATAGGTGGAGGTTGTGAGTACATTGGGGGTTGAGGGTAGGTAGGAACTGGTGGGTACATCGAGGGATGCGGGTAAGCTGGGGCCGCGTGAGCTTGACGATAGTACTCATGGTGACTACGTCGCATTGCCTCGGCTAGTTCATCGCGCTCCCGCTGTTTGTAGTCGTATGGTGCTAAATATGGATCCCTCTTGGGTATAGTTATAGCGCGTGACTTGGCGCTTGATAGTTCCTTAATCTTCTTCTTCCCTTTTCCCCTCGAAGGTTGGTCACTGTACTCATAGTCCATAGGAATGGACTCCTCCGGACGGTGATGGTGATCGACTTCGCCTCCGGTTTCATCTCCATCTTCGGCAGGCTCTTCCTCATATTCGTTGCGTTCCACTTCTTCGTTATCGCTTTCCATTTCGGCTTGGATCCGCGCTCTCTCGCTATCAGTCATCATAAAAATGGGAGAGTGATGCTCTTCGGGTTCTTCTTCAGGCTCCTCCTCGTGTTGCTCCTCATGTTCTTCTTCATCTTCCTCATCTTCCTCGTCATCGTTAGCGTTTTCGGCCTCACGAATCGCAGTCCAGTCGGCTTCTGTGAGCCTAAATCTCTCCACATGGCCTCTTCGAAACGTCTTCTTTGCGGCCAACCTGGTCCGTGCACGACGAGGTTGGGGTTCGGGTTCCTGCTGGGGTTCATTCATCGCCCTTGCAGGTGAGGGTATGTGGGTATAGTAACCCGAAGCATCGGGTGAGTGAGACTCTCGTGGTTGAACAGAACGTTCCCTTCTTCAGTGTTGTTGTTATTACTGGAGCTACTCTTTTTGGAGGACGATCTGCTCATACCAATTGCTCTGAGGAGAAAACTTTTACCTGCCATACCCTGTTATTTAAAGTAAAATATAAGCATATAATATTCATATCGTATTAATATTAATGCCTAGTTCCTTCGCCTTTCCTGACGAGGTTTCTAAGTTAATCCACATGACTTGTAATTATTTTCTTGCTCACACGAAGGATAATCGACAACTACGTTGATCAGGCGTATTTGTCTCATTTCCTTAGGTGTTCAATCAATATTTACTCATCACGTTTCTTAACATTTCCTAGGGTTTTTCCTATCTTAGTGGTCTTTCGAGCCTCTCGGTTAAAGCTTAAGGATCTATGTGAACCTTAATTCGCTAAAACCATTGGCTCTGATACCAACCTGTCACACCCCGACTCCCAGGGCCTGACACGTTGCATAACATTTGCCAATCACATAAAATAATGTAGCGGAAGACTTAATAGAAAGACCACAAATACGGTCCCAAATTGGTCTTTCATTAAATGTCTTAAAATAGATACAACATTTGTCTTCACTCGATATGAGTGTAATACATTATCATAACATAAGCTAAAGACACTAATCCCAAGCATCTTCAACTTAGTTCTTCCTCCTATGTGGAGTGCCTTCATTGTACCACTTCTAGCTAGACCTTTCCTAGCTAAAGTCCACAGTTATTTTCTTTCACCTGCATCACGAGCTAAAAGACGTCAACAACAACGTTGTTGGTGAGTCATAACCAGTGACATAAGACACATAAAACATTTAGACATCATTATTTCATATATGTGTGTGGTTAATAAGTCATCTACAAGCCAAATCTTCTCTAACGCCATATCTGATGGTGGCCAACTTTCGTTAGAGACCTGTTAACGTATATGCCGCATACAGGAATAACCGAGATACCCTTGCGACCACTCTTGGTCTCTTGTTTCTTATTGCCTAGGCGGGTGGTACCTCTCCTGTTACGAGCAGTCAGTCTACCTAATTGGATCCAACTAGACGCATATACATCCCGAGGCGGAGCCGGTAGTTCCTTAAACAACTACCTCTTAGCGCGAAGCCCTGCCCTAATGGCTTGCCCTGTGGCATGTAGCCGCCATCCCTATCCGGGGATGACTCTTAACGCGAAGCTTATTACCGCGGACCAACAACACAACAACCGGACGAACCTGGAGTTGAGGTGCGTTGAATCACCAGGTAGCGATCGTCCTTATAACCACATCCATATTCTTAACATTCATATAAACATTTCATACAGCTCGGATACAGCCCCGAAAACATAAAACATATAAGAGGGGCGGTTAGACTCACCTTCAGATGTAGTCTACTTATCACGAGCTAGTGGCTAATCAAGACAACCCTGTAAACATTTCATACTTATTAGGATTCATTCCCCTGGGGATAATCCTATCAGTGTCTTTCTCACTGATGCATTGCCTTAATCATATTATGTGACTAAGGCGATGACTTTAGTCCTTGGCATAGCCATTCCTCTCAGAGTGCATTCAACATCTGAGTCAGGGTTATCCTACATTCTTTATTATCATTCTTTTTGAAAAGCCACAACATCATATTATCGTGTTTTCACACGATTCTTATCATTCATTGAAAACATACTTTATTCCTAGTATTATTATATAACTAGGAAGGTTCTATCCTAAAACCCTGGTTCTTCCATGGACTTAAGTCATACATATATCTTACATAGGTACGGAATCTTAGACGTTACCTAATGAGTCGAGCAGAGTGAGGACCTGGGTACGGGAGTCTCTCTAGAGTTGGGCAGCACTTCGACAGCACCTTGCTTCGTCCAGCAGATCTTAAGCTCACACGTAGTAGAGAACACCGTTCACTATTATGACGGGTCTCATTTAGTATCTCGGGTATATATATATATATATAAAATGGTAAGTACTCGAAGAAATCTAAAAACGAGTCTTACCGATCACCGAAGACACCTCGTAATCTTCTCGTGAGCAAACCCGCACTCGAACCGAGCTTCCGAACACTTCCGTTCTTCACCGAAAGCTTGTCGGAACTTCGTCGTGGCTTCGCCGGGTGTTTTTGGCCGGAGATGGCTTAGAGAGAGAGTGAGTGTGAAGAGGTGGTGCAAGAAATGAAAGAGGGGGTCACCTCCTTTTATAGCTGTCGAAGATGAACTAGGCGATACGCGCACCATAGCCCTCCTCCTGCGCGTATCGCGTGGGAGGGGTGGTTTCGCGTGATACTGCGGCTGCCCCTGTTTTGCGTACCCGGTTTTGGTTACACTAGGCGATACGCGCAGGCCATGCCTTCCCTTGCGCGTATCGCGTAATTTACTTTTTTTTTTTTTTTTTTTTTTTTTTTTTAAGTCTTTTTATTCTCGTATGAGGCGGAGTGTCACATTATGCCACATTAGCAACTCGAAAAGAACGTTAGTATGATGTAGGACGCCTTACAGCACCTAAGATCACCTTACACCACCGTACGAAACGTTAAAACTCCATAATAAACCTAATGAATTCGTCCGAGTCCTTTGAACATCGTACGACAACTCAGGAGATGTTACGGCTTAGTATACGGCACTAGCAACATGAAAAGCTCGTTAGAATACTGTAGGACACGTTACAACTCCTAAGAACACCTTACATCACCATACAAAACTTTAAAACTCCATAATAAACCAAATTAATTCGTACGAGTCCTTTGAACATCGTAGGACAACTTAGGACATCTTACGACTCTTTATGCCACATTAGCAACATGAAAAGCATGTTAGAATAATGTAGGATGCGTTACAACTCCTAAGAACAACTTACATCACCGTACAAAACTTTAAAACTCCATAATAAACCTAATGAATTTGTACGAGTCCTTTGAACATCGTACGACAACTTAGGACATCTTACGACTCTTTATGCCACATTAGCAACTCGAAAATAACGTTAGTATAATGTAGGACGCCTTACAGCTCCTAAGAACACCTTACACCACCGTACGAAACATTAAAACTCCATAATAAACCTAATGAATTCGTCTGAGTCGTTTGAACATCGAACGACAACTTAGGACATCTTACGACTCTTTATGCCACATTAGCAACTCGAAATGAACATTAGTATAATGTAGTACGCCTTACAGCTCCTAAGAACACCTTACACCACCATACGAAACGTTAAAACTCCGTAATAAACCTAATGAGTTCGTCCGAGTCCTTTGAACATCGTACGACAACTTAGGAGATGTTAAGACTCTTTATGCCACATTAGCAACTCGAAAAGAACGTTAGTATGATGTAGGACGCCTTACAGATCCTAAGATCACCTTACACCACCGTACGAAACATTAAAACTCCATAATAAACCTAATGAATTCGTCCGAGTCCTTTGAACATCGTACGACAACTTAGGACATCTTACGACTCTTTATGCCACATTAGCAACTCGAAATGAACATTAGTATAATGTAGTACGCCTTACAGCTCCTAAGAACACCTTACACCACCGTACGAAACATTAAAACTCCATAATAAACCTAATGAATTCGTCCGAGTCCTTTGAACATCGTACGACAACTCAGGAGATGTTACGGCTCAGTATACGGCACTAGCAACATGAAAAGCTCGTTAGAATACTGTAGGACGCGTTACAACTCCTAAGAACACCTTACATCACCATACAAAACTTTAAAACTCCATAATAAACCAAATTAATTCGTACGAGTCCTTTGAACATCGTACGACAACTTAGGACATCTTACGACTCTTTATGCCACATTAGCAACATGAAAAGCATGTTAGAATAATGTAGAACGCGTTACAGCTCCTAAGAACACCTTACACCACCGTACGAAACATTAAAACTCCATAATAAACCTAATGAATTTGTACGAGTCCTTTGAACATCGTACGACAACTTAGGACATCTTACGACTCTTTATGCCACATTAGCAACTCGAAAATAACGTTAGTATAATGTAGGACGCCTTACAGCTCCTAAGAACACCTTACACCACCGTACGAAACATTAAAACTCCATAATAAACCTAATGAATTCATCTGAGTCGTTTGAACATCGAACGACAAATTAGGACATCTTACGACACTTTATGCCACATTAGCAACTCGAAATGAACATTAGTATAATGTAGTACGCCTTACAGCTCCTAAGAACACCTTACACCACCGTACGAAACGTTAAAACTCCGTAATAAACCTAATGAGTTCGTCCGAGTCCTTTGAACATCGTACCACAACTTAGGAGATGTTAAGACTCTTTATGCCACATTAGCAACTCGAAAAGAACGTTAGTATGATGTAGGACGCCTTACAGCTCCTAAGATCACCTTACACCACCGTACGAAACATTAAAACTCCATAATAAACCTAATGAATTCGTCCAAGTCCTTTGAACATCGTACGACAACTTAGGACATCTTACGACTCTTTATGCCACATTAGCAACTCGAAATGAACATTAGTATAATGTAGTACGCCTTACAGCTCCTAAGAACACATTACACCACCGTACGAAACGTTAAAACTCCATAATAAACCTAATGAATTCGTCCGAGTCCTTTGAACATCGTACGACAACTCAGGAGATGTTACGGCTCAGTATACGGCACTAGCAACATGAAAAGCACGTTAGAATACTGTAGGACGCCTTACAACTCCTAAGAACACCTTACATCACCATACAAAACATTAAAACTCCATAATAAACCAAATTAATTCGTACGAGTCCTTTGAACATCGTACGACAACTTAGGACATCTTACGACTCTTTATGCCACATTAGCAACATGAAAAGCATGTTAGAATAATGTAGGATGCGTTACAACTCCTAAGAACAACTTACATCACCGTACAAAACTTTAAAACTCCAAAATAAACCTAATGAATTTGTACGAGTCCTTTGAACATCGTACGACAACTTAGGACATCTTACGACTCTTTATGCCACATTAGCAACTCGAAAATAACGTTAGTATAATGTAGGACGCCTTACAGCTCCTAAGAACACCTTACACCACCGTACGAAACATTAAAACTCCATAATAAACCTAATGAATTCATCTGAGTCGTTTGAACATCGAACGACAACTTAGGACATCTTACGACTCTTTATGCCACATTAGCAACTCGAAATGAACATTAGTATAATGTAGTACGCCTTACAGCTCCTAAGAACACCTTACACCACCGTACGAAACGTTAAAACTCCGTAATAAACCTAATGAGTTCGTCCGAGTCCTTTGAACATCGTACCACAACTTAGGAGATGTTAAGACTCTTTATGCCACATTAGCAACTCGAAAAGAACGTTAGTATGATGTAGGACGCCTTACAGCTCCTAAGATCACCTTACACCACCGTACGAAACATTAAAACTCCATAATAAACCTAATGAATTCGTCCGAGTCCTTTGAACATCGTACGACAACTTAGGACATCTTACGACTCTTTATGCCACATTAGCAACTCGAAATGAACATTAGTATAATGTAGTACGCCTTACAGCTCCTAAGAACACCTTACACCACCGTACGAAACATTAAAACTCCATAATAAACCTAATGAATTCGTCCGAGTCCTTTGAACATCGTACGACAACTCAGGAGATGTTACGGCTCAGTATACGGCACTAGCAACATGAAAAGCTCGTTAGAATACTGTAGGACGCGTTACAACTCCTAAGAACACCTTACATCACCATACAAAACTTTAAAACTCCATAATAAACCAAATTAATTCGTACGAGTCCTTTGAACATCGTACGACAACTTAGGACATCTTACGACTCTTTATGCCACATTAGCAACATGAAAAGCATGTTAGAATAATGTAGAACGCGTTACAGCTCCTAAGAACACCTTACACCACCGTACGAAACATTAAAACTCCATAATAAACCTAATGAATTTGTACGAGTCCTTTGAACATCGTACGACAACTTAGGACATCTTACGACTCTTTATGCCACATTAGCAACTCGAAAATAACGTTAGTATAATGTAGGACGCCTTACAGCTCCTAAGAACACCTTACACCACCGTACGAAACATTAAAACTCCATAATAAACCTAATGAATTCATCTGAGTCGTTTGAACATCGAACGACAAATTAGGACATCTTACGACACTTTATGCCACATTAGCAACTCGAAATGAACATTAGTATAATGTAGTACGCCTTACAGCTCCTAAGAACACCTTACACCACCGTACGAAACGTTAAAACTCCGTAATAAACCTAATGAGTTCGTCCGAGTCCTTTGAACATCGTACCACAACTTAGGAGATGTTAAGACTCTTTATGCCACATTAGCAACTCGAAAAGAACGTTAGTATGATGTAGGACGCCTTACAGCTCCTAAGATCACCTTACACCACCGTACGAAACATTAAAACTCCATAATAAACCTAATGAATTCGTCCAAGTCCTTTGAACATCGTACGACAACTTAGGACATCTTACGACTCTTTATGCCACATTAGCAACTCGAAATGAACATTAGTATAATGTAGTACGCCTTACAGCTCCTAAGAACACCTTACACCACCGTACGAAACGTTAAAACTCCATAATAAACCTAATGAATTCGTCCGAGTCCTTTGAACATCGTACGACAACTCAGGAGATGTTACGGCTCAGTATACGGCACTAGCAACATGAAAAGCACGTTAGAATACTGTAGGACGCCTTACAACTCCTAAGAACACCTTACATCACCATACAAAACATTAAAACTCCATAATAAACCAAATTAATTCGTACGAGTCCTTTGAACATCGTACGACAACTTAGGACATCTTACGACTCTTTATGCCACATTAGCAACATGAAAAGCATGTTAGAATAATGTAGGATGCGTTACAACTCCTAAGAACAACTTACATCACCGTACAAAACTTTAAAACTCCAAAATAAACCTAATGAATTTGTACGAGTCCTTTGAACATCGTACGACAACTTAGGACATCTTACGACTCTTTATGCCACATTAGCAACTCGAAAATAACGTTAGTATAATGTAGGACGCCTTACAGCTCCTAAGAACACCTTACACCACCGTACGAAACATTAAAACTCCATAATAAACCTAATGAATTCATCTGAGTCGTTTGAACATCGAACGACAACTTAGGACATCTTACGACTCTTTATGCCACATTAGCAACTCGAAATGAACATTAGTATAATGTAGTACGCCTTACAGCTCCTAAGAACACCTTACACCACCGTACGAAACGTTAAAACTCCGTAATAAACCTAATGAGTTCGTCCGAGTCCTTTGAACATCGTACCACAACTTAGGAGATGTTAAGACTCTTTATGCCACATTAGCAACTCGAAAAGAACGTTAGTATGATGTAGGACGCCTTACAGCTCCTAAGATCACCTTACACCACCGTACGAAACATTAAAACTCCATAATAAACCTAATGAATTCGTCCGAGTCCTTTGAACATCGTACGACAACTTAGGACATCTTACGACTCTTTATGCCACATTAGCAACTCGAAATGAACATTAGTATAATGTAGTACGCCTTACAGCTCCTAAGAACACCTTACACCACCGTACGAAACGTTAAAACTCCATAATAAACCTAATGAATTCGTCCGAGTCCTTTGAACATCATACGACAACTCAGGAGATGTTACGGCTCAGTATACGGCACTAGCAACATGAAAAGCACGTTAGAATACTGTAGGACGCGTTACAACTCCTAAGAACACCTTACATCACCATACAAAACTTTAAAACTCCATAATAAACCAAATTAATTCGTACGAGTCCTTTGAACATCGTACGACAACTTAGGACATCTTACGACTCTTTATGCCACATTAGCAACATGAAAAGCATGTTAGAATAATGTAGGATGCGTTACAACTCCTAAGAACAACTTACATCACCGTACAAAACTTTAAAACTCCATAATAAACCTAATGAATTTGTACGAGTCCTTTGAACATCGTACGACAACTTAGGACATCTTACGACTCTTTATGCCACATTAGCAACTCGAAAAGAACGTTAGTATAATGTAGGACGCCTTACAGCTCCTAAGAACACCTTACACCACCGTACGAAACATTAAAACTCCATAATAAACCTAATGAATTCGTCTGAGTCGTTTGAACATCAAACGACAACTTAAGACATCTTACGAATTTTTATGCCACATTAGCAACTCGAAATGAACATTAGTATAATGTAGTACGCCTTACAGCTCCTAAGAACACCTTACACCACCGTACGAATCGTTAAAACTCCGTAATAAACCTAATGAGTTCGTCCGAGTCCTTTGAACATCGTACCACAACTTAGGAGATGTTAAGACTCTTTATGCCACATTAGCAACTCGAAAAGAACGTTAGTATGATGTAGGACGCCTTACAGCTCCTAAGATCACCTTACACCACCGTACGAAACCTTAAAACTCCATAATAAACCTAATGAATTCGTCCGAGTCCTTTGAACATCGTACGACAACTCAGGAGATGTTACGGCTCAGTATACGGCACTAGCAACATGAAAAGCTCGTTAGAATACTGTAGGACGCGTTACAACTCCTAAGAACACCTTACATCACCATACAAAACTTTAAAACTCCATAATAAACCAAATTAATTCGTACGAGTCCTTTGAACATCGTACGACAACTTAGGACATCTTACGACTCTTTATGCCACATTAGCAACATGAAAAGCATGTTAGAATAATGTAGAACGCGTTACAGCTCCTAAGAACACCTTACACCACCGTACGAAACATTAAAACTCCATAATAAACCTAATGAATTTGTACGAGTCCTTTGAACATCGTACGACAACTTAGGACATCTTACGACTCTTTATGCCACATTAGCAACTCGAAAATAACGTTAGTATAATGTAGGACGCCTTACAGCTCCTAAGAACACCTTACACCACCGTACGAAACATTAAAACTCCATAATAAACCTAATGAATTCATCTGAGTCGTTTGAACATCGAACGACAAATTAGGACATCTTACGACACTTTATGCCACATTAGCAACTCGAAATGAACATTAGTATAATGTAGTACGCCTTACAGCTCCTAAGAACACCTTACACCACCGTACGAAACGTTAAAACTCCGTAATAAACCTAATGAGTTCGTCCGAGTCCTTTGAACATCGTACCACAACTTAGGAGATGTTAAGACTCTTTATGCCACATTAGCAACTCGAAAAGAACGTTAGTATGATGTAGGACGCCTTACAGCTCCTAAGATCACCTTACACCACCGTACGAAACATTAAAACTCCATAATAAACCTAATGAATTCGTCCAAGTCCTTTGAACATCGTACGACAACTTAGGACATCTTACGACTCTTTATGCCACATTAGCAACTCGAAATGAACATTAGTATAATGTAGTACGCCTTACAGCTCCTAAGAACACCTTACACCACCGTACGAAACGTTAAAACTCCATAATAAACCTAATGAATTCGTCCGAGTCCTTTGAACATCGTACGACAACTCAGGAGATGTTACGGCTCAGTATACGGCACTAGCAACATGAAAAGCACGTTAGAATACTGTAGGACGCCTTACAACTCCTAAGAACACCTTACATCACCATACAAAACATTAAAACTCCATAATAAACCAAATTAATTCGTACGAGTCCTTTGAACATCGTACGACAACTTAGGACATCTTACGACTCTTTATGCCACATTAGCAACATGAAAAGCATGTTAGAATAATGTAGGATGCGTTACAACTCCTAAGAACAACTTACATCACCGTACAAAACTTTAAAACTCCAAAATAAACCTAATGAATTTGTACGAGTCCTTTGAACATCGTACGACAACTTAGGACATCTTACGACTCTTTATGCCACATTAGCAACTCGAAAATAACGTTAGTATAATGTAGGACGCCTTACAGCTCCTAAGAACACCTTACACCACCGTACGAAACATTAAAACTCCATAATAAACCTAATGAATTCATCTGAGTCGTTTGAACATCGAACGACAACTTAGGACATCTTACGACTCTTTATGCCACATTAGCAACTCGAAATGAACATTAGTATAATGTAGTACGCCTTACAGCTCCTAAGAACACCTTACACCACCGTACGAAACGTTAAAACTCCGTAATAAACCTAATGAGTTCGTCCGAGTCCTTTGAACATCGTACCACAACTTAGGAGATGTTAAGACTCTTTATGCCACATTAGCAACTCGAAAAGAACGTTAGTATGATGTAGGACGCCTTACAGCTCCTAAGATCACCTTACACCACCGTACGAAACATTAAAACTCCATAATAAACCTAATGAATTCGTCCGAGTCCTTTGAACATCGTACGACAACTTAGGACATCTTACGACTCTTTATGCCACATTAGCAACTCGAAATGAACATTAGTATAATGTAGTACGCCTTACAGCTCCTAAGAACACCTTACACCACCGTACGAAACGTTAAAACTCCATAATAAACCTAATGAATTCGTCCGAGTCCTTTGAACATCATACGACAACTCAGGAGATGTTACGGCTCAGTATACGGCACTAGCAACATGAAAAGCACGTTAGAATACTGTAGGACGCGTTACAACTCCTAAGAACACCTTACATCACCATACAAAACTTTAAAACTCCATAATAAACCAAATTAATTCGTACGAGTCCTTTGAACATCGTACGACAACTTAGGACATCTTACGACTCTTTATGCCACATTAGCAACATGAAAAGCATGTTAGAATAATGTAGGATGCGTTACAACTCCTAAGAACAACTTACATCACCGTACAAAACTTTAAAACTCCATAATAAACCTAATGAATTTGTACGAGTCCTTTGAACATCGTACGACAACTTAGGACATCTTACGACTCTTTATGCCACATTAGCAACTCGAAAAGAACGTTAGTATAATGTAGGACGCCTTACAGCTCCTAAGAACACCTTACACCACCGTACGAAACATTAAAACTCCATAATAAACCTAATGAATTCGTCTGAGTCGTTTGAACATCAAACGACAACTTAAGACATCTTACGAATTTTTATGCCACATTAGCAACTCGAAATGAACATTAGTATAATGTAGTACGCCTTACAGCTCCTAAGAACACCTTACACCACCGTACGAAACGTTAAAACTCCGTAATAAACCTAATGAGTTCGTCCGAGTCCTTTGAACATCGTACCACAACTTAGGAGATGTTAAGACTCTTTATGCCACATTAGCAACTCGAAAAGAACGTTAGTATGATGTAGGACGCCTTACAGCTCCTAAGATCACCTTACACCACCGTACGAAACATTAAAACTCCATAATAAACCTAATGAATTCGTCCGAGTCCTTTGAAGATCGTACGACAACTTAGGACATCTTACGACTCTTTATGCCACATTAGCAACTCGAAATGAACATTAGTATAATGTAGTATGCCTTACAGCTCCTAAGAACACCTTACACCACCGTACGAAACGTTAAAACTCCATAATAAACCTAATGAATTCGTCCGAGTCCTTTGAACATCATACGACAACTCAGGAGATGTTACGGCTCAGTATACGGCACTAGCAACATGAAAAGCACGTTAGAATACTGTAGGACGCGTTACAACTCCTAAGAACACCTTACATCACCATACAAAACTTTAAAACTCCATAATAAACCAAATTAATTCGTACGAGTCCTTTGAACATCGTACGACAACTTAGGACATCTTACGACTCTTTATGCCACATTAGCAACATGAAAAGCATGTTAGAATAATGTAGGATGCGTTACAACTCCTAAGAACAACTTACATCACCGTACAAAACTATAAACTCCATAATAAACCTAATGAATTTGTATGAGTCCTTTGAACATCGTACGACAACTTAGGACATCTTACGACTCTTTATGCCACATTAGCAACTCGAAAAGAGCGTTAGTATAATGTAGGACGCCTTACAGCTCCTAAGAACACCTTACACCACCGTACGAAACATTAAAACTCCATAATAAACCTAATGAATTCGTCTGAGTCGTTTGAACATCCAACGACAACTTAGGACATCTTACGACTTTTTATGCCACATTAGCAACTCGAAATGAACATTAGTATAATGTAGTACGCCTTACAGCACCTAAGAACACCTTACACCACCGTACGAAACGTTAAAACTCCGTAATAAACCTAATGAGTTCGTCCGAGTCCTTTGAACATCGTACGACAACTTAGGAGATCTTAAGACTCTTTATGCCACATTAGCAACTCGAAAAGAACGTTAGTATGATGTAGGACGCCTTACAGCTCCTAAGATCACCTTACACCACCGTACGAAACATTAAAACTCCATAATAAACCTAATGAATTCGTCCGAGTCCTTTGAACATCGTACGACAACTTAGGACATCTTACGACTCTTTATGCCACATTAGCAACTCGAAATGAACATTAGTATAATGTAGTACGCCTTACAGCTCCTAAGAACACCTTACACCACCGTACGAAACGTTAAAACTCCATAATAAACCTAATGAATTCGTCCGAGTCCTTTGAACATCGTACGACAACTCAGGAGATGTTACGGCTCAGTATACGGCACTAGCAACATGAAAAGCACGTTAGAATAATGTAGGACGCGTTACAACTCCTAAGAACACCTTACATCACCGTACAAAACCTTAAAACTCCATAATAAACCTAATGAATTTGTATGAGTCCTTTGAACATCGTATGACAACTTAGGACATCTTACGACTCTTTATGCCACATTAGCAAATCGAAAAGAACGTTAGTATAATGTAGAACGCGTTACAGCTCCTAAGAACACCTTACACCACCGTACGAAACATTAAAACTCCATAATAAACCTAATGAATTCGTCCGAGTCCTTTGAACATCGTACGACAACTTAGGACATCTTACAACTCTTTATGCCACATTAGCAACTCGAAAAGAACGTTAGTATAATGTAGGACGCCTTACAGCTCCTAAGAACACCTTACACCACCGTACGAAACATTAAAATCCATAATAAACCTAATGAATTCGTCTGAGTCGTTTGAACATCGAACGACAACTTAGGACATCTTACGACTCTTTATGCCACATTAGCAACTCGAAAAGAACGTTAGTATAATGTAGGACGCCTTACAGCTCCTAAGAACACCTTACACCACCGTACGAAACATTAAAACTCCATAATAAACCTAATGAATATGTCTGAGTCGTTTAAACATCGAACGACAACTTAGGACATCTTACGACTCTTTATGCCACATTAGCAACATGAAAAGCATGTTAGAATAATGTAGGATGTGTTACAACTCCTAAGAACAACTTACATCACCGTACAAAACTTTAAAACTCCATAATAAACCTAATGAATTTGTACGAGTCCTTTGAACATCGTACGACAACTTAGGACATCTTACGACTCTTTATGCCACATTAGCAACTCGAAAAGAACGTTAGTATAATGTAGGACGCCTTACAGCTCCTAAGAACACCTTACACCACCGTACGAAACATTAAAACTCCATAATAAACCTAATGAATTCGTCTGAGTCGTTTGAACATCGAACGACAATTTAGGACATCTTACGACTCTTTATGCCACATTAGCAACTCGAAATGAACATTAGTATAATGTAGTACGCCTTACAGCTCCTAAGAACAACTTACATCACCGTACAAAACTTTAAAACTCCATAATAAACCTAATGAATTTGTACGAGTCCTTTGAACATCGTACGACAACTTAGGACATCTTACGACTCTTTATGCCACATTAGCAACTCGAAAAGAACGTTAGTATGATGTATGACGCCTTACAGCTCCTAAGAACACCTTACACCACCGTACGAAACATTAAAACTCCATAATAAACCTAATGAATTCGTCTGAGTCGTTTGAACATCGAACGACAACTTAGGACATCTTACGACTTTTTATGCCACATTAGCAACTCGAAATGAACATTAGTATAATGTAGTACGCCTTACAGCTCCTAAGAACACCTTACACCACCGTACGAAACGTTAAAACTCCGTAATAAACCTAATGAGTTCGTCCGAGTCCTTTGAACATCGTACGACAACTTAGGAGATCTTAAGACTCTTTATGCCACATTAGCAACTCGAAAAGAACGTTAGTATGATGTAGGATGCCTTACAGCTCCTAAGATCACCTTACGCCACCGTACGAAACATTAAAACTCCATAATAAACCTAATGAATTCGTCCGACTCCTTTGAACATCGTACGACAACTTAGGACATCTTACGACTCTTTATGCCACATTAGCAACTCGAAATGAACATTAGTATAATGTAGTACGCCTTACAGCTCCTAAGAACACCTTACACCACCGTACGAAACGTTAAAACTCCGTAATAAACCTAATGAGTTCGTCCGAGTCCTTTGAACATCGTACGACAACTTAGGAGATCTTAAGACTCTTTATTCCACATTTGCAACTCGAAAAGAATGTTAGTATGATGTAGGACGCCTTACAGCTCCTAAGATCACCTTACACCACCGTACGAAACATTAAAACTCCATAATAAACCTAATGAATTCGTCCGAGTCCTTTGAACATCGTACGACAACTTAGGACATCTTATGACTCTTTATGCCACATTAGCAACTCGAAATGAACATTAGTATAATGTAGTACGCCTTACAGCTCCTAAGAACACCTTACACCACCGTACGAAACGTTAAAACTCCATAATAAACCTAATGAATTCGTCCGAGTCCTTTGAACATCGTACGACAACTCAGGAGATGTTACGGCTCAGTATACGGCACTAGCAAGATGAAAAGCACGTTAGAATAATGTAGGACGCGTTACAACTCCTAAGAACACCTTACGTCACCGTACAAAACTTTAAAACTCCATAATAAACCTAATGAATTTGTATGAGTCCTTTGAACATCGTATGACAACTTAGGACATCTTACGACTCTTTATGCCACATTAGCAAATCGAAAGAACGTTAGTATAATGTAGAACGCGTTACAGATCCTAAGAACACCTTACACCACCGTACGAAACATTAAAACTCCATAATAAACCTAATGAATTCGTCCGAGTCCTTTGAACATCGTACGAGAACTTAGGACATCTTACGACTCTTTATGCCACATTAGCAACATGAAAAGCATGTTAGAATAATGTAGGATGTGTTACAACTCCTAAGAACAACTTACATCACCGTACAAAACTTTAAAACTCCATAATAAACCTAATGAATTTGTACGAGTCCTTTGAACATCGTACGACAACTTAGGACATCTTACGACTCTTTATGCCACATTAGCAACTCGAAAAGAACGTTAGTATAATGTAGGACGCCTTACAGCTCCTAAGAACACCTTACACCACCGTACGAAACATTAAAACTCCATAATAAACCTAATGAATTCGTCTGAGTCGTTTGAACATCGAACGACAACTTTGGACATCTTACGACTCTTTATGCCACATTAGCAACTCGAAATGAACATTAGTATAATGTAGTACGCCTTACAGCTCCTAGGAACACCTTACACCACCGTACGAAACGTTAAAACTCCATAATAAACCTAATGAATTCGTCCGAGTCCTTTGAACATCGTACGACAACTCAGGAGATGTTACGGCTCAGTATACGGCTCTAGCAAGATGAAAAGCACGTTAGAATAATGTAGGACGCGTTACAACTCCTAAGAACACCTTACGTCACCGTACAAAACTTTAAAACTCCATAATAAACCTAATGAATTTGTATGAGTCCTTTGAACATCGTACGACAACTTAGGACATCTTACGACTCTTTATGCCACATTAGCAACTCGAAAAGAACGTTAGTATAATGTAGGACGCCTTACAGCTCCTAAGAACACCTTACACCACCGTACGAAACATTAAAACTCCATAATAAACCTAATGAATTCGTCTTAGTCGTTTGAACATCGAACGACAACTTAGGACATCTTACGACTCTTTATGCCACATTAGCAACTCGAAATGAACATTAGTATAATGTAGTACGCCTTACAGCTCCTAAGAACAACTTACATCACCGTACAAAACTTTAAAACTCCATAATAAACCTAATGAATTTGTACGAGTCCTTTGAACATCGTACGACAACTTAGGACATCTTACGACTCTTTATGCCACATTAGCTACTCGAAAAGAACGTTAGTATGATGTAGGACGCCTTACAGCTCCTAAGAACACCTTACACCACCGTACGAAACATTAAAACTCCATAATAAACCTAATGAATTCGTCTGAGTCGTTTGAACATCGAACGACAACTTAGGACATCTTACGACTTTTTATGCCACATTAGCAACTCGAAATGAACATTAGTATAATGTAGTACGCCTTACAGCTCCTAAGAACACCTTACACCACCGTACGAAACGTTAAAACTCCGTAATAAACCTAATGAGTTCGTCCGAGTCCTTTGAACATCGTACGACAACTTAGGAGATCTTAAGACTCTTTATGCCACATTAGCCACTCGAAAAGAACGTTAGTATGATGTAGGATGCCTTACAGCTCCTAAGATCACCTTACGCCACCGTACGAAACATTAAAACTCCATAATAAACCAAATGAATTCGTCCGACTCCTTTGAACATCGTACGACAACTTAGGACATCTTACGACTCTTTATGCCACATTAGCAACTCGAAATGAACATTAGTATAATGTAGTACGCCTTACAGCTCCTAAGAACACCTTACACCACCGTACGAAACGTTAAAACTCCGTAATAAACCTAATGAGTTCGTCCGAGTCCTTTGAACATCGTACGACAACTTAGGAGATCTTAAGACTCTTTATGCCACATTTGCAACTCGAAAAGAATGTTAGTATGATGTAGGACGCCTTACAGCTCCTAAGATCACCTTACACCACCGTACGAAACATTAAAACTCCATAATAAACCTAATGAATTCGTCCGAGTCCTTTGAACATCGTACGACAACTTAGGACATCTTATGACTCTTTATGCCACATTAGCAACTCGAAATGAACATTAGTATAATGTAGTACGCCTTACAGCTCCTAAGAACACCTTACACCACCGTACGAAACGTTAAAACTCCATAATAAACCTAATGAATTCGTCCGAGTCCTTTGAACATCGTACGACAACTCAGGAGATGTTACGGCTCAGTATACGGCACTAGCAAGATGAAAAGCACGTTAGAATAATGTAGGACGCGTTACAACTCCTAAGAACACCTTACGTCACCGTACGAAACTTTAAAACTCCATAATAAACCTAATGAATTTGTATGAGTCCTTTGAACATCGTATGACAACTTAGGACATCTTACGACTCTTTATGCCACATTAGCAAATCGAAAGAACGTTAGTATAATGTAGAACGCGTTACAGATCCTAAGAACACCTTACACCACCGTACGAAACATTAAAACTCCATAATAAACCTAATGAATTCGTCCGAGTCCTTTGAACATCGTACGACAACTTAGGACATCTTACGACTCTTTATGGCACATTAGCAACATTAAAAGCATGTTAGAATAATGTAGGATGTGTTACAACTCCTAAGAACAACTTACATCACCGTACAAAACTTTAAAACTCCATAATAAACCTAATGAATTTGTACGAGTCGTTTGAACATCGAACGACAACTTAGGACATCTTACGACTCTTTATGCCACATTAGCAACTCGAAAAGAACGTTAGTATAATGTAGGACGCCTTACAGCTCCTAAGAACACCTTACACCACCGTACGAAACATTAAAACTCCATAATAAACGTAAT
Source organism: Tagetes erecta (assembly GCA_030867185.1). NCBI lineage: Eukaryota > Viridiplantae > Streptophyta > Magnoliopsida > Asterales > Asteraceae > Tagetes > Tagetes erecta. The sequence goes on along the minus strand of CM061487.1, from coordinate 42,594,989 downwards.
GAATATGTCTGAGTCGTTTAAACATCGAACGACAACTTAGGACATCTTACGACTCTTTATGCCACATTAGCAACATGAAAAGCATGTTAGAATAATGTAGGATGTGTTACAACTCCTAAGAACAACTTACATCACCGTACAAAACTTTAAAACTCCATAATAAACCTAATGAATTTGTACGAGTCCTTTGAACATCGTACGACAACTTAGGACATCTTACGACTCTTTATGCCACATTAGCAACTCGAAAAGAACGTTAGTATAATGTAGGACGCCTTACAGCTCCTAAGAACACCTTACACCACAGTACGAAACATTAAAACTCCATAATAAACCTAATGAATTCGTCTGAGTCGTTTGAACATCGAACGACAACTTAGGACATCTTACGACTCTTTATGCCACATTAGCAACTCGAAATGAACATTAGTATAATGTAGTACGCCTTACAGCTCCTAAGAACAACTTACATCACCGTACAAAACTTTAAAACTCCATAATAAACCTAATGAATTTGTACGAGTCCTTTGAACATCGTACGACAACTTAGGACATCTTACGACTCTTTATGCCACATTAGCAACTCGAAAAGAACGTTAGTATGATGTAGGACGCCTTACAGCTCCTAAGAACACCTTACACCACCGTACGAAACATTAAAACTCCATAATAAACCTAATGAATTCGTCTGAGTCGTTTGAACATCCAACGACAACTTAGGACATCTTACGACTTTTTATGCCACATTAGCAACTCGAAATGAACATTAGTATAATGTAGTACGCCTTACAGCTCCTAAGAACACCTTACACCACCGTACGAAACGTTAAAACTCCGTAATAAACCTAATGAGTTCGTCCGAGTCCTTTGAACATCGTACGACAACTTAGGAGATCTTAAGACTCTTTATGCCACATTAGCAACTCGAAAAGAACGTTAGTATGATGTAGGATGCCTTACAGCTCCTAAGATCACCTTACGCCACCGTACGAAACATTAAAACTCCATAATAAACCTAATGAATTCGTCCGAGTCCTTTGAACATCGTACGACAACTTAGGACATCTTACGACTCTTTATGCCACATTAGCAACATTAAAAGCATGTTAGAATAATGTAGGATGTGTTACAACTCCTAAGAACAACTTACATCACCGTACAAAACTTTAAAACTCCATAATAAACCTAATGAATTTGTACGAGTCGTTTGAACATCGAACGACAACTTAGGACATCTTACGACTCTTTATGCCACATTAGCAACTCGAAAAGAACGTTAGTATAATGTAGGACGCCTTACAGCTCCTAAGAACACCTTACACCACCGTACGAAACATTAAAACTCCATAATAAACGTAATGAATATGTCTGAGTCGTTTAAACATCGAACGACAACTTAGGACATCTTACGACTCTTTATGCCACATTAGCAACATGAAAAGCATGTTAGAATAATGTAGGATGTGTTACAACTCCTAAGAACAACTTACATCACCGTACAAAACTTTAAAACTCCATAATAAACCTAATGAATTTGTACGAGTCCTTTGAACATCGTACGACAACGTAGGACATCTTACGACTCTTTATGCCACATTAGCAACTCGAAAAGAACGTTAGTATAATGTAGGACGCCTTACAGCTCCTAAGAACACCTTACACCACAGTACGAAACATTAAAACTCCATAATAAACCTAATGAATTCGTCTGAGTCGTTTGAACATCGAACGACAACTTAGGACATCTTACGACTCTTTATGCCACATTAGCAACTCGAAATGAACATTAGTATAATGTAGTACGCCTTACAGCTCCTAAGAACAACTTACATCACCGTACAAAACTTTAAAACTCCATAATAAACCTAATGAATTTGTACGAGTCCTTTGAACATCGTACGACAACTTAGGACATCTTACGACTCTTTATGCCACATTAGCAACTCGAAAAGAACGTTAGTATGATGTAGGACGCCTTACAGCTCCTAAGAACACCTTACACCACCGTACGAAACATTAAAACTCCATAATAAACCTAATGAATTCGTCTGAGTCGTTTGAACATCCAACGACAACTTAGGACATCTTACGACTTTTTATGCCACATTAGCAACTCGAAATGAACATTAGTATAATGTAGTACGCCTTACAGCTCCTAAGAACACCTTACACCACCGTACGAAACGTTAAAACTCCGTAATAAACCTAATGAGTTCGTCCGAGTCCTTTGAACATCGTACGACAACTTAGGAGATCTTAAGACTCTTTATGCCACATTAGCAACTCGAAAAGAACGTTAGTATGATGTAGGATGCCTTACAGCTCCTAAGATCACCTTACGCCACCGTACGAAACATTAAAACTCCATAATAAACCTAATGAATTCGTCCGACTCCTTTGAACATCGTACGACAACTTAGGACATCTTACGACTCTTTATGCCACATTAGCAACTCGAAATGAACATTAGTATAATGTAGTACGCCTTACAGCTCCTAAGAACACCTTACACCACCGTACGAAACGTTAAAACTCCGTAATAAACCTAATGAGTTCGTCCGAGTCCTTTGAACATCGTACGACAACTTAGGAGATCTTAAGACTCTTTATGCCACATTTTCAACTCGAAAAGAATGTTAGTATGATGTAGGACGCCTTACAGCTCCTAAGATCACCTTACACCACCGTACGAAACATTAAAACTCCATAATAAACCTAATGAATTCGTCCGAGTCCTTTGAACATCGTACGACAACTTAGGACATCTTATGACTCTTTATGCCACATTAGCAACTCGAAATGAACATTAGTATAATGTAGTACGCCTTACAGCTCCTAAGAACACCTTACACCACCGTACGAAACGTTAAAACTCCATAATAAACCTAATGAATTCGTCCGAGTCCTTTGAACATCGTACGACAACTCAGGAGATGTTACGGCTCAGTATACGGCACTAGCAAGATGAAAAGCACGTTAGAATAATGTAGGACGCGTTACAACTCCTAAGAACACCTTACGTCACCGTACGAAACTTTAAAACTCCATAATAAACCTAATGAATTTGTATGAGTCCTTTGAACATCGTATGACAACTTAGGACATCTTACGACTCTTTATGCCACATTAGCAAATCGAAAGAACGTTAGTATAATGTAGAACGCGTTACAGATCCTAAGAACACCTTACACCACCGTACGAAACATTAAAACTCCATAATAAACCTAATGAATTCGTCCGAGTCCTTTGAACATCGTACGACAACTTAGGACATCTTACGACTCTTTATGCCACATTAGCAACATTAAAAGCATGTTAGAATAATGTAGGATGTGTTACAACTCCTAAGAACAACTTACATCACCGTACAAAACTTTAAAACTCCATAATAAACCTAATGAATTTGTACGAGTCGTTTGAACATCGAACGACAACTTAGGACATCTTACGACTCTTTATGCCACATTAGCAACTCGAAAAGAACGTTAGTATAATGTAGGACGCCTTACAGCTCCTAAGAACACCTTACACCACCGTACGAAACATTAAAACTCCATAATAAACGTAATGAATATGTCTGAGTCGTTTAAACATCGAACGACAACTTAGGACATCTTACGACTCTTTATGCCACATTAGCAACATGAAAAGCATGTTAGAATAATGTAGGATGTGTTACAACTCCTAAGAACAACTTACATCACCGTACAAAACTTTAAAACTCCATAATAAACCTAATGAATTTGTACGAGTCCTTTGAACATCGTACGACAACGTAGGACATCTTACGACTCTTTATGCCACATTAGCAACTCGAAAAGAACGTTAGTATAATGTAGGACGCCTTACAGCTCCTAAGAACACCTTACACCACAGTACGAAACATTAAAACTCCATAATAAACCTAATGAATTCGTCTGAGTCGTTTGAACATCGAACGACAACTTAGGACATCTTACGACTCTTTATGCCACATTAGCAACTCGAAATGAACATTAGTATAATGTAGTACGCCTTACAGCTCCTAAGAACAACTTACATCACCGTACAAAACTTTAAAACTCCATAATAAACCTAATGAATTTGTACGAGTCCTTTGAACATCGTACGACAACTTAGGACATCTTACGACTCTTTATGCCACATTAGCAACTCGAAAAGAACGTTAGTATGATGTAGGACGCCTTACAGCTCCTAAGAACACCTTACACCACCGTACGAAACATTAAAACTCCATAATAAACCTAATGAATTCGTCTGAGTCGTTTGAACATCCAACGACAACTTAGGACATCTTACGACTTTTTATGCCACATTAGCAACTCGAAATGAACATTAGTATAATGTAGTACGCCTTACAGCTCCTAAGAACACCTTACACCACCGTACGAAACGTTAAAACTCCGTAATAAACCTAATGAGTTCGTCCGAGTCCTTTGAACATCGTACGACAACTTAGGAGATCTTAAGACTCTTTATGCCACATTAGCAACTCGAAAAGAACGTTAGTATGATGTAGGATGCCTTACAGCTCCTAAGATCACCTTACGCCACCGTACGAAACATTAAAACTCCATAATAAACCTAATGAATTCGTCCGACTCCTTTGAACATCGTACGACAACTTAGGACATCTTACGACTCTTTATGCCACATTAGCAACTCGAAATGAACATTAGTATAATGTAGTACGCCTTACAGCTCCTAAGAACACCTTACACCACCGTACGAAACGTTAAAACTCCGTAATAAACCTAATGAGTTCGTCCGAGTCCTTTGAACATCGTACGACAACTTAGGAGATCTTAAGACTCTTTATGCCACATTTTCAACTCGAAAAGAATGTTAGTATGATGTAGGACGCCTTACAGCTCCTAAGATCACCTTACACCACCGTACGAAACATTAAAACTCCATAATAAACCTAATGAATTCGTCCGAGTCCTTTGAACATCGTACGACAACTTAGGACATCTTATGACTCTTTATGCCACATTAGCAACTCGAAATGAACATTAGTATAATGTAGTACGCCTTACAGCTCCTAAGAACACCTTACACCACCGTACGAAACGTTAAAACTCCATAATAAACCTAATGAATTCGTCCGAGTCCTTTGAACATCGTACGACAACTCAGGAGATGTTACGGCTCAGTATACGGCACTAGCAAGATGAAAAGCACGTTAGAATAATGTAGGACGCGTTACAACTCCTAAGAACACCTTACGTCACCGTACGAAACTTTAAAACTCCATAATAAACCTAATGAATTTGTATGAGTCCTTTGAACATCGTATGACAACTTAGGACATCTTACGACTCTTTATGCCACATTAGCAAATCGAAAGAACGTTAGTATAATGTAGAACGCGTTACAGATCCTAAGAACACCTTACACCACCGTACGAAACATTAAAACTCCATAATAAACCTAATGAATTCGTCCGAGTCCTTTGAACATCGTACGACAACTTAGGACATCTTACGACTCTTTATGCCACATTAGCAACATTAAAAGCATGTTAGAATAATGTAGGATGTGTTACAACTCCTAAGAACAACTTACATCACCGTACAAAACTTTAAAACTCCATAATAAACCTAATGAATTTGTACGAGTCGTTTGAACATCGAACGACAACTTAGGACATCTTACGACTCTTTATGCCACATTAGCAACTCGAAAAGAACGTTAGTATAATGTAGGACGCCTTACAGCTCCTAAGAACACCTTACACCACCGTACGAAACATTAAAACTCCATAATAAACGTAATGAATATGTCTGAGTCGTTTAAACATCGAACGACAACTTAGGACATCTTACGACTCTTTATGCCACATTAGCAACATGAAAAGCATGTTAGAATAATGTAGGATGTGTTACAACTCCTAAGAACAACTTACATCACCGTACAAAACTTTAAAACTCCATAATAAACCTAATGAATTTGTACGAGTCCTTTGAACATCGTACGACAACTTAGGACATCTTACGACTCTTTATGCCACATTAGCAACTCGAAAAGAACGTTAGTATAATGAAGGACGCCTTACAGCTCCTAAGAACACCTTACACCACAGTACGAAACATTAAAACTCCATAATAAACCTAATGAATTCGTCTGAGTCGTTTGAACATCGAACGACAACTTAGGACATCTTACGACTCTTTATGCCACATTAGCAACTCGAAATGAACATTAGTATAATGTAGTACGCCTTACAGCTCCTAAGAACAACTTACATCACCGTACAAAACTTTAAAACTCCATAATAAACCTAATGAATTTGTACGAGTCCTTTGAACATCGTACGACAACTTAGGACATCTTACGACTCTTTATGCCACATTAGCAACTCGAAAAGAACGTTAGTATGATGTAGGACGCCTTACAGCTCCTAAGAACACCTTACACCACCGTACGAAACATTAAAACTCCATAATAAACCTAATGAATTCGTCTGAGTCGTTTGAACATCCAACGACAACTTAGGACATCTTACGACTTTTTATGCCACATTAGCAACTCGAAATGAACATTAGTATAATGTAGTACGCCTTACAGCTCCTAAGAACACCTTACTCCACCGTACGAAACGTTAAAACTCCGTAATAAACCTAATGAGTTCGTCCGAGTCCTTTGAACATCGTACGACAACTTAGGAGATCTTAAGACTCTTTATGCCACATTAGCAACTCGAAAAGAACGTTAGTATGATGTAGGATGCCTTACAGCTCCTAAGATCACCTTACGCCACCGTACGAAACATTAAAACTCCATAATAAACCTAATGAATTCGTCCGACTCCTTTGAACATCGTACGACAACTTAGGACATCTTACGACTCTTTATGCCACATTAGCAACTCGAAATGAACATTAGTATAATGTAGTACGCCTTACAGCTCCTAAGAACACCTTACACCACCGTACGAAACGTTAAAACTCCGTAATAAACCTAATGAGTTCGTCCGAGTCCTTTGAACATCGTACGACAACTTAGGAGATCTTAAGACTCTTTATGCCACATTTGCAACTCGAAAAGAATGTTAGTATGATGTAGGACGCCTTACAGCTCCTAAGATCACCTTACACCACCGTACGAAACATTAAAACTCCATAATAAACCTAATGAATTCGTCCGAGTCCTTTGAACATCGTACGACAACTTAGGACATCTTATGACTCTTTATGCCACATTAGCAACTCGAAATGAACATTAGTATAATGTAGTACGCCTTACAGCTCCTAAGAACACCTTACACCACCGTACGAAACGTTAAAACTCCATAATAAACCTAATGAATTCGTCCGAGTCCTTGGAACATCGTACGACAACTCAGGAGATGTTACGGCTCAGTATACGGCACTAGCAAGATGAAAAGCACGTTAGAATAATGTAGGACGCGTTACAACTCCTAAGAACACCTTACGTCACCGTACAAAACTTTAAAACTCCATAATAAACCTAATGAATCTGTATGAGTCCTTTGAACATCGTATGACAACTTAGGACATCTTACGACTCTTTATGCCACATTAGCAAATCGAAAGAACGTTAGTATAATGTAGAACGCGTTACAGATCCTAAGAACACCTTACACCACCGTACGAAACATTAAAACTCCATAATAAACCTAATGAATTCGTCCGAGTCCTTTGAACATCGTACGACAACTTAGGACATCTTACGACTCTTTATGCCACATTAGCAACATGAAAAGCATGTTAGAATAATGTAGGATGTGTTACAACTCCTAAGAACAACTTACATCACCGTACAAAACTTTAAAACTCCATAATAAACCTAATGAATTTGTACGAGTCCTTTGAACATCGTACGACAACTTAGGACATCTTACGACTCTTTATGCCACATTAGCAACTCGAAAAGAACGTTAGTATAATGTAGGACGCCTTACAGCTCCTAAGAACACCTTACACCACCGTACGAAACATTAAAACTCCATAATAAACCTAATGAATTCGTCTGAGTCGTTTGAACATCGAACGACAACTTTGGACATCTTACGACTCTTTATGCCACATTAGCAACTCGAAATGAACATTAGTATAATGTAGTACGCCTTACAGCTCCTAGGAACACCTTACACCACCGTACGAAACGTTAAAACTCCATAATAAACCTAATGAATTCGTCCGAGTCCTTTGGACATCGTACGACAACTCAGGAGATGTTACGGCTCAGTATACGGCACTAGCAAGATGAAAAGCACGTTAGAATAATGTAGGACGCGTTACAACTCCTAAGAACACCTTACGTCACCGTACAAAACTTTAAAACTCCATAATAAACCTAATGAATTTGTATGAGTCCTTTGAACATCGTACGACAACTTAGGACATCTTACGACTCTTTATGCCACATTAGCAACTCGAAAAGAACGTTAGTATAATGTAGGACGCCTTACAGCTCCTAAGAACACCTTACACCACCGTACGAAACATTAAAACTCCATAATAAACCTAATGAATTCGTCTGAGTCGTTTGAACATCGAACGACAACTTAGGACATCTTACGACTCTTTATGCCACATTAGCAACTCGAAATGAACATTAGTATAATGTAGTACGCCTTACAGCTCCTAAGAACAACTTACATCACCGTACAAAACTTTAAAACTCCATAATAAACCTAATGAATTTGTACGAGTCCTTTGAACATCGTACGACAACTTAGGACATCTTACGACTCTTTATGCCACATTAGCAACTCGAAAAGAACGTTAGTATGATGTAGGATGCCTTACAGCTCCTAAGAACACCTTACACCACCGTACGAAACATTAAAACTCCATAATAAACCTAATGAATTCGTCTGAGTCGTTTGAACATCGAACGACAACTTAGGACATCTTACGACTTTTTATGCCACATTAGCAACTCGAAATGAACATTAGTATAATGTAGTACGCCTTACAGCTCCTAAGAACACCTTACACCACCGTACGAAACGTTAAAACTCCGTAATAAACCTAATGAGTTCGTCCGAGTCCTTTGAACATCGTACGACAACTTAGGAGATCTTAAGACTCTTTATGCCACATTAGCAACTCGAAAAGAACGTTAGTATGATGTAGGATGCCTTACAGCTCCTAAGATCACCTTACGCCACCGTACGAAACATTAAAACTCCATAATAAACCTAATGAATTCGTCCGACTCCTTTGAACATCGTACGACAACTTAGGACATCTTACGACTCTTTATGCCACATTAGCAACTCGAAATGAACATTAGTATAATGTAGTACGCCTTACAGCTCCTAAGAACACCTTACACCACCGTACGAAACGTTAAAACTCCGTAATAAACCTAATGAGTTCGTCCGAGTCCTTTGAACATCGTACGACAACTTAGGAGATCTTAAGACTCTTTATGCCACATTTGCAACTCGAAAAGAATGTTAGTATGATGTAGGACGCCTTACAGCTCCTAAGATCACCTTACACCACCGTACGAAACATTAAAACTCCATAATAAACCTAATGAATTCGTCCGAGTCCTTTGAACATCGTACGACAACTTAGGACATCTTATGACTCTTTATGCCACATTAGCAACTCGAAATGAACATTAGTATAATGTAGTACGCCTTACAGCTCCTAAGAACACCTTACACCACCGTACGAAACGTTAAAACTCCATAATAAACCTAATGAATTCGTCCGAGTCCTTTGAACATCGTACGACAACTCAGGAGATGTTACGGCTCAGTATACGGCACTAGCAAGATGAAAAGCACGTTAGAATAATGTAGGACGCGTTACAACTCCTAAGAACACCTTACGTCACCGTACAAAACTTTAAAACTCCATAATAAACCTAATGAATTTGTATGAGTCCTTTGAACATCGTATGACAACTTAGGACATCTTACGACTCTTTATGCCACATTAGCAAATCGAAAGAACGTTAGTATAATGTAGAACGCGTTACAGATCCTAAGAACACCTTACACCACCGTACGAAACATTAAAACTCCATAATAAACCTAATGAATTCGTCCGAGTCCTTTGAACATCGTACGACAACTTAGGACATCTTACGACTCTTTATGCCACATTAGCAACATGAAAAGCATGTTAGAATAATGTAGGATGTGTTACAACTCCTAAGAACAACTTACATCACCGTACAAAACTTTAAAACTCCATAATAAACCTAATGAATTTGTACGAGTCCTTTGAACATCGTACGACAACTTAGGACATCTTACGACTCTTTATGCCACATTAGCAACTCGAAAAGAACGTTAGTATAATGTAGGACGCCTTACAGCTCCTAAGAACACCTTACACCACCGTACGAAACATTAAAACTCCATAATAAACCTAATGAATTCGTCTGAGTCGTTTGAACATCGAACGACAACTTTGGACATCTTACGACTCTTTATGCCACATTAGCAACTCGAAATGAACATTAGTATAATGTAGTACGCCTTACAGCTCCTAGGAACACCTTACACCACCATACGAAACGTTAAAACTCCATAATAAACCTAATGAATTCATCCGAGTCCTTTGAACATCGTACGACAACTCAGGAGATGTTACGGCTCAGTATACGGCACTAGCAACATGAAAAGCACGTTAAAATAATGTAGGACGCCTTACAGCTCCTAAGAACACCTTACACCACCGTACGAAACATTAAAACTCCATAATAAACCTAATGAATTCGTCTGAGTCGTTTGAACATCGAACGACAACTTTGGACATCTTACGACTCTTTATGCCACATTAGCAACTCGAAATGAACATTAGTATAATGTAGTACGCCTTACAGCTCCTAAGAACACCTTACACCACCGTACGAAACGTTAAAACTCCGTAATAAACCTAATGAGTTCGTCCGAGTCCTTTGAACATCGTACGACAACTTAGGAGATCTTAAGACTCTTTATGCCACATTTGCAACTCGAAAAGAATGTTAGTATGATGTAGGACGCCTTACAGCTCCTAAGATCACCTTACACCACCGTACGAAACATTAAAACTCCATAATAAACCTAATGAATTCGTCCGAGTCCTTTGAACATCGTACGACAACTTAGGACATCTTATGACTCTTTATGCCACATTAGCAACTCGAAATGAACATTAGTATAATGTAGTACGCCTTACAGCTCCTAAGAACACCTTACACCACCGTACGAAACGTTAAAACTCCATAATAAACCTAATGAATTCGTCCGAGTCCTTTGAACATCGTACGACAACTCAGGAGATGTTACGGCTCAGTATACGGCACTAGCAAGATGAAAAGCACGTTAGAATAATGTAGGACGCGTTACAACTCCTAAGAACACCTTACGTCACCGTACAAAACTTTAAAACTCCATAATAAACCTAATGAATCTGTATGAGTCCTTTGAACATCGTATGACAACTTAGGACATCTTACGACTCTTTATGCCACATTAGAAAATCGAAAGAACGTTAGTATAATGTAGAACGCGTTACAGATCCTAAGAACACCTTACACCACCGTACGAAACATTAAAACTCCATAATAAACCTAATGAATTCGTCCGAGTCCTTTGAACATCGTACGACAACCTAGGACATCTTACGACTCTTTATGCCACATTAGCAACATGAAAAGCATGTTAGAATAATGTAGGATGTGTTACAACTCCGAAGAACAACTTACATCACCGTACAAAACTTTAAAACTCCATAATAAACCTAATGAATTTGTACGAGTCCTTTGAACATCGTACGACAACTTAGGACATCTTACGACTCTTTATGCCACATTAGCAACTCGAAAAGAACGTTAGTATAATGTAGGACGCCTTACAGCTCCTAAGAACACCTTACACCACCGTACGAAACATTAAAACTCCATAATAAACCTAATGAATTCGTCTGAGTCGTTTGAACATCGAACGACATCTTTGGACATCTTACGACTCTTTATGCCACATTAGCAACTCGAAATGAACATTAGTATAATGTAGTACGCCTTACAGCTCCTAGGAACACCTTACACCACCGTACGAAACGTTAAAACTCCATAATAAACCTAATGAATTCATCCGAGTCCTTTGAACATCGTACGACAACTCAGGAGATGTTACGGCTCAGTATACGGCACTAGCAACATGAAAAGCACGTTAAAATAATGTAGGACGCGTTACAACTCCTAAGAACACCTTACATCACCGTACAAAACTTTAAAACTCATAATAAACCTAATGAATTTGTATGAGTCCTTTGAACATCGTATGACAACTTAGGACATCTTACGACTCTTTATGCCACATTAGCAAATCGAAAAGAACGTTAGTATAATGTAGAACGCGTTACAGATCCTAAGAACACCTTACACCACCGTACGAAACATTAAAACTCCATAATAAACCTAATGAATTCGTCCGAGTCCTTTGAACATCGTACGACAACTTAGGACATCTTACGACTCTTTACGCCACATTAGCAACAAGAAAAGCATGTTAGAATAATGTAGGATGTGTTACAACTCCTAAGAACAACTTACATCACCGTACAAAACTTTAAAACTCCATAATAAACCTAATGAATTTGTACGAGTCCTTTGAACATCGTACGACAACTTAGGACATCTTACGACTCTTTATGCCACATTAGCAACTCGAAAAGAACGTTAGTATAATGTAGGACGCCTTACAGCTCCTAAGAACACCTTACACCACCGTACGAAACATTAAAACTCCATAATAAACCTAACGAATTCGTCTGAGTCGTTTGAACATCGAACGACAACTTAGGACATCTTACGACTCTTTATGCCACATTAGCAACTCGAAATGAACATTAGTATAATGTAGTACGCCTTACAGCTCCTAAGAACACCTTACACCACCGTACGAAACGTTAAAACTCCGTAATAAACCTAATGAGTTCGTCCGAGTCCTTTGAACATCGTACGACAACTTAGGAGATCTTAAGACTCTTTATGCCACATTAGCAACTCGAAAAGAACGTTAGTATGATGTAGGACGCCTTACAGCTCCTAAGATCACCTTACACCACCGTACGAAACATTAAAACTCCATAATAAACCTAATGAATTCGTCCGAGTCCTTTGAACATCGTACGACAACTTAGGACATCTTACGACTCTTTATGCCAAATTAGCAACATGAAAAGCATGTTAGAATAATGTAGGACGCGTTACAACTCCTAAGAACACCTTACATCACCGTACAAAACTTTAAAACTCCATAATAAACCTAATGAATTTGTATGAGTCCTTTGAACATCGTATGACAACTTAGGACATCTTACGACTCTTTATGCCACATTAGCAAATCGAAAAGAACGTTAGTATAATGTAGAACGCGTTACAGATCCTAAGAACACCTTACACCACCGTACGAAACATTAAAACTCCATAATAAACCTAATGAATTCGTCCGAGTCCTTTGAACATCGTACGACAACTTAGGACATCTTACGGCTCTTTATGCCACATTAGCAACTCGAAAAGAACGTTAGTATAATGTAGGACGCCTTACAGCTCCTAAGAACACCTTACACCACCGTACGAAACATTAAAACTCCATAATAAACCTAATGAATTCGTCTGAGTCGTTTGAACATCGAACGAAAACTTTGGACATCTTACGACTCTTTATGCCACATTAGCAACTCGAAATGAACATTAGTATAATGTAGTACGCCTTACAGCTCCTAGGAACACCTTACACCACCGTACGAAACGTTAAAACTCCATAATAAACCTAATGAATTCATCCGAGTCCTTTGAACATCGTACGACAACTCAGGAGATGTTACGGCTCAGTATACGGCACTAGCAACATGAAAAGCACGTTAAAATAATGTAGGACGCGTTACAACTCCTAAGAACACCTTACATCACCGTACAAAACTTTAAAACTCCATAATAAACCTAATGAATTTGTATGAGTCCTTTGAACATCGTATGACAACTTAGGACATCTTACGACTCTTTATGCCACATTAGCAAATCGAAAAGAACGTTAGTATAATGTAGAACGCGTTACAGATCCTAAGAACACCTTACACCACCGTACGAAACATTAAAACTCCATAATAAACCTAATGAATTCATCCGAGTCCTTTGAACATCGTACGACAACTTAGGACATCTTACGACTCTTTATGCCACATTAGCAACATGAAAAGCATGTTAGAATAATGTAGGATGTGTTACAACTCCTAAGAACAACTTACATCACCGTACAAAACTTTAAAACTCCATAATAAACCTAATGAATTTGTACGAGTCCTTTGAACATCGTACGACAACTTAGGACATCTTACGACTCTTTATGCCACATTAGCAACTCGAAAAGAACGTTAGTATAATGTAGGACGCCTTACAGCTCCTAAGAACACCTTACACCACCGTACGAAACATTAAAACTCCATAATAAACCTAACGAATTCGTCTGAGTCGTTTGAACATCGAACGACAACTTAGGACATCTTACGACTCTTTATGCCACATTAGCAACTCGAAATGAACATTAGTATAATGTAGTACGCCTTACAGCTCCTAAGAACACCTTACACCACCGTACGAAACGTTAAAAGTCCGTAATAAACCTAATGAGTTCGTCCGAGTCCTTTGAACATCGTACGACAACTTAGGAGATCTTAAGACTCTTTATGCCACATTAGCAACTCGAAAAGAACGTTAGTATGATGTAGGACGCCTTACAGCTCCTAAGATCACCTTACACCACCGTACGAAACATTAAAACTCCATAATAAACCTAATGAATTCGTCCGAGTCCTTTGAACATCGTACGACAACTTAGGACATCTTACGACTCTTTATGCCACATTAGCAACATGAAAAGCATGTTAGAATAATGTAGGACGCGTTACAACTCCTAAGAACACCTTACATCACCGTACAAAACTTTAAAACTCCATAATAAACCTAATGAATTTGTAGGAGTCCTTTGAACATCGTATGACAACTTAGGACATCTTACGACTCTTTATGCCACATTAGCAAATCGAAAAGAACGTTAGTATAATGTAGACGGCGTTACAGATCCTAAGAACACCTTACACCACCGTACGAAACATTAAAACTCCATAATAAACCTAATGAATTCGTCCGAGTCCTTTGAACATCGTACGACAACTTAGGACATCTTACGACTCTTTATGCCACATTAGCAACATGAAAAGCATGTTAGAATAATGTAGGACGCGTTACAACTCCTAAGAACACCTTACATCACCGTACAAAACTTTAAAACTCCATAATAAACCTAATGAATTTGTACGAGTCCTTTGAACATCGTACGACAACTTAGGACATCTTACGACTCTTTATGCCAAATTAGCAAATCGAAAAGAACGTTAGTATAATTTAGGACGCCTTACATCTCCTAAGAACACCTTACACCACCGTACGAAACATTAAAACTCCATAATAAACCTAATGAATTCGTCTGAGTCGTTTGAACATCGAACGACAACTTAGGACATCTTACGACTTTTTATGCCACATTAGCAACTCGAAATGAACATTAGTATAATGTAGTACGCCTTACAGCTCCTAAGAACACCTTACACCACCGTACGAAACGTTAAAACTCCGTAATAAACCTAATGAGTTCGTCCGAGTCCTTTGAACATCGTACGACAACTTAGGATATCTTAACACTCTTTATGCCACATTAGCAACTCGAAAAGAACGTTAGTATGATGTTGGACGCCTTACAGCTCCTAAGATCACCTTACACCACCGTACGAAACATTAAAACTCCATAATAAACCTAATGAATTTGTCCGAGTCCTTTGAACATCGTACGACAACTTAGGACATCTTACGACTCTTTATGCCACATTAGCAACATGAAATGCATGTTAGAATAATGTAGGACGCGTTACAACTCCTAAGAACACCTTACATCACCGTACAAAACTTTAAAACTCCATAATAAACCTAATGAATTTGTATGAGTCCTTTGAACATCGTACGACAACTTAGGACATCTAACGACTCTTTATGCCACATTAGCAAATCGAAAAGAACGTTAGTATAACGTAGAACGCGTTACAGCTCCTAAGAACACCTTACACCACCGTACGAAACATTACAACTCCATAATAAACCTAATGAATTCGTCCGAGTCCTTTGAACATCGTACGACAACTTAGGACATCTTACGGCTCTTTATGCCACATTAGCAACTCGAAAAGAACGTTAGTATAATGTAGGACGCCTTACAGCTCCTAAGAACACCTTACACCACCGTACGAAACATTAAAACTCCATAATAAACCTAATGAATTCGTCTGAGTCGTTTGAACATCGAACGAAAACTTTGGACATCTTACGACTCTTTATGCCACATTAGCAACTCGAAATGAACATTAGTATAATGTAGTACGCCTTACAGCTCCTAGGAACACCTTACACCACCGTACGAAACGTTAAAACTCCATAATAAACCTAATGAATTCATCCGAGTCCTTTGAACATCGTACGACAACTCAGGAGATGTTACGGCTCAGTATACGGCACTAGCAACATGAAAAGCACGTTAAAATAATGTAGGACGCGTTACAACTCCTAAGAACACCTTACATCACCGTACAAAACTTTAAAACTCCATAATAAACCTAATGAATTTGTATGAGTCCTTTGAACATCGTATGACAACTTAGGACATCTTACGACTCTTTATGCCACATTAGCAAATCGAAAAGAACGTTAGTATAATGTAGAACGCGTTACAGATCCTAAGAACACCTTACACCACCGTACGAAACATTAAAACTCCATAATAAACCTAATGAATTCATCCGAGTCCTTTGAACATCGTACGACAACTTAGGACATCTTACGACTCTTTATGCCACATTAGCAACATGAAAAGCATGTTAGAATAATGTAGGATGTGTTACAACTCCTAAGAACAACTTACATCACCGTACAAAACTTTAAAACTCCATAATAAACCTAATGAATTTGTACGAGTCCTTTGAACATCGTACGACAACTTAGGACATCTTACGACTCTTTATGCCACATTAGCAACTCGAAAAGAACGTTAGTATAATGTAGGACGCCTTACAGCTCCTAAGAACACCTTACACCACCGTACAAAACATTAAAACTCCATAATAAACCTAACGAATTCGTCTGAGTCGTTTGAACATCGAACGACAACTTAGGACATCTTACGACTCTTTATGCCACATTAGCAACTCGAAATGAACATTAGTATAATGTAGTACGCCTTACAGCTCCTAAGAACACCTTACACCACCGTACGAAACGTTAAAACTCCGTAATAAACCTAATGAGTTCGTCCGAGTCCTTTGAACATCGTACGACAACTTAGGAGATCTTAAGACTCTTTATGCCACATTAGCAACTCGAAAAGAACGTTAGTATGATGTAGGACGCCTTACAGCTCCTAAGATCACCTTACACCACCGTACGAAACATTAAAACTCCATAATAAACCTAATGAATTCGTCCGAGTCCTTTGAACATCGTACGACAACTTAGGACATCTTACGACTCTTTATGCCACATTAGCAACATGAAAAGCATGTTAGAATAATGTAGGACGCGTTACAACTCCTAAGAACACCTTACATCACCGTACAAAACTTTAAAACTCCATAATAAACCTAATGAATTTGTAGGAGTCCTTTGAACATCGTATGACAACTTAGGACATCTTACGACTCTTTATGCCACATTAGCAAATCGAAAAGAACGTTAGTATAATGTAGAACGCGTTACAGATCCTAAGAACACCTTACACCACCGTACGAAACATTAAAACTCCATAATAAACCTAATGAATTCGTCCGAGTCCTTTGAACATCGTACGACAACTTAGGACATCTTACGACTCTTTATGCCACATTAGCAACATGAAAAGCATGTTAGAATAATGTAGGACGCGTTACAACTCCTAAGAACACCTTACATCACCGTACAAAACTTTAAAACTCCATAATAAACCTAATGAATTTGTACGAGTCCTTTGAACATCGTACGACAACTTAGGACATCTTACGACTCTTTATGCCAAATTAGCAAATCGAAAAGAACGTTAGTATAATTTAGGACGCCTTACATCTCCTAAGAACACCTTACACCACCGTACGAAACATTAAAACTCCATAATAAACCTAATGAATTCGTCTGAGTCGTTTGAACATCGAACGACAACTTAGGACATCTTACGACTTTTTATGCCACATTAGCAACTCGAAATGAACATTAGTATAATGTAGTACGCCTTACAGCTCCTAAGAACACCTTACACCACCGTACGAAACGTTAAAACTCCGTAATAAACCTAATGAGTTTGTCCGAGTCCTTTGAACATCGTACGACAACTTAGGATATCTTAACACTCTTTATGCCACATTAGCAACTCGAAAAGAACGTTAGTATGATGTTGGACGCCTTACAGCTCCTAAGATCACCTTACACCACCGTACGAAACATTAAAACTCCATAATAAACCTAATGAATTCGTCCGAGTCCTTTGAACATCGTACGACAACTTAGGACATCTTACGACTCTTTATGCCACATTAGCAACTCGAAATGAACATTAGTATAATGTAGTACGCCTTACAGCTCCTAAGAACACCTTACACCACCGTACGAAACATTAAAACTCCATAATAAACCTAATGAATTCGTCCGAGTCCTTTGAACATCGTACGACAACTCAAGAGATGTTACAGCTCAGTATACAACATTAGCAACATGAAAAGCACGTTAGAATAATGTAGGACGCGTTACAACTCCTAAGAACACCTTACATCACCGTACAAAACTTTAAAACTCCATAATAAACCTAATGAATTTGTATGAGTCCTTTGAACATCGTACGACAACTTAGGACATCTAACGACTCTTTATGCCACATTAGCAAATCGAAAAGAACGTTAGTATAACGTAGAACGCGTTACAGCTCCTAAGAACACCTTACACCACCGTACGAAACATTACAACTCCATAATAAACCTAATGAATTCTTCCGAGTCCTTTGAACATCGTACGACAACTTAGGACATCTTACGACTCTTTATGCCACATTAGCAACTCGAAATGAACATTAGTATAATGTAGTACGCCTTACAGCTCCTAAGAACACCTTACACCACAGTACGAAACGTTAAAACTCCGTAATAAACCTAATTAATTCGTCCGAGTCCTTTGAACATCGTACGACAACTCAGGAGATGTTACGGCTCAGTATACGGCACTAGAAACATGAAAAGCACGTTAGAATACTGTAGGACGCGTTACAACTCCTAAGAACACCTTACATCACCATACAAAACTTTAAAACTCCATAATAAACCAAATTAATTCGTACGAGTCCTTTGAACATCGTACGACAACTTAGGACATCTTACGACTCTTTATGCCACATTAGCAACATGAAATGCATGTTAGAATAATGTAGGACGCGTTACAACTCCTAAGAACACCTTACATCACCGTACAAAACTTTAAAACTCCATAATAAACCTAATGAATTTGTACGAGTCCTTTGAACATCGTACGACAACTTAGGACATCTTACGACTCTTTATGCCAAATTAGCAAATCGAAAAGAACGTTAGTATAATTTAGGACGCCTTACATCTCCTAAGAACACCTTACACCACCGTACGAAACATTAAAACTCCATAATAAACCTAATGAATTCGTCTGAGTCGTTTGAACATCGAACGACAACTTAGGACATCTTACGACTTTTTATGCCACATTAGCAACTCGAAATGAACATTAGTATAATGTAGTACGCCTTACAGCTCCTAAGAACACCTTACACCACCGTACGAAACGTTAAAACTCCGTAATAAACCTAATGAGTTCGTCCGAGTCCTTTGAACATCGTACGACAACTTAGGATATCTTAACACTCTTTATGCCACATTAGCAACTCGAAAAGAACGTTAGTATGATGTTGGACGCCTTACAGCTCCTAAGATCACCTTACACCACCGTACGAAACATTAAAACTCCATAATAAACCTAATGAATTTGTCCGAGTCCTTTGAACATCGTACGACAACTTAGGACATCTTACGACTCTTTATGCCACATTAGCAACATGAAATGCATGTTAGAATAATGTAGGACGCGTTACAACTCCTAAGAACACCTTACATCACCGTACAAAACTTTAAAACTCCATAATAAACCTAATGAATTTGTATGAGTCCTTTGAACATCGTACGACAACTTAGGACATCTAACGACTCTTTATGCCACATTAGCAAATCGAAAAGAACGTTAGTATAACGTAGAACGCGTTACAGCTCCTAAGAACACCTTACACCACCGTACGAAACATTACAACTCCATAATAAACCTAATGAATTCGTCCGAGTCCTTTGAACATCGTACGACAACTTAGGACATCTTACGACTCTTTATGCCACATTAGCAACTCGAAATGAACATTAGTATAATGTAGTACGCCTTACAGCTCCTAAGAACACCTTACACCACAGTACGAAACGTTAAAACTCCGTAATAAACCTAATTAATTCGTCCGAGTCCTTTGAACATCGTACGACAACTCAGGAGATGTTACGGCTCAGTATACGGCACTAGAAACATGAAAAGCACGTTAGAATACTGTAGGACGCGTTACAACTCCTAAGAACACCTTACATCACCATACAAAACTTTAAAACTCCATAATAAACCAAATTAATTCGTACGAGTCCTTTGAACATCGTACGACAACTTAGGACATCTTACGACTCTTTATGCCACATTAGCAACATGAAATGCATGTTAGAATAATGTAGGACGCGTTACAACTCCTAAGAACACCTTACATCACCGTACAAAACTTTAAAACTCCATAATAAACCTAATGAATTCGTACGAGTCCTTTGAACATCGTACGACAACTTAGGACATCTTACGACTCTTTATGCCACATTAGCAACATGAAATGCATGTTAGAATAATGTAGGACACGTTACAACTCCTAAGAACACCTTACATCACCGTACAAAACTTTAAAACTCCATAATAAACCTAATGAATTCGTATGAGTCCTTTGAACATCGTACGACAACTTAGGACATCTAACGACTCTTTATGCCACATTAGCAAATCGAAAAGAACGTTAGTATAACGTAGAACGCGTTACAGCTCCTAAGAACACCTTACACCACCGTACGAAACATTAAAACTCCATAATAAACCTAATGAATTCGTCCGAGTCCTTTGAACATCGTACGACAACTTAGGACATCTTACGACTCTTTATGCCACATTAGCAACTCGAAATGAACATTAGTATAATGTAGTACGCCTTACAGCTCCTAAGAACACCTTACACCACAGTACGAAACGTTAAAACTCCATAATAAACCTAATTAATTCGTCCGAGTCCTTTGAACATCGTACGACAACTCAGGAGATGTTACGGCTCAGTATACGGCACTAGAAACATGAAAAGCACGTTAGAATACTGTAGGACGCGTTACAACTCCTAAGAACACCTTACATCACCATACAAAACTTTAAAACTCCATAATAAACCAAATTAATTCGTACGAGTCCTTTGAACATCGTACGACAACTTAGGACATCTTACGACTCTTTATGCCACATTAGCAACATGAAATGCATGTTAGAATAATGTAGGACGCGTTACAACTCCTAAGAACACCTTACATCACCGTACAAAACTTTAAAACTCCATAATAAACCTAATGAATTCGTACGAGTCCTTTGAACATCGTACGACAACTTAGGACATCTTACGACTCTTTATGCCACATTAGCAACATGAAATGCATGTTAGAATAATGTAGGACACGTTACAACTCCTAAGAACACCTTACATCACCGTACAAAACTTTAAAACTCCATAATAAACCTAATGAATTCGTATGAGTCCTTTGAACATCGTACGACAACTTAGGACATCTAACGACTCTTTATGCCACATTAGCAAATCGAAAAGAACGTTAGTATAACGTAGAACGCGTTACAGCTCCTAAGAACACCTTACACCACCGTACGAAACATTAAAACTCCATAATAAACCTAATGAATTCGTCCGAGTCCTTTGAACATCGTACGACAACTTAGGACATCTTACGACTCTTTATGCCACATTAGCAACTCGAAATGAACATTAGTATAATGTAGTACGCCTTACAGCTCCTAAGAACACCTTACACCACAGTACGAAACGTTAAAACTCCGTAATAAACCTAATTAATTCGTCCGAGTCCTTTGAACATCGTACGACAACTCAGGAGATGTTACGGCTCAGTATACGGCACTAGAAACATGAAAAGCACGTTAGAATACTGTAGGACGCGTTACAACTCCTAAGAACACCTTACATCACCATACAAAACTTTAAAACTCCATAATAAACCAAATTAATTCGTACGAGTCCTTTGAACATCGTACGACAACTTAGGACATCTTACGACTCTTTATGCCACATTAGCAACATGAAATGCATGTTAGAATAATGTAGGACGCGTTACAACTCCTAAGAACACCTTACATCACCGTACAAAACTTTAAAACTCCATAATAAACCTAATGAATTCGTACGAGTCCTTTGAACATCGTACGACAACTTAGGACATCTTACGACTCTTTATGCCACATTAGCAACATGAAATGCATGTTAGAATAATGTAGGACACGTTACAACTCCTAAGAACACCTTACATCACCGTACAAAACTTTAAAACTCCATAATAAACCTAATGAATTTGTATGAGTCCTTTGAACATCGTACGACAACTTAGGACATCTAACGACTCTTTATGCCACATTAGCAAATCGAAAAGAACGTTAGTATAACGTAGAACGCGTTACAGCTCCTAAGAACACCTTACACCACCGTACGAAACATTAAAACTCCATAATAAACCTAATGAATTCGTCCGAGTCCTTTGAACATCGTACGACAACTTAGGACATCTTACGACTCTTTATGCCACATTAGCAACTCGAAATGAACATTAGTATAATGTTGTACGCCTTACAGCTCCTAAGAACACCTTACACCACAGTACGAAACGTTAAAACTCCATAATAAACCTAATTAATTCGTCCGAGTCCTTTGAACATCGTACGACAACTCAGGAGATGTTACGGCTCAGTATACGGCACTTGAAACATGAAAAGCACGTTAGAATACTGTAGGACGCGTTACAACTCCTAAGAACACCTTACATCACCATACAAAACTTTAAAACTCCATAATAAACCAAATTAATTCGTACGAGTCCTTTGAACATCGTACGACAACTTAGGACATCTTACGACTCTTTATGCCACATTAGCAACATGAAATGCATGTTAGAATAATGTAGGACGCGTTACAACTCCTAAGAACACCTTACATCACCGTACAAAACTTTAAAACTCCATAATAAACCTAATGAATTCGTACGAGTCCTTTGAACATCGTACGACAACTTAGGACATCTTACGACTCTTTATGCCACATTAGCAACATGAAATGCATGTTAGAATAATGTAGGACACGTTACAACTCCTAAGAACACCTTACATCACCGTACAAAACTTTAAAACTCCATAATAAACCTAAAGAATTCGTATGAGTCCTTTGAACATCGTACGACAACTTAGGACATCTAACGACTCTTTATGCCACATTAGCAAATCGAAAAGAACGTTAGTATAACGTAGAACGCGTTACAGCTCCTAAGAACACCTTACACCACCGTACGAAACATTAAAACTCCATAATAAACCTAATGAATTCGTCCGAGTCCTTTGAACATCGTACGACAACTTAGGACATCTTACGACTCTTTATGCCACATTAGCAACTCGAAATGAACATTAGTATAATGTAGTACGCCTTACAGCTCCTAAGAACACCTTACACCACAGTACGAAACGTTAAAACTCCGTAATAAACCTAATTAATTCGTCCGAGTCCTTTGAACATCGTACGACAACTCAGGAGATGTTACGGCTCAGTATACGGCACTAGAAACATGAAAAGCACGTTAGAATACTGTAGGACGCGTTACAACTCCTAAGAACACCTTACATCACCATACAAAACTTTAAAACTCCATAATAAACCAAATTAATTCGTACGAGTCCTTTGAGCATCGTACGACAACTTAGGACATCTTACGACTCTTTATGCCACATTAGCAACATGAAATGCATGTTAGAATAATGTAGGACGCGTTACAACTCCTAAGAACACCTTACATCACCGTACAAAACTTTAAAACTCCATAATAAACCTAATGAATTCGTACGAGTCCTTTGAACATCGTACGACAACTTAGGACATCTTACGACTCTTTATGCCACATTAGCAACATGAAATGCATGTTAGAATAATGTAGGACACGTTACAACTCCTAAGAACACCTTACATCACCGTACAAAACTTTAAAACTCCATAATAAACCTAATGAATTTGTATGAGTCCTTTGAACATCGTACGACAACTTAGGACATCTAACGACTCTTTATGCCACATTAGCAAATCGAAAAGAACGTTAGTATAACGTAGAACGCGTTACAGCTCCTAAGAACACCTTACACCACCGTACGAAACATTAAAACTCCATAATAAACCTAATGAATTCGTCCGAGTCCTTTGAACATCGTACGACAACTTAGGACATCTTACGACTCTTTATGCCACATTAGCAACTCGAAATGAACATTAGTATAATGTTGTACGCCTTACAGCTCCTAAGAACACCTTACACCACAGTACGAAACGTTAAAACTCCATAATAAACCTAATTAATTCGTCCGAGTCCTTTGAACATCGTACGACAACTCAGGAGATGTTACGGCTCAGTATACGGCACTAGAAACATGAAAAGCACGTTAGAATACTGTAGGACGCGTTACAACTCCTAAGAACACCTTACATCACCATACAAAACTTTAAAACTCCATAATAAACCAAATTAATTCGTACGAGTCCTTTGAACATCGTACGACAACTTAGGACATCTTACGACTCTTTATGCCACATTAGCAACATGAAATGCATGTTAGAATAATGTAGGACGCGTTACAACTCCTAAGAACACCTTACATCACCGTACAAAACTTTAAAACTCCATAATAAACCTAATGAATTCGTACGAGTCCTTTGAACATCGTACGACAACTTAGGACATCTTACGACTCTTTATGCCACATTAGCAACATGAAATGCATGTTAGAATAATGTAGGACACGTTACAACTCCTAAGAACACCTTACATCACCGTACAAAACTTTAAAACTCCATAATAAACCTAATGAATTTGTATGAGTCCTTTGAACATCGTACGACAACTTAGGACATCTAACGACTCTTTATGCCACATTAGCAAATCGAAAAGAACGTTAGTATAACGTAGAACGCGTTACAGCTCCTAAGAACACCTTACACCACCGTACGAAACATTAAAACTCCATAATAAACCTAATGAATTCGTCCGAGTCCTTTGAACATCGTACGACAACTTAGGACATCTTACGACTCTTTATGCCACATTAGCAACTCGAAATGAACATTAGTATAATGTAGTACGCCTTACAGCTCCTAAGAACACCTTACACCACAGTACGAAACGTTAAAACTCCGTAATAAACCTAATTAATTCGTCCGAGTCCTTTGAACATCGTACGACAACTCAGGAGATGTTACGGCTCAGTATACGGCACTAGAAACATGAAAAGCACGTTAGAATACTGTAGGACGCGTTACAACTCCTAAGAACACCTTACATCACCATACAAAACTTTAAAACTCCATAATAAACCAAATTAATTCGTACGAGTCCTTTGAGCATCGTACGACAACTTAGGACATCTTACGACTCTTTATGCCACATTAGCAACATGAAATGCATGTTAGAATAATGTAGGACGCGTTACAACTCCTAAGAACACCTTACATCACCGTACAAAACTTTAAAACTCCATAATAAACCTAATGAATTCGTACGAGTCCTTTGAACATCGTACGACAACTTAGGACATCTTACGACTCTTTATGCCACATTAGCAACATGAAATGCATGTTAGAATAATGTAGGACACGTTACAACTCCTAAGAACACCTTACATCACCGTACAAAACTTTAAAACTCCATAATAAACCTAATGAATTTGTATGAGTCCTTTGAACATCGTACGACAACTTAGGACATCTAACGACTCTTTATGCCACATTAGCAAATCGAAAAGAACGTTAGTATAACGTAGAACGCGTTACAGCTCCTAAGAACACCTTACACCACCGTACGAAACATTAAAACTCCATAATAAACCTAATGAATTCGTCCGAGTCCTTTGAACATCGTACGACAACTTAGGACATCTTACGACTCTTTATGCCACATTAGCAACTCGAAATGAACATTAGTATAATGTTGTACGCCTTACAGCTCCTAAGAACACCTTACACCACAGTACGAAACGTTAAAACTCCATAATAAACCTAATTAATTCGTCCGAGTCCTTTGAACATCGTACGACAACTCAGGAGATGTTACGGCTCAGTATACGGCACTAGAAACATGAAAAGCACGTTAGAATACTGTAGGACGCGTTACAACTCCTAAGAACACCTTACATCACCATACAAAACTTTAAAACTCCATAATAAACCAAATTAATTCGTACGAGTCCTTTGAACATCGTACGACAACTTAGGACATCTTACGACTCTTTATGCCACATTAGCAACATGAAATGCATGTTAGAATAATGTAGGACGCGTTACAACTCCTAAGAACACCTTACATCACCGTACAAAACTTTAAAACTCCATAATAAACCTAATGAATTCGTACGAGTCCTTTGAACATCGTACGACAACTTAGGACATCTTACGACTCTTTATGCCACATTAGCAACATGAAATGCATGTTAGAATAATGTAGGACACGTTACAACTCCTAAGAACACCTTACATCACCGTACAAAACTTTAAAACTCCATAATAAACCTAATGAATTTGTATGAGTCCTTTGAACATCGTACGACAACTTAGGACATCTAACGACTCTTTATGCCACATTAGCAAATCGAAAAGAACGTTAGTATAACGTAGAACGCGTTACAGCTCCTAAGAACACCTTACACCACCGTACGAAACATTAAAACTCCATAATAAACCTAATGAATTCGTCCGAGTCCTTTGAACATCGTACGACAACTTAGGACATCTTACGACTCTTTATGCCACATTAGCAACTCGAAATGAACATTAGTATAATGTAGTACGCCTTACAGCTCCTAAGAACACCTTACACCACAGTACGAAACGTTAAAACTCCATAATAAACCTAATTAATTCGTCCGAGTCCTTTGAACATCGTACGACAACTCAGGAGATGTTACGGCTCAGTATACGGCACTAGAAACATGAAAAGCACGTTAGAATACTGTAGGACGCGTTACAACTCCTAAGAACACCTTACATCACCATACAAAACTTTAAAACTCCATAATAAACCAAATTAATTCGTACGAGTCCTTTGAACATCGTACGACAACTTAGGACATCTTACGACTCTTTATGCCACATTAGCAACATGAAATGCATGTTAGAATAATGTAGGACGCGTTACAACTCCTAAGAACACCTTACATCACCGTACAAAACTTTAAAACTCCATAATAAACCTAATGAATTCGTACGAGTCCTTTGAACATCGTACGACAACTTAGGACATCTTACGACTCTTTATGCCACATTAGCAACATGAAATGCATGTTAGAATAATGTAGGACACGTTACAACTCCTAAGAACACCTTACATCACCGTACAAAACTTTAAAACTCCATAATAAACCTAATGAATTTGTATGAGTCCTTTGAACATCGTACGACAACTTAGGACATCTAACGACTCTTTATGCCACATTAGCAAATCGAAAAGAACGTTAGTATAACGTAGAACGCGTTACAGCTCCTAAGAACACCTTACACCACCGTACGAAACATTAAAACTCCATAATAAACCTAATGAATTCGTCCGAGTCCTTTGAACATCGTACGACAACTTAGGACATCTTACGACTCTTTATGCCACATTAGCAACTCGAAATGAACATTAGTATAATGTAGTACGCCTTACAGCTCCTAAGAACACCTTACACCACAGTACGAAACGTTAAAACTCCATAATAAACCTAATTAATTCGTCCGAGTCCTTTGAACATCGTACGACAACTCAGGAGATGTTACGGCTCAGTATACGGCACTAGAAACATGAAAAGCACGTTAGAATACTGTAGGACGCGTTACAACTCCTAAGAACACCTTACATCACCATACAAAACTTTAAAACTCCATAATAAACCAAATTAATTCGTACGAGTCCTTTGAACATCGTACGACAACTTAGGACATCTTACGACTCTTTATGCCACATTAGCAACATGAAATGCATGTTAGAAT
Source organism: Tagetes erecta (assembly GCA_030867185.1). Lineage (NCBI taxonomy): Eukaryota > Viridiplantae > Streptophyta > Magnoliopsida > Asterales > Asteraceae > Tagetes > Tagetes erecta. The sequence goes on along the minus strand of CM061487.1, from coordinate 42,566,512 downwards.
AATGTAGGACGCGTTACAACTCCTAAGAACACCTTACATCACCGTACAAAACTTTAAAACTCCATAATAAACCTAATGAATTCGTACGAGTCCTTTGAACATCGTACGACAACTTAGGACATCTTACGACTCTTTATGCCACATTAGCAACATGAAATGCATGTTAGAATAATGTAGGACACGTTACAACTCCTAAGAACACCTTACATCACCGTACAAAACTTTAAAACTCCATAATAAACCTAATGAATTCGTATGAGTCCTTTGAACATCGTACGACAACTTAGGACATCTAACGACTCTTTATGCCACATTAGCAAATCGAAAAGAACGTTAGTATAACGTAGAACGCGTTACAGCTCTTAAGAACACCTTACACCACCGTACGAAACATTAAAACTCCATAATAAACCTAATGAATTCGTCCGAGTCCTTTGAACATCGTACGACAACTTAGGACATCTTACGACTCTTTATGCCACATTAGCAACTCGAAATGAACATTAGTATAATGTAGTACGCCTTACAGCTCCTAAGAACACCTTACACCACAGTACGAAACGTTAAAACTCCATAATAAACCTAATTAATTCGTCCGAGTCCTTTGAACATCGTACGACAACTCAGGAGATGTTACGGCTCAGTATACGGCACTAGAAACATGAAAAGCACGTTAGAATACTGTAGGACGCGTTACAACTCCTAAGAACACCTTACATCACCATACAAAACTTTAAAACTCCATAATAAACCAAATTAATTCGTACGAGTCCTTTGAACATCGTACGACAACTTAGGACATCTTACGACTCTTTATGCCACATTAGCAACATGAAATGCATGTTAGAATAATGTAGGACGCGTTACAACTCCTAAGAACACCTTACATCACCGTACAAAAATTTAAAACTCCATAATAAACCTAATGAATTCGTACGAGTCCTTTGAACATCGTACGACAACTTAGGACATCTTACGACTCTTTATGCCACATTAGCAACATGAAATGCATGTTAGAATAATGTAGGACACGTTACAACTCCTAAGAACACCTTACATCACCGTACAAAACTTTAAAACTCCATAATAAACCTAATGAATTCGTATGAGTCCTTTGAACATCGTACGACAACTTAGGACATCTAACGACTCTTTATGCCACATTAGCAAATCGAAAAGAACGTTAGTATAACGTAGAACGCGTTACAGCTCTTAAGAACACCTTACACCACCGTACGAAACATTAAAACTCCATAATAAACCTAATGAATTCGTCCGAGTCCTTTGAACATCGTACGACAACTTAGGACATCTTACGACTCTTTATGCCACATTAGCAACTCGAAATGAACATTAGTATAATGTAGTACGCCTTACAGCTCCTAAGAACACCTTACACCACAGTACGAAACGTTAAAACTCCATAATAAACCTAATTAATTCGTCCGAGTCCTTTGAACATCGTACGACAACTCAGGAGATGTTACGGCTCAGTATACGGCACTAGAAACATGAAAAGCACGTTAGAATACTGTAGGACGCGTTACAACTCCTAAGAACACCTTACATCACCATACAAAACTTTAAAACTCCATAATAAACCAAATTAATTCGTACGAGTCCTTTGAACATCGTACGACAACTTAGGACATCTTACGACCTTTATGCCACATTAGCAACATGAAATGCATGTTAGAATAATGTAGGACGCGTTACAACTCCTAAGAACACCTTACATCACCGTACAAAACTTTAAAACTCCATAATAAACCTAATGAATTCGTACGAGTCCTTTGAACATCGTACGACAACTTAGGACATCTTACGACTCTTTATGCCACATTAGCAACATGAAATGCATGTTAGAATAATGTAGGACACGTTACAACTCCTAAGAACACCTTACATCACCGTACAAAACTTTAAAACTCCATAATAAACCTAATGAATTTGTATGAGTCCTTTGAACATCGTACGACAACTTAGGACATCTAACGACTCTTTATGCCACATTAGCAAATCGAAAAGAACGTTAGTATAACGTAGAACGCGTTACAGCTCTTAAGAACACCTTACACCACCGTACGAAACATTAAAACTCCATAATAAACCTAATGAATTCGTCCGAGTCCTTTGAACATCGTACGACAACTTAGGACATCTTACGACTCTTTATGCCACATTAGCAACTCGAAATGAACATTAGTATAATGTAGTACGCCTTACAGCTCCTAAGAACACCTTACACCACAGTACGAAATGTTAAAACTCCATAATAAACCTAATTAATTCGTCTGAGTCCTTTGAACATCGTACGACAACTCAGGAGATGTTACGGCTCAGTATACGGCACTAGCAACATGAAAAGCACGTTAGAATACTGTAGGACGCGTTACAACTCCTAAGAACACCTTACATCACCATACAAAACTTTAAAACTCCATAATAAACCAAATTAATTTGTACGAGTCCTTTGAACATCGTACGACAACTTAGGACATCTTACGACTCTTTATGCCACACTAGCAACATGAAATGCATGTTAGAATAATGTAGGACGCGTTATAACTCCTAAGAACACCTAACATCACCGTACAAAACTTTAAAACTCCATAATAAACCTAATGAATTTGTATGAGTCCTTTGAACATCGTACGACAACTTAGGGCATCTAACGACTCTTTATGCCACATTAGCAAATCGAAAAGAACGTTAGTATAACGTAGAACGCGTTACAGCTCCTAAGAACACCTTACACCACCGTACGAAACATTAAAACTCCATAATAAACCTAATGAATTCGTCCGAGTCCTTTGAACATCGTACGACAACTTAGGACATCTTACGACTCTTTATGCCACATTAGCAACTCGAAATGAACATTAGTATAATGTAGTACGCCTTACAGCTCCTAAGAACACCTTACACCACAGTACGAAACGTTAAAACTCTATAATAAACCTAATGAATTCGTCCGAGTCCTTTGAACATCGTACGACAACTCAGGAGATGTTACGGCTCAGTATACGGCACTAGCAACATGAAAAGCATGTTAGAATACTGTAGGACGCGTTACAACATGTAAGAACACCTTACATCACCATACAAAACTTTAAAACTCCATAATAAACCAAATTAATTCGTACGAGTCCTTTGAACATCGTACGACAACTTAGGACATCTTACGACTCTTTATGCCACATTAGCAAATCGAAAAGAACGTTAGTATAATTTAGGACGCCTTACAGCTCCTAAGAACACCTTACACCACCGTACGAAACATTAAAACTCCATAATAAACCTAATGAATTCGTCTGAGTCGTTTGAACATCGAACGACAACTTAGGACATCTTACGACTTTTTATGCCACATTAGCAACTCGAAATGAACATTAGTATAATGTAGTACGCCTTACAGCTCCTAAGAACACCTTACACCACCGTACAAAACGTTAAAACTCCGTAATAAACCTAATGAGTTCGTCCGAGTCCTTTGAACATCGTACGACAACTTAGGAGATCTTAAGACTCTTTATGCCACATTAGCAACTCGAAAAGAACGTTAGTATGATGTAGGACGCCTTACAGCTCCTAAGATCACCTTACACCACCGTACGAAACATTAAAACTCCATAATAAACCTAATGAATTCGTCCGAGTCCTTTGAACATCGTACGACAACTTAGGACATCTTACGACTCTTTATGCCACATTAGCAACTCGAAATGAACATTAGTATAATGTAGTACGCCTTACAGCTCCTAAGAACACCTTACACCACCGTACGAAACGTTAAAACTCCATAATAAACCTAATGAATTCGTCCGAGTCCTTTGAACATCCTACGACAACTCAGGAGATGTTACGGCTCAGTATACGGCACTAGCAACATGAAAAGCACGTTAGAATAATGTAGGACGCGTTACAACTCCTAAGAACACCTTACATCACCGTACAAAACTTTAAAACTCCATAATAAACCAAATTAATTCGTACGAGTCCTTTGAACATCGTACGACAACTTAGGACATCTTACGACTCTTTATGCCACATTAGCAACATGAAATGCATGTTAGAATAATGTAGGACGCGTTACAACTCCTAAGAACACCTTACATCACCGTACAAAACTTTAAAACTCCATAATAAACCTAATGAATTTGTATGAGTCCTTTGAACATCGTACGGAAACTTAGGACATCTAACGACTCTTTATGCCACATTAGCAAATCGAAAAGAACGTTAGTATAACGTAGAACGCGTTACAGCTCCTAAGAACACCTTACACCACCGTACGAAACATTAAAACTCCATAATAAACCTAATGAATTCGTCCGAGTCCTTTGAACATCGTACGACAACTTAGGACATCTTACGACTCTTTATGCCACATTAGCAACTCGAAATGAACATTAGTATAATGTAGTACATCCTACAGCTCCTAAGAACACCTTACACCACAGTACGAAACGTTAAAACTCCATAATAAACCTAATGAATTCGTCCGAGTCCTTTGAACATCGTACGACAACTCAGGAGATGTTACGGCTCAGTATACGGCACTAGCAACATGAAAAGCACGTTAGAATACTGTAGGACGCGTTACAACTCCTAAGAACACCTTACATCACCATACAAAACTTTAAAACTCCATAATAAACCAAATTAATTCGTACGAGTCCTTTGAACATCGTACGACAACTTAGGACATCTTACGACTCTTTATGCCACATTAGCAACATGAAATGCATGTTAGAATAATGTAGGACGCGTTACAACTCCTAAGAACAACTTACATCACCGTACAAAACTTTAAAACTCCATAATAAACCTAATGAATTCGTCCGAGTCCTTTGAACATCGTACGACAACTTAGGACATCTTACGACTCTTTATGCCACATTAGCAACATGAAATGCATGTTAGAATAATGTAGGACGCGTTACAACTCCTAAGAACACCTTACATCACCGTACAAAACTTTAAAACTCCATAATAAACCTAATGAATTTGTATGAGTCCTTTGAACATCGTACGGCAACTTAGGACATCTAACGACTCTTTATGCCACATTAGCAAATTGAAAAGAACGTTAGTATAACGTAGAACGCGTTACAGCTCCTAAGAACACCTTACACCACCGTACGAAACATTAAAACTCCATAATAAACCTAATGAATTCGTCCGAGTCCTTTGAACATCGTACGACAACTTAGGACATCTTACGACTCTTTATGCCACATTAGCAACTCGAAATGAACATTAGTATAATGTAGTACGCCTTACAGCTCCTAAGAACACCTTACACCACAGTACGAAACGTTAAAACTCCATAATAAACCTAATTAATTCGTAAGAGTCCTTTGAACATCGTACGACAACTCAGGAGATGTTACGGCTCAGTATACGGCACTAGAAACATGAAAAGCACGTTAGAATACTGTAGGACGCGTTACAACTCCTAAGAACACCTTACATCACCATACAACACTTTAAAACTCCATAATAAACCAAATTAATTCGTACGAGTCCTTTGAACATCGTACGACAACTTAGGACATCTTACGACTCTTTATGCCACATTAGCAACATGAAATGCATGTTAGAATAATGTAGGACGCGTTACCACTCCTAAGAACACCTTACATCACCGTACAAAACTTTAAAACTCCATAATAAACCTAATGAATTCGTACGAGTCCTTTGAACATCGTACGACAACTTAGGACATCTTACGACTCTTTATGCCACATTAGCAACATGAAATGCATGTTAGAATAATGTAGGACGCGTTACAACTCCTAAGAACACCTTACATCACCGTACAAAACTTTAAAACTCCATAATAAACCTAATGAATTTGTATGAGTCCTTTGAACATCGTACGACAACTTAGGACATCTAACGACTCTTTATGCCACATTAGCAAATCGAAAAGAACGTTAGTATAATGTAGAACGCGTTACAGCTCCTAAGAACACCTTACACCACCGTACGAAACATTAAAACTCCATAATAAACCTAATGAATTCGTCCGAGTCCTTTGAACATCGTACGACAACTTAGGACATCTTACGACTCTTTATGCCACATTAGCAACTCGAAATGAACATTAGTATAATGTAGTACGCCTTACAGCTCCTAAGAACACCTTACACCACAGTACGAAACGTTAAAACTCCATAATAAACCTAATTAATTCTTCCGAGTCCTTTGAACATCGTACGACAACTCAGGAGATGTTACGGCTCAGTATACGGCACTAGCAACATGAAAAGCACGTTAGAATACTGTAGGACGCGTTACAACTCCTAAGAACACCTTACATCACCATACAAAACTTTAAAACTCCATAATAAACCAAATTAATTCGTACGAGTCCTTTGAACATCGTACGACAACTTAGGACATCTTACGACTCTTTATGCCACATTAGCAACATGAAATGCATGTTAGAATAATGTAGGACGCGTTACCACTCCTAAGAACACCTTGCATCACCGTACAAAACTTTAAAACTCCATAATAAACCTAATGAATTCGTCCGAGTCCTTTGAACATCGTACGACAACTTAGGACATCTTACGACTCTTTATGCCACATTAGCAACATGAAATGCATGTTAGAATAATGTAGGACGCGTTACAACTCCTAAGAACACCTTACACCACAGTACGAAACGTTAAAACTCCATAATAAACCTAATTAATTTGTAAGAGTCCTTTGAACATCGTACGACAACTCAGGAGATGTTACGGCTCAGTATACGGCACTAGAAACATGAAAAGCACGTTAGAATACTGTAGGACGCGTTACAACTCCTAAGAACACCTTACATCACCATACAACACTTTAAAACTCCATAATAAACCAAATTAATTCGTACGAGTCCTTTGAACATCGTACGACAACTTAGGACATCTTACGACTCTTTATGCCACATTAGCAACATGAAATGCATGTTAGAATAATGTAGGACGCGTTACCACTCCTAAGAACACCTTACATCACCGTACAAAACTTTAAAACTCCATAATAAACCTAATGAATTCGTACGAGTCCTTTGAACATCGTACGACAACTTAGGACATCTTACGACTCTTTATGCCACATTAGCAACATGAAATGCATGTTAGAATAATGTAGGACGCGTTACAACTCCTAAGAACACCTTACATCACCGTACAAAACTTTAAAACTCCATAATAAACCTAATGAATTTGTATGAGTCCTTTGAACATCGTACGACAACTTAGGACATCTAACGACTCTTTATGCCACATTAGCAAATCGAAAAGAACGTTAGTATAACGTAGAACGCGTTACAGCTCCTAAGAACACCTTACACCACCGTACGAAACATTAAAACTCCATAATAAACCTAATGAATTCGTCCGAGTCCTTTGAACATCGTACGACAACTTAGGACATCTTACGACTCTTTATGCCACATTAGCAACTCGAAATGAACATTAGTATAATGTAGTACGCCTTACAGCTCCTAAGAACACCTTACACCACAGTACGAAACGTTAAAACTCCATAATAAACCTAATTAATTCTTCCGAGTCCTTTGAACATCGTACGACAACTCAGGAGATGTTACGGCTCAGTATACGGCACTAGCAACATGAAAAGCACGTTAGAATACTGTAGGACGCGTTACAACTCCTAAGAACACCTTACATCACCATACAAAACTTTAAAACTCCATAATAAACCAAATTAATTTGTACGAGTCCTTTGAACATCGTACGACAACTTAGGACATCTTACGACTCTTTATGCCACATTAGCAACATGAAATGCATGTTAGAATAATGTAGGACGCGTTACCACTCCTAAGAACACCTTACATCACCGTACAAAACTTTAAAACTCCATAATAAACCTAATGAATTCGTCCGAGTCCTTTGAACATCGTACGACAACTTAGGACATCTTACGACTCTTTATGCCACATTAGCAACATGAAATGCATGTTAGAATAATGTAGGACGCGTTACAACTCCTAAGAACACCTTACACCACAGTACGAAACGTTAAAACTCCATAATAAACCTAATTAATTTGTAAGAGTCCTTTGAACATCGTACGACAACTCAGGATATGTTACGGCTCAGTATACGGCACTAGAAACATGAAAAGCACGTTAGAATACTGTAGGACGCGTTACAACTCCTAAGAACACCTTACATCACCATACAACACTTTAAAACTCCATAATAAACCAAATTAATTCGTACGAGTCCTTTGAACATCGTACGACAACTTAGGACATCTTACGACTCTTTATGCCACATTAGCAACATGAAATGCATGTTAGAATAATGTAGGACGCGTTACCACTCCTAAGAACACCTTACATCACCGTACAAAACTTTAAAACTCCATAATAAACCTAATGAATTCGTACGAGTCCTTTGAACATCGTACGACAACTTAGGACATCTTACGACTCTTTATGCCACATTAGCAACATGAAATGCATGTTAGAATAATGTAGGACGCGTTACAACTCCTAAGAACACCTTACATCACCGTACAAAACTTTAAAACTCCATAATAAACCTAATGAATTTGTATGAGTCCTTTGAACATCGTACGACAACTTAGGACATCTAACGACTCTTTATGCCACATTAGCAAATCGAAAAGAACGTTAGTATAACGTAGAACGCGTTACAGCTCCTAAGAACACCTTACACCACCGTACGAAACATTAAAACTCCATAATAAACCTAATGAATTCGTCCGAGTCCTTTGAACATCGTACGACAACTTAGGACATCTTACGACTCTTTATGCCACATTAGCAACTCGAAATGAACATTAGTATAATGTAGTACGCCTTACAGCTCCTAAGAACACCTTACACCACAGTACGAAACGTTAAAACTCTATAATAAACATAATGAATTCGTCCGAGTCCTTTGAACATCGTACGACAACTCAGGAGATGTTACGGCTCAGTATACGACACTAGCAACATGAAAAGCATGTTAGAATACTGTAGGACGCGTTACAACATGTAAGAACACCTTACATCACCATACAAAACTTTAAAACTCCATAATAAACCAAATTAATTCGTACGAGTCCTTTGAACATCGTACGACAACTTAGGACATCTTACGACTCTTTATGCCACATTAGCAAATCGAAAAGAACGTTAGTATAATTTAGGACGCCTTACAGCTCCTAAGAACAACTTACACCACCGTACGAAACATTAAAACTCCATAATAAACCTAATGAATTCGTCTGAGTCGTTTGAACATCGAACGACAACTTAGGACATCTTACGACTTTTTATGCCACATTAGCAACTCGAAATGAACATTAGTATAATGTAGTACGCCTTACAGCTCCTAAGAACACCTTACACCACCGTACAAAACGTTAAAACTCCGTAATAAACCTAATGAGTTCGTCCGAGTCCTTTGAACATCGTACGACAACTTAGGAGATCTTAAGACTCTTTATGCCACATTAGCAACTCGAAAAGAACGTTAGTATGATGTAGGACGCCTTACAGCTCCTAAGATCACCTTACACCACCGTACGAAACATTAAAACTCCATAATAAACCTAATGAATTCGTCCGAGTCCTTTGAACATCGTACGACAACTTAGGACATCTTACGACTCTTTATGCCACATTAGCAACTCGAAATGAACATTAGTATAATGTAGTACGCCTTACAGCTCCTAAGAACACCTTACACCACCGTACGAAACGTTAAAACTCCATAATAAACCTAATGAATTCGTCCGAGTCCTTTGAACATCCTACGACAACTCAGGAGATGTTACGGCTCAGTATACGGCACTAGCAACATGAAAAGCACGTTAGAATAATGTAGGACGCGTTACAACTCCTAAGAACACCTTATATCACCGTACAAAACTTTAAAACTCCATAATAAACCAAATTAATTCGTACGAGTCCTTTGAACATCGTACGACAACTTAGGACATCTTACGACTCTTTATACCACATTAGCAACATGAAATGCATGTTAGAATAATGTAGGACGCGTTACAACTCCTAAGAACACCTTACATCACCGTACAAAACTTTAAAACTCCATAATAAACCTAATGAATTTGTATGAGTCCTTTGAACATCGTACGGCAACTTAGGACATCTAACGACTCTTTATGCCACATTAGCAAATCGAAAAGAACGTTAGTATAACGTAGAACGCGTTACAGCTCCTAAGAACACCTTACACCACCGTACGAAACATTAAAACTCCATAATAAACCTAATGAATTCGTCCGAGTCCTTTGAACATCGTACGACAACTTAGGACATCTTACGACTCTTTATGCCACATTAGCAACTCGAAATGAACATTAGTATAATGTAGTACGCCCTACAGCTCCTAAGAACACCCTACACCACAGTACGAAACGTTAAAACTCCATAATAAACCTAATGAATTCGTCCGAGTCCTTTGAACATCGTACGACAACTCAGGAGATGTTACGGCTCAGTATACGGCACTAGCAACATGAAAAGCACGTTAGAATACTGTAGGATGCGTTACAACTCCTAAGAACAACTTACATCACCATACAAAACTTTAAAACTCCATAATAAACCAAATTAATTCGTACGAGTCCTTTGAACATCGTACGACAACTTAGGACATCTTACGACTCTTTATGCCACATTAGCAACATGAAAAGCATGTTAGAATAATGTAGGATGCGTTACAACTCCTAAGAACAACTTACATCACCGTACAAAACATTAAAACTCCATAATAAACCTAATGAATTTGTACGAGTCCTTTGAACATCGTACGACAACTTAGGACATCTTACGACTCTTTATGCCACATTAGCAACTCGAAAAGAACGTTAGTATAATGTAGGACGCCTTACAGCTCCTAAGATCACCTTACACCACCGTACGAAACATTAAAACTCCATAATAAACCTAATGAGTTCGTCCGAGTCCTTTGAACATCGTACGACAACTTAGGAGATCTTAAGACTCTTTATGCCACATTAGCAACTCGAAAAGAACGTTAGTATGATGTAGGACGCCTTACAGCTCCTAAGATCACCTTACACCACCGTACGAAACATTAAAACTCCATAATAAACCTAATGAATTCGTCCGAGTCCTTTGAACATCGTACGACAACTTAGGACATCTTACGACTCTTTATGCCACATTAGCAACTCGAAATGAACATTAGTATAATGTAGTACGCCTTACAGCTCCTAAGAACACCTTACACCACCGTACGAAACGTTAAAACTCCATAATAAACCTAATGAATTCGTCCGAGTCCTTTGAACATCGTACGACAACTCAGGAGATGTTACGGCTCAGTATACGGCACTAGCAACATGAAAAGCACGTTAGAATACTGTAGGATGCGTTACAACTCCTAAGAACACCTTACATCACCATACAAAACTTTAAAACTCCATAATAAACCAAATTAATTCGTACGAGTCCTTTGAACATCGTACGACAACTTAGGACATCTTACGACTCTTTATGCCACATTAGCAACATGAAAAGCATGTTAGAATAATGTAGGATGCGTTACAACTCCTAAGAACAACTTACATCACCGTACAAAACTTTAAAACTCCATAATAAACCTAATGAAATTGTACGAGTCCTTTGAACATCGTACGACAACTTAGGACATCTTACGACTCTTTATGCCACATTAGCAACTCGAAACGAACGTTAGTATAATGTAGGACGCCTTACAGCTCCTAAGATCACCTTACACCACCGTACGAAACATTAAAACTCCATAATAAACCTAATGAGTTCGTCCAAGTCCTTTGAACATCGTACGACAACTTAGGACATCTTACGACTCTTTATGCCACATTAGCAACTCGAAATGAACATTAGTATAATGTAGTACGCCTTACAGCTCCTAAGAACACCTTACACCACCGTACGAAACGTTAAAACTCCATAATAAACCTAATGAATTCGTACGAGTCCTTTGAACATCGTACGACAACTCAGGATATGTTACGGCTCAGTATACGGCACTAGCAACATGAAAAGCACGTTAGAATAATGTAGGACGCGTTACAACTCCTAAGAACACCTTACATCACCGTACAAAAGTTTAAAACTCCATAATAAACCAAATTAATTCGTACGAGTCCTTTGAACATCGTATGACAACTTAGGACATCTTACGACTCTTTATGCCACATTAGCAACATGAAATGCATGTTAGAATAATGTAGGACGCGTTACAACTCCTAAGAACACCTTACATCACTGTACAAAACTTTAAAACTCCATAATAAACCTAATGAATTTGTATGAGTCCTTTGAACATCGTACGACAACTTAGGACATCTAACGACTCTTTATGCCACATTAGCAAATCGAAAAGAACGTTAGTATAACGTAGAACACGTTACAGCTCCTAAGAACACCTTACACCACCGTACGAAACATTAAAACTCCATAATAAACCTAATGAATTCGTCCGGGTCCTTTGAACATCGTACGACAACTTAGGACATCTTACGACTCTTTATGCCACATTAGCAACTCGAAATGAACATTAGTATAATGTAGTACGCCTTACAGCTCCTAAGAACACCTTACACCACAGTACGAAACGTTAAAACTCCATAATAAACCTAATGAATTCGTCCGAGTCCTTTGAACATCGTACGACAACTCAGGAGATGTTACGGCTCAGTATACGGCACTAGCAACATGAAAAGCACGTTAGAATACTGTAGGACGCGTTACAACTCCTAAGAACACCTTACATCACCATACAAAACTTTAAAACTCCATAATAAACCAAATTAATTCGTACGAGTCCTTTGAACATCGTACGACAACTTAGGACATCTTACGACTCTTTATGCCACATTAGCAACATGAAAAGCATGTTAGAATAATGTAGGATGCGTTACAACTCCTAAGAACAACTTACATCACCGTACAAAACATTAAAACTCCATAATAAACCTAATGAAATTGTACGAGTCCTTTGAACATCGTACGACAACTTAGGACATCTTACGACTCTTTATGCCACATTAGCAACATGAAAAGCATGTTAGAATAATGTAGGATGCGTTACAACTCCTAAGAACAACTTACATCACCGTACAAAACTTTAAAACTCCATAATAAACCTAATGAAATTGTACGACTCCTTTGAACATCGTACGACAACTTAGGACATCTTACGACTCTTTATGCCACATTAGCAACTCGAAAAGAACGTTAGTATAATGTAGGACGCCTTACAGCTCCTAAGATCACCTTACACCACCGTACGAAACATTAAAACTCCATAATAAACCTAATGAGTTCGTCCGAGTCCTTTGAACATCGTACGACAACTTAGGACATCTTACGACTCTTTATGCCACATTAGCAACTCGAAATGAACATTAGTATAATGTAGTACGCCTTACAGCTCCTAAGAACACCTTACACCACCGTACGAAACGTTAAAACTCCATAATAAACCTAATGAATTCGTACGAGTCCTTTGAACATCGTACGACAACTCAGGATATGTTACGGCTCAGTATATGGCACTAGCAACATGAAAAGCACGTTAGAATAATGTAGGACGCGTTACAACTCCTAAGAACACCTTACATCACCGTACAAAAGTTTAAAACTCCATAATAAACCAAATTAATTCGTACGAGTCCTTTGAACATCGTATGACAACTTAGGACATCTTACGACTCTTTATGCCACATTAGCAACATGAAATGCATGTTAGAATAATGTAGGACGCGTTACAACTCCTAAGAACACCTTACATCACCGTACAAAACTTTAAAACTCCATAATAAACCTAATGAATTTGTATGAGTCCTTTGAACATCGTACGACAACTTAGGACATCTAACGACTCTTTATGCCACATTAGCAAATCGAAAAGAACGTTAGTATAACGTAGAACGCGTTACAGCTCCTAAGAACACCTTACACCACCGTACGAAACAATAAAACTCCATAATAAACCTAATGAATTCGTCCGAGTCCTTTGAACATCGTACGACAACTTAGGACATCTTACGACTCTTTATGCCACATTAGCAACTCGAAATGAACATTAGTATAATGTAGTACGCCTTACAGCTCCTAAGAACACCTTACACCACAGTACGAAACGTTAAAACTCCATAATAAACCTAATGAATTCGTCCGAGTCCTTTGAACATCGTACGACAACTCAGGAGATGTTACGGCTCAGTATACGGCACTAGCAACATGAAAAGCACGTTAGAATACTGTAGGACGCGTTACAACTCCTAAGAACACCTTACATCACCATACAAAACTTTAAAACTCCATAATAAACCAAATTAATTCGTACGAGTCCTTTGAACATCGTACGACAACTTAGGACATCTTACGACTCTTTATGCCACATTAGCAACATGAAAAGCATGTTAGAATAATGTAGGATGCGTTACAACTCCTAAGAACAACTTACATCACCGTACAAAACATTAAAACTCCATAATAAACCTAATGAAATTGTACGAGTCCTTTGAACATCGTACGACAACTTAGGACATCTTACGACTCTTTATGCCACATTAGCAACATGAAAAGCATGTTAGAATAATGTAGGATGCGTTACAACTCCTAAGAACAACTTACATCACCGTACAAAACTTTAAAACTCCATAATAAACCTAATGAAATTGTACGAGTCCTTTGAACATCGTACGACAACTTAGGACATCTTACGACTCTTTATGCCACATTAGCAACTCGAAAAGAACGTTAGTATAATGTAGGACGCCTTACAGCTCCTAAGATCACCTTACACCACCGTACGAAACATTAAAACTCCATAATAAACCTAATGAGTTCGTCCGAGTCCTTTGAACATCGTACGACAACTTAGGACATCTTACGACTCTTTATGCCACATTAGCAACTCGAAATGAACATTAGTATAATGTAGTACGCCTTACAGCTCCTAAGAACACCTTACACCACCGTACGAAACGTTAAAACTCCATAATAAACCTAATGAATTCGTACGAGTCCTTTGAACATCGTACGACAACTTAGGACATCTTACGACTCTTTATGCCACATTAGCAACTCGAAATGAACATTAGTATAATGTAGTACGCCTTACAGCTCCTAAGAACACCTTACACCACCGTACGAAACGTTAAAACTCCATAATAAACCTAATGAATTCGTACGAGTCCTTTGAACATCGTACGACAACTTAGGACATCTTACGACTCTTTATGCCACATTAGCAACTCGAAATGAACATTAGTATAATGTAGGACGCCTTACAGCTCCTAAGAACACCTTACACCACCGTACGAAACATTAAAACTCCATAATAAACTTAATGAGTTCGTCCGAGTCCTGTGAACATCGTACGACAACTTAGGAGATCTTAAGACTCTTTATGCCACATTAGCAACTCGAAAAGAACGTTAGTATGATGTAGGACGCCTTACAGCTCCTAAGATCACCTTACACCACCGTACGAAACATTAAAACTCCATAATAAACCTAATGAATTCGTCTGAGTCCTTTGAACATCGTACGACAACTTAGGACATCTTACGACTCTTTATGCCACATTAGCAACTCGAAATGAACATTAGTATAATGTAGTACGCCTTACAGCTCCTAAGAACACCTTACACCACCGTACGAAACGTTAAAACTCCATAATAAACCTAATGAGTTCGTCCGAGTCCTTTGAACATCGTACGACAACTTAGGACATCTTACGACTCTTTATGCCACATTAGCAACTCGAAATGAACATTAGTATAATGTAGTACGCCTTACAGCTCCTAAGAACACCTTACACCACCGTACGAAACGTTAAAACTCCATAATAAACCTAATGAATTCGTACGAGTCCTTTGAACATCGTACGACAACTCAGGATATGTTACGGCTCAGTATACGGCACTAGCAACATGAAAAGCACGTTAGAATAATGTAGGACGCGTTACAACTCCTAAGAACACCTTAGATCACCGTACAAAAGTTTAAAACTCCATAATAAACCAAATTAATTCGTACGAGTCCTTTGAACATCGTATGACAACTTAGGACATCTTACGACTCTTTATGCCACATTAGCAACATGAAATGCATGTTAGAATAATGTAGGACGCGTTACAACTCTAAGAACACCTTACATCACCGTACAAAACTTTAAAACTCCATAATAAACCTAATGAATTTGTATGAGTCCTTTGAACATCGTACGACAACTTAGGACATCTAACGACTCTTTATGCCACATTAGCAAATCGAAAAGAACGTTAGTATAACGTAGAACGCGTTACAGCTCCTAAGAACACCTTACACCACCGTACGAAACATTAAAACTCCATAATAAACCTAATGAATTCGTCCGAGTCCTTTGAACATCGTACGACAACTTAGGACATCTTACGACTCTTTATGCCACATTAGCAACTCGAAATGAACATTAGTATAATGTAGTACGCCTTACAGCTCCTAAGAACACCTTACACCACAGTACGAAACGTTAAAACTCCATAATAAACCTAATGAATTCGTCCGAGTCCTTTGAACATCGTACGACAACTCAGGAGATGTTACGGCTCAGTATACGGCACTAGCAACATGAAAAGCACGTTAGAATACTGTAGGACGCGTTACAACTCCTAAGAACACCTTACATCACCATACAAAACTTTAAAACTCCATAATAAACCAAATTAATTCGTACGAGTCCTTTGAACATCGTACGACAACTTAGGACATCTTACGACTCTTTATGCCACATTAGCAACATGAAAAGCATGTTAGAATAATGTAGGATGCGTTACAACTCCTAAGAACAACTTACATCACCGTACAAAACATTAAAACTCCATAATAAACCTAATGAATTTGTACGAGTCCTTTGAACATCGTACGATAACTTAGGACATCTTACGACTCTTTATGCCACATTAGCAACTCGAAAAGAACGTTAGTATAATGTAGGACGCCTTACAGCTCCTAAGAACACCATACACCACCGTACGAAACATTAAAACTCCATAATAAACTTAATGAGTTCGTCCGAGTCCTTTGAACATCGTACGACAACTTAGGAGATCTTAAGACTCTTTATGCCACATTAGCAACTCGAAAAGAACGTTAGTATGATGTAGGACGCCTTACAGCTCCTAAGATCACCTTACACCACCGTACGAAACATTAAAACTCCATAATAAACCTAATGAATTCGTCCGAGTCCTTTGAACATCGTACGACAACTTAGGACATCTTACGACTCAGTATACGGCACTAGCAACATGAAAAGCACGTTAGAATACTGTAGGACGCGTTACACCTCCTAAGAACACCTTACATCACCATACAAAACTTTAAAACTCCATAATAAACCAAATTAATTCGTACGAGTCCTTTGAACATCGTACGACAACTTAGGACATCTTACGACTCTTTATGCCACATTAGCAACATGAAAAGCATGTTAGAATATTGTAGGATGCGTTACAACTCCTAAGAACAACTTACATCACCGTACAAAACATTAAAACTCCATAATAAACCTAATGAAATTGTACGAGTCCTTTGAACATCGTACGACAACTTAGGACATCTTACGACTCTTTATGCCACATTAGCAACATGAAAAGCATGTTAGAATAATGTAGGATGCGTTACAACTCCTAAGAACAACTTACATCACCGTACAAAACATTAAAACTCCATAATAAACCTAATGAATTTGTACGAGTCCTTTGAACATCGTACGATAACTTAGGACATCTTACGACTCTTTATGCCACATTAGCAACTCGAAAAGAACGTTAGTATAATGTAGGACGCCTTACAGCTCCTAAGAACACCATACACCACCGTACGAAACATTAAAACTCCATAATAAACTTAATGAGTTCGTCCGAGTCCTTTGAACATCGTACGACAACTTAGGAGATCTTAAGACTCTTTATGCCACATTAGCAACTCGAAAAGAACGTTAGTATGATGTAGGACGCCTTACAGCTCCTAAGATCACCTTACACCACCGTACGAAACATTAAAACTCCATAATAAACCTAATGAATTCGTCCGAGTCCTTTGAACATCGTACGACAACTTAGGACATCTTACGACTCAGTATACGGCACTAGCAACATGAAAAGCACGTTAGAATACTGTAGGACGCGTTACACCTCCTAAGAACACCTTACATCACCATACAAAACTTTAAAACTCCATAATAAACCAAATTAATTCGTACGAGTCCTTTGAACATCGTACGACAACTTAGGACATCTTACGACTCTTTATGCCACATTAGCAACATGAAAAGCATGTTAGAATATTGTAGGATGCGTTACAACTCCTAAGAACAACTTACATCACCGTACAAAACATTAAAACTCCATAATAAACCTAATGAAATTGTACGAGTCCTTTGAACATCGTACGACAACTTAGGACATCTTACGACTCTTTATGCCACATTAGCAACATGAAAAGCATGTTAGAATAATGTAGGATGCGTTACAACTCCTAAGAACAACTTACATCACCGTACAAAACATTAAAACTCCATAATAAACCTAATGAATTTGTACGAGTCCTTTGAACATCGTACGATAACTTAGGACATCTTACGACTCTTTATGCCACATTAGAAACTCGAAAAGAACGTTAGTATAATGTAGGACGCCTTACAGCTCCTAAGAACACCATACACCACCGTACGAAACATTAAAACTCCATAATAAACTTAATGAGTTCGTCCGAGTCCTTTGAACATCGTACGACAACTTAGGAGATCTTAAGACTCTTTATGCCACATTAGCAACTCGAAAAGAACGTTAGTATGATGTAGGACGCCTTACAGCTCCTAAGATCACCTTACACCACCGTACGAAACATTAAAACTCCATAATAAACCTAATGAATTCGTCCGAGTCCTTTGAACATCGTACGACAACTTAGGACATCTTACGACTCAGTATACGGCACTAGCAACATGAAAAGCACGTTAGAATACTGTAGGACGCGTTACACCTCCTAAGAACACCTTACATCACCATACAAAACTTTAAAACTCCATAATAAACCAAATTAATTCGTACGAGTCCTTTGAACATCGTACGACAACTTAGGACATCTTACGACTCTTTATGCCACATTAGCAACATGAAAAGCATGTTAGAATATTGTAGGATGCGTTACAACTCCTAAGAACAACTTACATCACCGTACAAAACATTAAAACTCCATAATAAACCTAATGAAATTGTACGAGTCCTTTGAACATCGTACGACAACTTAGGACATCTTACGACTCTTTATGCCACATTAGCAACATGAAAAGCATGTTAGAATAATGTAGGATGCGTTACAACTCCTAAGAACAACTTACATCACCGTACAAAACTTTAAAACTCCATAATAAACCTAATGAATTTGTACGAGTCCTTTGAACATCGTACGACAACTTAGAACATCTTACGTCTCTTTATGCTACATTAGCAAATCGAAAAGAACGTTAGTATAATGTAGAACGCGTTACAGCTCCTAAGAACACCTTACACCACCGTAAGAAAAATTAAAACTCCATAATAAACCTAATGAATTCGTCTGAGTCCTTTGAACATCGTACGACAACCTAGGACATCTTACGACTCTTTATGCCACATTAGCAACTCGAAATGAACATTAGTATAATGTAGTACGCCTTACAGCTCCTAAGAACACCTTACACCACAGTACGAAACGTTAAAACTCCATAATAAACCTAATGAATTCGTCCGAGTCCTTTGAACATCGTACGACAACTCAGGAGATGTTACGGCTCAGTATACGGCACTAGCAACATGAAAAGCACGTTAGAATACTGTAGGACGCGTTACAACTCCTAAGAACACCTTACATCACCATACAAAACTTTAAAACTCCATAATAAACCAAATTAATTCGTACGAGTCCTTTGAACATCGTACGACAACTTAGGACATCTTACGACTCTTTATGCCACATTAGCAACATGAAAAGCATGTTAGAATAATGTAGGATGCATTAGAACTCCTAAGAACAACTTACATCACCGTACAAAACATTAAAACTCCATAATAAACCTAATGAATTTGTACGAGTCCTTTGAACATCGTACGATAACTTAGGACATCTTACGACTCTTTATGCCACATTAGCAACTCGAAAAGAACGTTAGTATAATGTAGGACGCCTTACAGCTCCTAAGAACACCTTACACCACCGTACGAAACATTAAAACTCCATAATAAACTTAATTAGTTCGTCCGAGTCCTTTGAACATCGTACGACAACTTAGGAGATCTTAAGACTCTTTATGCCACATTAGCAACTCGAAAAGAACGTTAGTATGATGTAGGACGCCTTACAGCTCCTAAGATCACCTTACACCACCGTACGAAACATTAAAACTCCATAATAAACCTAATGAATTCGTCCGAGTCCTTTGAACATCGTACGACAACTTAGGACATCTTACGACTCAGTATACGGCACTAGCAACATGAAAAGCACGTTAGAATACTGTAGGACGCGTTACACCTCCTAAGAACACCTTACATCACCATACAAAACTTTAAAACTCCATAATAAACCAAATTAATTCGTACGAGTCCTTTGAACATCGTACGACAACTTAGGACATCTTACGACTCTTTATGCCACATTAGCAACATGAAAAGCATGTTAGAATAATGTAGGATGCGTTACAACTCCTAAGAACAACTTACATCACCGTACAAAACATTAAAACTCCATAATAAACCTAATGAAATTGTACGAGTCCTTTGAACATCGTACGACAACTTAGGACATCTTACGACTCTTTATGCCACATTAGCAACATGAAAAGCATGTTAGAATAATGTAGGATGCGTTACAACTCCTAAGAACAACTTACATCACCGTACAAAACTTTAAAACTCCATAATAAACCTAATGAATTTGTACGAGTCCTTTGAACATCGTACGACAACTTAGAACATCTTACGTCTCTTTATGCCACATTAGCAAATCGAAAAGAACGTTAGTATAATGTAGAACGCGTTACAGCTCCTAAGAACACCTTACACCACCGTAAGAAAAATTAAAACTCCATAATAAACCTAATGAATTCGTCTGAGTCCTTTGAACATCGTACGACAACTTAGGACATCTTACGACTCTTTATGCCACATTAGCAACTCGAAATGAACATTAGTATAATGTAGTACGCCTTACAGCTCCTAAGAACACCTTACACCACCGTACGAAACGTTAAAACTCCATAATAAACCTAATGAATTCGTCCGAGTCCTTTGAATATCGTACGACAACTCAGGAGATGTTACGGCTCAGTATACAGCACTAGCAACATGAAAAGCACGTTAGAATACTGTAGGACGCGTTACAACTCCTAAGAACACCTTACATCACCATACAAAACTTTAAAACTCCATAATAAACCAAATTAATTCGTACGAGTCCTTTGAACATCGTACGACAACTTAGGAAATCTTACGACTCTTTATGCCACATTAGCAACATGAAAAGCATGTTAGAATAATGTAGGATGCGTTACAACTCCTAAGAACAACTTACATCACCGTACAAAACTTTAAAACTCCATAATAAACCTAATGAATTTGAACGAGTCCTTTGAACATCGTACGACAACTTAGGACATCTTACGACTCTTTATGCCACATTAGCAACTCGAAAAGAACGTTAGTATAATGTAGGACGCCTTACAGCTCCTAAGAACACCTTACACCACCGTACGAAACATTAAAACACCATAATAAAGCTAATGAATTCGTCTGAGTCGTTTGAACATCGAACGACAACTTAGGACATCTTACGACTTTTTATGCCACATTAGCAACTCGAAATGAACATTAGTATAATGTAGTACGCCTTACAGCCCCTAAGAACACCTTACACCACCGTACGAAACGTTAAAACTCCGTAATAAACCTAATGAGTTCGTCCGAGTCCTTTGAACATCGTACGACAACTTAGGAGATCTTAAGACTCTTTATGCCACATTAGCAACTCGAAAAGAACGTTAGTATGATGTAGGACGCCTTACAGCTCCTAAGATCACCTTACACCACCGTACGAAACATTAAAACTCCATAATAAACCTAATGAATTCGTCTGAGTCCTTTGAACATCGTACGACAACTTAGGACATCTTACGACTCTTTATGCCACATTAGCAACTCGAAATGAACATTAGTATAATGTAGTACGCCTTACAGCTCCTAAGAACACCTTACACCACAGTACGAAACATTAAAACTCCATAATAAACCTAATGAATTCGTCCGAGTCCTTTGAACATCGTACGACAACTCAGGAGATGTTACGGCTCAGTATACGGCACTAGCAACATGAAAAGCACGTTAGAATACTGTAGGACGCGTTACAACTCCTAAGAACACCTTACATCACCATACAAAACTTTAAAACTCCATACTAAACCAAATTAATTCGTACGAGTCCTTTGAACATCGTACGACAACTTAGGACATCTTACGACTCTTTATGCCACATTAGCAACATGAAAAGCATGTTAGAATAATGTAGGATGCGTTACAACTCCTAAGAACAACTTACATCACCGTACAAAACATTAAAACTCCATAATAAACCTAATGAATTTGTACGAGTCCTTTGAACATCGTACGATAACTTAGGACATCTTACGACTCTTTATGCCACATTAGCAACTCGAAAAGAACGTTAGTATAATGTAGGACGCCTTACAGCTCCTAAGAACACCTGACACCACCGTACGAAACATTAAAACTCCATAATAAACTTAATGAGTTCGTCCGAGTCCTTTGAACATCGTACGACAACTTAGGAGATCTTAAGACTCTTTATGCCACATTAGCAACTCGAAAAGAACGTTAGTATGATGTAGGACGCCTTACAGCTCCTAAGATCACCTTACACCACCGTACGAAACATTAAAACTCCATAATAAACCTAATGAATTCGTCCGAGTCCTTTGAACATCGTACGACAACTTAGGACATCTTACGACTCAGTATACGGCACTAGCAACATGAAAAGCACGTTAGAATACTGTAGGACGCGTTACACCTCCTAAGAACACCTTACATCACCATACAAAACTTTAAAACTCCATAATAAACCAAATTAATTCGTACGAGTCCTTTGAACATCGTACGACAACTTAGGACATCTTACGACTCTTTATGCCACATTAGCAACATGAAAAGCATGTTAGAATAATGTAGGATGCGTTACAACTCCTAAGAACAACTTACATCACCGTACAAAACATTAAAACTCCATAATAAACCTAATGAAATTGTACGAGTCCTTTGAACATCGTACGACAACTTAGGACATCTTACGACTCTTTATGCCACATTAGCAACATGAAAAGCATGTTAGAATAATGTAGGATGCGTTACAACTCCTAAGAACAACTTACATCACCGTACAAAACTTTAAAACTCCATAATAAACCTAATGAATTTGTACGAGTCCTTTGAACATCGTACGACAACTTAGAACATCTTACGTCTCTTTATGCCACATTAGCAAATCGAAAAGAACGTTAGTATAATGTAGAACGCGTTACAGCTCCTAAGAACACCTTACACCACCGTAAGAAAAATTAAAACTCCATAATAAACCTAATGAATTCGTCTGAGTCCTTTGAACATCGTACGACAACTTAGGACATCTTACGACTCTTTATGCCACATTAGCAACTCGAAATGAACATTAGTATAATGTAGTACGCCTTACAGCTCCTAAGAACACCTTACACCACCGTACGAAACGTTAAAACTCCATAATAAACCTAATGAATTCGTCCGAGTCCTTTGAACATCGTACGACAACTCAGGAGATGTTACGGCTCAGTATACGGCACTAGCAACATGAAAAGCACGTTAGAATATTGTAGGACGTGTTACAACTCCTAAGAACACCTTACATCACCATACAAAACTTTAAAACTCCATAATAAACCAAATTAATTCGTACGAGTCCTTTGAACATCGTACGACAACTTAGGAAATCTTACGACTCTTTATGCCACATTAGCAACATGAAAAGCATGTTAGAATAATGTAGGATGCGTTACAACTCCTAAGAACAACTTACATCACCGTACAAAACTTTAAAACTCCATAATAAACCTAATGAATTTGAACGAGTCCTTTGAACATCGTACAACAACTTAGGACATCTTACGACTCTTTATGCCACATTAGCAACTCGAAAAGAACGTTAGTATAATGTAGGACGCCTTACAGCTCCTAAGAACACCTTACACCACCGTACGAAACATTAAAACACCATAATAAAGCTAATGAATTCGTCTGAGTCGTTTGAACATCGAACGACAACTTAGGACATCTTACGACTTTTTATGCCACATTAGCAACTCGAAATGAACATTAGTATAATGTAGTACGCCTTACAGCCCCTAAGAACACCTTACACCACCGTACGAAACGTTAAAACTCCGTAATAAACCTAATGAGTTCGTCCGAGTCCTTTGAACATCGTACGACAACTTAGGAGATCTTAAGACTCTTTATGCCACATTAGCAACTCGAAAAGAACGTTAGTATGATGTAGGACGCCTTACAGCTCCTAAGATCACCTTACACCACCGTACGAAACATTAAAACTCCATAATAAACCTAATGAATTCGTCTGAGTCCTTTGAACATCGTACGACAACTTAGGACATCTTACGACTCTTTATGCCACATTAGCAACTCGAAATGAACACTAGTATAATGTAGTACGCCTTACAGCTCCTAAGAACACCTTACACCACAGTACGAAACGTTAAAACTCCATAATAAACCTAATGAATTCGTCCGAGTCCTTTGAACATCGTACGACAACTCAGGAGATGTTACGGCTCAGTATACGGCACTAGCAACATGAAAAGCACGTTAGAATATTGTAGGACGCGTTACAACTCCTAAGAATACCTTACATCACCATACAAAACTTTAAAACTCCATAATAAACCAAATTAATTCGTACGAGTCCTTTGAACATCGTACGACAACTTAGGACATCTTACGACTCTTTATGCCACATTAGCAACATGAAAAGCATGTTAGAATAACGTAGGACGCGTAACAACTCCTAAGAACAACTTACATCACCGTACAAAACTTTAAAACTCCATAATAAACCTAATGAATTTGTACGAGTCCTTTGAACATCGTACGACAACTTAGAACATCTTACGTC
This sequence comes from Tagetes erecta, assembly GCA_030867185.1. NCBI lineage: Eukaryota > Viridiplantae > Streptophyta > Magnoliopsida > Asterales > Asteraceae > Tagetes > Tagetes erecta. The sequence continues at coordinate 42,541,224 of CM061487.1, read as the reverse complement.
TCTTTATGCCACATTAGCAAATCGAAAAGAACGTTAGTATAATGTAGAACGCGTTACAGCTCCTAAGAACACCTTACACCACCGTAAGAAACATTAAAACTCCATAATAAACCTAATGAATTCGTCTGAGTCCTTTGAACATCGTACGACAACTTAGGACATCTTACGACTCTTTATGCCACATTAGCAACTCGAAATGAACATTAGTATAATGTAGTACGCCTTACAGCTCCTAAGAACACCTTACACCACCGTACGAAACGTTAAAACTCCATAATAAACCTAATGAATTCGTCCGAGTCCTTTGAACATCGTACGACAACTCAGGAGATGTTACGGCTCAGTATACGGCACTAGCAACATGAAAAGCACGTTAGAATACTGTAGGACGCGTTACAACTCCTAAGAACACCTTACATCACCATACAAAACTTTAAAACTCCATAATAAACCAAATTAATTCGTACGAGTCCTTTGAACATCGTACGACAACTTAGGACATCTTACGACTCTTTATGCCACATTAGCAACATGAAAAGCATGTTAGAATAATGTAGGATGCGTTACAACTCCTAAGAACAACTTACATCACCGTACAAAACTTTAAAACTCCATAATAAACCTAATGAATTTGAACGAGTCCTTTGAACATCGTACGACAACTTAGGACATCTTACGACTCTTTATGCCACATTAGCAACTCTAAAAGAACGTTAGTATAATGTAGGACGCCTTACAGCTCCTAAGAACACCTTACACCACCGTACGAAACATTAAAACACCATAATAAAGCTAATGAATTCGTCTGAGTCGTTTGAACATCGAACGACAACTTAGGACATCTTACGACTTTTTATGCCACATTAGCAACTCGAAATGAACATTAGTATAATGTAGTACGCCTTACAGCCCCTAAGAACACCTTACACCACCATACGAAACGTTAAAACTCCGTAATAAACCTAATGAGTTCGTCCGAGTCCTTTGAACATCGTACGACAACTTAGGAGATCTTAAGACTCTTTATGCCACATTAGCAACTCGAAAAGAACGTTAGTATGATGTAGGACGCCTTACAGCTCCTAAGATCACCTTACACCACCGTACGAAACATTAAAACTCCATAATAAACCTAATGAATTCGTCTGGGTCCTTTGAACATCGTACGACAACTTAGGACATCTTACGACTCTTTATGCCACATTAGCAACTCGAAATGAACACTAGTATAATGTAGTACGCCTTACAGCTCCTAAGAACACCTTACACCACAGTACGAAACGTTAAAACTCCATAATAAACCTAATGAATTCGTTCGAGTCCTTTGAACATCGTACGACAACTCAGGAGATGTTACGGCTCAGTATACGGCACTAGCAACATGAAAAGCACGTTAGAATATTGTAGGACGCGTTACAACTCCTAAGAACACCTTACATCACCATACAAAACTTTAAAACTCCATTATAAACCAAATTAATTCGTACGAATCCTTTGAACATCGTACGACAACTTAGGACATCTTACGACTCCTTATGCCACATTAGCAACATGAAAAGCATGTTAGAATAATGTAGGATGCGTTACAACTCCTAAGAACAACTTACATCACCGTACAAAACTTTAAAACTCCATAATAAACCTAATGAATTTGAACGAGTCCTTTGAACATCGTACGACAACTTAGGACATCTTACGACTCTTTATGCCACATTAGCAACTCGAAATGAACATTAGTATAATGTAGTACGCCTTACAGCTCCTAAGAACACCTTACACCACCGTACGAAACGTTAAAACTCCATAATAAACCTAATGAATTCGTCCGAGTCCTTTGAACATCGTACGACAACTCAGGAGATGTTACGGCTCAGTATACGGCACTAGCAACATGAAAAGCACGTTAGAATATTGTAGGACGCGTTACAACTCCTAAGAACACCTTACATCACCATACAAAACTTTAAAACTCCATAATAAACCAAATTAATTCGTACGAGTCCTTTGAACATCGTACGACAACTTAGGAAATCTTACGACTCTTTATGCCACATTAGCAACATGAAAAGCATGTTAGAATAATGTAGGATGCGTTACAACTCCTAAGAACAACTTACATCACCGTACAAAACTTTAAAACTCCATAATAAACCTAATGAATTTGAACGAGTCCTTTGAACATCGTACGACAACTTAGGACATCTTACGACTCTTTATGCCACATTAGCAACTCGAAAAGAACGTTAGTATAATGTAGGACGCCTTACAGCTCCTAAGAACACCTTACACCACCGTACGAAACATTAAAACACCATAATAAAGCTAATGAATTCGTCTGAGTCGTTTGAACATCGAACGACAACTTAGGACATCTTACGACTTTTTATGCCACATTAGCAACTCGAAATGAACATTAGTATAATGTAGTACGCCTTACAGCCCCTAAGAACACCTTACACCACCGTACGAAACGTTAAAACTCCGTAATAAACCTAATGAGTTCGTCCGAGTCCTTTGAACATCGTACGACAACTTAGGAGATCTTAAGACTCTTTATGCCACATTAGCAACTCGAAAAGAACGTTAGTATGATGTAGGACGCCTTACAGCTCCTAAGATCACCTTACACCACCGTACGAAACATTAAAACTCCATAATAAACCTAATGAATTCGTCTGAGTCCTTTGAACATCGTACGACAACTTAGGACATCTTACGACTCTTTATGCCACATTAGCAACTCGAAATGAACACTAGTATAATGTAGTACGCCTTACAGCTCCTAAGAACACCTTACACCACAGTACGAAACGTTAAAACTCCATAATAAACCTAATGAATTCGTCCGAGTCCTTTGAACATCGTACGACAACTCAGGAGATGTTACGGCTCAGTATACGGCACTAGCAACATGAAAAGCACGTTAGAATATTGTAGGACGCGTTACAACTCCTAAGAATACCTTACATCACCATACAAAACTTTAAAACTCCATAATAAACCAAATTAATTCGTACGAGTCCTTTGAACATCGTACGACAACTTAGGACATCTTACGACTCTTTATGCCACATTAGCAACATGAAAAGCATGTTAGAATAACGTAGGACGCGTAACAACTCATAAGAACAACTTACATCACCGTACAAAACTTTAAAACTCCATAATAAACCTAATGAATTTGTACGAGTCCTTTGAACATCGTACGACAACTTAGAACATCTTACGTCTCTTTATGCCACATTAGCAAATCGAAAAGAACGTTAGTATAATGTAGAACGCGTTACAGCTCCTAAGAACACCTTACACCACCGTAAGAAACATTAAAACTCCATAATAAACCTAATGAATTCGTCTGAGTCCTTTGAACATCGTACGACAACTTAGGACATCTTACGACTCTTTATGCCACATTAGCAACTCGAAATGAACATTAGTATAATGTAGTACGCCTTACAGCTCCTAAGAACACCTTACACCACCGTACGAAACGTTAAAACTCCATAATAAACCTAATGAATTCGTCCGAGTCCTTTGAACATCGTACGACAACTCAGGAGATGTTACGGCTCAGTATACGGCACTAGCAACATGAAAAGCACGTTAGAATACTGTAGGACGCGTTACAACTCCTAAGAACACCTTACATCACCATACAAAACTTTAAAACTCCATAATAAACCAAATTAATTCGTACGAGTCCTTTGAACATCGTACGACAACTTAGGACATCTTACGACTCTTTATGCCACATTAGCAACATGAAAAGCATGTTAGAATAATGTAGGATGCGTTACAACTCCTAAGAACAACTTACATCACCGTACAAAACTTTAAAACTCCATAATAAACCTAATGAATTTGAACGAGTCCTTTGAACATCGTACGACAACTTAGGACATCTTACGACTCTTTATGCCACATTAGCAACTCTAAAAGAACGTTAGTATAATGTAGGACGCCTTACAGCTCCTAAGAACACCTTACACCACCGTACGAAACATTAAAACACCATAATAAAGCTAATGAATTCGTCTGAGTCGTTTGAACATCGAACAACAACTTAGGACATCTTACGACTTTTTATGCCACATTAGCAACTCGAAATGAACATTAGTATAATGTAGTACGCCTTACAGCCCCTAAGAACACCTTACACCACCATACGAAACGTTAAAACTCCGTAATAAACCTAATGAGTTCGTCCGAGTCCTTTGAACATCGTACGACAACTTAGGAGATCTTAAGACTCTTTATGCCACATTAGCAACTCGAAAAGAACGTTAGTATGATGTAGGACGCCTTACAGCTCCTAAGATCACCTTACACCACCGTACGAAACATTAAAACTCCATAATAAACCTAATGAATTCGTCTGGGTCCTTTGAACATCGTACGACAACTTAGGACATCTTACGACTCTTTATGCCACATTAGCAACTCGAAATGAACACTAGTATAATGTAGTACGCCTTACAGCTCCTAAGAACACCTTACACCACAGTACGAAACGTTAAAACTCCATAATAAACCTAATGAATTCGTTCGAGTCCTTTGAACATCGTACGACAACTGAGGAGATGTTACGGCTCAGTATACGGCACTAGCAACATGAAAAGCACGTTAGAATATTGTAGGACGCGTTACAACTCCTAAGAACACCTTACATCACCATACAAAACTTTAAAACTCCATTATAAACCAAATTAATTCGTACGAATCCTTTGAACATCGTACGACAACTTAGGACATCTTACGACTCCTTATGCCACATTAGCAACATGAAAAGCATGTTAGAATAATGTAGGATGCGTTACAACTCCTAAGAACAACTTACATCACCGTACAAAACTTTAAAACTCCATAATAAACCTAATGAATTTGTACGAGTCCTTTGAACATCGTACGACAACTTAGGACATCTTACGACTCTTTATGCCACATTAGCAACTCGAAAAGAACGTTAGTATAATGTAGGACGCCTTACAGCTCCTAAGAACACCTTACACCACCGTACGAAACATTAAAACACCATAATAAAGCTAATGAATTCGTCTGAGTCGTTTGAACATCGAACGACAACTTAGGACATCTTACGACTTTTTATGCCACATTAGCAACTCGAAATGAACATTAGTATAATGTAGTACGCCTTACAGCCCCTAAGAACACCTTACACCACCGTACGAAACGTTAAAACTCCGTAATAAACCTAATGAGTTCGTCCGAGTCCTTTGAACATCGTACGACAACTTAGGAGATCTTAAGACTCTTTATGCCACATTAGCAACTCGAAAAGAACGTTAGTATGATGTAGGACGCCTTACAGCTCCTAAGATCACCTTACACGACCGTACGAAACATTAAAACTCCATAATAAACCTAATGAATTCGTCTGAGTCCTTTGAACATCGTACGACAACTTAGGACATCTTACGACTCTTTATGCCACATTAGCAACTCGAAATGAACACTAGTATAATGTAGTACGCCTTACAGCTCCTAAGAACACCTTACACCACAGTACGAAACGTTAAAACTCCATAATAAACCTAATGAATTCGTCCGAGTCCTTTGAACATCGTACGACAACTCAGGAGATGTTACGGCTCAGTATACGGCACTAGCAACATGAAAAGCACGTTAGAATATTGTAGGACGCGTTACAACTCCTAAGAATACCTTACATCACCATACAAAACTTTAAAACTCCATAATAAACCAAATTAATTCGTACGAGTCCTTTGAACATCGTACGACAACTTAGGACATCTTACGACTCTTTATGCCACATTAGCAACATGAAAAGCATGTTAGAATAACGTAGGACGCGTAACAACTCCTAAGAACAACTTACATCACCGTACAAAACTTTAAAACTCCATAATAAACCTAATGAATTTGTACGAGTCCTTTGAACATCGTACGACAACTTAGAACATCTTACGTCTCTTTATGCCACATTAGCAAATCGAAAAGAACGTTAGTATAATGTAGAACGCGTTACAGCTCCTAAGAACACCTTACACCACCGTAAGAAACATTAAAACTCCATAATAAACCTAATGAATTCGTCTGAGTCCTTTGAACATCGTACGACAACTTAGGACATCTTACGACTCTTTATGCCACATTAGCAACTCGAAATGAACATTAGTATAATGTAGTACGCCTTACAGCTCCTAAGAACACCTTACACCACCGTACGAAACGTTAAAACTCCATAATAAACCTAATGAATTCGTCCGAGTCCTTTGAACATCGTACGACAACTCAGGAGATGTTACGGCTCAGTATACGGCACTAGCAACATGAAAAGCACGTTAGAATACTGTAGGACGCGTTACAACTCCTAAGAACACCTTACATCACCATACAAAACTTTAAAACTCCATAATAAACCAAATTAATTCGTACGAGTCCTTTGAACATCGTACGACAACTTAGGACATCTTACGACTCTTTATGCCACATTAGCAACATGAAAAGCATGTTAGAATAATGTAGGATGCGTTACAACTCCTAAGAACAACTTACATCACCGTACAAAACTTTAAAACTCCATAATAAACCTAATGAATTTGAACGAGTCCTTTGAACATCGTACGACAACTTAGGACATCTTACGACTCTTTATGCCACATTAGCAACTCTAAAAGAACGTTAGTATAATGTAGGACGCCTTACAGCTCCTAAGAACACCTTACACCACCGTACGAAACATTAAAACCCCATAATAAAGCTAATGAATTCGTCTGAGTCGTTTGAACATCGAACGACAACTTAGGACATCTTACGACTTTTTATGCCACATTAGCAACTCGAAATGAACATTAGTATAATGTAGTACGCCTTACAGCCCCTAAGAACACCTTACACCACCATACGAAACGTTAAAACTCCGTAATAAACCTAATGAGTTCGTCCGAGTCCTTTGAACATCGTACGACAACTTAGGAGATCTTAAGACTCTTTATGCCACATTAGCAACTCGAAAAGAACGTTAGTATGATGTAGGACGCCTTACAGCTCCTAAGATCACCTTACACCACCGTACGAAACATTAAAACTCCATAATAAACCTAATGAATTCGTCTGGGTCCTTTGAACATCGTACGACAACTTAGGACATCTTACGACTCTTTATGCCACATTAGCAACTCGAAATGAACACTAGTATAATGTAGTACGCCTTACAGCTCCTAAGAACACCTTACACCACAGTACGAAACGTTAAAACTCCATAATAAACCTAATGAATTCGTCCGAGTCCTTTGAACATCGTACGACAACTCAGGAGATATTACGGCTCAGTATACGGCACTAGCAACATGAAAAGCACGTTAGAATATTGTAGGACGCGTTACAACTCCTAAGAACACCTTACATCACCATACAAAACTTTAAAACTCCATTATAAACCAAATTAATTCGTACGAATCCTTTGAACATCGTACGACAACTTAGGACATCTTACGACTCCTTATGCCACATTAGCAACATGAAAAGCATGTTAGAATAATGTAGGATGCGTTACAACTCCTAAGAACAACTTACATCACCGTACAAAACTTTAAAACTCCATAATAAACCTAATGAATTTGTACGAGTCCTTTGAACATCGTACGACAACTTAGGACATCTTACGACTTTTTATGCCACATTAGCAACTCGAAAAGAACGTTAGTATAATGTAGGACGCCTTACAGCTCCTAAGAACACCTTACACCACCGTACGAAACATTAAAACACCATAATAAAGCTAATGAATTCGTCTGAGTCGTTTGAACATCGAACGACAACTTAGGACATCTTACGACTTTTTATGCCACATTAGCAACTCGAAATGAACATTAGTATAATGTAGTACGCCTTACAGCCCCTAAGAACACCTTACACCACCGTACGAAACGTTAAAACTCCGTAATAAACCTAATGAGTTCGTCCGAGTCCTTTGAACATCGTACGACAACTTAGGAGATCTTAAGACTCTTTATGCCACATTAGCAACTCGAAAAGAACGTTAGTATGATGTAGGACGCCTTACAGCTCCTAAGATCACCTTACACCACCGTACGAAACATTAAAACTCCATAATAAACCTAATGAATTCGTCTGAGTCCTTTGAACATCGTACGACAACTTAGGACATCTTACGACTCTTTATGCCACATTAGCAACTCGAAATGAACACTAGTATAATGTAGTACGCCTTACAGCTCCTAAGAACACCTTACACCACAGTACGAAACGTTAAAACTCCATAATAAACCTAATGAATTCGTCCGAGTCCTTTGAACATCGTACGACAACTCAGGAGATGTTACGGCTCACTATACGGCACTAGCAACATGAAAAGCACGTTAGAATAATGTAGGACGCGTTCCAACTCTTAAGAACACCTTACATCATCGTACAAAACTTTAAAACTCCATAATAAACCAAATTAATTCGTACGAGTCCTTTGAACATCGTACGGCAACTTAGGACATCTTACGACTCTTTATGCCACATTAGCAACTTGAAAAGCATGTTAGAATAATGTAGGATGCGTTACAACTCCTAAGAACAACTTACATCACCGTACAAAACTTTAAAACTCCATAATAAACCTAATGAATTTGAACGAGTCCTTTGAACATCGTACAACAACTTAGGACATCTTACGACTCTTTATGCCACATTAGCAACTCGAAAAGAACGTTAGTATAATGTAGGACGCCTTACAGCTCCTAAGAACACCTTACACCACCGTACGAAACATTAAAACACCATAATAAAGCTAATGAATTCGTCTGAGTCGTTTGAACATCGAACGACAACTTAGGACATCTTACGACTTTTTATGCCACATTAGCAACTCGAAATGAACATTAGTATAATGTAGTACGCCTTACAGCCCCTAAGAACACCTTACACCACCGTACGAAACGTTAAAACTCCGTAATAAACCTAATGAGTTCGTCCGAGTCCTTTGAACATCGTACGACAACTTAGGAGATCTTAAGACTCTTTATGCCACATTAGCAACTCGAAAAGAACGTTAGTATGATGTAGGACGCCTTACAGCTCCTAAGATCACCTTACACCACCGTACGAAACATTAAAACTCCATAATAAACCTAATGAATTCGTCTGAGTCCTTTGAACATCGTACGACAACTTAGGACATCTTACGACTCTTTATGCCACATTAGCAACTCGAAATGAACACTAGTATAATGTAGTACGCCTTACAGCTCCTAAGAACACCTTACACCACAGTACGAAACGTTAAAACTCCATAATAAACCTAATGAATTCGTCCGAGTCCTTTGAACATCGTACGACAACTCAGGAGATGTTACGGCTCAGTATACGGCACTAGCAACATGAAAAGCACGTTAGAATATTGTAGGACGCGTTACAACTCCTAAGAATACCTTACATCACCATACAAAACTTTAAAACTCCATAATAAACCAAATTAATTCGTACGAGTCCTTTGAACATCGTACGACAACTTAGGACATCTTACGACTCTTTATGCCACATTAGCAACATGAAAAGCATGTTAGAATAACGTAGGACGCGTAACAACTCCTAAGAACAACTTACATCACCGTACAAAACTTTAAAACTCCATAATAAACCTAATGAATTTGTACGAGTCCTTTGAACATCGTACGACAACTTAGAACATCTTACGTCTCTTTATGCCACATTAGCAAATCGAAAAGAACGTTAGTATAATGTAGAACGCGTTACAGCTCCTAAGAACACCTTACACCACCGTAAGAAACATTAAAACTCCATAATAAACCTAATGAATTCGTCTGAGTCCTTTGAACATCGTACGACAACTTAGGACATCTTACGACTCTTTATGCCACATTAGCAACTCGAAATGAACATTAGTATAATGTAGTACGCCTTACAGCTCCTAAGAACACCTTACACCACCGTACGAAACGTTAAAACTCCATAATAAACCTAATGAATTCGTCCGAGTCCTTTGAACATCGTACGACAACTCAGGAGATGTTACGGCTCAGTATACGGCACTAGCAACATGAAAAGCACGTTAGAATACTGTAGGACGCGTTACAACTCCTAAGAACACCTTACATCATCATACAAAACTTTAAAACTCCATAATAAACCAAATTAATTCGTACGAGTCCTTTGAACATCGTACGACAACTTAGGACATCTTACGACTCTTTATGCCACATTAGCAACATGAAAAGCATGTTAGAATAATGTAGGATGCGTTACAACTCCTAAGAACAACTTACATCACCGTACAAAACTTTAAAACTCCATAATAAACCTAATGAATTTGAACGAGTCCTTTGAACATCGTACGACAACTTAGGACATCTTACGACTCTTTATGCCACATTAGCAACTCGAAAAGAACGTTAGTATAATGTAGGACGCCTTACAGCTCCTAAGAACACCTTACACCACCGTACGAAACATTAAAACTCCATAATAAACCTAATGAATTCGTCTGAGTCGTTTGAACATCGAACGACAACTTAGGACATCTTACGACTTTTTATGCCACATTAGCAACTCGAAATGAACATTAGTATAATGTAGTACGCCTTACAGCTCCTAAGAACACCTTACACCACCGTACGAAACGTTAAAACTCCGTAATAAACCTAATGAGTTCGTCCGAGTCCTTTGAACATCGTACGACAACTTAGGAGATCTTAAGACTCTTTATGCCACATTAGCAACTCGAAAAGAACGTTAGTATGATGTAGGACGCCTTACAGCTCCTAAGATCACCTTACACCACCGTACGAAACATTAAAACTCCATAATAAACCTAATGAATTCGTCTGAGTCCTTTGAACATCGTACGACAACTTAGGACATCTTACGACTCTTTATGCCACATTAGCAACTCGAAATGAACATTAGTATAATGTAGTACGCCTTACAGCTCCTAAGAACACCTTACACCACCGTACGAAACGTTAAAACTCCATAATAAACCTAATGAATTCGTCCGAGTCCTTTGAACATCGTACGACAACTCAGGAGATGTTATGGCTCAGTATACGTCACTAGCAACATGAAAAGCACGTTAGAATAATGTAGGACGCGTTACAACTCCTAAGAACACCTTACATCACCGTACAAAACTTTAAAACTCCATAATAAACCTAATGAATTTGTATGGGTCCTTTGAACATCGTATGACAACTTAGGACATCTTACGACTCTTTATGCCACATTAGCAAATCGAAAAGAACGTTAGTATAATGTAGAACGCGTTACAGCTCCTAAGAACACCTTACACCACCGTACGAAACATTAAAACTCCATAATAAACCTAATGAATTCGTCCGAGTCCTTTGAACATCGTACGACAACTTAGGACATCTTACGACTCTTTATGCCACATTAGCAACATGAAAAGCATGTTAGAATAATGTAGGATGTGTTACAACTCCTAAGAACAGCTTACATCACCGTACAAAACTTTAAAACTCCATAATAAACCTAATGAATTTGTAAGAGTCCTTTGAACATCGTACGACAACTTAGGACATCTTACGACTCTTTATGCCACATTAGCAACTTGAAAAGAACGCTAGTATAATGTAGGACGCCTTACAGCTCCTAAGAACACCTTACACCACCGTACGAAACATTAAAACTCCATAATAAACCTAATGAATTCGTCTGAGTCGTTTGAACATCGAACGACAACTTAGGACATCTTACGACTTTTTATGCCACATTAGCAACTCGAAATGAACATTAGTATAATGTAGTACGCCTTACAGCTCCTAAGAACACCTTACACCACCGTACGAAATGTTAAAACTCCGTAATAAACCTAATGAGTTCGTCCGAGTCCTTTGAACATCGTACGACAACTTAGGAGATCTTAAGACTCTTTATGCCACATTAGCAACTCGAAAAGAACGTTAGTATGATGTAGGACGCCTTACAGCTCCTAAGATCACCTTACACCACCGTACGAAACATTAAAACTCCATAATAAACCTAATGAATTCGTCCGAGTCCTTTGAACATCGTACGACAACTTAGGACATCTTACGACTCTTTATGCCACATTAGCAACTCGAAATGAACATTAGTATAATGTAGTACGCCTTACAGCTCCTAAGAACACCTTACACCACCGTACGAAACGTTAAAACTCCATAATAAACCTAATGAATTCGTCCGAGTCCTTTGAACATCGTACGACAACTCAGGAGATGTTACGGCTCAGTATACGGCACTAGCAACATGAAAAGCACGTTAGAATAATGTAGGACGCGTTACAACTCCTAAGAACACCTTACATCACCGTACAAAACTTTAAAACTCCATAATAAACCTAATGAATTTGTATGGGTCCTTTGAACATCGTATGACAACTTAGGACATCTTACGACTCTTTATGCCACATTAGCAAATCGAAAAGAACGTTAGTATAATGTAGAACGCGTTACAGCTCCTAAGAACACCTTACACCACCGTACGAAACATTAAAACTCCATAATAAACCTAATGAATTCGTCCGAGTCCTTTGAACATCGTACGACAACTTAGGACATCTTACGACTCTTTATGCCACATTAGCAACATGAAAAGCATGTTAGAATAATGTAGGATGTGTTACAACTCCTAAGAACAACTTACATCACCGTACAAAACTTTAAAACTCCATAATAAACCTAATGAATTTGTACGAGTCTTTTGAACATCGTACGACAACTTAGGACATCTTACGACTCTTTATGCCACATTAGCAACTTGAAAAGAACGTTAGTATAATGTAGGACGCCTTACAGCTCCTAAGAACACCTTACACCACCGTACGAAACATTAAAACTCCATAATAAACCTAATGAATTCGTCTGAGTCGTTTGAACATCGAACGACAACTTAGGACATCTTACGACTCTTTATGCCACATTAGCAACTCGAAATGAACATTAGTATAATGTAGTACGCCTTACAGCTCCTAAGAACACCTTACACCACCGTACGAAACGTTAAAACTCCATAATAAACCTAATGAATTCGTCCGAGTCCTTTGAACATCGTACGACAACTCAGGAGATGTTACGGCTCAGTATACGGCACTAGCAACATGAAAAGCACGTTAGAATACTGTAGGACGCGTTACAACTCCTAAGAACACCTTACATCACCATACAAAACTTTAAAACTCCATAATAAACCAAATTAATTCGTACGAGTCCTTTGAACATCGTACGACAACTTAGGACATCTTACGACTCTTTATGCCATATTAGCAACATGAAAAGCATGTTAGAATAATGTAGGATGCGTTACAACTCCTAAGAACAACTTACGTCACCGTACAAAACTTTAAAACTCCATAATAAACCTAATGAATTTGTACGAGTCGTTTGAACATCGAACGACAACTTAGGACATCTTACGACTTTTTATGCCACATTAGCAACTCGAAATGAACATTAGTATAATGTAGTACGCCTTACAGCCCCTAAGAACAACTTACACCACCGGACGAAACATTAAAACTCCGTAATAAACCTAATGAGTTCGTCCGAGTCCTTTGAACATCGTACGACAACTTAGGAGATCTTAAGACTCTTTATGCCACATTAGCAACTCGAAAAGAACGTTAGTATGATGTAGGACGCCTTACAGCTCCTAAGATCACCTTACTCCACCGTACGAAACATTAAAACTCCATAATAAACCTAATGAATTCGTCCGAGTCCTTTGACATCGTACGACAACTTAGGACATCTTACGACTCTTTATGCCACATTAACAACATGAAAAGCATGTTAGAATAATGTAGGATGCGTTACAACTCCTAAGAACACCTTACATCACCATACAAAACTTTAAAACTCCATAATAAACCAAATTAATTCGTACGAGTCCTTTGAACATCGTACGACAACTTAGGACATCTTACGACTCTTTATGCCATATTAGCAACATGAAAAGCATGTTAGAATAATGTAGGATGTGTTACAAATCCTAAGAACAACTTACATCACCGTACAAAACTTTAAAACTCCATAATAAACTTAATGAATTCGTCCGATTCCTTTGAACATCGTACGACAACTTAGGAGATCTTACGACTCTTTATGCCACATTAGCAACTCGAAAAGAACGTTAGTATAATGTAGGACGCCTTACAGCTCCTAAGATCACCTTACTCCACCGTACGAAACATTAAAACTCCATAATAAACCTAATGAATTCGTCCGAGTCCTTTGAACATCGTACGACAACTCAGGAGATGTTACGGCTCAGTATACGGCACTAGCATCATGAAAAGCACGTTAGAATAATGTAGGACGCATTACAACTCCTAAGAACACCTTACATCACCGTACAAAACTTTAAAACTCCATAATAAACCTAATGAATTTGTATGAGTCCTTTGAACATCGTATGACAACTTAGGACATCTTACGACTCTTTATGCCACATTAGCAAATCGAAAAGAACGTTAGTATAATGTAGAACGCGTTACAGCTCCTAAGAACACCTTACACCACCGTACGAAACATTAAAACTCCATAATAAACCTAATGAATTCGTCCGAGTCCTTTGAACATCGTACGACAACTTAGGACATCTTACGACTTGTATGCCACATTAGCAACATGAAAAGCATGTTAGAATAATGTAGGATGTGTTACAACTCCTAAGAACAACTTACATCACCGTACAAAACTTTAAAACTCCATAATAAACCTAATGAATTTGTACGAGTCCTTTGAACATCGTATGACAACTTAGGACATCTTACGACTCTTTATGCCACATTAGCAACTTGAAAAGAACGTTAGTAAAATGTAGGACGCCTTACAGCTCCTAAGAACACCTTACACCACCGTACGAAACATTAAAACTCCATAATAAACCTAATGAATTCGTCTGAGTCGTTTAAACATCAAACGACAACTTAGGACATCTTACGACTCTTTAAACCACATTAGCAACTCGAAATGAACATTAGTATAATGTAGTACGCCTTACAGCTCCTAAGAACACCTTACACCACCGTACGAAACGTTAAAACTCCGTAATAAACCTAATGAGTTCGTCCGAGTCCTTTGAACATCGTACGACAACTTAGGAGATCTTAAGACTCTTTATGCCACATTAGCAACTCGAAAAGAACGTTAGTATGATGTAGGACGCCTTACAGCTCCTAAGAACACCTTACACCACCGTACGAAACATTAAAATTCCATAATAAACCTAATGAATTCGTCCGAGTCCTTTGAACATTGTACGACAACTCAGGAGATGTTACGGCTCAGTATACGGCACTAGCAACATGAAAAGCACGTTAGAATAATGTAGGACGCGTTACAACTCCTAAGAGCACCTTACATCACCGTACAAAACTTTAAAACTCCATAATAAACCTAATGAATTTGTATGAGTCCTTTGAACATCGTATAACAACTTAGGACATCTTACGACTCTTTATGGCACATTAGCAAATCGAAAAGAACGTTAGTATAATGTAGAACGCGTTACAGCTCCTAAGAACACCTTACACCACCGTACGAAACATTAAAACTCCATAATAAACTTAATGAATTCGTCCGAGTCCTTTGAACATCGTACGACAACTTAGGACATCTTACGACTCTTTATGCCACATTAGCAACATGAAAAGCATGTTAGAATAATGTAGGATGTGTTACAACTCCTAAGAACAACTTACATCACCGTACAAAACTTTAAAACTCCATAATAAACCTAATGAATTTGTACGAGTCCTTTGAACATCGTACGACAACTTAGGACATCTTACGACTCTTTATGCCACATTAGCAACTTGAAAAGAACGTTAGTATAATGTAGGACGCCTTACAGCTCCTAAGAACACCTTACACCACCGTACGAAACATTAAAACTCCATAATAAACCTAATGAATTCGTCTGAGTCGTTTGAACATCGAACGACAACTTAGGACATCTTACGACTCTTTATGCCACATTAGCAACTCGAAATGAACATTAGTATAATGTAGTACGCCTTACAGCTCCTAAGAACACCTTACACCACCGTACGAAACGTTAAAACTCCGTAATAAACCTAATGAGTTCGTCCGAGTCCTTTGAACATCGTACGACAACTTAGGAGATCTTAAGACTCTTTATGCCACATTAGCAACTCGAAAAGAACGTTAGTATGATGTAGGACGCCTTACAGCTCCTAAGATCACCTTACACCACCGTACGAAACATTAAAACTCCATAATAAACCTAATGAATTCGTCCGAGTCCTTTGAAAATCGTACGACAACTTAGGACATCTTACGACTCTTTATGCCACATTAGCAACATGAAAATGATGTTAGAATAATGTAGGACGCGTTACAACTCCTAAGAACACCTTACATCACAGTACAAAACTTTAAAACTCCATAATAAACCTAATGAATTTGTACGAGTCCTTTGAACATCGTACGACAACTTAGGACATCTTACGACTCTTTATGCCACATTAGCAAATCGAAAAGAACGTTAGTATAATATAGAACGCGTTACAGCTCCTAAGAACACCTTACACCACCGTACGAAACATTAAAACTCCATAATAAACCTAATGAATTCGTCTGAGTCGTTTGAACATCGAACGACAACTTAGGACATCTTACGACTTTTTATGCCACATTAGCAACTTGAAAAGAACGTTAGTATGATGTAGGACGCCTTACAGCTCCTAAGATCACCTTACACCACCGTACGAAACATTAAAACTCCATAATAAACCTAATGAATTCGTCCGAGTCCTTTTAACATCGTACGACAACTTAGGACATATTACGACTCTTTATGCCACATTAGCAAATCGAAAAGAACGTTAGTATAATGTAGAACGCGTTACAGCTCCTAAGAACACCTTACACCACCGTACGAAACATTAAAACTCCATAATAAACCTCATGAATTCGTCCGAGTCCTTTGAACATCGTACGACAACTTAGGACATTTAACGACTCTTTATGCCACATTAGCAACATGAAAAGCATGTTAGAATAATGTTGGATGTGTTACAACTCCTAAGAACAACTTACATCACCGTACAAAACTTTAAAACTCCATAATAAACCTAATGAATTTGTACGAGTCCTTTGAACGTCGTACGACAACTTAGGACATCTTACGACTCTTTATGCCACATTAGCAACTCGAAATGAACATTAGTATAATGTAGTACGCCTTACAGCTCCTAAGAACACCTTACACCAACGTACGAAACGTTAAAACTCCATAATAAACCTAATGAATTCGTCCGAGTCCTTTGAACATCGTACGACAACTCAGGAGATGTTACGGCTCAGTATACGGCACTAGCAACATGAAAAGCACGTTAGAATAATGTAGGACGCATTACAACTCCTAAGAACACCTTACATCACCGTACAAAACTTTAAAACTCCATAATAAACCTAATGAATTTGTATGAGTCCTTTGAACATCGTATGACAACTTAGGACATCTTACGACTCTTTATGCCACATTAGCAAATCGAAAAGAACGTTAGTATAATGTAGAACGCGTTACAGCTCCTAAGAACACCTTACACCACCGTACGAAACATTAAAACTCCATAATAAACCTAATGAATTCGTCCGAGTCCTTTGAACATCGTACGACAACTTAGGACATCTTACGACTCTTTATGCCACATTAGCAACATGAAAAGCATGTTAGAATAATGTAGGATGTGTTACAACTCCTAAGAACAACTTACATCACCGTACAAAACTTTAAAACTCCATAATAAACCTAATGAATTTGTACGAGTCCTTTGAACATCGTATGACAACTTAGGACATCTTACGACTCTTTATGCCACATTAGCAACTTGAAAAGAACGTTAGTAAAATGTAGGACGCCTTACAGCTCCTAAGAACACCTTACACCACCGTACGAAACATTAAAACTCCATAATAAACCTAATGAATTCGTCTGAGTCGTTTAAACATCAAACGACAACTTAGGACATCTTACGACTCTTTAAACCACATTAGCAACTCGAAATGAACATTAGTATAATGTAGTACGCCTTACAGCTCCTAAGAACACCTTACACCACCGTACGAAACGTTAAAACTCCGTAATAAACCTAATGAGTTCGTCCGAGTCCTTTGAACATCGTACGACAACTTAGGAGATCTTAAGACTCTTTATGCCACATTAGAAACTCGAAAAGAACGTTAGTATGATGTAGGACGCCTTACAGCTCCTAAGAACACCTTACACCACCGTACGAAACATTAAAATTCCATAATAAACCTAATGAATTCGTCCGAGTCCTTTGAACATTGTACGACAACTCAGGAGATGTTACGGCTCAGTATACGGCACTAGCAACATGAAAAGCACGTTAGAATAATGTAGGACGCGTTGCAACTCCTAAGAGCACCTTACATCACCGTACAAAACTTTAAAACTCCATAATAAACCTAATGAATTTGTATGAGTCCTTTGAACATCGTATGACAACTTAGGACATCTTACGACTCTTTATGGCACATTAGCAAATCGAAAAGAACGTTAGTATAATGTAGAACGCGTTACAGCTCCTAAGAACACCTTACACCACCGTAAGAAACATTAAAACTCCATAATAAACCTAATGAATTCGTCCGAGTCCTTTGAACATCGTACGACAACTTAGGACATCTTACGACTCTTTATGCCACATTAGCAACATGAAAAGCATGTTAGAATAATGTAGGATGTGTTACAACTCCTAAGAACAACTTACATCACCGTACAAAACTTTAAAACTCCATAATAAACCTAATGAATTTGTACGAGTCCTTTGAACATCGTACGACAACTTAGGACATCTTACGACTCTTTATGCCACATTAGCTACTTGAAAAGAACGTTAGTATAATGTAGGACGCCTTACAGCTCCTAAGAACACCTTACACCACCGTACGAAACATTAAAACTCCATAATAAACCTAATGAATTCGTCTGAGTCGTTTGAACATCGAACGACAACTTAGGACATCTTACGACTCTTTATGCCACATTAGCAACTCGAAATGAACATTAGTATAATGTAGTACGCCTTACAGCTCCTAAGAACACCTTACACCACCGTACGAAACGTTAAAACTCCGTAATAAACCTAATGAGTTCGTCCGAGTCCTTTGAACATCGTACGACAACTTAGGAGATCTTAAGACTCTTTATGCCACATTAGCAACTCGAAAAGAACGTTAGTATGATGTAGGACGCCTTACAGCTCCTAAGATCACCTTACACCACCGTACGAAACATTAAAACTCCATAATAAACCTAATGAATTCGTCCGAGTCCTTTGAAAATCGTACGACAACTTAGGACATCTTACGACTCTTTATGCCACATTAGCAACATGAAAATGATGTTAGAATAATGTAGGACGCGTTACAACTCCTAAGAACACCTTACATCACAGTACAAAACTTTAAAACTCCATAATAAACCTAATGAATTTGTACGAGTCCTTTGAACATCGTACGACAACTTAGGACATCTTACGACTCTTTATGCCACATTAGCAAATCGAAAAGAACGTTAGTATAATATAGAACGCGTTACAGCTCCTAAGAACACCTTACACCACCGTACGAAACATTAAAACTCCATAATAAACCTAATGAATTCGTCTGAGTCGTTTGAACATCGAACGACAACTTAGGACATCTTACGACTTTTTATGCCACATTAGCAACTTGAAAAGAACGTTAGTATGATGTAGGACGCCTTACAGCTCCTAAGATCAGCTTACACCACCGTACGAAACATTAAAACTCCATAATAAACCTAATGAATTCGTCCGAGTCCTTTTAACATCGTACGACAACTTAGGACATATTACGACTCTTTATGCCACATTAGCAAATCGAAAAGAACGTTAGTATAATGTAGAACGCGTTACAGCTCCTAAGAACACCTTACACCACCGTACGAAACATTAAAACTCCATAATAAACCTCATGAATTCGTCCGAGTCCTTTGAACATCGTACGACAACTTAGGACATTTAACGACTCTTTATGCCACATTAGCAACATGAAAAGCATGTTAGAATAATGTTGGATGTGTTACAACTCCTAAGAACAACTTACATCACCGTACAAAACTTTAAAACTCCATAACAAACCTAATGAATTTGTACGAGTCCTTTGAACATCGTACGACAACTTAGGACATCTTACGACTCTTTATGCCACATAAGCAAATCGAAAAGAACGTTAGTATAATGTAGAACGCGTTACAGCTCCTAAGAACACCTTACACCACCGTACGAAACATTAAAACTCCATAATAAACCTAATGAATTCGTCTGAGTCCTTTGAACATCGTACGACAACTTAGGAGATCTTAAGACTCTTTATGCCACATTAGCAACTCGAAAAGAACGTTAGTATGATGTAGGATGCCTTACAGCTCCTAAGATCACCTTACACCACCGTACGAAACATTAAAACTCCGTAATAAACCTAATGAATTCGTCCGAGTCCTTTGAACATCATACGACAACTCAGGAGATGTTACAGCTCAGTATACATCATTAGCAACATGAAAAGCACGTTAGAATAATTTAGGACACGTTACAACTCCTAAGAACACCTTACATCATCGTACAAAACTTTAAAACTCCATAATAAACCAAATTAATTCGTACGAGTCCTTTGAACATCGTACGACAACTTAGGACATCTTACGACTCTTTATGCCACATTACCAACATGAAAAGCATGTTAGAATAATGTAGGACGCGTTACAGCTCCTAAGAACACCTTACACCACCGTACGAAACATTAAAACTCCATAATAAACCTAATGAATCGTCCGAGTCCTTTGAACACCGTACGACAACTTAGGAGATCTTAAGACTCTTTATGCCACATTAGCAACTCGAAAAGAACGTTAGTACAATGTAGGACGCGTTACAGCTCCTAAGAACACCTTACACCACCGTATGAAACATTAAAACTCCATAATAAACCTAATGAATTCGTCTGAGTCCTTTGAACATCGTACGACAACTTAGGACATCTTACGAATCTTTATGCCACATTAGCAACTCGAAATGAACATTAGTATAATGTAGTACACCTTACAGCTCCTAAGAACACCTTACACCACCGTACGAAACGTTAAAACTCCATAATAAACCTAATGAATTCGTCCGAGTCCTTTGAACATCGTACGACAACTCAGGAGATGTTACAGCTCAGTATACATCATTAGCAACATGAAAAGCACGTTAGAATAATTTAGGACGCGTTACAACTCCTAAGAACACCTTACATCATCGTACAAAACTTTAAAACTCCATAATAAACCTAATTAATTCGTACGAGTCCTCTGAACATCGTACGACAACTTAGGACATCTTACGACTCTTTATGCCACATTAGCAACTTGAAAAGCATGTTAGAATAATGTAGGACATGTTACAACTCCTAAGAACACCTTACATCACCATACAAAACTTTAAAACTCCATAATAAACCTAATGAATTTGTACGAGTCCTTTGAACATCGTTCGACAACTTAGGACATCTTACGACTCTTTATGCCACATTAGCAAATCGAAAAGAACGTTAGTATAATATAGAACGCGTTACAGCTCCTAAGAACACCTTACACCACCGTACGAAACATTAAAACTCCATAATAAACCTAATGAATTCGTCTGAGTCGTTTGAACATCGAACGACAACTTAGGACATCTTACGACTTTTTATGCCACATTAGCAACTTGAAAAGAACGTTAGTATGATGTAGGACGCCTTACAGCTCCTAAGATCACCTTACACCACCGTACGAAACATTAAAACTCCATAATAAACCTAATGAATTCGTCCGAGTCCTTTTAACATCGTACGACAACTTAGGACATATTACGACTCTTTATGCCACATTAGCAAATCGAAAAGAACGTTAGTATAATGTAGAACGCGTTACAGCTCCTAAGAACACCTTACACCACCGTACGAAACATTAAAACTCCATAATAAACCTCATGAATTCGTCCGAGTCCTTTGAACATCGTACGACAACTTAGGACATTTAACGACTCTTTATGCCACATTAGCAACATGAAAAGCATGTTAGAATAATGTTGGATGTGTTACAACTCCTAAGAACAACTTACATCACCGTACAAAACTTTAAAACTCCATAACAAACCTAATGAATTTGTACGAGTCCTTTGAACATCGTACGACAACTTAGGACATCTTACGACTCTTTATGCCACATAAGCAAATCGAAAAGAACGTTAGTATAATGTAGAACGCGTTACAGCTCCTAAGAACACCTTACACCACCGTACGAAACATTAAAACTCCATAATAAACCTAATGAATTCGTCTGAGTCCTTTGAACATCGTACGACAACTTAGGAGATCTTAAGACTCTTTATGCCACATTAGCAACTCGAAAAGAACGTTAGTATGATGTAGGATGCCTTACAGCTCCTAAGATCACCTTACACCACCGTACGAAACATTAAAACTCCGTAATAAACCTAATGAATTCGTCCGAGTCCTTTGAACATCGTACGACAACTCAGGAGATGTTACAGCTCAGTATACATCATTAGCAACATGAAAAGCACGTTAGAATAATTTAGGACACGTTACAACTCCTAAGAACACCTTACATCATCGTACAAAACTTTAAAACTCCATAATAAACCAAATTAATTCGTACGAGTCCTTTGAACATCGTACGACAACTTAGGACATCTTACGACTCTTTATGCCACATTACCAACATGAAAAGCATGTTAGAATAATGTAGGACGCGTTACAGCTCCTAAGAACACCTTACACCACCGTACGAAACATTAAAACTCCATAATAAACCTAATGAATCGTCCGAGTCCTTTGAACACCGTACGACAACTTAGGAGATCTTAAGACTCTTTATGCCACATTAGCAACTCGAAAAGAACGTTAGTACAATGTAGGACGCGTTACAGCTCCTAAGAACACCTTACACCACCGTATGAAACATTAAAACTCCATAATAAACCTAATGAATTCGTCTGAGTCCTTTGAACATCGTACGACAACTTAGGACATCTTACGAATCTTTATGCCACATTAGCAACTCGAAATGAACATTAGTATAATGTAGTACACCTTACAGCTCCTAAGAACACCTTACACCACCGTACGAAACGTTAAAACTCCATAATAAACCTAATGAATTCGTCCGAGTCCTTTGAACATCGTACGACAACTCAGGAGATGTTACAGCTCAGTATACATCATTAGCAACATGAAAAGCACGTTAGAATAATTTAGGACGCGTTACAACTCCTAAGAACACCTTACATCATCGTACAAAACTTTAAAACTCCATAATAAACCTAATTAATTCGTACGAGTCCTCTGAACATCGTACGACAACTTAGGACATCTTACGACTCTTTATGCCACATTAGCAACTTGAAAAGCATGTTAGAATAATGTAGGACATGTTACAACTCCTAAGAACACCTTACATCACCATACAAAACTTTAAAACTCCATAATAAACCTAATGAATTTGTACGAGTCCTTTGAACATCGTTCGACAACTTAGGACATCTTACGACTCTTTATGCCACATTAGCAAATCGAAAAGAACGTTAGTATAATGTAGAACGCGTTACAGCTCCTAAGAACACCTTACACCACCGTACGAAACATTAAAACTCCATAATAAACCTTATGAATTCGTCTGAGTCCTTTGAACATCGTACGACAACTTAGGACATCTTACGACTCTTTATGCCACATTAGCTACTCGAAATGAACATTAGTATAATGTAGTACGCCTTACAGCTCCTAAGAACACCTTACACCACCGTACGAAACGTTAAAACTCCATAATAAACCTAATGAATTCGTCCGAGTCCTTTGAACATCGTACGACAACTCAGGAGATGTTACGGCTCACTATACGGCACTAGCAACATGAAAAGCACGTTAGAATAATGTAGGACGCGTTCCAACTCTTAAGAACACCTTACATCATCGTACAAACTTAAAAACTCCATAATAAACCAAATTAATTCGTACGAGTCCTTTGAACATCGTACGGCAACTTAGGACATCTTACGACTCTTTATGCCACATTAGCAACTTGAAAAGCATGTTAGAATAATGTAGGACGCGTTACAACTCCTAAGAACAACTTACATCACCGTACAAAAATTTAAAACTCCATAATAAACCTAATGAATTTGTACGAGTCCTTTGAACATCGTACGACAACTTAGGACATCTTACGACTCTTTATGCCACATTCGCAAATCGAAAAGAACGTTAGTATAATGTAGAACGCGTTACAGCTCCTAAGAACACCTTACACCACCGTACGAAACATTAAACCTCCATAATAAACCTAATGAATTCGTCTGAGTCCTTTGAACATCGTACGACAACTTAGGACATCTTACGAATCTTTATGCCACATTAGCAACTCGAAATGAACATTAGTATAATGTAGTACGCCTTACAGCTCCTAAGAACACCTTACACCACCGTACGAAACGTTAAAACTCCATAATAAACCTAATGAGTTCGTCCGAGTCCTTTGAACATCGTACGACAACTCAGGAGATGTTATGGCTCAGTATACGGCACGAGCAACATGAAAAGCACGTTAGAATAATGTAGGACGCGTTACAACTCCTAAGAACACCTTACATCACAGTACAAAACTTTAAAACTCCATAATAAACCAAATTAATTCGTACGAGTCCTTTGAACATCGTACGACAACTTAGGACATCTTACGACTCTTTATGCCACATTAGCAACATGAAAAGCATGTTAGAATAATGTAGGACATGTTACAACTCCTAAGAACACCTTACATCACCATACAAAATTTTAAAATTCCATAATAAACCTAATGAATTTGTACGAGTCCTTTGAACATCGTTCGACAACTTAGGACATCTTACGACTCTTTATGCCACATTAGCAAATCGAAAAGAACGTTAGTATAATGTAGAACGCCTTACAGCTCCTAAGAACACCTTACACCACCGTACGAAACATTAAAACTCCATAATAAACCTAATGAATTCGTCTGAGTCCTTTGAACATCGTACGACAACTTAGGACATCTTACGACTCTTTATGCCACATTAGCTACTCGATATGAACATTAGTATAATGTAGTACGCCTTACAGCTCCTAAGAACACCTTACACCACCGTACGAAACGTTAAAACTCCATAATAAACCTAATGAATTCGTCCGAGTCCTTTGAACATCGTACGACAACTCAGGAGATGTTACAGCTCAGTATACATCATTAGCAACATGAAAAGCACGTTAGAATAATTTAGGACGCGTTACAACTCCTAAGAACACCTTACATCATCGTACAAAACTTTAAAACTCCATAATAAACCTAATTAATTCGTACGAGTCCTCTGAACATCGTACGACAACTTAGGACATCTTACGACTCTTTATGCCACATTAGCAACTTGAAAAGCATGTTAGAATAATGTAGGACATGTTACAACTCCTAAGAACACCTTACATCACCATACAAAACTTTAAAACTCCATAATAAACCTAATGAATTTGTACGAGTCCTTTGAACATCGTTCGACAACTTAGGACATCTTACGACTCTTTATGCCACATTAGCAAATCGAAAAGAACGTTAGTATAATGTAGAACGCGTTACAGCTCCTAAGAACACCTTACACCACCGTACGAAACATTAAAACTCCATAATAAACCTTATGAATTCGTCTGAGTCCTTTGAACATCGTACGACAACTTAGGACATCTTACGACTCTTTATGCCACATTAGCTACTCGAAATGAACATTAGTATAATGTAGTACGCCTTACAGCTCCTAAGAACACCTTACACCACCGTACGAAACGTTAAAACTCCATAATAAACCTAATGAGTTCGTCCGAGTCCTTTGAACATCGTACGACAACTCAGGAGATGTTATGGCTCAGTATACGGCACGAGCAACATGAAAAGCACGTTAGAATAATGTAGGACGCGTTACAACTCCTAAGAACACCTTACATCACAGTACAAAACTTTAAAACTCCATAATAAACCAAATTAATTCGTACGAGTCCTTTGAACATCGTACGACAACTTAGGACATCTTACGACTCTTTATGCCACATTAGCAACATGAAAAGCATGTTAGAATAATGTAGGACATGTTACAACTCCTAAGAACACCTTACATCACCATACAAAATTTTAAAATTCCATAATAAACCTAATGAATTTGTACGAGTCCTTTGAACATCGTTCGACAACTTAGGACATCTTACGACTCTTTATGCCACATTAGCAAATCGAAAAGAACGTTAGTATAATGTAGAACGCCTTACAGCTCCTAAGAACACCTTACACCACCGTACGAAACATTAAAACTCCATAATAAACCTAATGAATTCGTCTGAGTCCTTTGAACATCGTACGACAACTTAGGACATCTTACGACTCTTTATGCCACATTAGCTACTCGAAATGAACATTAGTATAATGTAGTACGCCTTACAGCTCCTAAGAACACCTTACACCACCGTACGAAACGTTAAAACTCCATAATAAACCTAATGAATTCGTCCGAGTCCTTTGAACATCGTACGACAACTCAGGAGATGTTACAGCTCAGTATACATCATTAGCAACATGAAAAGCACGTTAGAATAATTTAGGACGCGTTACAACTCCTAAGAACACCTTACATCATCGTACAAAACTTTAAAACTCCATAATAAACCTAATTAATTCGTACGAGTCCTCTGAACATCGTACGACAACTTAGGACATCTTACGACTCTTTATGCCACATTAGCAACTTGAAAAGCATGTTAGAATAATGTAGGACATGTTACAACTCCTAAGAACACCTTACATCACCATACAAAACTTTAAAAACTCCATAATAAACCTAATGAATTTGTACGAGTCCTTTGAACATCGTTCGACAACTTAGGACATCTTACGACTCTTTATGCCACATTAGCAAATCGAAAAGAACGTTAGTATAATGTAGAACGCGTTACAGCTCCTAAGAACACCTTACACCACCGTACGAAACATTAAAACTCCATAATAAACCTTATGAATTCGTCTGAGTCCTTTGAACATCGTACGACAACTTAGGACATCTTACGACTCTTTATGCCACATTAGCTACTCGAAATGAACATTAGTATAATGTAGTACGCCTTACAGCTCCTAAGAACACCTTACACCACCGTACGAAACGTTAAAACTCCATAATAAACCTAATGAATTCGTCCGAGTCCTTTGAACATCGTACGACAACTCAGGAGATGTTACGGCTCACTATACGGCACTAGCAACATGAAAAGCACGTTAGAATAATGTAGGACGCGTTCCAACTCTTAAGAACACCTTACATCATCGTACAAACTTTAAAACTCCATAATAAACCAAATTAATTCGTACGAGTCCTTTGAACATCGTACGGCAACTTAGGACATCTTACGACTCTTTATGCCACATTAGCAACTTGAAAAGCATGTTAGAATAATGTAGGACGCGTTACAACTCCTAAGAACAACTTACATCACCGTACAAAAATTTAAAACTCCATAATAAACCTAATGAATTTGTACGAGTCCTTTGAACATCGTACGACAACTTAGGACATCTTACGACTCTTTATGCCACATTCGCAAATCGAAAAGAACGTTAGTATAATGTAGAACGCGTTACAGCTCCTAAGAACACCTTACACCACCGTACGAAACATTAAACCTCCATAATAAACCTAATAAATTCGTCTGAGTCCTTTGAACATCGTACGACAACTTAGGACATCTTACGAATCTTTATGCCACATTAGCAACTCGAAATGAACATTAGTATAATGTAGTACGCCTTACAGCTCCTAAGAACACCTTACACCACCGTACGAAATGTTAAAACTCCATAATAAACCTAATGAGTTCGTCCGAGTCCTTTGAACATCGTACGACAACTCAGGAGATGTTATGGCTCAGTATACGGCACGAGCAACATGAAAAGCACGTTAGAATAATGTAGGACGCGTTACAACTCCTAAGAACACCTTACATCACAGTACAAAACTTTAAAACTCCATAATAAACCAAATTAATTTGTACGAGTCCTTTGAACATCGTACGACAACTTAGGACATCTTACGACTCTTTATGCCACATTAGCAACATGAAAAGCATGTTAGAATAATGTAGGACATGTTACAACTCCTAAGAACACCTTACATCACCATACAAAATTTTAAAATTCCATAATAAACCTAATGAATTTGTACGAGTCCTTTGAACATCGTTCGACAACTTAGGACATCTTACGACTCTTTATGCCACATTAGCAAATCGAAAAGAACGTTAGTATAATGTAGAACGCGTTACAGCTCCTAAGAACACCTTACACCACCGTACGAAACATTAAAACTCCATAATAAACCTAATGAATTCGTCTGAGTCCTTTGAACATCGTACGACAACTTAGGACATCTTACGACTCTTTATGCCACATTAGCTACTCGAAATGAACATTAGTATAATGTAGTACGCCTTACAGCTCCTAAGAACACCTTACACCACCGTACGAAACGTTAAAACTCCATAATAAACCTAATGAATTCGTCCGAGTCCTTTGAACATCGTACGACAACTCAGGAGATGTTACGGCTCACTATACGGCACTAGCAACATGAAAAGCACGTTAGAATAATGTAGGACGCGTTCCAACTCTTAAGAACACCTTACATCATCGTACAAACTTTAAAACTCCATAATAAACCAAATTAATTCGTACGAGTCCTTTGAACATCGTACGGCAACTTAGGACATCTTACGACTCTTTATGCCACATTAGCAACTTGAAAAGCATGTTAGAATAATGTAGGACGCGTTACAACTCCTAAGAACAACTTACATCACCGTACAAAAATTTAAAACTCCATAATAAACCTAATGAATTTGTACGAGTCCTTTGAACATCGTACGACAACTTAGGACATCTTACGACTCTTTATGCCACATTCGCAAATCGAAAAGAACGTTAGTATAATGTAGAACGCGTTACAGCTCCTAAGAACACCTTACACCACCGTACGAAACATTAAACCTCCATAATAAACCTAATAAATTCGTCTGAGTCCTTTGAACATCGTACGACAACTTAGGACATCTTACGAATCTTTATGCCACATTAGCAACTCGAAATGAACATTAGTATAATGTAGTACGCCTTACAGCTCCTAAGAACACCTTACACCACCGTACGAAATGTTAAAACTCCATAATAAACCTAATGAGTTCGTCCGAGTCCTTTGAACATCGTACGACAACTCAGGAGATGTTATGGCTCAGTATACGGCACGAGCAACATGAAAAGCACGTTAGAATAATGTAGGACGCGTTACAACTCCTAAGAACACCTTACATCACAGTACAAAACTTTAAAACTCCATAATAAACCAAATTAATTTGTACGAGTCCTTTGAACATCGTACGACAACTTAGGACATCTTACGACTCTTTATGCCACATTAGCAACATGAAAAGCATGTTAGAATAATGTAGGACATGTTACAACTCCTAAGAACACCTTACATCACCATACAAAATTTTAAAATTCCATAATAAACCTAATGAATTTGTACGAGTCCTTTGAACATCGTTCGACAACTTAGGACATCTTACGACTCTTTATGCCACATTAGCAAATCGAAAAGAACGTTAGTATAATGTAGAACGCGTTACAGCTCCTAAGAACACCTTACACCACCGTACGAAACATCAAAACTCCATAATAAACCTAATGAATTCGTCTGAGTCCTTTGAACATCGTACGACAACTTAGGACATCTTACGACTCTTTATGCCACATTAGCTACTCGAAATGAACATTAGTATAATGTAGTACGCCTTACAGCTCCTAAGAACACCTTACACCACCGTACGAAACGTTAAAACTCCATAATAAACCTAATGAATTCGTCCGAGTCCTTTGAACATCGTACGACAACTCAGGAGATGTTACGGCTCACTATACGGCACTAGCAACATGAAAAGCACGTTAGAATAATGTAGGACGCGTTCCAACTCTTAAGAACACCTTACATCATCGTACAAAACTTTAAAACTCCATAATAAACCAAATTAATTCGTACGAGTCCTTTGAACATCGTACGGCAACTTAGGACATCTTACGACTCTTTATGCCACATTAGCAACTTGAAAAGCATGTTAGAATAATGTAGGACGCGTTACAACTCCTAAGAACAACTTACATCACCGTACAAAAATTTAAAACTCCATAATAAACCTAATGCATTTGTACGAGTCCTTTGAACATCGTACGACAACTTAGGACATCTTACGACTCTTTATGCCACATTCGCAAATCGAAAAGAACGTTAGTATAATGTAGAACGCGTTACAGCTCCTAAGAACACCTTACACCACCGTACGAAACATTAAACCTCCATAATAAACCTAATGAATTCGTCTGAGTCCTTTGAACATCGTACGACAACTTAGGACATCTTACGAATCTTTATGCCACATTAGCAACTCGAAATGAACATTAGTATAATGTAGTACGCCTTACAGCTCCTAAGAACACCTTACACCACCGTACGAAATGTTAAAACTCCATAATAAACCTAATGAGTTCGTCCGAGTCCTTTGAACATCGTACGACAACTCAGGAGATGTTATGGCTCAGTATACGGCACGAGCAACATGAAAAGCACGTTAGAATAATGTAGGACGCGTTACAACTCCTAAGAACACCTTACATCACAGTACAAAACTTTAAAACTCCATAATAAACCAAATTAATTCGTACGAGTCCTTTGAACATCGTACGACAACTTAGGACATCTTACGACTCTTTATGCCACATTAGCAACATGAAAAGCATGTTAGAATAATGTAGGACATGTTACAACTCCTAAGAACACCTTACATCACCATACAAAATTTTAAAATTCCATAATAAACCTAATGAATTTGTACGAGTCCTTTGAACATCGTTCGACAACTTAGGACATCTTACGACTCTTTATGCCACATTAGCAAATCGAAAAGAACGTTAGTATAATGTAGAACGCGTTACAGCTCCTAAGAACACCTTACACCACCGTACGAAACATCAAAACTCCATAATAAACCTAATGAATTCGTCTGAGTCCTTTGAACATCGTACGACAACTTAGGACATCTTACGACTCTTTATGCCACATTAGCTACTCGAAATGAACATTAGTATAATGTAGTACGCCTTACAGCTCCTAAGAACACCTTACACCACCGTACGAAACGTTAAAACTCCATAATAAACCTAATGAATTCGTCCGAGTCCTTTGAACATCGTACGACAACTCAGGAGATGTTACGGCTCACTATACGGCACTAGCAACATGAAAAGCACGTTAGAATAATGTAGGACGCGTTCCAACTCTTAAGAACACCTTACATCATCGTACAAAACTTTAAAACTCCATAATAAACCAAATTAATTCGTACGAGTCCTTTGAACATCGTACGGCAACTTAGGACATCTTACGACTCTTTATGCCACATTAGCAACTTGAAAAGCATGTTAGAATAATGTAGGACGCGTTACAACTCCTAAGAACAACTTACATCACCGTACAAAAATTTAAAACTCCATAATAAACCTAATGAATTTGTACGAGTCCTTTGAACATCGTACGACAACTTAGGACATCTTACGACTCTTTATGCCACATTCGCAAATCGAAAAGAACGTTAGTATAATGTAGAACGCGTTACAGCTCCTAAGAACACCTTACACCACCGTACGAAACATTAAACCTCCATAATAAACCTAATGAATTCGTCTGAGTCCTTTGAACATCGTACGACAACTTAGGACATCTTACGAATCTTTATGCCACATTAGCAACTCGAAATTAACATTAGTATAATGTAGTACGCCTTACAGCTCCTAAGAACACCTTACACCACCGTACGAAACGTTAAAACTCCATAATAAACCTAATGAATTCGTCCGAGTCCTTTGAACATCGTACGACAACTCAGGAGATGTTATGGCTCAGTATACGGCACGAGCAACATGAAAAGCACGTTAGAATAATGTAGGACGAGTTACAACTCCTAAGAACACCTTACATCACAGTACAAAACTTTAAAACTCCATAATAAACCAAATTAATTCGTACGAGTCTATTGAACATCGTACGACAACTTAGGACATCTTACGACTCTTTATGCCACATTAGCAACATGAAAAGCATGTTAGAATAATGTAGGACATGTTACAACTCCTAAGAACACCTTACATCACCATACAAAACTTTAAAATTCCATAATAAACCTAATGAATTTGTACGAGTCCTTTGAACATCGTTCGACAACTTAGGACATCTTACGACTCTTTATGCCACATTAGCAAATCGAAAAGAACGTTAGTATAATGTAGAACGCGTTACAGCTCCTAAGAACACCTTACACCACCGTACGAAACATTAAAACTCCATAATAAACCTAATGAATTCGTCTGAGTCCTTTGAACATCGTACGACAACTTAGGACATCTTACGACTCTTTATGCCACATTTGCTACTCGAAATGAACATTAGTATAATGTAGTACGCCTTACAGCTCCTAAGAACACCTTACACCACCGTACGAAACGTTAAAACTCCATAATAAACCTAATGAATTCGTCCGAGTCCTTTGAACATCGTACGACAACTCAGGAGATGTTACGGCTCACTATACGGCACTA
Organism: Tagetes erecta; assembly: GCA_030867185.1. NCBI lineage: Eukaryota > Viridiplantae > Streptophyta > Magnoliopsida > Asterales > Asteraceae > Tagetes > Tagetes erecta. The sequence goes on along the minus strand of CM061487.1, from coordinate 42,508,404 downwards.
GCAACATGAAAAGCACGTTAGAATAATGTAGGACGCGTTCCAACTCTTAAGAACACCTTACATCATCGTACAAAACTTTAAAACTCCATAATAAACCAAATTAATTCGTACGAGTCCTTTGAACATCGTACGGCAACTTAGGACATCTTACGACTCTTTATGCCACATTAGCAACTTGAAAAGCATGTTAGAATAATGTAGGACGCGTTACAACTCCTAAGAACAACTTACATCACCGTACAAAAATTTAAAACTCCATAATAAACCTAATGCATTTGTACGAGTCCTTTGAACATCGTACGACAACTTAGGACATCTTACGACTCTTTATGCCACATTCGCAAATCGAAAAGAACGTTAGTATAATGTAGAACGCGTTACAGCTCCTAAGAACACCTTACACCACCGTACGAAACATTAAACCTCCATAATAAACCTAATGAATTCGTCTGAGTTCTTTGAACATCGTACGACAACTTAGGACATCTTACGAATCTTTATGCCACATTAGCAACTCGAAATGAACATTAGTATAATGTAGTACGCCTTACAGCTCCTAAGAACACCTTACACCACCGTACGAAACGTTAAAACTCCATAATATACCTAATGAATTCGTCCGAGTCCTTTGAACATCGTACGACAACTCAGGAGATGTTATGGCTCAGTATACGGCACGAGCAACATGAAAAGCACGTTAGAATAATGTAGGACGCGTTACAACTCCTAAGAACACCTTACATCACAGTACAAAACTTTAAAACTCCATAATAAACCAAATTAATTCGTACGAGTCCTTTGAACATCGTACGACAACTTAGGACATCTTACGACTCTTTATGCCACATTAGCAACATGAAAAGCATGTTAGAATAATGTAGGACATGTTACAACTCCTAAGAACACCTTACATCACCATACAAAACTTTAAAACTCCATAATAAACCTAATGAATTTGTACGAGTCCTTTGAACATCGTTCGACAACTTAGGACATCTTACGACTCTTTATGCCACATTAGCAAATCGAAAAGAACGTTAGTATAATGTAGAACGCGTTACAGCTCCTAAGAACACCTTACACCACCGTACGAAACATTAAAACTCCATAATAAACCTAATGAATTCGTCTGAGTCCTTTGAACATCGTACGACAACTTAGGACATCTTACGACTCTTTATGCCACATTAGCTACTCGAAATGAACATTAGTATAATGTAGTACGCCTTACAGCTCCTAAGAACACCTTACACCACCGTACGAAACGTTAAAACTCCATAATAAACCTAATGAATTCGTCCGAGTCCTTTGAACATCGTACGACAACTCAGGAGATGTTACGGCTCACTATACGGCACTAGCAACATGAAAAGCACGTTAGAATAATGTAGGACGTGTTCCAACTCTTAAGAACACCTTACATCATCGTACAAAACTTTAAAACTCCATAATAAACCAAATTAATTCGTACGAGTCGTTTGAACATCGTACGGCAACTTAGGACATCTTACGACTCTTTATGCCACATTAGCAACTTGAAAAGCATGTTAGAATAATGTAGGACGCGTTACAACTCCTAAGAACAACTTACATCACCGTACAAAAATTTAAAACTCCATAATAAACCTAATGCATTTGTACGAGTCCTTTGAACATCGTACGACAACTTAGGACATCTTACGACTCTTTATGCCACATTCGCAAATCGAAAAGAACGTTAGTATAATGTAGAACGCGTTACAGCTCCTAAGAACACCTTACACCACCGTACGAAACATTAAACCTCCATAATAAACCTAATGAATTCGTCTGAGTTCTTTGAACATCGTACGACAACTTAGGACATCTTACGACTCTTTATGCCACATTAGCTACTCGAAATGAACATTAGTATAATGTAGTACGCCTTACAGCTCCTAAGAACACCTTACACCACCGTACGAAACGTTAAAACTCCATAATAAACCTAATGAATTCGTCCGAGTCCTTTGAACATAGTACGACAACTCAGGAGATGTTACGGCTCACTATACGGCACTAGCAACATGAAAAGCACGTTAGAATAATGTAGGACGCGTTCCAACTCTTAAGAACACCTTACATCATCGTACAAAACTTTAAAACTCCATAATAAACCAAATTAATTCGTACGAGTCCTTTGAACATCGTACGGCAACTTAGGACATCTTACGACTCTTTATGCCACATTAGCAACTTGAAAAGCATGTTAGAATAATGTAGGACGTGTTACAACTCCTAAGAACAACTTACATCACCGTACAAAAATTTATAACTCCATAATAAACCTAATAAATTTGTACGAGTCCTTTGAACATCGTACGACAACTTAGGACATTACGACTCTTTATGCCACATTCGCAAATCGAAAAGAACGTTAGTATAATGTAGAACGCGTTACAGCTCCTAAGAACACCTTACACCACCGTACGAAACATTAAACCTCCATAATAAACCTAATGAATTCGTCTGAGTCCTTTGAACATCGTACGACAACTTAGGACATCTTACGAATCTTTATGCCACATTAGCAACTCGAAATGAACATTAGTATAATGTAGTACGCCTTATAGCTCCTAAGAACACCTTACACCACCGTACGAAACGTTAAAACTCCATAATAAACCTAATGAATTCGTCCGAGTCCTTTGAACATCGTACGACAACTCAGGAGATGTTATGGCTCAGTATACGGCACGAGCAACATGAAAAGCACGTTAGAATAATGTAGGACGCGTTACAACTCCTAAGAACACCTTACATCACAGTACAAAACTTTAAAACTCCATAATAAACCAAATTAATTCGTACGAGTCTATTGAACATCGTACGACAACTTAGGACATCTTACGACTCTTTATGCCACATTAGCAACATGAAAAGCATGTTAGAATAATGTAGGACATGTTACAACTCCTAAGAACACCTTACATCACCATACAAAACTTTAAAATTCCATAATAAACCTAATGAATTTGTACGAGTCCTTTGAACATCGTTCGACAACTTAGGACATCTTACGACTCTTTATGCCACATTAGCAAATCGAAAAGAACGTTAGTATAATGTAGAACACGTTACAGCTCCTAAGAACACCTTACACCACCGTACGAAACATTAAACCTCCATAATAAACCTAATGAATTCGTCTGAGTTCTTTGAACATCGTACGACAACTTAGGACATCTTACGACTCTTTATGCCACATTAGCTACTCGAAATGAACATTAGTATAATGTAGTACGCCTTACAGCTCCTAAGAACACCTTACACCACCGTACGAAACGTTAAAACTCCATAATAAACCTAATGAATTCGTCCGAGTCCTTTGAACATAGTACGACAACTCAGGAGATGTTACGGCTCACTATACGGCACTAGCAACATGAAAAGCACGTTAGAATAATGTAGGACGCGTTCCAACTCTTAAGAACACCTTACATCATCGTACAAAACTTTAAAACTCCATAATAAACCAAATTAATTCGTACGAGTCCTTTGAACATCGTACGGCAACTTAGGACATCTTACGACTCTTTATGCCACATTAGCAACTTGAAAAGCATGTTAGAATAATGTAGGACGCGTTACAACTCCTAAGAACAACTTACATCACCGTACAAAAATTTATAACTCCATAATAAACCTAATGAATTTGTACGAGTCCTTTGAACATCGTACGACAACTTAGGACATTACGACTCTTTATGCCACATTCGCAAATCGAAAAGAACGTTAGTATAATGTAGAACGCGTTACAGCTCCTAAGAACACCTTACACCACCGTACGAAACATTAAACCTCCATAATAAACCTAATGAATTCGTCTGAGTCCTTTGAACATCGTACGACAACTTAGGACATCTTACGAATCTTTATGCCACATTAGCAACTCGAAATGAACATTAGTATAATGTAGTACGCCTTATAGCTCCTAAGAACACCTTACACCACCGTACGAAACGTTAAAACTCCATAATAAACCTAATGAATTCGTCCGAGTCCTTTGAACATCGTACGACAACTCAGGAGATGTTATGGCTCAGTATACGGCACGAGCAACATGAAAAGCACGTTAGAATAATGTAGGACGCGTTACAACTCCTAAGAACACCTTACATCACAGTACAAAACTTTAAAACTCCATAATAAACCAAATTAATTCGTACGAGTCTATTGAACATCGTACGACAACTTAGGACATCTTACGACTCTTTATGCCACATTAGCAACATGAAAAGCATGTTAGAATAATGTAGGACATGTTACAACTCCTAAGAACACCTTACATCACCATACAAAACTTTAAAATTCCATAATAAACCTAATGAATTTGTACGAGTCCTTTGAACATCGTTCGACAACTTAGGACATCTTACGACTCTTTATGCCACATTAGCAAATCGAAAAGAACGTTAGTATAATGTAGAACACGTTACAGCTCCTAAGAACACCTTACACCACCGTACGAAACATTAAACCTCCATAATAAACCTAATGAATTCGTCTGAGTTCTTTGAACATCGTACGACAACTTAGGACATCTTACGACTCTTTATGCCACATTAGCTACTCGAAATGAACATTAGTATAATGTAGTACGCCTTACAGCTCCTAAGAACACCTTACACCACCGTACGAAACGTTAAAACTCCATAATAAACCTAATGAATTCGTCCGAGTCCTTTGAACATAGTACGACAACTCAGGAGATGTTACGGCTCACTATACGGCACTAGCAACATGAAAAGCACGTTAGAATAATGTAGGACGCGTTCCAACTCTTAAGAACACCTTACATCATCGTACAAAACTTTAAAACTCCATAATAAACCAAATTAATTCGTACGAGTCCTTTGAACATCGTACGGCAACTTAGGACATCTTACGACTCTTTATGCCACATTAGCAACTTGAAAAGCATGTTAGAATAATGTAGGACGCGTTACAACTCCTAAGAACAACTTACATCACCGTACAAAAATTTATAACTCCATAATAAACCTAATGAATTTGTACGAGTCCTTTGAACATCGTACGACAACTTAGGACATTACGACTCTTTATGCCACATTCGCAAATCGAAAAGAACGTTAGTATAATGTAGAACGCGTTACAGCTCCTAAGAACACCTTACACCACCGTACGAAACATTAAACCTCCATAATAAACCTAATGAATTCGTCTGAGTCCTTTGAACATCGTACGACAACTTAGGACATCTTACGAATCTTTATGCCACATTAGCAACTCGAAATGAACATTAGTATAATGTAGTACGCCTTATAGCTCCTAAGAACACCTTACACCACCGTACGAAACGTTAAAACTCCATAATAAACCTAATGAATTCGTCCGAGTCCTTTGAACATCGTACGACAACTCAGGAGATGTTATGGCTCAGTATACGGCACGAGCAACATGAAAAGCACGTTAGAATAATGTAGGACGCGTTACAACTCCTAAGAACACCTTACATCACAGTACAAAACTTTAAAACTCCATAATAAACCAAATTAATTCGTACGAGTCTATTGAACATCGTACGACAACTTAGGACATCTTACGACTCTTTATGCCACATTAGCAACATGAAAAGCATGTTAGAATAATGTAGGACATGTTACAACTCCTAAGAACACCTTACATCACCATACAAAACTTTAAAATTCCATAATAAACCTAATGAATTTGTACGAGTCCTTTGAACATCGTTCGACAACTTAGGACATCTTACGACTCTTTATGCCACATTAGCAAATCGAAAAGAACGTTAGTATAATGTAGAACACGTTACAGCTCCTAAGAACACCTTACACCACCGTACGAAACATTAAACCTCCATAATAAACCTAATGAATTCGTCTGAGTTCTTTGAACATCGTACGACAACTTAGGACATCTTACGACTCTTTATGCCACATTAGCTACTCGAAATGAACATTAGTATAATGTAGTACGCCTTACAGCTCCTAAGAACACCTTACACCACCGTACGAAACGTTAAAACTCCATAATAAACCTAATGAATTCGTCCGAGTCCTTTGAACATAGTACGACAACTCAGGAGATGTTACGGCTCACTATACGGCACTAGCAACATGAAAAGCACGTTAGAATAATGTAGGACGCGTTCCAACTCTTAAGAACACCTTACATCATCGTACAAAACTTTAAAACTCCATAATAAACCAAATTAATTCGTACGAGTCCTTTGAACATCGTACGGCAACTTAGGACATCTTACGACTCTTTATGCCACATTAGCAACTTGAAAAGCATGTTAGAATAATGTAGGACGCGTTACAACTCCTAAGAACAACTTACATCACCGTACAAAAATTTATAACTCCATAATAAACCTAATGAATTTGTACGAGTCCTTTGAACATCGTACGACAACTTAGGACATTACGACTCTTTATGCCACATTCGCAAATCGAAAAGAACGTTAGTATAATGTAGAACGCGTTACAGCTCCTAAGAACACCTTACACCACCGTACGAAACATTAAACCTCCATAATAAACCTAATGAATTCGTCTGAGTCCTTTGAACATCGTACGACAACTTAGGACATCTTACGAATCTTTATGCCACATTAGCAACTCGAAATGAACATTAGTATAATGTAGTACGCCTTACAGCTCCTAAGAACACCTTACACCACCGTACGAAACGTTAAAACTCCATAATAAACCTAATGAATTCGTCCGAGTCCTTTGAACATCGTACGACAACTCAGGAGATGTTATGGCTCAGTATACGGCACGAGCAACATGAAAAGCACGTTAGAATAATGTAGGACGCGTTACAACTCCTAAGAACACCTTACATCACAGTACAAAACTTTAAAACTCCATAATAAACCAAATTAATTTGTACGAGTCTATTGAACATCGTACGACAACTTAGGACATCTTACGACTCTTTATGCCACATTAGCAACATGAAAAGCATGTTAGAATAATGTAGGACATGTTACAACTCCTAAGAACACCTTACATCACCATACAAAACTTTAAAATTCCATAATAAACCTAATGAATTTGTACGAGTCCTTTGAACATCGTTCGACAACTTAGGACATCTTACGACTCTTTATGCCACATTAGCAAATCGAAAAGAACGTTAGTATAATGTAGAACGCGTTACAGCTCCTAAGAACACCTTACACCACCGTACGAAACATTAAACCTCCATAATAAACCTAATGAATTCGTCTGAGTTCTTTGAACATCGTACGACAACTTAGGACATCTTACGACTCTTTATGCCACATTAGCTACTCGAAATGAACATTAGTATAATGTAGTACGCCTTACAGCTCCTAAGAACACCTTACACCACCGTACGAAACGTTAAAACTCAATAATAAACCTAATGAATTCGTCCGAGTCCTTTGAACATAGTACGACAACTCAGGAGATGTTACGGCTCACTATACGGCACTAGCAACATGAAAAGCACGTTAGAATAATGTAGGACGCGTTCCAACTCTTAAGAACACCTTACATCATCGTACAAAACTTTAAAACTCCATAATAAACCAAATTAATTCGTACGAGTCCTTTGAACATCGTACGGCAACTTAGGACATCTTACGACTCTTTATGCCACATTAGCAACTTGAAAAGCATGTTAGAATAATGTAGGACGCGTTACAACTCCTAAGAACAACTTACATCACCGTACAAAAATTTATAACTCCATAATAAACCTAATGAATTTGTACGAGTCCTTTGAACATCGTACGACAACTTAGGACATTACGACTCTTTATGCCACATTCGCAAATCGAAAAGAACGTTAGTATAATGTAGAACGCGTTACAGCTCCTAAGAACACCTTACACCACCGTACGAAACATTAAACCTCCATAATAAACCTAATGAATTCGTCTGAGTCCTTTGAACATCGTACGACAACTTAGGACATCTTACGAATCTTTATGCCACATTAGCAACTCGAAATGAACATTAGTATAATGTAGTACGCCTTACAGCTCCTAAGAACACCTTACACCACCGTACGAAACGTTAAAACTCCATAATAAACCTAATGAATTCGTCCGAGTCCTTTGAACATCGTACGACAACTCAGGAGATGTTATGGCTCAGTATACGGCACGAGCAACATGAAAAGCACGTTAGAATAATGTAGGACGCGTTACAACTCCTAAGAACACCTTACATCACAGTACAAAACTTTAAAACTCCATAATAAACCAAATTAATTCGTACGAGTCTATTGAACATCGTACGACAACTTAGGACATCTTACGACTCTTTATGCCACATTAGCAACATGAAAAGCATGTTAGAATAATGTAGGACATGTTACAACTCCTAAGAACACCTTACATCACCATACAAAACTTTAAAATTCCATAATAAACCTAATGAATTTGTACGAGTCCTTTGAACATCGTTCGACAACTTAGGACATCTTACGACTCTTTATGCCACATTAGCAAATCGAAAAGAACGTTAGTATAATGTAGAACGCGTTACAGCTCCTAAGAACACCTTACACCACCGTACGAAACATTAAAACTCCATAATAAACCTAATGAATTCGTCTGAGTCCTTTGAACATCGTACGACAACTTAGGACATCTTACGACTCTTTATGCCACATTTGCTACTCGAAATGAACATTAGTATAATGTAGTACGCCTTACAGCTCCTAAGAACACCTTACACCACCGTACGAAACGTTAAAACTCCATAATAAACCTAATGAATTCGTCCGAGTCCTTTGAACATCGTACGACAACTCAGGAGATGTTACGGCTCACTATACGGCACTAGCAACATGAAAAGCACGTTAGAATAATGTAGGACGCGTTCCAACTCTTAAGAACACCTTACATCATCGTACAAAACTTTAAAACTCCATAATAAACCAAATTAATTCGTACGAGTCCTTTGAACATCATACGGCAACTTAGGACATCTTACGACTCTTTATGCCACATTAGCAACTTGAAAAGCATGTTAGAATAATGTAGGACGCGTTACAACTCCTAAGAACAACTTACATCACCGTACAAAAATTTAAAACTCCATAATAAACCTAATGCATTTGTACGAGTCCTTTGAACATCGTACGACAACTTAGGACATCTTACGACTCTTTATGCCACATTCGCAAATCGAAAAGAACGTTAGTATAATGTAGAACGCGTTACAGCTCCTAAGAACACCTTACACCACCGTACGAAACATTAAACCTCCATAATAAACCTAATGAATTCGTCTGAGTTCTTTGAACATCGTACGACAACTTAGGACATCTTACGAATCTTTATGCCACATTAGCAACTCGAAATGAACATTAGTATAATGTAGTACGCCTTACAGCTCCTAAGAACACCTTACACCACCGTACGAAACGTTAAAACTCCATAATAAACCTAATGAATTCGTCCGAGTTCTTTGAACATCGTACGACAACTCAGGAGATGTTATGGCTCAGTATACGGCACGAGCAACATGAAAAGCACGTTAGAATTATGTAGGACGCGTTACAACTCCTAAGAACACCTTACATCACAGTACAAAACTTTAAAACTCCATAATAAACCAAATTAATTCGTACGAGTCCTTTGAACATCGTACGACAACTTAGGACATCTTACGACTCTTTATGCCACATTAGCAACATGAAAAGCATGTTAGAATAATGTAGGACATGTTACAACTCCTAAGAACACCTTACATCACCATACAAAACTTTAAAACTCCATAATAAACCTAATGAATTTGTACGAGTCCTTTGAACATCGTTCGACAACTTAGGACATCTTACGACTCTTTATGCCACATTAGCAAATCGAAAAGAACGTTAGTATAATGTAGAACGCGTTACAGCTCCTAAGAACACCTTACACCACCGTACGAAACATTAAAACTCCATAATAAACCTAATGAATTCGTCTGAGTCCTTTGAACATCGTACGACAACTTAGGACATCTTACGACTCTTTATGCCACATTAGCTACTCGAAATGAACATTAGTATAATGTAGTACGCCTTACAGCTCCTAAGAACACCTTACACCACCGTACGAAACGTTAAAACTCCATAATAAACCTAATGAATTCGTCCGAGTTCTTTGAACATCGTACGACAACTCAGGAGATGTTATGGCTCAGTATACGGCACGAGCAACATGAAAAGCACGTTAGAATAATGTAGGACGCGTTACAACTCCTAAGAACACCTTACATCACAGTACAAAACTTTAAAACTCCATAATAAACCAAATTAATTTGTACGAGTCTATTGAACATCGTACGACAACTTAGGACATCTTACGACTCTTTATGCCACATTAGCAACATGAAAAGCATGTTAGAATAATGTAGGACATGTTACAACTCCTAAGAACACCTTACATCACCATACAAAACTTTAAAATTCCATAATAAACCTAATGAATTTGTACGAGTCCTTTGAACATCGTTCGACAACTTAGGACATCTTACGACTCTTTATGCCACATTAGCAAATCGAAAAGAACGTTAGTATAATGTAGAACGCGTTACAGCTCCTAAGAACACCTTACACCACCGTACGAAACATTAAACCTCCATAATAAACCTAATGAATTCGTCTGAGTTCTTTGAACATCGTACGACAACTTAGGACATCTTACGACTCTTTATGCCACATTAGCTACTCGAAATGAACATTAGTATAATGTAGTACGCCTTACAGCTCCTAAGAACACCTTACACCACCGTACGAAACGTTAAAACTCAATAATAAACCTAATGAATTCGTCCGAGTCCTTTGAACATAGTACGACAACTCAGGAGATGTTACGGCTCACTATACGGCACTAGCAACATGAAAAGCACGTTAGAATAATGTAGGACGCGTTCCAACTCTTAAGAACACCTTACATCATCGTACAAAACTTTAAAACTCCATAATAAACCAAATTAATTCGTACGAGTCCTTTGAACATCGTACGGCAACTTAGGACATCTTACGACTCTTTATGCCACATTAGCAACTTGAAAAGCATGTTAGAATAATGTAGGACGCGTTACAACTCCTAAGAACAACTTACATCACCGTACAAAAATTTATAACTCCATAATAAACCTAATGAATTTGTACGAGTCCTTTGAACATCGTACGACAACTTAGGACATTACGACTCTTTATGCCACATTCGCAAATCGAAAAGAACGTTAGTATAATGTAGAACGCGTTACAGCTCCTAAGAACACCTTACACCACCGTACGAAACATTAAACCTCCATAATAAACCTAATGAATTCGTCTGAGTCCTTTGAACATCGTACGACAACTTAGGACATCTTACGAATCTTTATGCCACATTAGCAACTCGAAATGAACATTAGTATAATGTAGTACGCCTTACAGCTCCTAAGAACACCTTACACCACCGTACGAAACGTTAAAACTCCATAATAAACCTAATGAATTCGTCCGAGTCCTTTGAACATCGTACGACAACTCAGGAGATGTTATGGCTCAGTATACGGCACGAGCAACATGAAAAGCACGTTAGAATAATGTAGGACGCGTTACAACTCCTAAGAACACCTTACATCACAGTACAAAACTTTAAAACTCCATAATAAACCAAATTAATTCGTACGAGTCTATTGAACATCGTACGACAACTTAGGACATCTTACGACTCTTTATGCCACATTAGCAACATGAAAAGCATGTTAGAATAATGTAGGACATGTTACAACTCCTAAGAACACCTTACATCACCATACAAAACTTTAAAATTCCATAATAAACCTAATGAATTTGTACGAGTCCTTTGAACATCGTTCGACAACTTAGGACATCTTACGACTCTTTATGCCACATTAGCAAATCGAAAAGAACGTTAGTATAATGTAGAACGCGTTACAGCTCCTAAGAACACCTTACACCACCGTACGAAACATTAAAACTCCATAATAAACCTAATGAATTCGTCTGAGTCCTTTGAACATCGTACGACAACTTAGGACATCTTACGACTCTTTATGCCACATTTGCTACTCGAAATGAACATTAGTATAATGTAGTACGCCTTACAGCTCCTAAGAACACCTTACACCACCGTACGAAACGTTAAAACTCCATAATAAACCTAATGAATTCGTCCGAGTCCTTTGAACATCGTACGACAACTCAGGAGATGTTACGGCTCACTATACGGCACTAGCAACATGAAAAGCACGTTAGAATAATGTAGGACGCGTTCCAACTCTTAAGAACACCTTACATCATCGTACAAAACTTTAAAACTCCATAATAAACCAAATTAATTCGTACGAGTCCTTTGAACATCATACGGCAACTTAGGACATCTTACGACTCTTTATGCCACATTAGCAACTTGAAAAGCATGTTAGAATAATGTAGGACGCGTTACAACTCCTAAGAACAACTTACATCACCGTACAAAAATTTAAAACTCCATAATAAACCTAATGCATTTGTACGAGTCCTTTGAACATCGTACGACAACTTAGGACATCTTACGACTCTTTATGCCACATTCGCAAATCGAAAAGAACGTTAGTATAATGTAGAACGCGTTACAGCTCCTAAGAACACCTTACACCACCGTACGAAACATTAAACCTCCATAATAAACCTAATGAATTCGTCTGAGTTCTTTGAACATCGTACGACAACTTAGGACATCTTACGAATCTTTATGCCACATTAGCAACTCGAAATGAACATTAGTATAATGTAGTACGCCTTACAGCTCCTAAGAACACCTTACACCACCGTACGAAACGTTAAAACTCCATAATAAACCTAATGAATTCGTCCGAGTTCTTTGAACATCGTACGACAACTCAGGAGATGTTATGGCTCAGTATACGGCACGAGCAACATGAAAAGCACGTTAGAATAATGTAGGACGCGTTACAACTCCTAAGAACACCTTACATCACAGTACAAAACTTTAAAACTCCATAATAAACCAAATTAATTCGTACGAGTCCTTTGAACATCGTACGACAACTTAGGACATCTTACGACTCTTTATGCCACATTAGCAACATGAAAAGCATGTTAGAATAATGTAGGACATGTTACAACTCCTAAGAACACCTTACATCACCATACAAAACTTTAAAACTCCATAATAAACCTAATGAATTTGTACGAGTCCTTTGAACATCGTTCGACAACTTAGGACATCTTACGACTCTTTATGCCACATTAGCAAATCGAAAAGAACGTTAGTATAATGTAGAACGCGTTACAGCTCCTAAGAACACCTTACACCACCGTACGAAACATTAAAACTCCATAATAAACCTAATGAATTCGTCTGAGTCCTTTGAACATCGTACGACAACTTAGGACATCTTACGACTCTTTATGCCACATTAGCTACTCGAAATGAACATTAGTATAATGTAGTACGCCTTACAGCTCCTAAGAACACCTTACACCACCGTACGAAACGTTAAAACTCCATAATAAACCTAATGAATTCGTCCGAGTCCTTTGAACATCGTACGACAACTCAGGAGATGTTACGGTTCACTATACGGCACTAGCAACATGAAAAGCACGTTAGAATAATGTAGGACGTGTTCCAACTCTTAAGAACACCTTACATCATCGTACAAAACTTTAAAACTCCATAATAAACCAAATTAATTCGTACGAGTCGTTTGAACATCGTACGGCAACTTAGGACATCTTACGACTCTTTATGCCACATTAGCAACTTGAAAAGCATGTTAGAATAATGTAGGACGCATTACAACTCCTAAGAACAACTTACATCACCGTACAAAAAATTAAAACTCCATAATAAACCTAATGCATTTGTACGAGTCCTTTGAACATCGTACGACAACTTAGGACATCTTACGACTCTTTATGCCACATTCGCAAATCGAAAAGAACGTTAGTATAATGTAGAACGCGTTACAGCTCCTAAGAACACCTTACACCACCGTACGAAACATTAAACCTCCATAATAAACCTAATGAATTCGTCTGAGTTCTTTGAACATCGTACGACAACTTAGGACATCTTACGAATCTTTATGTCACATTAGCAACTCGAAATGAACATTAGTATAATGTAGTACGCCTTACAGCTCCTAAGAACACCTTACACCACCGTACGAAACGTTAAAACTCCATAATAAACCTAATGAATTCGTCCGAGTCCTTTGAACATCGTACGACAACTCAGGAGATGTTATGGCTCAGTATACGGCACGAGCAACATGAAAAGCACGTTAGAATAATGTAGGACGCGTTACAACTCCTAAGAACACCTTACATCACAGTACAAAACTTTAAAACTCCATAATAAACCAAATTAATTCGTACGAGTCCTTTGAACATCGTACGACAACTTAGGACATCTTACGACTCTTTATGCCACATTGGCAACATGAAAAGCATGTTAGAATAATGTAGGACATGTTACAACTCCTAAGAACACCTTACATCACCATACAAAACTTTAAAACTCCATAATAAACCTAATGAATTTGTACGAGTCCTTTGAACATCGTTCGACAACTTAGGACATCTTACGACTCTTTATGCCACATTAGCAAATCGAAAAGAACGTTAGTATAATGTAGAACGCGTTACAGCTCCTAAGAACACCTTACACCACCGTACGAAACATTAAAACTCCATAATAAACCTAATGAATTCGTCTGAGTCCTTTGAACATCGTACGACAACTTAGGACATCTTACGACTCTTTATGCCACATTTGCTACTCGAAATGAACATTAGTATAATGTAGTACGCCTTACAGCTCCTAAGAACACCTTACACCACCGTACGAAACGTTAAAACTCCATAATAAACCTAATGAATTCGTCCGAGTCCTTTGAACATCGTACGACAACTCAGGAGATGTTACGGCTCACTATACGGCACTAGCAACATGAAAAGCACGTTAGAATAATGTAGGACGCGTTCCAACTCTTAAGAACACCTTACATCATCGTACAAAACTTTAAAACTCCATAATAAACCAAATTAATTCGTACGAGTCCTTTGAACATCATACGGCAACTTAGGACATCTTACGACTCTTTATGCCACATTAGCAACTTGAAAAGCATGTTAGAATAATGTAGGACGCGTTACAACTCCTAAGAACAACTTACATCACCGTACAAAAATTTAAAACTCCATAATAAACCTAATGCATTTGTACGAGTCCTTTGAACATCGTACGACAACTTAGGACATCTTACGACTCTTTATGCCACATTCGCAAATCGAAAAGAACGTTAGTATAATGTAGAACGCGTTACAGCTCCTAAGAACACCTTACACCACCGTACGAAACATTAAACCTCCATAATAAACCTAATGAATTCGTCTGAGTTCTTTGAACATCGTACGACAACTTAGGACATCTTACGAATCTTTATGCCACATTAGCAACTCGAAATGAACATTAGTATAATGTAGTACGCCTTACAGCTCCTAAGAACACCTTACACCACCGTACGAAACGTTAAAACTCCATAATAAACCTAATGAATTCGTCCGAGTTCTTTGAACATCGTACGACAACTCAGGAGATGTTATGGCTCAGTATACGGCACGAGCAACATGAAAAGCACGTTAGAATAATGTAGGACGCGTTACAACTCCTAAGAACACCTTACATCACAGTACAAAACTTTAAAACTCCATAATAAACCAAATTAATTCGTACGAGTCCTTTGAACATCGTACGACAACTTAGGACATCTTACGACTCTTTATGCCACATTAGCAACATGAAAAGCATGTTAGAATAATGTAGGACATGTTACAACTCCTAAGAACACCTTACATCACCATACAAAACTTTAAAACTCCATAATAAACCTAATGAATTTGTACGAGTCCTTTGAACATCGTTCGACAACTTAGGACATCTTACGACTCTTTATGCCACATTAGCAAATCGAAAAGAACGTTAGTATAATGTAGAACGCGTTACAGCTCCTAAGAACACCTTACACCACCGTACGAAACATTAAAACTCCATAATAAACCTAATGAATTCGTCTGAGTCCTTTGAACATCGTACGACAACTTAGGACATCTTACGACTCTTTATGCCACATTAGCTACTCGAAATGAACATTAGTATAATGTAGTACGCCTTACAGCTCCTAAGAACACCTTACACCACCGTACGAAACGTTAAAACTCCATAATAAACCTAATGAATTCGTCCGAGTCCTTTGAACATCGTACGACAACTCAGGAGATGTTATGGTTCACTATACGGCACTAGCAACATGAAAAGCACGTTAGAATAATGTAGGACGTGTTCCAACTCTTAAGAACACCTTACATCATCGTACAAAACTTTAAAACTCCATAATAAACCAAAATAATTCGTACGAGTCGTTTGAACATCGTACGGCAACTTAGGACATCTTACGACTCTTTATGCCACATTAGCAACTTGAAAAGCATGTTAGAATAATGTAGGACGCATTACAACTCCTAAGAACAACTTACATCACCGTACAAAAAATTAAAACTCCATAATAAACCTAATGCATTTGTACGAGTCCTTTGAACATCGTACGACAACTTAGGACATCTTACGACTCTTTATGCCACATTCGCAAATCGAAAAGAACGTTAGTATAATGTAGAACGCGTTACAGCTCCTAAGAACACCTTACACCACCGTACGAAACATTAAACCTCCATAATAAACCTAATGAATTCGTCTGAGTTCTTTGAACATCGTACGACAACTTAGGACATCTTTGTCACACCCCGACCGATGGCGGAATCATCGAGGCGGACGAAAGTGGATGATTGCTCATAGCTCATGGTACTAAAAATAGTTTAAATATTATTAAATTCAATTATCCAAACAAGACTAAATGAATATCCAAACAAACAAACCAAACAGAACAAATGAAAAAGTCTACTTTATGTTATTTAACTAGGTCCATGTCCCTAAGCGTTTGGCATCCAAAGTTCCTAACTTGCTCTTCCTGAAATCATGTGAAAAATAATTGGTCAGCTAACGAATTAGCTGGTGAGTAAACATAGGTTTGAAATACATATAGATACACTGATAAAAAGTCAATTCATGTCGTTATGTCTAAACTTATAAATGCAAAACATGTACATACAAGATAACAACGCATAATCAAACCTTGAACAATGATAAGGGGGGGTCTACTTGATAATGATACTCAGTTATAATCACCCAAGAATCAGGGGGGTGGGTCCTTTCGACCAATAGATCTACCATTAGTAACTGTCGGTTTCTACAAATTAATGATTACGCTTGAACAAAAATTGCTATCAGGCTATGAACACATAATTTGCAAGTAAAGACATAACATGAATTGTTTAAATGAAATAACTGATCAAAATGAATAACTGAACAATGAAATCTGATAACTGAAATCTGAAATCTGATTTAAATACGTCACATGATATCACCCCAAATTGAAAACCAGAAAAGGGGCTATGAATACTCACGTGATAATTCTTGATCGACTGAAAATGAATAAAACTTGAAAACGTCACCGGATATTCCTTAAGGATCACCTAAAGGATTTATCCTATGTTAGAACGATAACTGAAAACTAACTTGAAGTCTAGGGTTCTAATTTGGAATATGGGTTTAAGTCGTTGATTGTTATAATTTGAAAATATATAATACATAATATTAATAGCTTTATTTTAACATTGATTCAAAATGAAATATGGTGATTAAATTGTACATAAACCCTTTCTCTTTACGAAAGCGATTAAAATAAATGGTCCGTTAAATACACGACCATTTTTGATAAAAGTGACTAATTAACTTGAATAAATAATCATATGTATTTAATAATAAATATCTATTAAACCATAGTCTTAAATGAATAATCATGTTTAAAATAAATCTAGTATTTAGTAAAAACCAGTAAGTAGACTTTTTATAAAAATCCAAACGTCCATTTGAAAATTTTAAATCTAACAAGTTTTATCATTGTATATATATATTTTTAGACTTATAAAACTTTTACCAATAGCTTTATAAATAATCCCACATAATTACTAAAATGATTATAGGAAGTTAATTAAATTGTAAAACTTGGAATTAAAAATAAAAACACAAAACAGTGCCAACCAGACTCGAACCCGCGACCTCGTGAGGTTTATATCAGCACACGACCACCAGACCACTAACCACTTTGTTGATTTAATCTGAAAATAAACTATTTTAATCTTTTTGTTCCTTAAACCCATTATATATAAACCCTAGAATCTGATCACCTACAAATTGATCCTTGAAACGAATCTGTAAATGAAATCGAATATCACTACGATATTTAGCATAGGATAACGATCAAAACGAGGTATTTAAGTACCTGAATTGATTAAAGATTGAAGAAAATGAAAAAAAAATGAAGAACACGCTGCTTCAGATCAAATTGACACTGCAAATGTTGTTGATAACAAAATTAAACGCACAGATTTACTTAATGATGGACGATAAACAAAAGCCCTATGAATTTGAGATTTGAAACAGACCTGGAGTATGTTGTCGATTAGGAGCAGGGATGACGATGAACAGCGGATTAATTCGGCTGCTGTGTGTGTTTATAAGTGATATTGTTATTGTAGAAAGTTAATGTGAAGTCTTATGAGTGTTTTGGGCTGTATTTATAGAGCTGGAATAGGTTAAATCGATCAGATTGAAATTGAGTTGATCTTGTTGAAGATAAGTTCAATTCGAATGATTTGTTACGATAATCGTTAATTAAACTTGTTCATATCCTTAAAATCGACTGCGACAGTGTTTTAGATTAGACTAATTTGATCTTTATAGTTTGATTTAGTTGAATTTAGATCGCACACGGCCGGAAAATGTGGGTATTGATTTGGATTGTGATATGAACCGGTATAGTGTCGTTTTTGATTAGTACCAAGTTCGAATCTCATGGATAAGTGATAAGGATGGCTAAATCGGGTTTAATTGAGACAGATTTAGCGATTCGGGTCTTCGCCGGAGCTCCACCGGACTCGCCGGACTTGCTGGCCGGAAAAACGGGAGTGGGGGTTGACTGGGTTGGGTAATTATATTAATTTACATATGTAGTCCCTGTATTTTGAGTTGTTTAAACCTTTTAATACAAGGTTTTAATTTAGTTTTAGAAATTACATAAATGGTCCCTTTAGTTAGTTTTATAAATTAGAACTCAACTTAACTAACTAAAATGTTCTAACTAAATTTAGAGCATGTCATTTAGCCATATAGGATTTCGTTTAATACAACTTTGGTTATTTAATCACCCCTTTAAGTTAGTTTGCCAATTAAAATGAACATCAAACTTTTATAAAATGACTCTCCAAGAATATTTTAGTTTATTTTATAAAATCAACTAATTTATGGAGAAGTATTATAAATGAGTTTATTTATTAAATTATCGATTTTCTAATGCATGTTTAAATGACAAACTCAACGATTTATTTGAAATAGTATAATCTAAATTAAGTGTACTAACAACGTTTTGTATTTCCTGATTGTTTGAAGAGGTTACATGGATCTTAAATCGGGTTCGGGTTATAATAGAATCAGGACAGATGTCACAGTCTCCCCTCCTTTAGGAAATTTCGTCCCGAAATTTTATTTATGTTAACTTTGATAAAAGAATTGACGCCTTGAATGTATATTTGGTAATATCCCTGACTTAAGATTTAGTGAGGTAAGTCGTTAAGGATTAATCTCCTTTAATGTTATTAAGTTTAATGATAGTCTTGTATATAACATGGTTTGAATTATGTAGGACTCAGGTGATTTAATTGAACAGTGGTTCAAATACGAATTGATTGCTACTTCTAATTAGAATAGAGTAGGATTTAACTTGATCAATGAATAGTACGAGTGTTCGGTCTTGTGAATAAAATGAGTTTAAATGACTCGATTTAAGATAGAAATGATTTAAATGAGTAGATTTCATGAACGCGATGAATAATGATAAAAGTGAATAAATGAGATCAATAAAATGAATTGATGAATAAAGTGAAATAAAATGAAACAAAGCCAATGAATGAACATGATTAATTAAACGAATGAAAGAATCAAGTGAACAAAAAAATTGTTTAATAAAACGAGTGAATAAATGATACAACGGGAATAATAAAATGAATACTGTGGCACAACAACATAAGTTTTCCCATGATGATACGCTTTCCATCTTAAATGTACTAACGTTATCTAGCACTCTCGAGTTGAACAAGAATACGTCAACTCCGAGAAGTTGATTAGAAATACATCAACTTGAGCACTAGATGATGATGATGAAGAAAAAAAATGATAACATGCAAAAACAATTGTTACGTTTTGAATTGCATATGATGTGAACGATTCTTGATTTCAGAGCATAGGTTGAGATAATGATTAACTGTTATTTGAGATTAACTTTGAATGGTGTACGATAAGTTTCACTATATGGAAAATGTGAAAGAATAGCGCAAACATCTTAGGTCACAGACAACGCTTCTTTTGATAGTATGATAAGTACATTTATACATAGGATGTACCAGCGGCGTATCCACCATGCCCTTATCACCCCACATTTGTCGCGTTGCCCTCAAACACATGATAAAATTTACTATGGTTCTCATGCACCAGCCTTCATAATTCCGTGTGCACCCGTAATTACTTTAGCTTTTGCATGAACCACATAGTTCACTCGATCACGTACGGGTCAAGGATACCTAAATTTCTAAACTAATATGATGATACGCATAGAATGTGACTTAATGTTCAACTGTTTCGTGAAATCTTGTTCAAGATGATATAAAATTTGATAATCATGAAGAGTTAAGTTCGTTAGATAGCCTTTTTGTTCATGTAAATAGACTTTCTTGTTCATATGTACGGGAAATCAAGTTCGTAGATATTTAGGTTCATAATCATATTTACAGAAAAACCAAGTTCGTGGATCAAATTTTATAACAAAATCTGTGTGCGAAAACCATGTTTGTGATAAGTCATGTTTATTAGCATTATAGTATGATGGCGTGTATTTAAAATTTTAGTTTCTTAAGATGATGGAGAAATCAACTTCATGAATGTTTAGGGATATAGAAATCATATTAACATATCCAATGCCTAGACTTATCAAGTTCTTGTTTATATGGAATAACTTTAAATAGATCGGTTCTGAAGACAATAAAAGTAGTCATGGATATAAGGTGCAAGGTAGTTTGTATGATAATATTTTGAAATGATAGTAAGTTTAAAATTTTTAACTCTGCCATAGGTTGGAGGGTTGTTTTCTTGAAAATAGATAACGTGGTTTACTTTTGATCCTTGATACTATAAAGTACTCAAGCATGGCTTGTGTTGTAAATCCTCATATATTGTTTGTGAAAATATATATATGAAGTATGTCTATTTGATAAACATTTATGAATAATCAGCTTTTATTTATATTTCTAAGAATCATTTGTTAGTAAAACTTTAGTAAAATTTTGCCAATTATTGAAACTTAAAGGTAAGGTTTGAAAAGTTAAAGAGGTTATTCTCAATGGAATCAATCATTGCTTAGAAATAAATTCCGTTTCTTTTTTTTTTTTTTTTTATTTAAGAAAAAAAAACTATTTATTTATTTATTGTTTTTTTTTCCCCTTGAAACTCATTGGTTATAAATAACCACAATGGGTTTGGATGCGTTTATGAAAAACGAGTGTATTTAGTTCGATCAGTGAATGTGAGTATGGGTAGAACATTGTATGACGAGCTTCTGTAATGAGAACTCATTGTAATTTATTTATCAAGTTTATGTATCAATCAATTTTAGATTTTTAGGTGTTAAACACACCGAAGTTGGTTAATGAGTTCATGATTTGGTGGTAAACTTTTGATACGATTATGAATCTGTAATTCGTTATCAAGTTAGGATGACGACTTCCTTGATTTGATACCAAGTTGATGATTTGATAACAAGTTTATGATTTGATTAGGAGTTTATGATTTGCAAATGAAATCACATTCTGATGAAAAGTTTGAAAACATTTTAGGTAATGATATCGTGTAGAGATACTTTGAGCGTAAACGTTCGATTAGCAAATCAAACGGTTACATTGACTTATCAAAGTAGTATGTCCGTTAACTTTTATGAAGACGTGACTACCTATAAGTTGACACTCACTTTTGAGAGTTCCCAGGTAAGTAACAGATCCAGCGGTAGGTTTGGATTTATACGAATACTTGCCTTAGACAGAACATCTCAAAAGTACAGGTGTCCACTCTTCCAGTATTACACGTGTTCAGTTTTGGGACTTAGACTTTGACGAGAATTCGAACACCAATGATAATTCTTTGATTTCAAATTTGCTTATTCAATTGAGGCTAGGCATTATGCATTAGAAATTGAATTTAGATATTTGATTTTTCATTGAGCTATATGTGTATAAAAATCAAGAAGATAAAGTTAACACTTACGTATTCATGTAGCACTTTATGAAGTGCTAAAATATATATTGAATAATAACATGAGAGGACTCATGTTTATATTATGAATTGCTTAAAAGATTAATGATAACATGAGAGGACTCGTGTTTGTATTATGATGTGCTAACAGTTGATGAATACTAACATGAGAGGACTCATGTTTATATTATGAAATGCTAAACGAGACTTAATAGTAACATGAGATGACTCATGTTTAGGGTGCTTAGTTATAGACTAGGTCATCCATTTCTAATAACCTAATTCCCTATAACCATGGCTCTGATACCAATCTGTCACACCCCGACCGATGGCGGAATCATCGAGGCGGACGAAAGTGGATGATTGCTCATAGCTCATGGTACTAAAAATAGTTTAAATATTATTAAATTCAATTATCCAAACAAGACTAAATGAATATCCAAACAAACAAACCAAACAGAACAAATGAAAAAGTCTACTTTATGTTATTTAACTAGGTCCATGTCCCTAAGCGTTTGGCATCCAAAGTTCCTAACTTGCTCTTCCTGAAATCATGTGAAAAATAATTGGTCAGCTAACGAATTAGCTGGTGAGTAAACATAGGTTTGAAATACATATAGATACACTGATAAAAAGTCAATTCATGTCGTTATGTCTAAACTTATAAATGCAAAACATGTACATACAAGATAACAACGCATAATCAAACCTTGAACAATGATAAGGGGGGGTCTACTTGATAATGATACTCAGTTATAATCACCCAAGAATCAGGGGGGTGGGTCCTTTCGACCAATAGATCTACCATTAGTAACTGTCGGTTTCTACAAATTAATGATTACGCTTGAACAAAAATTGCTATCAGGCTATGAACACATAATTTGCAAGTAAAGACATAACATGAATTGTTTAAATGAAATAACTGATCAAAATGAATAACTGAACAATGAAATCTGATAACTGAAATCTGAAATCTGATTTAAATACGTCACATGATATCACCCCAAATTGAAAACCAGAAAAGGGGCTATGAATACTCACGTGATAATTCTTGATCGACTGAAAATGAATAAAACTTGAAAACGTCACCGGATATTCCTTAAGGATCACCTAAAGGATTTATCCTATGTTAGAACGATAACTGAAAACTAACTTGAAGTCTAGGGTTCTAATTTGGAATATGGGTTTAAGTCGTTGATTGTTATAATTTGAAAATATATAATACATAATATTAATAGCTTTATTTTAACATTGATTCAAAATGAAATATGGTGATTAAATTGTACATAAACCCTTTCTCTTTACGAAAGCGATTAAAATAAATGGTCCGTTAAATACACGACCATTTTTGATAAAAGTGACTAATTAACTTGAATAAATAATCATATGTATTTAATAATAAATATCTATTAAACCATAGTCTTAAATGAATAATCATGTTTAAAATAAATCTAGTATTTAGTAAAAACCAGTAAGTAGACTTTTTATAAAAATCCAAACGTCCATTTGAAAATTTTAAATCTAACAAGTTTTATCATTGTATATATATATTTTTAGACTTATAAAACTTTTACCAATAGCTTTATAAATAATCCCACATAATTACTAAAATGATTATAGGAAGTTAATTAAATTGTAAAACTTGGAATTAAAAATAAAAACACAAAACAGTGCCAACCAGACTCGAACCCGCGACCTCGTGAGGTTTATATCAGCACACGACCACCAGACCACTAACCACTTTGTTGATTTAATCTGAAAATAAACTATTTTAATCTTTTTGTTCCTTAAACCCATTATATATAAACCCTAGAATCTGATCACCTACAAATTGATCCTTGAAACGAATCTGTAAATGAAATCGAATATCACTACGATATTTAGCATAGGATAACGATCAAAACGAGGTATTTAAGTACCTGAATTGATTAAAGATTGAAGAAAATGAAAAAAAAATGAAGAACACGCTGCTTCAGATCAAATTGACACTGCAAATGTTGTTGATAACAAAATTAAACGCACAGATTTACTTAATGATGGACGATAAACAAAAGCCCTATGAATTTGAGATTTGAAACAGACCTGGAGTATGTTGTCGATTAGGAGCAGGGATGACGATGAACAGCGGATTAATTCGGCTGCTGTGTGTGTTTATAAGTGATATTGTTATTGTAGAAAGTTAATGTGAAGTCTTATGAGTGTTTTGGGCTGTATTTATAGAGCTGGAATAGGTTAAATCGATCAGATTGAAATTGAGTTGATCTTGTTGAAGATAAGTTCAATTCGAATGATTTGTTACGATAATCGTTAATTAAACTTGTTCATATCCTTAAAATCGACTGCGACAGTGTTTTAGATTAGACTAATTTGATCTTTATAGTTTGATTTAGTTGAATTTAGATCGCACACGGCCGGAAAATGTGGGTATTGATTTGGATTGTGATATGAACCGGTATAGTGTCGTTTTTGATTAGTACCAAGTTCGAATCTCATGGATAAGTGATAAGGATGGCTAAATCGGGTTTAATTGAGACAGATTTAGCGATTCGGGTCTTCGCCGGAGCTCCACCGGACTCGCCGGACTTGCTGGCCGGAAAAACGGGAGTGGGGGTTGACTGGGTTGGGTAATTATATTAATTTACATATGTAGTCCCTGTATTTTGAGTTGTTTAAACCTTTTAATACAAGGTTTTAATTTAGTTTTAGAAATTACATAAATGGTCCCTTTAGTTAGTTTTATAAATTAGAACTCAACTTAACTAACTAAAATGTTCTAACTAAATTTAGAGCATGTCATTTAGCCATATAGGATTTCGTTTAATACAACTTTGGTTATTTAATCACCCCTTTAAGTTAGTTTGCCAATTAAAATGAACATCAAACTTTTATAAAATGACTCTCCAAGAATATTTTAGTTTATTTTATAAAATCAACTAATTTATGGAGAAGTATTATAAATGAGTTTATTTATTAAATTATCGATTTTCTAATGCATGTTTAAATGACAAACTCAACGATTTATTTGAAATAGTATAATCTAAATTAAGTGTACTAACAACGTTTTGTATTTCCTGATTGTTTGAAGAGGTTACATGGATCTTAAATCGGGTTCGGGTTATAATAGAATCAGGACAGATGTCACAATCTTACGAATCTTTATGTCACATTAGCAACTCGAAATGAACATTAGTATAATGTAGTACGCCTTACAGCTCCTAAGAACACCTTACACCACCGTACGAAACGTTAAAACTCCATAATAAACCTAATGAATTCGTCCGAGTCCTTTGAACATCGTACGACAACTCAGGAGATGTTATGGCTCAGTATACGGCACGAGCAACATGAAAAGCACGTTAGAATAATGTAGGACGCGTTACAACTCCTAAGAACACCTTACATCACAGTACAAAACTTTAAAACTCCATAATAAACCAAATTAATTCGTACGAGTCCTTTGAACATCGTACGACAACTTAGGACATCTTACGACTCTTTATGCCACATTGGCAACATGAAAAGCATGTTAGAATAATGTAGGACATGTTACAACTCCTAAGAACACCTTACATCACCATACAAAACTTTAAAACTCCATAATAAACCTAATGAATTTGTACGAGTCCTTTGAACATCGTTCGACAACTTAGGACATCTTACGACTCTTTATGCCACATTAGCAAATCGAAAAGAACGTTAGTATAATGTAGAACGCGTTACAGCTCCTAAGAACACCTTACACCACCGTACGAAACATTAAAACTCCATAATAAACCTAATGAATTCGTCTGAGTCCTTTGAACATCGTACGACAACTTAGGACATCTTACGACTCTTTATGCCACATTAGCTACTCGAAATGAACATTAGTATAATGTAGTACGCCTTACAGCTCCTAAGAACACCTTACACCACCGTACGAAACGTTAAAACTCCATAATAAACCTAATGAATTCGTCCGAGTCCTTTGAACATCGTACGACAACTCAGGAGATGTTACGGCTCACTATACGGCACTAGCAACATGAAAAGCACGTTAGAATAATGTAGGACGCGTTCCAACTCTTAAGAACACCTTACATCATCGTACAAAACTTTAAAACTCCATAATAAACCAAATTAATTCGTACGAGTCCTTTGAACATCGTACGGCAACTTAGGACATCTTACGACTCTTTATGCCACATTAGCAACTTGAAAAGCATGTTAGAATAATGTAGGACGCATTACAACTCCTAAGAACAACTTACATCACCGTACAAAAAATTAAAACTCCATAATAAACCTAATGCATTTGTACGAGTCCTTTGAACATCGTACGACAACTTAGGACATCTTACGACTCTTTATGCCACATTCGCAAATCGAAAAGAACGTTAGTATAATGTAGAACGCGTTACAGCTCCTAAGAACACCTTACACCACCGTACGAAACATTAAACCTCCATAATAAACCTAATGAATTCGTCTGAGTTCTTTGAACATCGTACGACAACTTAGGACATCTTACGAATCTTTATGTCACATTAGCAACTCGAAATGAACATTAGTATAATGTAGTACGCCTTACAGCTCCTAAGAACACCTTACACCACCGTACGAAACGTTAAAACTCCATAATAAACCTAATGAATTCGTCCAAGTCCTTTGAACATCGTACGACAACTCAGGAGATGTTATGGCTCAGTATAAGGCACGAGCAACATGAAAAGCACGTTAGAATAATGTAGGACGTGTTACAACTCCTAAGAACACCTTACATCACAGTACAAAACTTTAAAACTCCATAATAAACCAAATTAATTCGTACGAGTCCTTTGAACATCGTACGACAACTTAGGACATCTTACGACTCTTTATGCCACATTAGCAACATGAAAAGCATGTTAGAATAATGTAGGACATGTTACAACTCCTAAGAACACCTTACATCACCATACAAAACTTTAAAACTCCATAATAAACCTAATGAATTTGTACGAGTCCTTTGAACATCGTACGACAACTTAGGACATCTTACGACTCTTTATGCCACATTAGCTACTCGAAATGAACATTAGTATAATGTAGTACGCCTTACAGCTCCTAAGAACACCTTACACCACCGTACGAAACGTTAAAACTCCATAATAAACCTAATGAATTCGTCCGAGTCCTTTGAACATCGTACGACAACTCAGGAGATGTTATGGCTCAGTATAAGGCACGAGCAACATGAAAAGCACGTTAGAATAATGTAGGACGTGTTACAACTCCTAAGAACACCTTACATCACAGTACAAAACTTTAAAACTCCATAATAAACCAAATTAATTCGTACGAGTCCTTTGAACATCGTACGACAACTTAGGACATCTTACGACTCTTTATGCCACATTAGCAACATGAAAAGCATGTTAGAATAATGTAGGACATGTTACAACTCCTAAGAACACCTTACATCACCATACAAAACTTTAAAACTCCATAATAAACCTAATGAATTTGTACGAGTCCTTTGAACATCGTTCGACAACTTAGGACATCTTACGACTCTTTATGCCACATTAGCAAATCGAAAAGAACGTTAGTATAATGCAGAACGCGTTACAGCTCCTAAGAACACCTTACACCACCGTACGAAACATTAAAACTCCATAATAAACCTAATGAATTCGTCTGAGTCCTTTGAACATCGTACGACAACTTAGGACATCTTACGAGTCTTTATGCCACATTAGCTACTCGAAATGAACATTAGTATAATGTAGTACGCCTTACAGCTCCTAAGAACACCTTACACCACCGTACGAAACGTTAAAACTCCATAATAAACCTAATGAATTCGTCCGAGTCCTTTGAACATCGTACGACAACTCAGGAGATGTTACGGCTCACTATACGGCACTAGCAACATGAAAAGCACGTTAGAATAATGTAGGACGCGTTCCAACTCTTAAGAACACCTTACATCATCGTACAAAACTTTAAAACTCCATAATAAACCAAATTAATTCGTACGAGTCCTTTGAACATCGTACGGCAACTTAGGACATCTTACGACTCTTTATGCCACATTAGCAACTTGAAAAGCATGTTAGAATAATGTAGGACGCGTTACAACTCCTAAGAACAACTTACATCACCGTACAAAAATTTAAAACTCCATAATAAACCTAATGAATTTGTACGAGTCCTTTGAACATCGTACGACAACTTAGGACATCTTACGACTCTTTATGCCACATTCGCAAATCGAAAAGAACGTTAGTATAATGTAGAACGCGTTACAGCTCCTAAGAACACCTTACACCACCGTACGAAACATTAAACCTCCATAATAAACCTAATGAATTCGTCTGAGTCCTTTGAACATCGTACGACAACTTAGGACATCTTACGAATCTTTATGCCACATTAGCAACTCGAAATGAACATTAGTATAATGTAGTACGCCTTACAGCTCCTAAGAACACCTTACACCACCGTACGAAACGTTAAAACTCCATAATAAACCTAATGAATTCGTCCGAGTCCTTTGAACATCGTACGACAACTCAGGAGATGTTATGGCTCAGTATAAGGCACGAGCAACATGAAAAGCACGTTAGAATAATGTAGGACGTGTTACAACTCCTAAGAACACCTTACATCACAGTACAAAACTTTAAAACTCCATAATAAACTAAATTAATTCGTACGAGTCCTTTGAACATCGTACGACAACTTAGGACATCTTACGACTCTTTATGCCACATTAGCAACATGAAAAGCATGTTAGAATAATGTAGGACATGTTACAACTCCTAAGAACACCTTACATCACCATACAAAACTTTAAAACTCCATAATAAACCTAATGAATTTGTACGAGTCCTTTGAACATCGTTCGACAACTTAGGACATCTTACGACTCTTTATGCCACATTAGCAAATCGAAAAGAACGTTAGTATAATGTAGAACGCGTTACAGCTCCTAAGAACACCTTACACCACCGTACGAAACATTAAAACTCCATAATAAACCTAATGAATTCGTCTGAGTCCTTTGAACATCGTACGACAACTTAGGACATCTTACGACTCTTTATGCCACATTAGCTACTCGAAATGAACATTAGTATAATGTAGTACGCCTTACAGCTCCTAAGAACACCTTACACCACCGTACGAAACGTTAAAACTCCATAATAAACCTAATGAATTCGTCCGAGTCCTTTGAACATCGTACGACAACTCAGGAGATGTTACGGCTCACTATACGGCACTAGCAACATGAAAAGCACGTTAGAATAATGTAGGACGCGTTCCAACTCTTAAGAACACCTTACATCATCGTACAAAACTTTAAAACTCCATAATAAACCAAATTAATTCGTACGAGTCCTTTGAACATCGTACGACAACTTAGGACATCTTACGACTCTTTATGCCACATTAGCAACATGAAAAGCATGTTAGAATAATGTAGGACATGTTACAACTCCTAAGAACACCTTACATCACCATACAAAACTTTAAAACTCCATAATAAACCTAATGAATTTGTACGAGTCCTTTGAACATCGTACGACAAATTAGGACATCTTACGACTCTTTATGCCACATTAGCAAATCGAAAAGAACGTTAGTATAATGTAGAACGCGTTACAGCTCCTAAGAACACCTTACACCACCGTACGAAACATTAAAACTCCATAATAAACCTAATGAATTCGTCTGAGTCCTTTGAACATCGTACGACAACTTAGGACATCTCACGACTCTTTATGCCAGATTAGCAACTCGAAATGAACATTAGTACAATGTAGTACGCCTTACAGCTCCTAAGAACACCTTACACCACCGTACGAAACGTTAAAACTCCATAATAAACCTAATGAATTCGTCCGAATCCTTTGAACATCGTACGACAACTCAGGAGATGTTACGGCTCACTATACGGCACTAGCAACATGAAAAGCACGTTAGAATAATGTAGGACGCGTTCCAACTCTTAAGAACACCTTACATCATCGTACAAAACTTCAAAACTCCATAATAAACCAAATTAATTCGTACGAGTCCTTTGAACATCGTACGGCAACTTAGGAGATGTTACAGCTCAGTATACATCATTAGCAACATGAAAAGCACGTTAGAATAATTTAGGACGCGTTACAACTCCTAAGAACACCTTACATCATCGTACAAAACTTTAAAACTCCATAATAAACCTAATTAATTCGTACGAGTCCTCTGAACATCGTAAGACAACTTAGGACATCTTACGACTCTTTATGCCACATTAGCAACATGAAAAGCACATTAGAATAATGTAGGACGCGTTACAACTCCTAAGAACACCTTATATCACCATACAAAACTTTAAAACTCCATAATAAACGTAATTAATTCGTACGAGTCCTTTGAACATCGTACGACAACTTAAGACATCTTAAGACTCTTTATGCCACATTAGCAACTCGAAAAGAACGTTAGTACAATGTAGGACGCGTTACAGCTCCTAAGAACACCTTACACCACCGTATGAAACATTAAAACTCCATAATAAACCTAATGAATTCGTCTGAGTCCTTTGAACATCGTACGACAACTTAGGACATCTTACGAATCTTTATGCCACATTAGCAACTCGAAATGAACATTAGTATAATGTAGTACGCCTTACAGCTCCTAAGAACACCTTACACCACCGTACAAAACGTTAAAACTCCATAATAAACCTAATGAATTCGTCCGAGTCCTTTGAACATCGTACGACAACTCAGGAGATGTTACGGCTCACTATACGGCACTAGCAACATGAAAAGCACGTTAGAATAATGTAGGACGCGTTCCAACTCTTAAGAACACCTTACATCATCGTACAAAACTTTAAAACTCCATAATAAACCAAATTAATTCGTACGAGTCCTTTGAACATCGTACGGCAACTTAGGACATCTTACGACTCTTTATGCCACATTAGCAACTTGAAAAGCATGTTAGAATAATGTAGGACGCGGTACAACTCCTAAGAACACCTTACATCACCGTACAAAACTTTAAAACTCCATAATAAACCAAATTAATTCGTACGAGTCCTTTGAACATCGTACGACTACTTAGGACATCTTACGACTCTTTATGCCACATTACCAACATGAAAAGCATGTTAGAATAATGTAGGACGCCTTACAGCTCCTAAGAACACCTTACACCACCGTACAAAACGTTAAAACTCCATAATAAACCTAATGAATTCGTCCGAGTCCTTTGAACATCGTACGACAACTCAGGAGATGTTTTGGCTCAGTATACGGCACGAGCAACATGAAAAGCACGTTAGAATAATGTAGGACGCGTTACAACTCCTAAGAACACCTTACATCACAGTACAAAACTTTAAAACTCCATAATAAACCAAATTAATTCGTACGAGTCCTTTGAACATCGTACGACAACTTAGGACATCTTACGACTCTTTATGCCACATTAGCAACATGAAAAGCATGTTAGAATAATGTAGGACATGTTACAACTCCTAAGAACACCTTACATCACCATACAAAACTTTAAAACTCCATAATAAACCTAATGAATTTGTACGAGTCCTTTGAACATCGTACGACAAATTAGGACATCTTACGACTCTTTATGCCACATTAGCAAATCGAAAAGAACGTTAGTATAATGTAGAACGCGTTACAGCTCCTAAGAACACCTTACACCACCGTACGAAACATTAAAACTCCATAATAAACCTAATGAATTCGTCTGAGTCCTTTGAACATCGTACGACAACTTAGGACATCTTACGACTCTTTATGCCACATTAGCAACTCGAAATGAACATTAGTACAATGTAGTACGCCTTACAGCTCCTAAGAACACCTTACACCACCGTACGAAACGTTAAAACTCCATAATAAACCTAATGAATTCGTCCGAGTCCTTTGAACATCGTACGACAACTCAGGAGATGTTACGGTTCACTATACGGCACTAGCAACATGAAAAGCACGTTAGAATAATGTAGGACGCGTTCCAACTCTTAAGAACACCTTACATCATCGTACAAAACTTTAAAACTCCATAATAAACCAAATTAATTCGTACGAGTCCTTTGAACATCGTACGGCAACTTAGGACATCTTACGACTCTTTATGCCACATTAGCAACTTGAAAAGCATGTTAGAATAATGTAGGACGCGGTACAACTCCTAAGAACACCTTACATCACCGTACAAAACTTTAAAACTCCATAATAAACCAAATTAATTCGTACGAGTCCTTTGAACATCGTACGACTACTTAGGACATCTTACGACTCTTTATGCCACATTACCAACATGAAAAGCATGTTAGAATAATGTAGGACGCGTTACAGCTCCTAAGAACACCTTAAACCACCGTACGAAACATTAAAACTCCATAATAAACCTAATGAATCGTCCGAGTCCTTTGAACATCGTACGACAACTTAGGAGATCTTAAGACTCTTTATGCCACATTAGCAACTCGAAAAGAACGTTAGTATGATGTAGGACGCCTTACAGCTCCTAAGATCACCTTACACCACCGTACGAAACATTAAAACTCCGTAATAAACCTAATGAATTCGTCCGAGTCCTTTGAACATCGTACGACAACTCAGGAGATGTTACAGCTCAGTATACATCATTAGCAACATGAAAAGCACGTTAGAATAATTTAGGACGCGTTACAACTCCTAAGAACACCTTACATCATCGTACAAAACTTTAAAACTCCATAATAAACCAAATTAATTCGTACGAGTCCTTTGAACATCGTACGACAACTTAGGACATCTTACGACTCTTTATGCCACATTAGCAACATGAAAAGCATGTTAGAATAATGTAGGACATGTTACAACTCCTAAGAACACCTTACATCACCATACAAAACTTTAAAACTCCATAATAAACGTAATTAATTCGTACGAGTCCTTTGAACATCGTACGACAACTTAAGACATCTTAAGACTCTTTATGCCACATTAGCAACTCGAAAAGAACGTTAGTACAATGTAGGACGCGTTACAGCTCCTAAGAACACCTTACACCACCGTATGAAACATTAAAACTCCATAATAAACCTAATGAATTCGTCTGAGTCCTTTGAACATCGTACGACAACTTAGGACATCTTACGAATCTTTATGCCACATTAGCAACTCGAAATGAACATTAGTATAATGTAGTACGCCTTACAGCTCCTAAGAACACCTTACACCACCGTACAAAACGTTAAAACTCCATAATAAACCTAATGAATTCGTCCGAGTCCTTTGAACATCGTACGACAACTCAGGAGATGTTACGGCTCACTATACGGCACTAGCAACATGAAAAGCACGTTAGAATAATGTAGGACGCGTTCCAACTCTTAAGAACACCTTACATCATCGTACAAAACTTTAAAACTCCATAATAAACCAAATTAATTCGTACGAGTCCTTTGAACATCGTACGGCAACTTAGGACATCTTACGACTCTTTATGCCACATTAGCAACTTGAAAAGCATGTTAGAATAATGTAGGACGCGGTACAACTCCTAAGAACACCTTACATCACCGTACAAAACTTTAAAACTCCATAATAAACCAAATTAATTCGTACGAGTCCTTTGAACATCGTACGACTACTTAGGACATCTTACGACTCTTTATGCCACATTACCAACATGAAAAGCATGTTAGAATAATGTAGGACGCCTTACAGCTCCTAAGAACACCTTACACCACCGTACAAAACGTTAAAACTCCATAATAAACCTAATGAATTCGTCCGAGTCCTTTGAACATCGTACGACAACTCAGGAGATGTTTTGGCTCAGTATACGGCACGAGCAACATGAAAAGCACGTTAGAATAATGTAGGACGCGTTACAACTCCTAAGAACACCTTACATCACAGTACAAAACTTTAAAACTCCATAATAAACCAAATTAATTCGTACGAGTCCTTTGAACATCGTACGACAACTTAGGACATCTTACGACTCTTTATGCCACATTAGCAACATGAAAAGCATGTTAGAATAATGTAGGACATGTTACAACTCCTAAGAACACCTTACATCACCATACAAAACTTTAAAACTCCATAATAAACCTAATGAATTTGTACGAGTCCTTTGAACATCGTACGACAAATTAGGACATCTTACGACTCTTTATGCCACATTAGCAAATCGAAAAGAACGTTAGTATAATGTAGAACGCGTTACAGCTCCTAAGAACACCTTACACCACCGTACGAAACATTAAAACTCCATAATAAACCTAATGAATTCGTCTGAGTCCTTTGAACATCGTACGACAACTTAGGACATCTTACGACTCTTTATGCCACATTAGCAACTCGAAATGAACATTAGTACAATGTAGTACGCCTTACAGCTCCTAAGAACACCTTACACCACCGTACGAAACGTTAAAACTCCATAATAAACCTAATGAATTCGTCCGAGTCCTTTGAACATCGTACGACAACTCAGGAGATGTTACGGTTCACTATACGGCACTAGCAACATGAAAAGCACGTTAGAATAATGTAGGACGCGTTCCAACTCTTAAGAACACCTTACATCATCGTACAAAACTTTAAAACTCCATAATAAACCAAATTAATTCGTACGAGTCCTTTGAACATCGTACGGCAACTTAGGACATCTTACGACTCTTTATGCCACATTAGCAACTTGAAAAGCATGTTAGAATAATGTAGGACGCGGTACAACTCCTAAGAACACCTTACATCACCGTACAAAACTTTAAAACTCCATAATAAACCAAATTAATTCGTACGAGTCCTTTGAACATCGTACGACTACTTAGGACATCTTACGACTCTTTATGCCACATTACCAACATGAAAAGCATGTTAGAATAATGTAGGACGCGTTACAGCTCCTAAGAACACCTTAAACCACCGTACGAAACATTAAAACTCCATAATAAACCTAATGAATCGTCCGAGTCCTTTGAACATCGTACGACAACTTAGGAGATCTTAAGACTCTTTATGCCACATTAGCAACTCGAAAAGAACGTTAGTATGATGTAGGACGCCTTACAGCTCCTAAGATCACCTTACACCACCGTACGAAACATTAAAACTCCGTAATAAACCTAATGAATTCGTCCGAGTCCTTTGAACATCGTACGACAACTCAGGAGATGTTACAGCTCAGTATACATCATTAGCAACATGAAAAGCACGTTAGAATAATTTAGGACGCGTTACAACTCCTAAGAACACCTTACATCATCGTACAAAACTTTAAAACTCCATAATAAACCAAATTAATTCGTACGAGTCCTTTGAACATCGTACGACAACTTAGGACATCTTACGACTCTTTATGCCACATTAGCAACATGAAAAGCATGTTAGAATAATGTAGGACATGTTACAACTCCTAAGAACACCTTACATCACCATACAAAACTTTAAAACTCCATAATAAACCTAATGAATTTGTACGAGTCCTTTGAACATCGTACGACAAATTAGGACATCTTACGACTCTTTATGCCACATTAGCAAATCGAAAAGAACGTTAGTATAATGTAGAACGCGTTACAGCTCCTAAGAACACCTTACACCACCGTACGAAACATTAAAACTCCATAATAAACCTAATGAATTCGTCTGAGTCCTTTGAACATCGTACGACAACTTAGGACATCTTACGACTCTTTATGCCACATTAGCAACTCGAAATGAACATTAGTACAATGTAGTACGCCTTACAGCTCCTAAGAACACCTTACACCACCGTACGAAACGTTAAAACTCCATAATAAACCTAATGAATTCGTCCGAGTCCTTTGAACATCGTACGACAACTCAGGAGATGTTACGGTTCACTATACGGCACTAGCAACATGAAAAGCACGTTAGAATAATGTAGGACGCGTTCCAACTCTTAAGAACACCTTACATCATCGTACAAAACTTTAAAACTCCATAATAAACCAAATTAATTCGTACGAGTCCTTTGAACATCGTACGGCAACTTAGGACATCTTACGACTCTTTATGCCACATTAGCAACTTGAAAAGCATGTTAGAATAATGTAGGACGCGGTACAACTCCTAAGAACACCTTACATCACCGTACAAAACTTTAAAACTCCATAATAAACCAAATTAATTCGTACGAGTCCTTTGAACATCGTACGACTACTTAGGACATCTTACGACTCTTTATGCCACATTACCAACATGAAAAGCATGTTTGAATAATGTAGGACGCGTTACAGCTCCTAAGAACACCTTAAACCACCGTACGAAACATTAAAACTCCATAATAAACCTAATGAATCGTCCGAGTCCTTTGAACATCGTACGACAACTTAGGAGATCTTAAGACTCTTTATGCCACATTAGCAACTCGAAAAGAACGTTAGTATGATGTAGGACGCCTTACAGCTCCTAAGATCACCTTACACCACCGTACGAAACATTAAAACTCCGTAATAAACCTAATGAATTCGTCCGAGTCCTTTGAACATCGTACGACAACTCAGGAGATGTTACAGCTCAGTATACATCATTAGCAACATGAAAAGCACGTTAGAATAATTTAGGACGCGTTACAACTCCTAAGAACACCTTACATCATCGTACAAAACTTTAAAACTCCATAATAAACCAAATTAATTCGTACGAGTCCTTTGAACATCGTACGACAACTTAGGACATCTTACGACTCTTTATGCCACATTAGCAACATGAAAAGCATGTTAGAATAATGTAGGACATGTTACAACTCCTAAGAACACCTTACATCACCATACAAAACTTTAAAACTCCATAATAAACCTAATGAATTTGTACGAGTCCTTTGAACATCGTACGACAAATTAGGACATCTTACGACTCTTTATGCCACATTAGCAAATCGAAAAGAACGTTAGTATAATGTAGAACGCGTTACAGCTCCTAAGAACACCTTACACCACCGTACGAAACATTAAAACTCCATAATAAACCTAATGAATTCGTCTGAGTCCTTTGAACATCGTACGACAACTTAGGACATCTTACGACTCTTTATGCCACATTAGCAACTCGAAATGAACATTAGTACAATGTAGTACGCCTTACAGCTCCTAAGAACACCTTACACCACCGTACGAAACGTTAAAACTCCATAATAAACCTAATGAATTCGTCCGAGTCCTTTGAACATCGTACGACAACTCAGGAGATGTTACGGCTCACTATACGGCACTAGCAACATGAAAAGCACGTTAGAATAATGTAGGACGCGTTCCAACTCTTAAGAACACCTTACATCATCGTACAAAACTTTAAAACTCCATAATAAACCAAATTAATTCGTACGAGTCCTTTGAACATCGTACGGCAACTTAGGACATCTTACGACTCTTTATGCCACATTAGCAACTTGAAAAGCATGTTAGAATAATGTAGGACGCGGTACAACTCCTAAGAACACCTTACATCACCGTACAAAACTTTAAAACTCCATAATAAACCAAATTAATTCGTACGAGTCCTTTGAACATCGTACGACTACTTAGGACATCTTACGACTCTTTATGCCACATTACCAACATGAAAAGCATGTTAGAATAATGTAGGACGCGTTACAGCTCCTAAGAACACCTTACACCACCGTACGAAACATTAAAACTCCATAATAAACCTAATGAATCGTCCGAGTCCTTTGAACATCGTACGACAACTTAGGAGATCTTAAGACTCTTTATGCCACATTAGCAACTCGAAAAGAACGTTAGTATGATGTAGGACGCCTTACAGCTCCTAAGATCACCTTACACCACCGTACGAAACATTAAAACTCCGTAATAAACCTAATGAATTCGTCCGAGTCCTTTGAACATCGTACGACAACTCAGGAGATGTTACAGCTCAGTATACATCATTAGCAACATGAAAAGCACGTTAGAATAATTTAGGACGCGTTACAACTCCTAAGAACACCTTACATCATCGTACAAAACTTTAAAACTCCATAATAAACCTAATTAATTCGTACGAGTCCTCTGAACATCGTACGACAACTTAGGACATCTTACGACTCTTTATGCCACATTAGCAACATGAAAAGCACATTAGAATAATGTAGGACGCGTTACAACTCCTAAGAACACCTTATATCACCATACAAAACTTTAAAACTCCATAATAAACGTAATTAATTCGTACGAGTCCTTTGAACATCGTACGACAACTTAAGACATCTTAAGACTCTTTATGCCACATTAGCAACTCGAAAAGAACGTTAGTACAATGTAGGACGCGTTACAGCTCCTAAGAACACCTTACACCACCGTATGAAACATTAAAACTCCATAATAAACCTAATGAATTCGTCTGAGTCCTTTGAACATCGTACGACAACTTAGGACATCTTACGAATCTTTATGCCACATTAGCAACTCGAAATGAACATTAGTATAATGTAGTATGCCTTACAGCTCCTAAGAACACCTTACACCACCGTACGAAACGTTAAAACTCCATAATAATCCTAATGAATTCGTCCGAGTCCTTTGAACATCGTACGACAACTCAGGAGATGTTATGGCTCAGTATACGGCACGAGCAACATGAAAAGCACGTTAGAATAATGTAGGACGCGTTACAACTCCTAAGAACACCTTACATCACAGTACAAAACTTTAAAACTCCATAATAAACCAAATTAATTCGTACGAGTCCTTTGAACATCGTACGACAACTTAGGACATCTTACGACTCTTTATGCCACATTAGCAACATGAAAAGCATGTTAGAATAATGTAGGACATGTTACAACTCCTAAGAACACCTTACATCACCATACAAAACTTTAAAACTCCATAATAAACCTAATGAATTTGTACGAGTCCTTTGAACATCGTACGACAAATTAGGACATCTTACGACTCTTTATGCCACATTAGCAAATCGAAAAGAACGTTAGTATAATGTAGAACGCGTTACAGCTCCTAAGAACACCTTACACCACCGTACGAAACATTAAAACTCCATAATAAACCTAATGAATTCGTCTGAGTCCTTTGAACATCGTACGACAACTTAGGACATCTTACGACTCTTTATGCCACATTAGCAACTTGAAATGAACATTAGTACAATGTAGTACGCCTTACAGCTCCTAAGAACACCTTACACCACCGTATGAAACGTTAAAACTCCATAATAAACCTAATGAATTCGTCCGAGTCCTTTGAACATCGTACGACAACTCAGGAGATGTTACGGCTCACTATACGGCACTAGCAAGATGAAAAGCACGTTAGAATAATGTAGGACGCGTTCCAACTCTTAAGAACACCTTACATCATCGTACAAAACTTTAAAACTCCATAATAAACCAAATTAATTCGTACGAGTCCTTTGAACATCGTACGGCAACTTAGGACATCTTACGACTCTTTATGCCACATTAGCAACTTGAAAAGCATGTTAGAATAATGTAGGACGCGGTACAACTCCTAAGAACACCTTACATCAGCGTACAAAACTTTAAAACTCCATAATAAACCAAATTAATTCGTACGAGTCCTTTGAACATCGTACGACTACTTAGGACATCTTACGACTCTTTATGCCACATTACCAACATGAAAAGCATGTTAGAATAATGGACGCGTTACAGCTCCTAAGAACACCTTACACCACCGTACGAAACATTAAAACTCCATAATAAACCTAATGAATCGTCCGAGTCCTTTGAACATCGTACGACAACTTAGGAGATCTTAAGACTCTTTATGCCACATTAGCAACTCGAAAAGAACGTTAGTATGATGTAGGACGCCTTACAGCTCCTAAGATCACCTTACACCACCGTACGATACATTAAAACTCGTAATAAACCTAATGAATTCGTCCGAGTCCTTTGAACATCGTACGACAACTCAGGAGATGTTACAGCTCAGTATACATCATTAGCAACATGAAAAGCACGTTAGAATAATTTAGGACGCGTTACAACTCCTAAGAACACCTTACGTCATCGTACAAAACTTTAAAACTCCATAATAAACCTAATTAATTCATACGAGTCCTCTGAACATCGTACGACAACTTAGGACATCTTACGACTCTTTATGCCACATTAGCAACATGAAAAGCACATTAGAATAATGTAGGACGCGTTACAACTCCTAAGAACACCTTATATCACCATACAAAACTTTAAAACTCCATAATAAACGTAATTAATTCGTACGAGTCCTTTGAACATCGTACGACAA
This sequence comes from Tagetes erecta, assembly GCA_030867185.1. Classification (NCBI taxonomy): domain Eukaryota; kingdom Viridiplantae; phylum Streptophyta; class Magnoliopsida; order Asterales; family Asteraceae; genus Tagetes; species Tagetes erecta. The sequence continues at coordinate 42,467,671 of CM061487.1, read as the reverse complement.
CTTAAGACATCTTAAGACTCTTTATGCCACATTAGCAACTCGAAAAGAACGTTAGTACAATGTAGGACGCGTTACAGCTCCTAAGAACACCTTACACCACCGTATGAAACATTAAAACTCCATAATAAACCTAATGAATTCGTCTGAGTCCTTTGAACATCGTACGACAACTTAGGACATCTTACGAATCTTTATGCCACATTAGCAACTCGAAATGAACATTAGTATAATGTAGTACGCCTTACAGCTCCTAAGAACACCTTACACCACCGTACGAAACGTTAAAACTCCATAATAAACCTAATGAATTCGTCCGAGTCCTTTGAACATCGTACGACAACTCAGGAGATGTTATGGCTCAGTATACGGCACGAGCAACATGAAAAGCACGTTAGAATAATGTAGGACGCGTTACAACTCCTAAGAACACCTTACATCACAGTACAAAACTTTAAAACTCCATAATAAACCAAATTAATTCGTACGAGTCCTTTGAACATCGTACGACAACTTAGGACATCTTACGACTCTTTATGCCACATTAGCAACATGAAAAGCATGTTAGAATAATGTAGGACATGTTACAACTCCTAAGAACACCTTACATCACCATACAAAACTTTAAAACTCCATAATAAACCTAATGAATTTGTACGAGTCCTTTGAACATCGTACGACAAATTAGGACATCTTACGACTCTTTATGCCACATTAGCAAATCAAAAAGAACGTTAGTATAATGTAGAACGCGTTACAGCTCCTAAGAACACCTTACACCACCGTACGAAACATTAAAACTCCATAATAAACCTAATGAATTCGTCTGAGTCCTTTGAACATCGTACGACAACTTAGGACATCTTACGACTCTTTATGCCACATTAGCAACTCGAAATGAACATTAGTACAATGTAGTACGCCTTACAGCTCCTAAGAACACCTTACACCACCGTACGAAACGTTAAAACTCCATAATAAACCTAATGAATTCGTCCGAGTCCTTTGAACATCGTACGACAACTCAGGAGATGTTACGGCTCACTATACGGCACTAGCAACATGAAAAGCACGTTAGAATAATGTAGGACGCGTTCCAACTCTTAAGAACACCTTACATCATCGTACAAAACTTTAAAACTCCATAATAAACCAAATTAATTCGTACGAGTCCTTTGAATATCGTACGGCAACTTAGGACATCTTACGACTCTTTATGCCACATTAGCAACTTGAAAAGCATGTTAGAATAATGTAGGACGCGGTACAACTCCTAAGAACACCTCACATCACCGTACAAAACTTTAAAACTCCATAATAAACCAAGTTAATTCGTACGAGTCCTTTGAACATCGTACGACAACTTAGGACATCTTACGACTCTTTATGCCACATTACCAACATGAAAAGCATGTTAGAATAATGTAGGACGCGTTACAGCTCCTAAGAACACCTTACACCACCGTACGAAACATTAAAACTCCATAATAAACCTAATGAATCGTCCGAGTCCTTTGAACATCGTACGACAACTTAGGAGATCTTAAGACTCTTTATGCCACATTAGCAACTCGAAAAGAACTTTAGTATGATGTAGGACGCCTTACAGCTCCTAAGATCACCTTACACCACCGTACGATACATTAAAACTCCGTAATAAACCTAATGAATTCGTCCGAGTCCTTTGAACATCGTACGACAACTCAGGAGATGTTACAGCTCAGTATACATCATTAGCAACATGAAAAGCACGTTAGAATAATTTAGGATGCGTTACAGCTCCTAAGAACACCTTACGTCATCGTACAAAACTTTAAAACTCCATAATAAACCTAATTAATTCGTACGAGTCCTCTGAACATCGTACGACAACTTAGGACATCTTACGACTCTTTATGCCACATTAGCAACATGAAAAGCACATTAGAATAATGTAGGACGCGTTACAACTCCTAAGAACACCTTATATCACCATACAAAACTTTAAAACTCCATAATAAACGTAATTAATTCGTACGAGTCCTTTGAACATCGTACGACAACTTAAGACATCTTAAGACTCTTTATGCCACATTAGCAACTCGAAAAGAACGTTAGTACAATGTAGGACGCGTTACAGCTCCTAAGAACACCTTACACCACCGTATGAAACATTAAAACTCCATAATAAACCTAATGAATTCGTCTGAGTCCTTTGAACATCGTACGACAACTTAGGACATCTTACGAATCTTTATGCCACATTAGCAACTCGAAATGAACATTAGTATAATGTAGTACGCCTTACAGCTCCTAAGAACACCTTACACCACCGTACGAAACGTTAAAACTCCATAATAAACCTAATGAATTCGTCCGAGTCCTTTGAACATCGTACGACAACTCAGGAGATGTTATGGCTCAGTATACGGCACGAGCAACATGAAAAGCACGTTAGAATAATGTAGGACGCGTTACAACTCCTAAGAACACCTTACATCACCGTACAAAACTTTAAAACTCCATAATAAACCTAATGAATTCGTACGAGTCCTTTGAACATCGTACGACAACTTAGGACATCTTACGACTCTTTATGCCACATTAGCAACATGAAAAGCATGTTAGAATAATGTAGGACATGTTACAACTCCTAAGAACACCTTACATCACCCTACAAAACTTTAAAACTCCATAATAAACCTAATGAATTTGTGCGAGTCCTTTGAACATCGTACGACAAATTAGGACATCTTACGACTCTTTATGCCACATTAGCAAATCGAAAAGAACGTTAGTATAATGTAGAACGCGTTACAGCTCCTAAGAACACCTTACACCACCGTACGAAACATTAAAACTCCATAATAAACCTAATGAATTCGTCTGAGTCCTTTGAACATCGTACGACAACTTAGGACATCTTACGACTCTTTATGCCACATTAGCAACTCGAAATGAACATTAGTACAATGTAGTACGCCTTACAGCTCCTAAGAACACCTTACACCACCGTACGAAACGTTAAAACTCCATAATAAACCTAATGAATTCGTCCGAGTCCTTTGAACATCGTACGACAACTCAGGAGATGTTACGGCTCACTATACGGCACTAGCAACATGAAAAGCACGTTAGAATAATGTAGGACGCGTTCCAACTCTTAAGAACACCTTACATCATCGTACAAAACTTTAAAACTCCATAATAAACCAAATTAATTCGTACGAGTACTTTGAATATCGTACGGCAACTTAGGACATCTTACGACTCTTTATGCCACATTAGCAACTTGAAAAGCATGTTAGAATAATGTAGGACGCGGTACAACTCCTAAGAACACCTTACATCACCGTACAAAACTTTAAAACTCCATAATAAACCAAGTTAATTCGTACGAGTCCTTTGAACATCGTACGACAACTTAGGACATCTTACGACTCTTTATGCCACATTACCAACATGAAAAGCATGTTAGAATAATGTAGGACGCGTTACAGCTCCTAAGAACACCTTACACCACCGTACGAAACATTAAAACTCCATAATAAACCTAATGAATCGTCCGAGTCCTTTGAACATCGTACGAAAACTTAGGAGATCTTAAGACTCTTTATGCCACATTAGCAACTCGAAAAGAACGTTAGTATGATGTAGGACGCCTTACAGCTCCTAAGATCACCTTACACCACCGTACGAAACATTAAAACTCCGTAATAAACCTAATGAATTCGTCCGAGTCCTTTGAACATCGTACGACAACTCAGGAGATGTTACAGCTCAGTATACATCATTAGCAACATGAAAAGCACGTTAGAATAATTTAGGACGCGTTACAACTCCTAAGAACACCTTACATCATCGTACAAAACTTTAAAACTCCATAATAAACCTAATTAATTCATACGAGTCCTCTGAACATCGTACGACAACTTAGGACATCATACGACTCTTTATGCCACATTAGCAACATGAAAAGCACATTAGAATAATGTAGGACGCGTTACAACTCCTAAGAACACCTTATATCACCATACAAAACTTTAAAACTCCATAATAAACGTAATTAATTCGTACGAGTCCTTTGAACATCGTACGACAACTTAAGACATCTTAAGACTCTTTATGCCACATTAGCAACTCGAAAAGAACGTTAGTACAATGTAGGACGCGTTACAGCTCCTAAGAACACCTTACACCACCGTATGAAACATTAAAACTCCATAATAAACCTAATGAATTCGTCTGAGTCCTTTGAACATCGTACGACAACTTAGGACATCTTACGAATCTTTATGCCACATTAGCAACTCGAAATGAACATTAGTATAATGTAGTACGCCTTACAGCTCCTAAGAACACCTTACACCACCGTACGAAACGTTAAAACTCCATAATAAACCTAATGAATTCGTCCGAGTCCTTTGAACATCGTACGACAACTCAGGAGATGTTATGGCTCAGTATACGGCACGAGCAACATGAAAAGCACGTTAGAATAATGTAGGACACGTTACAACTCCTAAGAACACCTTACATCACAGTACAAAACTTTAAAACTCCATAATAAACCAAATTAAATCGTACGAGTCCTTTGAACATCGTACGACAAGTTAGGACATCTTACGACTCTTTATGCCACATTAGCAACATGAAAAGCATGTTAGAATAATGTAGGACATGTTACAACTCCTAAGAACACCTTACATCACCATACAAAACTTTAAAACTCCATAATAAACCTAATGAATTTGTACGAGTCCTTTGAACATCGTTCGACAACTTAGGACATCTTACGACTCTTTATGCCACATTAGCAAATCGAAAAGAACGTTAGTATAATGTAGAACGCGTTACAGCTCCTAAGAACACCTTACACCACCGTACGAAACATTAAAACTCCATAATAAACCTAATGAATTCGTCTGATTCCTTTGAACATCGTACGACAACTTAGGACATCTTACGACTCTTTAAGCCACATTAGCAACTCGAAATGAACATTAGTATAATGTAGTACGCCTTACAGCTCCTAAGAACACCTTACACCACCGTACGAAACGTTAAAACTCCATAATAAACCTAATGAATTCGTCCGAGTCCTTTGAACATCGTACGACAACTCAGGAGATGTTACGGCTCACTATACGGCACTAGCAACATGAAAAGCACGTTAGAATAATGTAGGACGCGTTCCAACTCTTAAGAACACCTTACATCATCGTACAAAACTTTAAAACTCCATAATAAACCAAATTAATTCGTACGAGTCCTTTGAACATCGTACGGCAACTTAGGACATCTTACGACTCTTTATGCCACATTAGCAACTTGAAAAGCATGTTAGAATAATGTAGGACGCGTTACAACTCCTAAGAACAACTTACATCACCGTACAAAAATTTAAAACTCCATAATAAACCTAATGAATTTGTACGAGTCCTTTGAACATCGTACGACAACTTAGGACATCTTACGACCCTTTATGCCACATTCGCAAATCGAAAAGAATGTTAGTATAATGTAGAACGCGTTACAGCTCCTAAGAACACCTTACACCACCGTACGAAACATTAAACCTCCATAATAAACCTAATGAATTCGTCTGAGTCCTTTGAACATCGTACGACAACTTAGGACATCTTACGAATCTTTATGCCACATTAGCAACTCGAAATGAACATTAGTATAATGTAGTATGCCTTACAGCTCCTAAGAACACCTTACACCACCGTACGAAACGTTAAAACTCCATAATAAACCTAATGAATTCGTCTGAGTCCTTTGAACATCGTACGACAACTTAGGACATCTTACGACTCTTTATGCCACATTAGCAACTCGAAATGAACATTAGTATAATGTAGTACGCTTTACAGCTCCTAAGAACACCTTACACCACCGTACGAAACATTAAAACTCCATAATAAACCTAATGAATTCGTCCGAGTCCTTTGAACATCGTACGGCAACTCAGGAGATGTTACGGCTCACTATACGGCACTAGCAACATGAAAAGCACGTTAGAATAATGTAGGACGCGTTCCAACTCTTAAGAACACCTTACATCATCGTACAAAACTTTAAAACTCCATAATAAACCAAATTAATTCGTACGAGTCCTTTGAACATCGTACGGCAACTTAGGACATCTTACGACTCTTTATGCCACATTAGCAACTTGAAAAGCATGTTAGAATAATGTAGGACGCGTTACAACTCCTAAGAACAACTTACATCACCGTACAAAAATTTAAAACTCCATAATAAACCTAATGAATTTGTACGAGTCCTTTGAACATCGTACGACAACTTAGGACATCTTACGACCCTTTATGCCACATTCGCAAATCGAAAAGAATGTTAGTATAATGTAGAACGCGTTACAGCTCCTAAGAACACCTTACACCACCGTACGAAACATTAAACCTCCATAATAAAGCTAATGAATTCGTCTGAGTCCTTTGAACATCGTACGACAACTTAGGACATCTTACGAATCTTTATGCCACATTAGCAACTCGAAATGAACATTAGTATAATGTAGTATGCCTTACAGCTCCTAAGAACACCTTACACCACCGTACGAAACGTTAAAACTCCATAATAAACCTAATGAATTCGTCTGAGTCCTTTGAACATCGTACGACAACTTAGGACATCTTACGAATCTTTATGCCACATTAGCAACTCGAAATGAACATTAGTATAATGTAGTACGCCTTACAGCTCCTAAGAACACCTTACACCACCGTACGAAACGTTAAAACTCCATAATAAACCTAATGAATTCGTCCGAGTCCTTTGAACATCGTACGACAACTCAGGAGATGTTATGGCTCAGTATACGGCACGAGCAACATGAAAAGCACGTTAGAATAATGTAGGACGCGTTACAACTCCTAAGAACACCTTACATCACAGTACAAAACTTTAAATCTCCATAATAAACCAAATTAATTCGTACGAGTCCTTTGAACATCGTACGACAACTTAGGACATCTTACGACTCTTTATGCCACATTAGCAACATGAAAAGCATGTTAGAATAATGTAGGACATGTTACAACTCCTAAGAACACCTTACATCACCATACAAAACTTTAAAACTCCATAATAAACCTAATGAATTTGTACGAGTCCTTTGAACATCGTTCGACAACTTAGGACATCTTACGACTCTTTATGCCACATTAGCAAATCGAAAAGAACGTTAGTATAATGTAGAACGCGTTACAGCTCCTAAGAACACCTTACACCACCGTATGAAACATTAAAACTCCATAATAAACCTAATGAATTCGTCTGAGTCCTTTGAACATCGTACGACAACTTAGGACATCTTACGACTCTTTATGCCACATTAGCAACTCGAAATGAACATTAGTATAATGTAGTACGCCTTACAACTCCTAAGAACACCTTACACCACCGTACGAAACGTTAAACTCCATAATAAACCTAATGAATTCGTCCGAGTCCTTTGAACATCGTACGGCAACTCAGGAGATGTTACGGCTCACTATACGGCACTAGCAACAAGAAAAGCACGTTAGAATAATGTAGGACGCGTTCCAACTCTTAAGAACACCTTACATCATCGTACAAAACTTTAAAACTCCATAATAAACCAAATTAATTCGTACGAGTCCTTTGAACATCGTACGACAACTTAGGACATCTTACGACTCTTTATGCCACATTAGCAACTTGAAAAGCATGTTAGAATAATGTAGGACGCGTTACAACTCCTAAGAACAACTTACATCACCGTACAAAAATTTAAAACTCCATAATAAACCTAATGAATTTGTACGAGTCCTTTGAACATCGTACGACAACTTAGGACATCTTACGACCCTTTATGCCACATTCGCAAATCGAAAAGAAGGTTAGTATAATGTAGAACGCGTTACAGCTCCTAAGAACACCTTACACCACCGTACGAAACATTAAACCTCCATAATAAAGCTAATGAATTCGTCTGAGTCCTTTGAACATCGTACGTCAACTTAGGACATCTTACGAATCTTTATGCCACATTAGCAACTCGAAATGAACATTAGTATAATGTAGTATGCCTTACAGCTCCTAAGAACACCTTACACCACCGTACGAAACGTTAAAACTCCATAATAAACCTAATGAATTCGTCCGAGTCCTTTGAACATCGTACGACAACTCAGGAGATGTTACGGCTCACTATACGGCACTAGCAACAAGAAAAGCACGTTAGAATAATGTAGGACGCGGTACAACCCCTAAGAACACCTTACCTCACCGTACAAAACTTTAAAACTCCATAATAAACCAAATTAATTCGTACGAGTCCTTTGAACATCGTACGACAACTTAGGATATCTTACGACTCTTTATGCCACATTAGCAACTTGAAAAGCATGTTAGAATAATGTAGGACGCGGTACAACTCCTAAGAACACCTTACATCACCGTACAAAACTTTAAAACTCCATAATAAACCAAATTAATTCGTACGAGTCCTTTGAACATCGTACGACAACTTAGGACATTTTACGACTCTTTATGCCACATTACCAACATGAAAAGCATGTTAGAATAATGTAGGACGCGTTACAGCTCCTAAGAACACCTTACACCACCGTACGAAACATTAAAACTCCATAATAAACCTAATGAATCGTCCGAGTCCTTTGAACATCGTACGACAACTTAGGAGATCTTAAGACTCTTTATGCCACATTAGCAACTCGAAAAGAACGTTAGTATGATGTAGGACGTCTTACAGCTCCTAAGATCACCTTACACCACCGTACGAAACATTAAAACTCCGTAATAAACCTAATGAATTCGTCCGAGTCCTTTGAACATCGTACGACAACTCAGGAGATGTTACAGCTCAGTATACATCATTAGCAACATGAAAAGCACGTTAGAATAATTTAGGACGCGTTACAACTCCTAAGAACACCTTACATCATCGTACAAAACTTTAAAACTCCATAATAAACCTAATTAATTCGTACGAGTCCTCTGAACATCGTACGACAACTTAGGACATCTTACGACTCTATATGCAACATTAGCAACATGAAAAGCACATTAGAATAATGTAGGACGCGTTACAACTCCTAAGAACACCTTATATCACCATACAAAACTTTAAAACTCCATAATAAACGTAATTAATTCGTACGAGTCCTTTGAACATCGTACGGCAATTTAGGACATCTTACGACTCTTTATGCCACATTAGCAACTTGAAAAGCATGTTAGAATAATGTAGGACGCGTTACAACTCCTAAGAACAACTTACATCACCGTACAAAAATTTAAAACTCCATAATAAACCTAATGAATTTGTACGAGTTCTTTGAACATCGTTCGACAACTTAGGACATCTTACGACTCTTTATGCCACATTAGCAAATCGAAAAGAACGTTAGTATAATGTAGAACGCGTTACAGCTCCTAAGAACACCTTACACCACTGTACGAAACATTAAAACTCCATAATAAACCTAATGAATTTGTCTGAGTCCTTTGAACATCGTACGACAACTTAGGACATCTTACGACTCTTTATGCCACATTAGCAACTCGAAATGAACATTAGTATAATGTAGTACGCCTTACAGCTCCTAAGAACACCTTACACCACCGTACGAAACGTTAAAACTCCATAATAAACCTAATGAATTCGTCCGAGTCCTTTGAACATCGTACGACAACTCAGGAGATGTTACGGCTCACTATACGGCACTAGCAACATGAAAAGCACGTTAGAATAATGTAGGACGCGTTCCAACTCTTAAGAACACCTTACATCATCGTACAAAACTTTAAAACTCCATAATAAACCAAATTAATTCGTACGAGTCCTTTGAACATCGTACGGCAACTTAGGACATCTTACGACTCTTTATGCCACATTAGCAACTTGAAAAGCACATTAGAATAATGTAGGACGCGTTACAACTCCTAAGAACAACTTACATCACCGTACAAAAATTTAAAACTCCATAATAAACCTAATGAATTTGTACGAGTCCTTTGAACATCGTACGACAACTTAGGACATCTTACGACTCTTTATGCCACATTCGCAAATCGAAAAGAACGTTAGTATAATGTAGAACGCGTTACAGCTCCTAAGAACACCTTACACCACCGTACGAAACATTAAACCTCCATAATAAAGCTAATGAATTCGTCTTAGTCCTTTGAACATCGTACGACAACTTAGGACATCTTACGAATCTTTATGCCACATTAGCAACTCGAAATGAACATTAGTATAATGTAGTAAGCCTTACAGCTCCTAAGAACACCTTACACCACCGTACGAAACGTTAAACTCCATAATAAACCTAATGAATTCGTCCGAGTCCTTTGAACATCGTACGGCAACTCAGGAGATGTTACGGCTCACTATACGGCACTAGCAACATGAAAAGCACGTTAGAATAATGTAGGACGCGTTCCAACTCTTAAGAACACCTTACATCATCGTACAAAACTTTAAAACTCCATAATAAACCAAATTAATTCGTACGAGTCCTTTGAACATCGTACGACAACTTAGGACATCTTACGACTCTTTATGCCACATTAGCAACTTGAAAAGCATGTTAGAATAATGTAGGACGCGTTACAACTCCTAAGAACAACTTACATCACCGTACAAAAATTTAAAACTCCATAATAAACCTAATGAATTTGTACGAGTCCTTTGAACATCGTACGACAACTTAGGACATCTTACGACCCTTTATGCCACATTCGCAAATCGAAAAGAAGGTTAGTATAATGTAGAACGCGTTACAGCTCCTAAGAACACCTTACACCACCGTACGAAACATTAAACCTCCATAATAAAGCTAATGAATTCGTCTGAGTCCTTTGAACATCGTACGTCAACTTAGGACATCTTACGAATCTTTATGCCACATTAGCAACTCGAAATGAACATTAGTATAATGTAGTATGCCTTACAGCTCCTAAGAACACCTTACACCACCGTACGAAACGTTAAAACTCCATAATAAACCTAATGAATTCGTCCGAGTCCTTTGAACATCGTACGACAACTCAGGAGATGTTACGGCTCACTATACGGCACTAGCAACAAGAAAAGCACGTTAGAATAATGTAGGACGCGGTACAACCCCTAAGAACACCTTACCTCACCGTACAAAACTTTAAAACTCCATAATAAACCAAATTAATTCGTACGAGTCCTTTGAACATCGTACGACAACTTAGGATATCTTACGACTCTTTATGCCACATTAGCAACTTGAAAAGCATGTTAGAATAATGTAGGACGCGGTACAACTCCTAAGAACACCTTACATCACCGTACAAAACTTTAAAACTCCATAATAAACCAAATTAATTCGTACGAGTCCTTTGAACATCGTACGACAACTTAGGACATTTTACGACTCTTTATGCCACATTACCAACATGAAAAGCATGTTAGAATAATGTAGGACGCGTTACAGCTCCTAAGAACACCTTACACCACCGTACGAAACATTAAAACTCCATAATAAACCTAATGAATCGTCCGAGTCCTTTGAACATCGTACGACAACTTAGGAGATCTTAAGACTCTTTATGCCACATTAGCAACTCGAAAAGAACGTTAGTATGATGTAGGACGTCTTACAGCTCCTAAGATCACCTTACACCACCGTACGAAACATTAAAACTCCGTAATAAACCTAATGAATTCGTCCGAGTCCTTTGAACATCGTACGACAACTCAGGAGATGTTACAGCTCAGTATACATCATTAGCAACATGAAAAGCACGTTAGAATAATTTAGGACGCGTTACAACTCCTAAGAACACCTTACATCATCGTACAAAACTTTAAAACTCCATAATAAACCTAATTAATTCGTACGAGTCCTCTGAACATCGTACGACAACTTAGGACATCTTACGACTCTATATGCAACATTAGCAACATGAAAAGCACATTAGAATAATGTAGGACGCGTTACAACTCCTAAGAACACCTTATATCACCATACAAAACTTTAAAACTCCATAATAAACGTAATTAATTCGTACGAGTCCTTTGAACATCGTACGGCAATTTAGGACATCTTACGACTCTTTATGCCACATTAGCAACTTGAAAAGCATGTTAGAATAATGTAGGACGCGTTACAACTCCTAAGAACAACTTACATCACCGTACAAAAATTTAAAACTCCATAATAAACCTAATGAATTTGTACGAGTTCTTTGAACATCGTTCGACAACTTAGGACATCTTACGACTCTTTATGCCACATTAGCAAATCGAAAAGAACGTTAGTATAATGTAGAACGCGTTACAGCTCCTAAGAACACCTTACACCACTGTACGAAACATTAAAACTCCATAATAAACCTAATGAATTTGTCTGAGTCCTTTGAACATCGTACGACAACTTAGGACATCTTACGACTCTTTATGCCACATTAGCAACTCGAAATGAACATTAGTATAATGTAGTACGCCTTACAGCTCCTAAGAACACCTTACACCACCGTACGAAACGTTAAAACTCCATAATAAACCTAATGAATTCGTCCGAGTCCTTTGAACATCGTACGACAACTCAGGAGATGTTACGGCTCACTATACGGCACTAGCAACATGAAAAGCACGTTAGAATAATGTAGGACGCGTTCCAACTCTTAAGAACACCTTACATCATCGTACAAAACTTTAAAACTCCATAATAAACCAAATTAATTCGTACGAGTCCTTTGAACATCGTACGGCAACTTAGGACATCTTACGACTCTTTATGCCACATTAGCAACTTGAAAAGCATGTTAGAATAATGTAGGACGCGTTACAACTCCTAAGAACAACTTACATCACCGTACAAAAATTTAAAACTCCATAATAAACCTAATGAATTTGTACGAGTCCTTTGAACATCGTACGACAACTTAGGACATCTTACGACTCTTTATGCCACATTCGCAAATCGAAAAGAACGTTAGTATAATGTAGAACGCGTTACAGCTCCTAAGAACACCTTACACCACCGTACGAAACATTAAACCTCCATAATAAAGCTAATGAATTCGTCTTAGTCCTTTGAACATCGTACGACAACTTAGGACATCTTACGAATCTTTATGCCACATTAGCAACTCGAAATGAACATTAGTATAATGTAGTAAGCCTTACAGCTCCTAAGAACACCTTACACCACCGTACGAAACGTTAAAACTCCATAATAAACCTAAAGAATTCGTCCGAGTCCTTTGAACATCGTACGACAACTCAGGAGATGTTATGGCTCAGTATACGGCACGAGCAACATGAAAAGCACGTTAGAATAATGTAGGACGCGTTACAACTCCTAAGAACACCTTACATCACCGTACAAAACTTTAAAACTCCATAATAAACCAAATTAATTTGTACGAGTCCTTTGAACATAGTACGACAACTTAGGACATCTTACGACTCTTTATGCCACATTAGCAAATCGAAAAGAACGTTAGTATAGTGTAGAACGCGTTACAGCTCCTAAGAACACCTTACACCACCGTACGAAACATTAAAACTCCATAATAAACCTAATGAATTCGTCTGAGTCCTTTGAACATCGTACGACAACTTAGGACATCTTACGACTCTTTATGCCACATTAGCAACTCGAAATGAACATTAGTATAATGTAGTACGCCTTACAGCTCCTAAGAACACCTTACACCACCGTACGAAACGTTAAAACTCCATAATAAACCTAATGAATTCGTCCGAGTCCTTTGAACATCGTACGACAACTCAGGAGATGTTACAGCTCAGTATACAACATTAGCAACAAGAAAAGCACGTTAGAATAATGTAGGACGCGGTACAACTCCTAAGAACACCTTACCTCACCGTACAAAACTTTAAAACTCCATAATAAACCAAATTAATTCGTACGAGTCCTTTGAACATCGTACGACAACTTAGGACATCTTACGACTCTTTATGCCACATTACCAACATGAAAAGCATGTTAGAATAATGTAGGACGCGTTACAGCTCCTAAGAACACCTTACACCACCGTACGAAACATTAAAAATCCATAATAAACCTAATGAATCGTCCGAGTCCTTTGAACATCGTACGACAACTTAGGAGATCTTAAGACTCTTTATGCCACATTAGCAACTCGAAAAGAACGTTAGTATGATGTAGGACGCCTTACAACTCCTAAGATCACCTTACACCACCGTACGAAACATTAAAACTCCGTAATAAACCTAATGAATTCGTCCGAGTCCTTTGAACATCGTACGACAACTCAGGAGATGTTACAGCTCAGTATACATCATTAGCAACATGAAAAGCACGTTAGAATAATTTAGGACGCGTTACAACTCCTAAGAACACCTTACATCATCGTACAAAACTTTAAAACTCCATAATAAACCTAATTAATTCGTACGAGTCCTCTGAACATCGTACGACAACTTAGGACATCTTACGACTCTTTATGCCACATTAGCAACATGAAAAGCACATTAGAATAATGTAGGACGCGTTACAACTCCTAAGAACACCTTATATCACCATACAAAACTTTAAAACTCCATAATAAACCTAATGAATTTGTACGAGTCCTTTGAACATCGTTCGACAACTTAGGACATCTTACGACTCTTTATGCCACATTCGCAAATCGAAAAGAATGTTAGTATAATATAGAACGCGTTACAGCTCCTAAGAACACCTTACACCACCGTACGAAACATTAAACCTCCATAATAAAGCTAATGAATTCGTCTGAGTCCTTTGAACATCGTACGACAACTTAGGACGTCTTACGAATCTTTATGCCACATTAGCAACTCGAAATGAACATTAGTATAATGTAGTATGCCTTACAGCTCCTAAGAACACCTTACACCACCGTACGAAAAGTTAAAACTCCATAATAAACCTAATGAATTCGTCCGAGTCCTTTGAACATCGTACGACAACTCAGGAGATGTTATGGCTCAGTATACGGCACGAGCAACATGAAAAGCACGTTAGAATAATGTAGGACGCGTTACAACTCCTAAGAAGACCTTACATCTCAGTACAAAACTTTAAAACTCCATAATAAACCAAATTAATTCGTACGAGTCCTTTGAACATCGTACGACAACTTAGGACATCTTACGACTCTTTATGCCACATTAGCAACATGAAAAGCATGTTAGAATAATGTAGGACATGTTACAACTCCTAAGAACACCTTACATCACCATACAAAACTTTAAAACTCCATAATAAACCTAATGAATTTGTACGAGTCCTTTGAACATCGCACGACAACTTAGGACATCTTACGACTCTTTATGCCACATTAGCAAATCAAAAAGAACGTTAGTATAATGTAGAACGCGTTACAGCTCCTAAGAACACCTTACACCACCGTACGAAACATTAAAACTCCATAATAAACCTAATGAATTCGTCTGAGTCCTTTGAACATCGTACGACAACTTAGGACATCTTACGACTCTTTATGCCAGATTAGCAACTCGAAATGAACATTAGTATAATGTAGTACGCCTTGCAGCTCCTAAGAACACCTTACACCACCGTACGAAACGTTAAAACTCCATAATAAACCTAATGAATTCGTCCGAGTCCTTTGATCATCGTACGACAACTCAGGAGATGTTACGGCTCAGTATACGGCACTAGCAACATGAAAAGCACATTAGAATAATGTAGGACGCGTTACAACTCCTAAGAACACCTTACATCACCGTACAAAACTTTAAAACTCCATAATAAACCAAATTAATTTGTACGAGTCCTTTGAACATCGTACGACAACTTAGGACATCTTACGACTCTTTATGCCACATTAGCAAATCGAAAAGAACGTTAGTATAATGTAGAACGCGTTACAGCTCCTAAGAACACCTTACACCACCGTGCGAAACATTAAAACCCCATAATAAACCTAATGAATTCGTCTGAGTCCTTTGAACATCGTACGACAACTTAGGACATCTTACGACTCTTTATGCCACATTAGCAACTCGAAATGAACATTAGTATAATGTAGTACGCCTTACAGCTCCTAAGAACACCTTACACCACCGTACGAAAAGTTAAAACTCCATAATAAACCTAATGAATTCGTCCAAGTCCTTTGAACATCGTACGACAACTCAGGAGATGTTACAGCTCAGTATACAGCATTAGCAACAAGAAAAGCACGTTAGAATAATGTAGGACGCGGTACAACTCCTAAGAACACCTTACCTCACCGTACAAAACTTTAAAACTCCATAATAAACCAAATTAATTCGTACGAGTCCTTTGAACATCGTACGACAACTTAGGATATCTTACGACTCTTTATGCCACATTACCAACATGAAAAGCATGTTAGAATAATGTAGGACGTGTTACAGCTCCTAAGACCACCTTACACCACCGTACGAAACATTAAAACTCCATAATAAACCTAATGAATCGTCCGAGTCCTTTGAACATCGTACGACAACTTAGGAGATCTTAAGACTCTTTATGCCACATTAGCAACTCGAAAAGAACGTTAGTATGATGTAGGACGCCTTACAGCTCCTAAGATCACCTTACACCACCGTACGAAACATTAAAACTACGTAATAAACCTAATGAATTCGTCCGAGTCCTTTGAACATCGTACGACAACTCAGGAGATGTTACAGCTCAGTATACATCATTAGCAACATGAAAAGCACGTTAGAATAATTTAGGACGCGTTACAACTCCTAAGAACACCTTACATCATCGTACAAAACTTTAAAACTCTATAATAAACCTAATTAATTTGTACGAGTCCTCTGAACATCTTACGACTCTTTATGCCACATTAGCAACATGAAAAGCACATTAGAATAATGTAGGACGCGTTACAACTCCTAAGAACACCTTATATCACCATACAAAACTTTAAAACTCCATAATAAACGTAATTAATTCGTACGAGTCCTTTGAACATCGTACGACAACTTAAGACATCTTAAGACTCTTTATGCCACATTACCAACATGAAAAGCATGTTAGAATAATGTAGGACGCGTTACAGCTCCTAAGAACACCTTACACCACCGTACGAAACATTAAAAATCCATAATAAACCTAATGAATCGTCCGAGTCCTTTGAACATCGTACGACAACTTAGGAGATCTTAAGACTCTTTATGCCACATTAGCAACTCGAAAAGAACGTTAATATGATGTAGGACGCCTTACAGCTCCTAAGATCACCTTACACCACCGTACGAAACATTAAAACTCCGTAATAAACCTAATGAATTCGTCCGAGTCCTTTGAACATCGTACGACAACTCAGGGGATGTTACAGCTCAGTATACATCATTAGCAACATGAAAAGCACGTTAGAATAATGTAGGACGCGTTCCAACTCTTAAGAACACCTTACATCATCGTACAAAACTTTAAAACTCCATAATAAACCAAATTAATTCGTACGAGTCCTTTGAACATCGTACGGCAACTTAGGACATCTTACGACTCTTTATGCCACATTAGCAACTTGAAAAGCATGTTAGAATAATGTAGGACGCGTTACAACTCCTAAGAACAACTTACATCACCGTACAAAAATTTAAAACTCCATAATAAACCTAATATATTTGTACGAGTCCTTTGAACATCGTACGACAACTTAGGACATCTTACGAATCTTTATGCCACATTCGCAAATCGAAAAGAACGTTAGTATAATGTAGAACGCGTTACAGCTCCTAAGAACACCTTACACCACCGTACGAAACATTAAAACTCCATAATAAACCTAATGAATTCGTCTGAGTCCTTTGAACATCGTACGACAACTTAGGACATCTTACGACTCTTTATGCCAGATTAGCAACTCGAAATGAACATTAGTATAATGTAGTACGCCTTGCAGCTCCTAAGAACACCTTACACCACCGTACGAAACGTTAAAACTCCATAATAAACCTAATGAATTCGTCCGAGTCCTTTGATCATCGTACGACAACTCAGGAGATGTTACGGCTCAGTATACGGCACTAGCAACATGAAAAGCACATTAGAATAATGTAGGACGCGTTACAACTCCTAAGAACACCTTACATCACCGTACAAAACTTTAAAACTCCATAATAAACCAAATTAATTTGTACGAGTCCTTTGAACATCGTACGACAACTTAGGACATCTTACGACTCTTTATGCCACATTAGCAAATCGAAAAGAACGTTAGTATAATGTAGAACGCGTTACAGCTCCTAAGAACACCTTACACCACCGTACGAAACATTAAAACTCCATAATAAACCTAATGAATTCGTCTGAGTCCTTTGAACATCGTACGACAACTTAGGACATCTTACGACTCTTTATGCCACATTAGCAACTCGAAATGAACATTAGTATAATGTAGTACGCCTTACAGCTCCTAAGAACACCTTACACCACCGTACGAAACGTTAAAACTCCATAATAAACCTAATGAATTCGTCCAAGTCCTTTGAACATCGTACGACAACTCAGGAGATGTTACAGCTCAGTATACAGCATTAGCAACAAGAAAAGCACGTTAGAATAATGTAGGACGCGGTACAACTCCTAAGAACACCTTACCTCACCGTACAAAACTTTAAAACTCCATAATAAACCAAATTAATTCGTACGAGTCCTTTGAACATCGTACGATAACTTAGGATATCTTACGACTCTTTATGCCACATTACCAACATGAAAAGCATGTTAGAATAATGTAGGACGTGTTACAGCTCCTAAGAACACCTTACACCACCGTACGAAACATTAAAACTCCATAATAAACCTAATGAATCGTCCGAGTCCTTTGAACATCGTACGACAACTTAGGAGATCTTAAGACTCTTTATGCCACATTAGCAACTCGAAAAGAACGTTAGTATGATGTAGGACGCCTTACAGCTCCTAAGATCACCTTACACCACCGTACGAAACATTAAAACTACGTAATAAACCTAATGAATTCGTCCGAGTCCTTTGAACATCGTACGACAACTCAGGAGATGTTACAGCTCAGTATACATCATTAGCAACATGAAAAGCACGTTAGAATAATTTAGGACGCGTTACAACTCCTAAGAACACCTTACATCATCGTACAAAACTTTAAAACTCTATAATAAACCTAATTAATTCGTACGAGTCCTCTGAACATCTTACGACTCTTTATGCCACATTAGCAACATGAAAAGCAC
This sequence comes from Tagetes erecta, assembly GCA_030867185.1. Taxonomy (NCBI): domain Eukaryota; kingdom Viridiplantae; phylum Streptophyta; class Magnoliopsida; order Asterales; family Asteraceae; genus Tagetes; species Tagetes erecta. Next base: position 42,448,461 of record CM061487.1, on the reverse strand, counting down.
ATTAGAATAATGTAGGACGCGTTACAACTCCTAAGAACACCTTATATCACCATACAAAACTTTAAAACTCCATAATAAACGTAATTAATTCGTACGAGTCCTTTGAACATCGTACGACAACTTAAGACATCTTAAGACTCTTTATGCCACATTACCAACATGAAAAGCATGTTAGAATAATGTAGGACGCGTTACAGCTCCTAAGAACACCTTACACCACCGTACGAAACATTAAAAATCCATAATAAACCTAATGAATCGTCCGAGTCCTTTGAACATCGTACGACAACTTAGGAGATCTTAAGACTCTTTATGCCACATTAGCAACTCGAAAAGAACGTTAATATGATGTAGGACGCCTTACAGCTCCTAAGATCACCTTACACCACCGTACGAAACATTAAAACTCCGTAATAAACCTAATGAATTCGTCCGAGTCCTTTGAACATCGTACGACAACTCAGGGGATGTTACAGCTCAGTATACATCATTAGCAACATGAAAAGCACGTTTGAATAATGTAGGACACGTTCCAACTCTTAAGAACACCTTACATCATCGTACAAAACTTTAAAACTCCATAATAAACCAAATTAATTCGTACGAGTCCTTTGAACATCGTACGGCAACTTAGGACATCTTACGACTCTTTATGCCACATTAGCAACTTGAAAAGCATGTTAGAATAATGTAGGACGCGTTACAACTCCTAAGAACAACTTACATCACCGTACAAAAATTTAAAACTCCATAATAAACCTAATATATTTGTACGAGTCCTTTGAACATCGTACGACAACTTAGGACATCTTACGAATCTTTATGCCACATTCGCAAATCGAAAAGAACGTTAGTATAATGTAGAACGCGTTACAGCTCCTAATAACACCTTACACCACCGTACGAAACATTAAAACTCCATAATAAACCTAATGAATTCGTCTGAGTCCTTTGAACATCGTACGACAACTTAGGACATCTTACGAATCTTTATGCCACATTAGCAACTCGAAATGAACATTAGTATAAGGTAGTATGCCTTACAGCTCCTAAGAACACCTTACACCACCGTACGAAACGATAAAACTCCATAATAAACCTAATGAATTCGTACGAGTCCTTTGAACATCGTACGACAACTCAGGAGATGTTATGGCTCAGTATACGGCACGAGCAACATGAAAAGCACGTTAGAATAATGTAGGACGCGTTACAACTCCTAAGAACACCTTACATCACAGTACAAAACTTTAAAACTCCATAATAAACCAAATTAATTCGTACGAGTCCTTTGAACATCGTACGACAACTTAGGACATCTTACGACTCTTTATGCCACATTAGCAACATGAAAAGCATGTTAGAATAATGTAGGACATGTTACAACTCCTAAGAACACCTTACATCACCATACAAAACTTTAAAACTCCATAATAAACCTAACGAATTTGTACGAGTCCTTTGAACATCGTACGACAACTTAGGACATCTTACGACTCTTTATGCCACATTAGCAAATAAAAAAAGAACGTTAGTATAATGTAGAACCCGTTACAGCTCCTAAGAACACCTTACACCACCGTACGAAACATTAAAACTCCATAATAAACCTAATGAATTCGTCTGAGTCCTTTGAACATCGTACGACAACTTAGGACATCTTACGACTCTTTATGCCACATTAGCAACTCGAAATGAACATTAGTATAATGTAGTACGCCTTGCAGCTCCTAAGAACACCTTACACCACCGTACGAAATGTTAAAACTCCATAATAAACCTAATGAATTCGTCCGAGTCCTTTGAACATCGTACGACAACTCAGGAGATGTTACGGCTCACTATACGGCACTAGCAACATGAAAAGCACGTTAGAATAATGTAGGACGCGTTCCAACTCTTAAGAACACCTTATATCATCGTACAAAACTTTAAAACTCCATAATAAACCAAATTAATTCGTACGAGTCCTTTGAACATCGTACGACAACTTAGGACATCTTACGACTCTTTATGCCACATTAGCAACATGAAAAGCATGTTAGAATAATGTAGGACATGTTACAACTCCTAAGAACACCTTACATCACCATACAAAACTTTAAAACTCCATAATAAACCTAATGAATTTGTACGAGTCCTTTGAACATCGTACGACAACTTAGGACATCTTACGACTCTTTATGCCACATTAGCAAATCAAAAAGAACGTTAGTATAATGTAGAACGCGTTACAGCTCCTAAGAACACCTTACACCACCGTACGAAACATTAAAACTCCATAATAAACCTAATGAATTCGTCTGAGTCCTTTGAACATCGTACGACAACTTAGGACATCTTACGAATCTTTATGCCACATTAGCAACTCGAAATGAACATTAGTATAAGGTAGTATGCCTTACAGCTCCTAAGAACACCTTACACCACCGTACGAAACGATAAAACTCCATAATTAACCTAATGAATTCGTACGAGTCCTTTGAACATCGTACGACAACTCAGGAGATGTTATGGCTCAGTATACGGCACGAGCAACATGAAAAGCACGTTAGAATAATGTAGGACGCGTTACAACTCCTAAGAACACCTTACATCACAGTACAAAACTTTAAAACTCCATAATAAACCAAATTAATTCGTACGAGTCCTTTGAACATCGTACGACAACTTAGGACATCTTACGACTCTTTATGCCACATTAGCAACATGAAAAGCATGTTAGAATAATGTAGGACATGTTACAACTCCTAAGAACACCTTACATCACCATACAAAACTTTAAAACTCCATAATAAACCTAACGAATTTGTACGAGTCCTTTGAACATCGTACGACAACTTAGGACATCTTACGACTCTTTATGCCACATTAGCAAATAAAAAAGAACGTTAGTATAATGTAGAACCCGTTACAGCTCCTAAGAACACCTTACACCACCGTACGAAACATTAAAACTCCATAATAAACCTAATGAATTCTTCTGAGTCCTTTGAACATCGTACGACAACTTAGGACATCTTACGACTCTTTATGCCACATTAGCAACTCGAAATGAACATTAGTATAATGTAGTACGCCTTGCAGCTCCTAAGAACACCTTACACCACCGTACGAAATGTTAAAACTCCATAATAAACCTAATGAATTCGTCCGAGTCCTTTGAACATCGTACGACAACTCAGGAGATGTTACGGCTCACTATACGGCACTAGCAACATGAAAAGCACGTTAGAATAATGTAGGACGCGTTCCAACTCTTAAGAACACCTTATATCATCGTACAAAACTTTAAAACTCCATAATAAACCAAATTAATTCGTACGAGTCCTTTGAACATCGTACGACAACTTAGGACATCTTACGACTCTTTATGCCACATTAGCAACATGAAAAGCATGTTAGAATAATGTAGGACATGTTACAACTCCTAAGAACACCTTACATCACCATACAAAACTTTAAAACTCCATAATAAACCTAATGAATTTGTACGAGTCCTTTGAACATCGTACGACAACTTAGGACATCTTACGACTCTTTATGCCACATTAGCAAATCAAAAAGAACGTTAGTATAATGTAGAACGCGTTACAGCTCCTAAGAACACCTTACACCACCGTACGAAACATTAAAACTCCATAATAAACCTAATGAATTCGTCTGAGTCCTTTGAACATCGTACGACAACTTAGGACATCTTACGAATCTTTATGCCACATTAGCAACTCGAAATGAACATTAGTATAAGGTAGTATGCCTTACAGCTCCTAAGAACACCTTACACCACCGTACGAAACGTTAAAACTCCATAATAAACCTAATGAATTCGTACGAGTCCTTTGAACATCGTACGACAACTCAGGAGATGTTATGGCTCAGTATACGGCACGAGCAACATGAAAAGCACGTTAGAATAATGTAGGACGCGTTACAACTCCTAAGAACACCTTACATCACAGTACAAAACTTTAAAACTCCATAATAAACCAAATTAATTCGTACGAGTCCTTTGAACATCGTACGAAAACTTAGGACATCTTACGACTCTTTATGCCACATTAGCAACATGAAAAGCATGTTAGAATAATGTAGGACATGTTACAACTCCTAAGAACACCTTACATCACCATACAAAACTTTAAAACTCCATAATAAACCTAATGAATTTGTACGAGTCCTTTGAACATCGTACGACAACTTAGGACATCTTACGACTCTTTATGCCACATTAGCAACTCGAAATTAACATTAGTATAATGTAGTACGCCTTACAGCTCCTAAGAACACCTTACACCACCGTACGAAACGTTGAAACTCCATAATAAACCTAATGAATTGGTCCGAGTCCTTTGAACATCGTACGACAACTCAGGAGATATTACGGCTCACTATACGGCACTAGCAACATGAAAAGCACGTTAGAATAATGTAGGACGCGTTCCAACTCTTAAGAACACCTTACATCATCGTACAAAACTTTAAAACTCCATAATAAACCAAATTAATTCGTACGAGTCCTTTGAACATCGTACGGCAACTTAGGACATCTTACGACTCTTTATGCCACATTAGCAACTTGAAAAGCATGTTAGAATAATGTAGGACGCGTTACAACTCCTAAGAACAACTTACATCACCGTACAAAAATTTAAAACTCCATAATAAACCTAATGAATTTGTACGAGTCCTTTGAACATCGCACGACAACTTAGGACATCTTACGACTCTTTATGCCACATTCGCAAATCGAAAAGAACGTTAGTATAATGTAGAACGCGTTACAGCTCCTAATAACACCTTACACCACCGTACGAAACATTAAAACTCCATAATAAACCTAATGAATTCGTCTGAGTCCTTTGAACATCGTACGACAACTTAGGACATCTTACGAATCTTTATGCCACATTAGCAACTCGAAATGAACATTAGTATAAGGTAGTATGCCTTACAGCTCCTAAGAACACCTTACACCACCGTACGAAACGTTAAAACTCCATAATAAACCTAATGAATTCGTACGAGTCCTTTGAACATCGTACGACAACTCAGGAGATGTTATGGCTCAGTATACGGCACGAGCAACATGAAAAGCACGTTAGAATAATGTAGGACGCGTTACAACTCCTAAGAACACCTTACATCACAGTACAAAACTTTAAAACTCCATAATAAACCAAATTAATTCGTACGAGTCCTTTGAACATCGTACGAAAACTTAGGACATCTTACGACTCTTTATGCCACATTAGCAACATGAAAAGCATGTTAGAATAATGTAGGACATGTTACAACTCCTAAGAACACCTTACATCACCATACAAAACTTTAAAACTCCATAATAAACCTAATGAATTTGTACGAGTCCTTTGAACATCGTACGACAACTTAGGACATCTTACGACTCTTTATGCCACATTAGCAACTCGAAATTAACATTAGTATAATGTAGTACGCCTTACAGCTCCTAAGAACACCTTACACCACCGTACGAAACGTTGAAACTCCATAATAAACCTAATGAATTGGTCCGAGTCCTTTGAACATCGTACGACAACTCAGGAGATGTTACGGCTCACTATACGGCACTAGCAACATGAAAAGCACGTTAGAATAATGTAGGACGCGTTCCAACTCTTAAGAACACCTTACATCATCGTACAAAACTTTAAAACTCCATAATAAACCAAATTAATTCGTACGAGTCCTTTGAACATCGTACGGCAACTTAGGACATCTTACGACTCTTTATGCCACATTAGCAACTTGAAAAGCATGTTAGAATAATGTAGGACGCGTTACAACTCCTAAGAACAACTTACATCACCGTACAAAAATTTAAAACTCCATAATAAACCTAATGAATTTGTACGAGTCCTTTGAACATCGTACGACAACTTAGGACATCTTACGACTCTTTATGCCACATTCGCAAATCGAAAAGAACGTTAGTATAATGTAGAACGCGTTACAGCTCCTAATAACACCTTACACCACCGTACGAAACATTAAAACTCCATAATAAACCTAATGAATTCGTCTGAGTCCTTTGAACATCGTACGACAACTTAGGACATCTTACGAATCTTTATGCCACATTAGCAACTCGAAATGAACATTAGTATAAGGTAGTATGCCTTACAGCTCCTAAGAACACCTTACACCACCGTACGAAACGTTAAAACTCCATAATAAACCTAATGAATTCGTACGAGTCCTTTGAACATCGTACGACAACTCAGGAGATGTTATGGCTCAGTATACGGCACGAGCAACATGAAAAGCACGTTAGAATAATGTAGGACGCGTTACAACTCCTAAGAACACCTTACATCACCATACAAAACTTTAAAACTCCATAATAAACCTAACGAATTTGTACGAGTCCTTTGAACATCGTACGACAACTTAGGACATCTTACGACTCTTTATGCCACATTAGCAAATCAAAAAGAACGTTAGTATAATGTAGAACCCGTTACAGCTCCTAAGAACACCTTACACCACCGTACGAAACATTAAAACTCCATAATAAACCTAATGAATTCGTCTGAGTCCTTTGAACATCGTACGACAACTTAGGACATCTTACGACTCTTTATGCCACATTAGCAACTCGAAATGAACATTAGTATAATGTAGTACGCCTTGCAGCTCCTAAGAACACCTTACACCACCGTACGAAATGTTAAAACTCCATAATAAACCTAATGAATTCGTCCGAGTCCTTTGAACATCGTACGACAACTCAGGAGATGTTACGGCTCACTATACGGCACTAGCAACATGAAAAGCACGTTAGAATAATGTAGGACGCGTTCCAACTCTTAAGAACACCTTACATCATCGTACAAAACTTTAAAACTCCATAATAAACCAAATTAATTCGTACGAGTCCTTTGAACATCGTACGGCAACTTAGGACATCTTACGACTCTTTATGCCACATTAGCAACTTGAAAAGCATGTTAGAATAATGTAGGACGCGTTACAACTCCTAAGAACAACTTACATCACCGTACAAAAATTTAAAACTCCATAATAAACCTAATGAATTTGTACGAGTCCTTTGAACATCGTACGACAACTTAGGACATCTTACGACTCTTTATGCCACATTCACAAATCGAAAAGAACGTTAGTATAATGTAGAACGCGTTACAGCTCCTAATAACACCTTACACCACCGTACGAAACATTAAAACTCCATAATAAACCTAATGAATTCGTCTGAGTCCTTTGAACATCGTACGACAACTTAGGACATCTTACGAATCTTTATGCCACATTAGCAACTCGAAATGAACATTAGTATAAGGTAGTATGCCTTACAGCTCCTAAGAACACCTTACACCACCGTACGAAACGTTAAAACTCCATTATAAACCTAATGAATTCGTACGAGTCCTTTGAACATCGTACGACAACTCAGGAGATGTTATGGCTCAGTATACGGCACGAGCAACATGAAAAGCACGTTAGAATAATGTAGGACGCGTTACAACTCCTAAGAACACCTTACATCACCATACAAAACTTTAAAACTCCATAATAAACCTAACGAATTTGTACGAGTCCTTTGAACATCGTACGACAACTTAGGACATCTTACGACTCTTTATGCCACATTAGCAAATCAAAAAGAACGTTAGTATAATGTAGAACCCGTTACAGCTCCTAAGAACACCTTACACCACCGTACGAAACATTAAAACTCCATAATAAACCTAATGAATTCGTCTGAGTCCTTTGAACATCGTACGACAACTTAGGACATCTTACGACTCTTTATGCCACATTAGCAACTCGAAATGAACATTAGTATAATGTAGTACGCCTTGCAGCTCCTAAGAACACCTTACACCACCGTACGAAATGTTAAAACTCCATAATAAACCTAATGAATTCGTCCGAGTCCTTTGAACATCGTACGACAACTCAGGAGATGTTACGGCTCACTATACGGCACTAGCAACATGAAAAGCACGTTAGAATAATGTAGGACGCGTTCCAACTCTTAAGAACACCTTACATCATCGTACAAAACTTTAAAACTCCATAATAAACCAAATTAATTCGTACGAGTCCTTTGAACATCGTACGACAACTTAGGACATCTTACGACTCTTTATGCCACATTAGCAACATGAAAAGCATGTTAGAATAATGTAGGACATGTTACAACTCCTAAGAACACCTTACATCACCATACAAAACTTTAAAACTCCATAATAAACCTAATGAATTTGTACGAGTCCTTTGAACATCGTACGACAACTTAGGACATCTTACGACTCTTTATGCCACATTAGCAAATCAAAAAGAACGTTAGTATAATGTAGAACGCGTTACAGCTCCTAAGAACACCTTACACCACCGTACGAAACATTAAAACTCCATAATAAACCTAATGAATTCGTCTGAGTCCTTTGAACATCGTACGACAACTTAGGACATCTTACGAATCTTTATGCCACATTAGCAACTCGAAATGAACATTAGTATAAGGTAGTATGCCTTACAGCTCCTAAGAACACCTTACACCACCGTACGAAACGTTAAAACTCCATAATAAACCTAATGAATTCGTACGAGTCCTTTGAACATCGTACGACAACTCAGGAGATGTTATGGCTCACTATACGGCACGAGCAACATGAAAAGCACGTTAGAATAATGTAGGACGCGTTACAACTCCTAAGAACACCTTACATCACAGTACAAAACTTTAAAACTCCATAATAAACCAAATTAATTCGTACGAGTCCTTCGAACATCGTACGACAACTTAGGACATCTTACGACTCTTTATGCCACATTAGCAACATGAAAAGCATGTTAGAATAATGTAGGACATGTTACAACTCCTAAGAACAACTTACATCACCGTACAAAAATTTAAAACTCCATAATAAACCTAATGAATTTGTACGAGTCCTTTGAACATCGTACGACAACTTAGGACATCTTACGACTCTTTATGCCACATTCGCAAATCGAAAAGAACGTTAGTATAATGTAGAACGCGTTACAGCTCCTAATAACACCTTACACCACCGTACGAAACATTAAAACTCCATAATAAACCTAATGAATTCGTCTGAGTCCTTTGAACATCGTACGACAACTTAGGACATCTTACGAATCTTTATGCCACATTAGCAACTCGAAATGAACATTAGTATAAGGTAGTATGCCTTACAGCTCCTAAGAACACCTTACACCACCGTACGAAACGTTAAAACTCCATAATAAACCTAATGAATTCGTACGAGTCCTTTGAACATCGTACGACAACTCAGGAGATGTTATGGCTCAGTATACGGCACGAGCAACATGAAAAGCACGTTAGAATAATGTAGGACGCGTTACAACTCCTAAGAACACCTTACATCACAGTACAAAACTTTAAAACTCCATAATAAACCAAATTAATTCGTACGAGTCCTTTGAACATCGTACGAAAACTTAGGACATCTTACGACTCTTTATGCCACATTAGCAACATGAAAAGCATGTTAGAATAATGTAGGACATGTTACAACTCCTAAGAACACCTTACATCACCATACAAAACTTTAAAACTCCATAATAAACCTAACGAATTTGTACGAGTCCTTTGAACATCGTACGACAACTTAGGACATCTTACGACTCTTTATGCCACATTAGCAAATCAAAAAGAACGTTAGTATAATGTAGAACGCGTTACAGCTCCTAAGAACACCTTACACCACCGTACGAAACATTAAAACTCCATAATAAACCTAATGAATTCGTCTGAGTCCTTTGAACATCGTACGACAACTTAGGACATCTTACGACTCTTTATGCCACATTAGCAACTCGAAATGAACATTAGTATAATGTAGTACGCCTTGCAGCTCCTAAGAACACCTTACACCACCGTACGAAATGTTAAAACTCCATAATAAACCTAATGAATTCGTCCGAGTCCTTTGAACATCGTACGACAACTCAGGAGATGTTACGGCTCACTATACGGCACTAGCAACATGAAAAGCACGTTAGAATAATGTAGGACGCGTTCCAACTCTTAAGAACACCTTACATCATCGTACAAAACTTTAAAAAACCATAATAAACCAAACTAATTCGTACGAGTCCTTTGAACATCGTACGGCAACTTAGGACATCTTACGACTCTTTATGCCACATTAGCAACTTGAAAAGCATGTTAGAATAATGTAGGACGCGTTACAACTCCTAAGAACAACTTACATCACCGTACAAAAATTTAAAACTCCATAATAAACCTAATGAATTTGTACGAGTCCTTTGAACATCGTACGACAACTTAGGACATCTTACGACTCTTTATGCCACATTCGCAAATCGAAAAGAACGTTAGTATAATGTAGAACGCGTTACAGCTCCTAATAACACCTTACACCACCGTACGAAACATTAAAACTCCATAATAAACCTAATGAATTCGTCTGAGTCCTTTGAACATCGTACGACAACTTAGGACATCTTACGAATCTTTATGCCACATTAGCAACTCGAAATGAACATTAGTATAAGGTAGTATGCCTTACAGCTCCTAAGAACACCTTACACCACCGTACGAAACGTTAAAACTCCATAATAAACCTAATGAATTCGTCCGAGTCCTTTGAACATCGTACGACAACTCAGGAGATGTTATGGCTCAGTATACGGCACGAGCAACATGAAAAGCACATTAGAATAATGTAGGACGCGTTACAACTCCTAAGAACACCTTACATCACAGTACAAAACTTTAAAACTCCATAATAAACCAAAATAATTCCTACGAGTCCTTTGAACATCGTACGACAACTTAGGACATCTTACGACTCTTTATGCCACATTAGCAACATGAAAAGCATGTTAGAATAATGTAGGACATGTTACAACTCCTAAGAACACCTTACATCACCATACAAAACTTTAAAACTCCATAATAAACCTAACGAATTTGTACGAGTCCTTTGAACATCGTACGACAACTTAGGACATCTTACGACTCTTTATGCCACATTAGCAACTCGAAATTAACATTAGTATAATGTAGTACGCCTTACAGCTCCTAAGAACACCTTACACCACCGTACCAAACGTTAAAACTCCATAATAAACCTAATGAATTGGTCCGAGTCCTTTGAACATCGTACGACAACTCAGGAGATGTTACGGCTCACTTTACGGCACTAGCAACATGAAAAGCACGTTAGAATAATGTAGGACGCGTTCCAACTCTTAAGAACACCTTACATCATCGTACAAAACTTTAAAACTCCATAATAAACCAAATTAATTCGAACGAGTCCTTTGAACATCGTACGGCAACTTAGGACATCTTACGACTCTTTATGCCACATTAGCAACTTGAAAAGCATGTTAGAATAATGTAGGACGCGTTACAACTCCTAAGAACAACTTACATCACCGTACAAAAATTTAAAACTCCATAATAAACCTAATGAATTTGTACGAGTCCTTTGAACATCGTACGACAACTTAGGACATCTTACGACTCTTTATGCCACATTCGCAAATCGAAAAGAACGTTAGTATAATGTAGAACGCGTTACAGCTCCTAATAACACCTTACACCACCGTACGAAACATTAAAACTCCATAATAAACCTAATGAATTCGTCTGAGTCCTTTGAACATCGTACGACAACTTAGGACATCTTACGAATCTTTATGCCACATTAGCAACTCGAAATGAACATTAGTATAAGGTAGTATGCCTTACAGCTCCTAAGAACACCTTACACCACCGTACGAAACGTTAAAACTCCATAATAAACCTAATGAATTCGTACGAGTCCTTTGAACATCGTACGACAACTCAGGAGATGTTATGGCTCAGTATACGGAACGAGCAACATGAAAAGCACGTTAGAATAATGTAGGACGCGTTACAACTCCTAAGAACACCTTACATCACAATACAAAACTTTAAAACTCCATAATAAACCAAATTAATTCGTACGAGTCCTTTGAACATCGTACGACAACTTAGGACATCTTACGACTCTTTATGCCACATTAGCAACATGAAAAGCATGTTAGAATAATGTAGGACATGTTACAACTCCTAAGAACACCTTACATCACCATACAAAACTTTAAAACTCCATAATAAACCTAACGAATTTGTACGAGTCCTTTGAACATCGTACGACAACTTAGGACATCTTACGACTCTTTATGCCACATTCGCAAATCGAAAAGAACGTTAGTATAATGTAGAACGCGTTACAGCTCCTAATAACACCTTACACCACCGTACGAAACATTAAAACTCCATAATAAACCTAATGAATTCGTCTGAGTCCTTTGAACATCGTACGACAACTTAGGACATCTTATGAATCTTTATGCCACATTAGCAACTCGAAATGAACATTAGTATAAGGTAGTATGCCTTACAGCTCCTAAGAACACCTTACACCACCGTACGAAACGTTAAAACTCCATAATAAACCTAATGAATTCGTACGAGTCCTTTGAACATCGTACGACAACTCAGGAGATGTTATGGCTCAGTATACGGCACGAGCAACATGAAAAGCACGTTAGAATAATGTAGGACGCGTTACAACTCCTAAGAACACCTTACATCACAGTACAAAACTTTAAAACTCCATAATAAACCAAATTAATTCGTACGAGTCCTTTGAACATCGTACGAAAACTTAGGACATCTTACGACTCTTTATGCCACATTAGCAACATGAAAAGCATGTTAGAATAATGTAGGACATGTTACAACTCCTAAGAACACCTTACATCACCATACAAAACTTTAAAACTCCATAATAAACCTAATGAATTTGTACGAGTCCTTTGAACATCGTACGACAACTTAGGACATCTTACGACTCTTTATGCCACATTAGCAACTCGAAATTAACATTAGTATAATGTAGTACGCCTTACAGCTCCTAAGAACACCTTACACCACCGTACGAAACGTTAAAACTCCATAATAAACCTAATGAATTGGTCCGAGTCCTTTGAACATCGTACGACAACTCAGGAGATGTTACGGCTCACTATACGGCACTAGCAACATGAAAAGCACGTTAGAATAATGTAGGACGCGTTCCAACTCTTAAGAACACCTTACATCATCGTACAAAACTTTAAAACTCCATAATAAACCAAATTAATTCGTACGAGTCCTTTGAACATCGTACGGCAACTTAGGACATCTTACGACTCTTTATGCCACATTAGCAACTTGAAAAGCATGTTAGAATAATGTAGGACGCGTTACAACTCCTAAGAACAACTTACATCACCGTACAAAAATTTAAAACTCCATAATAAACCTAATGAATTTGTACGAGTCCTTTGAACATCGTACGACAACTTAGGACATCTTACGACTCTTTATGCCACATTCGCAAATCGAAAAGAACGTTAGTATAATGTAGAACGCGTTACAGCTCCTAATAACACCTTACACCACCGTACGAAACATTAAAACTCCATAATAAACCTAATGAATTCGTCTGAGTCCTTTGAACATCGTACGACAACTTAGGACATCTTACGAATCTTTATGCCACATTAGCAACTCGAAATGAACATTAGTATAAGGTAGTATGCCTTACAGCTCCTAAGAACACCTTACACCACCGTACGAAACGTTAAAACTCCATAATAAACCTAATGAATTCGTACGAGTCCTTTGAACATCGTACGACAACTCAGGAGATGTTATGGCTCAGTATACGGAACGAGCAACATGAAAAGCACGTTAGAATAATGTAGGACGCGTTACAACTCCTAAGAACACCTTACATCACAATACAAAACTTTAAAACTCCATAATAAACCAAATTAATTCGTACGAGTCCTTTGAACATCGTACGACAACTTAGGACATCTTACGACTCTTTATGCCACATTAGCAACATGAAAAGCATGTTAGAATAATGTAGGACATGTTACAACTCCTAAGAACACCTTACATCACCATACAAAACTTTAAAACTCCATAATAAACCTAACGAATTTGTACGAGTCCTTTGAACATCGTACGACAACTTAGGACATCTTACGACTCTTTATGCCACATTAGCAAATCAAAAAGAACGTTAGTATAATGTAGAACGCGTTACAGCTCCTAAGAACACCTTACACCACCGTACGAAACATTAAAACTCCATAATAAACCTAATGAATTCGTCTGAGTCCTTTGAACATCGTACGACAACTTAGGACATCTTACGACTCTTTATGCCACATTAGCAACTCGAAATGAACATTAGTATAATGTAGTACGCCTTGCAGCTCCTAAGAACACCTTACACCACCGTACGAAATGTTAAAACTCCATAATAAACCTAATGAATTCGTCCGAGTCCTTCGAACATCGTACGACAACTCAGGAGATGTTACGGCTCACTATACGGCACTAGCAACATGAAAAGCACGTTAGAATAATGTAGGACGCGTTCCAACTCTTAAGAACACCTTACATCATCGTACAAAACTTTAAAAATCCATAATAAACCAAACTAATTCGTACGAGTCCTTTGAACATCGTACGGCAACTTAGGACATCTTACGACTCTTTATGCCACATTAGCAACTTGAAAAGCATGTTAGAATACTTTACCCAAAAAAAAAGCATGTTAGAATAATGTAGGACGCGTTACAACTCCTAAGAACAACTTACATCACCGTACAAAAATTTAAAACTCCATAATAAACCTAATGAATTTGTACGAGTCCTTTGAACATCGTACGACAACTTAGGACATCTTACGACTCTTTATGCCACATTCGCAAATCGAAAAGAACGTTAGTATAATGTAGAACGCGTTACAGCTCCTAATAACACCTTACACCACCGTACGAAACATTAAAACTCCATAATAAACCTAATGAATTCGTCTGAGTCCTTTGAACATCGTACGACAACTTAGGACATCTTACGAATCTTTATGCCACATTAGCAACTCGAAATGAACATTAGTATAAGGTAGTATGCCTTACAGCTCCTAAGAACACCTTACACCACCGTACGAAACGTTAAAACTCCATAATAAACCTAATGAATTCATACGAGTCCTTTGAACATCGTACGACAACTCAGGAGATGTTATGGCTCAGTATACGGAACGAGCAACATGAAAAGCACGTTAGAATAATGTAGGACGCGTTACAACTCCTAAGAACACCTTACATCACAATACAAAACTTTAAAACTCCATAATAAACCAAATTAATTCGTACGAGTCCTTTGAACATCGTACGACAACTTAGGACATCTTACGACTCTTTATGCCACATTAGCAACATGAAAAGCATGTTAGAATAATGTAGGACATGTTACAACTCCTAAGAACACCTTACATCACCATACAAAACTTTAAAACTCCATAATAAACCTAACGAATTTGTACGAGTCCTTTGAACATCGTACGACAACTTAGGACATCTTACGACTCTTTATGCCACATTAGCAAATCAAAAAGAACGTTAGTATAATGTAGAACGCGTTACAGCTCCTAAGAACACCTTACACCACCGTACGAAACATTAAAACTCCATAATAAACCTAATGAATTCGTCTGAGTCCTTTGAACATCGTACGACAACTTAGGACATCTTACGACTCTTTATGCCACATTAGCAACTCGAAATGAACATTAGTATAATGTAGTACGCCTTGCAGCTCCTAAGAACACCTTACACCACCGTACGAAATGTTAAAACTCCATAATAAACCTAATGAATTCGTCCGAGTCCTTTGAACATCGTACGACAACTCAGGAGATGTTACGGCTCACTATACGGCACTAGCAACATGAAAAGCACGTTAGAATAATGTAGGACGCGTTCCAACTCTTAAGAACACCTTACATCATCGTACAAAACTTTAAAAATCCATAATAAACCAAACTAATTCGTACGAGTCCTTTGAACATCGTACGGCAACTTAGGACATCTTACGACTCTTTATGCCACATTAGCAACTTGAAAAGCATGTTAGAATAATGTAGGACGCGTTACAACTCCTAAGAACAACTTACATCACCGTACAAAAATTTAAAACTCCATAATAAACCTAATGAATTTGTACGAGTCCTTTGAACATCGTACGACAACTTAGGACATCTTACGACTCTTTATGCCACATTCGCAAATCGAAAAGAACGTTAGTATAATGTAGAACGCGTTACAGCTCCTAATAACACCTTACACCACCGTACGAAACATTAAAACTCCATAATAAACCTAATGAATTCGTCTGAGTCCTTTGAACATCGTACGACAACTTAGGACATCTTACGAATCTTTATGCCACATTAGCAACTCGAAATGAACATTAGTATAAGGTAGTATGCCTTACAGCTCCTAAGAACACCTTACACCACCGTACGAAACGTTAAAACTCCATAATAAACCTAATGAATTCGTACGAGTCCTTTGAACATCGTACGACAACTCAGGAGATGTTATGGCTCAGTATACGGAACGAGCAACATGAAAAGCACGTTAGAATAATGTAGGACGCGTTACAACTCCTAAGAACACCTTACATCACAATACAAAACTTTAAAACTCCATAATAAACCAAATTAATTCGTACGAGTCCTTTGAACATCGTACGACAACTTAGGACATCTTACGACTCTTTATGCCACATTAGCAACATGAAAAGCATGTTAGAATAATGTAGGACATGTTACAACTCCTAAGAACACCTTACATCACCATACAAAACTTTAAAACTCCATAATAAACCTAACGAATTTGTACGAGTCCTTTGAACATCGTACGACAACTTAGGACATCTTACGACTCTTTATGCCACATTAGCAAATCAAAAAGAACGTTAGTATAATGTAGAACGCGTTACAGCTCCTAAGAACACCTTACACCACCGTACGAAACATTAAAACTCCATAATAAACCTAATGAATTCGTCTGAGTCCTTTGAACATCGTACGACAACTTAGGACATCTTACGACTCTTTATGCCACATTAGCAACTCGAAATGAACATTAGTATAATGTAGTACGCCTTGCAGCTCCTAAGAACACCTTACACCACCGTACGAAATGTTAAAACTCCATAATAAACCTAATGAATTCGTCCGAGTCCTTCGAACATCGTACGACAACTCAGGAGATGTTACGGCTCACTATACGGCACTAGCAACATGAAAAGCACGTTAGAATAACGTAGGACGCGTTCCAACTCTTAAGAACACCTTACATCATCGTACAAAACTTTAAAAATCCATAATAAACCAAACTAATTCGTACGAGTCCTTTGAACATCGTACGGCAACTTAGGACATCTTACGACTCTTTATGCCACATTAGCAACTTGAAAAGCATGTTAGAATACTTTACCCAAAAAAAAAGCATGTTAGAATAATGTAGGACGCGTTACAACTCCTAAGAACAACTTACATCACCGTACAAAAATTTAAAACTCCATAATAAACCTAATGAATTTGTACGAGTCCTTTGAACATCGTACGACAACTTAGGACATCTTACGACTCTTTATGCCACATTCGCAAATCGAAAAGAACGTTAGTATAATGTAGAACGCGTTACAGCTCCTAATAACACCTTACACCACCGTACGAAACATTAAAACTCCATAATAAACCTAATGAATTCGTCTGAGTCCTTTGAACATCGTACGACAACTTAGGACATCTTACGAATCTTTATGCCACATTAGCAACTCGAAATGAACATTAGTATAAGGTAGTATGCCTTACAGCTCCTAAGAACACCTTACACCACCGTACGAAACGTTAAAACTCCATAATAAACCTAATGAATTCGTACGAGTCCTTTGAACATCGTACGACAACTCAGGAGATGTTATGGCTCAGTATACGGAACGAGCAACATGAAAAGCACGTTAGAATAATGTAGGACGCGTTACAACTCCTAAGAACACCTTACATCACAGTACAAAACTTTAAAACTCCATAATAAACCAAATTAATTCGTACGAGTCCTTTGAACATCGTACGACAACTTAGGACATCTTACGACTCTTTATGCCACATTAGCAACATGAAAAGCATGTTAGAATAATGTAGGACATGTTACAACTCCTAAGAACACCTTACATCACCATACAAAACTTTAAAACTCCATAATAAACCTAACGAATTTGTACGAGTCCTTTGAACATCGTACGACAACTTAGGACATCTTACGACTCTTTATGCCACATTAGCAAATCAAAAAGAACGTTAGTATAATGTAGAACGCGTTACAGCTCCTAAGAACACCTTACACCACCGTACGAAACATTAAAACTCCATAATAAACCTAATGAATTCGTCTGAGTCCTTTGAACATCGTACGACAACTTAGGACATCTTACGACTCTTTATGCCACATTAGCAACTCGAAATGAACATTAGTATAATGTAGTACGCCTTGCAGCTCCTAAGAACACCTTACACCACCGTACGAAATGTTAAAACTCCATAATAAACCTAATGAATTCGTCCGAGTCCTTTGAACATCGTACGACAACTCAGGAGATGTTACGGCTCACTATACGGCACTAGCAACATGAAAAGCACGTTAGAATAATGTAGGACGCGTTCCAACTCTTAAGAACACCTTACATCATCGTACAAAACTTTAAAAATCCATAATAAACCAAACTAATTCGTACGAGTCCTTTGAACATCGTACGGCAACTTAGGACATCTTACGACTCTTTATGCCACATTAGCAACTTGAAAAGCATGTTAGAATAATGTAGGACGCGTTACAACTCCTAAGAACAACTTACATCACCGTACAAAAATTTAAAACTCCATAATAAACCTAATGAATTTGTACGAGTCCTTTGAACATCGTACGACAACTTAGGACATCTTACGACTCTTTATGCCACATTCGCAAATCGAAAAGAACGTTAGTATAATGTAGAACGCGTTACAGCTCCTAATAACACCTTACACCACCGTACGAAACATTAAAACTCCATAATAAACCTAATGAATTCGTCTGAGTCCTTTGAACATCGTACGACAACTTAGGACATCTTACGAATCTTTATGCCACATTAGCAACTCGAAATGAACATTAGTATAAGGTAGTATGCCTTACAGCTCCTAAGAACACCTTACACCACCGTACGAAACGTTAAAACTCCATAATAAACCTAATGAATTCGTCCGAGTGCTTTGAACATCGTACGACAACTCAGGAGATGTTATGGCTCAGTATACGGCACGAGCAACATGAAAAGCACGTTAGAATAATGTAGGACGCGTTACAACTCCTAAGAACACCTTACATCACAGTACAAAACTTTAAAACTCCATAATAAACCAAATTAATTCGTACGAGTCCTTTGAACATCGTACGACAACTTAGGACATCTTACGACTCTTTATGCCACATTAGCAACATGAAAAGCATGTTAGAATAATGTAGGACATGTTACAACTCCTAAGAACACCTTACATCACCATACAAAACTTTAAAACTCCATAATAAACCTAATGAATTTGTACGAGTCCTTTGAACATCGTACGACAACTTAGGACATCTTACGACTCTTTATGCCACATTAGCAAATAAAAAAGAACGTTAGTATAATGTAGAACGCGTTACAGCTCCTAAGAACACCTTACACCACCGTACGAAACATTAAAACTCCATAATAAACCTAATGAATTCGTCTGAGTCCTTTGAACATCGTACGACAACTTAGGACATCTTACGACTCTTTATGCCACATTAGCAACTCGAAATGAACATTAGTATAATGTAGTACGCCTTGCAGCTCCTAAGAACACCTTACACCACCGTACGAAATGTTAAAACTCCATAATAAACCTAATGAATTCGTCCGAGTCCTTTGAACATCGTACGACAACTCAGGAGATGTTACGGCTCACTATACGGCACTAGCAACATGAAAAGCACGTTAGAATAATGTAGGACGCGTTCCAACTCTTAAGAACACCTTACATCATCGTACAAAACTTTAAAAATCCATAATAAACCAAACTAATTCGTACGAGTCCTTTGAACATCGTACGGCAACTTAGGACATCTTACGACTCTTTATGCCACATTAGCAACTTGAAAAGCATGTTAGAATAATGTAGGACGCGTTACAACTCCTAAGAACAACTTACATCACCGTACAAAAATTTAAAACTCCATAATAAACCTAATGAATTTGTACGAGTCCTTTGAACATCGTACGACAACTTAGGACATCTTACGACTCTTTATGCCACATTCGCAAATCGAAAAGAACGTTAGTATAATGTAGAACGCGTTACAGCTCCTAATAACACCTTACACCACCGTACGAAACATTAAAACTCCATAATAAACCTAATGAATTCGTCTGAGTCCTTTGAACATCGTACGACAACTTAGGACATCTTACGAATCTTTATGCCACATTAGCAACTCGAAATGAACATTAGTATAAGGTAGTATGCCTTACAGCTCCTAAGAACACCTTACACCACCGTACGAAACGTTAAAACTCCATAATAAACCTAATGAATTCGTCCGAGTGCTTTGAACATCGTACGACAACTCAGGAGATGTTATGGCTCAGTATACGGCACGAGCAACATGAAAAGCACGTTAGAATAATGTAGGACGCGTTACAACTCCTAAGAACACCTTACATCACAGTACAAAACTTTAAAACTCCATAATAAACCAAATTAATTCGTACGAGTCCTTTGAACATCGTACGACTCTTTATGCCACATTAGCAACATGAAAAGCATGTTAGAATAATGTAGGACATGTTACAACTCCTAAGAACACCTTACATCACCATACAAAACTTTAAAACTCCATAATAAACCTAATGAATTTGTACGAGTCCTTTGAACATCGTACGACAACTTAGGACATCTTACGACTCTTTATGCCACATTAGCAAATAAAAAAGAACGTTAGTATATTGTAGAACGCGTTACAGCTCCTAAGAACACCTTACACCACCGTACGAAACATTAAAACTCCATAATAAACCTAATGAATTCGTCTGAGTCCTTTGAACATCGTACGACAACTTAGGACATCTTACAAATCTTTATGCCACATTAGCAACTCGAAATGAACATTAGTATAATGTAGTACGCCTTATAGCTCCTAAGAACACCTTACACCACCGTACGAAACGTTAAAACTCCATAATAAACCTAATGAATTCGTCCGAGTCCTTTGAACATCGTACGACAACTCAGGAGATGTTACGGCTCACTATACGGCACTAGCAACATGAAAAGCACGTTAGAATAATGTAGGACGCGTTCCAACTCTTAAGAACACCTTACATCATCGTACAAAACTTTAAAAATCCATAATAAACCAAACTAATTCGTACGAGTCCTTTGAACATCGTACGGCAACTTAGGACATCTTACGACTCTTTATGCCACATTAGCAACTTGAAAAGCATGTTAGAATAATGTAGGACGCGTTACAACTCCTAAGAACAACTTACATCACCGTACAAAAATTTAAAACTCCATAATAAACCTAATGAATTTGTACGAGTCCTTTGAACATCGTACGACAACTTAGGACATCTTACGACTCTTTATGCCACATTCGCAAATCGAAAAGAACGTTAGTATAATGTAGAACGCGTTACAGCTCCTAATAACACCTTACACCACCGTACGAAACATTAAAACTCCATAATAAACCTAATGAATTCGTCTGAGTCCTTTGAACATCGTACGACAACTTAGGACATCTTACGAATCTTTATGCCACATTAGCAACTCGAAATGAACATTAGTATAAGGTAGTATGCCTTACAGCTCCTAAGAACACCTTACACCACCGTACGAAACGTTAAAACTCCATAATAAACCTAATGAATTCGTCCGAGTGCTTTGAACATCGTACGACAACTCAGGAGATGTTATGGCTCAGTATACGGCACGAGCAACATGAAAAGCACGTTAGAATAATGTAGGACGCGTTACAACTCCTAAGAACACCTTACATCACAGTACAAAACTTTAAAACTCCATAATAAACCAAATTAATTCGTACGAGTCCTTTGAACATCGTACGACTCTTTATGCCACATTAGCAACATGAAAAGCATGTTAGAATAATGTAGGACATGTTACAACTCCTAAGAACACCTTACATCACCATACAAAACTTTAAAACTCCATAATAAACCTAATGAATTTGTACGAGTCCTTTGAACATCGTACGACAACTTAGGACATCTTACGACTCTTTATGCCACATTAGCAAATAAAAAAGAACGTTAGTATATTGTAGAACGCGTTACAGCTCCTAAGAACACCTTACACCACCGTACGAAACATTAAAACTCCATAATAAACCTAATGAATTCGTCTGAGTCCTTTGAACATCGTACGACAACTTAGGACATCTTACAAATCTTTATGCCACATTAGCAACTCGAAATGAACATTAGTATAATGTAGTACGCCTTATAGCTCCTAAGAACACCTTACACCACCGTACGAAACGTTAAAACTCCATAATAAACCTAATGAATTCGTCCGAGTCCTTTGAACATCGTACGACAACTCAGGAGATGTTACGGCTCAGTATACGGCACGAGCAACATGAAAAGCACGTTAGAATAATGTAGGACGCGTTACAACTCCTAAGAACACCTTACATCACAGTACAAAACTTTAAAACTCCATAATAAACCAAATTAATTCGTACGAGTCCTTTGAACATCGTACGAAAACTTAGGACATCTTACGACTCTTTATGCCACATTAGCAACATGAAAAGCATGTTAGAATAATGTAGGACATGTTACAACTCCTAAGAACACCTTACATCACCATACAAAACTTTAAAACTCCATAATAAACCTAATGAATTTGTACGAGTCCTTTGAACATCGTACGACAACTTAGGACATCTTACGACTCTTTATGCCACATTAGCAAATCAAAAAGAACGTTAGTATAATTCAGAACGCGTTACAGCTCCTAAGAACACCTTACACCACCGTACGAAACATTAAAACTCCATAATAAACCTAATGAATTCGTCTGAGTCCTTTGAACATCGTACGACAACTTAGGACATCTTACGACTCTTTATGCCACATTAGCAACTCGAAATTAACATTAGTATAATGTAGTACGCCTTACAGCTCCTAAGAACACCTTACACCACCGTACGAAACGTTAAAACTCCATAATAAACCTAATGAATTCGTCCGAGTCCTTTGATCATCGTACGACAACTCAGGAGATGTTACGGCTCAGTATACGGCACTAGCAACATGAAAAGCACATTAGAATAATGTAGGGCGCGTTACAACTCCTAAGAACACCTTACATCACCGTACAAAACTTTAAAACTCCATAATAAACCAAATTAATTTGTACGAGTCCTTTGAACATCGTACGACAACTTAGGACATCTTACGACTCTTTATGCCACATTGGCAAATCGAAAAGAACATTAGTATAATGTAGAACGCGTTACAGCTCCTAAGAACACCTTACACCACCGTACGAAACATTAAAACTCCATAATAAACCTAATGAATTCGTCTGAGTCCTTTGAACATCGTACGACAACTTAGGACATCTTACGAATCTTTATGCCACATTAGCAACTCGAAATGAACATTAGTATAAGGTAGTATGCCTTACAGCTCCTAAGAACACCTTACACCACCGTACGAAACGTTAAAACTCCATAATAAACCTAATGAATTCGTCCGAGTGCTTTGAACATCGTACGACAACTCAGGAGATGTTATGGCTCAGTATACGGCACGAGCAACATGAAAAGCATGTTAGAATAATGTAGGACGCGTTACAACTCCTAAGAACACCTTACATCACAGTACAAAACTTTAAAACTCCATAATAAACCAAATTAATTCGTACGAGTCCTTTGAACATCGTACGACAACTTAGGACATCTTACGACTCTTTATGCCACATTAGCAACATGAAAAGCATGTTAGAATAATGTAGGACATGTTACAACTCCTAAGAACACCTTACATCACCATACAAAACTTTAAAACTCCATAATAAACCTAATGAATTTGTACGAGTCCTTTGAACATCGTACGACAACTTAGGACATCTTACGACTCTTTATGCCACATTAGCAAATCAAAAAGAACGTTAGTATAATGTAGAACGCGTTACAGCTCCTAAGAACACCTTACACCACCGTACGAAACATTAAAACTCCATAATAAACCTAATGAATTCGTCTGAGTCCTTTGAACATCGTACGACAACTTAGGACATCTTACAAATCTTTATGCCACATTAGCAACTCGAAATGAACATTAGTATAATGTAGTACGCCTTATAGCTCCTAAGAACACCTTACACCACCGTACGAAACGTTAAAACTCCATAATAAACCTAATGAATTCGTCCGAGTCCTTTGAACATCGTACGACAACTCAGGAGATGTTACGGCTCAGTATACGGCACGAGCAACATGAAAAGCACGTTAGAATAATGTAGGACGCGTTACAACTCCTAAGAACACCTTACATCACAGTACAAAACTTTAAAACTCCATAATAAACCAAATTAATTCGTACGAGTCCTTTGAACATCGTACGAAAACTTAGGACATCTTACGACTCTTTATGCCACATTAGCAACATGAAAAGCATGTTAGAATAATGTAGGACATGTTACAACTCCTAAGAACACCTTACATCACCATACAAAACTTTAAAACTCCATAATAAACCTAATGAATTTGTACGAGTCCTTTGAACATCGTACGACAACTTAGGACATCTTACGACTCTTTATGCCACATTAGCAAATCAAAAAGAACGTTAGTATAATTCAGAACGCGTTACAGCTCCTAAGAACACCTTACACCACCGTACGAAACATTAAAACTCCATAATAAACCTAATGAATTCGTCTGAGTCCTTTGAACATCGTACGACAACTTAGGACATCTTACGACTCTTTATGCCACATTAGCAACTCGAAATTAACATTAGTATAATGTAGTACGCCTTACAGCTCCTAAGAACACCTTACACCACCGTACGAAACGTTAAAACTCCATAATAAACCTAATGAATTCGTCCGAGTCCTTTGATCATCGTACGACAACTCAGGAGATGTTACGGCTCAGTATACGGCACTAGCAACATGAAAAGCACATTAGAATAATGTAGGGCGCGTTACAACTCCTAAGAACACCTTACATCACCGTACAAAACTTTAAAACTCCATAATAAACCAAATTAATTTGTACGAGTCCTTTGAACATCGTACGACAACTTAGGACATCTTACGACTCTTTATGCCACATTGGCAAATCGAAAAGAACATTAGTATAATGTAGAACGCGTTACAGCTCCTAAGAACACCTTACACCACCGTACGAAACATTAAAACTCCATAATAAACCTAATGAATTCGTCTGAGTCCTTTGAACATCGTACGACAACTTAGGACATCTGACGAATCTTTATGCCACATTAGCAACTCGAAATGAACACTAGTATAATGTAGTACGCCTTACAGCTCCTAAGAATGTCACACCCCGACTCCCGGGGCCCGACACGTTGCATAACATCAACCAATCAAACAAAATAATATAGCGGAAGACTTATTAAAAGACCACAAATACGGTCCCAAATTTTAAACTTTCATTAAGTGTCTTATAAAAACAAACATTGTCTAACACTCGACATGAGTGTGGTACATTAAAACTAAAGACACTAATCCCGAGCGTCTTCAGTAAAATTCTTCCTCCTATGTGGAATTTCATCAACCAACCAATCCTAGGTAGGCCTTCCTAGCTAACATCCTCGGTTATTTCTTTCACCTGCATCACGAACTAAAAGACGTCAACAACTATGTGTTGGTGAGTCGTAACCAGTGACGTAAGACATATAAAACATTTAGACATCATTCATTCATACATGTGTGGTAATATGTTATCTACAAGCCAAATCTTCTCCAACGCCATATCTAATGGTAAATCTCGTCATAGTCCGTTAACGTATATGCCGCATACAGGAATAACCAAGGTACCCTTATGACTTCTCTCGGTCGCATCATGTTGCCTAGGCGGGTGGTACCTTTCCTGTTACGAGCCGACAGTCTACCTAATTGGATCCAACTAGACGCATATACATCCCGAGGCGGAGCCGGTAGTTCCTTAACCAACTACCTCTTAGCGCGAAGCGCTGCCCTAATGACTTGCCCTGTGGCATGTAGCCGTCGTCCTTTTCGTCGGACGACTCTTAACGCGAAGCTTATTACCGCGGACCAACAACACAACAACCGGACGAACCTGGAGTTGAGGTGCGTTGAATCACCAGGTAGGGGTCTACTTATCACCACATATATATACATGCGTACACACATATATATATATATATTCATAACATTCATAAAACATTTCTTACTTTTCATACATGCTCGGATACAGCCCCGAAATCATAAAACATATAAAAAGAGGGGCGGTTAGACTCACCTTCTGATGTAGCCTACGTATCGCAAGCTAGTGGCTAATCAAGACAACCCTGTAAAACATTTCATACTTATTAGGATTCATTCCCCTAGGGATAATCCTATCAGTGTCTTCTCCACTGATGCATTGCCTTAGTCATACTACGTGACTTTGGCGATAACTTTAGTCCTTGGTATAATCATTCTTCTCAGAGTGCTTTCAACATCTGAGTCAGGGTTATCCTATGTCCTCATTATCATTTTATTTGAAAAGCCACATCATCATATATTCGTGTTTCTCACACGATTATATCGTTCATTGAAAACATATTGTGTTCCTAGTAATAATATATGACTAGGAATGTTCTATTCTAAAACACTGGCCTTTCCATGGACTTAAGTTATACATATCTTAAATGAGTATGGGATCTGAGATATTACCTAAAGAGTCGAGCAGAGTGGGGGCCTGGGTACGAAAGTCTCTTTGGACACGGGCAGCACCTAGCCTCGTTCAGCGGTTCCGAGCTCACGTGCTAGCGGGAGAACACCATCCACTATAACAACGGGTTTCGTGCCCCCTTTTAGTATCTTAGGTGCATACACATATATACATCTAGCTATATATGTATAAAAACGGTAAATACTCGAAAGAACTAAGAACGAGTCTTACCTAACACCGAAGCTTCTCGTAGACGCTTCGTGAGCAAATCCGCACTTGAACCGAACTTTTGGAGGCTTCTGTTACTAGTGGGAAACCCGCCGGGACTTCGTCGGGACTTCACCGGACGTTTCGGGCCGGAAATTTAGAGAGAGAGAGACTAGAGAGAGAGAGGGAGGTGCAAGAAGTGAAGGGGGGGTCGACCCCTTTTTATAGCTGCTCAACGTGTGTTACGCGATACGCGCAACACACACACACCTCCTGCGCGTACCGCGTGGGAGGGGTGGTTTTGTCGAATATTGCGGCCGCCCACAATCTCGCGTACCCGGGTTTGGTTGCGCTAGGCGATACGCGCAGGCCATGCCTTCCCTTGCGCGTATCGCGTAATTAATTAAATTTATTTTTATTTTTTTTTATTTTTATTTTTTTTTAAGTCTTTTTATTCTCGTATGAGGCGGAGTGTCACATACTCCCCTCCTTATTGGGATTCCGTCCCGGAATCACTCTGAGAATAAATGAGGGTACTTCTTTCTCATGGCGTCTTCTGGTTCCCAGGTAAACTCAGAACCACGCCTCGCGTTCCATCTGACTTTAACGATGGGGATGCGTTTCCTTCTTAACTTCTTAACCTGCCTTTCGACTATCTCTGTTGGTTCCTCAACGAAATTTAGTCGTTCGACCACTTGAATTTCTTCCAGTGGTGTTTGCAGGGTTTCATCAGACAAACATTTACGGAGTTGAGAGACATGGAAGACTGGGTGGATCCCACGCAGCTCTTCCGGAAGTTCAAGTCTATACGCTACTTTGCTTATTCTGTTGGTTATCACAAAAGGTCCGATAAATCGGGGACTTAGCTTTCCCCGTTTTCCAAAACGAATTGTGCCTTTCCATGGTGATACTTTTAACATGACTTTATCTCCTTCTGCGAACTCTGGTGGCCTTCGACGTCTGTCGGCATAACTCTTTTGCCTGCTTTGTGCCACTATGAGTCGCTCCCGGATCACCTTGACTTTTTCAGTGGTGTCCAGTACCATTTCGGGGCCGGTCATTTGACCTTCTCCCACTTGAAACCAACATAAAGGCGTTCGACACCGTCGACCATATAAAACTTCGAATGGTGAGGCTTTCAAACTCTTGTGGTAGCTGTTGTTATAAGAAAATTCGGCCAATGGGAGGTGGGTGTCCCAGCTTCCACCGAAATCTATCACACACGCCCGCAACATATCTTCCAAGGTTTGAATGGTCCTTTCACTCTGACCATCCGTTTGCGGGTGATAGGCAGTGCTCATCTCTAATCTAGTGCCGAGAGCTTCATGGAATTGCCTCCAGTATCGAGATGTAAATCTTCCATCTCTATCGGAAACAATGGATACCGGTACTCCGTGTCTTGCCACAATCTCGTCAACGTACAGTTGAGCGAGCTGTTCAGCTCCGGCGCTTTCTTTCATAGGTAGGAAATGGGCGGACTTAGTGAGTCTGTCCACGATTACCCATATGGCATCATTCCCCTTTCTCGTTCTTGGCAAACCCATCACAAAGTCCATTGTGATCATTTCCCATTTCCACGTAGGGATCTCAAGGGGTTGGAGCATACCAGACGGTTTTTGGTGCTCAGCCTTCACCTGGAGACATGTCATGCAACGCTCCACATAGGTTGCTATGTCCTTTTTCATTCCAGGCCACCAAAATTGGTCTTTCATGGTATAGTACATCTTATCGGCTCCAGGATGAATGAGGTACTTAGTTTTATGGGCTTCATCCAATATGAGTCCTCTCAAATTACCGAAGTTTGGTATCCAAATTCGGCATTTCATGCGAATGAACCCATCTTCTCCTGCTTCTAACTTCTTTATTACTCCAATCATTTCTTCTTTTTGGATGTTTTCGTCCTTCAGCGCTTCCTTTTGGGCCATCTTTACTTGGTCCAAGAGGTTCACTTGCACATTCATTCTAAGTGCTCGGACACGTCTGGGTTTGGCGCACTCTTTCCTACTCAAGGCGTCAGCGACGACGTTTGCCTTCCCTGGATGGTAGTGAAGATCGAAGTCGTAATCAGTCAAAACTTCCATCCATCGCCGTTGCCTCATGTTAAGCTCTTTCTGATCAAATATATGCTTCAAGCTCTTGTGATCAGAATACACCGTAAACTTTGAGCCATATAAATATTGCCGCCATATCTTCAATGCAAACACTATTGCGCCTAACTCGAGGTCATGAGTTGCGTATCCTGTTTCGGCGCCCTTCAGTTGTCTTGAGGCGTAAGCAATTACGTTGCTACGCTGCATCAAGACGCAACCAAATCCTGTGGCAGATGCATCACAGTACACGACAAAGTCATCGTTACCATTGGGTAATGCAAGGATTGGTGCGCTGCTCAACCTTTCCTTCAAGGTTCTAAACGCCTCTTCTTGTTCGGGCTCCCACTTGAACGCGACTTTCTTTTGAGTTAGCTTAGTCAAAGACTTGGCTATCTTAGAGAAATCCTTAATGAATCTTCTATAGTAGCCGGCTAACCCAAGAAATCTCCGAATTTCAGTCGCCGTTCTAGGGGTTTCCCACTTCATCACTGCTTCAACCTTTGAAGGATCAACTTGAATTCCTTGCTCATTGACAATATGTCCTAAGAACTGAACTTCTCGTAGCCAAAATTCGCACTTTGAAAATTTGGCATAGAGCTTTTCTCCTCTGAGGAGCTCGAGTACCTTTCGTAGGTGCTCAGAGTGCTCTTCCATGGTACGAGAGTAGATCAAAATATCGTCAATGAACACGATCACGAATTTCTCTAGATATGGCTTACACACTCGATTCATCAAGTCCATGAATACTGCTGGTGCATTAGTTAGCCCAAAGGGCATTACTAAGAATTCGTAATGACCATATCTAGTTCGGAATGCTGTCTTAGGCACGTCTTCATTTCGAACCTTCACTTGTTGGTACCCAGATCTCAAATCTATCTTGGAGAAATAGCTTGCTCCTTGTAATTGATCGAACAAGTCGTCGATTCTGGGTAGTGAGTATCGATTCTTAATCGTCACCTTGTTAAGATCTCGATAATCGATACACATTCTCAAAGTTCCATCCTTCTTCTTTACAAACAATATGGGGGCTCCCCATGGAGATGAACTTGGTTGTATGAATCCCTTTTCCAATAGCTCTTGGAGTTGGGCCATAAGTTCCTTCATCTCTGATGGCGCTAGTCGATAAGGTGATTTTGCGATAGGTGCTGTGCCTGGCGCTAAATCGATGTGGAATTCGACTTGTCGGTCTGGAGGTAAACCAGGTAATTCCTCGGGAAACACGTCAGGGTATTCTGCGACTATTGGGACTTCTGAAATCTCCTTCTTTTCTCCCTTTTCGTTCATAAGATATAACCAGAATCCCTCGCACCCTTGTCGTAGATATTTTCTTGCCTTAGCGATCGTCAAAAGTTTGGAATTTTTACGCGGCGTGTCCCCCTTAACCTCTGCTTGTTGACCATCGGGCAATTCGATTTTTAGCACTTTTCGCTCACAATCAATTTGCGCCCATGTCTAGCTAACCAATCCATTCCTAGAACTATGTCAAATCCGCCTAGTTTCATAGGGAGGAGTTCTAAGGGAATGTTTTGGCCATTGACCTTGAGGTTACAATTTATAAGGGCATTTTCTACCTTTACCTCAAGGCCGTTAGCTATTTCGACAACATATGGTACGTTTAACTTAGCTATCAAGCCATTTAGACAAGGTAAGAATGTATCTGAAACAAAACTCCTATTTGCGCCTGAATCGAATAGTACGCAAGCATAGGTATGATTAACTGGAAACATACCAGTGAGCACCTCATCATTGTTGCGGGCCTCCTCTGCGGTCATTTGGAAGACTCGGGCATTTGCCTTGCTTACCGTCTTCCCTTTATCATTTCCTCCCTTTGTTCTCTTAGGGCAGTTTGCCCTAATATGACCCTCTTGCCCACAACCATAGCATTTGTTGGAACCAACTAAACAATCTGCGGTTACATGACTAGATCTCCCGCACTTCCCACACTCGTTTGCGGTAGATTTCTCCTCTGGGTTGGCCTTCCTGAATTTGCTGGGACCAGATCTTTCCTTGCGTTTCCCTGCGTTGAATTTCCCGAACTTCCTCTTGTTCCCACCTTCACTGCTCCCTATACTTATTCGGCTACTTTTAGCTCGAATAATGTCTTCGGTAAGTTCAGCAGCTAAATCCACGGCTTCTTGTAGTGTTGGTGGCTTGGAAGTTCGTAAATCTCCTCGGATCTCTGGAATGACTCCCCAAATGTATCGGCCCACTTTCTTGGACTCAGATCCGGTAAACTCAGGCAATAATCCAACCAGTTCCAAGAAGCGTTCAGTGTACCTCTTGTGATCAGTTCCCTTCATTTCCAGATGGAGATACTCATCTTCCAATTGCTCGATCTCATGATTTGGAACGAATTTCTCTAAGAATCTTTGAGGGAAATTCTTCCAGCCCATTGCAGACGCCTTCCTTGGGTTCATTGAAGCCTTCACCGTTTTCCACCACGAATGAGCCAACCCTTTGAATGACTGTGTTGCAAATAAAACTCGATCCTCATCGCTGCACCCCGCTCACCTCGAGAGTAGTCTCGATTTCTTCAATCCACCTCAATGCATCGGTGGCTGTCTTGTCTCCTCTAAATTGCTCGGGTTTGCAAGCCATGTAGTGCCTATAGCTGCAGCCCTTAGCCCTCGGGTCTCGATCTGCCTCTCCCTTGGGCTTGTTGACTTCATCGTCATCTTCTGAACTTGGGCTACTGCTTCCATGACTGCTCTTCTTGGTGTGGCGGAAATCAGAATCAGTATCATTCTTCTTTGAGTCCTTCTTTCTATTGCTTCCTGACTCTCCACTGTTCAGTAAAGCTTTCGTGACTCCTGCTATGATTGCCGGCATAGCCGCGGTGATTCCTGCAGTTAGCATCTCTTGAAATTTAGCCATTTGTTCCGCCTCTTGCTTTTGTTCGGCGGTCAGCGGTTCTTCTGTGTGAACTTCAATAGAGGGTTCCTTGTCTTGATTAGGGTCAATCGGATCTTTATTCCTTCCTCTTGTGGAAGGTCCTACTTCGGAGACAATCTTGCTACTTTTATCCTTAGCCATACTATAATTTAAACAATTTCCTTTGTCAATTACAATCTTTAATACAATTTATCTTAATACTTTAGATGCAAGTACTGAGACATATGATAGGGATTTATAACATAATTTCAAACATAATAATTCCAACATAATGAACCGAGTACAACATAATCAAGGTTACAACATAGTTTTAATACAACCAAAACATAGTGCGATATTACATAGTTCAAAATGAATTACAACATGATTCGAATACAATTACAACATAAATCAGAATACAATACAATTCTTCTTCTTCTTGATCTTCACCCAAAGAATTTCCTCCAGTATTCTTCCTTTTCGTCATCCTTGTACTTCTGCTCATCACCTTCAAGTGGAACTCGGTATCGTTCCATGGCCCTAGCATCTTCTGTTGATCGCCTTGGAGGGTCTAAGCTATAGTGATGACTGGAAGATCCTGCTCCCATTGAGCTTCTTCCGGGTTCTGGGAGATACGGGTAAGGTGACTGATAGTTAGGAGGGGGATAGACTGGATGAGCATAAGATGGTGGAGAATATGGATACGGAGCGTAGGATGGATGGGATGAATACATAGGGTACGGATGAGGAGCGTAACCCATTGGTGGTGATTGGTACATAGGAGGCGACGGATACATAGGTGGAGGTTGTGAGTACATCGGGGGTTGAGGGTAGGTGGGAACTGGCGGGTACATCGAGGGATGCGGGTAAGCTGGGGCTGCGTGGGCTTGACGATAGTACTCATGATGACTACGTCGCATTGCCTCGGCTAGCTCATCGCGTTCCCGCTGCTTGTAGTCATATGGTGCTAAATAAGGATCCCTCTTGGGTATTGTTATAGCGCGTGACTTGGCGCTTGATAATTCCTTAATCTTCTTCTTCCCTTTTCCCCTCGAAGGTTGGTCGCTGTACTCATAATCCACTGGAATGGACTCCTCCGGACGGTGATGGTGATCGACTTCGCCCCCAGTTTCGTCTCCATCTTCGGCAGGCTCCTCCTCATATTCGTTGCGTTCCACTTCTTCGTTATCGCTTTCCATTTCGGCTTGGATCCGCGCTCTCTCGCTATCAGTCATCATGAAAATGGGAGAGTGGTGCTCTTCGGGTTCTTCTTCAGGTTCCTCCTCATGTTGCTCCCCATGCTCTTCCTCATCTTCTTCATCTTCTTCGTCATTGTTGGCGTTTTCGGCCTCGCGAATCGCAGTCCAGTCAGCTTCTGTGAGCCTAAATCTCTCCACATGGCCTCTCCGAAACGTCTTCTTTGCGGCCAACCTGGTCCGTGCACGACGAGGCTGGGCTTCGGGTTCCTGCTGGGGTTCATTCATCGCCCTTGCAGGTGAGGGTATGTGAGTATAGTAACCCGAAGCGTGGGGTGAGTGAGACTCTCGTGGTTGAACAGAACGTTCCCCTTCTTCAGTGTTGTTGTTATTACTGGAACTACTCTTTTTGGAGGACGATCTGCTCATACCAATTGCTCGGAGGAGAAAGCTTTTTCCTGCCATTTCCTGTTATATAATTCGAAATATAAGCATATGATATTCGTATCGTATTAATATTAATGCCTAGTTCCTTCGCCTTTCCTGACGAGGTTTCTAAGTTAATCCACATGACTTGTAACTATTTTCATGCTCACACGAAGGATAATCGATAACTACGTTGATCAGGCGTACTTGTCTCATTTCCTTAGGTGTTCAATCAATATTTATTCATCATATTTCATAACATTTCCTAGGGTTTTCTTATCTTAGTGGTCTTTCGAGCTTCTCGGTTAAAGCTTAAGGATCTATGTGAACCTTAATTCGCTAAAACCTTTGGCTCTAATACCAACCTGTCACACCCCGACTCCCGGGGCCCGACACGTTGCATAACATCAGCCAATCAAACAAAATAATATAGCGGAAGACTTATTAAAAGACCACAAATACGGTCCCAAATTTTAAAGTTTCATTAAGTGTCTTATAAAAACAAACATTGTCTAACACTCGACATGAGTGTGGTACATTAAAACTAAAGACACTAATCCCGAGCATCTTCAGTAAAATTCTTCCTCCTATGTGGAATTTCATCAACCAACCAATCCTAGCTAGGCCTTCCTAGCTAACATCCTCGGTTATTTCTTTCACCTGCATCACGAGCTAAAAGACGTCAACAACTATGTGTTGGTGAGTCGTAACCAGTGACATAAGACATATAAAACATTTAGACATCATTCATTCATACATGTGTGGTAATAAGTTATCTACAAGCCAAATCTTCTCCAACGCCATATCTAATGGTAAATCTCGTCAGAGTCTGTTAACGTATATGCCCGCATACAGGAATAACCAAGGTACCCTTATGACCTTTCTCGGTCGCATCATGTTGCCTAGGCGGGTGGTACCTTTCCTGTTACGAGCCGACAGTCTACCTAATTGGATCCAACTAGACGCATATACATCCCGAGGCGGAGCCGGTAGTTCCTTAACCAACTACCTCTTAGCGCGAAGCCCTGCCCTAATGACTTGCCCTGTGGCATGTAGCCGCCGTCCTTTTCGTCGGACGACTCTTAACGCGAAGCTTATTACCGCGGACCAACAACACAACAACCGGACGAACCTGGAGTTGAGGTGCGTTGAATCACCAGGTAGGGATCTACTTATCACCACATATATATACATGCGTACACATATATATATATTCATAACATTCATAAAACATTTCTTACTTTTCATACATGCTCGGATACAGCCCCGAAATCATAAAACATATAAAAAGAGGGGCGGTTAGACTCACCTTCTGATGTAGCCTACGTATCGCAAGCTAGTGGCTAATCAAGACAACCCTGTAAAACATTTCATACTTATTAGGATTCATTCCCCTAGGGATAATCCTATCAGTGTCTTCTCCACTGATGCATTGCCTTAGTCATACTACGTGACTTTGGCGATAACTTTAGTCCTTGGTATAATCATTCTTCTCAGAGTGCTTTCAACATCTGAGTCAGGGTTATCCTATGTCCTCATTATCATTTTATTTGAAAAGCCACATCATCATAT
Organism: Tagetes erecta; assembly: GCA_030867185.1. Classification (NCBI taxonomy): domain Eukaryota; kingdom Viridiplantae; phylum Streptophyta; class Magnoliopsida; order Asterales; family Asteraceae; genus Tagetes; species Tagetes erecta. The sequence continues at coordinate 42,413,180 of CM061487.1, read as the reverse complement.
CTTCGTGTTTCTCACACGATTATATCGTTCATTGAAAACATATTGTGTTCCTAGTAATAATATATGACTAGGAATGTTCTATTCTAAAACCCTGGCCTTTCCATGGACTTAAGTTATACATATCTTAAATGAGTATGGGATCTGAGATATTACCTAAAGAGTCGAGCAGAGTGGGGGCCTGGGTACGAAAGTCTCTTTGGACACGGGCAGCACCTAGCCTCGTTCAGCGGTTCCGAGCTCACGTGCTAGCGGGAGAACACCGTCCACTATAACAACGGGTTTCGTGCCCCCTTTTAGTATCTTAGGTGCATACACATATATACATCTAGCTATATATGTATAAAAACGGTAAATACTCGAAAGAACTAAGAACGAGTCTTACCTAACACCGAAGCTTCTCGTAGACGCTTCGTGAGCAAATCCGCACTTGAACCGAACTTTTGGAGGCTTCCGTTACTAGTCGGAAACCCGCCGGGACTTCGTCGGGACTTCACCGGACGTTTCGGGCCGGAAATTTAGAGAGAGAGAGACTAGAGAGAGAGAGTGAGGTGCAAGAAGTGAAGGGGGGGTCGACCCCTTTTTAGAATAATGTAGGACGCGTTACAACTCCTAAGAACAACTTACATCACCGTACAAAAATTTAAAACTCCATAATAAACCTAATGAATTTGTACGAGTCCTTTGAACATCGTACGACAACTTAGGACATCTTACGACTCTTTATGCCACATTAGCAAATCGAAAAGAACGTTAGTAAAATGTAGAACGCGTTACAGCTCCTAAGAACACCTTACACCACCGTACGAAACATTAAAACTCCATAATAAACCGAATGAATTCGTCTGAGTCCTTTGAACATCTTACGACAACTTAGGACATCTTACGAATCTTTATGCCACATTAGCAACTCGAAATGAACATTAGTATAATGTAGTACGCCTTACAGCTCCTAAGAACACCTTACACCACCGTACGAAACGTTAAAACTCCATAATAAACCTAATGAATTCGTCCGAGTCCTTTGAACATCGTACGACAACTCAGGAGATGTTACGGCTCAGTATACGGCACGAGCAACATGAAAAGCACGTTAGAATAATGTAGGACGCGTTACAACTCCTAAGAACACCTTACATCACCGTAAAAAATTTTAAAACTCCATAATAAACCAAATTAATTCGTACGAGTCCTTTGAACATCGTATGACAACTTAGGACATCTTACGACTCTTTATGCCACATTAGCAACATGAAAAGCATGTTAGAATAATGTAGGACGTGTTACAACTCCTAAGAACACCTTACATCACCGTACGAAACTTTAAAACTCCATAATAAACCTAATGAATTTGTGCGAGTCCTTTGAACATCGTACGACAACTTAGGACATCTTACGACTCTTTATGCCACATTAGCAAATCGAAAAGAACGTTAGTATAATGTAGAACGCGTTACAGCTCCTAAGAACACCTTACACCACCGTACGAAACATTAAAACTCCATAATAAACCTAATGAATTCGTCTGAGTCCTTTGAACATCGTACGACAACTTAGGACATCTTACGACTCTTTATGCCACATTAGCAACTCGAAATGAACATTAGTATAATGTAGTACGCCTTACAGCTCCAAAGAACACCTTACACCACCGTACGAAACGTTAAAACTCCATAATAAACCTAATGACTTCGTCCGAGTCCTTTGATCATCGTACGACAACTCAGGAGATGTTACGGCTCAGTATACGGCACTAGCAACATGAAAAGCACGTTAGAATAATGTAGGACGCGTTCCAACTCTTAAGAACACCTTACATCATCGTACAAAACTTTAAAACTCCATAATAAACCAAATTAATTCGTACGAGTCCTTTGAACATTGTACGGCAACTTAGGACATCTTACGACTCTTTATGCCACATTAGCAACATGAAAAGCATGTTAGAATAATGTAGGACGGGTTACAACTCCTAAGAACAACTTACATCACCGTACAAAAATTTAAAACTCCATAATAAACCTAATGAATTTGTACGAGTCCTTTGAACATCGTACGACAACTTATGACATCTTACGACTCTTTATGCCACATTAGCAAATCGAAAAGAACGTTAGTATAATGTAGAACGCGTTACAGCTCCTAAGAACACCATACACCACCGTACGAAACATTAAAACTCCATAATAAACAAAATGAATTCGTCTGAGTCCTTTGAACATCGTACGACAACTTAGGACATCTTACGACTCTTTATGCCACATTAGCAACTCGAAATGAACATTAGTATAATGTAGTACGCCTTACAGCTCCTAAGAACACCTTACACCACCATACGAAACGTTAAAACTCCATAATAAACCTAATGACTTCGTCCTAGTCCTTTGAACATCGTACGACAACTCAGGAGATGTTACGGCTCAGTATACGGCACGAGCAACATGAAAAGCACGTTAGAATAATGTAGGACGCGTTACAACTCCTAAGAACACCTTACATCACCGTACAAAACTTTAAAACTCCATAATAAACCAAATTAATTCGTACGAGTCCTTTGAACATCGTACGACAACTTAGGACATCTTACGACTCTTTATGCCTCATTAGCAACATGAAAAGCATTTAGAATAATGTAGGACGTGTTACAACTCCTAAGAACACCTTACATCACCGTACAAAACTTTAAAACTCCATAATAAACCTAATGAATTTGTACGAGTCCTTTGAACATCGTACGACAACTTAGGACATCTTACGACTCTTTATGCCACATTAGCAAATCGAAAAGAACGTTAGTATAATGTAGAACGCGTTACAGCTCCTAAGAACACCTTACACCACCGTACGAAACATTAAAACTCCATAATAAACCGAATGAATTCGTCTGAGTCCTTTGAACATCTTACGACAACTTAGGACATCTTACGAATCTTTATGCCACATTAGCAACTCGAAATGAACATTAGTATAATGTAGTACGCCTTACAGCTCCTAAGAACACCTTACACCACCGTACGAAACGTTAAAACTCCATAATAAACCTAATGAATTCGTCCGAGTCCTTTGAACATCGTACGACAACTCAGGAGATGTTACGGCTCAGTATACGGCACGAGCAACATGAAAAGCACGTTAGAATAATGTAGGACGCGTTACAACTCCTAAGAACACCTTACATCACCGTAAAAAATTTTAAAACTCCATAATAAACCAAATTAATTCGTACGAGTCCTTTGAACATCGTATGACAACTTAGGACATCTTACGACTCTTTATGCCACATTAGCAACATGAAAAGCATGTTAGAATAATGTAGGACGTGTTACAACTCCTAAGAACACCTTACATCACCGTACAAAACTTTAAAACTCCATAATAAACCTAATGAATTTGTACGAGTCCTTTGAACATCGTACGACAACTTAGGACATCTTACGACTCTTTATGCCACATTAGCAAATCGAAAAGAACGTTAGTATAATGTAGAACGCGTTACAGCTCCTAAGAACACCTTACACCACCGTACGAAACATTAAAATTCCATAATAAACCTAATGAATTCGTCTGAGTCCTTTGAACATCGTACGACAACTTAGGACATCTTACGACTCTTTATGCCACATTAGCAACTCGAAATGAACATTAGTATAATGTAGTACGCCTTACAGCTCCTAAGAACACCTTACACCACCGTACGAAACGTTAAAACTCCATAATAAACCTAATGACTTCGTCCGAGTCCTTTGATCATCGTACGACAACTCAGGAGATGTTACGGCTCAGTATACGGCACTAGCAACATGAAAAGCACGTTAGAATAATGTAGGACGCGTTCCAACTCTTAAGAACACCTTACATCATCGTACAAAACTTTAAAACTCCATAATAAACCAAATTAATTCGTACGAGTCCTTTGAACATTGTACGGCAACTTAGGACATCTTACGACTCTTTATGCCACATTAGCAACATGAAAAGCATGTTAGAATAATGTAGGACGGGTTACAACTCCTAAGAACAACTTACATCACCGTACAAAAATTTAAAACTCCATAATAAACCTAATGAATTTGTACGAGTCCTTTGAACATCGTACGACAACTTAGGACATCTTACGACTCTTTATGCCACATTAGCAAATCGAAAAGAACGTTAGTATAATGTAGAACGCGTTACAGCTCCTAAGAACACCTTACACCACCGTACAAAACATTAAAACTCCATAATAAACCTAATGAATTCGTCTGAGTCCTTTGAACATCGTACGACAACTTAGGACATCTTACGACTCTTTATGCCACATTAGCAACTCGAAATGAACATTAGTATAATGTAGTACGCCTTACAGCTCCTAAGAACACCTTACACCACCGTACGAAACGTTAAAACTCCATTATAAACCTAATGACTTCGTCCTAGTCCTTTGAACATCGTACGACAACTCAGGAGATGTTACGGCTCAGTATACGGCACGAGCAACATGAAAAGCACGTTAGAATAATGTAGGACGCGTTACAACTCCTAAGAACACCTTACATCACCGTACAAAACTTTAAAACTCCATAATAAACCAAATTAATTCGTACGAGTCCTTTGAACATCGTACGACAACTTAGGACATCTTACGACTCTTTATGCCTCATTAGCAACATGAAAAGCATTTAGAATAATGTAGGACGTGTTACAACTCCTAAGAACACCTTACATCACCGTACAAAACTTTAAAACTCCATAATAAACCTAATGAATTTGTACGAGTCCTTTGAACATCGTACGACAACTTAGGACATCTTACGACTCTTTATACCACATTAGCAAATCGAAAAGAACGTTAGCATAATGTAGAACGCGTTACAGCTCCTAAGAACACCTTACACCACCGTACGAAACATTAAAACTCCATAATAAACCTAATGAATTCGTCTGAGTCCTTTGAACATCGTACGACAACTTAGGACATCTTACGACTCTTTATGCCACATTAGCAACTCGAAATGAACATTAGTATAATGTAGTACGCCTTACAGCTCCTAAGAACACCTTACACCACCGTACGAAACGTTAAAACTCCATAATAAACCAAATGACTTCGTCCGAGTCCTTTGATCATCGTACGACAACTCAGGAGATGTTACGGCTCAGTATACGGCACTAGCAACATGAAAAGCACGTTAGAATAATGTAGGACGCGTTCCAACTCTTAAGAACACCTTACATCATCGTACAAAACTTTAAAACTCCATAATAAACCAAATTAATTCGTACGAGTCCTTTGAACATCGTACGGCAACTTAGGACATCTTACGACTCTTTATGCCACATTAGCAACATGAAAAGCATGTTAGAATAATGTAGGACGCGTTACAACTCCTAAGAACAACTTACATCACCGTACAAAACTTTAAAACTCCATAATAAACCAAATTAATTCGTACGAGTCCTTTGAACATTGTACGGCAACTTAGGACATCTTACGACTCTTTATGCCACATTAGCAACATGAAAAGCATGTTAGAATAATGTAGGACGCGTTACAACTCCTAAGAACAACTTACATCACTGTACAAAAATTTAAAACTCCATAATAAACCTAATGAATTTGTACGAGTCCTTTGAACATCGTACGACAACTTAGGACATCTTACGACTCTTTATGCCACATTAGCAACTCGAAATGAACATTAGTATAATGTAGTACGCCTTACAGCTCCTAAGAACACCTTACACCACCGTACGAAACGTTAAAACTCCATAATAAACCTAATGACTTCGTCCGAGTCCTTTGATCATCGTACGACAACTCAGGAGATGTTACGGCTCAGTATACGGCACGAGCAACATGAAAAGCACGTTAGAATAATGTAGGACGCGTTACAACTCCTAAGAACACCTTACATCACCGTACAAAACTTTAAAACTCCATAATAAACCAAATTAATTCGTACGAGTCCTTTGAACATCGTACGACAACTTAGGACATCTTACGACTCTTTATGCCTCATTAGCAACATGAAAAGCATTTAGAATAATGTAGGACGTGTTACAACTCCTAAGAACACCTTACATCACCGTACAAAACTTTAACACTCCATAATAAACCTAATGAATTTGTACGAGTCCTTTGAACATCGTACGACAACTTAGGACATCTTACGACTCTTTATACCACATTAGCAAATCGAAAAGAACGTTAGTATAATGTAGAACGCGTTACAGCTCCTAAGAACACCTTACACCACCGTACGAAACATTAAAACTCCATAATAAACCTAATGAATTCGTCTGAGTCCTTTGAACATCGTACGACAACTTAGGACATCTTACGACTCTTTATGCCACATTAGCAACTCGAAATGAACATTAGTATAATGTTGTACGCCTTACAGCTCCTAAGAACACCTTACACCACCGTACGAAACGTTAAAACTCTATAATAAACCTAATGACTTCGTCCGAGTCCTTTGATCATCGTACGACAACTCAGGAGATGTTACGGCTCAGTATACGGCACTAGCAACATGAAAAGCACGTTAGAATAATGTAGGACGCGTTCCAACTCTTAAGAACACCTTACATCATCGTACAAAACTTTAAAACTCCATAATAAACCAAATTAATTCGTACGAGTCCTTTGAACATCGTACGGCAACTTAGGACATCTTACGACTCTTTATGCCACATTAGCAACATGAAAAGCATGTTAGAATAATGTAGGACGCGTTACAACTCCTAAGAACAACTTACATCACCGTACAAAACTTTAAAACTCCATAATAAACCAAATTAATTCGTACGAGTCCTTTGAACATTGTACGGCAACTTAGGACATCTTACGACTCTTTATGCCACATTAGCAACATGAAAAGCATGTTAGAATAATGTAGGACGCGTTACAACTCCTAAGAACAACTTACATCACTGTACAAAAATTTAAAACTCCATAATAAACCTAATGAATTTGTACGAGTCCTTTGAACATCGTACGACAACTTAGGACATCTTACGACTCTTTATGCCACATTAGCAACTCGAAATGAACATTAGTATAATGTAGTACGCCTTACAGCTCCTAAGAACACCTTACACCACCGTACGAAACGTTAAAATTCCATAATAAACCTAATGACTTCGTCCGAGTCCTTTGATCATCGTACGACAACTCAGGAGATGTTACGGCTCAGTATACGGCACTAGCAACATGAAAAGCACGTTAGAATAATGTAGGACGCGTTCCAACTCTTAAGAACACTTTACATCATCGTACAAAACTTTAAAACTCCATAATAAACCAAATTAATTCGTACGAGTCCTTTGAACATCGTACGGCAACTTAGGACATCTTACGACTCTTTATGCCACATTAGCAACATGAAAAGCATGTTAGAATAATGGAGGACGCGTTACAACTCCTAAGAACAACTTACATCACCGTACAAAAATTTAAAACTCCATAATAAACCTAATGAATTTGTACGAGTCCTTTGAACATCGTACGACAACTTAGGACATCTTACGACTCTTTATGCCACATTAGCAAATCGAAAAGAACGTTAGTATAATGTAGAACGCGTTACAGCTCCTAAGAACACCTTACACCACCGTACGAAACATTAAAACTCCATAATAAACCGAATGAATTCGTCTGAGTCCTTTGAACATCTTACGACAACTTAGGACATCTTACGAATCTTTTTGCCACATTAGCAACTCGAAATGAACATTAGTATAATGTAGTACGCCTTACATCTCCTAAGAACACCTTACACCACCGTACGAAACGTTAAAACTCCATAATAAACCTAATGAATTCGTCCGAGTCCTTTGAACATCATACGACAACTCAGGAGATGTTACGGCTCAGTATACGGCACGAGCAACATGAAAAGCACGTTAGAATAATGTAGGACGCGTTACAACTCTTAAGAACACCTTACATCACCGTACAAAACTTTAAAACTCCATAATAAACCAAATTAATTCGTACGAGTCCTTTGAACATCGTACGACAACTTAGGACATCTTACGACTCTTTATGCCACATTAGCAACATGAAAAGCATGTTAGAATAATGTAGGACGTGTTACAACTCCTAAGAACACCTTACATCACCGTACAAAACTTTAAAACTCCATAATAAACCTAATGAATTTGTACGAGTCCTTTTAACATCGTACGGCAACTTAGGACATCTTACGACTCTTTATGCCACATTAGCAAATCGAAAAGAACGTTAGTATAATGTAGAACGCGTTACAGCTCCTAAGAACACCTTACACCACCGTACGAAACATTAAAACTCCATAATAAACCTAATGAATTCGTCTGAGTCCCTTGAACATCGTACGACAACTTAGGACATCTTACGACTCTTTATGCCACATTAGCAACTCGAAATGAACATTAGTATAATGTAGTATGCCTTACAGCTCCTAAGAACACCTTACACCACCGTACGAAACGTTAAAACTCCATAATAAACCTAATGAATTCGTCCGAGTCCTTTGATCATCGTACGACAACTCAGGAGATGTTACGGCTCAGTATACGGCACTAGCAACATGAAAAGCACATTAGAATAATGTAGGACGCGTTACAACTCCTAAGAACACCTTACATCACCGTACAAAACTTTAAAACTCCATAATAAACCAAATTAATTGGTACGAGTCCTTTGAACATCGTACGACAACTTAGGACATCTTACGAATCTTTATGCCACATTAGCAACTCGAAATGAACACTAGTATAATGTAGTACGCCTTACAGCTCCTAACAACACCTTACACCACCGTACGAAACGTTAAAACTCCATAATAAACCTAATGAATTCGTCCGAGTCCTTTGAACATCGTACGACAACTCAGGAGATGTTACAGCTCAGTATACGGCACTAGCAACATGAAAAGCACGTTAGAATAATGTAGGACGCGTTCCAACTCTTAAGAACACCTTACATCATCGTACAAAACTTTAAAACTCCATAATAAACCAAATTAATTCGTACGAGTCCTTTGAACATCGTACGGCAACTTAGGACATCTTACGACTCTTTATGCCACATTAGCAACTCGAAAAGAACGTTAGTATAATGTAGGACGCCTTACAGCTCCTAAGAACACCTTACACCACCTTTCGAAACATTAAAACTCCATAATAAACCTAATGAATTCGTCCGAGTCCTTTGAACATCGTACGACAACTTAGGACATCTTACGACTCTTTATGCCACATTAGCAACTCGAAATGAACATTAGTATAATGTAGTACGCCTTACACCTCCTAAGAACAAATTACACCACCGTACGAAACTTTAAAACTCCATAATAAACCTAATGAATTCGTCCGAGTCCTTTGCACATCGTACGACAACTCAGGAGATGTTACGGCTCAGTATACGACACTAGCAACATGAAAAGCACGTTAGAATCATGTAGGACGCGTTACAGCTCCTAAGAACACCTTACACCACCGTACGAAATATTAAAACTCCATAATAAACCAAATGAATTCGTTCGAGTCCTTTGAACATCGTACGACAACTTAAGACATCTTAAGACTCTTTATGCCACATTAGCAACTCGAAAAGAAAGTTAGTATGATGTAGGACGCCTTACAGCTCCTAAGAACACCTTACACCACCGTACGAAACATTAAAACTCCATAATAAACCTAATGAATTCGTCCTAGTCCTTTGAACATCGTACGACAACTTAGGACATCTTAAGACTCTTTATGCCACATTAGCAAATCAAAAAGAACGTTAGTATAATGTAGGACGCCTTACAGCTCCTAAGAACACCTTACACCACCGTACGAAACATTAAAACTCCATAAAAAACCTAATGAATTCGTCTGAGTCCTTTGAACATCGTACGACAACTTAGGACATCTTACGACTCTTTATGCCACATTAGCAACTCGAAATGAACATTAGTATAATGTAGTACGCCTTACAACTCCTAAGAACACCTTACACCACCGTACGAAACGTTAAAACTCCATACTAAACCTAATGAATTCGTCCGAGTCCTTTGAACATCGTACGACAACTCAGGAGATGTTACGGCTCAGTATACGACACTAGCAACATGAAAAGCACGTTAGAATAATCTAGGACGCGTTACAACTCCTAAGAACACCTTACATCACCATACAAAACTTTAAAACTCCATAATAAACCAAATTAAGTCGTACGAGTCCTTTGAACATCGTACGACAACTTAGGACATCTTACGACTCTTTATGCCACATTAGCAACATGAAAAGTATGTTAGAATAATGTAGGACGCGTTACAACTCCTAAGAACACCTTACATCACCGTACAAAACCTTAAAACTCCATAATAAACCTAATGAATTTGTACGACTCCTTTGAACAACGTACGACAACTTAGGACATCTTACGACTCTTTATGCCACATTAGCAACTCGAAAAGAACGTTAGTATAATGTAGGACGCCTTACAGCTCCTAAGAACACCTTACACCACCTTTCGAAACATTAAAACTCCATAATAAACCTAATGAATTCGTCTGAGTCCTTTGAACATCGTACGACAACTTAGGACATCTTACGACTCTTTATGCCACATTAGCAACTCGAAATGAACATTAGTATAATGTAGTACGCCTTACAACTCCTAAGAACACCTTACACCACCGTACGAAACAATAAAACTCCATAATAAACCTAATGAATTCGTCCGAGTCCTTTGAACATCGTACGGCAACTCAGGAGATGTTACATCTCAGTATATAGCATTAGCAACATGAAAAGCACGTTAGAATAATTTAGGACGCGTTACAACTCCTAAGAACACCTTACATCACCGTACAAAACTTTAAAACTCCATAATAAACCTAATTAATTCGTACGAGTCCTCTGAACATCGTACGACAACTTAGGAAATCTTACGACTCTTTATGCCACATTAGCAACATGAAAAGCACATTAGAATAATGTAGGACGCGTTACAACTCCTAAGAACACCTTACATCACCGTACAAAACGTTAAAACTCCATAATAAACGTAATTAATTCGTACGAGTCCTTTGAACATCGTACGACAACTTAGGACATCTTACGACTCTTTATGCCACATCAGCAACTCGAAAAGAACATTAGTATAATGTAGGACGCCTTACAGCTCCTAAGAACACCTTACACCACCGTACGAAACATTAAAACTCCTTAATAAACCTAATGAATTTGTCTGAGTCCTTTGAACATCGTACGAAAACTTAGGACATGTTACGACTCTTTATGCCACATTAGAACTCGAAATGAACATTAGTATAATGTAGTACGCCTTACAGCTCCTAAGAACACCTTACACCACCGTACGAAACGTTAAAACTCCATAATAAACCTAATGAATTCGTCCGAGTCCTTTGAACATCGTACGAAAACTTAGGACATCTTACGACTCTTTATGCCACATTAGAACTCGAAATGAACATTAGTATAATGTAGTACGCCTTACAGCTCCTAAGAACACCTTACACCACCGTACGAAACGTTAAAACTCCATAATAAACCTAATGAATTCGTCCGAGTCCTTTGAACATCGTACGACAACTCAGGAGATGTTACAGCTCAGTATACAGCATTAGCAACATGAAAAGCACGTTAGAATAATTTAGGACGCGTTACAACTCCTAAGAACACCTTACATCACCGTACAAAACTTTAAAACTCCATAATAAACCTAATTAATTCGTACGAGTCCTCTGAACATCGTACGACAACTTAGGAAATCTTACGACTCTTTATGCCACATTAGCAACATGAAAAGCATATTAGAATAATGTAGGACGCGTTACAACTCCTAAGAACACCTTACATCACCGTACAAAACTTTAAAACTCCATAATAAACGTAATTAATTCGTACGAGTCCTTTGAACATCGTACGACAACTTAGGACATCTTACGACTCTTTATGCCACATCAGCAACTCGAAAAGAACATTAGTATAATGTAGGACGCCTTACAGCTCCTAAGAACACCTTACACCACCGTACGAAACATTAAAACTCCTTAATAAACCTAATGAATTTGTCTGAGTCCTTTGAACATCGTACGAAAACTAAGGACATCTTACGACTCTTTATGCCACATTAGAACTCGAAATGAACATTAGTATAATGTAGTACGCCTTACAGCTCCTAAGAACACCTTACACCACCGTACGAAACGTTAAAACTCCATAATAAACCTAATGAATTCGTCCGAGTCCTTTGAACATCGTACGAAAACTTAGGACATCTTACGACTCTTTATGCCACATTAGAACTCGAAATGAACATTAGTATAATGTAGTACGCCTTACAGCTCCTAAGAACACCTTACACCACCGTACGAAACGTTAAAACTCCATAATAAACCTAATGAATTCGTCCGAGTCCTTTGAACATCGTACGACAACTCAGGAGATGTTACAACTCAGTATACAGCATTAGCAACATGAAAAGCACGTTAGAATAATTTAGGACGCGTTACAACTCCTAAGAACACCTTACATCACCGTACAAAACTTTAAAACTCCATAATAAACCTAATTAATTCGTACGAGTCCTCTGAACATCGTACGACAACTTAGGAAATCTTACGTCTCTTTATGCCACATTAGCAACATGAAAAGCACATTAGAATAATGTAGGACGCGTTACAACTCCTAAGAACACCTTACATCACCGTACAAAACTTTAAAACTCCATAATAAACGTAATTAATTCGTACGAGTCCTTTGAACATCGTACGACAACTTAGGACATCTTACGACTCTTTATGCCACATCAGCAACTCGAAAAGAACATTAGTATAATGTAGGACGCCTTACAGCTCCTAAGAACACCTTACACCACCGTACGAAACATTAAAACTCCTTAATAAACCTAATGAATTTGTCTGAGTCCTTTGAACATCGTACGAAAACTTAGGACATCTTACGACTCTTTATGCCACATTAGAACTCGAAATGAACATTAGTATAATGTAGTACGCCTTACAGCTCCTAAGAACACCTTACACCACCGTACGATACGTTAAAACTCCATAATAAACCTAATGAATTCGTCCGAGTCCTTTGAACATCGTACGAAAACTTAGGACATCTTACGAATCTTTATGCCACATTAGAACTCGAAATGAACATTAGTATAATGTAGTACGCCTTACAGCTCCTAAGAACACCTTACACCACCGTACGAAACGTTAAAACTCCATAATAAACCTAATGAATTCGTCCGAGTCCTTTGAACATCGTACGATAACTCAGGAGATGTTACGGCTCAGTATACGGCACTAGCAACATGAAAAGCACATTAGAATAATGTAGGACGCGTTACAACTCCTAAGAACACCTTACATCACCGTACAAAACTTTAAAACTCCATAATAAACCAAATTAATTCGTACGAGTCCTTTGAACATCGTACGACAACTCAGGAGATGTTACGGCTCAGTATACGACACTAGCAACATGAAAAGCACGTTAGAATAATGTAGGACGCGTTACAACTCCTAAGAACACCTTACATCACCGTACAAAACATTAAAACTCCATAATAAACCTAATGAATTTGTACGACTCCTTTGAACATCGTACGACAACTTAGGACATCTTACGACTCTTTATGCCACATTAGCAACACGAAAAGAACGTTAGTATAATGTAGGACGCCTTACAGCTCCTAAGAACACCTTACACCACCGTACGAAACATTAAAACTCCATAATAAACCTAATGAATACGTCCGAGTCCTTTGAACATCGAACGACAACTTAGGACATCTTACGACTCTTTATGCCACATTAGCAACTCGAAATGAACATTAGTATAATGTAGGACGCCTTACAGCTCCTAAGAACACCTTACACCACCGTACGAAACGTTAAAACTCCATAATAAACCTAATGAATTCGTCCGAGTCCTTTGAACATCGTACGATAACTCAGGAGATGTTACGGCTCAGTATACGGCACTAGCAACATGAAAAGCACATTAGAATAATGTAGGACGCGTTACAACTCCTAAGAACACCCTACATCACCGTACAAAACTTTAAAACTCCATAATAAACCAAATTAATCCGTACGAGTCCTTTGAACATCGTACGACAACTCAGGAGATGTTACGGCTCAGTATACGACACTAGCAACATGAAAAGCACGTTAGAATAATGTAGGACGCGTTACAACTCCTAAGAACACCTTACATCACCGTACAAAACATTAAAACTCCATAATAAACCTAATGAATTTGTACGACTCCTTTGAACATCGTACGACAACTTAGGACATCTTACGACTCTTTATGCCACATTACAACTCGAAATGAACATTAGTATAATGTAGTACGCCTTACAGCTCCTAAGAACACCTTACACCACCGTACGAAACGTTAAAACTCCATACTAAACCTAATGAATTCGTCCGAGTCCTTTGAACATCGTACGACAACTCAGGAGATGTTACGGCTCAGTATACGACACTAGCAACATGAAAAGCACGTTAGAATAATCTAGGACGCGTTACAACTCCTAAGAACACCTTACATCACTGTACAAAACTTTAAAACTCCATAATAAACCAAATTAATTCGTACGAGTCCTTTGAACATCGTACGACAACTTAGGACATCTTACGACTCTTTATGCCACATTAGCAACATGAAAAGTATGTTAGAATAATGTAGGACGCGTTACAACTCCTAAGAACACCTTACATCACCGTACAAAACTTTAAAACTCCATAATAAACTTAATGAATTTGTAAGACTCCTTTGAACAACGTACGACAACTTAGGACATCTTACGACTCTTTATGCGACATTAGCAACTCGAAAAGAACGTTAGTATAATGTAGGATGCCTTACAGCTCCTAAGAACACCTTACACCACCGTACGAAACGTTAAAACTCCATAATAAAGCTAATGAATTCGTCCGAGTCCTTGGAACATCGAACGACAACTTAGGACATCTTACGACTCTTTATGCCACATTAGAACTCGAAATGAACATTAGTATAATGTAGTACGCCTTACAGCTCCTAAGAACACCTTACACCACCGTACGAAACGTTAAAACTCCATAATAAATCTAATGAATTCGTCCGAGTCCTTTGAACATCGTACGACAACTCAGGAGATGTTAC
This sequence comes from Tagetes erecta, assembly GCA_030867185.1. NCBI lineage: Eukaryota > Viridiplantae > Streptophyta > Magnoliopsida > Asterales > Asteraceae > Tagetes > Tagetes erecta. The sequence goes on along the minus strand of CM061487.1, from coordinate 42,398,027 downwards.
AGCTCAGTATACAGCATTAGCAACATGAAAAGCACGTTAGAATAATTTAGGACGCGTTACAACTCCTAAGAACACCTTACATCACCGTACAAAACTTTAAAACTCCATAATAAACCTAATTAATTCGTACGAGTCCTCTGAACATCGTACGACAACTTAGGAAATCTTACGACTCTTTATGCCACATTAGCAACATGAAAAGCACATTAGAATAATGTAGGACGCGTTACAACTCCTAAGAACACCTTACATCACCGTACAAAACTTTAAAACTCCATAATAAACGTAATTAATTCGTACGAGTCCTTTGAACATCGTACGACAACTTAGGACATCTTACGACTCTTTATGCCACATCAGCAACTCGAAAAGAACATTAGTATAATGTAGGACGCCTTACAGCTCCTAAGAACACCTTACACCACCGTACGAAACATTAAAACTCCTTAATAAACCTAATGAATTTGTCTGAGTCCTTTGAACATCGTACGAAAACTTAGGACATCTTACGACTCTTTATGCCACATTAGAACTCGAAATGAACATTAGTATAATGTAGTACGCCTTACAGCTCCTAAGAACACCTTACACCACCGTACGAAACGTTAAAACTCCATAATTAACCTAATGAATTCGTCCGAGTCCTTTGAACATCGTACGAAAACTTAGGACATCTTACGAATCTTTATGCCACATTAGAACTCGAAATGAACATTAGTATAATGTAGTACGCCTTACAGCTCCTAAGAACACCTTACACCACCGTACGAAACGTTAAAACTCCATAATAAACCTAATGAATTCGTCCGAGTCCTTTGAACATCGTACGATAACTCAGGAGATGTTACGGCTCAGTATACGGCACTAGCAACATGAAAAGCACATTAGAATAATGTAGGACGCGTTACAACTCCTAAGAACACCTTACATCACCGTACAAAACTTTAAAACTCCATAATAAACCAAATTAATTCGTACGAGTCCTTTGAACATCGTACGACAACTCAGGAGATGTTACGGCTCAATATACGACACTAGCAACATGAAAAGCACGTTAGAATAATGTAGGACGCGTTACAACTCCTAAGAACACCTTACATCACCGTACAAAACATTAAAACTCCATAATAAACCTAATGAATTTGTACGACTCCTTTGAACATCGTACGACAACTTAGGACATCTTACGACTCTTTATGCCACATTAGCAACTCGAAAAGAACGTTAGTATAATGTAGGACGCCTTACAGCTCCTAAGAACACCTTACACCACCGTACGAAACATTAAAACTCCATAATAAACCTAATGAATACGTCCGAGTCCTTTGAACATCGAACGACAACTTAGAACATCTTACGACTCTTTATGCCACATTAGCAACTCGAAATGAACATTAGTATAATGTAGGACGCCTTACAGCTCCTAAGAACACCTTACACCACCGTACGAAACGTTAAAACTCCATAATAAACCTAATGAATTCGTCCGAGTCCTTTGAACATCGTACGATAACTCAGGAGATGTTACGGCTCAGTATACGGCACTAGCAACATGAAAAGCACATTAGAATAATGTAGGACGCGTTACAACTCCTAAGAACACCTTACATCACCGTACAAAACTTTAAAACTCCATAATAAACCAAATTAATTCGTACGAGTCCTTTGAACATCGTACGACAACTCAGGAGATGTTACGGCTCAGTATACGACACTAGCAACATGAAAAGCACGTTAGAATAATGTAGGACGCGTTACAACTCCTAAGAACACCTTACATCACCGTACAAAACATTAAAACTCCATAATAAACCTAATGAAAAGCACATTAGTATAATGTAGTACGCCTTACAGCTCCTAAGAACACCTTACACCACCGTACGAAACGTTAAAACTCCATACTAAACCTAATGAATTCGTCCGAGTCCTTTGAACATCGTACGACAACTCAGGAGATGTTACGGCTCAGTATACGACACTAGCAACATGAAAAGCACGTTAGAATAATCTAGGACGCGTTACAACTCCTAAGAACACCTTACATCACTGTACAAAACTTTAAAACTCCATAATAAACCAAATTAATTCGTACGAGTCCTTTGAACATCGTACGACAACTTAGGACATCTTACGACTCTTTATGCCACATTAGCAACATGAAAAGTATGTTAGAATAATGTAGGACGCGTTACAACTCCTAAGAACACCTTACATCACCGTACAAAACTTTAAAACTCCATAATAAACCTAATGAATTTGTACGACTCCTTTGAACAACGTACGACAACTTAGGACATCTTACGACTCTTTATGCGACATTAGCAACTCGAAAAGAACGTTAGTATAATGTAGGACGCCTTACAGCTCCTAAGAACACCTTACACCACCGTACGAAACATTAAAACTCCATAATAAACCTAATGAATTCGTCCGAGTCCTTGGAACATCGAACGACAACTTAGGACATCTTACGACTCTTTATGCCACATTAGCAACTCGAAATGAACATTAGTATAATGTAGTACGCCTTACAGCTCCTAAGAACACCTTACACCACCGTACGAAACGTTAAAACACCATAATAAACCTAATGAATTCGTCCGAGTCCTTTGACCATCGTACGACAACTTAGGACATCTTAAGACTCTTTATGCCACATTAACAAATCGAACAGAACGTTAGTATGATGTAGGACGCCTTACAGCTCCTAAGAACACCTTACACCACCGTACGAAACATTAAAACTCCATAATAAACCTAATGAATTCGTCCGAGTCCTTTGAACATCGTACGACAACTCAGGAGATGTTACATCTCAGTATACAGCATTAGCAACATGAAAAGCACGATAGAATAATTTAGGACGCGTTACAACTCCTAAGAACACCTTACATCACCGTACAAAACTTTAAAACTCCATAATAAACCTAATTAATTCGTACGAGTCCTCTGAACTTCGTACGACAACTTAGGAAATCTTACGACTCTTTATGCCACATTAGCAACATGAAAAGCACATTAGAATAATGTAGGACGCGTTACAACTCCTAAGAACACCTTACATCACCGTACAAAACTTTAAAACTCCATAATAAACGTAATTAATTCGTACGAGTCCTTTGAACATCGTACGACAACTTAGGACATCTTACGACTCTTTATGCCACATTAGAACTCGAAATGAACATTAGTATAATGTAGTACGCCTTACAGCTCCTAAGAACACCTTACACCACCGTACGAAACATTAAAACTCCTTAATAAACCTAATGAATTTGTCTGAGTCCTTTGAACATCGTACGAAAACTTAGGACATCTTACGACTCTTTATGCCACATTAGAACTCGAAATGAACATTAGTATAATGTAGTACGCCTTACAGCTCCTAAGAACACCTTACACCACTGTACGAAACGTTAAAACTCCATAATAAACCTAATGAATTCGTCCGAGTCCTTTGAACATCGTACGAAAACTTAGGACATCTTACGACTCTTTATGCCACATTAGAACTCGAAATGAACATTAGTATAATGTAGTACGCCTTACAGCTCCTAAGAACACCTTACACCACCGTACGAAACGTTAAACCTCCATAATAAACCTAATGAATTCGTCCGAGTCCTTTGAACATCGTACGATAACTCAGGAGATGTTACGGCTCAGTATACGGCACTAGCAACATGAAAAGCACGTTAGAATAATGTAGGACGCGTTACAACTCCTAAGAACACCTTACATCACCGTACAAAACTTTAAAACTCCATAATAAACCAAATTAATTCGTACGACTCCTTTGAACATCGTACGACAACTTAGGACATCTTACGACTCTTTATGCCACATTAGAACTCGAAATGAACATTAGTATAATGTAGTACGCCTTACAGCTCCTAAGAACACCTTACACCACCGTACGAAACGTTAAAACTCCATACTAAACCTAATGAATTCGTCCGAGTCCTTTGAACATCGTACGACAACTCAGGAGATGTTACGGCTCAGTATACGACACTAGCAACATGAAAAGCACGTTAGAATAATCTAGGACGCGTTACAACTCCTAAGAACACCTTACATCACCGTACAAAACTTTAAAACTCCATAATAAACCTAATTAATTCGTACGAGTCCTCTGAACATCGTACGACAACTTAGGAAATCTTACGACTCTTTATGCCACATTAGCAACATGAAAAGCACATTAGAATAATGTAGGACGCGTTACAACTCCTAAGAACACCTTACATCACCGTACAAAACTTTAAAACTCCATAATAAACGTAATTAATTCGTACGAGTCCTTTGAACATCGTACGACAACTTAGGACATCTTACGACTCTTTATGCCACATCAGCAACTCGAAAAGAACATTAGTATAATGTAGGACGCCTTACAGCTCCTAAGAACACCTTACACCACCGTACGAAACATTAAAACTCCTTAATAAACCTAATGAATTTGTCTGAGTCCTTTGAACATCGTACGAAAACTTAGGACATCTTACGACTCTTTATGCCACATTAGAACTCGAAATGAACATTAGTATAATGTAGTACGCCTTACAGCTCCTAAGAACACCTTACACCACCGTACGAAACGTTAAAACTCCATAATTAACCTAATGAATTCGTCCGAGTCCTTTGAACATCGTACGAAAACTTAGGACATCTTACGAATCTTTATGCCACATTAGAACTCGAAATGAACATTAGTATAATGTAGTACGCCTTACAGCTCCTAAGAACACCTTACACCACCGTACGAAACGTTAAAACTCCATAATAAACCTAATGAATTCGTCCGAGTCCTTTGAACATCGTACGATAACTCAGGAGATGTTACGGCTCAGTATACGGCACTAGCAACATGAAAAGCACATTAGAATAATGTAGGACGCGTTACAACTCCTAAGAACACCTTACATCACCGTACAAAACTTTAAAACTCCATAATAAACCAAATTAATTCGTACGAGTCCTTTGAACATCGTACGACAACTCAGGAGATGTTACGGCTCAATATACGACACTAGCAACATGAAAAGCACGTTAGAATAATGTAGGACGCGTTACAACTCCTAAGAACACCTTACATCACCGTACAAAACATTAAAACTCCATAATAAACCTAATGAATTTGTACGACTCCTTTGAACATCGTACGACAACTTAGGACATCTTACGACTCTTTATGCCACATTAGCAACTCGAAAAGAACGTTAGTATAATGTAGGACGCCTTACAGCTCCTAAGAACACCTTACACCACCGTACGAAACATTAAAACTCCATAATAAACCTAATGAATACGTCCGAGTCCTTTGAACATCGAACGACAACTTAGAACATCTTACGACTCTTTATGCCACATTAGCAACTCGAAATGAACATTAGTATAATGTAGGACGCCTTACAGCTCCTAAGAACACCTTACACCACCGTACGAAACGTTAAAACTCCATAATAAACCTAATGAATTCGTCCGAGTCCTTTGAACATCGTACGATAACTCAGGAGATGTTACGGCTCAGTATACGGCACTAGCAACATGAAAAGCACATTAGAATAATGTAGGACGCGTTACAACTCCTAAGAACACCTTACATCACCGTACAAAACTTTAAAACTCCATAATAAACCAAATTAATTCGTACGAGTCCTTTGAACATCGTACGACAACTCAGGAGATGTTACGGCTCAGTATACGACACTAGCAACATGAAAAGCACGTTAGAATAATGTAGGACGCGTTACAACTCCTAAGAACACCTTACATCACCGTACAAAACATTAAAACTCCATAATAAACCTAATGAAAAGCACATTAGTATAATGTAGTACGCCTTACAGCTCCTAAGAACACCTTACACCACCGTACGAAACGTTAAAACTCCATACTAAACCTAATGAATTCGTCCGAGTCCTTTGAACATCGTACGACAACTCAGGAGATGTTACGGCTCAGTATACGACACTAGCAACATGAAAAGCACGTTAGAATAATCTAGGACGCGTTACAACTCCTAAGAACACCTTACATCACTGTACAAAACTTTAAAACTCCATAATAAACCAAATTAATTCGTACGAGTCCTTTGAACATCGTACGACAACTTAGGACATCTTACGACTCTTTATGCCACATTAGCAACATGAAAAGTATGTTAGAATAATGTAGGACGCGTTACAACTCCTAAGAACACCTTACATCACCGTACAAAACTTTAAAACTCCATAATAAACCTAATGAATTTGTACGACTCCTTTGAACAACGTACGACAACTTAGGACATCTTACGACTCTTTATGCGACATTAGCAACTCGAAAAGAACGTTAGTATAATGTAGGACGCCTTACAGCTCCTAAGAACACCTTACACCACCGTACGAAACATTAAAACTCCATAATAAACCTAATGAATTCGTCCGAGTCCTTGGAACATCGAACGACAACTTAGGACATCTTACGACTCTTTATGCCACATTAGCAACTCGAAATGAACATTAGTATAATGTAGTACGCCTTACAGCTCCTAAGAACACCTTACACCACCGTACGAAACGTTAAAACACCATAATAAACCTAATGAATTCGTCCGAGTCCTTTGACCATCGTACGACAACTTAGGACATCTTAAGACTCTTTATGCCACATTAACAAATCGAACAGAACGTTAGTATGATGTAGGACGCCTTACAGCTCCTAAGAACACCTTACACCACCGTACGAAACATTAAAACTCCATAATAAACCTAATGAATTCGTCCGAGTCCTTTGAACATCGTACGACAACTCAGGAGATGTTACATCTCAGTATACAGCATTAGCAACATGAAAAGCACGATAGAATAATTTAGGACGCGTTACAACTCCTAAGAACACCTTACATCACCGTACAAAACTTTAAAACTCCATAATAAACCTAATTAATTCGTACGAGTCCTCTGAACTTCGTACGACAACTTAGGAAATCTTACGACTCTTTATGCCACATTAGCAACATGAAAAGCACATTAGAATAATGTAGGACGCGTTACAACTCCTAAGAACACCTTACATCACCGTACAAAACTTTAAAACTCCATAATAAACGTAATTAATTCGTACGAGTCCTTTGAACATCGTACGACAACTTAGGACATCTTACGACTCTTTATGCCACATTAGAACTCGAAATGAACATTAGTATAATGTAGTACGCCTTACAGCTCCTAAGAACACCTTACACCACCGTACGAAACATTAAAACTCCTTAATAAACCTAATGAATTTGTCTGAGTCCTTTGAACATCGTACGAAAACTTAGGACATCTTACGACTCTTTATGCCACATTAGAACTCGAAATGAACATTAGTATAATGTAGTACGCCTTACAGCTCCTAAGAACACCTTACACCACTGTACGAAACGTTAAAACTCCATAATAAACCTAATGAATTCGTCCGAGTCCTTTGAACATCGTACGAAAACTTAGGACATCTTACGACTCTTTATGCCACATTAGAACTCGAAATGAACATTAGTATAATGTAGTACGCCTTACAGCTCCTAAGAACACCTTACACCACCGTACGAAACGTTAAACCTCCATAATAAACCTAATGAATTCGTCCGAGTCCTTTGAACATCGTACGATAACTCAGGAGATGTTACGGCTCAGTATACGGCACTAGCAACATGAAAAGCACGTTAGAATAATGTAGGACGCGTTACAACTCCTAAGAACACCTTACATCACCGTACAAAACTTTAAAACTCCATAATAAACCAAATTAATTCGTACGACTCCTTTGAACATCGTACGACAACTTAGGACATCTTACGACTCTTTATGCCACATTAGAACTCGAAATGAACATTAGTATAATGTAGTACGCCTTACAGCTCCTAAGAACACCTTACACCACCGTACGAAACGTTAAAACTCCATACTAAACCTAATGAATTCGTCCGAGTCCTTTGAACATCGTACGACAACTCAGGAGATGTTACGGCTCAGTATACGACACTAGCAACATGAAAAGCACGTTAGAATAATCTAGGACGCGTTACAACTCCTAAGAACACCTTACATCACTGTACAAAACTTTAAAACTCCATAATAAACCAAATTAATTCGTACGAGTCCTTTGAAGATAGTACGACAACTTAGGACATCTTACGACTCTTTATGCCACATTAGCAACATGAAAAGTATGTTAGAATAATGTAGGACGCGTTACAACTCCTAAGAACACCTTACATCACCGTACAAAACTTTAAAACTCCATAATAAACCTAATGAATTTGTACGACTCCTTTGAACAACGTACGACAACTTAGGACATCTTACGACTCTTTATGCGACATTAGCAACTCGAAAAGAACGTTAGTATAATGTAGGACGCCTTACAGCTCCTAAGAACACCTTACACCACCGTACGAAACATTAAAACTCCATAATAAACCTAATGAATTCGTCCGAGTCCTTGGAACATCGAACGACAACTTAGGACATCTTACGACTCTTTATGCCACATTAGCAACTCGAAATGAACATTAGTATAATGTAGTACGCCTTACAGCTCCTAAGAACACCTTACACCACCGTACGAAACGTTAAAACTCCATAATAAACCTAATGAATTCGTCCGAGTCCTTTGACCATCGTACGACAACTTAGGACATCTTAAGACTCTTTATGCCACATTAACAAATCGAAAAGAACGTTAGTATGATGTAGGACGCCTTACAGCTCCTAAGAACACCTTACACCACCGTACGAAACATTAAAACTCCATAATAAACCTAATGAATTCGTCCGAGTCCTTTGAACATCGTACGACAACTCAGGAGATGTTACATCTCAGTATACAGCATTAGCAACATGAAAAGCACGTTAGAATAATTTAGGACGCGTTACAACTCCTAAGAACACCTTACATCACCGTACAAAACATTAAAACTCCATAATAAACCTAATTAATTCGTACGAGTCCTCTGAACATCGTACGACAACTTAGGAAATCTTACGACTCTTTATGCCACATTAGCAACATGAAAAGCACATTAGAATAATGTAGGACGCGTTACAACTCCTAAGAACACCTTACATCACCGTACAAAACTTTAAAACTCCATAATAAACGTAATTAATTCGTACGAGTCCTTTGAACATCGTACGACAACTTAGGACATCTTACGACTCTTTACGCCACAACAGCAACTCGAAAAGAATATTAGTATAATGTAGGACGCCTTACAGCTCCTAAGAACACCTTACACCACCGTACGAAATATTAAAACTCCTTAATAAACCTAATGAATTTGTCTGAGTCCTTTGAACATCGTACGAAAACTTAGGACATCTTACGACTCTTTATGGCACATTAGAACTCGAAATGAACATTAGTATAATGTAGTACGCCTTACAGCTCCTAAGAACACCTTACACCACTGTACGAAACGTTAAAACTCCATAATAAACCTAATGAATTCGTCCGAGTCCTTTGAACATCGTATGAAAACTTAGGACATCTTACGACTCTTTATGCCACATTAGAACTCGAAATGAACATTAGTATAATGTAGTACGCCTTACAGCTCCTAAGAACACCTTACACCACCGTACGAAACGTTAAAACTCCATAATAAACCTAATGAATTCGTCCGAGTCCTTTTAACATCGTACGACAACTCAGGAGATGTTACAGCTCAGTATACAGCATTAGCAACATGAAAAGCACGTTAGAATAATTTAGGACGCGTTACAACTCCTAAGAACACCTTACATCACCGTACAAAACTTTAAAACTCCATAATAAACCTAATTAATTCGTACGAGTCCTTTGAACATCGTACGACAACTCAGGAGATGTTACATCTCAGTATACAGCATTAGCAACATGAAAAGCACGATAGAATAATTTAGGACGCGTTACAACTCCTAAGAACACCTTACATCACCGTACAAAACTTTAAAACTCCATAATAAACCTAATTAATTCGTACGAGTCCTCTGAACATCGTACGACAACTTAGGAAATCTTACGACTCTTTATGCCACATTAGCAACATGAAAAGCACATTAGAATAATGTAGGACGCGTTACAACTCCTAAGAACACCTTACATCACCGTACAAAACTTTAAAACTCCATAATAAACGTAATTAATTCGTACAGGTCCTTTGAACATCGTACGACAACTTAGGACATCTTACGACTCTTTATGCCACAACAGCAACTCGAAAAGAATATTAGTATAATGTAGGACGCCTTACAGCTCCTAAGAACACCTTACACCACCGTACGAAACATTAAAACTCCATAATAAACCTAATGAATTCGTCCGAGTCCTTTGAACATCGTACGACAACTCAGGAGATGTTACATCTCAGTATACAGCATTAGCAACATGAAAAGCACGATAGAATAATTTAGGACGCGTTACAACTCCTAAGAACACCTTACATCACCGTACAAAACTTTAAAACTCCATAATAAACCTAATTAATTCGTACGAGTCCTCTGAACATCGTACGACAACTTAGGAAATCTTACGACTCTTTATGCCACATTAGCAACATGAAAAGCACATTAGAATAATGTAGGACGCGTTACAACTCCTAAGAACACCTTACATCACCGTACAAAACTTTAAAACTCCATAATAAACGTAATTAATTCGTACAGGTCCTTTGAACATCGTACGACAACTTAGGACATCTTACGACTCTTTATGCCACAACAGCAACTCGAAAAGAATATTAGTATAATGTAGGACGCCTTACAGCTCCTAAGAACACCTTACACCACCGTACGAAACATTAAAACTCCTTAATAAACCTAATGAATTTGTCTGAGTCCTTTGAACATCGTACGAAAACTTAGGACATCTTACGACTCTTTATGCCACATTAGAACTCGAAATGAACATTAGTATAATGTAGTACGCCTTACAGCTCCTAAGAACACCTTACACCACCGTACGAAACGTTAAAACTCCATAATAAACCTAATGAATTCGTCCGAGTCCTTTGAACATCGTACGAAAACTTAGGACATCTTACGACTCTTTATGCCACATTAGAACTCGAAATGAACATTAGTATAATGTAGTACGCCTTACAGCTCCTAAGAACACCTTACACCACCGTACGAAACGTTAAAACTCCATAATAAACCTAATGAATTCGTCCGAGTCCTTTGAACATCGTACGACAACTCAGGAGATGTTACAGCTCAGTATACAGCATTAGCAACATGAAAAGCACGTTAGAATAATTTAGGACGCGTTACAACTCCTAAGAACACCTTACATCACCGTACAAAACTTTAAAACTCCATAATAAACCTAATTAATTCGTACGAGTCCTCTGAACATCGTACGACAACTTAGGAAATCTTACGACTCTTTATGCCACATTAGCAACATGAAAAGCACATTAGAATAATGTAGGACGCGTTACAACTCCTAAGAACACCTTACATCACCGTACAAAACTTTAAAACTCCATAATAAACGTAATTAATTCGTACGAGTCCTTTGAACATCGTACGACAACTTAGGACATCTTACGACTCTTTATGCCATATCAGCAACTCGAAAAGATCATTAGTATAATGTAGGACGCCTTACAGCTCCTAAGAACACCTTACACCACCGTACGAAACATTAAAACTCCTTAATAAACCTAATGAATTTGTCTGAATCCTTTGAACATCGTACGAAAACTTAGGACATCTTACGACTCTTTATGCCACATTAGAACTCGAAATGAACATTAGTATAATGTAGTACGCCTTACAGCTCCTAAGAACACCTTACACCACCGTACGAAACATTAAAACTCCATAATAAACCTAATGAATTCGTCCGAGTCCTTTGAACATCGTACGAAAACTTAGGACATCTTACGACTCTTTATGCCACATTAGAACTCGAAATGAACATTAGTATAATGTAGTACGCCTTACAGCTCCTAAGAACACCTTACACCACCGTACGAAACGTTAAAACTCCATAATAAACCTAATGAATTCATCCGAGTCCTTTGAACATCGTACGATAACTCAGGAGATGTTACGGCTCAGTATACGGCACTAGCAACATGAAAAGCACATTAGAATAATGTAGGACGCGTTACAACTCCTAAGAACACCTTACATCACCGTACAAAACTTTAAAACTCCATAATAAACCAAATTAATTCGTACGAGTCCTTTGAACATCGTACGACAACTCAGGAGATGTTACGGCTCAGTATGCGACACTAGCAACATGAAAAGCACGTTAGAATAATGTAGGACGCGTTACAACTCCTAAGAACACCTTACATCACCGTACAAAACATTAAAACTCCATAATAAACCTAATGAATTTGTACGACTCCTTTGAACATCGTACGACAACTTAGGACATCTTACGACTCTTTATGCCACATTAGAACTCTAAATGAACATTAGTATAATGTAGTACGCCTTACAGCTCCTAAGAACACCTTACACCACCGTACGAAACGTTAAAACTCCATAATAAACCAAATTAATTCGTACGAGTCCTTTGAACATCGTACGACAACTTAGGACATCTTACGACTCTTTATGCCACATTAGCAACTCGAAAAGAAAGTTAGTATGATGTAGGACGCCTTACAGCTCCTAAGAACACCTTACACCACCGTACGAAACATTAAAACTCCATAATAAACCTAATGAATTCGTCCTAGTCCTTTGAACATCGTACGACAACTTAGGACATCTTAAGACTCTTTATGCCACATTAGCAAATCAAAAAGAACGTTAGTATAATGTAGTACGCCTTACAGCTCCTAAGAACACCTTACACCACCGTACGAAACGTTAAAACTCCATAATAAACCTAATGAATTCGTCCGAGTCCTTTGAACATCGTACGAAAACTTAGGACATCTTACGACTCTTTATGCCACATTAGAACTCGAAATGAACATTAGTATAATGTAGTACGCCTTACAGCTCCTAAGAACACCTTACACCACCGTACGAAACGTTAAAACTCCATAATAAACCTAATGAATTCGTCCGAGTCCTTTGAACATTGTACGATAACTCAGGAGATGTTACGGCTCAGTATACGGCACTAGCAACATGAAATGCACATTAGAATAATGTAGGACGCGTTACAACTCCTAAGAACACCTTACATCACCGTACAAATCGTTAAAACTCCATAATAAACCAAATTAATTCGTACGAGTCCTTTGAACATCGTACGACAACTCAGGAGATGTTACGGCTCAGTATACGACACTAGCAACATGAAAAGCACGTTAGAATAATGTAGGACGCGTTACAACTCCTAAGAACACCTTACATCACCGTACAAAATATTAAAACTCCATATTAAACCTAATGAATTTGTACGACTCCTTTGAACATCGTACGACAACTTAGGACATCTTACGACTCTTTATGCCACATTAGAACTCGAAATGAACATTAGTATAATGTAGTACGCCTTACAGCTCCTAAGAACACCTTACACCACCGTACGAAACGTTAAAACTCCATAATAAACCAAATTAATTCGTACGAGTCCTTTGAACATCGTACGACAACTTAGGACATCTTACGACTCTTTATGCCACATTAGCAACTCGAAAAGAAAGTTAGTATGATGTAGGACGCCTTACAGCTCCTAAGAACACCTTACACCACCGTACGAAACATTAAAACTCCATAATAAACCTAATGAATTCGTCCTAGTCCTTTGAACATCGTACGACAACTTAGGACATCTTAAGACTCTTTATGCCACATTAGCAAATCAAAAAGAACGTTAGTATAATGTAGGACGCCTTACAGCTCCTAAGAACACCTTACACCACCGTACGAAACATTAAAACTCCGTAAAAAACCTAATGAATTCGTCCGAGTCTTTTGAACATCGTACGACAACTTAGGACATCTTACGACTCTTTATGCCACATTAGCAACTCGAAATGAACATTAGTATAATGTAGTACGCCTTACAGCTCCTAAGAACACCTTACACCACCGTACGAAACGTTAAAACTCCATACTAAACCTAATGAATTCGTCCGAGTCCTTTGAACATCGTACGACAACTCAGGAGATGTTACGGCTCAGTATACGACACTAGCAACATGAAAAGCACGTTAGAATAATCTAGGACGCGTTACAACTCCTAAGAACACCTTACATCACCGTAAAAAACTTTAAAACTCCATAATAAACCAAATTAATTCGTACGAGTCATTTGAACATCGTACGACAACTTAGGACATCTTACGACTCTTTATGCCACATTAGCAACATGAAAAGTATGTTAGAATAATGTAGGACGCGTTACAACTCCTAAGAACACCTTACATCACCGTACAAAACTTTAAAACTCCATAATAAACCTAATGAATTTGTACGACTCCTTTGAACAACGTACGACAACTTAGGACATCTTACGACTCTTTATGCCACATTAGCAACTCGAAAAGAACGTTAGTATAATGTAGGACGCCTTACAGCTCCTAAGAACACCTTACACCACCGTACGAAACATTAAAACTCCATAATAAACCTAATGAATTCGTCCTAGTCCTTTGAACATCAGACGACAACTTAGGACATCTTAAGACTCTTTATGCCACATTAGCAAATCAAAAAGAACGTTAGTATAATGTAGGACGCCTTACAGCTCCTAAGAACACCTTACACCACCGTACGAAACGTTAAAACTCCATAATAAACCTAATGAATTCGTCCGAGTCCTTTGACCATCGTACGACAACTTAGGACATCTTAAGACTCTTTATGCCACATTAACAAATCGAAAAGAACGTTAGTATGATGTAGGACGCCTTACAGCTCCTAAGAACACCTTACACCACCGTACGAAACATTAAAACTCCATAATAAACCTAATGAATTCGTCCGAGTCCTTTGAACATCGTACGACAACTCAGGAGATGTTACAGCTCAGTATACAGCATTAGCAACATGAAAAGCACGTTAGAATAATTTAGGACGCGTTACAACTCCTAAGAACACCTTACATCACCGTACAAAACTTTAAAACTCCATAATAAACCTAATTAATTCGTACGAGTCCTCTGAACATCGTACGACAACTTAGGAAATCTTACGACTCTTTATGCCACATTAGCAACATGAAAAGCACATTAGAATAATGTAGGACGCGTTACAACTCCTAAGAACACCTTACATCACCGTACAAAACTTTAAAACTCCATAATAAACGTAATTAATTCGTACGAGTCCTTTGAACATCGTACGACAACTTAGGACATCTTACGACTCTTTATGCCACATTAGAACTCGAAATGAACATTAGTATAATGTAGTACGCCTTACAGCTCCTAAGAACACCTTACACCACCGTACGAAACATTAAAACTCCTTAATAAACCTAATGAATTTGTCTGAGTCCTTTGAACATCGTACGAAAACTTAGGACATCTTACGACTCTTTATGCCACATTAGAACTCGAAATGAACATTAGTATAATGTAGTACGCCTTACAGCTCCTAAGAACACCTTACACCACTGTACGAAACGTTAAAACTCCATAATAAACCTAATGAATTCGTCCGAGTCCTTTGAACATCGTACGAAAACTTAGGACATCTTACGACTCTTTATGCCACATTAGAACTCGAAATGAACATTAGTATAATGTAGTACGCCTTACAGCTCCTAAGAACACCTTACACCACCGTACGAAACGTTAAACCTCCATACTAAACCTAATGAATTCGTCCGAGTCCTTTGAACATCGTACGACAACTCAGGAGATGTTACGGCTCAGTATACGACACTAGCAACATGAAAAGCACGTTAGAATAATCTAGGACGCGTTACAACTCCTAAGAACACCTTACATCACTGTACAAAACTTTAAAACTCCATAATAAACCAAATTAATTCGTACGAGTCCTTTGAAGATAGTACGACAACTTAGGACATCTTACGACTCTTTATGCCACATTAGCAACATGAAAAGTATGTTAGAATAATGTAGGACGCGTTACAACTCCTAAGAACACCTTACATCACCGTACAAAACTTTAAAACTCCATAATAAACCTAATGAATTTGTACGACTCCTTTGAACAACGTACGACAACTTAGGACATCTTACGACTCTTTATGCGACATTAGCAACTCGAAAAGAACGTTAGTATAATGTAGGACGCCTTACAGCTCCTAAGAACACCTTACACCACCGTACGAAACATTAAAACTCCATAATAAACCTAATGAATTCGTCCGAGTCCTTGGAACATCGAACGACAACTTAGGACATCTTACGACTCTTTATGCCACATTAGCAACTCGAAATGAACATTAGTATAATGTAGTACGCCTTACAGCTCCTAAGAACACCTTACACCACCGTACGAAACGTTAAAACTCCATAATAAACCTAATGAATTCGTCCGAGTCCTTTGACCATCGTACGACAACTTAGGACATCTTAAGACTCTTTATGCCACATTAACAAATCGAAAAGAACGTTAGTATGATGTAGGACGCCTTACAGCTCCTAAGAACACCTTACACCACTGTACGAAACATTAAAACTCCATAATAAACCTAATGAATTCGTCCGAGTCCTTTGAACATCGTACGACAACTCAGGAGATGTTACATCTCAGTATACAGCATTAGCAACATGAAAAGCACGTTAGAATAATTTAGGACGCGTTACAACTCCTAAGAACACCTTACATCACCGTACAAAACTTTAAAACTCCATAATAAACCTAATTAATTCGTACGAGTCCTCTGAACATCGTACGACAACTTAGGAAATCTTACGACTCTTTATGCCACATTAGCAACATGAAAAGCACATTAGAATAATGTAGGACGCGTTACAACTCCTAAGAACACCTTACATCACCGTACAAAACTTTAAAACTCCATAATAAACGTAATTAATTCGTACGAGTCCTTTGAACATCGTACGACAACTTAGGACATCTTACGACTCTTTATGCCACAACAGCAACTCGAAAAGAATATTAGTATAATGTAGGACGCCTTACAGCTCCTAAGAACACCTTACACCACCGTACGAAATATTAAAACTCCTTAATAAACCTAATGAATTTGTCTGAGTCCTTTGAACATCGTACGAAAACTTAGGACATCTTACGACTCTTTATGCCACATTAGAACTCGAAATGAACATTAGTATAATGTAGTACGCCTTACAGCTCCTAAGAACACCTTACACCACTGTACGAAACGTTAAAACTCCATAATAAACCTAATGAATTCGTCCGAGTCCTTTGAACATCGTACGAAAACTTAGGACATCTTACGACTCTTTATGCCACATTAGAACTCGAAATGAACATTAGTATAATGTAGTACGCCTTACAGCTCCTAAGAACACCTTACACCACCGTACGAAACGTTAAAACTCCATAATAAACCTAATGAATTCGTCCGAGTCCTTTGAACATCGTACGACAACTCAGGAGATGTTACAGCTCAGTATACAGCATTAGCAACATGAAAAGCACGTTAGAATAATTTAGGACGCGTTACAACTCCTAAGAACACCTTACATCACCGTACAAAACTTTAAAACTCCATAATAAACCTAATTAATTCGTACGAGTCCTCTGAACATCGTACGACAACTTAGGAAATCTTACGACTCTTTATGCCACATTAGCAACATGAAAAGCACATTAGAATAATGTAGGACGCGTTACAACTCCTAAGAACACCTTACATCACCGTACAAAACTTTAAAACTCCATAATAAACGTAATTAATTCGTACAGGTCCTTTGAACATCGTACGACAACTTAGGACATCTTACGACTCTTTATGCCACATCAGCAACTCGAAAAGAACATTAGTATAATGTAGGACGCCTTACAGCTCCTAAGAACACCTTACACCACCGTACGAAACATTAAAACTCCTTAATAAACCTAATGAATTTGTCTGAGTCCTTTGAACATCGTACGAAAACTTAGGACATCTTACGACTCTTTATGCCACATTAGAACTCGAAATGAACATTAGTATAATGTAGTACGCCTTACAGCTCCTAAGAACACCTTACACCACCGTACGAAACGTTAAAACTCCATAATAAACCTAATGAATTCGTCCGAGTCCTTTGAACATCGTACGAAAACTTAGGACATCTTACGACTCTTTATGCCACATTAGAACTCGAAATGAACATTAGTATAATGTAGTACGCCTTACAGCTCCTAAGAACACCTTACACCACCGTACGAAACGTTAAAACTCCATAATAAACCTAATGAATTCGTCCGAGTCCTTTGAACATCGTACGACAACTCAGGAGATGTTACAGCTCAGTATACAGCATTAGCAACATGAAAAGCACGTTAGAATAATTTAGGACGCGTTACAACTCCTAAGAACACCTTACATCACCGTACAAAACTTTAAAACTCCATAATAAACCTAATTAATTCGTACGAGTCCTCTGAACATCGTACGACAACTTAGGAAATCTTACGACTCTTTATGCCACATTAGCAACATGAAAAGCACATTAGAATAATGTAGGACGCGTTACAACTCCTAAGAACACCTTACATCACCATACAAAACTTTAAAACTCCATAATAAACGTAATTAATTCGTACGAGTCCTTTGAACATCGTACGACAACTTAGGACATCTTACGACTCTTTATGCCATATCAGCAACTCGAAAAGATCATTAGTATAATGTAGGACGCCTTACAGCTCCTAAGAACACCTTACACCACCGTACGAAACATTAAAACTCCTTAATAAACCTAATGAATTTGTCTGAATCCTTTGAACATCGTACGAAAACTTAGGACATCTTACGACTCTTTATGCCACATTAGAACTCGAAATGAACATTAGTATAATGTAGTACGCCTTACAGCTCCTAAGAACACCTTACACCACCGTACGAAACATTAAAACTCCATAATAAACCTAATGAATTCGTCCGAGTCCTTTGAACATCGTACGAAAACTTAGGACATCTTACGACTCTTTATGCCACATTAGAACTCGAAATGAACATTAGTATAATGTAGTACGCCTTACAGCTCCTAAGAACACCTTACACCACCGTACGAAACGTTAAAACTCCATAATAAACCTAATGAATTCATCCGAGTCCTTTGAACATCGTACGATAACTCAGGAGATGTTACGGCTCAGTATACGGCACTAGCAACATGAAAAGCACATTAGAATAATGTAGGACGCGTTACAACTCCTAAGAACACCTTACATCACCGTACAAAACTTTAAAACTCCATAATAAACCAAATTAATTCGTACGAGTCCTTTGAACATCGTACGACAACTCAGGAGATGTTACGGCTCAGTATGCGACACTAGCAACATGAAAAGCACGTTAGAATAATGTAGGACGCGTTACAACTCCTAAGAACACCTTACATCACCGTACAAAACATTAAAACTCCATAATAAACCTAATGAATTTGTACGACTCCTTTGAACATCGTACGACAACTTAGGACATCTTACGACTCTTTATGCCACATTAGAACTCTAAATGAACATTAGTATAATGTAGTACGCCTTACAGCTCCTAAGAACACCTTACACCACCGTACGAAACGTTAAAACTCCATAATAAACCAAATTAATTCGTACGAGTCCTTTGAACATCGTACGACAACTTAGGACATCTTACGACTTTTTATGCCACATTAGCAACTCGAAAAGAAAGTTAGTATGATGTAGGACGCCTTACAGCTCCTAAGAACACCTTACACCACCGTACGAAACATTAAAACTCCATAATAAACCTAATGAATTCGTCCTAGTCCTTTGAACATCGTACGACAACTTAGGACATCTTAAGACTCTTTATGCCACATTAGCAAATCAAAAAGAACGTTAGTATAATGTAGTACGCCTTACAGCTCCTAAGAACACCTTACACCACCGTACGAAACGTTAAAACTCCATAATAAACCTAATGAATTCGTCCGAGTCCTTTGAACATCGTACGAAAACTTAGGACATCTTACGACTCTTTATGCCACATTAGAACTCGAAATGAACATTAGTATAATGTAGTACGCCTTACAGCTCCTAAGAACACCTTACACCACCGTACGAAACGTTAAAACTCCATAATAAACCTAATGAATTCGTCCGAGTCCTTTGAACATCGTACGATAACTCAGGAGATGTTACGGCTCAGTATACGGCACTAGCAACATTAAATGCACATTAGAATAATGTAGGACGCGTTACAACTCCTAAGAACACCTTACATCACCGTACAAATCGTTAAAACTCCATAATAAACCAAATTAATTCGTACGAGTCCTTTGAACATCGTACGACAACTCAGGAGATGTTACGGCTCAGTATACGACACTAGCAACATGAAAAGCACGTTAGAATAATGTAGGACGCGTTACAACTCCTAAGAACACCTTACATCACCGTACAAAATATTAAAACTCCATATTAAACCTAATGAATTTGTACGACTCCTTTGAACATCGTACGACAACTTAGGACATCTTACGACTCTTTATGCCACATTAGAACTCGAAATGAACATTAGTATAATGTAGTACGCCTTACAGCTCCTAAGAACACCTTACACCACCGTACGAAACGTTAAAACTCCATAATAAACCAAATTAATTCGTACGAGTCCTTTGAACATCGTACGACAACTTAGGACATCTTACGACTCTTTATGCCACATTAGCAACTCGAAAAGAAAGTTAGTATGATGTAGGACGCCTTACAGCTCCTAAGAACACCTTACACCACCGTACGAAACATTAAAACTCCATAATAAACCTAATGAATTCGTCCTAGTCCTTTGAACATCGTACGACAACTTAGGACATCTTAAGACTCTTTATGCCACATTAGCAAATCAAAAAGAACGTTAGTATAATGTAGGACGCCTTACAGCTCCTAAGAACACCTTACACCACCGTAGGAAACATTAAAACTCCGTAAAAAACCTAATGAATTCGTCCGAGTCTTTTGAACATCGTACGACAACTTAGGACATCTTACGACTCTTTATGCCACATTAGCAACTCGAAATGAACATTAGTATAATGTAGTACGCCTTACAGCTCCTAAGAACACCTTACACCACCGTACGAAACGTTAAAACTCCATACTAAACCTAATGAATTCGTCCGAGTCCTTTGAACATCGTACGACAACTCAGGAGATGTTACGGCTCAGTATACGACACTAGCAACATGAAAAGCACGTTAGAATAATCTAGGACGCGTTACAACTCCTAAGAACACCTTACACCACCGTAAAAAACTTTAAAACTCCATAATAAACCAAATTAATTCGTACGAGTCATTTGAACATCGTACGACAACTTAGGACATCTTACGACTCTTTATGCCACATTAGCAACATGAAAAGTATGTTAGAATAATGTAGGACGCGTTACAACTCCTAAGAACACCTTACATCACCGTACAAAACTTTAAAACTCCATAATAAACCTAATGAATTTGTACGACTCCTTTGAACAACGTACGACAACTTAGGACATCTTACGACTCTTTATGCCACATTAGCAACTCGAAAAGAACGTTAGTATAATGAAGGACGCCTTACAGCTCCTAAGAACACCTTACACCACCGTACGAAACATTAAAACTCCATAATAAACCTAATGAATTCGTCCTAGTCCTTTGAACATCAGACGACAACTTAGGACATCTTAAGACTCTTTATGCCACATTAGCAAATCAAAAAGAACGTTAGTATAATGTAGGACGCCTTACAGCTCCTAAGAACACCTTACACCACCGTACGAAACGTTAAAACTCCATAATAAACCTAATGAATTCGTCCGAGTCCTTTGACCATCGTACGACAACTTAGGACATCTTAAGACTCTTTATGCCACATTAACAAATCGAAAAGAACGTTAGTATGATGTAGGACGCCTTACAGCTCCTAAGAACACCTTACACCACCGTACGAAACATTAAAACTCCATAATAAACCTAATGAATTCGTTCGAGTCCTTTGAACATCGTACGACAACTCAGGAGATGTTACAGCTCAGTATACAGCATTAGCAACATGAAAAGCACGTTAGAATAATTTAGGACGCGTTACAACTCCTAAGAACACCTTACATCACCGTACAAAACTTTAAAACTCCATAATAAACCTAATTAATTCGTACGAGTCCTCTGAACATCGTACGACAACTTAGGAAATCTTACGACTCTTTATGCCACATTAGCAACATGAAAAGCACATTAGAATAATGTAGGACGCGTTACAACTTCTAAGAACACCTTACATCACCGTACAAAACTTTAAAACTCCATAATAAACGTAATTAATTCGTACGAGTCCTTTGAACATCGTACGACAACTTAGGACATCTTACGACTCTTTATGCCACATCAGCAACTCGAAAAGAACATTAGTATAATGTAGGACGCCTTACAGCTCCTAAGAACACCATACACCACCGTACGAAACATTAAAACTCCTTAATAAACCTAATGAATTTGTCTGAGTCCTTTGAACATCGTACGAAAACTTAGGACATCTTACGACTCTTTATGCCACATTAGAACTCGAAATGAACATTAGTATAATGTAGTACGCCTTACAGCTCCTAAGAACACCTTACACCACCGTACGAAACGTTAAAACTCCATAATAAACCTAATGAATTCGTCCGAGTCCTTTGAACATCGTACGAAAACTTAGGACATCTTACGACTCTTTATGCCACATTAGAACTCGAAATGAACATTAGTATAATGTAGTACGCCTTACAGCTCCTAAGAACACCTTACACCACCGTACGAAATGATAAACTCCATAATAAACCTAATGAATTCGTCCGAGTCCTTTGAACATCGTACGATAACTCAGGAGATGTTACGGCTCAGTATACGGCACTAGCAACATGAAAAGCACATTAGAATAATGTAGGACGCGTTACAACTCCTAAGAACACCTTACATCACCGTACAAAACTTTAAAACTCCATAATAAACCAAATTAATTCGTACGAGTCCTTTGAACATCGTACGACAACTCAGGAGATGTTACGGCTCAGTATAGGACACTAGCAACATGAAAAGCACGTTAGAATAATGTAGGACGCGTTACAACTCCTAAGAAGACCTTACATCACCGTACAAAACATTAAAACTCCATAATAAACCTAATGAATTTGTACGACTCCTTTGAACATCGTACGACAACTTAGGATATCTTACGACTCTTTATACCACATTAGAACTCGAAATGAACATTAGTATAATGTAGTACGCCTTACAGCTCCTAAGAACACCATACACCACCGTACGAAACGTTAAAACTCCATAATAAACCAAATTAATTCGTATGAGTCCTTTGAACATCGTACGAGAACTTAGGACATCTTACGACTCTTTATGCCGCATTAGCAACATGAAAAGTATGTTAGAATAATGTAGGACGCGTTACAAATCCTAAGAACACCTTACATCACCGTACAAAACTTTAAAACTCCATAATAAACCTAATGAATTTGTACGACTCCTTTGAACAACGTACGACAACTTAGGACATCTTACGACTCTTTATGCCACATTAGCAACTCGAAAAGAACGTTAGTATAATGTAGGACGCCTTACAGCTCCTAAGAACACCTTACACCACCGTACGAAACATTAAAACTCCATAATAAACCTAATGAATTCGTCCGAGTCCTTGGAACATCGAACGACAACTTAGGACATCTTACGACTCTTTATGCCACATTAGCAACTCAAAATGAACATTAATATAATGTAGTACGCCTTACAGCTCCTAAAAACACCTTACACCACCGTACGAAACGTTAAAACTCCATAATAAACCTAATGAATTCGTCCGCGTCCTTTGACCATCGTACGACAACTTAGGACATCTTAAGACTCTTTATGCCACATTAACAAATCGAATAGAACGTTAGTATGATGTAGGACGCCTTACAGCTCCTAAGAACACCTTACACCACCGTACGAAACATTAAAACTCCATAATAAACCTAATGAATTCGTCCGAGTCCTTTGAACATCGTACGACAACTCAGGAGATGTTACAGCTCAGTATACAGCATTAGCAACATGAAAAGCACGTTAGAATAATTTAGGACGCGTTACAACTCCTAAGAACACCTTACATCACCGTACAAAACTTTAAAACTCCATAATAAACCTAATTAATTCGTACGAGTCCTCTGAACATCGTACGACAACTTAGGAAATCTTACGACTCTTTATGCCACATTAGCAACATGAAAAGCACATTAGAATAATGTAGGACGCGTTACAACTCCTAAGAACACCTTACATCACCGTACAAAACTTTAAAACTCCATAATAAACGTAATTAATTCGTACGAGTCCTTTGAACATCGTACGACACCTTAGGACATCTTACGACTCTTTATGCCACATCAGCAACTCGAAAAGAACATTAGTATAATGTAGGACGCCTTACAGCTCCTAAGAACACCTTACACCACCGTACGAAACATTAAAACTCCATAATAAACCTAATGAATTCGTCCGAGTCCTTTGAACATCGTACGACAACTTAGGACATCTTACGACTCTTTATGCCACATCAGCAACTCGAAAAGAACATTAGTATAATGTAGGACGCCTTACAGCTCCTAAGAACACCTTACACCACCGTACGAAACATTAAAACTCCTTAATAAACCTAATGAATTTGTCTGAGTCCTTTGAACATCGTACGAAAACTTAGGACATCTTACGACTCTTTATGCCACATTAGAACTCGAAATGAACATTAGTATAATGTAGTACGCCTTACAGCTCCTAAGAACACCTTACAACACCGTACGAAACGTTAGAACTCCATAATAAACCTAATGAATTCGTCCGAGTCCTTTGAACATCGTACGATAACTCAGGTGATGTTACGGCTCAGTATACGGCACTAGCAACATGAAAAGCACATTAGAATAATGTAGGACGCGTTACAACTCCTAAGAACACCTTACATCACCGTACAAAACTTTAAAACTCCATAATAAACCAAATTAATTCGTACGAGTCCTTTGAACATCGTACGACAACTCAGGAGATGTTACGGCTCAGTATACGACACTAGCAACATGAAAAGCACGTTAGAATAATGTAGGACGCGTTACAACTCCTAAGAAGACCTTACATCACCGTACAAAACATTAAAACTCCATAATAAACCTAATGAATTTGTACGACTCCTTTGAACATCGTACGACAACTTAGGATATCTTACGACTCTTTATACCACATTAGAACTCGAAATGAACATTAGTATAATGTAGTACGCCTTACAGCTCCTAAGAACACCATACACCACCGTACGAAACGTTAAAACTCCATAATAAACCAAATTAATTCGTATGAGTCCTTTGAACATCGTACGAGAACTTAGGACATCTTACGACTCTTTATGCCGCATTAGCAACATGAAAAGTATGTTAGAATAATGTAGGACGCGTTACAAATCCTAAGAACACCTTACATCACCGTACAAAACTTTAAAACTCCATAATAAACCTAATGAATTTGTACGACTCCTTTGAACAACGTACGACAACTTAGGACATCTTACGACTCTTTATGCCACATTAGCAACTCGAAAAGAACGTTAGTATAATGTAGGACGCCTTACAGCTCCTAAGAACACCTTACACCACCGTACGAAACATTAAAACTCCATAATAAACCTAATGAATTCGTCCGAGTCCTTGGAACATCGAACGACAACTTAGGACATCTTACGACTCTTTATGCCACATTAGCAACTCAAAATGAACATTAGTATAATGTAGTACGCCTTACAGCTCCTAAAAACACCTTACACCACCGTACGAAACGTTAAAACTCCATAATAAACCTAATGAGTTCGTCCGCGTCCTTTGACCATCGTACGACAACTTAGGACATCTTAAGACTCTTTATGCCACATTAACAAATCGAATAGAACGTTAGTATGATGTAGGACGCCTTACAGCTCCTAAGAACACCTTACACCACCGTACGAAACATTAAAACTCCATAATAAACCTAATGAATTCGTCCGAGTCCTTTGAACATCGTACGACAACTCAGGAGATGTTACAGCTCAGTATACAGCATTAGCAACATGAAAAGCACGTTAGAATAATTTAGGACGCGTTACAACTCCTAAGAACACCTTACATCACCGTACAAAACTTTAAAACTCCATAATAAACCTAATTAATTCGTACGAGTCCTCTGAACATCGTACGACAACTTAGGAAATCTTACGACTCTTTATGCCACATTAGCAACATGAAAAGCACATTAGAATAATGTAGGACGCGTTACAACTCCTAAGAACACCTTACATCACCGTACAAAACTTTAAAACTCCATAATAAACGTAATTAATTCGTACGAGTCCTTTGAACATCGTACGACAACTTAGGACATCTTACGACTCTTTATGCCACATCAGCAACTCGAAAAGAACATTAGTATAATGTAGGACGCCTTACAGCTCCTAAGAACACCTTACACCACCGTACGAAACATTAAAACTCCATAATAAACCTAATGAATTCGTCCGAGTCCTTTGAACATCGTACGACAACTTAGGACATCTTACGACTCTTTATGCCACATCAGCAACTCGAAAAGAACATTAGTATAATGTAGGACGCCTTACAGCTCCTAAGAACACCTTACACCACCGTACGAAACATTAAAACTCCTTAATAAACCTAATGAATTTGTCTGAGTCCTTTGAACATCGTACGAAAACTTAGGACATCTTACGACTCTTTATGCCACATTAGAACTCGAAATGAACATTAGTATAATGTAGTACGCCTTACAGCTCCTAAGAACACCTTACAACACCGTACGAAACGTTAGAACTCCATAATAAACCTAATCAATTCGTCCGAGTCCTTTGAACATCGTACGATAACTCAGGTGATGTTACGGCTCAGTATACGGCACTAGCAACATGAAAAGCACATTAGAATAATGTAGGACGCGTTACAACTCCTAAGAACACCTTACATCACCGTACAAAACTTTAAAACTCCATAATAAACCAAATTAATTCGTACGAGTCCTTTGAACATCGTACGACAACTCAGGAGATGTTACGGCTCAGTATACGACACTAGCAACATGAAAAGCACGTTAGAATAATGTAGGACGCGTTACAACTCCTAAGAACACCTTACATCACCGTACAAAACATTAAAACTCCATAATAAACCTAATGAATTTGTACGACTCCTTTGAACATCGTACGACAACTTAGGATATCTTACGACTCTTTATGCCACATTAGAACTCGAAATGAACATTAGTATAATGTAGTACGCCTTACAGCTCCTAAGAACACCTTACACCACCGTACGAAACGTTAAAACTCCATAATAAACCTAATGAATTCGTCCGAGTCCTTTGAACATCGTACGATAACTCAGGTGATGTTACGGCTCAGTATACGGCACTAGCAACATGAAAAGCACATTAGAATAATGTTGGACGCGTTACAACTCCTAAGAACACCTTACATCACCGTACAAAACTTTAAAACTCCATAATAAACCAAATTAATTCGTACGAGTCCTTTGAACATCGTACGACAACTCAGGAGATGTTACGGCTCAGTATACGACACTAGCAACATGAAAAGCACGTTAGAATAATGTTGGACGCGTTACAACTCCTAAGAACACCTTACATCACCGTACAAAACATTAAAACTCCATAATAAACCTAATGAATTTGTACGACTCCTTTGAACATCGTACGACAACTTAGGATATCTTACGACTCTTTATGCCACATTAGAACTCGAAATGAACATTAGTATAATGTAGTACGCCTTACAGCTCCTAAGAACACGTTACACCACCGTACGAAACGTTAAAACTCCATAATAAACCTAATGAATTCGTCCAAGTCCTTTGAACATCGTACGAAAACTTAGGACATCTTACGACTCTTTATGCCACATTAGAACTCGAAATGAACATTAGTATAATGTAGTACGCCTTACAGCTCCTAAGAACACCTTACACCACCGTACGAAACGATAAACTCCATAATAAACCTAATGAATTCGTCCGAGTCCTTTGAACATCGTACGATAACTCAGGAGATGTTACGGCTCAGTATACGGCTCTAGCAACATGAAAAGCACATTAGAATAATGTAGGACGCGTTACAACTCCTAAGAACACCTTACATCACCGTACAAAACTTTAAAACTCCATAATAAACCAAATTAATTCGTACGAGTCCTTTGAACATCGTACGACAACTCAGGAGATGTTACGGCTCAGTATACGACACTAGCAACATGAAAAGCACGTTAGAATAATGTAGGACGCGTTACAACTCCTAAGAACACCTTACATCACCGTACAAAACATTAAAACTCCATAATAAACCTAATGAATTTGTACGACTCCTTTGAACATCGTACGACAACTTAGGATATCTTACGACTCTTTATACCACATTAGAACTCGAAATGAACATTAGTATAATGTAGTACGCCTTACAGCTCCTAAGAACACCTTACACCACCGTACGAAACGTTAAAACTCCATAACAAACCAAATTAATTCGTACGAGTCCTTTGAACATCGTACGAGAACTTAGGACATCTTACGACTCTTTATGCCACATTAGCAACATGAAAAGTATGTTAGAATAATGTAGGACGCGTTACAAATCCTAAGAACACCTTACATCACCGTACAAAACTTTAAAACTCCATAATAAACCTAATGAATTTGTACGACTCCTTTGAACAACGTACGACAACTTAGGACATCTTACGACTCTTTATGCCACATTAGCAACTCGAAAAGAACGTTAGTATAATGTAGGACACCTTACAGCTCCTAAGAACACCTTACACCACCGTACGAAACATTAAAACTCCATAATAAACCTAATGAATTCGTCCGAGTCCTTGGAACATCGAACGACAACTTAGGACATCTTACGACTCTTTATGCCACATTAGCAACTCAAAATGAACATTAGTATAATGTAGTACGCCTTACAGCTCCTAAGAACACCTTACACCACCGTACGAAACGTTAAAACTCCATAATAAACCTAATGAATTCGTCCGCGTCCTTTGACCATCGTACGACAACTTAGGACATCTTAAGACTCTTTATGCCACATTAACAAATCGAATAGAACGTTAGTATGATGTAGGACGCCTTACAGCTCCTAAGAACACCTTACACCACCGTACGAAACATTAAAACTCCATAATAAACCTAATGAATTCGTCCGAGTCCTTTGAACATCGTACGACAACTCAGGAGATGTTACAGCTCAGTATACAGCATTAGCAACATGAAAAGCACGTTAGAATAATTTAGGACGCGTTACAACTCCTAAGAACACCTTACATCACCGTACAAAACTTTAAAACTCCATAATAAACCTAATTAATTCGTACGAGTCCTCTGAACATCGTACGACAACTTAGGAAATCTTACGACTCTTTATGCCACATTAGCAACATGAAAAGCACATTAGAATAATGTAGGACGCGTTACAACTCCTAAGAACACCTTATATCACCGTAGAAAACTTTAAAACTCCATAATAAACGTAATTAATTCGTACGAGTCCTTTGAACATCGTACGACAACTTAGGACATCTTACGACTCTTTATGCCACATCAGCAACTCGAAAAGAACATTAGTATAATGTAGGACGCCTTACAGCTCCTAAGAACACCTTACACCACCGTACGAAACATTAAAACTCCATAATAAACCTAATGAATTCGTCCGAGTCCTTTGAACATCGTACGACAACTTAGGACATCTTACGACTCTTTATGCCACATCAGCAACTCGAAAAGAACATTAGTATAATGTAGGACGCCTTACAGCTCCTAAGAACACATTACACCACCGTACGAAGCATTAAAACTCCTTAATAAACCTAATGAATTTGTCTGAGTCCTTTGAACATCGTACGAAAACTTAGGACATCTTACGACTCTTTATGCCACATTAGAACTCGAAATGAACATTAGTATAATGTAGTACGCCTTACAGCTCCTAAGAACACCTTACACCACCGTACGAAACGTTAAAACTCCATAATAAACCTAATGAATTCGTCCGAGTCCTTTGAACATAGTACGACAACTTAGGACATCTTTCGACTCTTTATGCCACATTATAAACTCGAAATGAACATTAGTATAATGTAGTACGCCTTACAGCTCCTAAGAACACCTTACACCACCGTACGAAACGTTAAAACTCCATAATAAACCTAATGAATTCGTCCGCGTCCTTTGACCATCGTACGACAACTTAGGACATCTTAAGACTCTTTATGCCACATTAACAAATCGAATAGAACGTTAGTATGATGTAGGACGCCTTACAGCTCCTAAGAACACCTTACACCACCGTACGAAACATTAAAACTCCATAATAAACCTAATGAATTCGTCCGAGTCCTTTGAACATCGTACGACAACTCAGGAGATGTTACAGCTCAGTATACAGCATTAGCAACATGAAAAGCACGTTAGAATAATTTAGGACGCGTTACAACTCCTAAGAACACCTTACATCACCGTACAAAACTTTAAAACTCCATAATAAACGTAATTAATTCGTACGAGTCCTTTGAACATCGTACGACAACTTAGGACATCTTACGACTCTTTATGCCACATCAGCAACTCGAAAAGAACATTAGTATAATGTAGGACGCCTTACAGCTCCTAAGAACACCTTACACCACCGTACGAAACATTAAAACTCCATAATAAACCTAATGAATTCGTCCGAGTCCTTTGAACATCGTACGACAACTTAGGACATCTTACGACTCTTTATGCCACATCAGCAACTCGAAAAGAACATTAGTATAATGTAGGACGCCTTACAGCTCCTAAGAACACCTTACACCAACGTACGAAACATTAAAACTCCTTAATAAACCTAATGAATTTGTCTGAGTCCTTTGAACATCGTACGAAAACTTAGGACATCTTACGACTCTTTATGCCACATTAGAACTCGAAATGAACATTAGTATAATGTAGTACGCCTTACAGCTCCTAAGAACACCTTACACCACCGTACGAAACGTTAAAACTCCATAATAAACCTAATGAATTCGTCCGAGTCCTTTGAACATAGTACGACAACTTAGGACATCTTTCGACTCTTTATGCCACATTATAAACTCGAAATGAACATTAGTATAATGTAGTACGCCTTACAGCTCCTAAGAACACCTTACACCACCGTACGAAACGTTAAAACTCCATAATAAACCTAATGAATTCGTCCGCGTCCTTTGACCATCGTACGACAACTTAGGACATCTTAAGACTCTTTATGCCACATTAACAAATCGAATAGAACGTTAGTATGATGTAGGACGCCTTACAGCTCCTAAGAACACCTTACACCACCGTACGAAACATTAAAACTCCATAATAAACCTAATGAATTCGTCCGAGTCCTTTGAACATCGTACGACAACTCAGGAGATGTTACAGCTCAGTATACAGCATTAGCAACATGAAAAGCACGTTAGAATAATTTAGGACGCGTTACAACTCCTAAGAACACCTTACATCACCATACAAAACTTTAAAACTCCATAATAAACGTAATTAATTCGTACGAGTCCTTTGAACATCGTACGACAACTTAGGACATCTTACGACTCTTTATGCCACATCAGCAACTCGAAAAGAACATTAGTATAATGTAGGACGCCTTACAGCTCCTAAGAACACCTTACACCACCGTACGAAACATTAAAACTCCATAATAAACCTAATGAATTCGTCCGAGTCCTTTGAACATCGTAAGACAACTTAGGACATCTTACGACTCTTTATGCCACATCAGCAACTCGAAAAGAACATTAGTATAATGTAGGACGCCTTACAGCTCCTAAGAACACCTTACACCACCGTACGAAACATTAAAACTCCTTAATAAACCTAATGAATTTGTCTGAGTCCTTTGAACATCGTACGAAAACTTAGGACATCTTACGACTCTTTATGCCACATTAGAACTCGAAATGAACATTAGTATAATGTAGTACGCCTTACAGCTCCTAAGAACACCTTACACCACCGTACGAAACGTTAAAACTCCATAATAAACCTAATGAATTCGTCCGAGTCCTTTGAACATAGTACGACAACTTAGGACATCTTTCGACTCTTTATGCCACATTATAAACTCGAAATGAACATTAGTATAATGTAGTACGCCTTACAGCTCCTAAGAACACCTTACACCACCGTACGAAACGTTAAAACTCCATAATAAACCTAATGAATTCGTCCGCGTCCTTTGACCATCGTACGACAACTTAGGACATCTTAAGACTCTTTATGCCACATTAACAAATCGAATAGAACGTTAGTATGATGTAGGACGCCTTACAGCTCCTAAGAACACCTTACACCACCGTACGAAACATTAAAACTCCATAATAAACCTAATGAATTCGTCCGAGTCCTTTGAACATCGTACGACAACTCAGGAGATGTTACAGCTCAGTATACAGCATTAGCAACATGAAAAGCACGATAGAATAATTTAGGACGCGTTACAACTCCTAAGAACACCTTACATCACCGTACAAAATTTTAAAACTCCATAATAAACGTAATTAATTCGTACGAGTCCTTTGAACATCGTACGACAACTTAGGACATCTTACGACTCTTTATGCCACATCATCAACTCGAAAAGAACATTAGTATAATGTAGGACGCCTTACAGCTCCTAAGAACACCTTACACCACCGTACGAATCATTAAAACTCCTTAATAAACCTAATGAATTTGTCTGAGTCCTTTGAACATCGTACGAAAACTTAGGACATCTTACGACTCTTTATGCCACATTAGAACTCGAAATGAACATTAGTATAATGTAGTACGCCTTACAGCTCCTAAGAACACCTTACACCACCGTACGAAACGTTAAAACTCCATAATAAACCTAATGAATTCGTCCGAGTCCTTTGAACATCGTACGAAAACTTAGGACATCTTACGACTCTTTATGCCACATTAGAACTCGAAATGAACATTAGTATAATGTAGTACGCCTTACAGCTCCTAAGAACACCTTACACCACCGTACGAAACGTTAAAACTCCATAATAAACCTAATGAATTCGTCCGAGTCCTTTGAACATCGTACGATAACTCAGGAGATGTTACGGCTCAGTATACGGCACTAGCAACATGAAAAGCACATTAGAATAATGTAGGACGCGTTACAACTCCTAAGAACACCTTACATCACCGTACAAAACTTTAAAACTCCATAATAAACCAAATTAATTCGTACGAGTCCTTTGAACATCGTACGACAACTCAGGAGATGTTACGGCTCAGTATACGACACTAGCTACATGAAAAGCACGTTAGAATAATGTAGGACGCGTTACAACTCCTAAGAACACCTTACATCACCGTACAAAACATTAAAACTCCATAATAAACCTAATGAATTTGTACGACTCCTTTGAACATCGTACGACAACTTAGGACATCTTACGACTCTTTATGCCACATTAGCAACTCGAAAAGAACGTTAGTATAATGTAGGACGCCTTACAGCTCCTAAGAACACCTTACACCACCGTACGAAACATTAAAACTCCATAATAAACCTAATGAATTCGTCCGAGTCCTTTGAACATCGAACGACAACTTAGGACATCTTACGACTCTTTATGCCACATTAGCAACTCGAAATGAACATTAGTATAATGTAGTACGCCTTACAGCTCCTAAGAACACCTTACACCACCGTACGAAACATTAAAACTCCTTAATAAACCTAATGAATTTGTCTGAGTCCTTTGAACATCGTACGAAAACTTAGGACATCTTACGACTCTTTATGCCACATTAGAACTCGAAATGAACATTAGTATAATGTAGTACGCCTTACAGCTCCTAAGAACACCTTACACCACCGTACGAAACGTTAAAACTCCATAATAAACCTAATGAATTCGTCCGAGTCCTTTGAACATCGTACGAAAACTTAGGACATCTTACGACTCTTTATGCCACATTAGAACTCGAAATGAACATTAGTATAATGTAGTACGCCTTACAGCTCCTAAGAACACCTTACACCACCGTACGAAACGTTAAAACTCCATAATAAACCTAATGAATTCGTCCGAGTCCTTTGAACATCGTACGATAACTCAGGAGATGTTACGGCTCAGTATACGGCACTAGCAACATGAAAAGCACATTAGAATAATGTAGGACGCGTTACAACTCCTAAGAACACCTTACATCACCGTACAAAACTTTAAAACTCCATAATAAACCAAATTAATTCGTACGAGTCCTTTGAACATCGTACGACAACTCAGGAGATGTTACGGCTCAGTATACGACACTAGCTACATGAAAAGCACGTTAGAATAATGTAGGACGCGTTACAACTCCTAAGAACACCTTACATCACCGTACAAAACATTAAAACTCCATAATAAACCTAATGAATTTGTACGACTCCTTTGAACATCGTACGACAACTTAGGACATCTTACGACTCTTTATGCCACATTAGCAACTCGAAAAGAACGTTAGTATAATGTAGGACGCCTTACAGCTCCTAAGAACACCTTACACCACCGTACGAAACATTAAAACTCCATAATAAACCTAATGAATTCGTCCGAGTCCTTTGAACATCGAACGACAACTTAGGACATCTTACGACTCTTTATGCCACATTAGCAACTCGAAATGAACATTAGTATAATGTAGTACGCCTTACAGCTCCTAAGAACACCTTACACCACCGTACGAAACATTAAAACTCCTTAATAAACCTAATGAATTTGTCTGAGTCCTTTGAACATCGTACGAAAACTTAGGACATCTTACGACTCTTTATGCCACATTAGAACTCGAAATGAACATTAGTATATTGTAGTACGCCTTACAGCTCCTAAGAACACCTTACACCACCGTACGAAACGTTAAAACTCCATAATAAACCTAATGAATTCGTCCGAGTCCTTTGAACATCGTACGAAAACTTAGGACATCTTACGACTCTTTATGCCACATTAGAACTCGAAATGAACATTAGTATAATGTAGTACGCCTTACAGCTCCTAAGAACACCTTACACCACCGTACGAAACGTTAAAACTCCATAATAAACCTAATGAATTCGTCCGAGTCCTTTGAACATCGTACGATAACTCAGGAGATGTTACGGCTCAGTATACGGCACTAGCAACATGAAAAGCACATTAGAATAATGTAGGACGCGTTACAACTCCTAAGAACACCTTACATCACCGTACAAAACTTTAAAACTCCATAATAAACCAAATTAATTCGTACGAGTCCTTTGAACATCGTACGACAACTCAGGAGATGTTACGGCTGAGTATACGACACTAGCTACATGAAAAGCACGTTAGAATAATGTAGGACGCGTTACAACTCCTAAGAACACCTTACATCACCGTACAAAACATTAAAACTCCATCATAAACCTAATGAATTTGTACGACTCCTTTGAACATCGTACGACAACTTAGGACATCTTAAGACTCTTTATGCCACATTAGCAACTCGAAAAGAACGTTAGTATAATGTAGGACGCCTTACAGCTCCTAAGAACACCTTACACCACCGTACGAAACATTAAAACTCCATAATAAACCTAATGAATTCGTCCGAGTCCTTTGAACATCGAACGACAACTTAGGACATCTTACGACTCTTTATGCCACATTAGCAACTCGAAATGAACATTAGTATAATGTAGTATGCCTTACAGCTCCTAAGAACACCTTACACCACCGTACGAAACATTAAAACTCCTTAATAAACCTAATGAATTTGTCTGAGTCCTTTGAACATCGTACGAAAACTTAGGACATCTTATGACTCTTTATGCCACATTAGAACTCGAAATGAACATTAGTATATTGTAGTACGCCTTACAGCTCCTAAGAACACCTTACACCACCGTACGAAACGTTAAAACTCCATAATAAACCTAATGAATTCGTCCGAGTCCTTTGAACATCGTACGAAAACTTAGAACATCTTACGACTCTTTATGCCACATTAGAACTCGAAATGAACATTAGTATAATGTAGTACGCCTTACAGCTCCTAAGAACACCTTACACCACCGTACGAAACGTTAAAACTCCATAATAAACCTAATGAATTCGTCCGAGTCCTTTGAACATCGTACGATAACTCAGGAGATGGTACGGCTCAGTATACGGCACTAGCAACATGAAAAGCACATTAGAATAATGTAGGACGCGTTACAACTCCTAAGAACACCTTACATCACCGTACAAAACTTTAAAACTCCATAATAAACCAAATTAATTCGTACGAGTCCTTTGAACATCGTACGACAACTCAGGAGATGTTACGGCTCAGTATACGACACTAGCTACATGAAAAGCACGTTAGAATAATGTAGGACGCGTTACAACTCCTAAGAACACCTTACATCACCGTACAAAACATTAAAACTCCATAATAAACCTAATGAATTTGTACGACTCCTTTGAACATCGTACGACAACTTAGGACATCTTACGACTCTTTATGCCACATTAGCAACTCGAAAAGAACGTTAGTATAATGTAGGACGCCTTACAGCTCCTAAGAACACCTTACACCACCGTACGAAACATTAAAACTCCATAATAAACCTAATGAATTCGTCCGAGTCCTTTGAACATCGAACGACAACTTAGGACATCTTACGACTCTTTATGCCACATTAGCAACTCGAAATGAACATTAGTATAATGTAGTACGCCTTACAGCTCCTAAGAACACCTTACACCACCGTACGAAACATTAAAACTCCTTAATAAACCTAATGAATTTGTCTGAGTCCTTTGAACATCGTACGAAAACTTAGGACATCTTACGACTCTTTATGCCACATTAGAACTCGAAATGAACATTAGTATATTGTAGTACGCCTTACAGCTCCTAAGAACACCTTACACCACCGTACGAAACGTTAAAACTCCATAATAAACCTAATGAATTCGTCCGAGTCCTTTGAACATCGTACGAAAACTTAGAACATCTTACGACTCTTTATGCCACATTAGAACTCGAAATGAACATTAGTATAATGTAGTACGCCTTACAGCTCCTAAGAACACCTTACACCACCGTACGAAACGTTAAAACTCCATAATAAACCTAATGAATTCGTCCGAGTCCTTTGAACATCGTACGATAACTCAGGAGATGTTACGGCTCAGTATACGGCACTAGCAACATGAAAAGCACATTAGAATAATGTAGGACGCGTTACAACTCCTAAGAACACCTTACATCACCGTACAAAACTTTAAAACTCCATAATAAACCAAATTAATTCGTACGAGTCCTTTGAACATCGTACGACAACTCAGGAGATGTTACGGCTCAGTATACGACACTAGCTACATGAAAAGCACGTTAGAATAATGTAGGACGCGTTACAACTCCTAAGAACACCTTACATCACCGTACAAAACATTAAAACTCCATAATAAACCTAATGAATTTGTACGACTCCTTTGAACATCGTACGACAACTTAGGACATCTTACGACTCTTTATGCCACATTAGCAACTCGAAAAGAACGTTAGTATAATGTAGGACGCCTTACAGCTCCTAAGAACACCTTACACCACCGTACGAAACATTAAAACTCCATAATAAACCTAATGAATTCGTCCGAGTCCTTTGAACATCGAACGACAACTTAGGACATCTTACGACTCTTTATGCCACATTAGCAACTCGAAATGAACATTAGTATAATGTAGTACGCCTTACAGCTCCTAAGAACACCTTACACCACCGTACGAAACATTAAAACTCCTTAATAAACCTAATGAATTTGTCTGAGTCCTTTGAACATCGTACGAAAACTTAGGACATCTTACGACTCTTTATGCCACATTAGAACTCGAAATGAACATTAGTATATTGTAGTACGCCTTACAGCTCCTAAGAACACCTTACACCACCGTACGAAACGTTAAAACTCCATAATAAACCTAATGAATTCGTCCGAGTCCTTTGAACATCGTACGAAAACTTAGAACATCTTACGACTCTTTATGCCACATTAGAACTCGAAATGAACATTAGTATAATGTAGTACGCCTTACAGCTCCTAAGAACACCTTACACCACCGTACGAAACGTTAAAACTCCATAATAAACCTAATGAATTCGTCCGAGTCCTTTGAACATCGTACGATAACTCAGGAGATGTTACGGCTCAGTATACGGCACTAGCAACATGAAAAGCACATTAGAATAATGTAGGACGCGTTACAACTCCTAAGAACACCTTACATCACCGTACAAAACTTTAAAACTCCATAATAAACCAAATTAATTCGTACGAGTCCTTTGAACATCGTACGACAACTCAGGAGATGTTACGGCTCAGTATACGACACTAGCTACATGAAAAGCACGTTAGAATAATGTAGGACGCGTTACAACTCCTAAGAACACCTTACATCACCGTACAAAACATTAAAACTCCATAATAAACCTAATGAATTTGTACGACTCCTTTGAACATCGTACGACAACTTAGGACATCTTACGACTCTTTATGCCACATTAGCAACTCGAAAAGAACGTTAGTATAATGTAGGACGCCTTACAGCTCCTAAGAACACCTTACACCACCGTACGAAACATTAAAACTCCATAATAAACCTAATGAATTCGTCCGAGTCCTTTGAACATCGAACGACAACTTAGGACATCTTACGACTCTTTATGCCACATTAGCAACTCGAAATGAACATTAGTATAATGTAGTACGCCTTACAGCTCCTAAGAACACCTTACACCACCGTACGAAACATTAAAACTCCTTAATAAACCTAATGAATTTGTCTGAGTCCTTTGAACATCGTACGAAAACTTAGGACATCTTACGACTCTTTATGCCACATTAGAACTCGAAATGAACATTAGTATAATGTAGTACGCCTTACAGCTCCTAAGAACACCTTACACCACCGTACGAAACGTTAAAACTCCATAATAAACCTAATGAATTCGTCCGAGTCCTTTGAACATCGTACGAAAACTTAGGACATCTTACGACTCTTTATGCCACATTAGAACTCGAAATGAACATTAGTATAATGTAGTACGCCTTACAGCTCCTAAGAACACCTTACACCACCGTACGAAACGTTAAAACTCCATAATAAACCTAATGAATTCGTCCGAGTCCTTTGAACATCGTACGATAACTCAGGAGATGTTACGGCTCAGTATACGGCACTAGCAACATGAAAAGCACATTAGAATAATGTAGGACGCGTTACAACTCCTAAGAACACCTTACATCACCGTACAAAACTTTAAAACTCCATAATAAACCAAATTAATTCGTACGAGTCCTTTGAACATCGTACGACAACTCAGGAGATGTTACGGCTCAGTATACGACACTAGCTACATGAAAAGCACGTTAGAATAATGTAGGACGCGTTACAACTCCTAAGAACACCTTACATCACCGTACAAAACATTAAAACTCCATAATAAACCTAATGAATTTGTACGACTCCTTTGAACATCGTACGACAACTTAGGACATCTTACGACTCTTTATGCCACATTAGCAACTCGAAAAGAACGTTAGTATAATGTAGGACGCCTTACAGCTCCTAAGAACACCTTACACCACCGTACGAAACATTAAAACTCCATAATAAACCTAATGAATTCGTCCGAGTCCTTTGAACATCGAACGACAACTTAGGACATCTTACGACTCTTTATGCCACATTAGCAACTCGAAATGAACATTAGTATAATGTAGTACGCCTTACAGCTCCTAAGAACACCTTACACCACCGTACGAAACATTAAAACTCCTTAATAAACCTAATGAATTTGTCTGAGTCCTTTGAACATCGTACGAAAACTTAGGACATCTTACGACTCTTTATGCCACATTAGAACTCGAAATGAACATTAGTATATTGTAGTACGCCTTACAGCTCCTAAGAACACCTTACACCACCGTACGAAACGTTAAAACTCCATAATAAACCTAATGAATTCGTCCGAGTCCTTTGAACATCGTACGAAAACTTAGGACATCTTACGACTCTTTATGCCACATTAGAACTCGAAATGAACATTAGTATAATGTAGTACGCCTTACA
This sequence comes from Tagetes erecta, assembly GCA_030867185.1. Lineage (NCBI taxonomy): Eukaryota > Viridiplantae > Streptophyta > Magnoliopsida > Asterales > Asteraceae > Tagetes > Tagetes erecta. The sequence continues at coordinate 42,357,722 of CM061487.1, read as the reverse complement.
GCTCCTAAGAACACCTTACACCACCGTACGAAACGTTAAAACTCCATAATAAACCTAATGAATTCGTCCGAGTCCTTTGAACATCGTACGATAACTCAGGAGATGTTACGGCTCAGTATACGGCACTAGCAACATGAAAAGCACATTAGAATAATGTAGGACGCGTTACAACTCCTAAGAACACCTTACATCACCGTACAAAACTTTAAAACTCCATAATAAACCAAATTAATTCGTACGAGTCCTTTGAACATCGTACGACAACTCAGGAGATGTTACGGCTCAGTATACGACACTAGCTACATGAAAAGCACGTTAGAATAATGTAGGACGCGTTACAACTCCTAAGAACACCTTACATCACCGTACAAAACATTAAAACTCCATAATAAACCTAATGAATTTGTACGACTCCTTTGAACATCGTACGACAACTTAGGACATCTTACGACTCTTTATGCCACATTAGCAACTCGAAAAGAACGTTAGTATAATGTAGGACGCCTTACAGCTCCTAAGAACACCTTACACCACCGTACGAAACATTAAAACTCCATAATAAACCTAATGAATTCGTCCGAGTCCTTTGAACATCGAACGACAACTTAGGACATCTTACGACTCTTTATGCCACATTAGCAACTCGAAATGAACATTAGTATAATGTAGTACGCCTTACAGCTCCTAAGAACACCTTACACCACCGTACGAAACATTAAAACTCCTTAATAAACCTAATGAATTTGTCTGAGTCCTTTGAACATCGTACGAAAACTTAGGACATCTTACGACTCTTTATGCCACATTAGAACTCGAAATGAACATTAGTATATTGTAGTACGCCTTACAGCTCCTAAGAACACCTTACACCACCGTACGAAACGTTAAAACTCCATAATAAACCTAATGAATTCGTCCGAGTCCTTTGAACATCGTACGAAAACTTAGAACATCTTACGACTCTTTATGCCACATTAGAACTCGAAATGAACATTAGTATAATGTAGTACGCCTTACAGCTCCTAAGAACACCTTACACCACCGTACGAAACGTTAAAACTCCATAATAAACCTAATGAATTCGTCCGAGTCCTTTGAACATCGTACGATAACTCAGGAGATGTTACGGCTCAGTATACGGCACTAGCAACATGAAAAGCACATTAGAATAATGTAGGACGCGTTACAACTCCTAAGAACACCTTACATCACCGTACAAAACTTTAAAACTCCATAATAAACCAAATTAATTCGTACGAGTCCTTTGAACATCGTACGACAACTCAGGAGATGTTACGGCTCAGTATACGACACTAGCTACATGAAAAGCACGTTAGAATAATGTAGGACGCGTTACAACTCCTAAGAACACCTTACATCACCGTACAAAACATTAAAACTCCATAATAAACCTAATGAATTTGTACGACTCCTTTGAACATCGTACGACAACTTAGGACATCTTACGACTCTTTATGCCACATTAGCAACTCGAAAAGAACGTTAGTATAATGTAGGACGCCTTACAGCTCCTAAGAACACCTTACACCACCGTACGAAACATTAAAACTCCATAATAAACCTAATGAATTCGTCCGAGTCCTTTGAACATCGAACGACAACTTAGGACATCTTACGACTCTTTATGCCACATTAGCAACTCGAAATGAACATTAGTATAATGTAGTACGCCTTACAGCTCCTAAGAACACCTTACACCACCGTACGAAACATTAAAACTCCTTAATAAACCTAATGAATTTGTCTGAGTCCTTTGAACATCGTACGAAAACTTAGGACATCTTACGACTCTTTATGCCACATTAGAACTCGAAATGAACATTAGTATAATGTAGTACGCCTTACAGCTCCTAAGAACACCTTACACCACCGTACGAAACGTTAAAACTCCATAATAAACCTAATGAATTCGTCCGAGTCCTTTGAACATCGTACGAAAACTTAGGACATCTTACGACTCTTTATGCCACATTAGAACTCGAAATGAACATTAGTATAATGTAGTACGCCTTACAGCTCCTAAGAACACCTTACACCACCGTACGAAACGTTAAAACTCCATAATAAACCTAATGAATTCGTCCGAGTCCTTTGAACATCGTACGATAACTCAGGAGATGTTACGGCTCAGTATACGGCACTAGCAACATGAAAAGCACGTTAGAATAATGTAGGATGCGTTACAACTCCTAAGAACACCTTACATCACCGTACAAAACATTAAAACTCCATAATAAACCTAATGAATTTGTACGACTCCTTTGAACATCGTACGACAACTTAGGACATCTTACGACTCTTTATGCCACATTAGCAACTCGAAAAGAACGTTAGTATAATGTAGGACGCCTTACAGCTCCTAAGAACACCTTACACCACCGTACGAAACATTAAAACTCCATAATAAACCTAATGAATTCGTCCGAGTCCTTTGAACATCGAACGACAACTTAGGACATCTTACGACTCTTTATGCCACATTAGCAACTCGAAATGAACATTAGTATAATGTAGTACGCCTTACAGCTCCTAAGAACACCTTACACCACCGTACGAAACATTAAAACTCCTTAATAAACCTAATGAATTTGTCTGAGTCCTTTGAACATCGTACGAAAACTTAGGACATCTTACGACTCTTTATGCCACATTAGAACTCGAAATGAACATTAGTATAATGTAGTACGCCTTACAGCTCCTAAGAACACCTTACACCACCGTACGAAACGTTAAAACTCCATAATAAACCTAATGAATTCGTCCGAGTCCTTTGAACATCGTACGAAAACTTAGGACATCTTACGACTCTTTATGCCACATTAGAACTCGAAATGAACATTAGTATAATGTAGTACGCCTTACAGCTCCTAAGAACACCTTACACCACCGTACGAAACGTTAAAACTCCATAATAAACCTAATGAATTCGTCCGAGTCCTTTGAACATCGTACGATAACTCAGGAGATGTTACGGCTCAGTATACGGCACTAGCAACATGAAAAGCACGTTAGAATAATGTAGGATGCGTTACAACTCCTAAGAACACCTTACATCACCGTACAAAACATTAAAACTCCATAATAAACCTAATGAATTTGTACGACTCCTTTGAACATCGTACGACAACTTAGGACATCTTACGACTCTTTATGCCACATTAGCAACTCGAAAAGAACGTTAGTATAATGTAGGACGCCTTAGAGCTCCTAAGAACACCTTACACCACCGTACGAAACATTAAAACTCCATAATAAACCTAATGAATTCGTCCGAGTCCTTTGAACATCGAACGACAACTTAGGACATCTTACGACTCTTTATGCCACATTAGCAACTCGAAATGAACATTAGTATAATGTAGTACGCCTTACAGCTCCTAAGAACACCTTACACCACCGTACAAAACTTTAAAACTCCATAATAATCCAAATTAATTCGTACGAGTCCTTTGAACATCGTACGACAACTTAGGACATCTTAAGACTCTTTATGCCAAATTAGCAACTCGAAAAGAACGTTACTATGATGTAGGACGCCTTACATATCCTAAGAACACCTTACACCACCGTACGAAACATTAAAACTCCCTAATAAACCCAATGAATTCGTCCGAGTCCTTTGAACATCGTACGGCAACTTAGGACATCTTAAGACTCTTTATGCCACATTAACAAATCGAAAAGAACGTTAGTATAATGTAGGACGCCTTACAGCACCTAAGAACACCTTACACCACCGTACGAAACATTAAAACTCCATAATAAACCTAATGAATTCGTCCGAGTCCTTTGAACATAGTACGACAACTTAGGACATCTTACGACTCTTTATGCCACATTATAAACTCGAAATGAACATTAGTATAATGTAGTACGCCTTACAGCTCTTAAGAACACCTTACACCACCGTACGAAACGTTAAAACTCCATAATAAACCTAATGAATTTGTCTGAGTCCTTTGAACATCGTACGACAACTCAGGAGATGTTACGGCTCTGTATATGACACTAGCAACATGAAAAGCACGTTAGAATAATGTAGGACGCGTTACAACTTCTAAGAACACCTTACATCGCCGTACAAAACTTTAAAACTCCATAATAAACCAAATTAATTCGTACGAGTCCTTTGAACATCGTACGACAACTTAGGACATCTTACGACTCTTTATGCCACATTAGCAACATGAAAAGTATGTTAGAATAATGTAGGACGCGTTACAACTCCTAAGAACACCTTACATCACCGTACAAAACATTAAAACTCCATAATAAACCTAATGAATTTGTACGACTCCTTTGAACATCGTACGACAACTTAGGACATCTTACGACTCTTTATGCCACATTAGCAACTCGAAAAGAACGTTAGTATAATGTAGGACGCCTTACAGCTCCTAAGAACACCTTACACCACCGTACGAAACATTAAAACTCCATAATAAACCTAATGAATTCGTCCGAGTCCTTGGAACATCGAACGACAACTTAGGACATCTTACGACTCTTTATGCCACATTAGCAACTCGAAATGAACATTAGTATAATGTAGTACGCCTTACAGCTCCTAATAAACCTTACACCACCGTACGAAACGTTAAAACTCCATAATAAACCTAATGAATTCGTCCGAGTCCTTTGAACATAGTACGACAACTTAGGACATCTTACGACTCTTTATGCCACATTATAAACTCGAAATGAACATTAGTATAATGTAGTACGCCTTACAGCTCTTAAGATCACCTTACACCACCGTACGAAACGTTAAAACTCCATAATAAACCTAATGAATTCGTCTGAGTCCTTTGAACATCGTACGACAACTTAGGACATCTTAAGACTCTTTATGCCACATTAACAAATCGAAAAGAACGTTAGTATAATGTAGGACGCCTTACAGCTCCTAAGAACACCTTACACCACCGTACGAAACATTAAAACTCCATAATAAACCTAATGAATTCGTCTGAGTCCTTTGAACATCGTACGACAACTTAGGACATCTTACGACTCTTTATGCCACATTAGCAACTCGAAATGAACATTAGTATAATGTAGTACGCCTTACAGCTCCTAAGAACACCTTACACCACCGTACGAAACGTTAAAACTCCATAATAAACCTAATGAATTCGTCCGAGTCCTTTGAACATCGTACGACAACTCAGGAGATGTTACGGCTCTGTATATGACACTAGCAACATGAAAAGCACGTTAGAATAATGTAGGACGCGTTACAACTTCTAAGAACACCTTACATCGCCGTACAAAACTTTAAAACTCCATAATAAACCAAATTAATTCGTACGAGTCCTTTGAACATCGTACGACAACTTAGGACATCTTACGACTCTTTATGCCACATTAGCAACATGAAAAGTATGTTAGAATAATGTAGGACGCGTTACAACTCCTAAGAACACCTTACATCACCGTAAAAAACATTAAAACTCCATAATAAACCTAATGAATTTGTACGACTCCTTTGAACATCGTACGACAACTTAGGACATCTTACGACTCTTTATGCCACATTAGCAACTCGAAAAGAACGTTAGTATAATGTAGGACGCCTTACAGCTCCTAAGAACACCTTACACCACCGTACGAAACATTAAAACTCCATAATAAACCTAATGAATTCGTCCGAGTCCTTGGAACATCGAACGACAACTTAGGACATCTTACGACTCTTTATGCCACATTAGCAACTCGAAATGAACATTAGTATAATGTAGTACGCCTTACAGCACCTAAGAACACCTTACACCACCGTACGAAACGTTAAAACTCCATAATAAACCTAATGAATTCGTCCGAGTCCTTTGAACATAGTACGACAACTTAGGACATCTTACGACTCTTTATGCCACATTATAAACTCGAAATGAACATTAGTATAATGTAGTACGCCTTACAGCTCTTAAGATCACCTTACACCATCGTACGAAACGTTAAAACTCCATAATAAACCTAATGAATTCGTCTGAGTCCTTTGAACATCGTACGACAACTTAGGACATCTTAAGACTCTTTATGCCACATTAACAAATCGAAAAGAACGTTAGTATAATGTAGGACGCCTTACAGCTCCTAAGAACACCTTACACCACCGTACGAAACATTAAAACTCCATAATAAACCTAATGAATTCGTCTGAGTCCTTTGAACATCGTACGACAACTTAGGACATCTTACGACTCTTTATGCCACATTAGCAACTCGAAATGAACATTAGTATAATGTAGTACGCCTTACAGCTCCTAAGAACACCTTACACCACCGTACGAAACGTTAAAACTCCATAATAAACCTAATGAATTCGTCCGAGTCCTTTGAACATCGTACGACAACTCAGGAGATGTTACGGCTCAGTATATGACACTAGCAACATGAAAAGCACGTTAGAATAATGTAGGACGCGTTACAACTTCTAAGAACACCTTACATCGCCGTACAAAACTTTAAAACTCCATAATAAACCAAATTAATTCGTACGAGTCCTTTGAACATCGTACGCCAACTTAGGACATCTTAAGACTCTTTATGCCAAATTAGCAACTCGAAAAGAACGTTAGTATGATGTAGGACGCCTTACAGATCCTAAGAACACCTTACACCACCGTACGAAACATTAAAACTCCCTAATAAACCCAATGAATTCGTCCGAGTCCTTTGAACATCGTACGGCAACTTAGGACATCTTAAGACTCTTTATGCCACATTAACAAATCGAAAAGAACGTTAGTATAATGTAGGACGCCTTACAGCACCTAAGAACACCTTACACCACCGTACGAAACATTAAAACTCCATAATAAACCTAATGAATTCGTCCGAGTCCTTTGAACATAGTACGACAACTTAGGACATCTTACGACTATTTATGCCACATTATAAATTCGAAATGAACATTAGTATAATGTAGTACGCCTTACAGCTCTTAAGAACACCTTACACCACCGTACGAAACGTTAAAACTCCATAATAAACCTAATGAATTCGTCTGAGTCCTTTGAACATCGTACGACAACTTAGGACATCTTAAGACTCTTTATGCCACATTAACAAATCGAAAAGAACGTTAGTATAGTGTAGGACGCCTTACAGCTCCTAAGAACACCTTACACCACCGTACGAAACATTAAAACTCCATAATAAACCTAATGAATTCGTCTGAGTCCTTTGAACATCGTACGACAACTTAGGACATCTTACGACTCTTTATGCCACATTAGTAACTCGAAATGAACATTAGTATAATGTAGTACGCCTTACAGCTCCTAAGAACACCTTACACCACCGTACGAAACGTTAAAACTCCATAATAAACCTAATGAATTCGTCCGAGTCCTTTGAACATCGTACGACAACTCAGGAGATGTTACGGCTCTGTATATGACACTAGCAACATGAAAAGCACGTTAGAATAATGTAGGACGCGTTACAACTTCTAAGAACACCTTACATCGCCGTACAAAACTTTAAAACTCCATAATAAACCAAATTAATTCGTACGAGTCCTTTGAACATCGTACGACAACTTAGGACATCTTACGACTCTTTATGCCACATTAGCAACATGAAAAGTATGTTAGAATAATGTAGGACGCGTTACAACTCCTAAGAACACCTTACATCACCGTACAAAACATTAAAACTCCATAATAAACCTAATGAATTTGTACGACTCCTTTGAACATCGTACGACAACTTAGGACATCTTACGACTCTTTATGCCACACTAGCAACTCGAAAAGAACGTTAGTATAATGTAGGACGCCTTACAGCTCCTAAGAACAGCTTACACCACCGTACGAAACATTAAAACTCCATAATAAACCTAATGAATTCGTCCGAGTCCTTGGAACATCGAACGACAACTTTGGACATCTTACGACTCTTTATGCCACATTAGCAACTCGAAATGAACATTAGTATAATGTAGTACGCCTTACAGCTCCTAGGAACACCTTACACCATCGTACGAAACGTTAAAACTCCATAATAAACCTAATGAATTCGTCCGAGTCCTTTGAACAGGAAGCAGGATTTTTATTCTTGAAAGCGAGTTAAGTGGCTCTGAGGGGCACGAACGGTATAACAATAAGTACTGATTCGACTAGCTCGAACGTGGGGAACGAATGCTTGAATGTTATTGTCGCATGGGCGCACTGAAATACATATTAGGACGCCTTACAGCTCCTAAGAACACCTTACACCACCGTACGAAACATTAAAACTCCTTAATAAACCTAATGAATTTGTCTGAGTCCTTTGAACATCGTACGAAAACTTAGGACATCTTACGACTCTTTATGCCACATTAGAACTCGAAATGAACATTAGTATAATGTAGTACGCCTTACAGCTCCTAAGAACACCTTACACCACCGTACGAAACGTTAAAACTCCATAATAAACCTAATGAATTCGTCCGAGTCCTTTGAACATCGTACGATAACTCAGGAGATGTTACAGCTCAGTATACGGCACTAGCAACATGAAAAGCACATTAGAATAATGTAGGACGCGTTACAACTCCTAAGAACACCTTACATCACCGTACAAAACTTTAAAACTCCATAATAAACCAAATTAATTCGTACGAGTCCTTTGAACATCGTACGACAACTCAGGAGATGTTACGGCTCAGTATACGACACTAGCAACATGAAAAGCACGTTAAAATAATGTAGGACGCGTTACAACTCCTAAGAACACCTTACATCACCGTACAAAACATTAAAACTCCATAATAAACCTAATGAATTTGTACGACTCCTTTGAACATCGTACGACAACTTAGGATATCTTACGACTCTTTATGCCACATTAGAACTCGAAATGAACATTAGTATAATGTAGTAAGCCTTACAGCTCCTAAGAACACCTTACACCACCGTACGAAACGTTAAAACTCCATAATAAACCAAATTAATTCGTACGAGTCCTTTGAACATCGTACGACAACTTAGGACATCTTACGACTCTTTATGCCACATTAGCAACATGAAAAGTATGTTAGAATAATGTAGGACGCGTTACAAATCCTAAGAACACCTTACATCACCGTACAAAACTTTAAAACTCCATAATAAACCTAATGAATTTGTACGACTCATTTGAACAACGTACGACAACTTAGGACATCTTACGACTCTTTATGCCACATTAGCAACTCGAAAAGAAGGTTAGTATAATGTAGGACGCCTTACAGCTCCTAAGAACACCTTACACCACCGTACGAAACATTAAAACTCCATAATAAACCTAATGAATTCGTCCGAGTCCTTGGAACATCGAACGACAACTTAGGACATCTTACGACTCTTTATGCCACATTAGCAACTCGAAATGAACATTAGTATAATGTAGTACGCCTTACAGCTCCTAAGAACACCTTACACCACCGTACGAAACGTTAAAACTCCATAATAAACCTAATGAATTCGTCCGAGTCCTTTGACCATCGTACGACAACTTAGGACATCTTAAGACTCTTTATGCCACATTAACAAATCGAAAAGAACGTTAGTATGATGTAGGACGCCTTACAGCTCCTAAGAACACCTTACACCACCGTACGAAACATTAAAACTCCATAATAAACCTAATGAATTCGTCCGAGTCCTTTGAACATCGTACGATAACTCAGGAGATGTTACGGCTCAGTATACGGCACTAGCAACATGAAAAGCACATTAGAATAATGTAGGACGCGTTACAACTCCTAAGAACACCTTACATCACCGTACAAAACTTTAAAACTCCATAATAAACCAAATCAATTCGTACGAGTCCTTTGAACATCGTACGACAACTCAGGAGATGTTACGGCTCAGTATACGACACTAGCAACATGAAAAGCACGTTAGAATAATGTAGGACGCGTTACAACTCCTAAGAACACCTTACATCACCGTACAAAACATTAAAACTCCATAATAAACCTAATGAATTTGTACGACTCCTTTGAACATCGTACGACAACTTAGGACATCTTACGACTCTTTATGCCACATTAGCAACTCGAAAAGAACGTTAGTATAATGTAGGACGCCTTACAGCTCCTAAGAACACCTTACACCACCGTACAAAACGTTAAAACTCCATAATAAACCAAATTAATTCGTACGAGTCCTTTGAACATCGTACGACAACTTAGGACATCTTACGACTCTTTATGCCACATTAGCAACTCGAAAAGAAAGTTAGTATAATGTAGGACGCCTTACAGCTCCTAAGAACACCTTACACCACCGTACGAAACATTAAAACTCCTTAATAAACCTAATGAATTTGTCTGAGTCCTTTGAACATCGTACGAAAACTTAGGACATCTTACGACTCTTTATGCCACATTAGAACTCGAAATGAACATTAGTATAATGTAGTACGCCTTACAGCTCCTAAGAACACCTTACACCACCGTACGAAACGTTAAAACTCCATAATAAACCTAATGAATTCGTCCGAGTCCTTTGAACATCGTACGATAACTCAGGAGATGTTACGGCTCAGTATACGGCACTAGCAACATGAAAAGCACATTAGAATAATGTAGGACGCGTTACAACTCCTAAGAACACCTAACATCACCGTACAAAACTTTAAAACTCCATAATAAACCAAATTAATTCGTACGAGTCCTTTGAACATCGTACGACAACTCAGGAGATGTTACGGCTCAGTATACGACACTAGCAACATGAAAAGCACGTTAGAATAATGTAGGACGCGTTACAACTCCTAAGAACACCTTACATCACCGTACAAAACATTAAAACTCCATAATAAACCTAATGATTTTGTACGACTCCTTTGAACATCGTACGACAACTTAGGATATCTTACGACTCTTTATGCCACATTAGAACTCGAAATGAACATTAGTATAATGTAGTACGCCTTACAGCTCCTACGAACACCTTACACCACCGTACGAAACGTTAAAACTCCATAATAAACCAAATTAATTCGTACGAGTCCTTTGAACATCGTACGACAACTTAGGACATCTTACGACTCTTTATGCCACAATAGCAACATGAAAAGTATGTTAGAATAATGTAGGACGCGTTACAAATCCTAAGAACACCTTACATCACCGTACAAAACTTTAAAACTCCATAATAAACCTAATGAATTTGTACGACTCCTTTGAACAACGTACGACAACTTAGGACATCTTACGACTCTTTATGCCACATTAGCAACTCGAAAAGAAGGTTAGTATAATGTAGGACGCCTTACAGCTCCTAAGAACACCTTACACCACCGTACGAAACATTAAAACTCCATAATAAACCTAATGAATTCGTCCGAGTCCTTGGAACATCGAACGACAACTTAGGACATCTTACGACTCTTTATGCCACATTAGCAACTCGAAATGAACATTAGTATAATGTAGTACGCCTTACAGCTCCTAAGAACACCTTACACCACCGTACGAAACGTTAAAACTCCATAATAAACCTAATGAATTCGTCCGAGTCCTTTGACCATCGTACGACAACTTAGGACATCTTAAGACTCTTTATGCCACATTAACAAATCGAAAAGAACGTTAGTATGATGTAGGACGCCTTACAGCTCCTAAGAACACCTTACACCACCGTACGAAACATTAAAACTCCATAATAAACCTAATGAATTCGTCCGAGTCCTTTGAACATCGTACGATAACTCAGGAGATGTTACGGCTCAGTATACGGCACTAGCAACATGAAAAGCACATTAGAATAATGTAGGACGCGTTACAACTCCTAAGAACACCTTACATCACCGTACAAAACTTTAAAACTCCATAATAAACCAAATCAATTCGTACGAGTCCTTTGAACATCGTACGACAACTCAGGAGATGTTACGGCTCAGTATACGACACTAGCAACATGAAAAGCACGTTAGAATAATGTAGGACGCGTTACAACTCCTAAGAACACCTTACATCACCGTACAAAACATTAAAACTCCATAATAAACCTAATGAATTTGTACGACTCCTTTGAACATCGTACGACAACTTAGGACATCTTACGACTCTTTATGCCACATTAGCAACTCGAAAAGAACGTTAGTATAATGTAGGACGCCTTACAGCTCCTAAGAACACCTTACACCACCGTACAAAACGTTAAAACTCCATAATAAACCAAATTAATTCGTACGAGTCCTTTGAACATCGTACGACAACTTAGGACATCTTACGACTCTTTATGCCACATTAGCAACTCGAAAAGAAAGTTAGTATAATGTAGGACGCCTTACAGCTCCTAAGAACACCTTACACCACCGTACGAAACATTAAAACTCCTTAATAAACCTAATGAATTTGTCTGAGTCCTTTGAACATCGTACGAAAACTTAGGACATCTTACGACTCTTTATGCCACATTAGAACTCGAAATGAACATTAGTATAATGTAGTACGCCTTACAGCTCCTAAGAACACCTTACACCACCGTACGAAACGTTAAAACTCCATAATAAACCTAATGAATTCGTCCGAGTCCTTTGAACATCGTACGATAACTCAGGAGATGTTACGGCTCAGTATACGGCACTAGCAACATGAAAAGCACATTAGAATAATGTAGGACGCGTTACAACTCCTAAGAACACCTAACATCACCGTACAAAACTTTAAAACTCCATAATAAACCAAATTAATTCGTACGAGTCCTTTGAACATCGTACGACAACTCAGGAGATGTTACGGCTCAGTATACGACACTAGCAACATGAAAAGCACGTTAGAATAATGTAGGACGCGTTACAACTCCTAAGAACACCTTACATCACCGTACAAAACATTAAAACTCCATAATAAACCTAATGATTTTGTACGACTCCTTTGAACATCGTACGACAACTTAGGATATCTTACGACTCTTTATGCCACATTAGAACTCGAAATGAACATTAGTATAATGTAGTACGCCTTACAGCTCCTACGAACACCTTACACCACCGTACGAAACGTTAAAACTCCATAATAAACCAAATTAATTCGTACGAGTCCTTTGAACATCGTACGACAACTTAGGACATCTTACGACTCTTTATGCCACAATAGCAACATGAAAAGTATGTTAGAATAATGTAGGACGCGTTACAAATCCTAAGAACACCTTACATCACCGTACAAAACTTTAAAACTCCATAATAAACCTAATGAATTTGTACGACTCCTTTGAACAACGTACGACAACTTAGGACATCTTACGACTCTTTATGCCACATTAGCAACTCGAAAAGAAGGTTAGTATAATGTAGGACGCCTTACAGCTCCTAAGAACACCTTACACCACCGTACGAAACATTAAAACTCCATAATAAACCTAATGAATTCGTCCGAGTCCTTGGAACATCGAACGACAACTTAGGACATCTTACGACTCTTTATGCCACATTAGCAACTCGAAATGAACATTAGTATAATGTAGTACGCCTTACAGCTCCTAAGAACACCTTACACCACCGTACGAAACGTTAAAACTCCATAATAAACCTAATGAATTCGTCCGAGTCCTTTGACCATCGTACGACAACTTAGGACATCTTAAGACTCTTTATGCCACATTAACAAATCGAAAAGAACGTTAGTATGATGTAGGACGCCTTACAGCTCCTAAGAACACCTTACACCACCGTACGAAACATTAAAACTCCATAATAAACCTAATGAATTCGTCCGAGTCCTTTGAACATCGTACGATAACTCAGGAGATGTTACGGCTCAGTATACGGCACTAGCAACATGAAAAGCACATTAGAATAATGTAGGACGCGTTACAACTCCTAAGAACACCTTACATCACCGTACAAAACTTTAAAACTCCATAATAAACCAAATCAATTCGTACGAGTCCTTTGAACATCGTACGACAACTCAGGAGATGTTACGGCTCAGTATACGACACTAGCAACATGAAAAGCACGTTAGAATAATGTAGGACGCGTTACAACTCCTAAGAACACCTTACATCACCGTACAAAACATTAAAACTCCATAATAAACCTAATGAATTTGTACGACTCCTTTGAACATCGTACGACAACTTAGGACATCTTACGACTCTTTATGCCACATTAGCAACTCGAAAAGAACGTTAGTATAATGTAGGACGCCTTACAGCTCCTAAGAACACCTTACACCACCGTACAAAACGTTAAAACTCCATAATAAACCAAATTAATTCGTACGAGTCCTTTGAACATCGTACGACAACTTAGGACATCTTACGACTCTTTATGCCACATTAGCAACTCGAAAAGAAAGTTAGTATAATGTAGGACGCCTTACAGCTCCTAAGAACACCTTACACCACCGTACGAAACATTAAAACTCCTTAATAAACCTAATGAATTTGTCTGAGTCCTTTGAACATCGTACGAAAACTTAGGACATCTTACGACTCTTTATGCCACATTAGAACTCGAAATGAACATTAGTATAATGTAGTACGCCTTACAGCTCCTAAGAACACCTTACACCACCGTACGAAACGTTAAAACTCCATAATAAACCTAATGAATTCGTCCGAGTCCTTTGAACATCGTACGATAACTCAGGAGATGTTACGGCTCAGTATACGGCACTAGCAACATGAAAAGCACATTAGAATAATGTAGGACGCGTTACAACTCCTAAGAACACCTAACATCACCGTACAAAACTTTAAAACTCCATAATAAACCAAATTAATTCGTACGAGTCCTTTGAACATCGTACGACAACTCAGGAGATGTTACGGCTCAGTATACGACACTAGCAACATGAAAAGCACGTTAGAATAATGTAGGACGCGTTACAACTCCTAAGAACACCTTACATCACCGTACAAAACATTAAAACTCCATAATAAACCTAATGATTTTGTACGACTCCTTTGAACATCGTACGACAACTTAGGATATCTTACGACTCTTTATGCCACATTAGAACTCGAAATGAACATTAGTATAATGTAGTACGCCTTACAGCTCCTACGAACACCTTACACCACCGTACGAAACGTTAAAACTCCATAATAAACCAAATTAATTCGTACGAGTCCTTTGAACATCGTACGACAACTTAGGACATCTTACGACTCTTTATGCCACAATAGCAACATGAAAAGTATGTTAGAATAATGTAGGACGCGTTACAAATCCTAAGAACACCTTACATCACCGTACAAAACTTTAAAACTCCATAATAAACCTAATGAATTTGTACGACTCCTTTGAACAACGTACGACAACTTAGGACATCTTACGACTCTTTATGCCACATTAGCAACTCGAAAAGAACGTTAGTATAATGTAGGACGCCTTACAGCTCCTAAGAACACCTTACACCACCGTATGAAACGTTAAAACTCCATAATAAACCTAATGAATTCGTCCGAGTCCTTTGACCATCGTACGACAACTTAGGACATCTTAAGACTCTTTATGCCACATTAACAAATCGAAAAGAACGTTAGTATGATGTAGGACGCCTTACAGCTGCTAAGAACACCTTACACCACCGTACGAAACATTAAAACTCCATAATAAACCTAATGAATTCGTCCGAGTCCTTTGAACATCGTACGACAACTCAGGAGATGTTACATCTCAGTATACAGCATTAGCAACATGAAAAGCACGTTAGAATAATTTAGGACGCGTTACAACTCCTAAGAACACCTTACATCACCGTACAAAACTTTAAAACTCCATAATAAACCTAATTAATTCGTACGAGTCCTCTGAACATCGTACGACAACTTAGGAAATCTTACGACTCTTTATGCCACATTAGCAACATGAAAAGCACATTAGAATAATGTAGGACGCGTTACAACTCCTAAGAACACCTTACATCACCGTACAAAACTTTAAAACTCCATAATAAACGTAATTAATTCGTACGAGTCCTTTGAACATCGTACGACAACTTAGGACATCTTACGACTCTTTATGCCACATCAGCAACTCGAAAAGAACATTAGTATAATGTAGGACGCCTTACAGCTCCTAAGAACACCTTACACCACCGTACGAAACATTAAAACTCCTTAATAAACCTAATGAATTTGTCTGAGTCCTTTGAACATCGTACGAAAACTTAGGACAACTTACGACTCTTTATGCCACATTAGAACTCAAAATGAACATTAGTATAATGTAGTACGCCTTACAGCTCCTAAGAACACCTTACACCACCGTACGAAACGTTAAAACTCCATAATAAACCTAATGAATTCGTCCGAGTCCTTTGAACATCGTACGATAACTCAGGAGATGTTACGGCTCAGTATACGGCACTAGCAACATGAAAAGCACATTAGAATAATGTAGGACGCGTTACAACTCCTAAGAACACCTTACATCACCGTACAAAACTTTAAAACTCCATAATAAACCAAATTAATTCGTACGAGTCCTTTGAACATAGTACGACAACTCAGGAGATGTTACGGCTCAGTATACGACACTAGCAACATGAAAAGCACGTTAGAATAATGTAGGACGCGTTACAACTCCTAAGAACACCTTACATCACCGTACAAAACATTAAAACTCCATAATAAACCTAATGAATTTGTACGACTCCTTTGAACATCGTACGACAACTTAGGATATCTTACGACTCTTTATGCCACATTAGAACTCGAAATGAACATTAGTATAATGTAGTACGCCTTACAGCTCCTAAGAACACCTTACACCACCGTACGAAACGTTAAAACTCCATAATAAACCAAATTAATTCGTACGAGTCCCTTGAACATCGTACGACAACTTAGGACATCTTACGACTCTTTATGCCACATTAGCAACATGAAAAGTATGTTAGAATAATGTAGGACGCGTTACAACTCCTAAGAACACCTTACATCACCGTACAAAACATTAAAACTCCATAATAAACCTAATGAATTTGTACGACTCCTTTGAACATCGTACGACAACTTAGGACATCTTACGACTCTTTATGCCACATTAGCAACTCGAAAAGAACATTACTATAATGTAGGACGCCTTACAGCTCCTAAGAACACCTTACACCACCGTACGAAACATTAAAACTCCATAATAAACCTAATGAATTCGTCCGAGTCCTTGGAACATCGAACGACAACTTAGGACATCTTACGACTCTTTATGCCACATTAGCAACTCGAAATGAACATTAGTATAATGTAGTACGCCTTACAGCTCCTAAGAACACCTTACACCACCGTACGAAACGTTAAAACCCCATAATAAACCTAATGAATTCGTCCGAGTCCTTTGACCATCGTACGACAACTTAGGACATCTTAAGACTCTTTATGCCACATTAACAAATCGAAAAGAAGGTTAGTATGATGTAGGACGCCTTACAGCTCCTAAGAACACCTTACACCACCGTACGAAACATTAAAACTCCATAATAAACCTAATGAATTCGTCCGAGTCCTTTGAACATCGTACGACAACTCAGGAGATGTTACATCTCAGTATACAGCATTAGCAACATGAAAAGCACGTTAGAATAAGTTAGGACGCGTTACAACTCCTAAGAACACCTTACATCACCGTACAAAACTTTAAAACTCCATAATAAACCTAATTAATTCGTACGAGTCCTCTGAACATCGTACGACAACTTAGGAAATCTTACGACTCTTTATGCCACATTAGCAACATGAAAAGCACATTAGAATAATGTAGGACGCGTTACAACTCCTAAGAACACCTTACATCACCGTACAAAACTTTAAAACTCCATAATAAACGTAATTAATTCGTACGAGTCCTTTGAACATCGTACGACAACTTAGGACATCTTACGACTCTTTATGCCACATCAGCAACTCGAAAAGAACATTAGTATAATGTAGGACGCCTTACAGCTCCTAAGAACACCTTACACCACCGTACGAAACATTAAAACTCCTTAATAAACCTAATGAATTTGTCTGAGTCCTTTGAACATCGTACGGAAACTTAGGACATCTTACGACTCTTTATGCCACATTAGAACTCGAAATGAACATTAGTATAATGTAGTACGCCTTACAGCTCCTAAGAACACCTTACACCACCGTACGAAACGTTAAAACTCCATAATAAACCTAATGAATTCGTCTGAGTCCTTTGAACATCGTACGAAAACTTAGGACATCTTACGACTCTTTATGCCACATTAGAACTCGAAATGAACATTAGTATAATGTAGTACGCCTTACAGCTCCTAAGAACACCTTACACCACCGTACGAAACGTTAAAACTCCATAATAAACCTAATGAATTCGTCCGAGTCCTTTGAACATCGTACGATAACTCAGGAGATGTTACGGCTCAGTATACAGCACTAGCAACATGAAAAGCACATTAGAATAATGTAGGACGCGTTACAACTCCTAAGAACACCTTACATCACCGTACAAAACTTTAAAACTCCATAATAAACCAAATTAATTCGTACGAGTCCTTTGAACATCGTACGACAACTCAGGAGATGTTACGGCTCAGTATACGACACTAGCAACATGAAAAGCACGTTAGAATAATGTAGGACGCGTTACAACTCCTAAGAACACCTTACATCACCGTACAAAACATTAAAACTCCATAATAAACCTAATGAATTTGTACGACTCCTTTGAACATCGTACGACAACTTAGGAGATCTTACGACTCTTTATGCCACATTAGAACTCGAAATGAACATTAGTATAATGTAGTACGCCTTACAGCTCCTAAGAACACCTTACACCACCGTACGAAACGTTAAAACTCCATAATAAACCAAATTAATTCGTACGAGTCCCTTGAACATCGTACGACAACTTAGGACATCTTACGACTCTTTATGCCACATTAGCAACATGAAAAGTATGTTAGAATAATGTAGGACGCGTTACAACTCCTAAGAACACCTTACATCACCGTACAAAACATTAAAACTCCATAATAAACCTAATGAATTTGTACGACTCCTTTGAACATCGTACGACAACTTAGGACATCTTACGACTCTTTATGCCACATTAGCAACTCGAAAAGAACATTACTATAATGTAGGACGCCTTACAGCTCCTAAGAACACCTTACACCACCGTACGAAACATTAAAACTCCATAATAAACCTAATGAATTCGTCCGAGTCCTTGGAACATCGAACGACAACTTAGGACATCTTACGACTCTTTATGCCACATTAGCAACTCGAAATGAACATTAGTATAATGTAGTACGCCTTACAGCTCCTAAGAACACCTTACACCACCGTACGAAACGTTAAAACCCCATAATAAACCTAATGAATTCGTCCGAGTCCTTTGACCATCGTACGACAACTTAGGACATCTTAAGACTCTTTATGCCACATTAACAAATCGAAAAGAACGTTAGTATGATGTAGGACGCCTTACAGCTCCTAAGAACACCTTACACCACCGTACGAAACATTAAAACTCCATAATAAACCTAATGAATTCGTCCGAGTCCTTTGAACATCGTACGACAACTCAGGAGATGTTACATCTCTGTATACAGCATTAGCAACACGAAAAGCACGTTAGAATAAGTTAGGACGCGTTACAACTCCTAAGAACACCTTACATCACCGTACAAAACTTTAAAACTCCATAATAAACCTAATTAATTCGTACGAGTCCTCTGAACATCGTACGACAACTTAGGAAATCTTACGACTCTTTATGCCACATTAGCAACATGAAAAGCACATTAGAATAATGTAGGACGCGTTACAACTCCTAAGAACACCTTACATCACCGTACAAAACTTTAAAACTCCATAATAAACGTAATTAATTCGTACGAGTCCTTTGAACATCGTACGACAACTTAGGACATCTTACGACTCTTTATGCCACATCAGCAACTCGAAAAGAACATTAGTATAATGTAGGACGCCTTACAGCTCCTAAGAACACCTTACACCACCGTACGAAACATTAAAACTCCTTAATAAACCTAATGAATTTGTCTGAGTCCTTTGAACATCGTACGAAAACTTAGGACATCTTACGACTCTTTATGCCACATTAGAACTCGAAATGAACATTAGTATAATGTAGTACGCCTTACAGCTCCTAAGAACACCTTACACCACCGTACGAAACGTTAAAACTCCATAATAAACCTAATGAATTCGTCTGAGTCCTTTGAACATCGTACGAAAACTTAGGACATCTTACGACTCTTTATGCCACATTAGAACTCGAAATGAACATTAGTATAATGTAGTACGCCTTACAGCTCCTAAGAACACCTTACACCACCGTACGAAACGTTAAAACTCCATAATAAACCTAATGAATTCGTCCGAGTCCTTTGAACATCGTACGATAACTCAGGAGATGTTACGGCTCAGTATACAGCACTAGCAACATGAAAAGCACATTAGAATAATGTAGGACGCGTTACAACTCCTAAGAACACCTTACATCACCGTACAAAACTTTAAAACTCCATAATAAACCAAATTAATTCGTACGAGTCCTTTGAACATCGTACGACAACTCAGGAGATGTTACGGCTCAGTATACGACACTAGCAACATGAAAAGCACGTTAGAATAATGTAGGACGCGTTACAACTCCTAAGAACACCTTACATCACCGTACAAAACATTAAAACTCCATAATAAACCTAATGAATTTGTACGACTCCTTTGAACATCGTACGACAACTTAGGACATCTTACGACTCTTTATGCCACATTAGCAACTCGAAAAGAACGTTAGTATAATGTAGGACGCCTTACAGCTCCTAAGAACACCTTACACCACTGTACGAAACATTAAAACTCCATAATAAACCTAATGAATTCGTCTGAGTCCTTGGAACATCGAACGACAACTTAGGACATCTTACGACTCTTTATGCCACATTAGCAACTCGAAATGAACATTAGTATAATGTAGTACGCCTTACAGCTCCTAAGAACACCTTACACCACCGTACGAAACGTTAAAACTCCTTAATAAACCTAATGAATTCGTCCGAGTCCTTTGACCATCGTACGACAACTTAGGACATCTTAAGACTCTTTATGCCACATTAACAAATCGAAAAGAACGTTAGTATGATGTAGGACGCCTTACAGCTCCTAAGAACACCTTACACCACCGTACGAAACATTTAAACTCCATAATAAACCTAATGAATTCGTCCGAGTCCTTTGAACATCGTACGACAACTCAGGAGATGTTACATCTCAGTATACAGCATTAGCAACATGAAAAGCACGTTAGAATAAGTTAGGACGCGTTACAACTCCTAAGAACACCTTACATCACCGTACAAAACTTTAAAACTCCATAATAAACCTAATTAATTCGTACGAGTCCTCTGAACATCGTACGACAACTTAGGAAATCTTACGACTCTTTATGCCACATTAGCAACATGAAAAGCACATTAGAATAATGTAGGACGCGTTACAACTCCTAAGAACACCTTACATCACCGTACAAAACTTTAAAACTCCATAATAAACGTAATTAATTCGTACGAGTCCTTTGAACATCGTACGACAACTTAGGACATCTTACGACTCTTTATGCCACATCAGCAACTCGAAAAGAACATTAGTATAATGTAGGACGCCTTACAGCTCCTAAGAACACCTTACACCACCGTACGAAACATTAAAACTCCTTAATAAACCTAATGAATTTGTCTGAGTCCTTTGAACATCGTACGGAAACTTAGGACATCTTACGACTCTTTATGCCACATTAGAACTCGAAATGAACATTAGTATAATGTAGTACGCCTTACAGCTCCTAAGAACACCTTACACCACCGTACGAAACGTTAAAACTCCATAATAAACCTAATGAATTCGTCCGAGTCCTTTGAACATCGTACGAAAACTTAGGACATCTTACGACTCTTTATGCCACATTAGAACTCGAAATGAACATTAGTATAATGTAGTACGCCTTACAGCTCCTAAGAACACCTTACACCACCGTACGAAACGTTAAAACTCCATAATAAACCTAATGAATTCGTTCGAGTCCTTTGAACATCGTACGATAACTCAGGAGATGTTACGGCTCAGTATACGGCACTAGCAACATGAAAAGCACATTAGAATAATGTAGGACGCGTTACAACTCCTAAGAACACCTTACATCACCGTACAAAACTTTAAAACTCCATAATAAACCAAATTAATTCGTACGAGTCCTTTGAACATCGTACGACAACTCAGGAGATGTTACGGCTCAGTATACGACACTAGCAACATGAAAAGCACGTTAGAATAATGTAGGACGCGTTACAACTCCTAAGAACACCTTACATCACCGTACAAAACATTAAAACTCCATAATAAACCTAATGAATTTGTACGACTCCTTTGAACATCGTACGACAACTTAGGACATCTTACGACTCTTTATGCCACATTAGCAACTCGAAAAGAACGTTAGTATAATGTAGGACGCCTTACAGCTCCTAAGAACACCTTACACCACCGTACGAAACGTTAAAACTCCATAATAAACCAAATTAATTCGTACGAGTCCTTTGAACATCGTACGCCAACTTAGGACATCTTACGACTCTTTATGCCACATTAGCAACTCGAAAAGAAAGTTAGTATAATGTAGTACGCCTTACAGCTCCTAAGAACACCTTACACCACCGTACAAAACGTTAAAACTCCATAACAAACCTAATGAATTCGTCCGCGTCCTTTGACCATCGTACGACAACTTAGGACATCTTAAGACTCTTTATGCCACATTAACAAATCGAATAGAACGTTAGTATGATGTAGGACGCCTTACAGCTCCTAAGAACACCTTACACCACCGTACGAAACATTAAAACTCCATAATAAACCTAATGAATTCGTCCGAGTCCTTTGAACATCGTACGACAACTCAGGAGATGTTACATCTCAGTATACAGCATTAGCAACATGAAAAGCACGTTAGAATAAGTTAGGACGCGTTACAACTCCTAAGAACACCTTACATCACCGTACAAAACATTAAAACTCCATAATAAACCTAATGAATTTGTACGACTCCTTTGAACATCGTACGACAACTTAGGATATCTTACGACTCTTTATGCCACATTAGAACTCGAAATGAACATTAGTATAATGTAGTACGCCTTACAGCTCCTAAGAACACCTTACACCACCGTACGAAACGTTAAAACTCCATAATAAACCAAATTAATTCGTACGAGTCCCTTGAACATCGTACGACAACTTAGGACATCTTACGACTCTTTATGCCACATTAGCAACATGAAAAGTATGTTAGAATAATGTAGGACGCGTTACAACTCCTAAGAACACCTTACATCACCGTACAAAACATTAAAACTCCATAATAAACCTAATGAATTTGTACGACTCCTTTGAACATCGTACGACAACTTAGGACATCTTACGACTCTTTATGCCACATTAGCAACTCGAAAAGAACATTACTATAATGTAGGACGCCTTACAGCTCCTAAGAACACCTTACACCACCGTACGAAACATTAAAACTCCATAATAAACCTAATGAATTCGTCCGAGTCCATGGAACATCGAACGACAACTTAGGACATCTTACGACTCTTTATGCCACATTAGCAACTCGAAATGAACATTAGTATAATGTAGTACGCCTTACAGCTCCTAAGAACACCTTACACCACCGTACGAAACGTTAAAACCCCATAATAAACCTAATGAATTCGTCCGAGTCCTTTGACCATCGTACGACAACTTAGGACATCTTAAGACTCTTTATGCCACATTAACAAATCGAAAAGAACGTTAGTATGATGTAGGACGCCTTACAGCTCCTAAGAACACCTTACACCACCGTACGAAACATTAAAACTCCATAATAAACCTAATGAATTCGTCCGAGTCCTTTGAACATCGTACGACAACTCAGGAGATGTTACGGCTCAGTATACAACACTAGCAACATGAAAAGCACGTTAGAATAAGTTAGGACGCGTTACAACTCCTAAGAACACCTTACATCACCGTACAAAACTTTAAAACTCCATAATAAACCAAATTAATTCGTACGAGTCCTTTGAACATCGTACGACAACTCAGGAGATGTTACGGCTCAGTATACGACACTAGCAACCTGAAAAGCACGTTAGAATAATGTAGGACGCGTTACAACTCCTAAGAACACCTTACATCACCGTACAAAACATTAAAACTCCATAATAAACCTAATGAATTTGTACGAGTCCTTTGAACATCGTACGACAACTTAGGACATCTTACGACTCTTTATGCCACATCAGCAACTCGAAAAGAACATTAGTATAATGTAGGACGCCTTACAGCTCCTAAGAACACCTTACACCACCGTACGAAACATTAAAACTCCTTAATAAACCTAATGAATTTGTCTGAGTCCTTTGAACATCGTACGAAAACTTAGGACATCTTACGACTCTTTATGCCACATTAGAACTCGAAATGAACATTAGTATAATGTAGTACGCCTTACAGCTCCTAAGAACACCTTACACCACCGTACGAAACGTTAAAACTCCATAATAAACCTAATGAATTCGTCTGAGTCCTTTGAACATCGTACGAAAACTTAGGACATCTTACGACTCTTTATGCCACATTAGAACTCGAAATGAACATTAGTATAATGTAGTACGCCTTACAGCTCCTAAGAACACCTTACACCACCGTACGAAACGTTAAAACTCCATAATAAACCTAATGAATTCGTCCGAGTCCTTTGAACATCGTACGATAACTCAGGAGATGTTACGGCTCAGTATACAGCACTAGCAACATGAAAAGCACATTAGAATAATGTAGGACGCGTTACAACTCCTAAGAACACCTTACATCACCGTACAAAACTTTAAAACTCCATAATAAACCAAATTAATTCGTACGAGTCCTTTGAACATCGTACGACAACTCAGGAGATGTTACGGCTCAGTATACGACACTAGCAACATGAAAAGCACGTTAGAATAATGTAGGACGCGTTACAACTCCTAAGAACACCTTACATCACCGTACAAAACATTAAAACTCCATAATAAACCTAATGAATTTGTACGACTCCTTTGAACATCGTACGACAACTTAGGACATCTTACGACTCTTTATGCCACATTAGCAACTCGAAAAGAACGTTAGTATAATGTAGGACGCCTTACAGCTCCTAAGAACACCTTACACCACTGTACGAAACATTAAAACTCCATAATAAACCTAATGAATTCGTCTGAGTCCTTGGAACATCGAACGACAACTTAGGACATCTTACGACTCTTTATGCCACATTAGCAACTCGAAATGAACATTAGTATAATGTAGTACGCCTTACAGCTCCTAAGAACACCTTACACCACCGTACGAAACGTTAAAACTCCATAATAAACCTAATGAATTCGTCCGAGTCCTTTGACCATCGTACGACAACTTAGGACATCTTAAGACTCTTTATGCCACATTAACAAATCGAAAAGAACGTTAGTATGATGTAGGACGCCTTACAGCTCCTAAGAACACCTTACACCACCGTACGAAACATTTAAACTCCATAATAAACCTAATGAATTCGTCCGAGTCCTTTGAACATCGTACGACAACTCAGGAGATGTTACATCTCAGTATACAGCATTAGCAACATGAAAAGCACGTTAGAATAAGTTAGGACGCGTTACAACTCCTAAGAACACCTTACATCACCGTACAAAACTTTAAAACTCCATAATAAACCTAATTAATTCGTACGAGTCCTCTGAACATCGTACGACAACTTAGGAAATCTTACGACTCTTTATGCCACATTAGCAACATGAAAAGCACATTAGAATAATGTAGGACGCGTTACAACTCCTAAGAACACCTTACATCACCGTACAAAACTTTAAAACTCCATAATAAACGTAATTAATTCGTACGAGTCCTTTGAACATCGTACGACAACTTAGGACATCTTACGACTCTTTATGCCACATCAGCAACTCGAAAAGAACATTAGTATAATGTAGGACGCCTTACAGCTCCTAAGAACACCTTACACCACCGTACGAAACATTAAAACTCCTTAATAAACCTAATGAATTTGTCTGAGTCCTTTGAACATCGTACGGAAACTTAGGACATCTTACGACTCTTTATGCCACATTAGAACTCGAAATGAACATTAGTATAATGTAGTACGCCTTACAGCTCCTAAGAACACCTTACACCACCGTACGAAACGTTAAAACTCCATAATAAACCCAATGAATTCGTCCGAGTCCTTTGAACATCGTACGAAAACTTAGGACATCTTACGACTCTTTATGCCACATTAGAACTCGAAATGAACATTAGTATAATGTAGTACGCCTTACAGCTCCTAAGAACACCTTACACCACCGTACGAAACGTTAAAACTCCATAATAAACCTAATGAATTCGTTCGAGTCCTTTGAACATCGTACGATAACTCAGGAGATGTTACGGCTCAGTATACGGCACTAGCAACATGAAAAGCACATTAGAATAATGTAGGACGCGTTACAACTCCTAAGAACACCTTACATCACCGTACAAAACTTTAAAACTCCATAATAAACCAAATTAATTCGTACGAGTCCTTTGAACATCGTACGACAACTCAGGAGATGTTACGGCTCAGTATACGACACTAGCAACATGAAAAGCACGTTAGAATAATGTAGGACGCGTTACAACTCCTAAGAACACCTTACATCACCGTACAAAACATTAAAACTCCATAATAAACCTAATGAATTTGTACGACTCCTTTGAACATCGTACGACAACTTAGGACATCTTACGACTCTTTATGCCACATTAGCAACTCGAAAAGAACGTTAGTATAATGTAGGACGCCTTACAGCTCCTAAGAACACCTTACACCACCGTACGAAACGTTAAAACTCCATAATAAACCAAATTAATTCGTACGAGTCCTTTGAACATCGTACGCCAACTTAGGACATCTTACGACTCTTTATGCCACATTAGCAACTCGAAAAGAAAGTTAGTATAATGTAGTACGCCTTACAGCTCCTAAGAACACCTTACACCACCGTACGAAACGTTAAAACTCCATAACAAACCTAATGAATTCGTCCGCGTCCTTTGACCATCGTACGACAACTTAGGACATCTTAAGACTCTTTATGCCACATTAACAAATCGAATAGAACGTTAGTATGATGTAGGACGCCTTACAGCTCCTAAGAACACCTTACACCACCGTACGAAACATTAAAACTCCATAATAAACCTAATGAATTCGTCCGAGTCCTTTGAACATCGTACGACAACTCAGGAGATGTTACATCTCAGTATACAGCATTAGCAACATGAAAAGCACGTTAGAATAAGTTAGGACGCGTTACAACTCCTAAGAACACCTTACATCACCGTACAAAACTTTAAAACTCCATAATAAACCAAATTAATTCGTACGAGTCCTTTGAACATCGTACGACAACTCAGGAGATGTTACGGCTCAGTATACGACACTAGCAACCTGAAAAGCACGTTAGAATAATGTAGGACGCGTTACAACTCCTAAGAACACCTTACATCACCGTACAAAACATTAAAACTCCATAATAAACCTAATGAATTTGTACGAGTCCTTTGAACATCGTACGACAACTTAGGACATCTTACGACTCTTTATGCCACATCAGCAACTCGAAAAGAACATTAGTATAATGTAGGACGCCTTACAGCTCCTAAGAACACCTTACACCACCGTACGAAACATTAAAACTCCTTAATAAACCTAATGAATTTGTCTGAGTCCTTTGAACATCGTACGAAAACTTAGGACATCTTACGACTCTTTATGCCACATTAGAACTCGAAATGAACATTAGTATAATGTAGTACGCCTTACAGCTCCTAAGAACACCTTACACCACCGTACGAAACGTTAAAACTCCATAATAAACCTAATGAATTCGTCTGAGTCCTTTGAACATCGTACGAAAACTTAGGACATCTTACGACTCTTTATGCCACATTAGAACTCGAAATGAACATTAGTATAATGTAGTACGCCTTACAGCTCCTAAGAACACCTTACACCACCGTACGAAACGTTAAAACTCCATAATAAACCTAATGAATTCGTCCGAGTCCTTTGACCATCGTACGACAACTTAGGACATCTTAAGACTCTTTATGCCACATTAACAAATCGAAAAGAACGTTAGTATGATGTAGGACGCCTTACAGCTCCTAAGAACACCTTACACCACCGTACGAAACATTAAAACTCCATAATAAACCTAATGAATTCGTCCGAGTCCTTTGAACATCGTACGACAACTCAGGAGATGTTAAAGCTCAGTATACAGCATTAGCAACATGAAAAGCACGTTAGAATAATTTAGGACGCGTTACAACTCCTAAGAACACCTTACATCACCGTACAAAACTTTAAAACTCCATAATAAACCTAATTAATTCGTACGAGTCCTCTGAACATCGTACGACAACTTAGGAAATCTTACGACTCTTTATGCCATATTAGCAACATGAAAAGCACATTAGAATAATGTAGGACGCGTTACAACTCCTAAGAACACCTTACATCACGGTACAAAACTTTAAAACTCCATAAAAAACGTAATTAATTCGTACGAGTCCTTTGAACATCGTATGACAACTTAGGACATCTTAAGACTCTTTATGCCACATCAGCAACTCGAAAAGAGCATTAGTATAATGTAGGACGCCTTACAGCTCCTAAGAACACCTTACACCACCCTACGAAACATTAAAACTCCTTAATAAACCTAATGAATTTGTCTGAGTCCTTTGAACATCGTACGAAAACTTAGGACATCTTACGACTCTTTATGCCACATTAGAACTCGAAATGAACATTAGTATAATGTAGTACGCCTTACAGCTCCTAAGAACACCTTACACCACCGTACGAAACGTTAAAAGTCCATAATAAACCTAATGAATTTGTCCGAGTCCTTTGAACATCGTACGAAAACTTAGGACATCTTACGACTCTTTATGCCACATTAGAACTCGAAATGAACATTAGTATAATGTAGTACGCCTTACAGCTCCTAAGAACACCTTACACCACCTTACGAAACGTTAAAACTCCATAATAAACCTAATGAATTCGTTCGAGTCCTTTGAACATCGTACGATAACTCAGGAGATGTTACGGCTCAGTATACGGCACTAGCAACATGAAAAGCACATTAGAATAATGTAGGACGCGTTACAACTCCTAAGAACACCTTACATCACCGTACAAAACTTTAAAACTCCATAATAAACCAAATTAATTCGTACGAGTCCTTTGAACATCGTACGTCAACTCAGGAGATGTTACGGCTCAGTATACGACACTAGCAACATGAAAAGCACGTTAGAATAATGTAGGACGCGTTACAACTCCTAAGAACACCTTACATCACCGTACAAAACATTAAAACTCCATAATAAACCTAATGAATTTGTACGACTCCTTTGAACATCGTACGACAACTTAGGACATCTTACGACTCTTTATGCCACATTAGCAACTCGAAAAGAACGTTAGTATAATGTAGGACGCCTTACAGCTCCTAAGAACACCTTACACCACCGTACGAAATGTTAAAACTCCATAATAAACCAAATTAATTCGTACGAGTCCTTTGAACATCGTACGACAACTTAGGACATCTTACGACTCTTTATGCCACATTAGCAACTCGAAAAGAAAGTTAGTATAATGTAGTACGCCTTACAGCTCCTAAGAACACCTTACACCACCGTACGAAACGTTAAAACTCCATAATAAACCTAATGAATTCGTCCGCGTCCTTTGACCATCGTACGACAACTTAGGACATCTTAAGACTCTTTATGCCACATTAACAAATCGAATAGAACGTTAGTATGATGTAGGACGCCTTACAGCTCCTAAGAACACCTTACACCACCGTACGAAACATTAAAACTCCATAATAAACCTGATGAATTCGTCCGAGTCCTTTGAACATCGTACGACAACTCAGGAGATGTTAAAGCTCAATATACAGCATTAGCAACATGAAAAGCACGTTAGAATAATTTAGGACGCGTTACAACTCCTAAGAACACCTTACATCACCGTACAAAACTTTAAAAATCCATAATAAACCTAATTAATTCGTACGAGTCCTCTGAACATCGTACGACAACTTAGGAAATCTTACGACTCTTTATGCCACATTAGCAACATGAAAAGCACATTAGAATAATGTAGGACGCGTTACAACTCCTAAGAACACCTTACATCACCGTACAAAACTTTAAAACTCCATAAAAAACGTAATGAATTCGTACGAGTCCTTTGAACATCGTACGACAACTTAGGACATCTTAAGACTCTTTATGCCATATCAGCAACTCGAAAAGAGCATTAGTATAATGTAGGACGCCTTACAGCTCCTAAGAACACCTTACACCACCCTACGAAACATTAAAACTCCTTAATAAACCTAATGAATTTGTCTGAGTCCTTTGAACATCGTACGAAAACTTAGGACATCTTACGACTCTTTATGCCACATTAGAACTCGAAATGAACATTAGTATAATGTAGTACGCCTTACAGCTCCTAAGAACATCTTACACCACCGTACGAAACATTAAAACTCCTTAATAAACCTAATGAATTTGTCTGAGTCCTATGAACATCGTACGAAAACTTAGGGCATCTTACGACTCTTTATGCCACATTAGAACTCGAAATGAACATTAGTATAATGTAGTACGCCTTACAGCTCCTAAGAACACCTTACACCACCGTACGAAACGTTAAAACTCCATAATAATTTAGGACGCGTTACAACTCCTTAGAACACCTTACATCACCGTACAAAACTTTAAAACTCCATAATAAACGTAATTAATTCGTAAGAGTCCTTTGAACATCGTACGACAACTTAGGACATCTTACGACTCTTTATGCCACATCAGCAACTCGAAAAGAACATTAGTATAATGTAGGACGCCTTACAGCTCCTAAGAACACCTTACACCACCGTACGAAACATTAAAACTCCTTAATAAACCTAATGAATTTGTCTGGGTCCTTTGAACATCGTACGAAAACTTAGGACATCTTACGACTCTTTATGCCACATTAGAACTCGAAATGAACATTAGTATAATGTAGTACGCCTTACAGCTCCTAAGAACACCTTACATCACCGTACGGAACGTTAAAACTCCATAATAAACCTAATGAATTCGTCCGAGTCCTTTGAACATCGTACGAAAACTTAGGACATCTTACGACTCTTTATGCCACATTAGAACTCGAAATGAACATTAGTATAATGTAGTACGCCTTACAGCTCCTAAGAACACCTTACACCACCGTACGGAACGTTAAAACTCCATAATAAACCTAATGAATTCGTCTGAGTCCTTTGAACATCGTACGAGAACTCAGGAGATGTTACGGCTCAGTATACGGCACTAGCAACATGAAAAGCACATTAGAATAATTTAGGACGCGTTACAACTCCTAAGAACACCTTACATCACCGTACAAAACTTTAAAACTCCATAATAAACCTAATTAATTCATACGAGTCCTCTGAACATCGTACGACAACTTAGGAAATCTTACGACTCTTTATGCCACATTAGCAACATGAAAAGCACATTAGAATAATGTAGGACGCGTTACAACTCCTAAGAACACCTACATCACCGTACAAAACTTTAAAACTCCATAATAAACGTAATTAATTCGTAAGAGTCCTTTGAACATCGTACGACAACTTAGGACATCTTACGACTCTTTATGCCACATCATCAACTCGAAAAGAACATTAGTATAATGTAGGACGCCTTACAGCTCCTAAGAACACCTTACACCACCGTACGAAACATTAAAACTCCTTAATAAACCTAATGAATTTGTCTGAGTCCTTTGAACATCGTACGAAAACTTAGGACATCTTACGACTCTTTATGCCACATTAGAACTCGAAATGAACATTAGTATAATGTAGTACGCCTTACAGCTCCTAAGAACACCTTACACCACCGTACGGAACGTTAAAACTCCATAATAAACCTAATGAATTCGTCCGAGACCTTTGAACATCGTACGATAACTCAGGAGATGTTACGGCTCAGTATACGGCACTAGCAACATGAAAAGCACATTAGAATAATTTAGGACGCGTTACAACTCCTTAGAACACCTTACATCACCGTACAAAACTTTAAAACTCCATAATAAACCTAATTAATTCATACGAGTCCTCTGAACATCGTACGACAACTTAGGAAATCTTACGACTCTTTATGCCACATTAGCAACATGAAAAGCACATTAGAATAATGTAGGACGCGTTACAACTCCTAAGAACACCTTACATCACCGTACAAAACTTTAAAACTCCATAATAAACGTAATTAATTCGTAAGAGTCCTTTGAACATCGTACGACAACTTAGGACATCTTACGACTCTTTATGCCACATCAGCAACTCGAAAAGAACATTAGTATAATGTAGGACGCCTTACAGCTCCTAAGAACACCTTACACCACCGTACGAAACATTAAAACTCCTTAATAAACCTAATGAATTTGTCTGAGTCCTTTGAACATCGTACGAAAACTTAGGACATCTTACGACTCTTTATGCCACATTAGAACTCGAAATGAACATTAGTATAATGTAGTACGCCTTACAGCTCCTAAGAACACCTTACACCACCGTACGGAACGTTAAAACTCCATAATAAACCTAATGAATTCGTCCGAGACCTTTGAACATCGTACGATAACTCAGGAGATGTTACGGCTCAGTATACGGCACTAGCAACATGAAAAGCACATTAGAATAATGTAGGACGCGTTACAACTCCTAAGAACACCTTACATCACCGTACAAAACTTTAAAACTCCATAATAAACCAAATTAATTCGTACGAGTCCTTTGAACATCGTACGACAACTTAGGACATCTTACGACTCTTTATGCCACAACAGCAACTCGAAAAGAACATTAGTATAATGTAGGACGCCTTACAGCTCCTAAGAACACCTTACACCACCGTACGAAACATTAAAACTCCTTAATAAACCTAATGAATTTGTCTGAGTCCTATGAACATCGTACGAAAACTTAGGGCATCTTACGACTCTTTATGCCACATTAGAACTCGAAATGAACATTAGTATAATGTAGTACGCCTTACAGCTCCTAAGAACATCTTACACCACCGTACGAAACGTTAAAACTCCATAATAAACCTAATGAATTCGTCCGAGTCCTTTGAACATCGTACGAAAACTTAGGACATCTTACGACTCTTTATGCCACATTAGAACTCTAAATGAACATTAGTATAATGTAGTACGCCTTACAGCTCCTAAGAACACCTTACACCACCGTACGGAACGTTAAAACTCCATAATAAACCTAATGAATTCGTCCGAGACCTTTGAACATCGTACGATAACTCAGGAGATGTTACGGCTCAGCATACGGCACTAGCAACATGAAAAGCACATTAGAATAATTTAGGACGCGTTACAACTCCTTAGAACACCTTACATCACCGTACAAAACTTTAAAACTCCATAATAAACCTAATTAATTCATACGAGTCCTCTGAACATCGTACGACAACTTAGGAAATCTTACGACTCTTTATGCCACATTAGCAACATGAAAAGCACATTAGAATAATGTAGGACGCGTTACAACTCCTAAGAACACCTTACATCACCGTACAAAACTTTAAAACTCCATAATAAACGTAATTAATTCGTAAGAGTCCTTTGAACATCGTACGACAACTTAGGACATCTTACGACTCTTTATGCCACATCAGCAACTCGAAAAGAACATTAGTATAATGTAGGACGCCTTACAGCTCCTAAGAACACCTTAGACCACCGTACGAAACATTAAAACTCCTTAATAAACCTAATGAATTTGTCTGAGTCCTTTGAACATCGTACGAAAACTTAGGACATCTTACGACTCTTTATGCCACATTAGAACTCGAAATGAACATTAGTATAATGTAGTACGCCTTACAGCTCCTAAGAACACCTTACACCACCGTACGGAACGTTAAAACTCCATAATAAACCTAATGAATTCGTCCGAGACCTTTGAACATCGTACGATAACTCAGGAGATGTTACGGCTCAGTATACGGCACTAGTAACATGAAAAGCACATTAGAATAATGTAGGACGCGTTACAACTCCTAAGAACACCTTACATCACCGTACAAAACTTTAAAACTCCATAATAAACCTAATTAATTCATACGAGTCCTCTGAACATCGTACGACAACTCAGGAGATGTTACGGCTCAGTATACGACACTAGCAACATGAAAAGCACGTTAGAATAATGTAGGACGCGTTACAACTCCTAAGAACACCTTACATCACCGTACAAAACTTTAAAACTCCATAATAAACGTAATTAATTCGTACGAGTCCTTTGAACATCGTACGACAACTTAGGACATCTTACGACTCTTTATGCCACAACAGCAACTCGAAAAGAGCATTAGTATAATGTAGGACGCCTTACAGCTCCTAAGAACACCTTACACCACCCTACGAAACATTAAAACTCCTTAATAAACCTAATGAATTTGTCTGAGTCCTTTGAACATCGTACGAAAACTTAGGACATCTTACGACTCTTTATGCCACATTAGAACTCGAAATGAACATTAGTATAATGTAGTACGCCTTACAGCTCCTAAGAACATCTTACACCACCGTACGAAACGTTAAAACTCCATAATAAACCTAATGAATTCGTCCGAGTCCTTTGAACATCGTACGAAAACTTAGGACATCTTACGACTCTTAATGCCACATTAGAACTCGAAATGAACATTAGTATAATGTAGTACGCCTTACAGCTCCTAAGAACACCTTACACCACCGTACGGAACGTTAAAACTCCATAATAAACCTAATGAATTCGTCTGAGTCCTTTGAACATCGTACGAGAACTCAGGAGATGTTACGGCTCAGTATACGGCACTAGCAACATGAAAAGCACATTAGAATAATTTAGGACGCGTTACAACTCCTAAGAACACCTTACATCACCGTACAAAACTTTAAAACTCCATAATAAACCTAATTAATTCATACGAGTCCTCTGAACATCGTACGACAACTTAGGAAATCTTACGACTCTTTATGCCACATTAGCAACATGAAAAGCACATTAGAATAATGTAGGACGCGTTACAACTCCTAAGAACACCTACATCACCGTACAAAACTTTAAAACTCCATAATAAACGTAATTAATTCGTACGAGTCCTTTGAACATCATACGACAACTTAGGACATCTTACGAATCTTTATGCCACAACAGCAACTCGAAAAGAACATTAGTATAATGTAGGACGCCTTACAGCTCCTAAGAACACCTTACACCACCGTACGAAACATTAAAACTCCTTAATAAACCTAATGAATTTGTCTGAGTCCTATGAACATCGTACGAAAACTTAGGGCATCTTACGACTCTTTATGCCACATTAGAACTCGAAATGAACATTAGTATAATGTAGTACGCCTTACAGCTCCTAAGAACACCTTACACCACCGTACGAAACGTTAAAATTCCATAATAAACCTAATGAATTCGTCCGAGTCCTTTGAACATCGTACGAAAACTTAGGACATCTTACGACTCTTTATGCCACATTAGAACTCTAAATGAACATTAGTATAATGTAGTACGCCTTACAGCTCCTAAGAACACCTTACACCACCGTACGGAACGTTAAAACTCCATAATAAACCTAATGAATTCGTCCGAGACCTTTGAACATCGTACGATAACTCAGGAGATGTTACGGCTCAGCATACGGCACTAGCAACATGAAAAGCACATTAGAATAATTTAGGACGCGTTACAACTCCTTAGAACACCTTACATCACCGTACAAAACTTTAAAACTCCATAATAAACCTAATTAATTCATACGAGTCCTCTGAACATCGTACGACAACTTAGGAAATCTTACGACTCTTTATGCCACATTAGCAACATGAAAAGCACATTAGAATAATGTAGGACGCGTTACAACTCCTAAGAACACCTTACATCACCGTACAAAACTTTAAAACTCCATAATAAACGTAATTAATTCGTAAGAGTCCTTTGAACATCGTACGACAACTTAGGACATCTTACGACTCTTTATGCCACATCAGCAACTCGAAAAGAACATTAGTATAATGTAGGACGCCTTACAGCTCCTAAGAACACCTTAGACCACCGTACGAAACATTAAAACTCCTTAATAAACCTAATGAATTTGTCTGAGTCCTTTGAACATCGTACGAAAACTTAGGACATCTTACGACTCTTTATGCCACATTAGAACTCGAAATGAACATTAGTATAATGTAGTACGCCTTACAGCTCCTAAGAACACCTTACACCACCGTACGGAACGTTAAAACTCCATAATAAACCTAATGAATTCGTCCGAGACCTTTGAACATCGTACGATAACTCAGGAGATGTTACGGCTCAGTATACGGCACTAGTAACATGAAAAGCACATTAGAATAATGTAGGACGCGTTACAACTCCTAAGAACACCTTACATCACCGTACAAAACTTTAAAACTCCATAATAAACCTAATTAATTCATACGAGTCCTCTGAACATCGTACGACAACTCAGGAGATGTTACGGCTCAGTATACGACACTAGCAACATGAAAAGCACGTTAGAATAATGTAGGACGCGTTACAACTCCTAAGAACACCTTACATCACCGTACAAAACTTTAAAACTCCATAATAAACGTAATTAATTCGTACGAGTCCTTTGAACATCGTACGACAACTTAGGACATCTTACGACTCTTTATGCCACAACAGCAACTCGAAAAGAGCATTAGTATAATGTAGGACGCCTTACAGCTCCTAAGAACACCTTACACCACCCTACGAAACATTAAAACTCCTTAATAAACCTAATGAATTTGTCTGAGTCCTTTGAACATCGTACGAAAACTTAGGACATCTTACGACTCTTTATGCCACATTAGAACTCGAAATGAACATTAGTATAATGTAGTACGCCTTACAGCTCCTAAGAACATCTTACACCACCGTACGAAACGTTAAAACTCCATAATAAACCTAATGAATTCGTCCGAGTCCTTTGAACATCGTACGAAAACTTAGGACATCTTACGACTCTTAATGCCACATTAGAACTCGAAATGAACATTAGTATAATGTAGTACGCCTTACAGCTCCTAAGAACACCTTACACCACTGTACGGAACGTTAAAACTCCATAATAAACCTAATGAATTCGTCTGAGTCCTTTGAACATCGTACGAGAACTCAGGAGATGTTACGGCTCAGTATACGGCACTAGCAACATGAAAAGCACATTAGAATAATTTAGGACGCGTTACAACTCCTAAGAACACCTTACATCACCGTACAAAACTTTAAAACTCCATAATAAACCTAATTAATTCATACGAGTCCTCTGAACATCGTACGACAACTTAGGAAATCTTACGACTCTTTATGCCACATTAGCAACATGAAAAGCACATTAGAATAATGTAGGACGCGTTACAACTCCTAAGAACACCTACATCACCGTACAAAACTTTAAAACTCCATAATAAACGTAATTAATTCGTACGAGTCCTTTGAACATCATACGACAACTTAGGACATCTTACGAATCTTTATGCCACAACAGCAACTCGAAAAGAACATTAGTATAATGTAGGACGCCTTACAGCTCCTAAGAACACCTTACACCACCGTACGAAACATTAAAACTCCTTAATAAACCTAATGAATTTGTCTGAGTCCTATGAACATCGTACGAAAACTTAGGGCATCTTACGACTCTTTATGCCACATTAGAACTCGAAATGAACATTAGTATAATGTAGTACGCCTTACAGCTCCTAAGAACACCTTACACCACCGTACGAAACGTTAAAATTCCATAATAAACCTAATGAATTCGTCCGAGTCCTTTGAACATCGTACGAAAACTTAGGACATCTTACGACTCTTTATGCCACATTAGAACTCGAAATGAACATTAGTATAATGTAGTACGCCTTACAGCTCCTAAGAACACCTTACACCACCGTACGAAACGTTAAAACTCCATAATAAACCTAATGAATTCGTCCGAGTCCTTTGAACATCGTACGAGAACTCAGGAGATGTTACGGCTCAGTATACGGCACTAGCAACATGAAAAGCACATTAGAATAATTTAGGACGCGTTACAACTCCTTAGAACACCTTACATCACCGTACAAAACTTTAAAACTCCATAATAAACCTAATTAATTCATACGAGTCCTCTGAACATCGTACGACAACTTAGGAAATCTTACGACTCTTTATGCCACATTAGCAACATGAAAAGCACATTAGAATAATGTAGGACGCGTTACAACTCCTAAGAACACCTTACATCACCATACAAAACTTTAAAACTCCATAATAAACGTAATTAATTCGTACGAGTCCTTTGAACATCGTACGACAACTTAGGACATCTTACGACTCTTTATGCCACAACAACAACTCGAAAAGAACATTAGTATAATGTAGGACGCCTTACAGCTCCTAAGAACACCTTACACCACCGTACGAAACATTAAAACTCCTTAATAAACCTAATGAATTTGTCTGAGTCCTATGAACATCGTACGAAAACTTAGGGCATCTTACGACTCTTTATGCCACATTAGAACTCGAAATGAACATTAGTATAATGTAGTACGCCTTACAGCTCCTAAGAACATCTTACACCACCGTACGAAACGTTAAAACTCCATAATAAACCTAATGAATTCGTCCGAGTCCTTTGAACATCGTACGAAAACTTAGGACATCTTACGACTCTTTATGCCACATTAGAACTCGAAATGAACATTAGTATAATGTAGTACGCCTTACAGCTCCTAAGAACACCTTACACCACCGTACGGAACGTTAAAACTCCATAATAAACCTAATGAATTCGTCCGAGACCTTTGAACATCGTACGATAACTCAGGAGATGTTACGGCTCAGTATACGGCACTAGCAACATGAAAAGCACATTAGAATAATTTACGACGCGTTACAACTCCTTAGAACACCTTACATCACCGTACAAAACTTTAAAACTCCATAATAAACCTAATTAATTCATACGAGTCCTCTGAACATCGTACGACAACTTAGGAAATCTTACGACTCTTTATGCCACATTAGCAACATGAAAAGCACATTAGAATAATGTAGGACGCGTTACAACTCCTAAGAACACCTACATCACCGTACAAAACTTTAAAACTCCATAATAAACGTAATTAATTCGTACGAGTCCTTTGAACATCATACGACAACTTAGGACATCTTACGAATCTTTATGCCACAACAGCAACTCGAAAAGAACATTAGTATAATGTAGGACGCCTTACAGCTCCTAAGAACACCTTACACCACCGTACGAAACATTAAAACTCCTTAATAAACCTAATGAATTTGTCTGAGTCCTATGAACATCGTACGAAAACTTAGGGCATCTTACGACTCTTTATGCCACATTAGAACTCGAAATGAACATTAGTATAATGTAGTACGCCTTACAGCTCCTAAGAACACCTTACACCACCGTACGAAACGTTAAAATTCCATAATAAACCTAATGAATTCGTCCGAGTCCTTTGAACATCGTACGAAAACTTAGGACATCTTACGACTCTTTATGCCACATTAGAACTCGAAATGAACATTAGTATAATGTAGTACGCCTTACAGCTCCTAAGAACACCTTACACCACCGTACGAAACGTTAAAACTCCATAATAAACCTAATGAATTCGTCTGAGTCCTTTGAACATCGTACGAGAACTCAGGAGATGTTACGGCTCAGTATACGGCACTAGCAACATGAAAAGCACATTAGAATAATTTACGACGCGTTACAACTCCTTAGAACACCTTACATCACCGTACAAAACTTTAAAACTCCATAATAAACCTAATTAATTCATACGAGTCCTCTGAACATCGTACGACAACTTAGGAAATCTTACGACTCTTTATGCCACATTAGCAACATGAAAAGCACATTAGAATAATGTAGGACGCGTTACAACTCCTAAGAACACCTTACATCACCATACAAAACTTTAAAACTCCATAATAAACGTAATTAATTCGTACGAGTCCTTTGAACATCGTACGACAACTTAGGACATCTTACGACTCTTTATGCCACAACAACAACTCGAAAAGAACATTAGTATAATGTAGGACGCCTTACAGCTCCTAAGAACACCTTACACCACCGTACGAAACATTAAAACTCCTTAATAAACCTAATGAATTTGTCTGAGTCCTATGAACATCGTACGAAAACTTAGGGCATCTTACGACTCTTTATGCCACATTAGAACTCGAAATGAACATTAGTATAATGTAGTACGCCTTACAGCTCCTAAGAACATCTTACACCACCGTACGAAACGTTAAAACTCCATAATAAACCTAATGAATTCGTCCGAGTCCTTTGAACATCGTACGAAAACTTAGGACATCTTACGACTCTTTATGCCACATTAGAACTCGAAATGAACATTAGTATAATGTAGTACGCCTTACAGCTCCTAAGAACACCTTACACCACCGTACGGAACGTTAAAACTCCATAATAAACCTAATGAATTCGTCCGAGACCTTTGAACATCGTACGATAACTCAGGAGATGTTACGGCTCAGTATACGGCACTAGCAACATGAAAAGCACATTAGAATAATTTACGACGCGTTACAACTCCTTAGAACACCTTACATCACCGTACAAAACTTTAAAACTCCATAATAAACCTAATTAATTCATACGAGTCCTCTGAACATCGTACGACAACTTAGGAAATCTTACGACTCTTTATGCCACATTAGCAACATGAAAAGCACATTAGAATAATGTAGGACGCGTTACAACTCCTAAGAACACCTTACATCACCGTACAAAACTTTAAAACTCCATAATAAACGTAATTAATTCGTAAGAGTCCTTTGAACATCGTACGACAACTTAGGACATCTTACGACTCTTTATGCCACATCAGCAACTCGAAAAGAACATTAGTATAATGTAGGACGCCTTACAGCTCCTAAGAACACCTTACACCACCGTACGAAACATTAAAACTCCTTAATAAACCTAATGAATTTGTCTGAGTCCTTTGAACATCGTACGAAAACTTAGGACATCTTACGACTCTTTATGCCACATTAGAACTCGAAAAGAACATTAGTATAATGTAGGACGCCTTACAGCTCCTAAGAACACCTTACACCACCGTACGAAACATTAAAACTCCTTAATAAACCTAATGAATTTGTCTGAGTCCTATGAACATCGTACGAAAACTTAGGGCATCTTACGACTCTTTATGCCACATTAGAACTCGAAATGAACATTAGTATAATGTAGTACGCCTTACAGCTCCTAAGAACACCTTACACCACCGTACGAAACGTTAAAACTCCATAATAAACCTAATGAATTCGTCCGAGTCCTTTGAACATCGTACGAAAACTTAGGACATCTTACGACTCTTTATGCCACATTAGAACTCGAAATGAACATTAGTATAATGTAGTACGCCTTACAGCTCCTAAGAACACCTTACACCACCGTACGAAACGTTAAAACTCCATAATAAACCTAATGAATTCGTCCGAGTCCTTTGAACATCGTACGAGAACTCAGGAGATGTTACGGCTCAGTATACGGCACTAGCAACATGAAAAGCACATTAGAATAATTTAGGACGCGTTACAACTCCTAAGAACACCTTACATCACCGTA
Organism: Tagetes erecta; assembly: GCA_030867185.1. Lineage (NCBI taxonomy): Eukaryota > Viridiplantae > Streptophyta > Magnoliopsida > Asterales > Asteraceae > Tagetes > Tagetes erecta. The sequence goes on along the minus strand of CM061487.1, from coordinate 42,315,798 downwards.
CAAAACTTTAAAACTCCATAATAAACCTAATTAATTCATACGAGTCCTCTGAACATCGTACGACAACTTAGGAAATCTTACGACTCTTTATGCCACATTAGCAACATGAAAAGCACATTAGAATAATGTAGGACGCGTTACAACTCCTAAGAACACCTACATCACCGTACAAAACTTTAAAACTCCATAATAAACGTAATTAATTCGTACGAGTCCTTTGAACATCGTACGACAACTTAGGACATCTTACGAATCTTTATGCCACAACAGCAACTCGAAAAGAACATTAGTATAATGTAGGACGCCTTACAGCTCCTAAGAACACCTTACACCACCGTACGAAACATTAAAACTCCTTAATAAACCTAATGAATTTGTCTGAGTCCTATGAACATCGTACGAAAACTTAGGGCATCTTACGACTCTTTATGCCACATTAGAACTCGAAATGAACATTAGTATAATGTAGTACGCCTTACAGCTCCTAAGAACATCTTACACCACCGTACGAAACGTTAAAACTCCATAATAAACCTAATGAATTCGTCCGAGTCCTTTGAACATCGTACGAAAACTTAGGACATCTTACGACTCTTTATGCCACATTAGAACTCGAAATGAACATTAGTATAATGTAGTACGCCTTACAGCTCCTAAGAACACCTTACACCACCGTACGGAACGTTAAAACTCCATAATAAACCTAATGAATTCGTCCGAGACCTTTGAACATCGTACGATAACTCAGGAGATGTTACGGCTCAGTATACGGCACTAGCAACATGAAAAGCACATTAGAATAATTTACGACGCGTTACAACTCCTTAGAACACCTTACATCACCGTACAAAACTTTAAAACTCCATAATAAACCTAATTAATTCATACGAGTCCTCTGAACATCGTACGACAACTTAGGAAATCTTACGACTCTTTATGCCACATTAGCAACATGAAAAGCACATTAGAATAATGTAGGACGCGTTACAACTCCTAAGAACACCTTACATCACCGTACAAAACTTTAAAACTCCATAATAAACGTAATTAATTCGTAAGAGTCCTTTGAACATCGTACGACAACTTAGGACATCTTACGACTCTTTATGCCACATCAGCAACTCGAAAAGAACATTAGTATAATGTAGGACGCCTTACAGCTCCTAAGAACACCTTACACCACCGTACGAAACATTAAAACTCCTTAATAAACCTAATGAATTTGTCTGAGTCCTTTGAACATCGTACGAAAACTTAGGACATCTTACGACTCTTTATGCCACATTAGAACTCGAAAAGAACATTAGTATAATGTAGGACGCCTTACAGCTCCTAAGAACACCTTACACCACCGTACGAAACATTAAAACTCCTTAATAAACCTAATGAATTTGTCTGAGTCCTATGAACATCGTACGAAAACTTAGGGCATCTTACGACTCTTTATGCCACATTAGAACTCGAAATGAACATTAGTATAATGTAGTACGCCTTACAGCTCCTAAGAACACCTTACACCACCGTACGAAACGTTAAAACTCCATAATAAACCTAATGAATTCGTCCGAGTCCTTTGAACATCATACGAAAACTTAGGACATCTTACGACTCTTTATGCCACATTAGAACTCGAAATGAACATTAGTATAATGTAGTACGCCTTACAGCTCCTAAGAACACCTTACACCACCGTACGAAACGTTAAAACTCCATAATAAACCTAATGAATTCGTCCGAGTCCTTTGAACATCGTACGAGAACTCAGGAGATGTTACGGCTCAGTATACGGCACTAGCAACATGAAAAGCACATTAGAATAATTTAGGACGCGTTACAACTCCTAAGAACACCTTACATCACCGTACAAAACTTTAAAACTCCATAATAAACCTAATTAATTCATACGAGTCCTCTGAACATCGTACGACAACTTAGGAAATCTTACGACTCTTTATGCCACATTAGCAACATGAAAAGCACATTAGAATAATGTAGGACGCGTTACAACTCCTAAGAACACCTACATCACCGTACAAAACTTTAAAACTCCATAATAAACGTAATTAATTCGTACGAGTCCTTTGAACATCGTACGACAACTTAGGACATCTTACGAATCTTTATGCCACAACAGCAACTCGAAAAGAACATTAGTATAATGTAGGACGCCTTACAGCTCCTAAGAACACCTTACACCACCGTACGAAACATTAAAACTCCTTAATAAACCTAATGAATTTGTCTGAGTCCTATGAACATCGTACGAAAACTTAGGGCATCTTACGACTCTTTATGCCACATTAGAACTCGAAATGAACATTAGTATAATGTAGTACGCCTTACAGCTCCTAAGAACATCTTACACCACCGTACGAAACGTTAAAACTCCATAATAAACCTAATGAATTCGTCCGAGTCCTTTGAACATCGTACGAAAACTTAGGACATCTTACGACTCTTTATGCCACATTAGAACTCGAAATGAACATTAGTATAATGTAGTACGCCTTACAGCTCCTAAGAACACCTTACACCACCGTACGGAACGTTAAAACTCCATAATAAACCTAATGAATTCGTCCGAGACCTTTGAACATCGTACGATAACTCAGGAGATGTTACGGCTCAGTATACGGCACTAGCAACATGAAAAGCACATTAGAATAATTTACGACGCGTTACAACTCCTTAGAACACCTTACATCACCGTACAAAACTTTAAAACTCCATAATAAACCTAATTAATTCATACGAGTCCTCTGAACATCGTACGACAACTTAGGAAATCTTACGACTCTTTATGCCACATTAGCAACATGAAAAGCACATTAGAATAATGTAGGACGCGTTACAACTCCTAAGAACACCTTACATCACCGTACAAAACTTTAAAACTCCATAATAAACGTAATTAATTCGTAAGAGTCCTTTGAACATCGTACGACAACTTAGGACATCTTACGACTCTTTATGCCACATCAGCAACTCGAAAAGAACATTAGTATAATGTAGGACGCCTTACAGCTCCTAAGAACACCTTACACCACCGTACGAAACATTAAAACTCCTTAATAAACCTAATGAATTTGTCTGAGTCCTTTGAACATCGTACGAAAACTTAGGACATCTTACGACTCTTTATGCCACATTAGAACTCGAAAAGAACATTAGTATAATGTAGGACGCCTTACAGCTCCTAAGAACACCTTACACCACCGTACGAAACAATAAAACTCCTTAATAAACCTAATGAATTTGTCTGAGTCCTATGAACATCGTACGAAAACTTAGGGCATCTTACGACTCTTTATGCAACATTAGAACTCGAAATGAACATTAGTATAATGTAGTACGCCTTACAGCTCCTAAGAACACCTTACACCACCGTACGAAACGTTAAAACTCCATAATAAACCTAATGAATTCGTCCGAGTCCTTTGAACATCGTACGAAAACTTAGGACATCTTACGACTCTTTATGCCACATTAGAACTCGAAATGAACATTAGTATAATGTAGTACGCCTTACAGCTCCTAAGAACACCTTACACCACCGTACGAAACGTTAAAACTCCATAATAAACCTAATGAATTCGTCCGAGTCCTTTGAACATCGTACGAGAACTCAGGAGATGTTACGGCTCAGTATACGGCACTAGCAACATGAAAAGCACATTAGAATAATTTAGGACGCGTTACAACTCCTAAGAACACCTTACATCACCGTACAAAACTTTAAAACTCCATAATAAACCTAATTAATTCATACGAGTCCTCTGAACATCGTACGACAACTTAGGAAATCTTACGACTCTTTATGCCACATTAGCAACATGAAAAGCACATTAGAATAATGTAGGACGCGTTACAACTCCTAAGAACACCTACATCACCGTACAAAACTTTAAAACTCCATAATAAACGTAATTAATTCGTACGAGTCCTTTGAACATCGTACGACAACTTAGGACATCTTACGAATCTTTATGCCACAACAGCAACTCGAAAAGAACATTAGTATAATGTAGGACGCCTTACAGCTCCTAAGAACACCTTACACCACCGTACGAAACATTAAAACTCCTTAATAAACCTAATGAATTTGTCTGAGTCCTATGAACATCGTACGAAAACTTAGGACATCTTACGACTCTTTATGCCACATTAGAACTCGAAATGAACATTAGTATAATGTAGTACGCCTTACAGCTCCTAAGAACACCTTACACCACCGTACGAAACGTTAAAACTCCATAATAAACCTAATGAATTCGTCCGAGTCCTTTGAACATCGTACGAGAACTCAGGAGATGTTACGGCTCAGTATACGGCACTAGCAACATGAAAAGCACATTAGAATAATTTAGGACGCGTTACAACTCCTTAGAACACCTTACATCACCGTACAAAACTTTAAAACTCCATAATAAACCTAATTAATTCATACGAGTCCTCTGAACATCGTACGACAACTTAGGAAATCTTACGACTCTTTATGCCACATTAGCAACATGAAAAGCACATTAGAATAATGTAGGACGCGTTACAACTCCTAAGAACACCTTACATCACCATACAAAACTTTAAAACTCCATAATAAACGTAATTAATTCGTACGAGTCCTTTGAACATCGTACGACAACTTAGGACATCTTACGACTCTTTATGCCACAACAACAACTCGAAAAGAACATTAGTATAATGTAGGACGCCTTACAGCTCCTAAGAACACCTTACACCACCGTACGAAACATTAAAACTCCTTAATAAACCTAATGAATTTGTTTGAGTCCTATGAACATCGTACGAAAACTTAGGGCATCTTACGACTCTTTATGCCACATTAGAACTCGAAATGAACATTAGTATAATGTAGTACGCCTTACAGCTCCTAAGAACATCTTACACCACCGTACGAAACGTTAAAACTCCATAATAAACCTAATGAATTCGTCCGAGTCCTTTGAACATCGTACGAAAACTTAGGACATCTTACGACTCTTTATGCCACATTAGAACTCGAAATGAACATTAGTATAATGTAGTACGCCTTACAGCTCCTAAGAACACCTTACACCACCGTACGGAACGTTAAAACTCCATAATAAACCTAATGAATTCGTCCGAGACCTTTGAACATCGTACGATAACTCAGGAGATGTTACGGCTCAGTATACGGCACTAGCAACATGAAAAGCACATTAGAATAATTTAGGACGCGTTACAACTCCTTAGAACACCTTACATCACCGTACAAAACTTTAAAACTCCATAATAAACCTAATTAATTCATACGAGTCCTCTGAACATCGTACGACAACTTAGGAAATCTTACGACTCTTTATGCCACATTAGCAACATGAAAAGCACATTAGAATAATGTAGGACGCGTTACAACTCCTAAGAACACCTTACATCACCGCACAAAACTTTAAAACTCCATAATAAACGTAATTAATTCGTAAGAGTCCTTTGAACATCGTACGACAACTTAGGACATCTTACGACTCTTTATGCCACATCAGCAACTCGAAAAGAACATTAGTATAATGTAGGACGCCTTACAGCTCCTAAGAACACCTTACACCACCGTACGAAACATTAAAACTCCTTAATAAACCTAATGAATTTGTCTGAGTCCTTTGAACATCGTACGAAAACTTAGGACATCTTACGACTCTTTATGCCACATTAGAACTCGAAATGAACATTAGTATAATGTAGTACGCCTTACAGCTCCTAAGAACACCTTACACCACCGTACGGAACGTTAAAACTCCATAATAAACCTAATGAATTCGTCCGAGACCTTTGAACATCGTACGATAACTCAGGAGATGTTACGGCTCAGTATACGGCACTAGCAACATGAAAAGCACATTAGAATAATGTAGGACGCGTTACAACTCCTAAGAACACCTTACATCACCGTACAAAACTTTAAAACTCCATAATAAACCTAATTAATTCATACGAGTCCTCTGAACATCGTACGACAACTCAGGAGATGTTACGGCTCAGTATACGACACTAGCAACATGAAAAGCACGTTAGAATAATGTAGGACGCGTTACAACTCCTAAGAACACCTTACATCACCGTACAAAACTTTAAAACTCCATAATAAACGTAATTAATTCGTACGAGTCCTTTGAACATCGTACGACAACTTAGGACATCTTACGACTCTTTATGCCACAACAGCAACTCGAAAAGAGCATTAGTATAATGTAGGACGCCTTACAGCTCCTAAGAACACCTTACACCACCCTACGAAACATTAAAACTCCTTAATAAACCTAATGAATTTGTCTGAGTCCTTTGAACATCGTACGAAAACTTAGGACATCTTACGACTCTTTATGCCACATTAGAACTCGAAATGAACATTAGTATAATGTAGTACGCCTTACAGCTCCTAAGAACATCTTACACCACCGTACGAAACGTTAAAACTCCATAATAAACCTAATGAATTCGTCCGAGTCCTTTGAACATCGTACGAAAACTTAGGACATCTTACGACTCTTTATGCCACATTAGAACTCGAAATGAACATTAGTATAATGTAGTACGCCTTACAGCTCCTAAGAACACCTTACACCACCGTACGGAACGTTAAAACTCCATAATAAACCTAATGAATTCGTCTGAGTCCTTTGAACATCGTACGAGAACTCAGGAGATGTTACGGCTCAGTATACGGCACTAGCAACATGAAAAGCACATTAGAATAATTTAGGACGCGTTACAACTCCTAAGAACACCTTACATCACCGTACAAAACTTTAAAACTCCATAATAAACCTAATTAATTCATACGAGTCCTCTGAACATCGTACGACAACTTAGGAAATCTTACGACTCTTTATGCCACATTAGCAACATGAAAAGCACATTAGAATAATGTAGGACGCGTTACAACTCCTAAGAACACCTACATCACCGTACAAAACTTTAAAACTCCATAATAAACGTAATTAATTCGTACGAGTCCTTTGAACATCGTACGACAACTTAGGACATCTTACGACTCTTTATGCCACAACAGCAACTCGAAAAGAACATTAGTATAATGTAGGACGCCTTACAGCTCCTAAGAACACCTTACACCACCGTACGAAACATTAAAACTCCTTAATAAACCTAATGAATTTGTCTGAGTCCTATGAACATCGTACGAAAACTTAGGGCATCTTACGACTCTTTATGCCACATTAGAACTCGAAATGAACATTAGTATAATGTAGTACGCCTTACAGCTCCTAAGAACACCTTACACCACCGTACGAAACGTTAAAACTCCATAATAAACCTAATGAATTCGTCCGAGTCCTTTGAACATCGTACGAAAACTTAGGACATCTTACGACTCTTTATGCCACATTAGAACTCGAAATGAACATTAGTATAATGTAGTACGCCTTACAGCTCCTAAGAACACCTTACACCACCGTACGAAACGTTAAAACTCCATAATAAACCTAATGAATTCGTCCGAGTCCTTTGAACATCGTACGAGAACTCAGGAGATGTTACGGCTCAGTATACGGCACTAGCAACATGAAAAGCACATTAGAATAATTTAGGACGCGTTACAACTCCTAAGAACACCTTACATCACCGTACAAAACTTTAAAACTCCATAATAAACCTAATTAATTCATACGAGTCCTCTGAACATCGTACGACAACTTAGGAAATCTTACGACTCTTTATGCCACATTAGCAACATGAAAAGCACATTAGAATAATGTAGGACGCGTTACAACTCCTAAGAACACCTACATCACCGTACAAAACTTTAAAACTCCATAATAAACGTAATTAATTCGTACGAGTCCTTTGAACATCGTACGACAACTTAGGACATCTTACGACTCTTTATGCCACAACAGCAACTCGAAAAGAACATTAGTATAATGTAGGACGCCTTACAGCTCCTAAGAACACCTTACACCACCGTACGAAACATTAAAACTCCTTAATAAACCTAATGAATTTGTCTGAGTCCTATGAACATCGTACGAAAACTTAGGGCATCTTACGACTCTTTATGCCACATTAGAACTCGAAATGAACATTAGTATAATGTAGTACGCCTTACAGCTCCTAAGAACACCTTACACCACCGTACGGAACGTTAAAACTCCATAATAAACCTAATGAATTCGTCCGAGTCCTTTGAACATCGTACGAGAACTCAGGAGATGTTATGGCTCAGTATACGGCACTAGCAACATGAAAAGCACATTAGAATAATTTAGGACGCGTTACAACTCCTAAGAACACCTTACATCACCGTACAAAACTTTAAAACTCCATAATAAACCTAATTAATTCATACGAGTCCTCTGAACATCGTACGACAACTTAGGAAATCTTACGACTCTTTATGCCACATTAGCAACATGAAAAGCACATTAGAATAATGTAGGACGCGTTACAACTCCTAAGAACACCTACATCACCGTACAAAACTTTAAAACTCCATAATAAACGTAATTAATTCGTACGAGTCCTTTGAACATCGTACGACAACTTAGGACATCTTACGACTCTTTATGCCACAACAGCAACTCGAAAAGAACATTAGTATAATGTAGGACGCCTTACAGCTCCTAAGAACACCTTACACCACCGTACGAAACATTAAAACTCCTTAATAAACCTAATGAATTTGTCTGAGTCCTTTGAACATCGTACGACAACTTAGGACATCTTACGACTCTTTATGCCACATCAGCAACTCGAAAAGAACATTAGTATAATGTAGGACGCCTTACAGCTCCTAAGAACACCTTACACCACCGTACGAAACATTAAAACTCCTTAATAAACCTAATGAATTCGTCTGAGTCCTTTGAACATCGTACGACAACTCAGGAGATGTTACGGCTCAGTATACGGCACTAGCAACATGAAAAGCACATTAGAATAATTTAGGACGCGTTACAACTCCTAAGAACACCTTACATCACCGTACAAAACTTTAAAACTCCATAATAAACCTAATTAATTCATACGAGTCCTCTGAACATCGTACGACAACTTAGGAAATCTTACGACTCTTTATGCCACATTAGCAACATGAAAAGCACATTAGAATAATGTAGGACGCGTTACAACTCCTAAGAACACCTACATCACCGTACAAAACTTTAAAACTCCATAATAAACGTAATTAATTCGTACGAGTCCTTTGAACATCGTACGACAACTTAGGACATCTTACGACTCTTTATGCCACAACAGCAACTCGAAAAGAACATTAGTATAATGTAGGACGCCTTACAGCTCCTAAGAACACCTTACACCACCGTACGAAACATTAAAACTCCTTAATAAACCTAATGAATTTGTCTGAGTCCTATGAACATCGTACGAAAACTTAGGGCATCTTACGACTCTTTATGCCACATTAGAACTCGAAATGAACATTAGTATAATGTAGTACGCCTTACAGCTCCTAAGAACACCTTACACCACCGTAGGGAACGTTAAAACTCCATAATAAACCTAATGAATTCGTCCGAGTCCTTTGAACATCGTACGAGAACTCAGGAGATGTTATGGCTCAGTATACGGCACTAGCAACATGAAAAGCACATTAGAATAATTTAGGACGCGTTACAACTCCTAAGAACACCTTACATCACCGTACAAAACTTTAAAACTCCATAATAAACCTAATTAATTCATACGAGTCCTCTGAACATCGTACGACAACTTAGGAAATCTTACGACTCTTTATGCCACATTAGCAACATGAAAAGCACATTAGAATAATGTAGGACGCGTTACAACTCCTAAGAACACCTACATCACCGTACAAAACTTTAAAACTCCATAATAAACGTAATTAATTCGTACGAGTCCTTTGAACATCGTACGACAACTTAGGACATCTTACGACTCTTTATGCCACAACAGCAACTCGAAAAGAACATTAGTATAATGTAGGACGCCTTACAGCTCCTAAGAACACCTTACACCACCGTACGAAACATTAAAACTCCTTAATAAACCTAATGAATTTGTCTGAGTCCTTTGAACATCGTACGACAACTTAGGACATCTTACGACTCTTTATGCCACATCAGCAACTCGAAAAGAACATTAGTATAATGTAGGACGCCTTACAGCTCCTAAGAACACCTTACACCACCGTACGAAACATTAAAACTCCTTAATAAACCTAATGAATTTGTCTGAGTCCATTGAACATCGTACGAAAACTTAGGGCATCTTACGACTATTTATGCCACATTAGAACTCGAAATGAACATTAGTATAATGTAGTACGCCTTACAGCTCCTAAGAACACCTTACACCACCGTACGAAACGTTAAAACTCCATAATAAACCTAATGAATTCGTCCGAGTCCTTTGAACATCGTACGAAAACTTAGGACATCTTACGACTCTTTATGCCACATTAGAACTCGAAATGAACATTAGTATAATGTAGTACGCCTTACAGCTCCTAAGAACACCTTACACCACCGTACGGAACGTTAAAACTCCATAATAAACCTAATGAATTCGTCCGAGTCCTTCGAACATCGTACGAGAACTCAGGAGATGTTACGGCTCAGTATACGGCACTAGCAACATGAAAAGCACGTTAGAATAATTTAGGACGCGTTACAACTCCTAAGAACACCTTACATCACCGTACAAAACTTTAAAACTCCATAATAAACCTAATTAATTCGTACGAGTCCTCTGAACATCGTACGACAACTTAGGAAATCTTACGACTCTTTATGCCACATTAGCAACATGAAAAGCACATTAGAATAATGTAGGACGCGTTACAACTCCTAAGAACACCTTACATCACCGTACAAAACTTTAAAACTCCATAATAAACGTAATTAATTCGTAAGAGTCCTTTGAACATCGTACGACAACTTAGGACATCTTACGACTCTTTATGCCACATCAGCAACTCGAAAAGAACATTAGTATAATGTAGGACGCCTTACAGCTCCTAAGAACACCTTACACCACCGTACGAAACATTAAAACTCCTTAATAAACCTAATGAATTTGTCTGAGTCCTTGGAACATCGTACGAAAACTTAGGGCATCTTACGACTCTTTATGCCACATTAGAACTCGAAATGAACATTAGTATAATGTAGTACGCCTTACAGCTCCTAAGAACACCTTACACCACCGTACGAAACATTAAAACTCCTTAATAAACCTAATGAATTTGTCTGAGTCCTTTGAACATCGTACGAAAACTTAGGACATCTTACGACTCTTTATGCCACATTAGAACTCGAAATGAACATTAGTATAATGTTGTACGCCTTACAGCTCCTAAGAACACCTTACACCACCGTACGGAACGTTAAAACTCCATAATAAACCTAATGAATTCGTCCGAGTCCTTCGAACATCGTACGAGAACTCAGGAGATGTTACGGCTCAGTATACGGCACTAGCAACATGAAAAGCACATTAGAATAATTTAGGACGCGTTACAACTCCTAAGAACACCTTACATCACCGTACAAAACTTTAAAACTCCATAATAAACCTAATTAATTCATACGAGTCCTCTGAACATCGTACGACAACTTAGGAAATCTTACGACTCTTTATGCCACATTAGCAACATGAAAAGCACATTAGAATAATGTAGGACGCGTTACAACTCCTAAGAACACCTACATCACCGTACAAAACTTTAAAACTCCATAATAAACGTAATTAATTCGTACGAGTCCTTTGAACATCGTACGACAACTTAGGACATCTTACGACTCTTTATGCCACAACAGCAACTCGAAAAGAACATTAGTATAATGTAGGACGCCTTACAGCTCCTAAGAACACCTTACACCACCGTACGAAACATTAAAACTCCTTAATAAACCTAATGAATTTGTCTGAGTCCTTTGAACATCGTACGAAAACTTAGGGCATCTTACGACTCTTTATGCCACATTAGAACTCGAAATGAACATTAGTATAATGTAGTACGCCTTACAGCTCCTAAGAACACCTTACACCACCGTACGAAACGTTAAAACTCCATAATAAACCTAATGAATTCATCCGAGTCCTTTGAACATCGTACGAAAACTTAGGACATCTTACGACTCTTTATGCCACATTAGAACTCGAAATGAACATTAGTATAATGTAGTACGCCTTACAGCTCCTAAGAACACCTTACACCACCGTACGAAACGTTAAAACTCCATAATAAACCTAATGAATTCGTCCGAGTCCTTTGAACATCGTACGACAACTCAGGAGATGTTACGGCTCAGTATACAGCATTAGCAACATGAAAAGCACGTTAGAATAATTTAGGACGCGTTACAACTCCTTAGAACACCTTACATCACCGTACAAAACTTTAAAACTCCATAATAAACCTAATTAATTCGTACGAGTCCTCTGAACATCGTACGACAACTTAGGAAATCTTACGACTCTTTATGCCACATTAGCAACATGAAAAGCACATTAGAATAATGTAGGACGCGTTACAACTCCTAAGAACACCTTACATCACCGTACAAAACTTTAAAACTCCATAATAAACGTAATTAATTCGTAAGAGTCCTTTGAACATCGTACGACAACTTAGGACATCTTACGACTCTTTATGCCACATCAGCAACTCGAAAAGAACATTAGTCTAATGTAGGACGCCTTACAGCTCCTAAGAACACCTTACACCACCGTACGAAACATTAAAACTCCTTAATAAACCTAATGAATTTGTCTGAGTCCTTTGAACATCGTACGAAAACTTAGGACATCTTACGACTCTTTATGCCACATTAGAACTCGAAATGAACATTAGTATAATGTTGTACGCCTTACAGCTCCTAAGAACACCTTACACCACCGTACGGAACGTTAAAACTCCATAATAAACCTAATGAATTCGTCCGAGTCCTTCGAACATCGTACGAGAACTCAGGAGATGTTACGGCTCAGTATACGGCACTAGCAACATGAAAAGCACATTAGAATAATTTAGGACGCGTTACAACTCCTAAGAACACCTTACATCACCGTACAAAACTTTAAAACTCCATAATAAACCTAATTAATTCATACGAGTCCTCTGAACATCGTACGACAACTTAGGAAATCTTACGACTCTTTATGCCACATTAGCAACATGAAAAGCACATTAGAATAATGTAGGACGCGTTACAACTCCTAAGAACACCTACATCACCGTACAAAACTTTAAAACTCCATAATAAACGTAATTAATTCGTACGAGTCCTTTGAACATCGTACGACAACTTAGGACATCTTACGACTCTTTATGCCACAACAGCAACTCGAAAAGAACATTAGTATAATGTAGGACGCCTTACAGCTCCTAAGAACACCTTACACCACCGTACGAAACATTAAAACTCCTTAATAAACCTAATGAATTTGTCTGAGTCCTTTGAACATCGTACGACAACTTAGGACATCTTACGACTCTTTATGCCACATCAGCAACTCGAAAAGAACATTAGTATAATGTAGGACGCCTTACAGCTCCTAAGAACACCTTACACCACCGTACGAAACATTAAAACTCCTTAATAAACCTAATGAATTTGTCTGAGTCCTTGGAACATCGTACGAAAACTTAGGGCATCTTACGACTCTTTATGCCACATTAGAACTCGAAATGAACATTAGTATAATGTAGTACGCCTTACAGCTCCTAAGAACACCTTACACCACCGTACGAAACGTTAAAACTCCATAATAAACCTAATGAATTCATCCGAGTCCTTTGAACATCGTACGAAAACTTAGGACATCTTACGACTCTTTATGCCACATTAGAACTCGAAATGAACATTAGTATAATGTAGTACGCCTTACAGCTCCTAAGAACACCTTACACCACCGTACGAAACGTTAAAACTCCATAATAAACCTAATGAATTCGTCCGAGTCCTTTGAACATCGTACGACAACTCAGGAGATGTTACGGCTCAGTATACAGCATTAGCAACATGAAAAGCACGTTAGAATAATTTAGGACGCGTTACAACTCCTAAGAACACCTTACATCACCGTACAAAACTTTAAAACTCCATAATAAACCTAATTAATTCGTACGAGTCCTCTGAACATCGTACGACAACTTAGGAAATCTTACGACTCTTTATGCCACATTAGCAACATGAAAAGCACATTAGAATAATGTAGGACGCGTTACAACTCCTAAGAACACCTTACATCACCGTACAAAACTTTAAAACTCCATAATAAACGTAATTAATTCGTAAGAGTCCTTTGAACATCGTACGACAACTTAGGACATCTTACGACTCTTTATGCCACATCAGCAACTCGAAAAGAACCTTAGTCTAATGTAGGACGCCTTACAGCTCCTAAGAACACCTTACACCACCGTACGAAACATTAAAACTCCTTAATAAACCTAATGAATTTGTCTGAGTCCTTTGAACATCGTACGAAAACTTAGGACATCTTACGACTCTTTATGCCACATTAGAACTCGAAATGAACATTAGTATAATGTTGTACGCCTTACAGCTCCTAAGAACACCTTACACCACCGTACGGAACGTTAAAACTCCATAATAAACCTAATGAATTCGTCCGAGTCCTTCGAACATCGTACGAGAACTCAGGAGATGTTACGGCTCAGTATACGGCACTAGCAACATGAAAAGCACATTAGAATAATTTAGGACGCGTTACAACTCCTAAGAACACCTTACATCACCGTACAAAACTTTAAAACTCCATAATAAACCTAATTAATTCATACGAGTCCTCTGAACATCGTACGACAACTTAGGAAATCTTACGACTCTTTATGCCACATTAGCAACATGAAAAGCACATTAGAATAATGTAGGACGCGTTACAACTCCTAAGAACACCTACATCACCGTACAAAACTTTAAAACTCCATAATAAACGTAATTAATTCGTACGAGTCCTTTGAACATCGTACGACAACTTAGGACATCTTACGACTCTTTATGCCACAACAGCAACTCGAAAAGAACATTAGTATAATGTAGGACGCCTTACAGCTCCTAAGAACACCTTACACCACCGTACGAAACATTAAAACTCCTTAATAAACCTAATGAATTTGTCTGAGTCCTTTGAACATCGTACGAAAACTTAGGGCATCTTACGACTCTTTATGCCACATTAGAACTCGAAATGAACATTAGTATAATGTAGTACGCCTTACAGCTCCTAAGAACACCTTACACCACCGTACGAAACGTTAAAACTCCATAATAAACCTAATGAATTCATCCGAGTCCTTTGAACATCGTACGAAAACTTAGGACATCTTACGACTCTTTATGCCACATTAGAACTCGAAATGAACATTAGTATAATGTAGTACGCCTTACAGCTCCTAAGAACACCTTACACCACCGTACGAAACGTTAAAACTCCATAATAAACCTAATGAATTCGTCCGAGTCCTTTGAACATCGTACGACAACTCAGGAGATGTTACGGCTCAGTATACAGCATTAGCAACATGAAAAGCACGTTAGAATAATTTAGGACGCGTTACAACTCCTTAGAACACCTTACATCACCGTACAAAACTTTAAAACTCCATAATAAACCTAATTAATTCGTACGAGTCCTCTGAACATCGTACGACAACTTAGGAAATCTTACGACTCTTTATGCCACATTAGCAACATGAAAAGCACATTAGAATAATGTAGGACGCGTTACAACTCCTAAGAACACCTTACATCACCGTACAAAACTTTAAAACTCCATAATAAACGTAATTAATTCGTAAGAGTCCTTTGAACATCGTACGACAACTTAGGACATCTTACGACTCTTTATGCCACATCAGCAACTCGAAAAGAACATTAGTCTAATGTAGGACGCCTTACAGCTCCTAAGAACACCTTACACCACCGTACGAAACATTAAAACTCCTTAATAAACCTAATGAATTTGTCTGAGTCCTTTGAACATCGTACGAAAACTTAGGACATCTTACGACTCTTTATGCCACATTAGAACTCGAAATGAACATTAGTATAATGTTGTACGCCTTACAGCTCCTAAGAACACCTTACACCACCGTACGGAACGTTAAAACTCCATAATAAACCTAATGAATTCGTCCGAGTCCTTCGAACATCGTACGAGAACTCAGGAGATGTTACGGCTCAGTATACGGCACTAGCAACATGAAAAGCACATTAGAATAATTTAGGACGCGTTACAACTCCTAAGAACACCTTACATCACCGTACAAAACTTTAAAACTCCATAATAAACCTAATTAATTCATACGAGTCCTCTGAACATCGTACGACAACTTAGGAAATCTTACGACTCTTTATGCCACATTAGCAACATGAAAAGCACATTAGAATAATGTAGGACGCGTTACAACTCCTAAGAACACCTACATCACCGTACAAAACTTTAAAACTCCATAATAAACGTAATTAATTCGTACGAGTCCTTTGAACATCGTACGACAACTTAGGACATCTTACGACTCTTTATGCCACAACAGCAACTCGAAAAGAACATTAGTATAATGTAGGACGCCTTACAGCTCCTAAGAACACCTTACACCACCGTACGAAACATTAAAACTCCTTAATAAACCTAATGAATTTGTCTGAGTCCTTTGAACATCGTACGAAAACTTAGGGCATCTTACGACTCTTTATGCCACATTAGAACTCGAAATGAACATTAGTATAATGTAGTACGCCTTACAGCTCCTAAGAACACCTTACACCACCGTACGAAACGTTAAAACTCCATAATAAACCTAATGAATTCGTCCGAGTCCTTTGAACATCGTACGAAAACTTAGGACATCTTACGACTCTTTATGCCACATTAGAACTCGAAATGAACATTAGTATAATGTAGTACGCCTTACAGCTCCTAAGAACACCTTACACCACCGTACGAAATGTTAAAACTCCATAATAAACCTAATGAATTCGTACGAGTCCTTTGAACATCGTACGACAACTCAATAGATGTTACGGCTCAGTATACAGCATTAGCAACATGAAAAGCACGTTAGAATAATTTAGGACGCGTTACAACTCCTAAGAACACCTTACATCACCGTACAAAACTTTAAAACTCCATAATAAACCTAATTAATTCGTACGAGTCCTCTGAACATCGTACGACAACTTAGGAAATCTTACGACTCTTTATGCCACATTAGCAACATGAAAAGCACATTAGAATAATGTAGGACGCGTTACAACTCCTAAGAACACCTTACATCACCGTACAAAACTTTAAAACTCCATAATAAACGTAATTAATTCGTAAGAGTCCTTTGAACATCGTACGACAACTTAGGACATCTTACGACTCTTTATGCCACATCAGCAACTCGAAAAGAACATTAGTATAATGTAGGACGCCTTACAGCTCCTAAGAACACCTTACACCACCGTACGAAACATTAAAACTCCTTAATAAACCTAATGAATTTGTCTGAGTCCTTTGAACATCGTACGAAAACTTAGGACATCTTACGACTCTTTATGCCACATTAGAACTCGAAATGAACATTAGTATAATGTAGTACGCCTTACAGCTCCTAAGAACACCTTACACCACCGTACGGAACGTTAAAACTCCAAAATAAACCTAATGAATTCGTCCGAGTCCTTTGAACATCGTACGAGAACTCAGGAGATGTTACGGCTCAGTATACGGCACTAGCAACATGAAAAGCACATTAGAATAATTTAGGACGCGTTACAACTCCTAAGAACACCTTACATCACCGTACAAAACTTTAAAACTCCATAATAAACCTAATTAATTCATACGAGTCCTCTGAACATCGTACGACAACTTAGGAAATCTTACGACTCTTTATGCCACATTAGCAACATGAAAAGCACATTAGAATAATGTAGGACGCGTTACAACTCCTAAGAACACCTACATCACCGTACAAAACTTTAAAACTCCATAATAAACGTAATTAATTCGTACGAGTCCTTTGAACATCGTACGACAACTTAGGACATCTTACGACTCTTTATGCCACAACAGCAACTCGAAAAGAACATTAGTATAATGTAGGACGCCTTACAGCTCCTAAGAACACCTTACACCACCGTACGAAACATTAAAACTCCTTAATAAACCTAATGAATTTGTCTGAGTCCTTTGAACATCGTACGAAAACTTAGGACATCTTACGACTCTTTATGCCACATCAGCAACTCGAAAAGAACATTAGTATAATGTAGGACGCCTTACAGCTCCTAAGAACACCTTACACCACCGTACGAAACATTCAAACTCCTTAATAAACCTAATGAATTTGTCTGAGTCCTTTGAACATCGTACGAAAACTTAGGGCATCTTACGACTCTTTATGCCACATTAGAACTCGAAATTAACATTAGTATAATGTAGTACGCCTTACAGCTCCTAAGAACACCTTACACCACCGTACGAAACGTTAAAACTCCATAATAAACCTAATGAATTCGTCCGAGTCCTTTGAACATCGTACGAAAACTTAGGACATCTTACGACTCTTTATGCCACATTAGAACTCGAAATGAACATTAGTATAATGTAGTACGCCTTACAGCTCCTAAGAACACCTTACACCACCGTACGGAACGTTAAAACTCCATAATAAACCTAATGAATTCGTCCGAGTCCTTCGAACATCGTACGAGAACTCAGGAGATGTTACGGCTCAGTATACGGCACTAGCAACATGAAAAGCACGTTAGAATAATTTAGGACGCGTTACAACTCCTAAGAACACCTTACATCACCGTACAAAACTTTAAAACTCCATAATAAACCTAATTAATTCGTACGAGTCCTCTGAACATCGTACGACAACTTAGGAAATCTTACGACTCTTTATGCCACATTAGCAACATGAAAAGCACATTAGAATAATGTAGGACGCGTTACAACTCCTAAGAACACCTTACATCACCGTACAAAACTTTAAAACTCCATAATAAACATAATTAATTCGTAAGAGTCCTTTGAACATCGTACGACAACTTAGGACATCTTACGACTCTTTATGCCACATCAGCAACTCGAAAAGAACATTAGTATAATGTAGGACGCCTTACAGCTCCTAAGAACACCTTACACCACCGTACGAAACATTAAAACTCCTTAATAAACCTAATGAATTTGTCTGAGTCCTTGGAACATCGTACGAAAACTTAGGGCATCTTACGACTCTTTATGCCACATTAGAACTCGAAATGAACATTAGTATAATGTAGTACGCCTTACAGCTCCTAAGAACACCTTACACCACCGTACGAAACGTTAAAACTCCATAATAAACCTAATGAATTCGTCCGAGTCCTTTGAACATCGTACGAAAACTTAGGACATCTTACGACTCTTTATGCCACATTAGAACTCGAAATGAACATTTGTATAATGTAGTACGCCTTACAGCTCCTAAGAACACCTTACACCACCGTACGAAACGTTAAAACTCCATAATAAACCTAATGAATTCGTCCGAGTCCTTTGAACATCGTACGACAACTCAGGAGATGTTACGGCTCAGTATACAGCATTAGCAACATGAAAAGCACGTTAGAATAATTTAGGACGCGTTACAACTCCTAAGAACACCTTACATCACCGTACAAAACTTTAAAACTCCATAATAAACCTAATTAATTCGTACGAGTCCTCTGAACATCGTACGACAACTTAGGAAATCTTACGACTCTTTATGCCACATTAGCAACATGAAAAGCACATTAGAATAATGTAGGACGCGTTACAACTCCTAAGAACACCTTACATCACCGTACAAAACTTTAAAACTCCATAATAAACGTAATTAATTCGTAAGAGTCCTTTGAACATCGTACGAAAACTTAGGACATCTTACGACTCTTTATGCCACATTAGAACTCGAAATGAACATTAGTATAATGTAGTACGCCTTACAGCTCCTAAGAACACCTTACACCACCGTACGGAACGTTAAAACTCCATAATAAACCTAATGAATTCGTCCGAGTCCTTCGAACATCGTACGAGAACTCAGGAGATGTTACGGCTCAGTATACGGCACTAGCAACATGAAAAGCACGTTAGAATAATTTAGGACGCGTTACAACTCCTAAGAACACCTTACATCACCGTACAAAACTTTAAAACTCCATAATAAACCTAATTAATTCGTACGAGTCCTCTGAACATCGTACGACAACTTAGGAAATCTTACGACTCTTTATGCCACATTAGCAACATGAAAAGCACATTAGAATAATGTAGGACGCGTTACAACTCCTAAGAACACCTTACATCACCGTACAAAACTTTAAAACTCCATAATAAACGTAATTAATTCGTAAGAGTCCTTTGAACATCGTACGACAACTTAGGACATCTTACGACTCTTTATGCCACATCAGCAACTCGAAAAGAACATTAGTATAATGTAGGACGCCTTACAGCTCCTAAGAACACCTTACACCACCGTACGAAACATTAAAACTCCTTAATAAACCTAATGAATTTGTCTGAGTCCTTGGAACATCGTACGAAAACTTAGGGCATCTTACGACTCTTTATGCCACATTAGAACTCGAAATGAACATTAGTATAATGTAGTACGCCTTACAGCTCCTAAGAACACCTTACACCACCGTACGAAACGTTAAAACTCCATAATAAACCTAATGAATTCGTCCGAGTCCTTTGAACATCGTACGAAAACTTAGGACATCTTACGACTCTTTATGCCACATTAGAACTCGAAATGAACATTAGTATAATGTAGTACGCCTTACAGCTCCTAAGAACACCTTACACCACCGTACGAAACGTTAAAACTCCATAATAAACCTAATGAATTCGTCCGAGTCCTTTGAACATCGTACGACAACTCAGGAGATGTTACGGCTCAGTATACAGCATTAGCAACATGAAAAGCACGTTAGAATAATTTAGGACGCGTTACAACTCCTAAGAACACCTTACATCACCGTACAGAACTTTAAAACTCCATAATAAACCTAATTAATTCGTACGAGTCCTCTGAACATCGTACGACAACTTAGGAAATCTTACGACTCTTTATGCCACATTAGCAACATGAAAAGCACATTAGAATAATGTAGGACGCGTTACAACTCCTAAGAACACCTTACATCACCGTACAAAACTTTAAAACTCCATAATAAACGTAATTAATTCGTAAGAGTCCTTTGAACATCGTACGACAACTTAGGACATCTTACGACTCTTTATGCCACATCAGCAACTCGAAAAGAACATTAGTATAATGTAGGACGCCTTACAGCTCCTAAGAACACCTTACACCACCGTACGAAACATTAAAACTCCTTAATAAACCTAATGAATTTGTCTGAGTCCTTTGAACATCGTACGAAAACTTAGGACATCTTACGACTCTTTATGCCACATTAGAACTCGAAATGAACATTAGTATAATGTAGTACGCCTTACAGCTCCTAAGAACACCTTACACCACCGTACGGAACGTTAAAACTCCATAATAAACCTAATGAATTCGTCCGAGTCCTTCGAACATCGTACGAGAACTCAGGAGATGTTACGGCTCAGTATACGGCACTAGCAACATGAAAAGCACATTAGAATAATTTAGGACGCGTTACAACTCCTAAGAACACCTTACATCACCGTACAAAACTTTAAAACTCCATAATAAACCTAATTAATTCATACGAGTCCTCTGAACATCGTACGACAACTTAGGAAATCTTACGACTCTTTATGCCACATTAGCAACATGAAAAGCACATTAGAATAATGTAGGACGCGTTACAACTCCTAAGAACACCTACATCACCGTACAAAACTTTAAAACTCCATAATAAACGTAATTAATTCGTACGAGTCCTTTGAACATCGTACGACAACTTAGGACATCTTACGACTCTTTATGCCACAACAGCAACTCGAAAAGAACATTAGTATAATGTAGGACGCCTTACAGCTCCTAAGAACACCTTACACCACCGTACGAAACATTAAAACTCCTTAATAAACCTAATGAATTTGTCTGAGTCCTTTGAACATCGTACGAAAACTTAGGGCATCTTACGACTCTTTATGCCACATTAGAACTCGAAATGAACATTAGTATAATGTAGTACGCCTTACAGCTCCTAAGAACACCTTACACCACCGTACGAAACGTTAAAACTCCATAATAAACCTAATGAATTCGTCCGAGTCCTTTGAACATCGTACGAAAACTTAGGACATCTTACGACTCTTTATGCCACATTAGAACTCGAAATGAACATTAGTATAATGTAGTACGCCTTACAGCTCCTAAGAACACCTTACACCACCGTACGAAACGTTAAAACTCCATAATAAACCTAATGAATTCGTCCGAGTCCTTTGAACATCGTACGACAACTCAGGAGATGTTACGGCTCAGTATACAGCATTAGCAACATGAAAAGCACGTTAGAATAATTTAGGACGCGTTACAACTCCTAAGAACACCTTACATCACCGTACAGAACTTTAAAACTCCATAATAAACCTAATTAATTCGTACGAGTCCTCTGAACATCGTACGACAACTTAGGAAATCTTACGACTCTTTATGCCACATTAGCAACATGAAAAGCACATTAGAATAATGTAGGACGCGTTACAACTCCTAAGAACACCTTACATCACCGTACAAAACTTTAAAACTCCATAATAAACGTAATTAATTCGTAAGAGTCCTTTGAACATCGTACGACAACTTAGGACATCTTACGACTCTTTATGCCACATCAGCAACTCGAAAAGAACATTAGTATAATGTAGGACGCCTTACAGCTCCTAAGAACACCTTACACCACCGTACGAAACATTAAAACTCTTAATAAACCTAATGAATTTGTCTGAGTCCTTTGAACATCGTACGAAAACTTAGGACATCTTACGACTCTTTATGCCACATTAGAACTCGAAATGAACATTAGTATAATGTAGTACGCCTTACAGCTCCTAAGAACACCTTACACCACCGTACGGAACGTTAAAACTCCATAATAAACCTAATGAATTCGTCCGAGTCCTTCGAACATCGTACGAGAACTCAGGAGATGTTACGGCTCAGTATACGGCACTAGCAACATGAAAAGCACATTAGAATAATTTAGGACGCGTTACAACTCCTAAGAACACCTTACATCACCGTACAAAACTTTAAAACTCCATAATAAACCTAATTAATTCATACGAGTCCTCTGAACATCGTACGACAACTTAGGAAATCTTACGACTCTTTATGCCACATTAGCAACATGAAAAGCACAATAGAATAATGTAGGACGCGTTACAACTCCTAAGAACACCTACATCACCGTACAAAACTTTAAAACTCCATAATAAACGTAATTAATTCGTACGAGTCCTTTGAACATCGTACGACAACTTAGGACATCTTACGACTCTTTATGCCACAACAGCAACTCGAAAAGAACATTAGTATAATGTAGGACGCCTTACAGCTCCTAAGAACACCTTACACCACCGTACGAAACATTAAAACTCCTTAATAAACCTAATGAATTTGTCTGAGTCCTTTGAACATCGTACGAAAACTTAGGGCATCTTACGACTCTTTATGCCACATTAGAACTCGAAATGAACATTAGTATAATGTAGTACGCCTTACAGCTCCTAAGAACACCTTACACCACCGTACGAAACGTTAAAACTCCATAATAAACCTAATGAATTCGTCCGAGTCCTTTGAACATCGTACGAAAACTTAGGACATCTTACGACTCTTTATGCCACATTAGAACTCGAAATGAACATTAGTATAATGTAGTACGCCTTACAGCTCCTAAGAACACCTTACACCACCGTACGAAACGTTAAAACTCCATAATAAACCTAATGAATTCGTCCGAGTCCTTTGAACATCGTACGACAACTCAAGAGATGTTACGGCTCAGTATACAGCATTAGCAACATGAAAAGCACGTTAGAATAATTTAGGACGCGTTACAACTCCTAAGAACACCTTACATCACCGTACAAAACTTTAAAACTCCATAATAAACGTAATTAATTCGTAAGAGTCCTTTGAACATCGTACGACAACTTAGGACATCTTACGACTCTTTATGCCACATCAGCAACTCGAAAAGAACATTAGTATAATGTAGGACGCCTTACAGCTCCTAAGAACACCTTACACCACCGTACGAAACATTAAAATTCCTTAATAAACCTAATGAATTTGTCTGAGTCCTTGGAACATCGTACGAAAACTTAGGGCATCTTACGACTCTTTATGCCACATTAGAACTCGAAATGAACATTAGTATAATGTAGTACGCCTTACAGCTCCTAAGAACACCTTACACCACCGTACGAAACGTTAAAACTCCATAATAAACCTAATGAATTCGTCCGAGTCCTTTGAACATCGTACGAAAACTTAGGACATCTTACGACTCTTTATGCCACATTAGAACTCGAAATGAACATTAGTATAATGTAGTACGCCTTACAGCTCCTAAGAACACCTTACACCACCGTACGAAACGTTAAAACTCCATAATAAACCTAATGAATTCGTCCGAGTCCTTTGAACATCGTACGACAACTCAGGAGATGTTACGGCTCAGTATACAGCATTAGCAACATGAAAAGCACGTTAGAATAATTTAGGACGCGTTACAACTCCTAAGAACACCTTACATCACCGTACAGAACTTTAAAACTCCATAATAAACCTAATTAATTCGTACGAGTCCTCTGAACATCGTACGACAACTTAGGAAATCTTACGACTCTTTATGCCACATTAGCAACATGAAAAGCACATTAGAATAATGTAGGACGCGTTACAACTCCTAAGAACACCTTACATCACCGTACAAAACTTTAAAACTCCATAATAAACGTAATTAATTCGTAAGAGTCCTTTGAACATCGTACGACAACTTAGGACATCTTACGACTCTTTATGCCACATCAGCAACTCGAAAAGAACATTAGTATAATGTAGGACGCCTTACAGCTCCTAAGAACACCTTACACCACCGTACGAAACATTAAAACTCCTTAATAAACCTAATGAATTTGTCTGAGTCCTTTGAACATCGTACGAAAACTTAGGACATCTTACGACTCTTTATGCCACATTAGAACTCGAAATGAACATTAGTATAATGTAGTACGCCTTACAGCTCCTAAGAACACCTTACACCACCGTACGGAACGTTAAAACTCCATAATAAACCTAATGAATTCGTCCGAGTCCTTCGAACATCGTACGAGAACTCAGGAGATGTTACGGCTCAGTATACGGCACTAGCAACATGAAAAGCACATTAGAATAATTTAGGACGCGTTACAACTCCTAAGAACACCTTACATCACCGTACAAAACTTTAAAACTCCATAATAAACCTAATTAATTCATACGAGTCCTCTGAACATCGTACGACAACTTAGGAAATCTTACGACTCTTTATGCCACATTAGCAACATGAAAAGCACATTAGAATAATGTAGGACGCGTTACAACTCCTAAGAACACCTACATCACCGTACAAAACTTTAAAACTCCATAATAAACGTAATTAATTCGTACGAGTCCTTTGAACATCGTACGACAACTTAGGACATCATACGACTCTTTATGCCACAACAGCAACTCGAAAAGAACATTAGTATAATGTAGGACGCCTTACAGCTCCTAAGAACACCTTACACCACCGTACGAAACATTAAAACTCCTTAATAAACCTAATGAATTTGTCTGAGTCCTTTGAACATCGTACGAAAACTTAGGGCATCTTACGACTCTTTATGCCACATTAGAACTCGAAATGAACATTAGTATAATGTAGTACGCCTTACAGCTCCTAAGAACACCTTACACCACCGTACGAAACGTTAAAACTCCATAATAAACCTAATGAATTCGTCCGAGTCCTTTGAACATCGTACGAAAACTTAGGACATCTTACGACTCTTTATGCCACATTAGAACTCGAAATGAACATTAGTATAATGTAGTACGCCTTACAGCTCCTAAGAACACCTTACACCACCGTACGAAACGTTAAAACTCCATAATAAACCTAATGAATTCGTCCGAGTCCTTTGAACATCGTACGACAACTCAGGAGATGTTACGGCTCAGTATACAGCATTAGCAACATGAAAAGCACGTTAGAATAATTTAGGACGCGTTACAACTCCTAAGAACACCTTACATCACCGTACAGAACTTTAAAACTCCATAATAAACCTAATTAATTCGTACGAGTCCTCTGAACATCGTACGACAACTTAGGAAATCTTACGACTCTTTATGCCACATTAGCAACATGAAAAGCACATTAGAATAATGTAGGACGCGTTACAACTCCTAAGAACACCTTACATCACCGTACAAAACTTTAAAACTCCATAATAAACGTAATTAATTCGTAAGAGTCCTTTGAACATCGTACGACAACTTAGGACATCTTACGACTCTTTATGCCACATCAGCAACTCGAAAAGAACATTAGTATAATGTAGGACGCCTTACAGCTCCTAAGAACACCTTACACCACCGTACGAAACATTAAAACTCTTAATAAACCTAATGAATTTGTCTGAGTCCTTTGAACATCGTACGAAAACTTAGGACATCTTACGACTCTTTATGCCACATTAGAACTCGAAATGAACATTAGTATAATGTAGTACGCCTTACAGCTCCTAAGAACACCTTACACCACCGTACGGAACGTTAAAACTCCATAATAAACCTAATGAATTCGTCCGAGTCCTTCGAACATCGTACGAGAACTCAGGAGATGTTACGGCTCAGTATACGGCACTAGCAACATGAAAAGCACATTAGAATAATTTAGGACGCGTTACAACTCCTAAGAACACCTTACATCACCGTACAAAACTTTAAAACTCCATAATAAACCTAATTAATTCATACGAGTCCTCTGAACATCGTACGACAACTTAGGAAATCTTACGACTCTTTATGCCACATTAGCAACATGAAAAGCACATTAGAATAATGTAGGACGCGTTACAACTCCTAAGAACACCTACATCACCGTACAAAACTTTAAAACTCCATAATAAACGTAATTAATTCGTACGAGTCCTTTGAACATCGTACGACAACTTAGGACATCTTACGACTCTTTATGCCACAACAGCAACTCGAAAAGAACATTAGTATAATGTAGGACGCCTTACAGCTCCTAAGAACACCTTACACCACCGTACGAAACATTAAAACTCCTTAATAAACCTAATGAATTTGTCTGAGTCCTTTGAACATCGTACGAAAACTTAGGGCATCTTACGACTCTTTATGCCACATTAGAACTCGAAATGAACATTAGTATAATGTAGTACGCCTTACAGCTCCTAAGAACACCTTACACCACCGTACGAAACGTTAAAACTCCATAATAAACCTAATGAATTCGTCCGAGTCCTTTGAACATCGTACGAAAACTTAGGACATCTTACGACTCTTTATGCCACATTAGAACTCGAAATGAACATTAGTATAATGTAGTACGCCTTACAGCTCCTAAGAACACCTTACACCACCGTACGAAAAGTTAAAACTCCATAATAAACCTAATGAATTCGTCCGAGTCCTTTGAACATCGTACGACAACTCAAGAGATGTTACGGCTCAGTATACAGCATTAGCAACATGAAAAGCACGTTAGAATAATTTAGGACGCGTTACAACTCCTAAGAACACCTTACATCACCGTACAAAACTTTAAAACTCCATAATAAACCTAATTAATTCGTACGAGTCCTCTGAACATCGTACGACAACTTAGGAAATCTTACGACTCTTTATGCCACATTAGCAACATGAAAAGCACATTAGAATAATGTAGGACGCGTTACAACTCCTAAGAACACCTTACATCACCGTACAAAACTTTAAAACTCCATAATAAACGTAATTAATTCGTAAGAGTCCTTTGAACATCGTACGACAACTTAGGACATCTTACGACTCTTTATGCCACATTAGAACTCGAAATGAACATTAGTATAATGTAGTACGCCTTACAGCTCCTAAGAACACCTTACACCACCGTACGAAACGTTAAAACTCCATAATAAACCTAATGAATTCGTCCGAGTCCTTTGAACATCGTACGACAACTCAAGAGATGTTACGGCTCAGTATACAGCATTAGCAACATGAAAAGCACGTTAGAATAATTTAGGACGCGTTACAACTCCTAAGAACACCTTACATCACCGTACAAAACTTTAAAACTCCATAATAAACCTAATTAATTCGTACGAGTCCTCTGAACATCGTACGACAACTTAGGAAATCTTACGACTCTTTATGCCACATTAGCAACATGAAAAGCACATTAGAATAATGTAGGACGCGTTACAACTCCTAAGAACACCTTACATCACCGTACAAAACTTTAAAACTCCATAATAAACGTAATTAATTCGTAAGAGTCCTTTGAACATCGTACGACAACTTAGGACATCTTACGACTCTTTATGCCACATCAGCAACTCGAAAAGAACATTAGTATAATGTAGGACGCCTTACAGCTCCTAAGAACACCTTACACCACCGTACGAAACATTAAAACTCCTTAATAAACCTAATGAATTTGTCTGAGTCCTTGGAACATCGTACGAAAACTTAGGGCATCTTACGACTCTTTATGCCACATTAGAACTCGAAATGAACATTAGTATAATGTAGTACGCCTTACAGCTCCTAAGAACACCTTACACCACCGTACGAAACGTTAAAACTCCATAATAAACCTAATGAATTCGTCCGAGTCCTTTGAACATCGTACGAAAACTTAGGACATCTTACGACTCTTTATGCCACATTAGAACTCGAAATGAACATTAGTATAATGTAGTACGCCTTACAGCTCCTAAGAACACCTTACACCACCGTACGAAACGTTAAAACTCCATAATAAACCTAATGAATTCGTCCGAGTCCTTTGAACATCGTACGACAACTCAGGAGATGTTACGGCTCAGTATACAGCATTAGCAACATGAAAAGCACGTTAGAATAATTTAGGACGCGTTACAACTCCTAAGAACACCTTACATCACCGTACAAAACTTTAAAACTCCATAATAAACCTAATTAATTCGTACGAGTCCTCTGAACATCGTACGACAACTTAGGAAATCTTACGACTCTTTATGCCACATTAGCAACATGAAAAGCACATTAGAATAATGTAGGACGCGTTACAACTCCTAAGAACACCTTACATCACCGTACAAAACTTTAAAACTCCATAATAAACGTAATTAATTCGTAAGAGTCCTTTGAACATCGTACGACAACTTAGGACATCTTACGACTCTTTATGCCACATTAGAACTCGAAATGAACATTAGTATAATGTAGTACGCCTTACAGCTCCTAAGAACACCTTACACCACCGTACGAAACGTTAAAACTCCATAATAAACCTAATGAATTCGTCCGAGTCCTTTGAACATCGTACGACAACTCAAGAGATGTTACGGCTCAGTATACAGCATTAGCAACATGAAAAGCACGTTAGAATAATTTAGGACGCGTTACAACTCCTAAGAACACCTTACATCACCGTACAAAACTTTAAAACTCCATAATAAACCTAATTAATTCGTACGAGTCCTCTGAACATCGTACGACAACTTAGGAAATCTTACGACTCTTTATGCCACATTAGCAACATGAAAAGCACATTAGAATAATGTAGGACGCGTTACAACTCCTAAGAACACCTTACATCACCGTACAAAACTTTAAAACTCCATAATAAACGTAATTAATTCGTAAGAGTCCTTTGAACATCGTACGACAACTTAGGACATCTTACGACTCTTTATGCCACATCAGCAACTCGAAAAGAACATTAGTATAATGTAGGACGCCTTACAGCTCCTAAGAACACCTTACACCACCGTACGAAACATTAAAACTCCTTAATAAACCTAATGAATTTGTCTGAGTCCTTGGAACATCGTACGAAAACTTAGGGCATCTTACGACTCTTTATGCCACATTAGAACTCGAAATGAACATTAGTATAATGTAGTACGCCTTACAGCTCCTAAGAACACCTTACACCACCGTACGAAACGTTAAAACTCCATAATAAACCTAATGAATTCGTCCGAGTCCTTTGAACATCGTACGAAAACTTAGGACATCTTACGACTCTTTATGCCACATTAGAACTCGAAATGAACATTAGTATAATGTAGTACGCCTTACAGCTCCTAAGAACACCTTACACCACCGTACGAAACGTTAAAACTCCATAATAAACCTAATGAATTCGTCCGAGTCCTTTGAACATCGTACGACAACTCAAGAGATGTTACGGCTCAGTATACAGCATTAGCAACATGAAAAGCACGTTAGAATAATTTAGGACGCGTTACAACTCCTAAGAACACCTTACATCACCGTACAAAACTTTAAAACTCCATAATAAACCTAATTAATTCATACGAGTCCTCTGAACATCGTACGACAACTTAGGAAATCTTACGACTCTTTATGCCACATTAGCAACATGAAAAGCACATTAGAATAATGTAGGACGCGTTACAACTCCTAAGAACACCTACATCACCGTACAAAACTTTAAAACTCCATAATAAACGTAATTAATTCGTACGAGTCCTTTGAACATCGTACGACAACTTAGGACATCTTACGACTCTTTATGCCACAACAGCAACTCGAAAAGAACATTAGTATAATGTAGGACGCCTTACAGCTCCTAAGAACACCTTACACCACCGTACGAAACATTAAAACTCCTTAATAAACCTAATGAATTTGTCTGAGTCCTTTGAACATCGTACGAAAACTTAGGGCATCTTACGACTCTTTATGCCACATTAGAACTCGAAATGAACATTAGTATAATGTAGTACGCCTTACAGCTCCTAAGAACACCTTACACCACCGTACGAAACGTTAAAACTCCATAATAAACCTAATGAATTCGTCCGAGTCCTTTGAACATCGTACGAAAACTTAGGACATCTTACGACTCTTTATGCCACATTAGAACTCGAAATGAA
The DNA here is from genome assembly GCA_030867185.1 of Tagetes erecta. Lineage (NCBI taxonomy): Eukaryota > Viridiplantae > Streptophyta > Magnoliopsida > Asterales > Asteraceae > Tagetes > Tagetes erecta. The sequence goes on along the minus strand of CM061487.1, from coordinate 42,284,658 downwards.
CATTAGTATAATGTAGTACGCCTTACAGCTCCTAAGAACACCTTACACCACCGTACGAAACGTTAAAACTCCATAATAAACCTAATGAATTCGTCCGAGTCCTTTGAACATCGTACGACAACTCAAGAGATGTTACGGCTCAGTATACAGCATTAGCAACATGAAAAGCACGTTAGAATAATTTAGGACGCGTTACAACTCCTAAGAACACCTTACATCACCGTACAAAACTTTAAAACTCCATAATAAACCTAATTAATTCGTACGAGTCCTCTGAACATCGTACGACAACTTAGGAAATCTTACGACTCTTTATGCCACATTAGCAACATGAAAAGCACATTAGAATAATGTAGGACGCGTTACAACTCCTAAGAACACCTTACATCACCGTACAAAACTTTAAAACTCCATAATAAACGTAATTAATTCGTAAGAGTCCTTTGAACATCGTACGACAACTTAGGACATCTTACGACTCTTTATGCCACATTAGAACTCGAAATGAACATTAGTATAATGTAGTACGCCTTACAGCTCCTAAGAACACCTTACACCACCGTACGAAACGTTAAAACTCCATAATAAACCTAATGAATTCGTCCGAGTCCTTTGAACATCGTACGACAACTCAAGAGATGTTACGGCTCAGTATACAGCATTAGCAACATGAAAAGCACGTTAGAATAATTTAGGACGCGTTACAACTCCTAAGAACACCTTACATCACCGTACAAAACTTTAAAACTCCATAATAAACCTAATTAATTCGTACGAGTCCTCTGAACATCGTACGACAACTTAGGAAATCTTACGACTCTTTATGCCACATTAGCAACATGAAAAGCACATTAGAATAATGTAGGACGCGTTACAACTCCTAAGAACACCTTACATCACCGTACAAAACTTTAAAACTCCATAATAAACGTAATTAATTCGTAAGAGTCCTTTGAACATCGTACGACAACTTAGGACATCTTACGACTCTTTATGCCACATCAGCAACTCGAAAAGAACATTAGTATAATGTAGGACGCCTTACAGCTCCTAAGAACACCTTACACCACCGTACGAAACATTAAAACTCCTTAATAAACCTAATGAATTTGTCTGAGTCCTTGGAACATCGTACGAAAACTTAGGGCATCTTACGACTCTTTATGCCACATTAGAACTCGAAATGAACATTAGTATAATGTAGTACGCCTTACAGCTCCTAAGAACACCTTACACCACCGTACGAAACGTTAAAACTCCATAATAAACCTAATGAATTCGTCCGAGTCCTTTGAACATCGTACGAAAACTTAGGACATCTTACGACTCTTTATGCCACATTAGAACTCGAAATGAACATTAGTATAATGTAGTACGCCTTACAGCTCCTAAGAACACCTTACACCACCGTACGAAACGTTAAAACTCCATAATAAACCTAATGAATTCGTCCGAGTCCTTTGAACATCGTACGACAACTCAGGAGATGTTACGGCTCAGTATACAGCATTAGCAACATGAAAAGCACGTTAGAATAATTTAGGACGCGTTACAACTCCTAAGAACACCTTACATCACCGTACAAAACTTTAAAACTCCATAATAAACCTAATTAATTCGTACGAGTCCTCTGAACATCGTACGACAACTTAGGAAATCTTACGACTCTTTATGCCACATTAGCAACATGAAAAGCACATTAGAATAATGTAGGACGCGTTACAACTCCTAAGAACACCTTACATCACCGTACAAAACTTTAAAACTCCATAATAAACGTAATTAATTCGTAAGAGTCCTTTGAACATCGTACGACAACTTAGGACATCTTACGACTCTTTATGCCACATCAGCTACTCGAAAAGAACATTAGTATAATGTAGGACGCCTTACAGCTCCTAAGAACACCTTACACCACCGTACGAAACATTAAAACTCCTTAATAAACCTAATGAATTTGTCTGAGTCCTTTGAACATCGTACGAAAACTTAGGGCATCTTACGACTCTTTATGCCACATTAGAACTCGAAATGAACATTAGTATAATGTAGTACGCCTTACAGCTCCTAAGAACACCTTACACCACCGTACGAAACGTTAAAACTCCATAATAAACCTAATGAATTCGTCCGAGTCCTTTGAACATCGTACGAAAACTTAGGACATCTTACGACTCTTTATGCCACATTAGAACTCGAAATGAACATTAGTATAATGTAGTACGCCTTACAGCTCCTAAGAACACCTTACACCACCGTACGAAACGTTAAAACTCCATAATAAACCTAATGAATTCGTCCGAGTCCTTTGAACATCGTACGACAACTCAAGAGATGTTACGGCTCAGTATACAGCATTAGCAACATGAAAAGCACGTTAGAATAATTTAGGACGCGTTACAACTCCTAAGAACACCTTACATCACCGTACAAAACTTTAAAACTCCATAATAAACCTAATTAATTCGTACGAGTCCTCTGAACATCGTACGACAACTTAGGAAATCTTACGACTCTTTATGCCACATTAGCAACATGAAAAGCACATTAGAATAATGTAGGACGCGTTACAACTCCTAAGAACACCTTACATCACCGTACAAAACTTTAAAACTCCATAATAAACGTAATTAATTCGTAAGAGTCCTTTGAACATCGTACGACAACTTAGGACATCTTACGACTCTTTATGCCACATCAGCAACTCGAAAAGAACATTAGTATAATGTAGGACGCCTTACAGCTCCTAAGAACACCTTACACCACCGTACGAAACATTAAAACTCCTTAATAAACCTAATGAATTTGTCTGAGTCCTTTGAACATCGTACGAAAACTTAGGACATCTTACGACTCTTTATGCCACATTAGAACTCGAAATGAACATTAGTATAATGTAGTACGCCTTACAGCTCCTAAGAACACCTTACACCACCGTACGAAACGTTAAAACTCCATAATAAACCTAATGAATTCGTCCGAGTCCTTTGAACATCGTACGAAAACTTAGGACATCTTACGACTCTTTATGCCACATTAGAACTCGAAATGAACATTAGTATAATGTAGTACGCCTTACAGCTCCTAAGAACACCTTACACCACCGTACGAAACGTTAAAACTCCATAATAAACCTAATGAATTCGTCTGAGTCCTTTGAACATCGTACGATAACTCAGGAGATGTTACGGCTCAGTATACGGCACTAGCAACATGAAAAGCACATTAGAATAATGTAGGACGCGTTACAACTCCTAAGAACACCTTACATCACCGTACAAAACTTTAAAACTCCATAATAAACCAAATTAATTCGTACGAGTCCTTTGAACATCGTACGACAACTCAGGAGATGTTACGGCTCAGTATACGACACTAGCAACATGAAAAGCACGTTAGAATAATTTAGGACGCGTTACAACTCCTAAGAACACCTTACATCACCGTACAAAACTTTAAAACTCCATAATAAACCTAATTAATTCGTACGAGTCCTCTGAACATCGTACGACAACTTAGGAAATCTTACGACTCTTTATGCCACATTAGCAACATGAAAAGCACATTAGAATAATGTAGGACGCGTTACAACTCCTAAGAACACCTTACATCACCGTACAAAACTTTAAAACTCCATAATAAACGTAATTAATTCGTAAGAGTCCTTTGAACATCGTACGACAACTTAGGACATCTTACGACTCTTTATGCCACATCAGCAACTCGAAAAGAACATTAGTATAATGTAGGACGCCTTACAGCTCCTAAGAACACCTTACACCACCGTACGAAACATTAAAACTCCTTAATAAACCTAATGAATTTGTCTGAGTCCTTGGAACATCGTACGAAAACTTAGGGCATCTTACGACTCTTTATGCCACATTAGAACTCGAAATGAACATTAGTATAATGTAGTACGCCTTACAGCTCCTAAGAACACCTTACACCACCGTACGAAACGTTAAAACTCCATAATAAACCTAATGAATTCGTCCGAGTCCTTTGAACATCGTACGAAAACTTAGGACATCTTACGACTCTTTATGCCACATTAGAACTCGAAATGAACATTAGTATAATGTAGTACGCCTTACAGCTCCTAAGAACACCTTACACCACCGTACGAAACGTTAAAACTCCATAATAAACCTAATGAATTCGTCCGAGTCCTTTGAACATCGTACGACAACTCAGGAGATGTTACGGCTCAGTATACAGCATTAGCAACATGAAAAGCACGTTAGAATAATTTAGGACGCGTTACAACTCCTAAGAACACCTTACATCACCGTACAAAACTTTAAAACTCCATAATAAACCTAATTAATTCGTACGAGTCCTCTGAACATCGTACGACAACTTAGGAAATCTTACGACTCTTTATGCCACATTAGCAACATGAAAAGCACATTAGAATAATGTAGGACGCGTTACAACTCCTAAGAACACCTTACATCACCGTACAAAACTTTAAAACTCCATAATAAACGTAATTAATTCGTAAGAGTCCTTTGAACATCGTACGACAACTTAGGACATCTTACGACTCTTTATGCCACATCAGCAACTCGAAAAGAACATTAGTATAATGTAGGACGCCTTACAGCTCCTAAGAACACCTTACACCACCGTACGAAACATTAAAACTCCTTAATAAACCTAATGAATTTGTCTGAGTCCTTTGAACATCGTACGAAAACTTAGGACATCTTACGACTCTTTATGCCACATTAGAACTCGAAATGAACATTAGTATAATGTAGTACGCCTTACAGCTCCTAAGAACACCTTACACCACCGTACGAAACGTTAAAACTCCATAATAAACCTAATGAATTCGTCCGAGTCCTTTGAACATCGTACGAAAACTTAGGACATCTTACGACTCTTTATGCCACATTAGAACTCGAAATGAACATTAGTATAATGTAGTACGCCTTACAGCTCCTAAGAACACCTTACACCACCGTACGAAACGTTAAAACTCCATAATAAACCTAATGAATTCGTCCGAGTCCTTTGAACATCGTACGAAAACTTAGGACATCTTACGACTCTTTATGCCACATTAGAACTCGAAATGAACATTAGTATAATGTAGTACGCCTTACAGCTCCTAAGAACACCTTACACCACCGTACGAAACGTTAAAACTCCATAATAAACCTAATGAATTCGTCCGAGTCCTTTGAACATCGTACGACAACTCAGGAGATGTTACGGCTCAGTATACAGCATTAGCAACATGAAAAGCACGTTAGAATAATTTAGGACGCGTTACAACTCCTAAGAACACCTTACATCACCGTACAAAACTTTAAAACTCCATAATAAACCTAATTAATTCGTACGAGTCCTCTGAACATCGTACGACAACTTAGGAAATCTTACGACTCTTTATGCCACATTAGCAACATGAAAAGCACATTAGAATAATGTAGGACGCGTTACAACTCCTAAGAACACCTTACATCACCGTACAAAACTTTAAAACTCCATAATAAACGTAATTAATTCGTAAGAGTCCTTTGAACATCGTACGACAACTTAGGACATCTTACGACTCTTTATGCCACATCAGCAACTCGAAAAGAACATTAGTATAATGTAGGACGCCTTACAGCTCCTAAGAACACCTTACACCACCGTACGAAACATTAAAACTCCTTAATAAACCTAATGAATTTGTCTGAGTCCTTTGAACATCGTACGAAAACTTAGGACATCTTACGACTCTTTATGCCACATTAGAACTCGAAATGAACATTAGTATAATGTAGTACGCCTTACAGCTCCTAAGAACACCTTACACCACCGTACGAAACGTTAAAACTCCATAATAAACCTAATGAATTCGTCCGAGTCCTTTGAACATCGTACGAAAACTTAGGACATCTTACGACTCTTTATGCCACATTAGAACTCGAAATGAACATTAGTATAATGTAGTACGCCTTACAGCTCCTAAGAACACCTTACACCACCGTACGAAACGTTAAAACTCCATAATAAACCTAATGAATTCGTCTGAGTCCTTTGAACATCGTACGATAACTCAGGAGATGTTACGGCTCAGTATACGGCACTAGCAACATGAAAAGCACATTAGAATAATGTAGGACGCGTTACAACTCCTAAGAACACCTTACATCACCGTACAAAACTTTAAAACTCCATAATAAACCAAATTAATTCGTACGAGTCCTTTGAACATCGTACGACAACTCAGGAGATGTTACGGCTCAGTATACGACACTAGCAACATGAAAAGCACGTTAGAATAATTTAGGACGCGTTACAACTCCTAAGAACACCTTACATCACCGTACAAAACTTTAAAACTCCATAATAAACCTAATTAATTCGTACGAGTCCTCTGAACATCGTACGACAACTTAGGAAATCTTACGACTCTTTATGCCACATTAGCAACATGAAAAGCACATTAGAATAATGTAGGACGCGTTACAACTCCTAAGAACACCTTACATCACCGTACAAAACTTTAAAACTCCATAATAAACGTAATTAATTCGTAAGAGTCCTTTGAACATCGTACGACAACTTAGGACATCTTACGACTCTTTATGCCACATCAGCAACTCGAAAAGAACATTAGTATAATGTAGGACGCCTTACAGCTCCTAAGAACACCTTACACCACCGTACGAAACATTAAAACTCCTTAATAAACCTAATGAATTTGTCTGAGTCCTTGGAACATCGTACGAAAACTTAGGGCATCTTACGACTCTTTATGCCACATTAGAACTCGAAATGAACATTAGTATAATGTAGTACGCCTTACAGCTCCTAAGAACACCTTACACCACCGTACGAAACGTTAAAACTCCATAATAAACCTAATGAATTCGTCCGAGTCCTTTGAACATCGTACGAAAACTTAGGACATCTTACGACTCTTTATGCCACATTAGAACTCGAAATGAACATTAGTATAATGTAGTACGCCTTACAGCTCCTAAGAACACCTTACACCACCGTACGAAACGTTAAAACTCCATAATAAACCTAATGAATTCGTCCGAGTCCTTTGAACATCGTACGACAACTCAGGAGATGTTACGGCTCAGTATACAGCATTAGCAACATGAAAAGCACGTTAGAATAATTTAGGACGCGTTACAACTCCTAAGAACACCTTACATCACCGTACAAAACTTTAAAACTCCATAATAAACCTAATTAATTCGTACGAGTCCTCTGAACATCGTACGACAACTTAGGAAATCTTACGACTCTTTATGCCACATTAGCAACATGAAAAGCACATTAGAATAATGTAGGACGCGTTACAACTCCTAAGAACACCTTACATCACCGTACAAAACTTTAAAACTCCATAATAAACGTAATTAATTCGTAAGAGTCCTTTGAACATCGTACGACAACTTAGGACATCTTACGACTCTTTATGCCACATCAGCAACTCGAAAAGAACATTAGTATAATGTAGGACGCCTTACAGCTCCTAAGAACACCTTACACCACCGTACGAAACATTAAAACTCCTTAATAAACCTAATGAATTTGTCTGAGTCCTTTGAACATCGTACGAAAACTTAGGGCATCTTACGACTCTTTATGCCACATTAGAACTCGAAATGAACATTAGTATAATGTAGTACGCCTTACAGCTCCTAAGAACACCTTACACCACCGTACGAAACGTTAAAACTCCATAATAAACCTAATGAATTCGTCCGAGTCCTTTGAACATCGTACGAAAACTTAGGACATCTTACGACTCTTTATGCCACATTAGAACTCGAAATGAACATTAGTATAATGTAGTACGCCTTACAGCTCCTAAGAACACCTTACACCACCGTACGAAACGTTAAAACTCCATAATAAACCTAATGAATTCGTCCGAGTCCTTTGAACATCGTACGACAACTCAAGAGATGTTACGGCTCAGTATACAGCAGTAGCAACATGAAAAGCACGCTAGAATAATTTAGGACGCGTTACAACTCCTAAGAACACCTTACATCACCGTACAAAACTTTAAAACTCCATAATAAACCTAATTAATTCGTACGAGTCCTCTGAACATCGTACGACAACTTAGGAAATCTTACGACTCTTTATGCCACATTAGCAACATGAAAAGCACATTAGAATAATGTAGGACGCGTTACAACTCCTAAGAACACCTTACATCACCGTACAAAACTTTAAAACTCCATAATAAACGTAATTAATTCGTAAGAGTCCTTTGAACATCGTACGACAACTTAGGACATCTTACGACTCTTTATGCCACATCAGCAACTCGAAAAGAACATTAGTATAATGTAGGACGCCTTACAGCTCCTAAGAACACCTTACACCACCGTACGAAACATTAAAACTCCTTAATAAACCTAATGAATTTGTCTGAGTCCTTGGAACATCGTACGAAAACTTAGGGCATCTTACGACTCTTTATGCCACATTAGAACTCGAAATGAACATTAGTATAATGTAGTACGCCTTACAGCTCCTAAGAACACCTTACACCACCGTACGAAACGTTAAAACTCCATAATAAACCTAATGAATTCGTCCGAGTCCTTTGAACATCGTACGAAAACTTAGGACATCTTACGACTCTTTATGCCACATTAGAACTCGAAATGAACATTAGTATAATGTAGTACGCCTTACAGCTCCTAAGAACACCTTACACCACCGTACGAAACGTTAAAACTCCATAATAAACCTAATGAATTCGTCCGAGTCCTTTGAACATCGTACGACAACTCAGGAGATGTTACGGCTCAGTATACAGCATTAGCAACATGAAAAGCACGTTAGAATAATTTAGGACGCGTTACAACTCCTAAGAACACCTTACATCACCGTACAAAACTTTAAAACTCCATAATAAACCTAATTAATTCGTACGAGTCCTCTGAACATCGTACGACAACTTAGGAAATCTTACGACTCTTTATGCCACATTAGCAACATGAAAAGCACATTAGAATAATGTAGGACGCGTTACAACTCCTAAGAACACCTTACATCACCGTACAAAACTTTAAAACTCCATAATAAACGTAATTAATTCGTAAGAGTCCTTTGAACATCGTACGACAACTTAGGACATCTTACGACTCTTTATGCCACATCAGCAACTCGAAAAGAACATTAGTATAATGTAGGACGCCTTACAGCTCCTAAGAACACCTTACACCACCGTACGAAACATTAAAACTCCTTAATAAACCTAATGAATTTGTCTGAGTCCTTTGAACATCGTACGAAAACTTAGGACATCTTACGACTCTTTATGCCACATTAGAACTCGAAATGAACATTAGTATAATGTAGTACGCCTTACAGCTCCTAAGAACACCTTACACCACCGTACGGAACGTTAAAACTCCATAATAAACCTAATGAATTCGTCCGAGTCCTTCGAACATCGTACGAGAACTCAGGAGATGTTACGGCTCAGTATACGGCACTAGCAACATGAAAAGCACATTAGAATAATTTAGGACGCGTTACAACTCCTAAGAACACCTTACATCACCGTACAAAACTTTAAAACTCCATAATAAACCTAATTAATTCATACGAGTCCTCTGAACATCGTACGACAACTTAGGAAATCTTACGACTCTTTATGCCACATTAGCAACATGAAAAGCACATTAGAATAATGTAGGACGCGTTACAACTCCTAAGAACACCTACACCACCGTACAAAACTTTAAAACTCCATAATAAACGTAATTAATTCGTACGAGTCCTTTGAACATCGTACGACAACTTAGGACATCTTACGACTCTTTATGCCACAACAGCAACTCGAAAAGAACATTAGTATAATGTAGGACGCCTTACAGCTCCTAAGAACACCTTACACCACCGTACGAAACATTAAAACTCCTTAATAAACCTAATGAATTTGTCTGAGTCCTTTGAACATCGTACGAAAACTTAGGGCATCTTACGACTCTTTATGCCACATTAGAACTCGAAATGAACATTAGTATAATGTAGTACGCCTTACAGCTCCTAAGAACACCTTACACCACCGTACGAAACGTTAAAACTCCATAATAAACCTAATGAATTCGTCCGAGTCCTTTGAACATCGTACGAAAACTTAGGACATCTTACGACTCTTTATGCCACATTAGAACTCGAAATGAACATTAGTATAATGTAGTACGCCTTACAGCTCCTAAGAACACCTTACACCACCGTACGAAACGTTAAAACTCCATAATAAACCTAATGAATTCGTCCGAGTCCTTTGAACATCGTACGACAACTCAAGAGATGTTACGGCTCAGTATACAGCATTAGCAACATGAAAAGCACGTTAGAATAATTTAGGACGCGTTACAACTCCTAAGAACACCTTACATCACCGTACAAAACTTTAAAACTCCATAATAAACCTAATTAATTCGTACGAGTCCTCTGAACATCGTACGACAACTTAGGAAATCTTACGACTCTTTATGCCACATTAGCAACATGAAAAGCACATTAGAATAATGTAGGACGCGTTACAACTCCTAAGAACACCTTACATCACCGTACAAAACTTTAAAACTCCATAATAAACGTAATTAATTCGTAAGAGTCCTTTGAACATCGTACGACAACTTAGGACATCTTACGACTCTTTATGCCACATCAGCAACTCGAAAAGAACATTAGTATAATGTAGGACGCCTTACAGCTCCTAAGAACACCTTACACCACCGTACGAAACATTAAAACTCCTTAATAAACCTAATGAATTTGTCTGAGTCCTTTGAACATCGTACGAAAACTTAGGACATCTTACGACTCTTTATGCCACATTAGAACTCGAAATGAACATTAGTATAATGTAGTACGCCTTACAGCTCCTAAGAACACCTTACACCACCGTACGAAACGTTAAAACTCCATAATAAACCTAATGAATTCGTCCGAGTCCTTTGAACATCGTACGAAAACTTAGGACATCTTACGACTCTTTATGCCACATTAGAACTCGAAATGAACATTAGTATAATGTAGTACGCCTTACAGCTCCTAAGAACACCTTACACCACCGTACGAAACGTTAAAACTCCATAATAAACCTAATGAATTCGTCCGAGTCCTTTGAACATCGTACGATAACTCAGGAGATGTTACGGCTCAGTATACGGCACTAGCAACATGAAAAGCACATTAGAATAATGTAGGACGCGTTACAACTCCTAAGAACACCTTACATCACCGTACAAAACTTTAAAACTCCATAATAAACCAAATTAATTCGTACGAGTCCTTTGAACATCGTACGACAACTCAGGAGATGTTACGGCTCAGTATACGACACTAGCAACATGAAAAGCACGTTAGAATAATGTAGGACGCGTTACAACTCCTAAGAACACCTTACATCACCGTACAAAACATTAAAACTCTATAATAAACCTAATGAATTTGTACGACTCCTTTGAACATCGTACGACAACTTAGGACATCTTACGACTCTTTATGCCACATTAGCAACTCGAAAAGAACGTTAGTATAATGTAGGACGCCTTAAAGCTCCTAAGAACACCTTACACCACCGTACGAAACGTTAAAACTCCATAATAAACCAAATTAATTCGTACGAGTCCTTTGAACATCGTACGACAACTTAGGACATCTTACGACTCTTTATGCCACATTAGCAACTCGAAAAGAAAGTTAGTATAATGTAGTACGCCTTACAGCTCCTAAGAACACCTTACACCACCGTACGAAACTTTAAAACTCCATAATAAACCTAATGAATTCGTCCGCGTCCTTTGACCATCGTACGACAACTTAGGACATCTTAAGACTCTTTATGCCACATTAACAAATCGAATAGAACGTTAGTATGATGTAGGACGCCTTACAGCTCCTAAGAACACCTTACACCACCGTACGAAACGTTAAAACTCCATAATAAACCTAATGAATTCGTCCGAGTCCTTTGAACATCGTACGATAACTCAGGAGATGTTACGGCTCAGTATACGGCACTAGCAACATGAAAAGCACATTAGAATAATGTAGGACGCGTTACAACTCCTAAGAACACCTTACATCACCGTACAAAACTTTAAAACTCCATAATAAACCAAATTAATTCGTACGAGTCCTTTGAACATCGTACGACAACTCAGGAGATGTTACGGCTCAGTATACGACACTAGCAACATGAAAAGCACGTTAGAATAATGTAGGACGCGTTACAACTCCTAAGAACACCTTATATCACCGTACAAAACATTAAAACTCTATAATAAACCTAATGAATTTGTACGACTCCTTTGAACATCGTACGACAACTTAGGACATCTTACGACTCTTTATGCCACATTAGCAACTCGAAAAGAACGTTAGTATAATGTAGGACGCCTTAAAGCTCCTAAGAACACCTTACACCACCGTACGAATCGTTAAAACTCCATAGTAAACCAAATTAATTCGTACGAGTCCTTTGAACATCGTACGACAACTTAGGACATCTTACGACTCTTTATGCCACATTAGCAACACGAAAAGAAAGTTAGTATAATGTAGTACGCCTTACAGCTCCTAAGAACACCTTACACCACCGTACGAAACTTTAAAACTCCATAATAAACCTAATAAATTCGTCCGCGTCCTTTGACCATCGTACGACAAATTAGGACATCTTAAGACTCTTTATGCCACATTAACAAATCGAATAGAACGTTAGTATGATGTAGGACGCCTTACAGCTCCTAAGAACACCTTACACCACCGTACGAAACATTAAAACTCCATAATAAACCTAATGAATTCGTCCGAGTCCTTTGAACATCGTACGACAACTCAGGAGATGTTAAAGCTTAGTATACAACATTAGCAACATGAAAAGCACGTTAGAATAATTTAGGACGCGTTACAACTCCTAAGAACACCTTACATCACCGTACAAAACTTTAAAACTCCATAATAAACCTAATTAATTTGTACGAGTCCTCTGAACATCGTACGACAACTTAGGAAATCTTACGACTCTTTATGCCACATTAGCAACATGAAAAGCACATTAGAATAATGTAGGACGCGTTACAACTCCTAAGAACACCTTACATCACCGTACAAAACTTTAAAACTCCATAATAAACGTAATTAATTCGTACGAGTCCTTTGAACATCGTACGACAACTTAGGACATCTTACGACTCTTTATGCCACATCAGCAACTCGAAAAGAGCATTAGTATAATGTAGGACGCCTTACAGCTCCTAAGAACACCTTACACCACCGTACGAAACATTAAAACTCCTTAATAAACCTAATGAATTTGTCTGAGTCCTTTGAACATCGTACGAAAACTTAGGACATCTTACGACTCTTTATGCCACATTAGAACTCGAAATGAACATTAGTATAATGTAGTACGCCTTACAGCTCCTAAGAACATCTTACACCACCGTACGAAACGTTAAAACTCCATAATAAACCTAATGAATTCGTCCGAGTCCTTTGAACATCGTACGATAACTCAGGAGATGTTACGGCTCAGTATACGGCACTAGCAACATGAAAAGCACATTAGAATAATGTAGGACGCGTTACAACTCCTAAGAACACCTTACATCACCGTACAAAACTTTAAAACTCCATAATAAACCAAATTAATTCGTACGAGTCCTTTGAACATCGTACGACAACTCAGGAGATGTTACGGCTCAGTATACGACACTAGCAACATGAAAAGCACGTTAGAATAATGTAGGACGCGTTACAACTCCTAAGAACACCTTACATCACCGTACAAAACATTAAAACTCTATAATAAACCTAATGAATTTGTACGACTCCTTTGAACATCGTACGACAACTTAGGACATCTTACGACTCTTTATGCCACATTAGCAACTCGAAAAGAACGTTAGTATAATGTAGGACGCCTTACAGCTCCTAACAACACCTTACACCACCGTACGAAACGTTAAAACTCCATAATAAACCAAATTAATTCGTACGAGTCCTTTGAACATCGTACGACAACTTAGGACATCTTACGACTCTTTATGCCACATTAGCAACTCGAAAAGAAAGTTAGTATAATGTAGTACGCCTTACAGCTCCTAAGAACACCTTACACCACCGTACGAAACTTTAAAACTCCATAATAAACCTAATGAATTCGTCCGCGTCCTTTGACCATCGTACGACAACTTAGGACATCTTAAGACTCTTTATGCCACATTAACAAATCGAATAGAACGTTAGTATGATGTAGGACGCCTTACAGCTCCTAAGAACACCTTACACCACCGTACGAAACATTAAAACTCCATAATAAACCTAATGAATTCGTCCGAGTCCTTTGAACATCGTACGACCACTCAGGAGATGTTAAAGCTTAGTATACAGCATTAGCAACATGAAAAGCACGTTAGAATAATTTAGGACGCGTTACAACTCCTAAGAACACCTTACATCACCGTACAAAACTTTAAAACTCCATAATAAACCTAATTAATTTGTACGAGTCCTCTGAACATCGTACGACAACTTAGGAAATCTTACGACTCTTTATGCCACATTAGCAACATGAAAAGCACATTAGAATAATGTAGGACGCGTTACAACTCCTAAGAACACCTTACATCACCGTACAAAACTTTAAAACTCCATAATAAACGTAATTAATTCGTACGAGTCCTTTGAACATCGTACGACAACTTAGGACATCTTACGACTCTTTATGCCACATCAGCAACTCGAAAAGAGCATTAGTATAATGTAGGACGCCTTACAGCTCCTAAGAACACCTTACACCACCGTACGAAACATTAAAACTCCTTAATAAACCTAATGAATTTGTCTGAGTCCTTTGAACATCGTACGAAAACTTAGGACATCTTACGACTCTTTATGCCACATTAGAACTCGAAATGAACATTAGTATAATGTAGTACGCCTTACAGCTCCTAAGAACATCTTACACCACCGTACGAAACGTTAAAACTCCATAATAAACCTAATGAATTCGTCCGAGTCCTTTGAACATCGTACGATAACTCAGGAGATGTTACGGCTCAGTATACGGCACTAGCAACATGAAAAGCACATTAGAATAATGTAGGACGCGTTACAACTCCTAAGAACACCTTACATCACCGTACAAAACTTTAAAACTCCATAATAAACCAAATTAATTCGTACGAGTCCTTTGAACATCGTACGACAACTCAGGAGATGTTACGGCTCAGTATACGACACTAGCAACATGAAAAGCACGTTAGAATAATGTAGGACGCGTTACAACTCCTAAGAACACCTTACATCACCGTACAAAACATTAAAACTCTATAATAAACCTAATGAATTTGTACGACTCCTTTGAACATCGTACGACAACTTAGGACATCTTACGACTCTTTATGCCACATTAGCAACTCGAAAAGAACGTTAGTATAATGTAGGACGCCTTACAGCTCCTAAGAACACCTTACACCACCGTACGAAACGTTAAAACTCCATAATAAACCGAATTAATTCGTACGAGTCCTTTGAACATCGTACGACAACTTAGGACATCTTACGACTCTTTATGCCACATTAGCAACTCGAAAAGAAAGTTAGTATAATGTAGTACGCCTTACAGCTCCTAAGAACACCTTACACCACCGTACGAAACTTTAAAACTCCATAATAAACCTAATGAATTCGTCCGCGTCCTTTGACCATCGTACGACAACTTAGGACATCTTAAGACTCTTTATGCCACATTAACAAATCGAATAGAACGTTAGTATGATGTAGGACGCCTTACAGCTCCTAAGAACACCTTACACCACCGTACGAAACATTAAAACTCCATAATAAACCTAATGAATTCGTCCGAGTCCTTTGAACATCGTACGACCACTCAGGAGATGTTAAAGCTTAGTATACAGCATTAGCAACATGAAAAGCACGTTAGAATAATTTAGGACGCGTTACAACTCCTAAGAACACCTTACATCACCGTACAAAACTTTAAAACTCCATAATAAACCTAATTAATTTGTACGAGTCCTCTGAACATCGTACGACAACTTAGGAAATCTTACGACTCTTTATGCCACATTAGCAACATGAAAAGCACATTAGAATAATGTAGGACGCGTTACAACTCCTAAGAACACCTTACATCACCGTACAAAACTTTAAAACTCCATAATAAACGTAATTAATTCGTACGAGTCCTTTGAACATCGTACGACAACTTAGGACATCTTACGACTCTTTATGCCACATCAGCAACTCGAAAAGAGCATTAGTATAATGTAGGACGCCTTACAGCTCCTAAGAACACCTTACACCACCGTACGAAACATTAAAACTCCTTAATAAACCTAATGAATTTGTCTGAGTCCTTTGAACATCGTACGAAAACTTAGGACATCTTACGACTCTTTATGCCACATTAGAACTCGAAATGAACATTAGTATAATGTAGTACGCCTTACAGCTCCTAAGAACACCTTACACCACCGTACGAAACGTTAAAACTCCATAATAATGCTAATGAATTCGTCCGAGTCCTTTGAACATCGTACGATAACTCAGGAGATGTTACGGCTCAGTATACGGCACTAGCAACATGAAAAGCACATTAGAATAATGTAGTACGCCTTACAGCTCCTAAGAACACCTTACATCACCGTACAAAACTTTAAAACTCCATAATAAACCAAATTAATTCGTACGAGTCCTTTGAACATCGTACGACAACTCAGGAGATGTTACGGCTCAGTATACGACACTAGCAACATGAAAAGCACGTTAGAATAATGTAGGACGCGTTACAACTCCTAAGAACACCTTACATCACCGTACAAAACATTAAAACTCTATAATAAACCTAATGAATTTGTACGACTCCTTTGAACATCGTACGACAACTTAGGACATCTTACGACTCTTTATGCCACATTAGCAACTCGAAAAGAACGTTAGTATAATGTAGGACGCCTTACAGCTCCTAAGAACACCTTACACCACCGTACGAAACATTAAAACTCCATAATAAACCTAATGAATTCGTCTGAGTCCTTTGAACATCGAACGACAACTTAGGACATCTTACGACTCTTTATGCCACATTAGCAACTCGAAATGAACATTAGTATAATGTAGTACGCCTTACAGCTCCTAAGAACACCTTACACCATCGTACGAAACATTAAAACTCCATAATAAACCTAATGAATTCGTCCGAGTCCTTTGAACATCGAACGACAACTTAGGACATCTTACGACTCTTTATGCCATATTAGCAACTCGAAATGAACATTAGTATAATGTAGGACGCCTTACAGCTCCTAAGAACACCTTACACCACCGTACGAAACATTAAAACTCCTTAATAAACCTAATGAATTTGTCTGAGTCCTTTGAACATCGTACGAAAACTTAGGACATCTTACGACTCTTTATGCCACATTAGAACTCGAAATGAACATTAGTATAATATAGTACGCTTTACAGCTCCTAAGAACACCTTACACCACCGTACGAAACGTTAAAACTCCATAATAAACCCAATGAATTCGTCCGAGTCCTTTGAACATCGTACGAAAACTTAGGATATCTTACGACTCTTTATGCCACATTAGAACTCGAAATGAACATTAGTATAATGTAGTACGCCTTACAGCTCCTAAGAACACCTTACACCACCGTACGAAACGTTAAAACTTCATAATAAACATAATGAATTCGTCCGAGTCCTTTGAACATCGTACGATAACTCAGGAGATGTTACGGCTCAGTATACGGCACTAGCAGCATGAAAAGCACATTAGAATAATGTAGGACGCGTTACAACTCCTAAGAACACCTTACATCACCGTACAAAACTATAAAACTCCATAATAAACCAAATTAATTCATACGAGTCCTTTGAACATCGTACGACAACTTAGGAGATGTTACGGCTCAGTATACGACACTAGCAACATGAAAAGCACGTTAGAATAATGTAGGACGCGTTACAACTCCTAAGAACACCTTACATCACCGTACAAAACATTAAAACTCCATAATAAACCTAATGAATTTGTACGACTCCTTTGAACATCGTACGACAACTTAGGACATCTTACGACTCTTTATGCCACATTAGCAACTCGAAAAGAACGTTAGTATAATGTAGGACGCCTTACAGCTCCTAAGAACACCTTACACCACCGTACGAAACGTTAAAACTCCATAATAAACCAAATTAATTCGTATGAGTCCTTTGAACATCGTACGACAACTTAGGACATCTTACGACTCTTTATGCCACATTAGCAACTCGAAAAGAAAGTTAGTATAATGTAGTACGCCTTACAGCTCCTAAGAACACCTTACACCACCGTACGAAACGTTAAAACTCCATAATAAACCTAATGAATTCGTCCGAGTCCTTTGAACATCGTACGACAACTCAGGAGATGTTACAGCTCAGTATACAGCATTAGCAACATGAAAAGCACGTTAGAATAATTTAGGACGCGTTACAACTCCTAAGAACACCTTACATCGCCGTACAAAACTTTAAAACTCCATAATAAACCTAATTAATTCGTACGAGTCCTCTGAACATCGTACGACAACTTAGGAAATCTTACGACTCTTTATGCCACATTAGCAACATGAAAAGCACATTAGAATAATGTAGGACGCGTTACAACTCCTAAGAACACCTTACATCACCGTACAAAACTTTAAAACTCCATAATAAACGTAATTAATTCGTACGAGTCCTTTGAACATCGTACGACAACTTAGGACATCTTACGACTCTTTATGCCACATCAGCAACTCGAAAAGAGCATTATTATAATGTAGGACGCCTTACAGCTCCTAAGAACACCTTACACCACCGTACGAAACATTAAAACTCCTTAATAAACCTAATGAATTTGTCTGAGTCCTTTGAACATCGTACGAAAACTTAGGACATCTTACGACTCTTTATGCCACATTAGAACTCGAAATGAACATTAGTATAATGTAGAACGCCTTACAGCTCCTAAGAACATCTTACACCACCGTACGAAACGTTAAAATTCCATAATAAACCTAATGAATTCGTCCGAGTCCTTTGAACATCGTACGAAAACTTAGGACATCTTACGACTCTTTATGCCACATTAGAACTCGAAATGAACATTAGTATAATGTAGTACTCCTTACAGCTCCTAAGAACACCTTACACCACCGTACGAAACGTTAAAACTCCATAATAAACCAAATTAATTCGTATGAGTCCTTTGAACATCGTACGACAACTTAGGACATCTTACGACTCTTTATGCCACATTAGCAACTCGAAAAGAAAGTTAGTATAATGTAGTACGCCTTACAGCTCCTAAGAACACCTTACACCACCGTACGAAACGTTAAAACTCCATAATAAACCTAATGAATTCGTCCGAGTCCTTTGAACATCGTACGATAACTCAGGAGATGTTACGGCTCAGTATACGGCACTAGCAACATGAAAAGCACATTAGAATAATGTAGGACGCGTTACAACTCCTAAGAACACCTTACATCACCGTACAAAACTTTAAAACTCCATAATAAACCAAATTAATTCGTACGAGTCCTTTGAACATCGTACGACAACTCAGGAGATGTTACGGCTCAGTATACGACACTAGCAACATGAAAAGCACGTTAGAATAATGTAGGACGCGTTACAACTCCTAAGAACACCTTACATCACCGTACAAAACATTAAAACTCCATAATAAACCTAATGAATTTGTACGGCTCCTTTGAACATCGTACGACAACTTAGGACATCTTACGACTCTTTATGCCACATTAGCAACTCGAAAAGAACGTTAGTATAATGTAGGACGCCTTACAGCTCCTAAGAACACCTTACACCACCGTACGAAACATTAAAACTCCATAATAAACCTAATGAATTCGTCCGAGTCCTTTGAACATCGAACGACAACTTAGGACATCTTACGACTCTTTATGCCACATTAGCAACTCGAAATGAACATTAGTATAATGTAGTACGCCTTACAGCTCCTAAGAACACCTTACAGCACCGTACGAAACATTAAAACTCCTTAATAAACCTAATGAATTTGTCTGAGTCCTTTGAACATCGTACGAAAACTTAGGACATCTTACGACTCATTATGCCACATTAGAACTCGAAATGAACATTAGTATAATGTAGTACGCCTTACAGCTCCTAAGAACACCTTACACCACCGTACGAAACGTTAAAACTCCATAATAAACCTAATGAATTCGACCGAGTCCTTTGAACATCGTACGAAAACTTAGGACATCTTACAACTCTTTATGCCACATTAGAACTCGAAATGAACATTAGTATAATGTAGTACGCCTTACAGCTCCTAAGAACACCTTACACCACCGTACGAAACGTTAAAACTCCATAATAAACCTAATGAATTCGTCCGAGTCCTTTGAACATCGTACGACAACTCAGGAGATGTTACGGCTCAGTATACGACACTAGCAACATGAAAAGCACGTTAGAATAATGTAGGACGCGTTACAACTCCTAAGAACACCTTACATCACCGTACAAAACATTAAAACTCCATAATAAACCTAATGAATTTGTACGACTCCTTTGAACATCGTACGACAACTTAGGACATCTTACGACTCTTTATGCCACATTAGCAACTCGAAAAGAACGTTAGTATAATGTAGGACGCCTTACAGCTCCTAAGAACACCTTACACCACCGTACGAAACATTAAAACTCCATAATAAACCTAATGAATTCGTCCGAGTCCTTTGAACATCGAACGACAACTTAGGACATCTTACGACTCTGTATGCCACATTAGCAACTCGAAATGAACATTAGTATATTGTAGTACGCCTTACAGCTCCTAAGAACACCTTACACCACCGTACAAAACTTTAAAACTCCATAATAAACCAAATTAATTCGTACGAGTCCTTTGAACATCGTACGACAACTTAGGACATCTTAAGACTATTTATGCCAAATTAGCAACTCGAAAAGAACAATAGTATGATGTAGGACGCCTTACAGATCCTAAGAACACCTTACACCACCGTACGAAACATTAAAACTCCCTAATAAACCCAATGAATTCGTCCGAGTCCTTTGAACATCGTACGGCAACTTAGGACATCTTAAGACTCTTTATGCCACATTAACAAATCGAAAAGAACGTTAGTAAAATGTAGGACGCCTTACAGCACCTAAGAACACCTTACACCACCGTACGAAACATTAAAACTCCATAATAAACCTAATGAATTCGTCCGAGTCCTTTGAACATAGTACGACAACTTAGGACATCTTACGACTCTTTATGCCACATTATAAACTCGAAATGAACATTAGTATAATGTAGAACGCCTTACAGCTCTTAAGAACACCTTACACCACCGTACGAAATTTTAAAACTCCATAATAAACCTAATGAATTCGTCTGAGTCCTTTGAACATCGTACGACAACTTAGGACATCTTAAGACTCTTTATGCCACATTAACAAATCGAAAAGAACGTTAGTATAATGTAGGACGCCTTACAGCTCCTAAGAACACCTTACACCACCGTACGAAACATTAAAACTCCATAATAAACCTAATGAATTCGTCTGAGTCCTTTGAACATCGTACGACAACTTAGGACATCTTACGACTCTTTATGCCACATTAGCAACTCGAAATGAACATTAGTATAATGTAGTACGCCTTACAGCTCCTAAGAACACCTTACACTACCGTACGAAATGTTAAAACTCCATAATAAACCTAATGAATTCGTCCGAGTCCTTTGAACATCGCACGACAACTCAGGAGATGTTACGGCTCAGTATACGACACTAGCAACATGAAAAGCACGTTAGAATAATGTAGGACGCGTTACAACTCCTAAGAACACCTTACATCGCCGTACAAAACTTTAAAACTCCATAATAAACCAAATTAATTCGTACGAGTCCTTTGAACATCGTACGACAACTTAGGACATCTTACGACTCTTTATGCCACATTAGCAACATGAAAAGTATGTTAGAATAATGTAGGACGCGTTACAACTCCTAAGAACACCTTACATCACCGTACAAAACATTAAAACTCCATAATAAACCTAATGAATTTGTACGACTCCTTTGAACATCGTACGACAACTTAGGACATCTTACGACTCTTTATGCCACATTAGCAACTCGAAAAGAACGTTAGTATAATGTAGGACGCCTTACAGCTCCTAAGAACACCTTACACCACCGTACGAAACATTAAAACTCCATAATAAACCTAATGAATTCGTCTGAGTCCTTTGAACATCGTACGACAACTTAGGACATCTTAAGACTCTTTATGCCACATTAACAAATCGAAAAGAACGTTAGTATAATGTAGGAAGCCTTACAGCTCCTAAGAACACCTTACACCACCGTACGAAACATTAAAACTCCATAATAAACCTAATGAATTCGTCTGAGTCCTTTGAACATCGTACGACAACTTAGGACATCTTACGACTCTTTATGCCACATTAGCAACTCGAAATGAACATTAGTATAATGTAGTACGCCTTACAGCTCCTAAGAACACCTTACACTACCGTACGAAACGTTAAACTCCATAATAAACCTAATGAATTCGTCCGAGTCCTTTGAACATCGTACGACAACTCATGAGATGTTACGGCTCAGTATACGACACTAGCAACATGAAAAGCACGATAGAATAATGTAGGACGCGTTACAACTCCTAAGAACACCTTACATCGCCGTACAAAACTTTAAAACTCCATAATAAACCAAATTAATTCGTACGAGTCCTTTGAACATCGTACGACAACTTAGGACATCTTACGACTATTTATGCCACATTAGCAACATGAAAAGTATGTTAGAATAATGTAGGACGCGTTACAACTCCTAAGAACACCTTACATCACCGTACAAAACATTAAAACTCCATAATAAACCTAATGAATTTGTACAACTCCTTTGAACATTGTACGACAACTTAGGACATCTTACGACTCTTTATGCCACATTAGCAACTCGAAAAGAACGTTAGTATAATGTAGGACGCCTTACAGCTCCTAAGAACACCTTACACCACCGTACGAAACATTAAAACTCCATAATAAACCTAATGAATTCGTCCGAGTCCTTTGAACATCGTACGGCAACTTAGGACATCTTAAGACTCTTTATGCCACATTAACAAATCGAAAAGAACTTTAGTATAATGTAGGACGCCTTACAGCTCCTAAGAACACCTTACACCACCGTACGAAACATTAAAACTCCATAATAAACCTAATGAATTCGTCCGAGTCCTTTGAACATAGTACGACAACTTAGGACATCTTACGACTCTTTATGCCACATTATAAACTCGAAATGAACATTAGTATAATGTAGTACGCCTTACATCTCCTAAGAACACCTTACACCACCGTACAAAACTTTAAAACTCCATAATAAACCAAATTAATTCGTACTAGTCCTTTGAACATCGTACGACAACTTAGGACATCTTACGACTCTTTATGCCACATTAGCAACTCGAAAAGAACGTTAGTATAATGTAGGACGCCTTACAGCTCCTAAGACACCTTACACCACCGTACGAAACATTAAAACTCCATAATAAACCTAATGAATTCGTCCGAGTCCTTTGAACATCGTACGGCAACTTAGGACATCTTAAGACTCTTTATGCCACATTAACAAATCGAAAAGAACGTTAGTATAATGTAGGACGCCTTACAGCTCCTAAGAACACCTTATACCACCGTACGAAACATTAAAACTCCATAATAAACCTAATGAATTCGTCCGAGTCCTTTGAACATAGTATGACAACTTAGGACATCTTACGACTCTTTATGCCACATTATAAACTCGAAATGAACATTAGTATAATGTAGGACGCGTTACAACTCCTAAGAACACCTTACATCACCGTACAAAACATTAAAACTCCATAATAAACCTAATGAATTTGTACGACTCCTTTGAACATCGTACGCCAACTTAGGACATCTTACGACTCTTTATGCCACATTAGCAACTCGAAAAGAACGTTAGTATAATGTAGGACGCCTTACAGCTCCTAAGAACACCTTACACCACCGTACGAAACATTAAAACTCCATAATAAACCTAATGAATTCGTCCGAGTCCTTTGAACATCGTACGGCAACTTAGGACATCTTAAGACTCTTTATGCCACATTAACAAATCGAAAAGAACGTTAGTATAATTTAGGATGCCTTACAGCTCCTAAGAACACCTTATACCACCGTACGAAACATTAAAACTCCATAATAAACCTAATGAATTCGTCCGAGTCCTTTGAACATAGTACGACAACTTAAGACATCTTACGACTCTTTATGCCACATTATAAACTCGAAATGAACATTAGTATAATGTAGTACGCCTTACAGCTCCTAAGAACACCTTACACCACCTACGAAACGTTAAAACTCCATAATAAACCTAATGAATTCGTCCGAGTCCTTTGAACATCGTACGACAACTCAGGAGATGTTACGGCTCAGTATACGACACTAGCAACATGAAAAGCACGATAGAATAATGTAGGACGCGTTACAACTCCTAAGAACACCTTACATCGCCGTACAAAACTTTAAAACTCCATAATAAACCAAATTAATTCGTACGAGTCCTTTGAACATCGTACGACAACTTAGGACATCTTACGACTATTTATGCCACATTAGCAACATGAAAAGTATGTTAGAATAATGTAGGACGCGTTACAACTCCTAAAAACACCTTACATCACCGTACAAAACATTAAAACTCCATAATAAACCTAATGAATTTGTACGACTCCTTTGAACATTGTACGACAACTTAGGACATCTTACGACTCTTTATGCCACATTAGCAACTCGAAAAGAACGTTAGTATAATGTAGGCCGCCTTACAGCTCCTAAGAACACCTTACACCACCGTACGAAACATTAAAACTCCATAATAAACCTAATGAATTCGTCCGAGTCCTTTGAACATCGTACGGCAACTTAGGACATCTTAAGACTCTTTATGCCACATTAACAAATCGAAAAGAACTTTAGTATAATGTAGGACGCCTTACAGCTCCTAAGAACACCTTACACCACCGTACGAAACATTAAAACTCCATAATAAACCTAATGAATTCGTCCGAGTCCTTTGAACATAGTACGACAACTTAGGACATCTTACGACTCTTTATGCCACATTATAAACTCGAAATGAACATTAGTATAATGTAGTACGCCTTACATCTCCTAAGAACACCTTACACCACCGTACAAAACTTTAAAACTCCATAATAAACCAAATTAATTCGTACTAGTCCTTTGAACATCGTACGACAACTTAGGACATCTTACGACTCTTTATGCCACATTAGCAACTCGAAAAGAACGTTAGTATAATGTAGGACGCCTTACAGCTCCTAAGACACCTTACACCACCGTACGAAACATTAAAACTCCATAATAAACCTAATGAATTCGTCCGAGTCCTTTGAACATCGTACGGCAACTTAGGACATCTTAAGACTCTTTATGCCACATTAACAAATCGAAAAGAACGTTAGTATAATGTAGGACGCCTTACAGCTCCTAAGAACACCTTATACCACCGTACGAAACATTAAAACTCCATAATAAACCTAATGAATTCGTCCGAGTCCTTTGAACATAGTATGACAACTTAGGACATCTTACGACTCTTTATGCCACATTATAAACTCGAAATGAACATTAGTATAATGTAGGACGCGTTACAACTCCTAAGAACACCTTACATCACCGTACAAAACATTAAAACTCCATAATAAACCTAATGAATTTGTACGACTCCTTTGAACATCGTACGCCAACTTAGGACATCTTACGACTCTTTATGCCACATTAGCAACTCGAAAAGAACGTTAGTATAATGTAGGACGCCTTACAGCTCCTAAGAACACCTTACACCACCGTACGAAACATTAAAACTCCATAATAAACCTAATGAATTCGTCCGAGTCCTTTGAACATCGTACGGCAACTTAGGACATCTTAAGACTCTTTATGCCACATTAACAAATCGAAAAGAACGTTAGTATAATTTAGGATGCCTTACAGCTCCTAAGAACACCTTATACCACCGTACGAAACATTAAAACTCCATAATAAACCTAATGAATTCGTCCGAGTCCTTTGAACATAGTACGACAACTTAGGACATCTTACGACTCTTTATGCCACATTATAAACTCGAAATGAACATTAGTATAATGTAGTACGCCTTACAGCTCCTAAGAACACCTTACACCACCTACGAAACGTTAAAACTCCATAATAAACCTAATGAATTCGTCCGAGTCCTTTGAACATCGTACGACAACTCAGGAGATGTTACGGCTCAGTATACGACACTAGCAACATGAAAAGCACGATAGAATAATGTAGGACGCGTTACAACTCCTAAGAACACCTTACATCGCCGTACAAAACTTTAAAACTCCATAATAAACCAAATTAATTCGTACGAGTCCTTTGAACATCGTACGACAACTTAGGACATCTTACGACTATTTATGCCACATTAGCAACATGAAAAGTATGTTAGAATAATGTAGGACGCGTTACAACTCCTAAAAACACCTTACATCACCGTACAAAACATTAAAACTCCATAATAAACCTAATGAATTTGTACGACTCCTTTGAACATTGTACGACAACTTAGGACATCTTACGACTCTTTATGCCACATTAGCAACTCGAAAAGAACGTTAGTATAATGTAGGCCGCCTTACAGCTCCTAAGAACACCTTACACCACCGTACGAAACATTAAAACTCCATAATAAACCTAATGAATTCGTCCGAGTCCTTTGAACATCGTACGGCAACTTAGGACATCTTAAGACTCTTTATGCCACATTAACAAATCGAAAAGAACTTTAGTATAATGTAGGACGCCTTACAGCTCCTAAGAACACCTTACACCACCGTACGAAACATTAAAACTCCATAATAAACCTAATGAATTCGTCCGAGTCCTTTGAACATAGTACGACAACTTAGGACATCTTACGACTCTTTATGCCACATTATAAACTCGAAATGAACATTAGTATAATGTAGTACGCCTTACATCTCCTAAGAACACCTTACACCACCGTACAAAACTTTAAAACTCCATAATAAACCAAATTAATTCGTACTAGTCCTTTGAACATCGTACGACAACTTAGGACATCTTACGACTCTTTATGCCACATTAGCAACTCGAAAAGAACGTTAGTATAATGTAGGACGCCTTACAGCTCCTAAGACACCTTACACCACCGTACGAAACATTAAAACTCCATAATAAACCTAATGAATTCGTCCGAGTCCTTTGAACATCGTACGGCAACTTAGGACATCTTAAGACTCTTTATGCCACATTAACAAATCGAAAAGAACGTTAGTATAATGTAGGACGCCTTACAGCTCCTAAGAACACCTTATACCACCGTACGAAACATTAAAACTCCATAATAAACCTAATGAATTCGTCCGAGTCCTTTGAACATAGTATGACAACTTAGGACATCTTACGACTCTTTATGCCACATTATAAACTCGAAATGAACATTAGTATAATGTAGGACGCGTTACAACTCCTAAGAACACCTTACATCACCGTACAAAACATTAAAACTCCATAATAAACCTAATGAATTTGTACGACTCCTTTGAACATCGTACGCCAACTTAGGACATCTTACGACTCTTTATGCCACATTAGCAACTCGAAAAGAACGTTAGTATAATGTAGGACGCCTTACAGCTCCTAAGAACACCTTACACCACCGTACGAAACATTAAAACTCCATAATAAACCTAATGAATTCGTCCGAGTCCTTTGAACATCGTACGGCAACTTAGGACATCTTAAGACTCTTTATGCCACATTAACAAATCGAAAAGAACGTTAGTATAATGTAGGATGCCTTACAGCTCCTAAGAACACCTTATACCACCGTACGAAACATTAAAACTCCATAATAAACCTAATGAATTCGTCCGAGTCCTTTGAACATAGTATGACAACTTAGGACATCTTACGACTCTTTATGCCACATTATAAACTCGAAATGAACATTAGTATAATGTAGGACGCGTTACAACTCCTAAAAACACCTTACATCACCGTACAAAACATTAAAACTCCATAATAAACCTAATGAATTTGTACGACTCCTTTGAACATTGTACGACAACTTAGGACATCTTACGACTCTTTATGCCACATTAGCAACTCGAAAAGAACGTTAGTATAATGTAGGCCGCCTTACAGCTCCTAAGAACACCTTACACCACCGTACGAAACATTAAAACTCCATAATAAACCTAATGAATTCGTCCGAGTCCTTTGAACATCGTACGGCAACTTAGGACATCTTAAGACTCTTTATGCCACATTAACAAATCGAAAAGAACTTTAGTATAATGTAGGACGCCTTACAGCTCCTAAGAACACCTTACACCACTGTACGAAACATTAAAACTCCATAATAAACCTAATGAATTCGTCCGAGTCCTTTGAACATAGTACGACAACTTAGGACATCTTACGACTCTTTATGCCACATTATAAACTCGAAATGAACATTAGTATAATGTAGTACGCCTTACATCTCCTAAGAACACCTTACACCACCGTACAAAACTTTAAAACTCCATAATAAACCAAATTAATTCGTACTAGTCCTTTGAACATCGTACGACAACTTAGGACATCTTACGACTCTTTATGCCACATTAGCAACTCGAAAAGAACGTTAGTATAATGTAGGACGCCTTACAGCTCCTAAGACACCTTACACTACCGTACGAAACATTAAAACTCCATAATAAACCTAATGAATTCGTCCGAGTCCTTTGAACATCGTACGGCAACTTAGGACATCTTAAGACTCTTTATGCCACATTAACAAATCGAAAAGAACGTTAGTATAATGTAGGACGCCTTACAGCTCCTAAGAACACCTTATACCACCGTATGAAACATTAAAACTCCATAATAAACCTAATGAATTCGTCCGAGTCCTTTGAACATAGTACGACAACTTAGGACATCTTACGACTCTTTATGCCACATTATAAACTCGAAATGAACATTAGTATAATGTAGTACGCCTTACAGCTCCTAAGAACACCTTACACCACCTACGAAACGTTAAAACTCCATAATAAACCTAATGAATTCGTCCGAGTCCTTTGAACATCGTACGACAACTCAGGAGATGTTACGGCTCAGTATACGACACTAGCAACATGAAAAGCACGTTAGAATAATGTAGGACGCGTTACAACTCCTAAGAACACCTTACATCGCCGTACAAAACTTTAAAACTCCATAATAAACCAAATTAATTCGTACGAGTCCTTTGAACATCGCACGACAACTTAGGACATCTTACGACTCTTTATGCCACATTAGCAACATGAAAAGTATGTTAGAATAATGTAGGACGCGTTACAACTCCTAAGAACACCTTACATCACCGTACAAAACATTAAAACTCCATAATAAACCTAATGAATTTGTACGACTCCTTTGAACATCGTACGACAACTTAGGACATCTTACGACTCTTTATGCCACATTAGCAACTCGAAAAGAACGTTAGTATAATGTAGGACGCCTTACAGCTCCTAAGAACACCTTACACCACCGTACGAAACATTAAAACTCCATAATAAACCTAATGAATTCGTCCGAGTCCTTTGAACATCGTACGGCAACTTAGGACATCTTAAGACTCTTTATGCCACATTAACAAATCGAAAAGAACTTTAGTATAATGTAGGACGCCTTACAGCTCCTAAGAACACCTTACACCACCGTACGAAACATTAAAACTCCATAATAAACCTAATGAATTTGTACGACTCCTTTGAACATCGTACGCCAACTTAGGACATCTTACGACTCTTTATGCCACATTAGCAACTCGAAAAGAACGTTAGTATAATGTAGGACGCCTTACAGCTCCTAAGAACACCTTACACCACCGTACGAAACATTAAAACTCCATAATAAACCTAATGAATTCGTCCGAGTCCTTTGAACATCGTACGGCAACTTAGGACATCTTAAGACTCTTTATGCCACATTAACAAATCGAAAAGAACGTTAGTATAATGTAGGACGCCTTACAGCTCCTAAGAACACCTTATACCACCGTACGAAACATTAAAACTCCATAATAAACCTAATGAATTCGTCCGAGTCCTTTGAACATCGTACGGCAACTTAGGACATCTTAAGACTCTTTATGCCACATTAACAAATCGAAAAGAACTTTAGTATAATGTAGGACGCCTTACAGCTCCTAAGAACACCTTACACCACCGTACGAAACATTAAAACTCCATAATAAACCTAATGAATTCGTCCGAGTCCTTTGAACATAGTACGACAACTTAGGACATCTTACGACTCTTTATGCCACATTATAAACTCGAAATGAACATTAGTATAATGTAGTACGCCTTACATCTCCTAAGAACCCCTTACACCACCGTACAAAACTTTAAAACTCCATAATAAACCAAATTAATTCGTACTAGTCCTTTGAACATCGTACGACAACTTAGGACATCTTAAGACTCTTTATGCCAAATTAGCAACTCGAAAAGAACGTTAGTATGTTGTAGGACGCCTTACAGCTCCTAAGAACACCTTACACCACCGTACGAAACATTAAAACTCCCTAATAAACCTAATGAATTCGTCCGAGTCCTTTGAACATCGTACGGCAACTTAGGACATCTTAAGACTCTTTATGCCACATTAACAAATCGAAAAGAACGTTAGTATAATGTAGGACGCCTTACAGCTCCTAAGAACACCTTACACCACCGTACGAAACATTAAAACTCCATAATAAACCTAATGAATTCGTCCGAGTCCTTTGAACATCGTACGGCAACTTAGGACATCTTAAGACTCTTTATGCCACATTAACAAATCGAAAAGAACTTTAGTATAATGTAGGACGCCTTACAGCTCCTAAGAACACCTTACACCACCGTACGAAACATTAAAACTCCATAATAAACCTAATGAATTCGTCCGAGTCCTTTGAACATAGTACGACAACTTAGGACATCTTACGACTCTTTATGCCACATTATAAACTCGAAATGAACATTAGTATAATGTAGGACGCGTTACAACTCCTAAGAACACCTTACATCACCGTACAAAACATTAAAACTCCATAATAAACCTAATGAATTTGTACGACTCCTTTGAACATCGTACGACAACTTAGGACATCTTACGACTCTTTATGCCACATTAGCAACTCGAAAAGAACGTTAGTATAATGTAGGACGCCTTACAGCTCCTAAGAACACCTTACACCACCGTACGAAACATTAAAACTCCATAATAAACCTAATGAATTCGTCCGAGTCCTTTGAACATCGTACGGCAACTTAGGACATCTTAAGACTCTTTATGCCACATTAACAAATCGAAAAGAACTTTAGTATAATGTAGGACGCCTTACAGCTCCTAAGAACACCTTACACCACCGTACGAAACATTAAAACTCCATAATAAACCTAATGAATTCGTCCGAGTCCTTTGAACATAGTACGACAACTTAGGACATCTTACGACTCTTTATGCCACATTATAAACTCGAAATGAACATTAGTATAATGTAGTACGCCTTACATCTCCTAAGAACACCTTACACCACCGTACAAAACTTTAAAACTCCATAATAAACCAAATTAATTCGTACTAGTCCTTTGAACATCGTACGACAACTTAGGACATCTTAAGACTCTTTATGCCAAATTAGCAACTCGAAAAGAACGTTAGTATGTTGTAGGACGCCTTACAGCTCCTAAGAACACCTTACACCACCGTACGAAACATTAAAACTCCCTAATAAACCTAATGAATTCGTCCGAGTCCTTTGAACATCGTACGGCAACTTAGGACATCTTAAGACTCTTTATGCCACATTAACAAATCGAAAAGAACGTTAGTATAATGTAGGACGCCTTACAGCTCCTAAGAACACCTTACACCACCGTACGAAACATTAAAACTCCATAATAAACCTAATGAATTCGTCCGAGTCCTTTGAACATCGTACGGCAACTTAGGACATCTTAAGACTCTTTATGCCACATTAACAAATCGAAAAGAACTTTAGTATAATGTAGGACGCCTTACAGCTCCTAAGAACACCTTACACCACCGTACGAAACATTAAAACTCCATAATAAACCTAATGAATTCGTCCGAGTCCTTTGAACATAGTACGACAACTTAGGACATCTTACGACTCTTTATGCCACATTATAAACTCGAAATGAACATTAGTATAATGTAGGACGCGTTACAACTCCTAAGAACACCTTACATCACCGTACAAAACATTAAAACTCCATAATAAACCTAATGAATTTGTACGACTCCTTTGAACATCGTACGACAACTTAGGACATCTTACGACTCTTTATGCCACATTAGCAACTCGAGAAGAACGTTAGTATAATGTAGGACGCCTTACAGCTCCTAAGAACACCTTACACCACCGTACGAAACATTAAAACTCCATAATAAACCTAATGAATTCGTCTGAGTCCTTTGAACATCGTACGGCAACTTAGGACATCTTAAGACTCTTTATGCCACATTAACAAATCGAAAAGAACTTTAGTATAATGTAGGACGCCTTACAGCTCCTAAGAACACCTTACACCACCGTACGAAACATTAAAACTCCATAATAAACCTAATGAATTCGTCCGAGTCCTTTGAACATAGTACGACAACTTAGGACATCTTACGACTCTTTATGCCACATTATAAACTCGAAATGAACATTAGTATAATGTAGTACGCCTTACATCTCCTAAGAACACCTTACACCACCGTACAAAACTTTAAAACTCCATAATAAACCAAATTAATTCGTACTAGTCCTTTGAACATCGTACGACAACTTAGGACATCTTAAGACTCTTTATGCCAAATTAGCAACTCGAAAAGAACATTAGTATGTTGTAGGACTCCTTACAGCTCCTAAGAACACCTTACACCACCGTACGAAACATTAAAACTCCCTAATAAACCTAATGAATTCGTCCGAGTCCTTTGAACATCGTACGGCAACTTAGGACATCTTAAGACTCTTTATGCCACATTAACAAATCGAAAAGAACGTTAGTATAATGTAGGACGCCTTACAGCTCCTAAGAACACCTTACACCACCGTACGAAACATTAAAACTCCATAATAAACCTAATGAATTCGTCCGAGTCCTTTGAACATCGTACGGCAACTTAGGACATCTTAAGACTCTTTATGCCACATTAACAAATCGAAAAGAACTTTAGTATAATGTAGGACGCCTTACAGCTCCTAAGAACACCTTACACCACCTTACGAAACATTAAAACTCCATAATAAACCTAATGAATTCGTCCGAGTCCTTTGAACATAGTACGACAACTTAGGACATCTTACGACTCTTTATGCCACATTATAAACTCGAAATGAACATTAGTATAATGTAGGACGCGTTACAACTCCTAAGAACACCTTACATCACCGTACAAAACATTAAAACTCCATAATAAACCTAATGAATTTGTACGACTCCTTTGAACATCGTACGACAACTTAGGACATCTTACGACTCTTTATGCCACATTAGCAACTCGAAAAGAACGTTAGTATAATGTAGGACGCCTTACAGCTCCTAAGAACACCTTACACCACCGTACGAAACATTAAAACTCCATAATAAACCTAATGAATTCGTCCGAGTCCTTTGAACATCGTACGGCAACTTAGGACATCTTAAGACTCTTTATGCCACATTAACAAATCGAAAAGAACGTTAGTATAATGTAGGACGCCTTACAGCTCCTAAGAACACCTTATACCACCGTACGAAACATTAAAACTCCATAATAAACCTAATGAATTCGTCCGAGTCCTTTGAACATAGTACGACAACTTAGGACATCTTACGACTCTTTATGCCACATTATAAACTCGAAATGAACATTAGTATAATGTAGTACGCCTTACAGCTCCTAAGAACACCTTACACCACCTACGAAACGTTAAAACTCCATAATAAACCTAATGAATTCGTCCGAGTCCTTTGAACATCGTACGACAACTCAGGAGATGTTACGGCTCAGTATACGACACTAGCAACATGAAAAGCACGTTAGAATAATGTAGGACGCGTTACAACTCCTAAGAACACCTTACATCGCCGTACAAAACATTAAAACTCCATAATAAACCTAATGAATTCGTACGAGTCCTTTGAACATCGTACGACAACTTAGGACATCTTACGACTCTTTATGCCACATTAGCAACATGAAAAGTATGTTAGAATAATGTAGGACGCGTTACAACTCCTAAGAACACCTTACATCACCGTACAAAACATTAAAACTCCATAATAAACCTAATGAATTTGTACGACTCCTTTGAACATCGTACGACAACTTAGGACATCTTAAGACTCTTTATGCCACATTAACAAATCGAAAAGAACTTTAGTATAATGTAGGACGCCTTACAGCTCCTAAGAACACCTTACACCACCGTACGAAACATTAAAACTCCATAATAAACCTAATGAATTCGTCCGAGTCCTTTGAACATAGTACGACAACTTAGGACATCTTACGACTCTTTATGCCACATTATAAACTCGAAATGAACATTAGTATAATGTAGTACGCCTTACAGCTCCTAAGAACACCTTACACCACCGTACTAAACGTTAAAACTCCATAATAAACCAAATTAATTCGTACTAGTCCTTTGAACATCGTACGACAACTTAGGACATCTTAAGACTCTTTATGCCAAATTAGCAACTCGAAAAGAACGTTAGTATGTTGTAGGACGCCTTACAGCTCCTAAGAACACCTTACACCACCGTACGAAACATTAAAACTCCCTAATAAACCTAATGAATTCGTCCGAGTCCTTTGAACATCGTACGGCAACTTAGGACATCTTAAGACTCTTTATGCCACATTAACAAATCGAAAAGAACGTTAGTATAATGTAGGACGCCTTACAGCTCCTAAGAACACCTTACACCACCGTACGAAACATTAAAACTCCATAATAAACCTAATGAATTCGTCTGAGTCCTTTGAACATCGTACGACAACTTAGGACATCTTACGACTCTTTATGCCACATTAGCAACTCGAAATGAACATTAGTATAATGTAGTACGCCTTACAGCTCCTAAGAACACCTTACACCACCGTACGAAACGTTAAAACTCCATAATAAACCTAATGAATTCGTCCGATTCCTTTGAACATCGTACGACAACTCAGGAGATGTTACGGCTCAGTATACGACACTAGCAACATGAAAAGCACGTTAGAATAATGTAGGACGCGTTACAACTCCTAAGAACACCTTACATCACCGTACAAAACTTTAAAACTCCATAATAAACCAAATTAATTCGTACGAGTCCTTTGAACATCGTACGACAACTTAGGACATCTTACGACTCTTTATGCCACATTAGCAACATGAAATGTATGTTAGAATAATGTAGGACGCGTTACAACTCCTAAGAACACCTTACATCACCGTACAAAACTTTAAAACTCCATAATAAACCTAATGAATTTGTACGACTCCTTTGAACATCGTACGACAACTTAGGACATCTTACGACTCTTTATGCCACATTAGCAACTCGAAAAGAACGTTAGTATAATGTAGGACGCCTTACAGCTCCTAAGAACACCTTACACCACCGTACCAAACATTAAAACTCCATAATAAACCTAATGAATTCGTCCGAGTCCTTTGAACATCGTACGACAACTTAGGACATCTTACGACTCTTTATGCCACATTAGAAACTCGAAATGAACATTAGTATAATGTAGTACGCCTTACAGCTCCTAACAACACCTTACACCACCGTACGAAACGTTAAAACTCCATAATAAACCTAATGAATTCGTCCGAGTCCTTTGAACATCGTACGACAACTTAGGACATCTTAAGACTCTTTATGCCAAATTAGCAACTCGAAAAGAACATTAGTATGTTGTAGGACTCCTTACAGCTCCTAAGAACACCTTACACCACCGTACGAAACATTAAAACTCCCTAATAAACCTAATGAATTTGTACGACTCCTTTGAACATCGTACGACAACTTAGGACATCTTACGACTCTTTATGCCACATTAGCAACTCGAAAAGAACGTTAGTATAATGTAGGACGCCTTACAGCTCCTAAGAACACCTTACACCACCGTACCAAACATTAAAACTCCATAATAAACCTAATGAATTCGTCCGAGTCCTTTGAACATCGTACGACAACTTAGGACATCTTACGACTCTTTATGCCACATTAGAAACTCGAAATGAACATTAGTATAATGTAGTACGCCTTACAGCTCCTAACAACACCTTACACCACCGTACGAAACGTTAAAACTCCATAATAAACCTAATGAATTCGTCCGAGTCCTTTGAACATCGTACGACAACTTAGGACATCTTAAGACTCTTTATGCCACATTAACAAATCGAAAAGAACGTTAGTATCATGTAGGACGCCTTACAGCTCCTAAGAACACCTTACAACACCGTACGAAACATTAAAACTCCATAATAAACCTAATGAATTCGTGCTAGTCCTTTGAACATTGTACGACAACTCAGGAGATATTTCAGCTCAGTATACAGCATTAGCAACATGAAAAGCACGTTAGAATAATTTAGGACGCGTTACAACTCCTAAGAACACCTTACATCACCGTACACAACTTTAAAACTCCAAAATAAACCTAATTAATTCGTACGAGTCCTCTGAACATCGTACGCCAACTTAGGAAATCTTACGATTCTTTATGCCACATTAGCAACATGAAAAGCACATTAGAATAATGTAGGACGCGTTACAACTCCTAAGAACACCTTACATCACCGTACAAAACTTTAAAACTCCATAATAAACGTAATTAATTCGTACGAGTCCTTTGAACATCGTACGACAACTTAGGACATCTTACGACTCTTTATGCCACATTAGCAACTCGAAAAGAACGTTAGTATAATGTAGGACGCCTTACAGCTCCTAAGAACACCTTACACCACCGTACGAAACATTAAAACTCCATAATAAACCTAATGAATTCGTCTGAGTCCTTTGAACATCGTAAGACAACTTAGGACATCTTACGACTCTTTATGCCACATTAGCAACTCGAAATGAACATTAGTATAATGTAGTACGCCTTACTGCTCCTAAGAACACCTTACACCACCGTACGAAACGTTAAAACTCCATAATAAACCTAATGAATTCGTCCGATTCCTTTGAACATCGTACGACAACTCAGGAGATGTTACGGCTCAGTATACGACACTAGCAACATGAAAAGCACGTTAGAATAATGTAGGACGCGTTACAACTCCTAAGAACACCTTACATCACCGTACAAAACTTTAAAACTCCATAATAAACCTAATGAATTTGTACGACTCCTTTGAACATCGTACGACAACTTAGGACATCT
This sequence comes from Tagetes erecta, assembly GCA_030867185.1. Classification (NCBI taxonomy): domain Eukaryota; kingdom Viridiplantae; phylum Streptophyta; class Magnoliopsida; order Asterales; family Asteraceae; genus Tagetes; species Tagetes erecta. Next base: position 42,246,999 of record CM061487.1, on the reverse strand, counting down.
TACGACTCTTTATGCCACATTAGCAACTCGAAAAGAACGTTAGTATAATGTAGGACGCCTTACAGCTCCTAAGAACACCTTACACCACCGTACCAAACATTAAAACTCCATTATAAACCTAATGAATTCGTCCGAGTCCTTTGAACATCGTACGACAACTTAGGACATCTTACGACTCTTTATGCCACATTAGAAACTCGAAATGAACATTAGTATAATGTAGTACGCCTTACAGCTCCTAACAACACCTTACACCACCGTACGAAACGTTAAAACTCCATAATAAACCTAATGAATTCGTCCGAGTCCTTTGAACATCGTACGACAACTTAGGACATCTTAAGACTCTTTATGCCACATTAACAAATCGAAAAGAACGTTAGTATCATGTAGGACGCCTTACAGCTCCTAAGAACACCTTACAACACCGTACGAAACATTAAAACTACATAATAAACCTAATGAATTCGTCCTAGTCCTTTGAACATTGTACGACAACTCAGGAGATATTACATCTCAGTATACAGTATTAGCAACATGAAAAGCACGTTAGAATAATTTAGGACGCGTTACAACTCCTAAGAACACCTTACATCACCGTACACAACTTCAAAACTCCACAATAAACCTAATTAATTCGTACGAGTCCTCTGAACATCGTACGCCAACTTAGGAAATCTTACGATTCTTTATGCCACATTAGCAACATGAAAAGCACATTAGAATAATGTAGGACGCGTTACAACTCCTAAGAACACCTTACATCACCGTACATAACTTTAAAACTCCATAATAAACGTAATTAATCCGTACGAGTCCTTTGAACATCGTACGACAACTTAGGACATCTTACGACTCTTTATGCCACATTAGAAACTCGAAATGAACATTAGTATAATGTAGTACGCCTTACAGCTCCTAACAACACCTTACACCACCGTACGAAACGTTAAAACTCCATAATAAACCTAATGAATTCGTCCGAGTCCTTTGAACATCGTACGACAACTTAGGACATCTTAAGACTCTTTATGCCACATTAACAAATCGAAAAGAACGTTAGTATCATGTAGGACGCCTTACAGCTCCTAAGAACACCTTACAACACCGCACGAAACATTAAAACTCCATAATAAACCTAATGAATTCGTCCTAGTCCTTTGAACATTGTACGACAACTCAGGAGATATTACAGCTCAGTATACAGCATTAGCAACATGAAAAGCACGTTAGAATAATTTAGGACGCGTTACAACTCCTAAGAACACCTTACATCACCGTACACAACTTCAAAACTCCATAATAAACCTAATTAATTCGTACGAGTCCTCTGAACATCGTACGCCAACTTAGGAAATCTTACGATTCTTTATGCCACATTAGCAACATGAAAAGCACATTAGAATAATGTAGGACGCGTTACAACTCCTAAGAACACCTTACATCACCGTACAAAACTTTAAAACTCCATAATAAACGTAATTAATTCGTACGAGTCCTTTGAACATCGTACGACAACTTAGGACATCTTACGACTCTTTATGCCACATTAGCAACTCGAAAAGAACGTTAGTATAATGTAGGACGCCTTACAGCTCCTAAGAACACCTTACACCACCGTACGAAACATTAAAACTCCATAATAAACCTAATGAATTCTTCTGAGTCCTTTGAACATCCTACGACAACTTAGGACATCTTACGACTCTTTATGCCACATTAGCAACTCGAAATGAACATTAGTATAATGTAGTACGCCTTACAGCTCCTAAGAACAGCTTACACCACCGTACGAAACGTTAAAACTCCATAATAAACCTAATGAATTTTTCCGATTCCTTTGAACATCGTACGACAACTCAGGAGATGTTACGGCTCAGTATACGACACTAGCAACATGAAAAGCACGTTAGAATAATGTAGGACGTGTTACAACTCCTAAGAACACCTTACATCACCGTACAAAACTTTAAAACTCGATAATAAACCTAATGAATTTGTACGACTTCTTTGAACATCGTACGACAACTTAGGACATCTTACGACTCTTTATGCCACATTCGCAACTCGAAAAGAACGTTAGTATAATGTAGGACGCCTTACAGCTCCTAAGAACACCTTACACCACCGTACCAAACATTAAAACTCCATAATAAACCTAATGAATTCGTCCGAGTCCTTTGAACATCATACGACAACTTAGGACATCTTACGACTCTTTATCCCACATTAGAAACTCGAAATGAACATTAGTATAATGTAGTACGCCTTACAGCTCCTAACAACACCTTACACCACCGTACGAAATGTTAAAACTCCATAATAAACCTAATGAATTCGTCCGAGTCCTTTGAACATCGTACGACAACTTAGGACATCTTAAGACTCTTTATGCCACATTAACAAATCGAAAAGAACGTTAGTATCATGTAGGACGCCTTACAGCTCCTAAGAACACCTTACAACACCGTACGAAACATTAAAACTCCATAATAAACCTAATGAATTCGTCCTAGTCCTTTGAACATTGTACGACAACTCAGGAGATATTACAGCTCAGTATACAGCATTAGCAACATGAAAAGCACGTTAGAATAATTTAGGACGCGTTACAACTACTAAGAACACCTTACATCACCGTACACAACTTCAAAACTCCATAATAAACCTAATTAATTCGTACGAGTCCTCTGAACATCGTACGCCAACTTAGGAAATCTTACGATTCTTTATGCCACATTAGCAACATGAAAAGCACGTTAGAATAATGTAGGACGCGTTACAACTCCTAAGAACACCTTACATCACCGTACAAAACTTTAAAACTCCATAATAAACCTAATGAATTTGTACGACTTCTTTGAACATCGTACGACAACTTAGGACATCTTACGACTCTTTATGCCACATTAGCAACTCGAAAAGAACGTTAGTATCATGTAGGACGCCTTACAGCTCCTAAGAACACCTTACACCACCGTACCAAACATTAAAACTCCATAATAAACCTAATGAATTCGTCCGAGTCCTTTGAACATCGTAAGACAACTTAGGACATCTTACGACTCTTTATGCCACATTAGAAACTCGAAATGAACATTAGTATAATGTAGTACGCCTTACAGCTCCTAACAACACCTTACACCACCGTACGAAATGTTAAAACTCCATAATAAACCTAATGAATTCGTCCGAGTCCTTTGAACATCGTACGACAACTTAGGACATCTTAAGACTCTTTATGCCACATTAACAAATCGAAAAGAACGTTAGTATCATGTAGGACGCCTTACAGCTCCTAAGAACACCTTACAACACCGTACGAAACATTAAAACTCCATAATAAACCTAATGAATTCGTCCTAGTCCTTTGAACATTGTACGACAACTCAGGAGATATTACAGCTCAGTATACAGCATTAGCAACATGAAAAGCACGTTAGAATAATTTAGGACGCGTTACAACTCCTAAGAACACCTTACATCACCGTACACAACTTCAAAACTCCATAATAAACCTAATTAATTCGAACGAGTCCTCTGAACATCGTACGCCAACTTAGGAAATCTTACGATTCTTTATGCCACATTAGCAACATGAAAAGCACATTAGAATAATGTAGGACGCGTTACAACTCCTAAGAACACCTTACATCACCGTACAAAACTTTAAAACTCCATAATAAACGTAATTAATTCGTACGAGTCCTTTGAACATCGTACGACAACTTAGGACATCTTACGACTCTTTATGCCACATTAGCAACTCGAAAAGAACGTTAGTATAATGTAGGACGCCTTACAGCTCCTAAGAACACCTTACACCACCGTACGAAACATTAAAACTCCATAATAAACCTAATGAATTCGTCTGAGTCCTTTGAACATCGTACGACAACTTAGGACATCTTACGACTCTTTATGCCACATTAGCAACTCGAAATGAACATTAGTATATTGTAGTACGCCTTACAGCTCCTAAGAACACCTTACACCACCGTACGAAACGTTAAAACTCCATAATAAACCTAATGAATTCGTCCGATTCCTTTGAACATCGTACGACAACTCAAGAGATGTTACGGCTCAGTATACGACACTAGCAACATGAAAAGCACGTTAGAATAATGTAGGACGCGTTACAACTCCTATGAACACCTTACATCACCGTACAAAACTTTAAAACTCCATAATAAACCTAATGAATTTGTACGACTCCTTTGAACATCGTACGACAACTTAGGACATCTTACGACTCTTTATGCCACATTAGTAACTCGAAAAGAACGTTAGTATAATGTAGGACGCCTTACAGCTCCTATGAACACCTTACACCACCGTACCAAACATTAAAACTCCATAATAAACCTAATGAATTCGTCCGAGTCCTTTGAACATCGTACGACAACTTAGGACATCTTAAGACTCTTTATGCCACATTAACAAATCGAAAAGAACGTTAGTATGATGTAGGACGCCTTACAGCTCCTAAGAACACCTTACAACACCGTACGAAACATTAAAACTCCATAATAAACCTAATGAATTCGTCCTAGTCCTTTGAACATCGTACGACAACTCAGGAGATATTACAGCTCAGTATACAGCATTAGCAACATGAAAAGCACGTTAGAATAATTTAGGACGCGTTACAACTCCTAAGAACACCTTACATCACCGTACACAACTTCAAAACTCCATAATAAACCTAATTAATTCGTACGAGTCCTCTGAACATCGTACGCCAACTTAGGAAATCTTACGATTCTTTATGCCACATTAGCAACATGAAAAGCACATTAGAATAATGTAGGACGCGTTACAACTCCTAAGAACACCTTACATCACCGTACAAAACTTTAAAACTCCATAATAAATGTAATTAATACGTACGAGTCCTTTGAACATCGTACGACAACTTAGGACATCTTACGACTCTTTATGCCACATTAGCAACTCGAAAAGAACGTTAGTATAATGTAGGACGCCTTACAGCTCCTAAGAACACCTTACACCACCGTACGAAACATTAAAACTCCATAATAAACCTAATGAATTCGTCTGAGTCCTTTGAACATCGTACGACAACTTAGGACATCTTACGACTCTTTATGCCACATTAGCAACTCGAAATGAACATTAGTATATTGTAGTACGCCTTACAGCTCCTAAGAACACCTTACACCACCGTACGAAACGTTAAAACTCCATAATAAACCTAATGAATTCGTCCGATTCCTTTGAACATCGTACGACAACTCAAGAGATGTTACGGCTCAGTATACGACACTAGCAGCATGAAAAGCACGTTAGAATAATGTAGGACGCGTTACAACTCCTAAGAACACCTTACATCACCGTACACAACTTCAAAACTCCATAATAAACCTAATTAATTCGTACGAGTCCTCTGAACATCGTACGCCAACTTAGGAAATCTTACGATTCTTTATGCCACATTAGCAACATGAAAAGCACATTAGAATAATGTAGGACGCGTTACAACTCCTAAGAACACCTTACATCACCGTACAAAACTTTAAAACTCCATAATAAATGTAATTAATACGTACGAGTCCTTTGAACATCGTACGACAACTTAGGACATCTTACGACTCTTTATGCCACATTAGCAACTCGAAAAGAACGTTAGTATAATGTAGGACGCCTTACAGCTCCTAAGAACACCTTACACCACCGTACGAAACATTAAAACTCCATAATAAACCTAATGAATTCGTCTGAGTCCTTTGAACATCGTACGACAACTTAGGACATCTTACGACTCTTTATGCCACATTAGCAACTCGAAATGAACATTAGTATATTGTAGTACGCCTTACAGCTCCTAAGAACACCTTACACCACCGTACGAAACGTTAAAACTCCATAATAAACCTAATGAATTCGTCCGATTCCTTTGAACATCGTACGACAACTCAAGAGATGTTACGGCTCAGTATACGACACTAGCAACATGAAAAGCACGTTAGAATAATGTAGGACGCGTTACAACTCCTAAGAACACCTTACCTCACCGTACACAACTTCAAAACTCCATAATAAACCTAATTAATTCGTACGAGTCCTCTGAACATCGTACGCCAACTTAGGAAATCTTACGATTCTTTATGCCACATTAGCAACATGAAAAGCACATTAGAATAATGTAGGACGCGTTACAACTCCTAAGAACACCTTACATCACCGTACAAAACTTTAAAACTCCATAATAAATGTAATTAATACGTACGAGTCCTTTGAACATCGTACGACAACTTAGGACATCTTACGACTCTTTATGCCACATTAGCAACTCGAAAAGAACGTTAGTATAATGTAGGACGCCTTACAGCTCCTAAGAACACCTTACACCACCGTACGAAACATTAAAACTCCATAATAAACCTAATGAATTCGTCTGAGTCCTTTGAACATCGTACGACAACTTAGGACATCTTACGACTCTTTATGCCACATTAGCAACTCGAAATGAACATTAGTATATTGTAGTACGCCTTACAGCTCCTAAGAACACCTTACACCACCGTACGAAACGTTAAAACTCCATAAAAAACCTAATGAATTCGTCCGATTCCTTTGAACATCGTACGACAACTCAAGAGATGTTACGGCTCAGTATACGACACTAGCAACATGAAAAGCACGTTAGAATAATGTAGGACGCGTTACAACTCCTATGAACACCTTACATCACCGTACAAAACTTTAAAACTCCATAATAAACCTAATGAATTTGTACGACTCCTTTGAACATCGTACGACAACTTAGGACATCTTACGACTCTTTATGCCACATTAGCAACTCGAAAAGAACGTTAGTATAATGTAGGACGCCTTACAGCTCCTATGAACACCTTACACCACCGTACCAAACATTAAAACTCCATAATAAACCTAATGAATTCGTCCGAGTCCTTTGAACATCGTACGACAACTTAGGACATCTTAAGACTCTTTATGCCACATTAACAAATCGAAAAGAACGTTAGTATGATGTAGGACGCCTTACAGCTCCTAAGAACACCTTACAACACCGTACGAAACATTAAAACTCCATAATAAACCTAATGAATTCGTCCTAGTCCTTTGAACATCGTACGACAACTCAGGAGATATTACAGCTCAGTATACAGCATTAGCAACATGAAAAGCACGTTAGAATAATTTAGGACGCGTTACAACTCCTAAGAACACCTTACATCACCGTACACAACTTCAAAACTCCATAATAAACCTAATTAATTCGTACGAGTCCTCTGAACATCGTACGCCAACTTAGGAAATCTTACGATTCTTTATGCCACATTAGCAACATGAAAAGCACATTAGAATAATGTAGGACGCGTTACAACTCCTAAGAACACCTTACATCACCGTACAAAACTTTAAAACTCCATAATAAATGTAATTAATACGTACGAGTCCTTTGAACATCGTACGACAACTTAGGACATCTTACGACTCTTTATGCCACATTAGCAACTCGAAAAGAACGTTAGTATAATGTAGGACGCCTTACAGCTCCTAAGAACACCTTACACCACCGTACGAAACATTAAAACTCCATAATAAACCTAATGAATTCGTCTGAGTCCTTTGAACATCGTACGACAACTTAGGACATCTTACGACTCTTTATGCCACATTAGCAACTCGAAATGAACATTAGTATATTGTAGTACGCCTTACAGCTCCTAAGAACACCTTACACCACCGTACGAAACGTTAAAACTCCATAATAAACCTAATGAATTCGTCCGATTCCTTTGAACATCGTACGACAACTCAAGAGATGTTACGGCTCAGTATACGACACTAGCAACATGAAAAGCACGTTAGAATAATGTAGGACGCGTTACAACTCCTAAGAACACCTTACATCACCGTACACAACTTCAAAACTCCATAATAAACCTAATTAATTCGTACGAGTCCTCTGAACATCGTACGCCAACTTAGGAAATCTTACGATTCTTTATGCCACATTAGCAACATGAAAAGCACATTAGAATAATGTAGGACGCGTTACAACTCCTAAGAACACCTTACATCACCGTACAAAACTTTAAAACTCCATAATAAATGTAATTAATACGTACGAGTCCTTTGAACATCGTACGACAACTTAGGACATCTTACGACTCTTTATGCCACATTAGCAACTCGAAAAGAACGTTAGTATAATGTAGGACGCCTTACAGCTCCTAAGAACACCTTACACCACCGTACGAAACATTAAAACTCCATAATAAACCTAATGAATTCGTCTGAGTCCTTTGAACATCGTACGACAACTTAGGACATCTTACGACTCTTTATGCCACATTAGCAACTCGAAATGAACATTAGTATATTGTAGTACGCCTTACAGCTCCTAAGAACACCTTACACCACCGTACGAAACGTTAAAACTCCATAATAAACCTAATGAATTCGTCCGATTCCTTTGAACATCGTACGACAACTCAAGAGATGTTACGGCTCAGTATACGACACTAGCAACATGAAAAGCACGTTAGAATAATGTAGGACGCGTTACAACTCCTATGAACACCTTACATCACCGTACAAAACTTTAAAACTCCATAATAAACCTAATGAATTTGTACGACTCCTTTGAACATCGTACGACAACTTAGGACATCTTACGACTCTTTATGCCACATTAGCAACTCGAAAAGAACGTTAGTATAATGTAGGACGCCTTACAGCTCCTATGAACACCTTACACCACCGTACCAAACATTAAAACTCCATAATAAACCTAATGAATTCGTCCGAGTCCTTTGAACATCGTACGACAACTTAGGACATCTTAAGACTCTTTATGCCACATTAACAAATCGAAAAGAACGTTAGTATGATGTAGGACGCCTTACAGCTCCTAAGAACACCTTACAACACCGTACGAAACATTAAAACTCCATAATAAACCTAATGAATTCGTCCTAGTCCTTTGAACATCGTACGACAACTCAGGAGATATTACAGCTCAGTATACAGCATTAGCAACATGAAAAGCACGTTAGAATAATTTAGGACGCGTTACAACTCCTAAGAACACCTTACATCACCGTACACAACTTCAAAACTCCATAATAAACCTAATTAATTCGTACGAGTCCTCTGAACATCGTACGCCAACTTAGGAAATCTTACGATTCTTTATGCCACATTAGCAACATGAAAAGCACATTAGAATAATGTAGGACGCGTTACAACTCCTAAGAACACCTTACATCACCGTACAAAACTTTAAAACTCCATAATAAATGTAATTAATACGTACGAGTCCTTTGAACATCGTACGACAACTTAGGACATCTTACGACTCTTTATGCCACATTAGCAACTCGAAAAGAACGTTAGTATAATGTAGGACGCCTTACAGCTCCTAAGAACACCTTACACCACCGTACGAAACATTAAAACTCCATAATAAACCTAATGAATTCGTCTGAGTCCTTTGAACATCGTACGACAACTTAGGACATCTTACGACTCTTTATGCCACATTAGCAACTCGAAATGAACATTAGTATAATGTAGTACGCCTTACAGCTCCTAAGAACACCTTACACAACCGTACGAAACGTTAAAACTCCATAATAAACCTAATGAATTCGCCGATTCCTTTGAACATCGTACGACAACTCAGGAGATGTTACGGCTCAGTATACGACACTAGCAACATGAAAAGCACGTCAGAATAATGTAGGACGCGTTACAACTCCTAAGAACACCTTACATCACCGTACAAAACTTTAAAACTCCATAATAAACCTAATGAATTTGTACGACTCCTTTGAACATCGTACGACAACTTAGGACATCTTACGACTCTTTATGCCACATTAGCAACTCGAAAAGAACGTTAGTATAATGTAGGACGCCTTACAGCTCCTAAGAACACCTTACACCACCGTACCAAACATTAAAACTCCATAATAAACCTAATGAATTCGTCCGAGTCCTTTGAACATCGTACGACAACTCAGGAGATATTACAGCTCAGTATACAGCATTAGCAACAAGAAAAGCACGTTAGAATAATTTAGGACCCGTTACAACTCCTAAGAACACCTTACATCACCGTACACAACTTCAAAACTCCATAATAAACCTAATTAATTCGTACGAGTCCTCTGAACATCGTACGCCAACTTAGGAAATCTTACGATTCTTTATGCCACATTAGCAACATGAAAAGCACATTAGAATAATGTAGGACGCGTTACAACTCCTAAGAACACCTTACATCACCGTACAAAACTTTAAAACTCCATAATAAACGTAATTAATTCGTACGAGTCCTTTGAACATCGTACGACAACTTAGGACATCTTACGACTCTTTATGCCACATTAGCAACTTGAAAAGAACGTTAGTATAATGTAGGACGCCTTACAGCTCCTAAGAACACCTTACACCACCGTATGAAACATTAAAACTCCATAATAAACCTAATGAATTCGTCCGAGTCCTTTGAACATCGAACGACAACTTAGGACATCTTACGACTCTTTATGCCACATTAGCAACTCGAAATGAACATTAGTATAATGTAGTACGCCTTACAGCTCCTAAGAACACCTTACACCACCGTACGAAACGTTAAAACTCCATAATAAACCTAATGAATTCGTCCGAGTCCTTTGAACATCGTACGACAACTTAGGACATCTTAAGACTCTTTATGCCACATTAACAAATCGAAAAGAACGTTAGTATGATGTAGGACGCCTTACAGCTCCTAAGAACACCTTACACCACCGTACGAAACATTAAAACTCCATAATAAACCTAATGAATTCGTCGTAGTCCTTTGAACATCGTACGACAACTCAGGAGATGTTACAGCTCAGTATACAGCATTAGCAACATGAAAAGCACGTTAGAATAATTTAGGACGCGTTACAACTCCTAAGAACACCTTACATCACCGTACACAACTTCAAAACTCCATAATAAACCTAATTAATTCGTACGAGTCCACTGAACATCGTACGACAACTTAGGACATCCTACGACTCTTTATGCCACATCAACAACTCGAAAAGAACATTATTATAATGTAGGACGCCTTACAGCTCCTAAGAACACCTTACACCACCGTACGAAACATTAAAACTCCTTAATAAACCTAATGAATTTGTCTGAGTCCTTTGAACATCGTACGACAACTTAGGACATCTTAAGACTCTTTATGCCACATTAGCAACTCGAAAAGAACGTTAGTATGATGTAGGACGCCTTGCAGCTCCTAAGAACACCTTACACCGACGTACGAAACATTAAAACTCCATAATAAACCTATTGAATTCGTCCGATTCCTTTGAACATCGTACGACAACTCAGGAGATGTTACAGCTCAGTGTACAGCATTAGCAACATGAAAAGCACGTTAGAATAATGTAGGACGCGTTACAACTCCTAAGAACACCTTACATCACCGTACAAAACTTTAAAACTCCATAACAAACCAAATTAATTCGTACGAGGCCTTTGAACATCGTACGACAACTTAGGACATCTTACGACTCTTTATGCCACATTAGCAACATGAAAAGCATGTTAGAATAATGTAGGACGCGTTACAGCTCCTAAGAACACCTTACACCACCGTACGAAACATTAAAACTCCATAATAAACCTAATGAATTTGGTCGAGTCCTTTGAACATCGTACGACATCTTAAGACTCTTTATGCCACATTAGCAACTCGAAAAGAACGTTAGTATGATGTAGGACGCCTTACAGCTCCTAAGAACACCTTACACCACCGTACGAAACATTAAAACTCCATAATAAACCTAATGAATTCGTCCGAGTCCTTTGAACATCGTACGACAACTCAGGAGATATTACAGCTCAGTATACAGCATTAGCAACATGAAAAGCACGTTAGAATAATTTAGGACGCGTTACAACTCCTAAGAACACCTTACATCACCGTACACAACTTCAAAACTCCATAATAAACCTAATTAATTCGTACGAGTCCTCTGAACATCGTACGACAACTTAGGAAATCTTACGATTCTTTATGCCACATTAGCAACATGAAAAGCACATTAGAATAATGTAGGACGCGTTACAACTCCTAAGAACACCTTACATCACCGTACAAAACTTTAAAACTCCATAATAAACGTAATTAATTCGTACGAGTCCTTTGAACATCGTACGACAACTTAGGACATCTTACGACTCTTTATGCCACATTAGCAACTCGAAAAGAACATTAGTATAATGTAGGACGCCTTACAGCTCCTAAGAACACCTTACACCACCGTACGAAACATTATAACTCCATAATAAACCTAATGAATTCGTCCGAGTCCTTTGAACATCGAACAACAACTTAGGACATCTTACGACTCTTTATGCCACATTAGCAACTCGAAATGAACATTAGTATAATGTAGTACGCCTTACAGCTCCTAAGAACACCTTACACCACCGTACGAAACGTTAAAACTCCATAATAAACCTAATGAATTCGTCCGAGTCCTTTGAACATCGTATGACAACTTAGGACATCTTAAGACTCTTTATGCCACATTAACAAATCGAAAAGAACGTTAGTATGATGTAGGACGCCTTACAGCTCCTAAGAACACCTTACACCACCGTACGAAACATTAAAACTCCATAATAAACCTAATGAATTCGTCGTAGTCCTTTGAACATCGTACGACAACTCAGGAGATGTTACAGCTCTGTATACAGCATTAGCAACATGAAAAGCACGTTAGAATAATTTAGGACGCGTTACAACTCCTAAGAACACCTTACATCACCGTACACAACTTCAAAACTCCATAATAAACCTAATTAATTCGTACGAGTCCTCTGAACATCGTACGACAACTTAGGACATCTTACGACTCTTTATGCCACATCAGCAACTCGAAAAGAACATTATTATAATGTAGGACGCGTTACAACTCCTAAGAACACCTTACACCACCGTACGAAACATTAAAACTCCATAATAAACCTAATGAATTTGGTCGAGTCCTTTGAACATCGTACGACATCTTAAGACTCTTTATGCCACATTAGCAACTCGAAAAGAACGTTAGTATGATGTAGGACGCCTTACAGCTCCTAAGAACACCTTACACCACCGTACGAAACATTAAAACTCCATAATAAACCTAATGAATTCGTCCGAGTCCTTTGAACATCGTACGACAACTCAGGAGATATTACAGCTCAGTATACAGCATTAGCAACATGAAAAGCACGTTAGAATAATTTAGGACGCGTTACAACTCCTAAGAACACCTTACATCACCGTACACAACTTCAAAACTCCATAATAAACCTAATTAATTCGTACGAGTCCTCTGAACATCGTACGACAACTTAGGAAATCTTACGATTCTTTATGCCACATTAGCAACATGAAAAGCACATTAGAATAATGTAGGACGCGTTACAACTCCTAAGAACACCTTACATCATCGTACAAAACTTTAAAACTCCATAATAAACGTAATTAATTCGTACGAGTCCTTTGAACATCGTACGACAACTTAGGACATCTTACGACTCTTTATGCCACATTAGCAACTCGAAAAGAACATTAGTATAATGTAGGACGCCTTACAGCTCCTAAGAACACCTTACACCACCGTACGAAACATTATAACTCCATAATAAACCTAATGAATTCGTCCGAGTCCTTTGAACATCGAACAACAACTTAGGACATCTTACGACTCTTTATGCCACATTAGCAACTCGAAATGAACATTAGTATAATGTAGTACGCCTTACAGCTCCTAAGAACACCTTACACCACCGTACGAAACGTTAAAACTCCATAATAAACCTAATGAATTCGTCCGAGTCCTTTGAACATCGTAAGACAACTTAGGACATCTTAAGACTCTTTATGCCACATTAACAAATCGAAAAGAACGTTAGTATGATGTAGGACGCCTTACAGCTCCTAAGAACACCTTACACCACCGTACAAAACATTAAAACTCCATAATAAACCTAATGAATTCGTCGTAGTCCTTTGAACATCGTACGACAACTCAGGAGATGTTACAGCTCTGTATACAGCATTAGCAACATGAAAAGCACGTTAGAATAATTTAGGACGCGTTACAACTCCTAAGAACACCTTACATCACCGTACACAACTTCAAAACTCCATAATAAACCTAATTAATTCGTACGAGTCCTCTGAACATCGTACGACAACTTAGGACATCTTACGACTCTTTATGCCACATCAGCAACTCGAAAAGAACATTATTATAATGTAGGACGCGTTACAACTCCTAAGAACACCTTACACCACCGTACGAAACATTAAAACTCCATAATAAACCTAATGAATTTGGTCGAGTCCTTTGAACATCGTACGACATCTTAAGACTCTTTATGCCACATTAGCAACTCGAAAAGAACGTTAGTATGATGTTGGACGCCTTACAGCTCCTAAGAACACCTTACACCACCGTACGAAACATTAAAACTCCATAATAAACCTAATGAATTCCTCCGAGTCCTTTGAACATCGTACGACAACTCAGGAGATATTACAGCTCAGTATACAGCATTAGCAACATGAAAAGCACGTTAGAATAATTTAGGACGCGTTACAACTCCTAAGAACACCTTACATCACCGTACACAACTTCAAAACTCCATAATAAACCTAATTAATTCGTACGAGTCCTCTGAACATCGTACGACAACTTAGGAAATCTTACGATTCTTTATGCCACATTAGCAACATGAAAAGCACATTAGAATAATGTAGGACGCGTTACAACTCCTAAGAACACCTTACATCACCGTACAAAACTTTAAAACTCCATAATAAACGTAATTAATTCGTACGAGTCCTTTGAACATCGTACGACAACTTAGGACATCTTACGACTCTTTATGCCACATCAGCAACTCGAAAAGAACATTATTATAATGTAGGACGCGTTACAACTCCTAAGAACACCTTACACCACCGTACGAAACATTAAAACTCCATTATAAATCTAATGAATTCGGTCGAGTCCTTTGAACATCGTACGACATCTTAAGACTCTTTATGCCACATTAGCAACTCGAAAAGAACGTTAGTATGATGTAGGACGCCTTACAGCTCCTAAGAACACCTTACACCACCGTACGAAACATTAAAACTCCATAATAAACCTAATGAATTCCTCCGAGTCCTTTGAACATCGTACGACAACTCAGGAGATATTACAGCTCAGTATACAGCATTAGCAACATGAAAAGCACGTTAGAATAATTTAGGACGCGTTACAACTCCTAAGAACACCTTACATCACCGTACACAACTTCAAAACTCCATAATAAACCTAATTAATTCGTACGAGTCTTCTGAACATCGTACGACAACTTAGGAAATCTTACGATTCTTTATGCCACATTAGCAACATGAAAAGCACATTAGAATAATGTAGGACGCGTTACAACTCCTAAGAACACCTTACATCACCGTACAAAACTTTAAAACTCCATAATAAATGTAATTAATACGTACGAGTCCTTTGAACATCGTACGACAACTTAGGACATCTTACGACTCTTTATGCCACATTAGCAACTCGAAAAGAACGTTAGTATAATGTAGGACGCCTTACAGCTCCTAAGAACACCTTACACCACCGTACGAAACATTAAAACTCCATAATAAACCTAATGAATTCGTCTGAGTCCTTTGAACATCGTACGACAACTTAGGACATCTTACGACTCTTTATGCCACATTAGCAACTCGAAATGAACATTAGTATAATGTAGTACGCCTTACAGCTCCTAAGAACACCTTACACAACCGTACGAAACGTTAAAACTCCATAATAAACCTAATGAATTCGCCGATTCCTTTGAACATCGTACGACAACTCAGGAGATGTTACGGCTCAGTATACGACACTAGCAACATGAAAAGCACGTCAGAATAATGTAGGACGCGTTACAACTCCTAAGAACACCTTACATCACCGTACAAAACTTTAAAACTCCATAATAAACCTAATGAATTTGTACGACTCCTTTGAACATCGTACGACAACTTAGGACATCTTACGACTCTTTATGCCACATTAGCAACTCGAAAAGAACGTTAGTATAATGTAGGACGCCTTACAGCTCCTAAGAACACCTTACACCACCGTACCAAACATTAAAACTCCATAATAAACCTAATGAATTCGTCCGAGTCCTTTGAACATCGTACGACAACTCAGGAGATATTACAGCTCAGTATACAGCATTAGCAACAAGAAAAGCACGTTAGAATAATTTAGGACCCGTTACAACTCCTAAGAACACCTTACATCACCGTACACAACTTCAAAACTCCATAATAAACCTAATTAATTCGTACGAGTCCTCTGAACATCGTACGCCAACTTAGGAAATCTTACGATTCTTTATGCCACATTAGCAACATGAAAAGCACATTAGAATAATGTAGGACGCGTTACAACTCCTAAGAACACCTTACATCACCGTACAAAACTTTAAAACTCCATAATAAACGTAATTAATTCGTACGAGTCCTTTGAACATCGTACGACAACTTAGGACATCTTACGACTCTTTATGCCACATTAGCAACTTGAAAAGAACGTTAGTATAATGTAGGACGCCTTACAGCTCCTAAGAACACCTTACACCACCGTATGAAACATTAAAACTCCATAATAAACCTAATGAATTCGTCCGAGTCCTTTGAACATCGTACGACAACTTAGGACATCTTACGACTCTTTATGCCACATCAGCAACTCGAAAAGAACATTATTATAATGTAGGACGCGTTACAACTCCTAAGAACACCTTACACCACCGTACGAAACATTAAAACTCCATAATAAACCTAATGAATTTGGTCGAGTCCTTTGAACATCGTACGACATCTTAAGACTCTTTATGCCACATTAGCAACTCGAAAAGAACGTTAGTATGATGTAGGACGCCTTACAGCTCCTAAGAACACCTTACACCACCGTACGAAACATTAAAACTCCATAATAAACCTAATGAATTCCTCCGAGTCCTTTGAACATCGTATGACAACTCAGGAGATATTACAGCTCAGTATACAGCATTAGCAACATGAAAAGCACGTTAGAATAATTTAGGACGCGTTACAACTCCTAAGAACACCTTACATCACCGTACACAACTTCAAAACTCCATAATAAACCTAATTAATTCGTACGAGTCTTCTGAACATCGTACGACAACTTAGGAAATCTTACGATTCTTTATGCCACATTAGCAACATGAAAAGCACATTAGAATAATGTAGGACGCGTTACAACTCCTAAGAACACCTTACATCACCGTACAAAACTTTAAAACTCCATAATAAACGTAATTAATTCGTACGAGTCCTTTGAACATCGTACGACAACTTAGGACATCTTACAAATCTTTATGCCACATTAGCAACTCGAAAAGAACGTTAGTATAATGTAGGACGCCTTACAGCTCCTAAGAACACCTTACACCACCGTACGAAACATTAAAACTCCATAATAAACCTAATGAATTCGTCCGAGTCCTTTGAACATCGAACAACAACTTAGGACATCTTACGACTCTTTATGCCACATTAGCAACTCGAAATGAACATTAGTATAATGTAGTACGCCTTACAGCTCCTAAGAACACCTTACACCACCGTACGAAACATTAAAACTCCATAATAAACCTAATGAATTCGTCCGAGTCCTTTGAACATCGTACGACAACTCAGGAGATATTACAGCTCAGTATACAGCATTAGCAACATGAAAAGCACGTTAGAATAATTTAGGACGCGTTACAACTCCTAAGAACACCTTACATCACCGTACACAACTTCAAAACTCCATAATAAACCTAATTAATTCGTACGAGTCCTCTGAACATCGTACGACAACTTAGGAAATCTTACGATTCTTTATGCCACATTAGCAACATGAAAAGCACATTAGAATAATGTAGGACGCGTTACAACTCCTAAGAACACCTTACATCACCGTACAAAACTTTAAAACTCCATAATAAACGTAATTAATTCGTACGAGTCCTTTGAACATCGTACGACAACTTAGGACATCTTACGACTCTTTATGCCACATCAGCAACTCGAAAAGAACATTATTATAATGTAGGACGCGTTACAACTCCTAAGAACACCTTACACCACCGTACGAAACATTAAAACTCCATTATAAATCTAATGAATTCGGTCGAGTCCTTTGAACATCGTACGACATCTTAAGACTCTTTATGCCACATTAGCAACTCGAAAAGAACGTTAGTATGATGTAGGACGCCTTACAGCTCCTAAGAACACCTTACACCACCGTACGAAACATTAAAACTCCATAATAAACCTAATGAATTCCTCCGAGTCCTTTGAACATCGTACGACAACTCAGGAGATATTACAGCTCAGTATACAGCATTAGCAACATGAAAAGCACGTTAGAATAATTTAGGACGCGTTACAACTCCTAAGAACACCTTACATCACCGTACACAACTTCAAAACTCCATAATAAACCTAATTAATTCGTACGAGTCTTCTGAACATCGTACGACAACTTAGGAAATCTTACGATTCTTTATGCCACATTAGCAACATGAAAAGCACATTAGAATAATGTAGGACGCGTTACAACTCCTAAGAACACCTTACATCACCGTACAAAACTTTAAAACTCCATAATAAACGTAATTAATTCGTACGAGTCCTTTGAACATCGTACGACAACTTAGGACATCTTACGACTCTTTATGTCACATCAGCAACTCGAAAAGAACATTATTATAATGTAGGACGCGTTACAACTCCTAAGAACACCTTACACCACCGTACGAAACATTAAAACTCCATAATAAACCTAATGAATTTGGTCGAGTCCTTTGAACATCGTACGACATCTTAAGACTCTTTATGCCACATTAGCAACTCGAAAAGAACGTTAGTATGATGTAGGACGCCTTACAGCTCCTAAGAACACCTTACACCACCGTACGAAACATTAAAACTCCATAATAAACCTAATGAATTCCTCCGAGTCCTTTGAACATCGTATGACAACTCAGGAGATATTACAGCTCAGTATACAGCATTAGCAACATGAAAAGCACGTTAGAATAATTTAGGACGCGTTACAACTCCTAAGAACACCTTACATCACCGTACACAACTTCAAAACTCCATAATAAACCTAATTAATTCGTACGAGTCTTCTGAACATCGTACGACAACTTAGGAAATCTTACGATTCTTTATGCCACATTAGCAACATGAAAAGCACATTAGAATAATGTAAGACGCGTTACAACTCCTAAGAACACCTTACATCACCGTACAAAACTTTAAAACTCCATAATAAACGTAATTAATTCGTACGAGTCCTTTGAACATCGTACGACAACGTAGGACATCTTACGACTCTTTATGCCACATCAGCAACTCGAAAAGAACATTATTATAATGTAGGACGCGTTACAACTCCTAAGAACACCTTACACCACCGTACGAAACATTAAAACTCCATAATAAACCTAATGAATTTGGTCGAGTCCTTTGAACATCGAACAACAACTTAGGACATCTTACGACTCTTTATGCCACATTAGCAACTCGAAATGAACATTAGTATAATGTAGTACGCCTTACAGCTCCTAAGAACACCTTACACCACCGTACGAAACATTAAAACTCCATAATAAACCTAATGAATTCGTCCGAGTCCTATGAACATCGTACGACAACTCAGGAGATATTACAGCTCAGTATACAGCATTAGCAACATGAAAAGCACGTTAGAATAATTTAGGACGCGTTACAACTCATAAGAACACCATACATCACCGTACACAACTTCAAAACTCCATAATAAACCTAATTAATTCGTACGAGTCCTCTGAACATCGTACGACAACTTAGGACATCTTACGACTCTTTATGCCACATCAGCAACTCGAAAAGAACATTATTATAATGTAGGACGCGTTACAACTCCTAAGAACACATTACATCACCGTACAAAACTTTAAAACTCCATAATAAACGTAATTAATTCGTACGAGTCCTTTGAACATCGTACGACAACTTAGGACATCTTACAAATCTTTATGCCACATTAGCAACTCGAAAAGAACGTTAGTATAATGTAGGACGCCTTACAGCTCCTAAGAACACCTTACACCACCGTACGAAACATTAAAACTCCATAATAAACCTAATGAATTCGTCCGAGTCCTTTGAACATCGAACAACAACTTAGGACATCTTACGACTCTTTATGCCACATTAGCAACTCGAAATGAACATTAGTATAATGTAGTACGCCTTACAGCTCCTAAGAACACCTTACACCACCGTACGAAACATTAAAACTCCATAATAAACCTAATGAATTCGTCCGAGTCCTTTGAACATCGTACGACAACTCAGGAGATATTACAGCTCAGTATACAGCATTAGCAACATGAAAAGCACGTTAGAATAATTTAGGACGCGTTACAACTCCTAAGAACACCTTACATCACCGTACACAACTTCAAAACTCCATAATAAACCTAATTAATTTGTACGAGTCCTCTGAACATCGTACGACAACTTAGGAAATCTTACGATTCTTTATGCCACATTAGCAACATGAAAAGCACATTAGAATAATGTAGGACGCGTTACAACTCCTAAGAACACATTACATCACCGTACAAAACTTTAAAACTCCATAATAAACGTAATTAATTCGTACGAGTCCAATGAAAATCGTACGACAACTTAGGACATCTTACGACTCTTTATGCCACATTAGCAACTCGAAAAGAACGTTAGTATAATGTAGGACGCCTTACAGCTCCTAAGAACACCTTACACCACCGTACGAAACATTATAACTCCATAATAAACCTAATGAATTCGTCCGAGTCCTTTGAACATCAAACAACAACTTAGGACATCTTACGACTCTTTATGCCACATTAGCAACTCGAAATGAACATTAGTATAATGTAGTACGCCTTACAGCTCCTAAGAACACCTTACACCACCGTACGAAACGTTAAAACTCCATAATAAAGCTAATGAATTCGTCCGAGTCCTTTGAACATCGTACGACAACTTAGGACATCTTAAGACTCTTTATGCCTCATTAACAAATCGAAAAGAACGTTAGTATGATGTAGGACGCCTTACAGCTCCTAAGAACACCTTACACCACCGTACGAAACATTAAAACTCCATAATAAACCTAGTGAATTCGTCCGAGTCCTTTGAACATCGTACGACAACTCAGGAGATGTTACAGCTCAGTATACAGCATTATCAACATGAAAAGCACGTTAGAATAATTTAGGACGCGTTACAACTCCTAAGAACACCATACATCACCGTACACAACTTCAAAACTCCATAATAAACCTAATTAATTCGTACGAGTCCTCTGAACATCGTACGACAACTTAGGACATCTTACGACTCTTTATGCCACATCAGCAACTCGAAAAGAACATTATTATAATGTAGGACGCGTTACAACTCCTAAGAACACCTTACACCACCGTACGAAACATTAAAACTCCATAATAAACCTAATGAATTTGGTCGAGTCCTTTGAACATCGTACGACATCTTAAGACTCTTTATGCCACATTAGCAACTCGAAAAGAACGTTAGTATGATGTAGGACGCCTTACAGCTCCTAAGAACACCTTACACCACCGTACGAAACATTAAAACTCCATAATAAACCTAATGAATTCCTCCGAGTCCTTTGAACATCGTACGACAACTCAGGAGATATTACAGCTCAGTATACAGCATTAGCAACATGAAAAGCACGTTAGAATAATTTAGGACGCGTTACAACTCCTAAGAACACCTTACATCACCGTACACAACTTCAAAACTCCATAATAAACCTAGTTAATTCGTACGAGTCCTCTGAACATCGTACGACAACTTAGGACATCTTGCGACTCTTTATGCCACATCAGCAACTCGAAAAGAACATTATTATAATGTAGGACGCCTTACAGCTCCTAAGAACACCTTACACCACCGTACGAAACATTAAAACTCCTTAATAAACCTAATGAATTTGTCTGAGTCCTTTGAACATCGTACGACAACTTAGGACATCTTAAGACTCTTTATGCCACATTAGCAACTCGAAAAGAACGTTAGTATGATGTAGGACGCCTTGCAGCTCCTAAGAACACCTTACACCGACGTACGAAACATTAAAACTCCATAATAAACCTAATGAATTCGTCCGATTCCTTTGTACATCGTACGACAACTCAGGAGATGTTACAGCTCAGTATACAGCATTAGCAACATGAAAAGCACGTTAGAATAATTTAGGACGCGTTACAACTCCTAAGAACACCTTACATCACCGTACAAAACTTTAAAACTCCATAATAAACCAAATTAATTCGTACGAGGCCTTTGAACATCGTACGACAACTTAGGACATCTTACGACTCTTTATGCCACATTAGCAACATGAAAAGCATGTTAGAATAATGTAGGACGCGTTACAGCTCCTAAGAACACCTTACACCACCGTACGAAACATTAAAACTCCATAATAATCCTAATGAATTTGGTCGAGTCCTTTGAACATCGTACGACAACTTAGGACATCTTACGACTCTTTATGCCACATTAGCAACTCGAAAAGAACGTTAGTATAATGTAGGACGCCTTACAGCTCCTAAGAACACCTTACACCACCGTACGAAACATTAAAACTCCATAATAAACCTAATGAATTCGTCCGAGCCCTTTGAACATCGTACGACAACTTAGGACATCTTACGACTCTTTATGCCACATTAGCAACTCGAAATGAACATTAGTATAATGTAGTACGCCTTACAGCTCCTATGAACACCTTACACCACCGTACGAAACGTTAAAACTCCATAATAAACCTAATGAATTCGTCCGAGTCCTTTGAACATCGTACGACAACTTAGGACATCTTAAGACACTTTATGCCTCATTAACAAATCGAAAAGAACGTTAGTATGATGTAGGACGCCTTACAGCTCCTAAGAACACCTTACACCACCGTACGAAACATTAAAACTCCATAATAAACCTAATGAATTCGTCTGAGTCCTTTGAACATCGTACGACAACTCAGGAGATGTTACAGCTTAGTATACAGCATTAGCAACATGAAATGCACGTTAGAATAATTTAGGACGCGTTACAACTCCTAAGAACACCTTACATCACCGTACACAACTTCAAAACTCCATAATAAACCTAATTAATTCGTACGAGTCCTCTGAACATCGTACGACAACTTAGGACATCTTGCGACTCTTTATGCCACATCAGCAACTCGAAAAGAATATTATTATAATGTAGGACGCCTTACAGCTCCTAAGAACACCTTACACCACCGTACGAAACATTAAAACTCCTTAATAAACCTAATGAATTTGTCTGAGTCCTTTGAACATCGTACGACAACTTAGGACATCTTAAGACTCTTTATGCCACATTAGCAACTCGAAAAGAACGTTACTATGATGTAGGACGCCTTGCAGCTCCTAAGAACACCTTACACCGACGTACGAAACATTAAAACTCCATAATAAACCTAAAGAATTCGTCCGATTCCTTTGTACATCGTACGACAACTCAGGAGATGTTACAGCTCAGTATACAGCATTAGCAACATGAAAAGCACGTTAGAATAATGTAGGACGCGTTACAACTCCTAAGAACACCTTACATCACCGTACAAAACTTTAAAACTCCATAATAAACCAAATTAATTCGTACGAGGCCTTTGAACATCGTACGACAACTTAGGACATCTTACGACTCTTTATGCCACATTAGCAACATGAAAAGCATGTTAGAATAATGTAGGACGCGTTACAGCTCCTAAGAACACCTTACACCACCGTACGAAACATTAAAACTCCATAATAATCCTAATGAATTTGGTCGAGTCCTTTGAACATCGTACGACAACTTAGGACATCTTACGACTCTTTATGCCACATTAGCAACTCGAAAAGAACGTTAGTATAATGTAGGACGCCTTACAGCTCCTAAGAACACCTTACACCACCGTACGAAACATTAAAACTCCATAATAAACCTAATGAATTCGTCCGAGTCCTTTGAACATCGTACGACAACTTAGGACATCTTACGACTCTTTATGCCACATTAGCAACTCGAAATGAACATTAGTATAATGTAGTACGCCTTACAGCTCCTAAGAACACCTTACACCACCGTACGAAACGTTAAAACTCCATAATAAACCTAATGAATTCGTCCGAGTCCTTTGAACATCGTACGACAACTTAGGACATCTTAAGACACTTTATGCCTCATTAACAAATCGAAAAGAACGTTAGTATGATGTAGGACGCCTTACAGCTCCTAAGAACACCTTACACCACCGTACGAAACATTAAAACTCCATAATAAACCTAATGAATTCGTCTGAGTCCTTTGAACATCGTACGACAACTCAGGAGATGTTACAGCTTAGTATACAGCATTAGCAACATGAAATGCACGTTAGAATAATTTAGGACGCGTTACAACTCCTAAGAACACCTTACATCACCGTACACAACTTCAAAACTCCATAATAAACCTAATTAATTCGTACGAGTCCTCTGAACATCGTACGACAACTTAGGACATCTTGCGACTCTTTATGCCACATCAGCAACTCGAAAAGAATATTATTATAATGTAGGACGCCTTACAGCTCCTAAGAACACCTTACACCACCGTACGAAACATTAAAACTCCATAATAAACCTAATGAATTTGTCTGAGTCCTTTGAACATCGTACGACAACTTAGGACATCTTAAGACTCTTTATGCCACATTAGCAACTCGAAAAGAACGTTAGTATGATGTAGGACGCCTTGCAGCTCCTAAGAACACCTTACACCGACGTACGAAACATTAAAACTCCATAATAAACCTAATGAATTCGTCCGATTCCTTTGAACATCGTACGACAACTCAGGAGATGTTACAGCTCAGTATACAGCATTAGCAACATGAAAAGCACGTTAGAATAATGTAGGACGCGTTACAACTCCTAAGAACAACTTACATCACCGTACAAAACTTTAAAACTCCATAATAAACCAAATTAATTCGTACGAGGCCTTTGAACATCGTACGACAACTTAGGACATCTTACGACTCTTTATGCCACATTAGCAACATGAAAAGCATGTTAGAATAATGTAGGACGCTTTACAGCTCCTAAGAACACCTTACACCACCGTACGAAACATTAAAACTCCATAATAATCCTAATGAATTTGGTCGAGTCCTTTGAACATCGTACGACATCTTAAGACTCTTTATGCCACATTAGCAACTCGAAAAGAACGTTAGTATGATGTAGGACGCCTTACAGCTCCTAAGAACACCTTACACCACCGTACGAAACGTTAAAACTCCATAATAAAGCTAATGAATTCGTCCAAGTCCTTTGAACATCGTACGACAACTTAGGACATCTTAAGACTCTTTATGCCTCATTAACAAATCGAAAAGAACGTTAGTATGATGTAGGACGCCTTACAGCTCCTAAGAACACCTTACACCACCGTACGAAACATTAAAACTCCATAATAAACCTAATGAATTCGTCCGAGTCCTTCGAACATCGTACGACAACTCAGGAGATGTTACAGCTCAGTATACAGCATTATCAACATGAAAAGCACGTTAGAATAATTTAGGACGCGTTACAACTCCTAAGAACACCTTACATCACCGTACACAACTTCAAAACTCCATAATAAACCTAATTAATTCGTACGAGACCTCTGAACATCGTACGACAACTTAGGACATCTTACGACTCTTTATGCCACATCAGCAACTCGAAAAGAACATTATTATAATGTAGGACGCGTTACAACTCCTAAGAACACCTTACACCACCGTACGAAACATTAAAACTCCATAATAAACCTAATGAATTTGGTTGAGTCCTTTGAACATCGTACGACATCTTAAGACTCTTTATGCCACATTAGCAACTCGAAAAGAACGTTAGTATGATGTAGGACGCCTTACAGCTCCTAAGAACACCTTACACCACCGTACGAAACATTAAAACTCCATAATAAACCTAATGAATTCCTCCGAGTCCTTTGAACATCGTACGACAACTCAGGAGATATTACAGCTCAGTATACAGCATTAGCAACATGAAAAGCACGTTAGAATAATTTAGGACGCGTTACAACTCCTAAGAACACCTTACATCACCGTACACAACTTCAAAACTCCATAATAAACCTAATTAATTCGTACGAGTACTCTGAACATCGTACGACAACTTAGGAAATCTTACGATTCTTTATGCCACATTAGCTACATGAAAAGCACATTAGAATAATGTAGGACGCGTTACAACTCCTAAGAACACCTTACATCACCGTACAAAACTTTAAAACTCCATAATAAACGTAATTAATTCGTATGAGTCCTTTGAACATCGTACGACAACTTAGGACATCTTACGACTCTTTATGCCACATTAGCAACTCGAAAAGAACGTTAGTATAATGTAGGACGCCTTACAGCTCCTAAGAACACCTTACACCACCGTACGAAACATTAAAACTCCATAATAAACCTAATGAATTCGTCCGAGTCCTTTGAACATCGAACAACAACTTAGGAAATCTTACGACTCTTTATGCCACATTAGCAACTCGAAATGAACATTAGTATAATGTAGTACGCCTTACAGCTCCTAAGAACACCTTACACCACCGTACGAAACGTTAAAACTCCATAATAAACCTAATGAATTCGTCCGAGTCCTTTGAACATCGTACGACAACTTAGGACATCTTAAGACTCTTTATGCCTCATTAACAAATCGAAAAGAACGTTAGTATGATGTAGGACGCCTTACAGCTCCTAAGAACACCTTACACCACCGTACGAAACATTAAAACTCCATAATAAACCTAATGAATTCGTCTGATTCCTTTGAACATCGTACGACAACTCAGGAGATGTTACTGCTCAGTATATAGCATTAGCAACATGAAAAGCACGTTAGAATAATTTAGGACGCGTTACAACTCCTAAGAACACCTTACATCACCGTACACAACTTCAAAACTCCATAATAAACCTAATTAATTCGTACGAGTCCTCTGAACATCGTACGACAACTTAGGACATCTTGCGACTCTTTATGCCACATCAGCAACTCGAAAAGAACATTATTATAATGTAGGACGCCTTACAGCTCCTAAGAACACCTTACACCACCGTACGAAACATTAAAACTCCTTAATAAACCTAATGAATTTGTCTGAGTCCTTTGAACATCGTACGACAACTTAGGACATCTTAAGACTCTTTATGCCACATTAGCAACTCGAAAAGAACGTTAGTATGATGTAGGACGCCTTGCAGCTCCTAAGAACACCTTACACCGACGTACGAAACATTAAAACTCCATAATAAACCTAATGAATTCGTCCGATTCCTTTGTACATCGTACGGCAACTCAGGAGATGTTACAGCTCAGTATACAGCATAAGCAACATGAAAAGCACGTTAGAATAATGTAGGACGCGTTACAACTCCTAAGAACACCTTACATCACCGTACAAAACTTTAAAACTCCATAATAAACCAAATTAATTCGTACGAGGCCTTTGAACATCGTACGACAACTTAGGACATCTTACGACTCTTTATGCCACATTAGCAACATGAAAATCATGTTAGAATAATGTAGGACGCGTTACAGCTCCTAAGAACACCTTACACCACCGTACGAAACATTAAAACTCCATAATAATCCTAATGAATTTGGTCGAGTCCTTTGAACATCGTACGACATCTTAAGACTCTTTATGCCACATTAGCAACTCGAAATGAACGTTAGTATGATGTAGGACGCCTTACAGCTCCTAAGAACACCTTACACCACCGTACGAAACATTAAAACTCCATAATAAACCTAATGAATTCCTCCGAGTCCTTTGAACATCGTACGACAAATCAGGAGATATTACAGCTCAGTATACAACATTAGCAACATGAAAAGCACGTTAGAATAATTTAGGACGCGTTACAACTCCTAAGAACAACTTACGATTCTTTATGCCACATTAGCAACATGAAAAGCACATTAGAATAATGTAGGACGCGTTACAACTCCTAAGAACACCTTACATCACCGTACAAAACTTTAAAACTCCATAATAAACGTAATTAATTCGTACGAGTCCTTTGAACATCGTACGACAACTTAGGACATCTTACGACTCTTTATGCCACATTAGCAACTCGAAAAGAACGTTAGTATAATGTAGGACGCCTTACAGCTCCTAAGAACACCTTACACCACCGTACGAAACATTAAAACTCCATAATAAACCTAATGAATTCGTCCGAGTCCTTTGAACATCGTACGACAACTTAGGACATCTTACGACTCTTTATGCCACATTAGCAACTCGAAATGAACATTAGTATAATGTAGTACGCCTTACAGCTCCTAAGAACACCTTACACCACCGTACGAAACGTTAAAACTCCATAATAAACCTAATGAATTCGTCCGAGTCCTTTGAACATCGTACGACAACTTAGGACATCTTAAGACACTTTATGCCTCATTAACAAATCGAAAAGAACTTTAGTATGATGTAGGACGCCTTACAGCTCTTAAGAACACCTTACACCACCGTACGAAACATTAAAACTACATAATAAACCTAATGAATTCGTCTGAGTCCTTTGAACATCGTACGACAACTCAGGAGATGTTACAGCTTAGTATACAGCATTAGCAACATGAAATGCACGTTAGAATAATTTAGGACGCGTTACAACTCCTAAGAACACCTTACATCACCGTACACAACTTCAAAACTCCATAATAAACCTAATTAATTCGTACGAGTCCTCTGAACATCGTACGACAACTTAGGACATCTTGCGACTCTTTATGCCACATCAGCAACTCGAAAAGAACATTATTATAATGTAGGACGCCTTACAGCTCCTAAGAACACCTTACACCACCGTACGAAACATTAAAACTCCTTAATAAACCTAATGAATTTGTCTGAGTCCTTTGAACATCGTACGACAACTTAGGACATCTTAAGACTCTTTATGCCACATTAGCAACTCGAAAAGAACGTTAGTATGATGTAGGACGCCTTGCAGCTCCTAAGAACACCTTACACCGACGTACGAAACATTAAAACTCCATAATAAACCTAATGAATTCGTCCGATTCCTTTGTACATCGTACGGCAACTCAGGAGATGTTACAGCTCAGTATACAGCATAAGCAACATGAAAAGCACGTTAGAATAATGTAGGACGCGTTACAACTCCTAAGAACACCTTACATCACCGTACAAAACTTTAAAACTCCATAATAAACCAAATTAATTCGTACGAGGCCTTTGAACATCGTACGACAACTTAGGACATCTTACGACTCTTTATGCCACATTAGCAACATGAAAATCATGTTAGAATAATGTAGGACGCGTTACAGCTCCTAAGAACACCTTACACCACCGTACGAAACATTAAAACTCCATAATAATCCTAATGAATTTGGTCGAGTCCTTTGAACATCGTACGACATCTTAAGACTCTTTATGCCACATTAGCAACTCGAAATGAACGTTAGTATGATGTAGGACGCCTTACAGCTCCTAAGAACACCTTACACCACCGTACGAAACATTAAAACTCCATAATAAACCTAATGAATTCCTCCGAGTCCTTTGAATATCGTACGACAAATCAGGAGATATTACAGCTCAGTATACAGCATTAGCAACATGAAAAGCACGTTAGAATAATTTAGGACGCGTTACAACTCCTAAGAACAACTTACGATTCTTTATGCCACATTAGTAACATGAAAAGCACATTAGAATAATGTAGGACGCGTTACAACTCCTAAGAACACCTTACATCACCGTACAAAACTTTAAAACTCCATAATAAACGTAATTAATTCGTACGAGTCCTTTGAACATCGTACGACAACTTAGGACATCTTACGACTCTTTATGCCACATTAGCAACTCGAAAAGAACGTTAGTATAATGTAGGACGCCTTACAGCTCCTAAGAACACCTTACACCACCGTACGAAACATTAAAACTCCATAATAAACCTAATGAATTCGTCCGAGTCCTTTGAACATCGTACGACAACTTAGGACATCTTACGACTCTTTATGCCACATTAGCAACTCGAAATGAACATTAGTATAATGTAGTACGCCTTACAGCTCCTAAGAACACCTTACACCACCGTACGAAACGTTAAAACTCCATAATAAACCTAATGAATTCGTCCGAGTCCTTTGAACATCGTACGACAACTTAGGACATCTTAAGACACTTTATGCCTCATTAACAAATCGAAAAGAACGTTAGTATGATGTAGGACGCCTTACAGCTCCTAAGAACACCTTACACCACCGTACGAAACATTAAAACTACATAATAAACCTAATGAATTCGTCTGAGTCCTTTGAACATCGTACGACAACTCAGGAGATGTTACAGCTTAGTATACAGCATTAGCAACATGAAATGCACGTTAGAATAATTTAGGACGCGTTACAACTCCTAAGAACACCTTACATCACCGTACACAACTTCAAAACTCCATAATAAACCTAATTAATTCGTACGAGTCCTCTGAACATCGTACGACAACTTAGGACATCTTGCGACTCTTTATGCCACATCAGCAACTCGAAAAGAATATTAATATAATGTAGGACCCCTTACAGCTCCTAAGAACACCTTACACCACCGTACGAAACATTAAAACTCCTTAATAAACCTAATGAATTTGTCTGAGTCCTTTGAACATCGTACGACAACTTAGGACATCTTAAGACTCTTTATGCCACATTAGCAACTCGAAAAGAACGTTAGTATGATGTAGGACGCCTTGCAGCTCCTAAGAACACCTTATACCGACGTACGAAACATTAAAACTCCATAATAAACCTAATGAATTCGTCCGATTCCTTTGAACATCGTACGACAACTCAGGAGATGTTACAGCTCAGTATACAGCATTAGCAACATGAAAAGCACGTTAGAATAATGTAGGACGCGTTACAACTCCTAAGAACAACTTACATCACCGTACAAAACTTTAAAACTCCATAATAAACCAAATTAATTCGTACGAGGCCTTTGAACATCGTACGACAACTTAGGACATCTTACGACTCTTTATGCCACATTAGCAACATGAAAAGCATGTTAGAATAATGTAGGACGCTTTACAGCTCCTAAGAACACCTTACACCACCGTACGAAACATTAAAACTCCATAATAATCCTAATGAATTTGGTCGAGTCCTTTGAACATCGTACGACATCTTAAGACTCTTTATGCCACATTAGCAACTCGAAATGAACGTTAGTATGATGTAGGACGCCTTACAGCTCCTAAGAACACCTTACACCACCGTACGAAACATTAAAACTCCATAATAAACCTAATGAATTCCTCCGAGTCCTTTGAATATCGTACGACAAATCAGGAGATATTACAGCTCAGTATACAGCATTAGCAACATGAAAAGCACGTTAGAATAATTTAGGACGCGTTACAACTCCTAAGAACAACTTACGATTCTTTATGCCACATTAGTAACATGAAAAGCACATTAGAATAATGTAGGACGCGTTACAACTCCTAAGAACACCTTACATCACCGTACAAAACTTTAAAACTCCATAATAAACGTAATTAATTCGTACGAGTCCTTTGAACATCGTACGACAACTTAGGACATCTTACGACTCTTTATGCCACATTAGCAACTCGAAAAGAACGTTAGTATAATGTAGGACGCCTTACAGCTCCTAAGAACACCTTACACCACCGTACGAAACATTAAAACTCCATAATAAACCTAATGAATTCGTCCGAGTCCTTTGAACATCGTACGACAACTTAGGACATCTTACGACTCTTTATGCCACATTAGCAACTCGAAATGAACATTAGTATAATGTAGTACGCCTTACAGCTCCTAAGAACACCTTACACCACCGTACGAAACGTTAAAACTCCATAATAAACCTAATGAATTCGTCCGAGTCCTTTGAACATCGTACGACAACTTAGGACATCTTAAGACACTTTATGCCTCATTAACAAATCGAAAAGAACGTTAGTATGATGTAGGACGCCTTACAGCTCCTAAGAACACCTTACACCACCGTACGAAACATTAAAACTACATAATAAACCTAATGAATTCGTCTGAGTCCTTTGAACATCGTACGACAACTCAGGAGATGTTACAGCTTAGTATACAGCATTAGCAACATGAAATGCACGTTAGAATAATTTAGGACGCGTTACAACTCCTAAGAACACCTTACATCACCGTACACAACTTCAAAACTCCATAATAAACCTAATTAATTCGTACGAGTCCTCTGAACATCGTACGACAACTTAGGACATCTTGCGACTCTTTATGCCACATCAGCAACTCGAAAAGAATATTAATATAATGTAGGACCCCTTACAGCTCCTAAGAACACCTTACACCACCGTACGAAACATTAAAACTCCTTAATAAACCTAATGAATTTGTCTGAGTCCTTTGAACATCGTACGACAACTTAGGACATCTTAAGACTCTTTATGCCACATTAGCAACTCGAAAAGAACGTTAGTATGATGTAGGACGCCTTGCAGCTCCTAAGAACACCTTATACCGACGTACGAAACATTAAAACTCCATAATAAACCTAATGAATTCGTCCGATTCCTTTGAACATCGTACGACAACTCAGGAGATGTTACAGCTCAGTATACAGCATTAGCAACATGAAAAGCACGTTAGAATAATGTAGGACGCGTTACAACTCCTAAGAACAACTTACATCACCGTACAAAACTTTAAAACTCCATAATAAACCAAATTAATTCGTACGAGGCCTTTGAACATCGTACGACAACTTAGGACATCTTACGACTCTTTATGCCACATTAGCAACATGAAAAGCATGTTAGAATAATGTAGGACGCTTTACAGCTCCTAAGAACACCTTACACCACCGTACGAAACATTAAAACTCCATAATAATCCTAATGAATTTGGTCGAGTCCTTTGAACATCGTACGACATCTTAAGACTCTTTATGCCACATTAGCAACTCGAAAAGAACGTTAGTATGATGTTGGACGCCTTACAGATCCTAAGAACACCTTACACCACCGTACGAAACATTAAAACTCCATAATAAACCTAATGAATTCGTCCGAGTCCTTTGAACATCGTACGACAACTTAGGACATCTTAAGACTCTTTATGCCACATTAACAAATCGAAAAGAACGTTAGTATAATGTAGGACGCCTTACAGCTCCTAAGAACACCTTACACCACCGTACGAAACATTAAAACTCCATAATAAACCTAATGAATTCGTCCGAGTCCTTTGAACATCGTACGACAACTTAGGACATCTTACGACTCTTTATGCCACATTAGCAACTCGAAATGAACATTAGTATAATGTAGTACGCCTTACAGCTCCTAAGAACACCTTACACCACCGTACGAAACGTTAAAACTCCATAATAAACCTAATGAATTCGTCCGAGTCCTTTGAACATCGTACGACAACTTAGGACATCTTAAGACACTTTATGCCTCATTAACAAATCGAAAAGAACGTTAGTATGATGTAGGACGCCTTACAGCTCCTAAGAACACCTTACACCACCATACGAAACATTAAAACTCCATAATAAACCTAATGAATTCGTCTGAGTCCTTTGAACATCGTACGACAACTCAGGAGATGTTACAGCTTACTATACAGCATTAGCAACATGAAATGCAGGTTAGAATAATTTAGGACGCGTTACAACTCCTAAGAACACCTTACATCACCGTACACAACTTCAAAACTCCATAATAAACCTATTTAATTCGTACGAGTCCTCTGAACATCGTACGACAACTTAGGACATCTTGCGACTCTTTATGCCACATCAGCAACTCGAAAAGAATATTATTATAATGTAGGACGCCTTACAGCTCCTAAGAACACCTTACACCACCGTACGAAACATTAAAACTCCTTAACAAACCTAATGAATTTGTCTGAGTCCTTTGAACATCGTACGACAACTTAGGACATCTTAAGACTCTTTATGCCACATTAGCAACTCGAAAAGAACGTTAGTATGATGTAGGACGCCTTGCAGCTCCTAAGAACACCTTATACCGACGTACGAAACATTAAAACTCCATAATAAACCTAATGAATTCGTCCGATTCCTTTGAACATCGTACGACAACTCAGGAGATGTTACAGCTCAGTATACAGCATTAGCAACATGAAAAGCACGTTAGAATAATGTAGGACGCGTTACAACTCCTAAGAACAACTTACATCACCGTACAAAACTTTAAAACTCCATAATAAACCAAATTAATTTGTACGAGGCCTTTGAACATCGTACGACAACTTAGGACATCTTACGACTCTTTATGCCACATTAGCAACATGAAAAGCATGTTAGAATAATGTAGGACGCGTTACAGCTCCTAAGAACACCTTACACCACCGTACGAAACATTAAAACTACATAATAATCCTAATGAATTTTGTCGAGTCCTTTGAACATCGTACGACATCTTAAGACTCTTTATGCCACATTAGCAACTCGAAATGAACGTTAGTATGATGTAGGACGCCTTACAGCTCCTAAGAACACCTTACACCACCGTACGAAACATTAAAACTCCATAATAAACCTAATGAATTCGTCCGAGTCCTTTGAACATCGTACGACAACTTAGGACATCTTACGACTCTTTATGCCACATTAGCAACTCGAAAAGAACGTTAGTATAATGTAGGACGCCTTACAGCTCCTAAGAACACCTTACACCACCGTACGAAACATTAAAACTCCATAATAAACCTAATGAATTCGTCCGAGTCCTTTGAACATCGTACGACAACTTAGGACATCTTACGACTCTTTATGCCACATTAGCAACTCGAAATGAACATTAGTATAATGTAGTACGCCTTACAGCTACTAAGAACACCTTACACCACCGTACGAAACGTTAAAACTCCATAATAAACCTAATGAATTCGTCCGAGTCCTTTGAACATCGTACGACAACTTAGGACATCTTAAGACACTTTATGCCTCATTAACAAATCGAAAAGAACGTTAGTATGATGTAGGACGCCTTACAGCTCCTAAGAACACCTTACACCACCGTACGAAACATTAAAACTCCATAATAAACCTAATGAATTCGTCTTAGTCCTTTGAACATCGTACGACAACTCAGGAGATGTTACAGCTTAGTATACAGCATTAGCAACATGAAATGCACGTTAGAATAATTTAGGACGCGTTACAACTCCTAAGCACACCTTACATCACCGTACACAACTTCAAAACTCCATAATAAACCTAATTAATCCGTACGAGTCCTCTGAACATCGTACGACAACTTAGGACATCTTGCGACTCTTTATGCCACATCAGCAACTCGAAAAGAATATTATTATAATGTAGGACGCCTTACAGCTCCTAAGAACACCTTACACCACCGTACGAAACATTAAAACTCCTTAACAAACCTAATGAATTTGTCTGAGTCCTTTGAACATCGTACGACAACTTAGGACATCTTAAGACTCTTTATGCCACATTAGCAACTCGAAAAGAACGTTACTATGATGTAGGACGCCTTGCAGCTCCTAAGAACACCTTATACCGACGTACGAAACATTAAAACTCCATAATAAACCTAATGAATTCGTCCGATTCCTTTGAACATCGTACGACAACTCAGGAGATGTTACAGCTCAGTATACAGCATTAGCAACATGAAAAGCACGTTAGAATAATGTAGGACGCGTTACAACTCCTAAGAACAACTTACATCACCGTACAAAACTTTAAAACTCCATAATAAACCAAATTAATTCGTACGAGGCCTTTGAACATCGTACGACAACTTAGGACATCTTACGACTCTTTATGCCACATTAGCAACATGAAAAGCATGTTAGAATAATGTTGGACGCGTTACAGCTCCTAAGAACACCTTACACCACCGTACGAAACATTAAAACTACATAATAATCCTAATGAATTTGGTCGAGTCCTTTGAACATCGTACGACATCTTAAGACCCTTTATGCCACATTAGCAACTCGAAATGAACGTTAGTATGATGTAGGACGCCTTACAGCTCCTAAGAACACCTTACACCACCGTACGAAACATTAAAACTCCATAATAAACCTAATGAATTCGTCCAAGTCCTTTGAACATCGTACGACAACTTAGGACATCTTACGACTCTTTATGCCACATTAGCAACTCGAAAAGAACGTTAGTATAATGTAGGACGCCTTACAGCTCCTAAGAACACCTTACACCACCGTACGAAACATTAAAACTCCATAATAAACCTAATGAATTCGTCCGAGTCCTTTGAACATCGTACGACAACTTAGGACATCTTACGACTCTTTATGCCACATTAGCAACTCGAAATGAACATTAGTATAATGTAGTACGCCTTACAGCTACTAAGAACACCTTACACCACCGTACGAAACGTTAAAACTCCATAATAAACCTAATGAATTCGTCCGAGTCCTTTGAACATCGTACGACAACTTAGGACATCTTAAGACACTTTATGCCTCATTAACAAATCGAAAAGAACGTTAGTATGATGTAGGACGCCTTACAGCTCCTAAGAACACCTTACACCACCGTACGAAACATTAAAACTCCATAATAAACCTAATGAATTCGTCTTAGTCCTTTGAACATCGTACGACAACTCAGGAGATGTTACAGCTTAGTATACAGCATTAGCAACATGAAATGCACGTTAGAATAATTTAGGACGCGTTACAACTCCTAAGAACACCTTACATCACCGTACACAACTTCAAAACTCCATAATAAACCTAATTAATTCGTACGAGTCCTCTGAACATCGTACGACAACTTAGGACATCTTGCGACTCTTTATGCCACATCAGCAACTCGAAAAGAATATTATTATAATGTAGGACGCCTTACAGCTCCTAAGAACATCTTACACCACCGTACGAAACATTAAAACTCCTTAATAAACCTAATGAATTTGTCTGAGTCCTTTGAACATCGTACGACAACTTAGGACATCTTAAGACTCTTTATGCCACATTAGCAACTCGAAAAGAACGTTAGTATGATGTAGGACGCCTTGCAGCTCCTAAGAACACCTTATACCGACGTACGAAACATTAAAACTCCATAATAAACCTAATGAATTCGTCCGATTCCTTTGAACATCGTACGACAACTAAGGAGATGTTACAGCTTAGTATACAGCATTAGCAACATGAAAAGCACGTTAGAATAATGTAGGACGCGTTACAACTCCTAAGAACAACTTACATCACCGTACAAAACTTTAAAACTCCATAATAAACCAAATTAATTCGTACGAGGCCTTTGAACATCGTACGACAACTTAGGACATCTTACGACTCTTTATGCCACATTAGCAACATGAAAAGCATGTTAGAATAATGTAGGACGCGTTACAGCTCCTAAGAACACCTTACACCACCGTACGAAACATTAAAACTACATAATAATCCTAATGAATTTGGTCGAGTCCTTTGAAC
Organism: Tagetes erecta; assembly: GCA_030867185.1. Classification (NCBI taxonomy): domain Eukaryota; kingdom Viridiplantae; phylum Streptophyta; class Magnoliopsida; order Asterales; family Asteraceae; genus Tagetes; species Tagetes erecta. Next base: position 42,209,205 of record CM061487.1, on the reverse strand, counting down.
ATCGTACGACATCTTAAGACTCTTTATGCCACATTAGCAACTCGAAATGAACGTTAGTATGATGTAGGACGCCTTACAGCTCCTAAGAACACCTTACACCACCGTACGAAACATTAAAACTCCATAATAAACCTAATGAATTCGTCCGAGTCCTTTGAACATCGTACGACAACTTAGGACATCTTACGACTCTTTATGCCACATTAGCAACTCGAAAAGAACGTTAGTATAATGTAGGACGCCTTACAGCTCCTAAGAACACCTTACACCACCGTACGAAACATTAAAACTCCATAATAAACCTAATGAATTCGTCCGAGTCCTTTGAACATCGTACGACAACTTAGGACATCTTACGACTCTTTATGCCACATTAGCAACTCGAAATGAACATTAGTATAATGTAGTACGCCTTACAGCTCCTAAGAACACCTTACACCACCGTACGAAACGTTAAAACTCCATAATAAACCTAATGAATTCGTCCGAGTCCTTTGAACATCGTACGACAACTTAGGACATCTTAAGACACTTTATGCCTCATTAACAAATCGAAAAGAACGTTAGTATGATGTAGGACGCCTTACAGCTCCTAAGAACACCTTACACCACCGTACGAAACATTAAAACTCCATAATAAACCTAATGAATTCGTCTTAGTCCTTTGAACATCGTACGACAACTCAGGAGATGTTACAGCTTAGTATACAGCATTAGCAACATGAAATGCACGTTAGAATAATTTAGGACGCGTTACAACTCCTAAGAACACCTTACATCACCGTACACAACTTCAAAACTCCATAATAAACCTAATTAATTCGTACGAGTCCTCTGAACATCGTACGACAACTTAGGACATCTTGCGACTCTTTATGCCACATCAGCAACTCGAAAAGAATATTATTATAATGTAGGACGCCTTACAGCTCCTAAGAACAGCTTACACCACCGTACGAAACATTAAAACTCCTTAATAAACCTAATGAATTTGTCTGAGTCCTTTGAACATCGTACGACAACTTAGGACATCTTAAGACTCTTTATGCCACATTAGCAACTCGAAAAGAACGTTAGTATGATGTAGGACGCCTTGCAGCTCCTAAGAACACCTTATACCGACGTACGAAACATTAAAACTCCATAATAAACCTAATGAATTCGTCCGATTCCTTTGAACATCGTACGACAACTCAGGAGATGTTACAGCTCAGTATACAGCATTAGCAACATGAAAAGCACGTTAGAATAATGTAGGACGCGTTACAACTCCTAAGAACAACTTACATCACCGTACAAAACTTTAAAACTCCATAATAAACCAAATTAATTCGTACGAGGCCTTTGAACATCGTACGACAACTTAGGACATCTTACGACTCTTTATGCCACATTAGCAACATGAAAAGCATGTTAGAATAATGTAGGACGCGTTACAGCTCCTAAGAACACCTTACACCACCGTACGAAACATTAAAACTACATAATAATCCTAATGAATTTGGTCGAGTCCTTTGAACATCGTACGACATCTTAAGACTCTTTATGCCACATTAGCAACTCGAAATGAACGTTAGTATGATGTAGGACGCCTTACAGCTCCTAAGAACACCTTACACCACCGTACGAAACATTAAAACTCCATAATAAACCTAATGAATTCGTCCGAGTCCTTTGAACATCGTACGACAACTTAGGACATCTTACGACTCTTTATGCCACATTAGCAACTCGAAAAGAACGTTAGTATAATGTAGGACGCCTTACAGCTCCTAAGAACACCTTACACCACCGTACGAAACATTAAAACTCCATAATAAACCTAATGAATTCGTCCGAGTCCTTTGAACATCGTACGACAACTTAGGACATCTTACGACTCTTTATGCCACATTAGCAACTCGAAATGAACATTAGTATAATGTAGTACGCCTTACAGCTCCTAAGAACACCTTACACCACCGTACGAAACGTTAAAACTCCATAATAAACCTAATGAATTCGTCCGAGTCCTTTGAACATCGTACGACAACTTAGGACATCTTAAGACACTTTATGCCTCATTAACAAATCGAAAAGAACGTTAGTATGATGTAGGACGCCTTACAGCTCCTAAGAACACCTTACACCACCGTACGAAACATTAAAACTCCATAATAAACCTAATGAATTCGTCTTAGTCCTTTGAACATCGTACGACAACTCAGGAGATGTTACAGCTTAGTATACAGCATTAGCAACATGAAATGCACGTTAGAATAATTTAGGACGCGTTACAACTCCTAAGAACACCTTACATCACCGTACACAACTTCAAAACTCCATAATAAACCTAATTAATTCGTACGAGTCCTCTGAACATCGTACGACAACTTAGGACATCTTGCGACTCTTTATGCCACATCAGCAACTCGAAAAGAATATTATTATAATGTAGGACGCCTTACAGCTCCTAAGAACAGCTTACACCACCGTACGAAACATTAAAACTCCTTAATAAACCTAATGAATTTGTCTGAGTCCTTTGAACATCGTACGACAACTTAGGACATCTTAAGACTCTTTATGCCACATTAGCAACTCGAAAAGAACGTTAGTATGATGTAGGACGCCTTGCAGCTCCTAAGAACACCTTATACCGACGTACGAAACATTAAAACTCCATAATAAACCTAATGAATTCGTCCGATTCCTTTGAACATCGTACGACAACTCAGGAGATGTTACAGCTCAGTATACAGCATTAGCAACATGAAAAGCACGTTAGAATAATGTAGGACGCGTTACAACTCCTAAGAACAACTTACATCACCGTACAAAACTTTAAAACTCCATAATAAACCAAATTAATTCGTACGAGGCCTTTGAACATCGTACGATAACTTAGGACATCTTACGACTCTTTATGCCACATTAGCAACATGAAAAGCATGTTAGAATAATGTAGGACGCGTTACAGCTCCTAAGAACACCTTACACCACCGTACGAAACATTAAAACTACATAATAATCCTAATGAATTTGGTCGAGTCCTTTGAACATCGTACGACATCTTAAGACTCTTTATGCCACATTAGCAACTCGAAATGAACGTTAGTATGATGTAGGACGCCTTACAGCTCCTAAGAACACCTTACACCACCGTACGAAACATTAAAACTCCATAATAAACCTAATGAATTCGTCCGAGTCCTTTGAACATCGTACGACAACTTAGGACATCTTACGACTCTTTATGCCACATTAGCAACTCGAAAAGAACGTTAGTATAATGTAGGACGCCTTACAGCTCCTAAGAACACCTTACACCACCGTACGAAACATTAAAACTCCATAATAAACCTAATGAATTCGTCCGAGTCCTTTGAACATCGTACGACAACTTAGGACATCTTACGACTCTTTATGCCACATTAGCAACTCGAAATGAACATTAGTATAATGTAGTACGCCTTACAGCTCCTAAGAACACCTTACACCACCGTACGAAACGTTAAAACTCCATAATAAACCTAATGAATTCGTCCGAGTCCTTTGAACATCGTACGACAACTTAGGACATCTTAAGACACTTTATGCCTCATTAACAAATCGAAAAGAACGTTAGTATGATGTAGGACGCCTTACAGCTCCTAAGAACACCTTACACCACCGTACGAAACATTAAAACTCCATAATAAACCTAATGAATTCGTCTGAGTCCTTTGAACATCGTACGACAACTCAGGAGATGTTACAGCTTAGTATACAGCATTAGCAACATGAAATGCACGTTAGAATAATTTAGGACGCGTTACAACTCCTAAGAACACCTTACATCACCGTACACAACTTCAAAACTCCATAATAAACCTAATTAATTCGTACGAGTCCTCTGAACATCGTACGACAACTTAGGACATCTTGCGACTCTTTATGCCACATCAGCAACTCGAAAAGAATATTATTATAATGTAGGACGCCTTACAGCTCCTAAGAACACCTTACACCACCGTACGAAACATTAAAACTCCTTAATAAACCTAATGAATTTGTCTGAGTCCTTTGAACATCGTACGACAACTTAGGACATCTTAAGACTCTTTATGCCACATTAGCAACTCGAAAAGAACGTTAGTATGAGGTAGGACGCCTTGCAGCTCCTAAGAACACCTTATACCGACGTACGAAACATTAAAACTCCATAATAAACCTAATGAATTCGTCCGATTCCTTTGAACATCGTACGACAACTCAGGAGATGTTACAGCTCAGTATACAGCATTAGCAACATGAAAAGCACGTTAGAATAATGTAGGACGCGTTACAACTCCTATGAACAACTTACATCACCGTACAAAACTTTAAAACTCCATAATAAACCAAATTAATTCGTACGAGGCCTTTGAACATCGTACGACAACTTAGGACATCTTACGACTCTTTATGCCACATTAGCAACATGAAAAGCATGTTAGAATAATGTAGGACGCGTTACAGCTCCTAAGAACACCTTACACCACCGTACGAAACATTAAAACTACATAATAATCCTAATGAATTTGGTCGAGTCCTTTGAACATCGTACGACATCTTAAGACTCTTTATGCCACATTAGCAACTCGAAATGAACGTTAGTATGATGTAGGACGCCTTACAGCTCCTAAGAACACCTTACACCACCGTACGAAACATTAAAACTCCATAATAAACCTAATGAATTCGTCCGAGTCCTTTGAACATCGTACGACAACTTAGGACATCTTACGACTCTTTATGCCACATTAGCAACTCGAAAAGAACGTTAGTATAATGTAGGACGCCTTACAGCTCCTAAGAACACCTTACACCACCGTACGAAACATTAAAACTCCATAATAAACCTAATGAATTCGTCCGAGTCCTTTGAACATCGTACGACAACTTAGGACATCTTACGACTCTTTATGCCACATTAGCAACTCGAAATGAACATTAGTATAATGTAGTACGCCTTACAGCTCCTAAGAACACCTTACACCACCGTACGAAACGTTAAAACTCCATAATAAACCTAATGAATTCGTCCGAGTCCTTTGAACATCGTACGACAACTTAGGACATCTTAAGACACTTTATGCCTCATTAACAAATCAAAAAGAACGTTAGTATGATGTAGGACGCCTTACAGCTCCTAAGAACACCTTACACCACCGTACGAAACATTAAAACTCCATAATAAACCTAATGAATTCGTCTGAGTCCTTTGAACATCGTACGACAACTCAGAAGATGTTACAGCTTAGTATACAGCATTAGCAACATGAAATGCACGTTAGAATAATTTAGGACGCGTTACAACTCCTAAGAACACCTTACATCACCGTACACAACTTCAAAACTCCATAATAAACCTAATTAATTCGTACGAGTCCTCTGAACATCGTACGACAACTTAGGACATCTTGCGACTCTTTATGCCACATCAGCAACTCGAAAAGAATATTATTATAATGTAGGACGCCTTACAGCTCCTAAGAACACCTTACACCACCGTACGAAACATTAAAACTCCTTAATAAACCTAATGAATTTGTCTGAGTCCTTTGAACATCGTACGACAACTTAGGACATCTTAAGACTCTTTATGCCACATTAGCAACTCGAAAAGAACGTTAGTATGATGTAGGACGCCTTGCAGCTCCTAAGAACACCTTATACCGACGTACGAAACATTAAAACTCCTTAATAAACCTAATGAATTCGTCCGATTCCTTTGAACATCGTACGACAACTCAGGAGATGTTACAGCTCAGTATACAGCATTAGCAACATGAAAAGCACGTTAGAATAATGTAGGACGCGTTACAACTCCTAAGAACAACTTACATCACCGTACAAAACTTTAAAACTCCATAATAAACCAAATTAATTCGTACGAGGCCTTTGAACATCGTACGACAACTTAGGACATCTTACGACTCTTTATGCCACATTAGCAACATGAAAAGCATGTTAGAATAATGTAGGACGCGTTACAGCTCCTAAGAACACCTTACACCACCGTACGAAACATTAAAACTACATAATAATCCTAATGAATTTGGTCGAGTCCTTTGAACATCGTACGACATCTTAAGACTCTTTATGCCACATTAGCAACTCGAAATGAACGTTAGTATGATGTAGGACGCCTTACAGCTCCTAAGAACACCTTACACCACCGTACGAAACATTAAAACTCCATAATAAACCTAATGAATTCGTCCGAGTCCTTTGAACATCGTACGACAACTTAGGACATCTTACGACTCTTTATGCCACATTAGCAACTCGAAAAGAACGTTAGTATAATGTAGGACGCCTTACAGCTCCTAAGAACACCTTACACCACCGTACGAAACATTAAAACTCCATAATAAACCTAATGAATTCGTCCGAGTCCTTTGAACATCGTACGACAACTTAGGACATCTTACGACTCTTTATGCCACATTAGCAACTCGAAAAGAACGTTAGTATAATGTAGGACGCCTTACAGCTCCTAAGAACACTTACACCACCGTACGAAACATTAAAACTCCATAATAAACCTAATGAATTCGTCCGAGTCCTTTGAACATCGTACGACAACTTAGGACATCTTACGACTCTTTATGCCACATTAGCAACTCGAAATGAACATTAGTATAATGTAGTACGCCTTACAGCTCCTAAGAACACCTTACACCACCGTACGAAACGTTAAAACTCCATAATAAACCTAATGAATTCGTCCGAGTCCTTTGAACATCGTACGACAACTTAGGACATCTTAAGACACTTTATGCCTCATTAACAAATCGAAAAGAACGTTAGTATGATGTAGGACGCCTTACAGCTCCTAAGAACACCTTACACCACCGTACGAAACATTAAAACTCCATAATAAACCTAATGAATTCGTCTGAGTCCTTTGAACATCGTACGACAACTCAGGAGATGTTACAGCTTAGTATACAGCATTAGCAACATGAAATGCACGTTAGAATAATTTAGGACGCGTTACAACTCCTAAGAACACCTTACATCACCGTACACAACTTCAAAACTCCATAATAAACCTAATTAATTCGTACGAGTCCTCTGAACATCGTACGACAACTTAGGACATCTTGCGACTCTTTATGCCACATCAGCAACTCGAAAAGAATATTATTATAATGTAGGACGCCTTACAGCTCCTAAGAACACCTTACACCACCGTACGAAACATTAAAACTCCTTAATAAACCTAATGAATTTGTCTGAGTCCTTTGAACATCGTACGACAACTTAGGACATCTTAAGACTCTTTATGCCACATTAGCAACTCGAAAAGAACGTTAGTATGATGTAGGACGCCTTGCAGCTCCTAAGAACACCTTATACCGACGTACGAAACATTAAAACTCCATAATAAACCTAATGAATTCGTCCGATTCCTTTGAACATCGTACGACAACTCAGGAGATGTTACAGCTCAGTATACAGCATTAGCAACATGAAAAGCACGTTAGAATAATGTAGGACGCGTTACAACTCCTAAGAACAACTTACATCACCGTACAAAACTTTAAAACTCCATAATAAACCAAATTAATTCGTACGAGGCCTTTGAACATCGTACGACAACTTAGGACATCTTACGACTCTTTATGCCACATTAGCAACATGAAAAGCATGTTAGAATAATGTAGGACGCGTTACAGCTCCTAAGAACACCTTACACCACCGTACGAAACATTAAAACTACATAATAATCCTAATGAATTTGGTCGAGTCCTTTGAACATCGTACGACATCTTAAGACTCTTTATGCCACATTAGCAACTCGAAATGAACGTTAGTATGATGTAGGACGCCTTACAGCTCCTAAGAACACCTTACACCACCGTACGAAACATTAAAACTCCATAATAAACCTAATGAATTCGTCCGAGTCCTTTGAACATCGTACGACAACTTAGGACATCTTACGACTCTTTATGCCACATTAGCAACTCGAAAAGAACGTTAGTATAATGTAGGACGCCTTACAGCTCCTAAGAACACCTTACACCACCGTACGAAACATTAAAACTCCATAATAAACCTAATGAATTCGTCCGAGTCCTTTGAACATCGTACGACAACTTAGGACATCTTACGACTCTTTATGCCACATTAGCAACTCGAAAAGAACGTTAGTATAATGTAGGACGCCTTACAGCTCCTAAGAACACCTTACACCACCGTACGAAACATTAAAACTCCATAATAAACCTAATGAATTCGTCCGAGTCCTTTGAACATCGTACGACAACTTAGGACATCTTACGACTCTTTATGCCACATTAGCAACTCGAAATGAACATTAGTATAATGTAGTACGCCTTACAGCTCCTAAGAACACCTTACACCACCGTACGAAACGTTAAAACTCCATAATAAACCTAATGAATTCGTCCGAGTCCTTTGAACATCGTACGACAACTTAGGACATCTTAAGACACTTTATGCCTCATTAACAAATCGAAAAGAACGTTAGTATGATGTAGGACGCCTTACAGCTCCTAAGAACACCTTACACCACCGTACGAAACATTAAAACTCCATAATAAACCTAATGAATTCGTCTGAGTCCTTTGAACATCGTACGACAACTCAGGAGATGTTACAGCTTAGTATACAGCATTAGCAACATGAAATGCACGTTAGAATAATTTAGGACGCGTTACAACTCCTAAGAACACCTTACATCACCGTACACAACTTCAAAACTCCATAATAAACCTAATTAATTCGTACGAGTCCTCTGAACATCGTACGACAACTTAGGACATCTTGCGACTCTTTATGCCACATCAGCAACTCGAAAAGAATATTATTATAATGTAGGACGCCTTACAGCTCCTAAGAACACCTTACACCACCGTACGAAACATTAAAACTCCTTAATAAACCTAATGAATTTGTCTGAGTCCTTTGAACATCGTACGACAACTTAGGACATCTTAAGACTCTTTATGCCACATTAGCAACTCGAAAAGAACGTTAGTATGATGTAGGACGCCTTGCAGCTCCTAAGAACACCTTATACCGACGTACGAAACATTAAAACTCCATAATAAACCTAATGAATTCGTCCGATTCCTTTGAACATCGTACGACAACTCAGGAGATGTTACAGCTCAGTATACAGCATTAGCAACATGAAAAGCACGTTAGAATAATGTAGGACGCGTTACAACTCCTAAGAACAACTTACATCACCGTACAAAACTTTAAAACTCCATAATAAACCAAATTAATTCGTACGAGGCCTTTGAACATCGTACGACAACTTAGGACATCTTACGACTCTTTATGCCACATTAGCAACATGAAAAGCATGTTAGAATAATGTAGGACGCGTTACAGCTCCTAAGAACACCTTACACCACCGTACGAAACATTAAAACTACATAATAATCCTAATGAATTTGGTCGAGTCCTTTGAACATCGTACGACATCTTAAGACTCTTTATGCCACATTAGCAACTCGAAATGAACGTTAGTATGATGTAGGACGCCTTACAGCTCCTAAGAACACCTTACACCACCGTACGAAACATTAAAACTCCATAATAAACCTAATGAATTCGTCCGAGTCCTTTGAACATCGTACGACAACTTGGGACATCTTACGACTCTTTATGCCACATTAGCAACTCGAAAAGAACGTTAGTATAATGTAGGACGCCTTACAGCTCCTAAGAACACCTTACACCACCGTACGAAACATTAAAACTCCATAATAAACCTAATGAATTCGTCCGAGTCCTTTGAACATCGTACGACAACTTAGGACATCTTACGACTCTTTATGCCACATTAGCAACTCGAAATGAACATTAGTATAATGTAGTACGCCTTACAGCTCCTAAGAACACCTTACACCACCGTACGAAACGTTAAAACTCCATAATAAACCTAATGAATTCGTCCGAGTCCTTTGAACATCGTACGACAACTTAGGACATCTTAAGACACTTTATGCCTCATTAACAAATCGAAAAGAACGTTAGTATGATGTAGGACGCCTTACAGCTCCAAAGAACACCTTACACCACCGTACGAAACATTAAAACTCCATAATAAACCTAATGAATTCGTCTGAGTCCTTTGAACATCGTACGACAACTCAGGAGATGTTACAGCTTAGTATACAGCATTAGCATCATGAAATGCACGTTAGAATAATTTAGGACGCGTTACAACTCCTAAGAACACCTTACATCACCGTACACAACTTCAAAACTCCATAATAAACCTAATTAATTCGTACGAGTCCTCTGAACATCGTACGACAACTTAGGACATCTTGCGACTCTTTATGCCACATCAGCAACTCGAAAAGAATATTATTATAATGTAGGACGCCTTACAGCTCCTAAGAACACCTTACACCACCGTACGAAACATTAAAACTCCTTAATAAACCTAATGAATTTGTCTGAGTCCTTTGAACATCGTACGACAACTTAGGACATCTTAAGACTCTTTATGCCACATTAGCAACTCGAAAAGAACGTTAGTATGATGTAGGACGCCTTGCAGCTCCTAAGAACACCTTATACCGACGTACGAAACATTAAAACTCCATAATAAACCTAATGAATTCGTCCGATTCCTTTGAACATCGTACGACAACTCAGGAGATGTTACAGCTCAGTATACAGCATTAGCAACATGAAAAGCACGTTAGAATAATGTAGGACGCGTTACAACTCCTAAGAACAACTTACATCACCGTACAAAACTTTAAAACTCCATAATAAACCAAATTAATTCGTACGAGGCCTTTGAACATCGTACGACAACTTAGGACATCTTACGACTCTTTATGCCACATTAGCAACATGAAAAGCATGTTAGAATAATGTAGGACGCGTTACAGCTCCTAAGAACACCTTACACCACCGTACGAAACATTAAAACTACATAATAATCCTAATGAATTTGGTCGAGTCCTTTGAACATCGTACGACATCTTAAGACTCTTTATGCCACATTAGCAACTCGAAATGAACGTTAGTATGATGTAGGACGCCTTACAGCTCCTAAGAACACCTTACACCACCGTACGAAACATTAAAACTCCATAATAAACCTAATGAATTCGTCCGAGTCCTTTGAACATCGTACGACAACTTAGGACATCTTACGACTCTTTATGCCACATTAGCAACTCGAAAAGAACGTTAGTATAATGTAGGACGCCTTACAGCTCCTAAGAACACCTTACACCACCGTACGAAACATTAAAACTCCATAATAAACCTAATGAATTCGTCCGAGTCCTTTGAACATCGTACGACAACTTAGGACATCTTACGACTCTTTATGCCACATTAGCAACTCGAAATGAACATTAGTATAATGTAGTACGCCTTACAGCTCCTAAGAACACCTTACACCACCGTACGAAACGTTAAAACTCCATAATAAACCTAATGAATTCGTCCGAGTCCTTTGAACATCGTACGACAACTTAGGACATCTTAAGACACTTTATGCCTCATTAACAAATCGAAAAGAACGTTAGTATGATGTAGGACGCCTTACAGCTCCAAAGAACACCTTACACCACCGTACGAAACATTAAAACTCCATAATAAACCTAATGAATTCGTCTGAGTCCTTTGAACATCGTACGACAACTCAGGAGATGTTACAGCTTAGTATACAGCATTAGCATCATGAAATGCACGTTAGAATAATTTAGGACGCGTTACAACTCCTAAGAACACCTTACATCACCGTACACAACTTCAAAACTCCATAATAAACCTAATTAATTCGTACGAGTCCTCTGAACATCGTACGACAACTTAGGACATCTTGCGACTCTTTATGCCACATCAGCAACTCGAAAAGAATATTATTATAATGTAGGACGCCTTACAGCTCCTAAGAACACCTTACACCACCGTACGAAACATTAAAACTCCTTAATAAACCTAATGAATTTGTCTGAGTCCTTTGAACATCGTACGACAACTTAGGACATCTTAAGACTCTTTATGCCACATTAGCAACTCGAAAAGAACGTTAGTATGATGTAGGACGCCTTGCAGCTCCTAAGAACACCTTATACCGACGTACGAAACATTAAAACTCCATAATAAACCTAATGAATTCGTCCGATTCCTTTGAACATCGTACGACAACTCAGGAGATGTTACAGCTCAGTATACAGCATTAGCAACATGAAAAGCACGTTAGAATAATGTAGGACGCGTTACAACTCCTAAGAACAACTTACATCACCGTACAAAACTTTAAAACTCCATAATAAACCAAATTAATTCGTACGAGGCCTTTGAACATCGTACGACAACTTAGGACATCTTACGACTCTTTATGCCACATTAGCAACATGAAAAGCATGTTAGAATAATGTAGGACGCGTTACAGCTCCTAAGAACACCTTACACCACCGTACGAAACATTAAAACTACATAATAATCCTAATGAATTTGGTCGAGTCCTTTGAACATCGTACGACATCTTAAGACTCTTTATGCCACATTAGCAACTCGAAATGAACGTTAGTATGATGTAGGACGCGTTACAGCTCCTAAGAACACCTTACACCACCGTACGAAACATTAAAACTCCATAATAAACCTAATGAATTCGTCCGAGTCCTTTGAACATCGTACGACAACTTAGGACATCTTACGACTCTTTATGCCACATTAGCAACTCGAAAAGAACGTTAGTATAATGTAGGACGCCTTACAGCTCCTAAGAACACCTTACACCACCGTACGAAACATTAAAACTCCATAATAAACCTAATGAATTCGTCCGAGTCCTTTGAACATCGTACGACAACTTAGGACATCTTACGACTCTTTATGCCACATTAGCAACTCGAAATGAACATTAGTATAATGTAGTACGCCTTACAGCTCCTAAGAACACCTTACACCACCGTACGAAACGTTAAAACTCCATAATAAACCTAATGAATTCGTCCGAGTCCTTTGAACATCGTACGACAACTTAGGACATCTTAAGACACTTTATGCCTCATTAACAAATCGAAAAGAACGTTAGTATGATGTAGGACGCCTTACAGCTCCTAAGAACACCTTACACCACCGTACGAAACATTAAAACTCCATAATAAACCTAATGAATTCGTCTGAGTCCTTTGAACATCGTACGACAACTCAGGAGATGTTACAGCTTAGTATACAGCATTAGCATCATGAAATGCACGTTAGAATAATTTAGGACGCGTTACAACTCCTAAGAACACCTTACATCACCGTACACAACTTCAAAACTCCATAATAAACCTAATTAATTCGTACGAGTCCTCTGAACATCGTACGACAACTTAGGACATCTTGCGACTCTTTATGCCACATCAGCAACTCGAAAAGAATATTATTATAATGTAGGACGCCTTACAGCTCCTAAGAACACCTTACACCACCGTACGAAACATTAAAACTCCTTAATAAACCTAATGAATTTGTCTGAGTCCTTTGAACATCGTACGACAACTTAGGACATCTTAAGACTCTTTATGCCACATTAGCAACTCGAAAAGAACGTTAGTATGATGTAGGACGCCTTGCAGCTCCTAAGAACACCTTATACCGACGTACGAAACATTAAAACTCCATAATAAACCTAATGAATTCGTCCGATTCCTTTGAACATCGTACGACAACTCAGGAGATGTTACAGCTCAGTATACAGCATTAGCAACATGAAAAGCACGTTAGAATAATGTAGGACGCGTTACAACTCCTAAGAACAACTTACATCACCGTACAAAACTTTAAAACTCCATAATAAACCAAATTAATTCGTACGAGGCCTTTGAACATCGTACGACAACTTAGGACATCTTACGACTCTTTATGCCACATTAGCAACATGAAAAGCATGTTAGAATAATGTAGGACGCGTTACAGCTCCTAAGAACACCTTACACCACCGTACGAAACATTAAAACTACATAATAATCCTAATGAATTTGGTCGAGTCCTTTGAACATCGTACGACATCTTAAGACTCTTTATGCCACATTAGCAACTCGAAATGAACGTTAGTATGATGTAGGACGCCTTACAGCTCCTAAGAACACCTTACACCACCGTACGAAACATTAAAACTCCATAATAAACCTAATGAATTCGTCCGAGTCCTTTGAACATCGTACGACAACTTGGGACATCTTACGACTCTTTATGCCACATTAGCAACTCGAAAAGAACGTTAGTATAATGTAGGACGCCTTACAGCTCCTAAGAACACCTTACACCACCGTACGAAACATTAAAACTCCATAATAAACCTAATGAATTCGTCCGAGTCCTTTGAACATCGTACGACAACTTAGGACATCTTACGACTCTTTACGCCACATTAGCAACTCGAAATGAACATTAGTATAATGTAGTACGCCTTACAGCTCCTAAGAACACCTTACACCACCGTACGAAACGTTAAAACTCCATAATAAACCTAATGAATTCGTCCGAGTCCTTTGAACATCGTACGACAACTTAGGACATCTTAAGACACTTTATGCCTCATTAACAAATCGAAAAGAACGTTAGTATGATGTAGGACGCCTTACAGCTCCAAAGAACACCTTACACCACCGTACGAAACATTAAAACTCCATAATAAACCTAATGAATTCGTCTGAGTCCTTTGAACATCGTACGACAACTCAGGAGATGTTACAGCTTAGTATACAGCATTAGCATCATGAAATGCACGTTAGAATAATTTAGGACGCGTTACAACTCCTAAGAACACCTTACATCACCGTACACAACTTCAAAACTCCATAATAAACCTAATTAATTCGTACGAGTCCTCTGAACATCGTACGACAACTTAGGACATCTTGCGACTCTTTATGCCACATCAGCAACTCGAAAAGAATATTATTATAATGTAGGACGCCTTACAGCTCCTAAGAACACCTTACACCACCGTACGAAACATTAAAACTCCTTAATAAACCTAATGAATTTGTCTGAGTCCTTTGAACATCGTACGACAACTTAGGACATCTTAAGACTCTTTATGCCACATTAGCAACTCGAAAAGAACGTTAGTATGATGTAGGACGCCTTGCAGCTCCTAAGAACACCTTATACCGACGTACGAAACATTAAAACTCCATAATAAACCTAATGAATTCGTCCGATTCCTTTGAACATCGTACGACAACTCAGGAGATGTTACAGCTCAGTATACAGCATTAGCAACATGAAAAGCACGTTAGAATAATGTAGGACGCGTTACAACTCCTAAGAACAACTTACATCACCGTACAAAACTTTAAAACTCCATAATAAACCAAATTAATTCGTACGAGGCCTTTGAACATCGTACGACAACTTAGGACATCTTACGACTCTTTATGCCACATTAGCAACATGAAAAGCATGTTAGAATAATGTAGGACGCGTTACAGCTCCTAAGAACACCTTACACCACCGTACGAAACATTAAAACTACATAATAATCCTAATGAATTTGGTCGAGTCCTTTGAACATCGTACGACATCTTAAGACTCTTTATGCCACATTAGCAACTCGAAATGAACGTTAGTATGATGTAGGACGCCTTACAGCTCCTAAGAACACCTTACACCACCGTACGAAACATTAAAACTCCATAATAAACCTAATGAATTCGTCCGAGTCCTTTGAACATCGTACGACAACTTAGGACATCTTACGACTCTTTATGCCACATTAGCAACTCGAAAAGAACGTTAGTATAATGTAGGACGCCTTACAGCTCCTAAGAACACCTTACACCACCGTACGAAACATTAAAACTCCATAATAAACCTAATGAATTCGTCCGAGTCCTTTGAACATCGTACGACAACTTAGGACATCTTACGACTCTTTATGCCACATTAGCAACTCGAAATGAACATTAGTATAATGTAGTACGCCTTACAGCTCCTAAGAACACCTTACACCACCGTACGAAACGTTAAAACTCCATAATAAACCTAATGAATTCGTCCGAGTCCTTTGAACATCGTACGACAACTTAGGACATCTTAAGACACTTTATGCCTCATTAACAAATCGAAAAGAACGTTAGTATGATGTAGGACGCCTTACAGCTCCAAAGAACACCTTACACCACCGTACGAAACATTAAAACTCCATAATAAACCTAATGAATTCGTCTGAGTCCTTTGAACATCGTACGACAACTCAGGAGATGTTACAGCTTAGTATACAGCATTAGCATCATGAAATGCACGTTAGAATAATTTAGGACGCGTTACAACTCCTAAGAACACCTTACATCACCGTACACAACTTCAAAACTCCATAATAAACCTAATTAATTCGTACGAGTCCTCTGAACATCGTACGACAACTTAGGACATCTTGCGACTCTTTATGCCACATCAGCAACTCGAAAAGAATATTATTATAATGTAGGACGCCTTACAGCTCCTAAGAACACCTTACACCACCGTACGAAACATTAAAACTCCTTAATAAACCTAATGAATTTGTCTGAGTCCTTTGAACATCGTACGACAACTTAGGACATCTTAAGACTCTTTATGCCACATTAGCAACTCGAAAAGAACGTTAGTATGATGTAGGACGCCTTGCAGCTCCTAAGAACACCTTATACCGACGTACGAAACATTAAAACTCCATAATAAACCTAATGAATTCGTCCGATTCCTTTGAACATCGTACGACAACTCAGGAGATGTTACAGCTCAGTATACAGCATTAGCAACATGAAAAGCACGTTAGAATAATGTAGGACGCGTTACAACTCCTAAGAACAACTTACATCACCGTACAAAACTTTAAAACTCCATAATAAACCAAATTAATTCGTACGAGGCCTTTGAACATCGTACGACAACTTAGGACATCTTACGACTCTTTATGCCACATTAGCAACATGAAAAGCATGTTAGAATAATGTAGGACGCGTTACAGCTCCTAAGAACACCTTACACCACCGTACGAAACATTAAAACTACATAATAATCCCAATGAATTTGGTCGAGTCCTTTGAACATCGTACGACATCTTAAGACTCTTTATGCCACATTAGCAACTCGAAATGAACGTTAGTATGATGTAGGACGCGTTACAGCTCCTAAGAACACCTTACACCACCGTACGAAACATTAAAACTCCATAATAAACCTAATGAATTCGTCCGAGTCCTTTGAACATCGTACGACAACTTAGGACATCTTACGACTCTTTATGCCACATTAGCAACTCGAAAAGAACGTTAGTATAATGTAGGACGCCTTACAGCTCCTAAGAACACCTTACACCACCGTACGAAACATTAAAACTCCATAATAAACCTAATGAATTCGTCCGAGTCCTTTGAACATCGTACGACAACTTAGGACATCTTACGACTCTTTATGCCACATTAGCAACTCGAAATGAACATTAGTATAATGTAGTACGCCTTACAGCTCCTAAGAACACCTTACACCACCGTACGAAACGTTAAAACTCCATAATAAACCTAATGAATTCGTCCGAGTCCTTTGAACATCGTACGACAACTTAGGACATCTTAAGACACTTTATGCCTCATTAACAAATCGAAAAGAACGTTAGTATGATGTAGGACGCCTTACAGCTCCTAAGAACACCTTACACCATCGTACGAAACATTAAAACTCCATAATAAACCTAATGAATTCGTCTGAGTCCTTTGAACATCGTACGACAACTCAGGAGATGTTACAGCTTAGTATACAGCATTAGCAACATGAAATGCACGTTAGAATAATTTAGGACGCGTTACAACTCCTAAGAACACCTTACATCACCGTACACAACTTCAAAACTCCATAATAAACCTAATTAATTCGTACGAGTCCTCTGAACATCGTACGACAACTTAGGACATCTTGCGACTCTTTATGCCACATCAGCAACTCGAAAAGAATATTATTATAATGTAGGACGCCTTACAGCTCCTAAGAACACCTTACACCACCGTACGAAACATTAAAACTCCTTAATAAACCTAATGAATTTGTCTGAGTCCTTTGAACATCGTACGACAACTTAGGACATCTTAAGACTCTTTATGCCACATTAGCAACTCGAAAAGAACGTTAGTATGATGTAGGACGCCTTGCAGCTCCTAAGAACACCTTATACCGACGTACGAAACATTAAAACTCCATAATAAACCTAATGAATTCGTCCGATTCCTTTGAACATCGTACGACAACTCAGGAGATGTTACAGCTCAGTATACAGCATTAGCAACATGAAAAGCACGTTAGAATAATGTAGGACGCGTTACAACTCCTAAGAACAACTTACATCACCGTACAAAACTTTAAAACTCCATAATAAACCAAATTAATTCGTACGAGGCCTTTGAACATCGTACGACAACTTAGGACATCTTACGACTCTTTATGCCACATTAGCAACATGAAAAGCATGTTAGAATAATGTAGGACGCGTTACAGCTCCTAAGAACACCTTACACCACCGTACGAAACATTAAAACTACATAATAATCCTAATGAATTTGGTCGAGTCCTTTGAACATCGTACGACATCTTAAGACTCTTTATGCCACATTAGCAACTCGAAATGAACGTTAGTATGATGTAGGACGCCTTACAGCTCCTAAGAACACCTTACACCACCGTACGAAACATTAAAACTCCATAATAAACCTAATGAATTCGTCCGAGTCCTTTGAACATCGTACGACAACTTAGGACATCTTACGACTCTTTATGCCACATTAGCAACTCGAAAAGAACGTTAGTATAATGTAGGACGCCTTACAGCTCCTAAGAACACCTTACACCACCGTACGAAACATTAAAACTCCATAATAAACCTAATGAATTTGTCCGAGTCCTTTGAACATCGTACGAAAACTTAGGACATCTTACGACTCTTTATGCCACATTAGCAACTCGAAATGAACATTAGTATAATGTAGTACGCCTTACAGCTCCTAAGAACACCTTACACCACCGTACGAAACGTTAAAACTCCATAATAAACCTAATGAATTCGTCCGAGTCCTTTGAACATCGTACGACAACTTAGGACATCTTAAGACACTTTATGCCTCATTAACAAATCGAAAAGAACGTTAGTATGATGTAGGACGCCTTACAGCTCCTAAGAACACCTTACACCACCGTACGAAACATTAAAACTCCATAATAAACCTAATGAATTCGTCTGAGTCCTTTGAACATCGTACGACAACTCAGGAGATGTTACAGCTTAGTATACAGCATTAGCAACATGAAATGCACGTTAGAATAATTTAGGACGCGTTACAACTCCTAAAAACACCTTACATCACCGTACACAACTTCAAAACTTCATAATAAACCTAATTAATTCGTACGAGTCCTCTGAACATCGTACGACAACTTAGGACATCTTGCGACTCTTTATGCCACATCAGCAACTCGAAAAGAATATTATTATAATGTAGGACGCCTTACAGCTCCTAAGAACACCTTACACCACCGTACGAAACATTAAAACTCCTTAATAAACCTAATGAATTTGTCTGAGTCCTTTGAACATCGTACGACAACTTAGGACATCTTAAGACTCTTTATGCCACATTAGCAACTCGAAAAGAACGTTAGTATGATGTAGGACGCCTTGCAGCTCCTAAGAACACCTTATACCGACGTACGAAACATTAAAACTCCATAATAAACCTAATGAATTCGTCCGATTCCTTTGAACATCGTACGACAACTCAGGAGATGTTACAGCTCAGTATACAGCATTAGCAACATGAAAAGCACGTTAGAATAATGTAGGACGCGTTACAACTCCTAAGAACAACTTACATCACCGTACAAAACTTTAAAACTCCATAATAAACCAAATTAATTCGTACGAGGCCTTTGAACATCGTACGACAACTTAGGACATCTTACGACTCTTTATGCCACATTAGCAACATGAAAAGCATGTTAGAATAATGTAGGACGCGTTACAGCTCCTAAGAACACCTTACACCACCGTACGAAACATTAAAACTACATAATAATCCTAATGAATTTGGTCGAGTCCTTTGAACATCGTACGACATCTTAAGACTCTTTATGCCACATTAGCAACTCGAAATGAACGTTAGTATGATGTAGGACGCCTTACAGCTCCTAAGAACACCTTACACCACCGTACGAAACATTAAAACTCCATAATAAACCTAATGAATTCGTCCGAGTCCTTTGAACATCGTACGACAACTTAGGACATCTTACGACTCTTTATGCCACATTAGCAACTCGAAAAGAACGTTAGTATAATGTAGGACGCCTTACAGCTCCTAAGAACACCTTACACCACCGTACGAAACATTAAAACTCCATAATAAACCTAATGAATTCGTCCGAGTCCTTTGAACATCGTACGAAAACTTAGGACATCTTACGACTCTTTATGCCACATTAGCAACTCGAAATGAACATTAGTATAATGTAGTACGCCTTACAGCTCCTAAGAACACCTTACACCACCGTACGAAACGTTAAAACTCCATAATAAACCTAATGAATTCGTCCGAGTCCTTTGAACATCGTACGACAACTTAGGACATCTTAAGACACTTTATGCCTCATTAACAAATCGAAAAGAACGTTAGTATGATGTAGGACGCCTTACAGCTCCTAAGAACACCTTACACCACCGTACGAAACATTAAAACTCCATAATAAACCTAATGAATTCGTCTGAGTCCTTTGAACATCGTACGACAACTCAGGAGATGTTACAGCTTAGTTTACAGCATTAGCAACATGAAATGCACGTTAGAATAATTTAGGACGCGTTACAACTCCTAAGAACACCTTACATCACCGTACACAACTTCAAAACTCC
The DNA here is from genome assembly GCA_030867185.1 of Tagetes erecta. Classification (NCBI taxonomy): domain Eukaryota; kingdom Viridiplantae; phylum Streptophyta; class Magnoliopsida; order Asterales; family Asteraceae; genus Tagetes; species Tagetes erecta. Next base: position 42,188,303 of record CM061487.1, on the reverse strand, counting down.
ATAATAAACCTAATTAATTCGTACGAGTCCTCTGAACATCGTACGACAACTTAGGACATCTTGCGACTCTTTATGCCACATCAGCAACTCGAAAAGAATATTATTATAATGTAGGACGCCTTACAGCTCCTAAGAACACCTTACACCACCGTACGAAACATTAAAACTCCTTAATAAACCTAATGAATTTGTCTGAGTCCTTTGAACATCGTACGACAACTTAGGACATCTTAAGACTCTTTATGCCACATTAGCAACTCGAAAAGAACGTTAGTATGATGTAGGACGCCTTGCAGCTCCTAAGAACACCTTATACCGACGTACGAAACATTAAAACTCCATAATAAACCTAATGAATTCGTCCGATTCCTTTGAACATCGTACGACAACTCAGGAGATGTTACAGCTCAGTATACAGCATTAGCAACATGAAAGGCACGTTAGAATAATGTAGGACGCGTTACAACTCCTAAGAACAACTTACATCACCGTACAAAACTTTAAAACTCCATAATAAACCAAATTAATTCGTACGAGGCCTTTGAACATCGTACGACAACTTAGGACATCTTACGACTCTTTATGCCACATTAGCAACATGAAAAACATGTTAGAATAATGTAGGACGCGTTACAGCTCCTAAGAACACCTTACACCACCGTACGAAACATTAAAACTACATAATAATCCTAATGAATTTGGTCGAGTCCTTTGAACATCGTACGACATCTTAAGACTCTTTATGCCACATTAGCAACTCGAAATGAACGTTAGTATGATGTAGGACGCCTTACAGCTCCTAAGAACACCTTACACCACTGTACGAAACATTAAAACTCCATAATAAACCTAATGAATTCGTCCGAGTCCTTTGAACATCGTACGACAACTTAGGACATCTTACGACTCTTTATGCCACATTAGCAACTCGAAAAGAACGTTAGTATAATGTAGGACGCCTTACAGCTCCTAAGAACACCTTACACCACCGTACGAAACATTAAAACTCCATAATAAACCTAATGAATTCGTCCGAGTCCTTTGAACATCGTACGACAACTTAGGACATCTTAAGACACTTTATGCCTCATTAACAAATCGAAAAGAACGTTAGTATGATGTAGGACGCCTTACAGCTCCTAAGAACACCTTACACCACCGTATGAAACATTAAAACTCCATAATAAACCTAATGAATTCGTCTGAGTCCTTTGAACATAGTACGACAACTCAGGAGATGTTACAGCTTAGTATACAGCATTAGCAACATGAAATGCACGTTAGAATAATTTAGGACGCGTTACAACTCCTAAGAACACCTTACATCACCGTACACAACTTCAAAACTCCATAATAAACCTAATTAATTCGTACGAGTCCTCTGAACATCGTACGACAACTTAGGACATCTTGCGACTCTTTATGCCACATCAGCAACTCGAAAAGAATATTATTATAATGTAGGACGCCTTACAGCTCCTAAGAACACCTTACACCACCGTACGAAACATTAAAACTCCTTAATAAACCTAATGAATTTGTCTGAGTCTTTTGAACATCGTACGACAACTTAGGACATCTTAAGACTCTTTATGCCACATTAGCAACTCGAAAAGAACGTTAGTATGATGTAGGACACCTTGCAGCTCCTAAGAACACCTTATACCGACGTACGAAACATTAAAACTCCATAATAAACCTAATGAATTCGTTCGATTCCTTTGAACATCGTACGACAACTCAGGAGATGTTACAGCTCAGTATACAGCATTAGCAACATGAAAAGCACGTTAGAATAATGTAGGACGCGTTACAACTCCTAAGAACACCTTACATCACCGTACAAAACTTTAAAACTCCATAATAAACCAAAATAATTCGTACGAGGACTTTGAACATCGTACGACAACTTAGGACATCTTACGACTCTTTATGCCACATTAGCAACATGAAAAGCATGTTAGAATAATGTAGGACGCTTTACAGCTCCTAAGAACACCTTACACCACCGTACGAAACATTACAACTCCATAATAATCCTAATGAATTTGGTCGAGTCCTTTGAACATCGTACGACATCTTAAGACTCTTTATGCCACATTAGCAACTCGAAAAGAACGTTAGTATGATGTAGGACGCCTTACAGCTCCTAAGAACACCATACACCACCGTACGAAACATTAAAACTCCATAATAAACCTAATGAATTCGTCCGAGTCCTTTGAACATCGTACGACAACTTAGGACATCTTAAGACTCTTTATGCCACATTAACAAATCGAAAAGAACGTTAGTATAATGTAGGACGCCTTACAGCTCCTAAGAACACCTTACACCACCGTACGAAACATTAAAACTCCATAATAAACCTAATGAATTCGTCTGAGTCCTTTGAACATCGTACGACAACTCAGGAGATGTTACAGCTCAGTATACAGCATTAGCAACATGAAAAGCACGTTAGAATAATTTAGGACGCGTTACAACTCCTAAGAACACCTTACATCACCGTACACAACTTCAAAACTCCATAATAAACCTAATTAATTCGTACGAGTCCTCTGAACATCGTACGACAACTTAGGACATCTTGCGACTCTTTATGCCACATCAGCAACTCGAAAACAATATTATTATAATGTAGGACGCCTTACAGCTCCTAAGAACACCTTACACCACCGTACGAAACATTAAAACTCCTTAATAAACCTAATGAATTTGTCTGAGTCCTTTGAACATCGTACGGCATCTTAGAACATCTTAAGACTCTTTATGCCACATTAGCAACTCGAAAAGAACGTTAGTATGATGTAGGACGTCTTGCAGCTCCTAAGAACACCTTACACCGACGTACGAAACATTAAAACTCCATAATAAACCTAATGAATTCGTCCGATTCCTTTGAACATCGTACGACAACTCAGGAGATGTTACAGCTCAGTATACAACATTAGCAACATGAAAAGCACGTTAGAATAATGTAGGATGCGTTACAACTCCTAAGAACACCTTACATCACCGTACAAAACTTTAAAACTCCATAATAACCAAATTAATTCGTACGAGGCCTTTGAACATCGTACGACAACTTAGGACATCTTACGACTCTTTATGCCACATTAGCAACATGAAAAGCATGTTAGAATAATGTAGGACGCGTTACAGCTCCTAAGAACACCTTACACCACCGTACGAAACATTAAAACTCCATAATAATCCTAATGAATTTGGTCGAGTCCTTTGAACATCGTACGACATCTTAAGACTCTTTATGCCACATTAGCAACTCGAAAAGAACGTTAGTATGTTGTAGGACGCCTTACAGCTCCTAAGAACACCTTACACCACCGTACGAAACATTAAAACTCCATAATAAACCTAATAAATTCGTCCGAGTCCTTTGAACATCGTACGACAACTTAGGACATCTTAAGACTCTTTATGCCACATTAACAAATCGAAAAGAACGTTAGTATAATGTAGGACGCCTTACAGCTCCTAAGAACACCTTACACCACCGTACGAAACCTTAAAACTCCATAATAAACCTAATGAATTCGTCCGAGTCCTTTGAACATCGTACGACAACTTAGGACATCTTACGACTCTTTATGCCATATTAGAAACTCGAAATGAACATTAGTATAATGTAGTACGCCTTACAGCTCCTAAGAACACCTTACACCACCGTACGAAACGTTAAAACTCTATAATACACCTAATGAATTCGTCCGAGTCCTTTGAACATCGTACGACAACTTAGGACATCTTAAGACTCTTTATGCCACATTAACAAATCGAAAAGAATGTTAGTATGATGTAGGACGCCTTACAGCTCCTAAGAACACCTTACACCACCGTACGAAACATTAAAACTCCATAATAAACCTAATGAATTCGTCCGAGTCCTTTGAATATCGTACGACAACTTAGGACATCTTACGACTCTTTATGCCACATTAGAAACTCGAAATGAACATTAGTATAATGTAGTACGCCTTACAGCTCCTAAGAACACCTTACACCACCGTACGAAACGTTAAAACTCCATAATACACCTAATGAATTCGTCCGAGTCCTTTGAACATCGTACGACAACTTAGGACATCTTAAGACTCTTTATGCCACATTAACAAATCGAAAAGAACGTTAGTATGATGTAGGACGCCTTACAGCTCCTAAGAACACCTTACACCACCGTACGAAACATTAAAACTCCATAATAAACCTAATGAATTCGTCCGAGTCCTTTGAATATCGTACGACAACTCAGGAGATATTACAGCTCAGTATACAACATTAGCAACATGAAAAGCACGTTAGAATAATGTAGGACGCGTTACAACTCCTAAGAACACCTTACATCACCGTACAAAACTTTAAAACTCCATAATAAACCAAATTAATTCGTACGAGGCCTTTGAACATCGTACGACAACTTAGGACATCTTACGACTCTTTATGCCACATTAGCAACATGAAAAGCATGTTAGAATAATGTAGGACGCGTTACAGCTCCTAAGAACACCTTACACCACCGTACGAAACATTAAAACTCCATAATAATCCTAATGAATTTGGTCGTGTCCTTTGAACATCGTACGACATCTTAAGACTCTTTATACCACATTAGCAACTCGAAAAGAACGTTAGTATGTTGTAGGACGCCTTACAGCTCCTAAGAACACCTTACACCACCGTACAAAACATTAAAACTCCATAATAAACCTAATGAATTCGTCCGAGTCCTTTGAACATCGTACGACAACTTAGGACATCTTAAGACTCTTTATGCCACATTAACAAATCGAAAAGAACGTTAGTATAATGTAGGACGCCTTACAGCTCCTAAGAACACCTTACACCACCGTACGAAACCTTAAAACTCCATAATAAACCTAATGAATTCGTCCGAGTCCTTTGAACATCGTACTACAACTTAGGACATCTTACGACTCTTTATGCCATATTAGAAACTCGAAATGAACATTAGTATAATGTAGTACGCCTTACAGCTCCTAAGAACACCTTACACCACCGTACGAAACGTTAAAACTCTATAATACACCTAATGAATTCGTCCGAGTCCTTTGAACATCGTACGACAACTTAGGACATCTTAAGACTCTTTATGCCACATTAACAAATCGAAAAGAATGTTAGTATGATGTAGGACGCCTTACAGCTCCTAAGAACACCTTACACCACCGTACGAAACATTATAACTCCATAATAAACCTAATGAATTCGTCCGAGTCCTTTGAATATCGTACGACAACTTAGGACATCTTACGACTCTTTATGCCACATTAGAAACTCGAAATGAACATTAGTATAATGTAGTACGCCTTACAGCTCCTAAGAACACCTTACACCACCGTACGAAACGTTAAAACTCCATAATACACCTAATGAATTCGTCCGAGTCCTTTGAACATCGTACGACAACTTAGGACATCTTAAGACTCTTTATGCCACATTAACAAATCGAAAAGAACGTTAGTATGATGTAGGATGCCTTACAGCTCCTAAGAACACCTTACACCACCGTACGAAACATTAAAACTCCATAATAAACCTAATGAATTCGTCCGAGTCCTTTGAATATCGTACGACAACTCAGGAGATATTACAGCTCAGTATACAGCATTAGCAACATGAAAAGCACGTTAGAATAATTTAGGACGCGTTACAACTCCTAAGAACACCTTACATCACCGTACACAACTTCAAAACTCCATAATAAACCTTATTAATTCGTACGAGTCCTCTGAACATCGTACGACAACTTAGGAAATCTTACGACTCTTTATGCAACATTAGCAACATGAAAAGCTCATTAGAATAATGTAGGACGCGTTACAACTCCTAAGAACACCTAACATCACCGTACAAAACTTTAAAACTCCATAATAAACGTAATTAATTCGTACGAGTCCTTTGAACTTCATACGACAACTTAGGACATCTTACGACTCTTTATGCCACATTAGCAACTCGAAAAGAACGTTAGTATAATGTAGGACGCCTTACAGCTCCTAAGAACACCTTACACCACCGTACGAAACATTAAAACTCCATAATAAACCTAACGAATTCGTCCGAGTCCTTTGAACATCGTACGACAACTTAGGACATCTTAAGACTCTTTATGCCACATTAACAAATCGAAAAGAACGTTAGTATGATGTAGGACGCCTTACAGCTCCTAAGAACACCTTACACCACCGTACGAAACATTAAAACTCCATAATAAACCTAATGAATTCGTCCGAGTCCTTTGAATATCGTACGACAACTCAGGAGATATTACAGCTCAGTATACAGCATTAGCAACATGAAAAGCACGTTAGAATAATTTAGGACGCGTTACAACTCCTAAGAACACCTTACATCACCGTACACAACTTCAAAACTCCATAATAAACCTAATTAATTCCTACGAGTCCTCTGAACATCGTACGACAACTTAGGAAATCTTACGACTCTTTATGCAACATTAGCAACATGAAAAGCACATTAGAATAATGTAGGACGCGTTACAACTCCTAAGAACACCTAACATCACCGTACAAAACTTTAAAACTCCATAATAAACGTAATTAATTCGTACGAGTCCTTTGAACATCATACGACAACTTAGGACATCTTACGACTCTTTATGCCACATTAGCAACTCGAAAAGAACGTTAGTATAATGTAGGACGCCTTACAGCTCCTAAGAACACCTTACACCACCGTACGAAACATTAAAACTCCATAATAAACCTAACGAATTCGTCCGAGTCCTTTGAACATCGTACGACAACTTAGGACAACTTACGACTCTTTATGCCACATTAGCAACTCGAAATGAACATTAGTATAATGTAGTACGCCTTACAGCTCCTAAGAACACCTTACACCACCGTACGAAACGTTAAAACTCCATAATAAACCTAATATATTCGTCCGAGTCCTTTGATCATCGTACGACAACTCAGGAGATGTTACGGCTCAGTATACGGCAGTAGCAACATGAAAAGCACATTAGAATAATGTAGGACGCGTTACAACTCCTAAGAACACCTTACATCATCGTACAAAACTTTAAAACTCCATGATAAACCAAATTAATTTGTACGAGTCCTTTGAACATCGTACGACAACTTAGGACATCTTACGACTCTTTATGCCACATTAGAAACTCGAAATGAACATTAGTATAATGTAGTACGCCTTACAGCTCCTAAGAACACCTTACACCACCGTACGAAACGTTAAAACTCCATAATACACCTAATGAATTCGTCCGAGTCCTTTGAACATCGTACGACAACTTAGGACATCTTAAGACTCTTTATGCCACATTAACAAATCGAAAAGAACGTAGTATGATGTAGGACGCCTTACAGCTCCTAAGAACACCTTACACCACCGTACGAAACATTAAAACTCCATAATAAACCTAATGAATTCGTCCGAGTCCTTTGAGTATCGTACGACAACTCAGGAGATATTACAGCTCAGTATACAGCATTAGCAACATGAAAAGCACGTTAGAATAATTTAGGACGCGTTACAACTCCTAAGAACACCTTACATCACCGTACACAACTTCAAAACTCCATAATAAACCTAATTAATTCGTACGAGTCCTCTGAACATCGTACGACAACTTAGGAAATCTTACGACTCTTTATGCAACATTAGCAACATGAAAAGCACATTAGAATAATGTAGGACGCGTTACAACTCCTAAGAACACCTAACATCACCGTACAAAACTTTAAAACTCCATAATAAACGTAATTAATTCGTACGAGTCCTTTGAACTTCATACGACAACTTAGGACATCTTACGACTCTTTATGCCACATTAGCAACTCGAAAAGAACGTTAGTATAATGTAGGACGCCTTACAGCTCCTAAGAACACCTTACACCACCGTACGAAACATTAAAACTCCATAATAAACCTAACGAATTCGTCCGAGTCCTTTGAACATCGTACGACAACTTAGGACAACTTACGACTCTTTATGCCACATTAGCAACTTGAAATGAACATTAGTATAATGTAGTACGCCTTACAGCTCCTAAGAACACCTTACACCACCGTACGAAACGTTAAAACTCCATAATACACCTAATGAATTCGTCCGAGTCCTTTGAACATCGTACGACAACTTAGGACATCTTAAGACTCTTTATGCCACATTAACAAATCGAAAAGAACGTAGTATGATGTAGGACGCCTTACAGCTCCTAAGAACACCTTACACCACCGTACGAAACATTAAAACTCCATAATAAACCTAATGAATTCGTCCGAGTCCTTTGAGTATCGTACGACAACTCAGGAGATATTACAGCTCAGTATACAGCATTAGCAACATGAAAAGCACGTTAGAATAATTTAGGACGCGTTACAACTCCTAAGAACACCTTACATCACCGTACACAACTTCAAAACTCCATAATAAAACTAATTAATTCGTACGAGTCCTCTGAACATCGTACGACAACTTAGGAAATCTTACGACTCTTTATGCAACATTAGCAACATGAAAAGCACATTAGAATAATGTAGGACGCGTTACAACTCCTAAGAACACCTAACATCACCGTACAAAACTTTAAAACTCCATAATAAACGTAATTAATTCGTACGAGTCCTTTGAACTTCATACGACAACTTAGGACATCTTACGACTCTTTATGCCACATTAGCAACTCGAAAAGAACGTTAGTATAATGTAGGACGCCTTACAGCTCCTAGGAACACCTTACACCACCGTACGAAACATTAAAACTCCATAATAAACCTAACGAATTCGTCCGAGTCCTTTGAACATCGTACGACAACTTAGGACAACTTACGACTCTTTATGCCACATTAGCAACTCGAAATGAACATTAGTATAATGTAGTACGCCTTACAGCTCCTAAGAACACCTTACACCACCGTACGAAACGTTAAAACTCCATAATACACCTAATGAATTCGTCCGAGTCCTTTGAACATCGTACGACAACTTAGGACATCTTAAGACTCTTTATGCCACATTAACAAATCGAAAAGAACGTAGTATGATGTAGGACGCCTTACAGCTCCTAAGAACACCTTACACCACCGTACGAAACATTAAAACTCCATAATAAACCTAATGAATTCGTCCGAGTCCTTTGAGTATCGTACGACAACTCAGGAGATATTACAGCTCAGTATACAGCATTAGCAACATGAAAAGCACGTTAGAATAATTTAGGACGCGTTACAACTCCTAAGAACACCTTACATCACCGTACACAACTTCAAAACTCCATAATAAACCTAATTAATTCGTACGAGTCCTCTGAACATCGTACGACAACTTAGGAAATCTTACGACTCTTTATGCAACATTAGCAACATGAAAAGCACATTAGAATAATGTAGGACGCGTTACAACTCCTAAGAACACCTAACATCACCGTACAAAACTTTAAAACTCCATAATAAACGTAATTAATTCGTACGAGTCCTTTGAACTTCATACGACAACTTAGGACATCTTACGACTCTTTATGCCACATTAGCAACTCGAAAAGAACGTTAGTATAATGTAGGACGCCTTACAGCTCCTAAGAACACCTTACACCACCGTACGAAACATTAAAACTCCATAATAAACCTAACGAATTCGTCCGAGTCCTTTGAACATCGTACGACAACTTAGGACAACTTACGACTCTTTATGCCACATTAGCAACTCGAAATGAACATTAGTATAATGTAGTACGCCTTACAGCTCCTAAGAACATCTTACACCACCGTACGAAACGTTAAAACTCCATAATAAACCTAATATATTCGTCCGAGTCCTTTGATCATCGTACGACAACTCAGGAGATGTTACGGCTCAGTATACGGCACTAGCAACATGAAAAGCACATTAGAATAATGTAGGACGCGTTACAACTCCTAAGGACACCTTACATCACCGTACAAAACTTTAAAACTCCATGATAAACCAAATTAATTTGTACGAGTCCTTTGAACATCGTACGACAACTTAGGACATCTTACGACTCTTTATGCCACATTAGCAAATCGAAAAGAACGTTAGTATAATGTAGAACGAGTTACAGCTCCTAAGAACACCTTACACCACCGTACGAAACATTAAAACTCCATAATAAACCTAATGAATTCGTCTGAGTCCTTTGAACATCGTACGACAACTTAGGACATCTTACGAATCTTTATGCCACATTAGCAACTCGAAAAGAACATTAGTATAATGTAGAACGCGTTACAGCTCCGAAGAACACCTTACACCACCGTACGAAACATTAAAAGTCCATAATAAACCTAATGAATTCGTCCGAGTCCTTTGAATATCGTACGACAACTTAGGACATCTTACGACTCTTTATGCCACATTAGAAACTCGAAATGAACATTAGTATAATGTAGTACGCCTTACAGCTCCTAAGAACACCTTACACCACCGTACGAAACGTTAAAACTCCATAATACACCTAATGAATTCGTCCGAGTCCTTTGAACATCGTACGACAACTTAGGACATCTTAAGACTCTTTATGCCACATTAACAAATCGAAAAGAACGTTAGTATGATGTAGGACGCCTTACAGCTCCTAAGAACACCTTACACCACCGTACGAAACATTAAAACTCCATAATAAACCTAATGAATTCGTCCGAGTCCTTTGAATATCGTACGACAACTCAGGAGATATTACAGCTCAGTATACAGCATTAGCAACATGAAAAGCACGTTAGAATAATTTAGGACGCGTTACAACTCCTAAGAACACCTTACATCACCGTACACAACTTCAAAACTCCATAATAAACCTAATTAATTCGTACGAGTCCTCTGAACATCGTACGACAACTTAGGAAATCTTACGACTCTTTATGCAACATTAGCAACATGAAAAGCTCATTAGAATAATGTAGGACGCGTTACAACTCCTAAGAACACCTAACATCACCGTACAAAACTTTAAAACTCCATAATAAACGTAATTAATTCGTACGAGTCCTTTGAACTTCATACGACAACTTAGGACATCTTACGACTCTTTATGCCACATTAGCAACTCGAAAAGAACGTTAGTATAATGTAGGACGCCTTACAGCTCCTAAGAACACCTTACACCACCGTACGAAACATTAAAACTCCATAATAAACCTAACGAATTCGTCCGAGTCCTTTGAACATCGTACGACAACTTAGGACAACTTACGACTCTTTATGCCACATTAGCAACTCGAAATGAACATTAGTATAATGTAGTACGCCTTACAGCTCCTAAGAACACCTTACACCACCGTACGAAACGTTAAAACTCCATAATACACCTAATGAATTCGTCCGAGTCCTTTGAACATCGTACGACAACTTAGGACATCTTAAGACTCTTTATGCCACATTAACAAATCGAAAAGAACGTAGTATGATGTAGGACGCCTTACAGCTCCTAAGAACACCTTACACCACCGTACGAAACATTAAAACTCCATAATAAACCTAATGAATTCGTCCGAGTCCTTTGAGTATCGTACGACAACTCAGGAGATATTACAGCTCAGTATACAGCATTAGCAACATGAAAAGCACGTTAGAATAATTTAGGACGCGTTACAACTCCTAAGAACACCTTACATCACCGTACACAACTTCAAAACTCCATAATAAACCTAATTAATTCGTACGAGTCCTCTGAACATCGTACGACAACTTAGGAAATCTTACGACTCTTTATGCAACATTAGCAACATGAAAAGCACATTAGAATAATGTAGGACGCGTTACAACTCCTAAGAACACCTAACATCACCGTACAAAACTTTAAAACTCCATAATAAACGTAATTAATTCGTACGAGTCCTTTGAACTTCATACGACAACTTAGGACATCTTACGACTCTTTATGCCACATTAGCAACTCGAAAAGAACGTTAGTATAATGTAGGACGCCTTACAGCTCCTAAGAACACCTTACACCACCGTACGAAACATTAAAACTCCATAATAAACCTAACGAATTCGTCCGAGTCCTTTGAACATCGTACGACAACTTAGGACAACTTACGACTCTTTATGCCACATTAGCAACTCGAAATGAACATTAGTATAATGTAGTACGCCTTACAGCTCCTAAGAACACCTTACACCACCGTACGAAACGTTAAAACTCCATAATAAACCTAATATATTCGTCCGAGTCCTTTGATCATCGTACGACAACTCAGGAGATGTTACGGCTCAGTATACGGCACTAGCAACATGAAAAGCACATTAGAATAATGTAGGACGCGTTACAACTCCTAAGGACACCTTACATCACCGTACAAAACTTTAAAACTCCATGATAAACCAAATTAATTTGTACGAGTCCTTTGAACATCGTACGACAACTTAGGACATCTTACGACTCTTTATGCCACATTAGCAAATCGAAAAGAACGTTAGTATAATGTAGAACGCGTTACAGCTCCTAAGAACACCTTACACCACCGTACGAAACATTAAAACTCCATAATAAACCTAATGAATTCGTCTGAGTCCTTTGAACATCGTACGACAACTTAGGACATCTTACGAATCTTTATGCCACATTAGCAACTCGAAAAGAACATTAGTATAATGTAGAACGCGTTACAGCTCCGAAGAACACCTTACACCACCGTACGAAACATTAAAAGTCCATAATAAACCTAATGAATTCGTCCGAGTCCTTTGAATATCGTACGACAACTTAGGACATCTTACGACTCTTTATGCCACATTAGAAACTCGAAATGAACATTAGTATAATGTAGTACGCCTTACAGCTCCTAAGAACACCTTACACCACCGTACGAAACGTTAAAACTCCATAATACACCTAATGAATTCGTCCGAGTCCTTTGAACATCGTACGACAACTTAGGACATCTTAAGACTCTTTATGCCACATTAACAAATCGAAAAGAACGTTAGTATGATGTAGGACGCCTTACAGCTCCTAAGAACACCTTACACCACCGTACGAAACATTAAAACTCCATAATAAACCTAATGAATTCGTCCGAGTCCTTTGAATATCGTACGACAACTCAGGAGATATTACAGCTCAGTATACAGCATTAGCAACATGAAAAGCACGTTAGAATAATTTAGGACGCGTTACAACTCCTAAGAACACCTTACATCACCGTACACAACTTCAAAACTCCATAATAAACCTAATTAATTCGTACGAGTCCTCTGAACATCGTACGACAACTTAGGAAATCTTACGACTCTTTATGCAACATTAGCAACATGAAAAGCTCATTAGAATAATGTAGGACGCGTTACAACTCCTAAGAACACCTAACATCACCGTACAAAACTTTAAAACTCCATAATAAACGTAATTAATTCGTACGAGTCCTTTGAACTTCATACGACAACTTAGGACATCTTACGACTCTTTATGCCACATTAGCAACTCGAAAAGAACGTTAGTATAATGTAGGACGCCTTACAGCTCCTAAGAACACCTTACACCACCGTACGAAACATTAAAACTCCATAATAAACCTAACGAATTCGTCCGAGTCCTTTGAACATCGTACGACAACTTAGGACATCTTAAGACTCTTTATGCCACATTAACAAATCGAAAAGAACGTTAGTATGATGTAGGACGCCTTACAGCTCCTAAGAACACCTTACACCACCGTACGAAACATTAAAACTCCATAATAAACCTAATGAATTCGTCCGAGTCCTTTGAATATCGTACGACAACTCAGGAGATATTACAGCTCAGTATACAGCATTAGCAACATGAAAAGCACGTTAGAATAATTTAGGACGCGTTACAACTCCTAAGAACACCTTACATCACCGTACACAACTTCAAAACTCCATAATAAACCTAATTAATTCCTACGAGTCCTCTGAACATCGTACGACAACTTAGGAAATCTTACGACTCTTTATGCAACATTAGCAACATGAAAAGCACATTAGAATAATGTAGGACGCGTTACAACTCCTAAGAACACCTAACATCACCGTACAAAACTTTAAATCTCCATAATAAACGTAATTAATTCGTACGAGTCCTTTGAACATCATACGACAACTTAGGACATCTTACGACTCTTTATGCCACATTAGCAACTCGAAAAGAACGTTAGTATAATGTAGGACGCCTTACAGCTCCTAAGAACACCTTACACCACCGTACGAAACATTAAAACTCCATAATAAACCTAACGAATTCGTCCGAGTCCTTTGAACATCGTACGACAACTTAGGACAACTTACGACTCTTTATGCCACATTAGCAACTCGAAATGAACATTAGTATAATGTAGTACGCCTTACAGCTCCTAAGAACACCTTACACCACCGTACGAAACGTTAAAACTCCATAATAAACCTAATATATTCGTCCGAGTCCTTTGATCATCGTACGACAACTCAGGAGATGTTACGGCTCAGTATACGGCAGTAGCAACATGAAAAGCACATTAGAATAATGTAGGACGCGTTACAACTCCTAAGAACACCTTACATCATCGTACAAAACTTTAAAACTCCATGATAAACCAAATTAATTTGTACGAGTCCTTTGAACATCGTACGACAACTTAGGACATCTTACGACTCTTTATGCCACATTAGAAACTCGAAATGAACATTAGTATAATGTAGTACGCCTTACAGCTCCTAAGAACACCTTACACCACCGTACGAAACGTTAAAACTCCATAATACACCTAATGAATTCGTCCGAGTCCTTTGAACATCGTACGACAACTTAGGACATCTTAAGACTCTTTATGCCACATTAACAAATCGAAAAGAACGTAGTATGATGTAGGACGCCTTACAGCTCCTAAGAACACCTTACACCACCGTACGAAACATTAAAACTCCATAATAAACCTAATGAATTCGTCCGAGTCCTTTGAACATCGTACGACAACTCAGGAGATGTTACGGCTCAGTATACGGCACGAGCATCATGAAAAGCACGTTAGAATAATGTAGGACGCGTTACAACTCCTAAGAACACCTTACATCACAGTACAAAACTTTAAAACTCCATAATAAACCAAATTAATTTGTACGAGTCCTTTGAACATCGTACGACAACTTAGGACATCTTACGACTCTTTATGCCACATTAGCAACATGAAAAGCATGTTAGAATAATGTAGGACGTGTTACAACTCCTAAGAACACCTTACATCACCGTACAAAACTTTAAAACTCCATGATAAACCAAATTAATTTGTACGAGTCCTTTGAACATCGTACGACAACTTAGGACATCTTACGACTCTTTATGCCACATTAGAAACTCGAAATGAACATTAGTATAATGTAGTACGCCTTACAGCTCCTAAGAACACCTTACACCACCGTACGAAACGTTAAAACTCCATAATACACCTAATGAATTCGTCCGAGTCCTTTGAACATCGTACGACAACTTAGGACATCTTAAGACTCTTTATGCCACATTAACAAATCGAAAAGAACGTAGTATGATGTAGGACGCCTTACAGCTCCTAAGAACACCTTACACCACCGTACGAAACATTAAAACTCCATAATAAACCTAATGAATTCGTCCGAGTCCTTTGAACATCGTACGACAACTCAGGAGATGTTACGGCTCAGTATACGGCACGAGCATCATGAAAAGCACGTTAGAATAATGTAGGACGCGTTACAACTCCTAAGAACACCTTACATCACAGTACAAAACTTTAAAACTCCATAATAAACCAAATTAATTTGTACGAGTCCTTTGAACATCGTACGACAACTTAGGACATCTTACGACTCTTTATGCCACATTAGCAACATGAAAAGCATGTTAGAATAATGTAGGACGTGTTACAACTCCTAAGAACACCTTACATCACCGTACAAAACTTTAAAACTACATAATAAACCTAATGAATTTGTACAAGTCCTTTGAACATCGTACGACAACTTAGGACATCTTACGTCTCTTTATGCCACATTAGCAAGTCGAAAAGAACGTTAGTATAATGTAGAACGCGTTACATCTCCTAAGAACACCTTACACCACCGTACGAAACATTAAAACTCCATAATAAACCTAATGAATTCGCCTGAGTCCTTTGAACATCGTACGACAACTTAGGACATCTTACGACTCTTTATGCCACATTAGCAACTTGAAATGAACATTAGTATAATGTAGTACGCCTTACAGCTCCTAAGAACACCTTACACCACCGTACGAAACGTTAAAACTCCATAATAAACCTAATGAATTCGTCCGAGTCCTTTGATCATCGTACGACAACTCAGCAGATGTTACGGCTCAGTATACGACACTAGCAACATGAAAAGCACGTTAGAATAATGTAGGACGCGTTACAACTCCTAAGAACACCTTACATCACCGTACAAAACTTTAAAACTCCATAATAAACCAAATTAATTTGTACGAGTCCTTTGAACATCGTACGACAACTTAGGACATCTTACGACTCTTTATGCCACATTGGCAAATCGAAAAGAACGTTAGTATAATGTAGAACGCGTTACAGCTCCTAAGAACACCTTACACCACCGTACGAAACATTAAAACTCCATAATAAATCTAATGAATTCATCTGAGTCCTTTGAACATCGTACGACAACTTAGGACATCTTACGAATCTTTATGCCACATTAGCAACTCCAAATGAACACTAGTATAATGTAGTACGCCTTACAGCTCCTAAGAATGTCACACCCCGACTCCCGGGGCCCGACACGTTGCATAACATCAGCCAATCAAACAAAATAATATAGCGGAAGACTTATTAAAAGACCACAAATACGGTCCCAAATTTTAAACTTTCATTAAGTGTCTTATAAAAACAAACATTGTCTAACACTCGACATGAGTGTGGTATATTAAAACTAAAGACACTAATCCCGAGCATCTTCAGTAAAATTCTTCCTCCTATGTGGAATTTCATCAACCAACCAATCCTAGCTAGGCCTTCCTAGCTAACATCCTCGGTTATTTCTTTCACCTGCATCACGAGCTAAAAGACGTCAACAACTATGTGTTGGTGAGTCGTAACTAGTGACATAAGACATATAAAACATTTAGACATCATTCATTCATACATGTGTGGTAATAAGTTATCTACAAGCCAAATCTTCTTCAACGCCATATCTAATGGTAAATCTCGTCAGAGTCTGTTAACGTATATGCCGCATACAGGAATAACCAAGGTACCCTTATGACCTCTCTCGGTCGCATCATGTTGCCTAGGCGGGTGGTACCTTTCCTGTTACGAGCCGACAGTCTACCTAATTGGATCCAACTAGACGCATATACATCCCGAGGCGGAGCCGGTAGTTCCTTAACCAACTACCTCTTAGCGTGAAGCCCTGCCCTAATGACTTGCCCTGTGGCATGTAGCCGCCGTCCTTTTCGTCGGACGACTCTTAACGCGAAGCTTATTACCGCGGACCAACAACACAACAACCGGACGAACCTGGAGTTGAGGTGCGTTGAATCACCAGGTAGCGATCTACTTATCACCACATATATATACATGCGTACACATATATATATATATTCATAACATTCATAAAACATTTCTTACTTTTCATACATGTTCGGATACAGCCCCGAAATCATAAAACATATAAAAAGAGGGGCGGTTAGACTCACCTTCTGATGTAGCCTACGTATCGCAAGCTAGTGGCTAATCAAGACAACCCTGTAAAACATTTCATACTTATTAGGATTCATTCCCCTAGGGATAATCCTATCAGTGTCTTCTCCACTGATGCATTGCCTTAGTCCTTTGAACATCGTACGACAACTTAGGACATCTTACGACTCTTTATGCCACATTAGCAACTTGAAATGAACATTAGTATAATGTAGTACGCCTTACAGCTCCTAAGAACACCTTACACCACCGTACGAAACGTTAAAACTCCATAATAAACCTAATGAATTCGTCCGAGTCCTTTGATCATCGTACGACAACTCAGCAGATGTTACGGCTCAGTATACAGCACTAGCAACATGAAAAGCACATTAGAATAATGTAGGGCGCGTTACAACTCCTAAGAACACCTTACATCACCGTACAAAACTTTAAAACTCCATAATAAACCAAATTAATTTGTACGAGTCCTTTGAACATCGTACGACAACTTAGGACATCTTACGACTCTTTATGCCACATTGGCAAATCGAAAAGAACGTTAGTATAATGTAGAACGCGTTACAGCTCCTAAGAACACCTTACACCACCGTACGAAACATTAAAACTCCATAATAAATCTAATGAATTCATCTGAGTCCTTTGAACATCGTACGACAACTTAGGACATCTTACGAATCTTTATGCCACATTAGCAACTCCAAATGAACACTAGTATAATGTAGTACGCCTTACAGCTCCTAAGAATGTCACACCCCGACTCCCGGGGCCCGACACGTTGCATAACATCAGCCAATCAAACAAAATAATATAGCGGAAGACTTATTAAAAGACCATAAATACGGTCCCAAATTTTAAACTTTCATTAAGTGTCTTATAAAAACAAACATTGTCTAACACTCGACATGAGTGTGGTATATTAAAACTAAAGACACTAATCCCGAGCATCTTCAGTAAAATTCTTCCTCCTATGTGGAATTTCATCAACCAACCAATCCTAGCTAGGCCTTCCTAGCTAACATCCTCGGTTATTTCTTTCACCTGCATCACGAGCTAAAAGACGTCAACAACTATGTGTTGGTGAGTCGTAACTAGTGACATAAGACATATAAAACATTTAGACATCATTCATTCATACATGTGTGGTAATAAGTTATCTACAAGCCAAATCTTCTTCAACGCCATATCTAATGGTAAATCTCGTCAGAGTCTGTTAACGTATATGCCGCATACAGGAATAACCAAGGTACCCTTATGACCTCTCTCGGTCGCATCATGTTGCCTAGGCGGGTGGTACCTTTCCTGTTACGAGCCGACAGTCTACCTAATTGGATCCAACTAGACGCATATACATCCCGAGGCGGAGCCGGTAGTTCCTTAACCAACTACCTCTTAGCGTGAAGCCCTGCCCTAATGACTTGCCCTGTGGCATGTAGCCGCCGTCCTTTTCGTCGGACGACTCTTAACGCGAAGCTTATTACCGCGGACCAACAACACAACAACCGGACGAACCTGGAGTTGAGGTGCGTTGAATCACCAGGTAGCGATCTACTTATCACCACATATATATACATGCGTACACATATATATATATTCATAACATTCATAAAACATTTCTTACTTTTCATACATGTTCGGATACAGCCCCGAAATCATAAAACATATAAAAAGAGGGGCGGTTAGACTCACCTTCTGATGTAGCCTACGTATCGCAAGCTAGTGGCTAATCAAGACAACCCTGTAAAACATTTCATACTTATTAGGATTCATTCCCCTAGGGATAATCCTATCAGTGTCTTCTCCACTGATGCATTGCCTTAGTCATACTACGTGACTTTGGCGATAACTTTAGTCCTTGGTATAATCATTCTTCTCAGAGTGCTTTCAACATCTGAGTCAGGGTTATCCTATGTCCTCATTATCATTTTATTTGAAAAGCCACATCATCATATCTTCGTGTTTCTCACACGATTATATCGTTCATTGAAAACATATTGTGTTCCTAGTAATAATATATGACTAGGAATGTTCTATTCTAAAACCCTGGCCTTTCCATGGACTTAAGTTATACATATCTTAAATGAGTATGGGATCTGAGATATTACCTAAAGAGTCGAGCAGAGTGGGGGCCTGGGTACGAAAGTCTCTTTGGACACGGGCAGCACCTAGCCTCGTTCAGCGGTTCCGAGCTCACGTGCTAGCGGGAGAACACCGTCCACTATAACAACGGGTTTCGTGCCCCCTTTTAGTATCTTAGGTGCATACACATATATACATCTAGCTATATATGTATAAAAACGGTAAATACTCGAAAGAACTAAGAACGAGTCTTACCTAACACCGAAGCTTCTCGTAGACGCTTCGTGAGCAAATCGGCACTTGAACCGAACTTTTGGAGGCTTCCGTTACTAGTCGGAAACCCGTCGGGACTTCGTCGGGACTTCACCGGACGTTTCGGGCCGGAAATTTAGAGAGAGAGACTAGAGAGAGAGAGAGGGAGGTGCAAGAAGTGAAGGGGGGGTCGACCCCTTTTTATAGTTGCTCAACGTGTGTTACGCGATACGCGCAACACACACACACCTCCTGCGCGTACCGCGTGGGATGGGTGGTTTTGTCGAATACTGCGGCCGCCCACAATCTCGCGTACCCGGGTTTGGTTGCGCTAGGCGATACGCGCAGGCCATGCCTTCCCTTGCGCGTATCGCGTAATTAATTAAATTTATTTTTATTTTTTTTAAGTCTTTTTATTCTCGTATGAGGCGGAGTGTCACATACTCCCCTCCTTATTGGGATTCCGTCCCGGAATCACTCTGAGAATAAATGAGGGTACTTCTTTCTCATGGCGTCTTCTGGTTCCCAGGTAAACTCAGAACCACGCCTCGCGTTCCATCTGACTTTAACGATGGGGATGCGTTTCCTTCTTAACTTCTTAACCTGCCTTTCGACTATCTCTGTTGGTTCCTCAACGAAATTTAGTCGTTCGTCCACTTGAATTTCTTCCAGTGGTGTTTGCAGGGTTTCATCAGACAAACATTTACGGAGTTGAGAGACATGGAAGACTGGGTGGATCCCACGCAGCTCTTCCGGAAGTTCAAGTCTATACGCTACTTTGCCTATTCTGTTGGTTATCACAAAAGGTCCGATAAATCGGGGACTTAGCTTTCCCCGTTTTCCAAAACGAATTGTGCCTTTCCATGGTGATACTTTTAACATGACTTTATCTCCTTCTGCGAACTCTAGTGGCCTTCGACGTCTGTCGGCATAACTCTTTTGCCTGCTTTGTGCCACTATGAGTCGCTCCCGGATCACCTTGACTTTTTCAATGGTGTCCAGTACCATTTCGGGGCCGGTCATTTGACCTTCTCCCACTTGAAACCAACATAAAGGCGTTCGACACCGTCGACCATATAAAACTTCGAATGGTGAGGCTTTCAAACTCTTGTGGTAGCTGTTGTTATAAGAAAATTCGGCCAATGGGAGGTGGGTGTCCCAGCTACCACCGAAATCTATCACACACGCCCGCAACATATCTTCCAAGGTTTGAATGGTCCTTTCACTCTGACCATCCGTTTGCGGGTGATAGGCAGTGCTCATCTCTAATCTAGTGCCGAGAGCTTCATGGAATTGCCTCCAGTATCGAGATGTAAATCTTCCATCTCTATCGGAAACAATGGATACCGGTACTCCGTGTCTTGCCACAATCTCGTCAACGTACAGTTGAGCGAGCTGTTCAGCTCCGACGCTTTCTTTCATAGGTAGGAAGTGGGCGGACTTAGTGTGTCTGTCCACGATTATCCATATGGCATCATTCCCCTTTCTCGTTCTTGGCAAACCCATCACAAAGTCCATTGTGATCATTTCCCATTTCCACGTAGGGATCTCAAGGGGTTGGAGCATACCAGACGGTTTTTGGTGCTCAGCCTTCACCTGGAGACATGTCATGCAACGCTCCACATAGGTTGTTATGTCCTTTTTCATTCCAGGCCACCAAAATTGGTCTTTCATGGTATAGTACATCTTATCGGCTCCAGGATGAATGAGGTACTTAGTTTTATGGGCTTCATCCAATATGAGTCCCCTCAAATTACCGAAGTTTGGTATCCAAATTCGGCATTTCATGCGAATGAACCCATCTTCTCCTGCTTCTAACTTCTTTATTACTCCAATCATTTCTTCTTTTTGGATGTTTTCGTCCTTCAGCGCTTCCTTTTGGGCCATCTTTACTTGGTCCAAGAGGTTCACTTGCACATTCATTCTAAGTGCTCGGACACGTCTGGGTTTGGCGCACTCTTTCCTACTCAAGGCGTCAGCGACGACGTTTGCCTTCCCTGGATGGTAGTGAAGATCGAAGTCGTAATCAGTCAAAACTTCCATCCATCGCCGTTGCCTCATGTTAAGCTCTTTCTGATCAAATATATGCTTCAAGCTCTTGTGATCAGAATACACCGTAAACTTTGAGCCATATAAATATTGCCGCCATATCTTCAATGCAAACACTATTGCGCCTAACTCGAGGTCATGAGTTGCGTATCCTGTTTCGGCGCCCTTCAGTTGTCTTGAGGCGTAAGCAATTACGTTGCTACGCTGCATCAAGACGCAACCAAATCCTGTGGCAGATGCATCACAGTACACGACAAAGTCATCGTTACCATTGGGTAATGCAAGGATTGGTGCGATGCTCAACCTTTCCTTCAAGGTTCTAAACGCCTCTTCTTGTTCGGGCTCCCACTTGAACGCGACTTTCTTTTGAGTTAGCTTAGTCAAAGACTTGGCTATCTTAGAGAAATCCTTAATGAATCTTCTATAGTAGCCGGCTAACCCAAGAAATCTCCGAATTTCAGTCGCCGTTCTAGGGGTTTCCCACTTCATCACTGCTTCAACCTTTGAAGGATCAACTTGAATTCCTTGCTCATTGACAATATGTCCTAAGAACTGAACTTCTCGTAGCCAAAATTCGCACTTTGAAAATTTGGCATAGAGCTTTTCTCCTCTGAGGAGCTCGAGTACCTTTCGTAGGTGCTCAGAGTGCTCTTCCATGGTACGAGAGTAGATCAAAATATCGTCAATGAACACGATCACGAATTTGTCTAGATATGGCTTACACACTCGATTCATCAAGTCCATGAATACTGCTGGTGCATTAGTTAGCCCAAAGGGCATTACTAAGAATTCGTAATGACCATATCTAGTTCGGAATGCTGTCTTAGGCACGTCTTCATTTCGAACCTTCACTTGGTGGTACCCAGATCTCAAATCTATCTTGGAGAAATAGCTTGCTCCTTGTAATTGATCGAACAAGTCGTCAATTCTGGGTAGTGAGTATCGATTCTTAATCGTCACCTTGTTAAGATCTCGATAATCGATACACATTCTCAAAGTTCCATCCTTCTTCTTTACAAACAATATGGGGGCTCCCCATGGTGATGAACTTGGTTGTATGAATCCCTTTTCCAATAGCTCTTGGAGTTAGGCCATAAGTTCCTTCATCTCCGATGGCGCTAGTCGATAAGGTGATTTTGCGATAGGTGTTGTGCCTGGCGCTAAATCGATGTGGAATTCGACTTGTCGGTCTGGAGGTAAACCAGGTAATTCCTCGGGAAACACGTCGGGGTATTCTGCGACTATTGGGACTTCTGAAATCTCCTTCTTTTCTCCCTTTTCGGTCATAAGATATAACCAGAATCCCTCGCACCCTTGCCGTAGATATTTGCTTGCCTTAGCGATCGTCAAAAGTTCGGAATTTTTACGCGGCGTGTCCCCCTTAACCTCTGCTTGTTGACCGTCGGGCAATTCGATTTTTAGCACTTTTCGCTCACAATCAATTTGCGCTTTATGTCTAGCTAACCAATCCATTCCTAGACTATGTCAAATCCGCCTAGTTTCATAGGGAGGAGTTCTAAGGGAATGTTTTGGCCATTGATCTTGAGGTTACAATTTCTAAGGGCATTTTCTACCTTTACCTCAAGGCCGTTAGCTATTTCGACAACATATGGTACGTTTAACTTAGCTATCAGGCCATTTAGACAAGGTAAGAATGTATCTGAAACAAAACTCCTATTTGCGCCTGAATCGAATAGTACGCAAGCATAGGTATGATTAACTGGAAACATACCAGTGAGCACATCATCATTGTTGCGGGCCTCCTCTGCGATCATTTGGAAGACTCGGGCATTTGCCTTGCCTACCGTCTTCCCTTTATCATTTCCTCCCTTTGTTCTCTTAGGGCAGTTTGCCCTAATATGACCCTCTTGCCCACAACCATAGCATTTGTTGGAACCAACTAAACAATCTGCGGTTACATGACTAGATCTCCCGCACTTCCGACACTCGTTTGCGGCAGATTTCTCCTCTGGGTTGGCCTTCCTGAATTTGCTGGGACCAGATCTTTCCTTGCGTTTCCCTGCGTTGAATTTCCCGAACTTCCTCTTGTTCCCACCTTCACCGCTCCCTATACTTATTCGGCTACTTTTAGCTCGAATAATGTCTTCGGTAAGTTCAGCAGCTAAATCCACGGCTGCTTGTAGTGTTGGTGGCTTTGAAGTTCGTAAATCTCCTCGGATCTCTGGAATGACTCCCCAAATGTATCGGCCCACTTTCTTGGACTCAGATCCGGTAAACTCGGGCAATAATCCAACCAGTTCCAAGAAGCGTTCAGTGTATCTCTTGTGATCAGTTCCCTTCATTTCCAGATGGAGATACTCATCTTCCAATTGCTCGATCTCATGATTTGGAACGAATTTCTCTAAGAATCTTTGACGGAAATTCTTCCAGCCCATTGCAGACGCCTTCCTTGGGTTCATTGAAGCCTTCACCGTTTTCCACCACGAATGAGCCAACCCTTTGAATGACTGTGTTGCAAATAAAACTCGATCCTCATCGCTGCACCCGCTCACCTCGAGAGTAGTCTCGATTTCTTCAATCCACCTCAATGCATAGGTGGCTGTCTTGTCTCCTCTAAATTGCTCGGGTTTGCAAGCCATGTAGTGCCTATAGCTGCAGCCCTTAGCCCTCGGGTCTCGATCTGCCTCTCCCTTGGGCTTGTTGACTTCATCGTCATCTTCTGAACTTGGGCTACTGCTTCCATGACTGCTCTTCTTGGTGTGGCGGAAATCAGAATCAGTATCATTCTTCTTTGAGTCCTTCTTTCTATTGCTTCCTGACTCTCCACTGTTCAGTACAGCTTTCGTGACTCCTGCTATGATTGCCGGCATAGCCGCGGTGATTCCTGCAGTTAGCATCTCTTGAAATTTAGCCATTTGTTCCGCCTCTCGCTTTTGTTCGGCGGTCAGCGGTTCTTCTGTGTGAACTTCAATAGAGGGTTCCTTGTCTTGATTAGGGTCAATCAGATCTTTATTCCTTCCTCTTGTGGAAGGTCCTACTTCGGAGACAATCTTGCTACTTTTATCCTTAGCCATACTATAATTTAAACACTTTCCTTTGTCAATTACAATCATTAATACAATTTATCTTAATACTTTAGATGCAAGTACTGAGACATATGATAGGGATTTATAACATAATTTCAAACATAATAATTCCAACATAATGAACCGAGTACAACATAATCAAGGTTACAACATAGTTTTAATACAACCAAAACATAGTGCGATATTACATAGTTCAAAATGAATTACAACATGATTCGAATACAATTACAACATAAATCAGAATACAATACAATTCTTCCTCTTCTTGATCTTCACCCAAAGAATTTCCTCCAGTATTCTTCCTTTTCGTCATCCTTGTACTTCTGCTCATCACCTTCAAGTGGAACTCGGTATCGTTCCATGGCCCTAGCATCTTCTGTTGATCGCCTTGGAGGGTCTAAGCTATAGTGATGACTGGAAGATCCTGCTCCCATTGAGCTTCTTCCGGGTTCTGGGAGATACGGGTAAGGTGACTGATAGTTAGGAGGGGGATAGACTGGATGAGCATAAGATGGTGGAGAATATGGATACGGAGCGTAGGATGGAGGGGATGGATACATAGGGTACGGATGAGGAGCGTAACCCATTGGTGGTGATTGGTACATAGGAGGCGACGGATACATAGGTGGAGGTTGTGAGTACATCGGGGGTTGAGGGTAGGTGGGAACTGGCGGGTACATCGAGGGATGCGGGTAAGCTGGGGCTGCGTGGGCTTGACGATAGTACTCATGATGACTACGTCGCATTGCCTCGGCTAGCTCATCGCGTTCCCGCTGCTTGTAGTCATATGGTGCTAAATAAGGATCCCTCTTGGGTATTGTTATAGCGCGTGACTTGGCGCTTGATAATTCCTTAATCTTCTTCTTCCTTTTTCCCCTCGAAGGTTGGTCGCTGTACTCATAATTCATAGGAATGGACTCCTCCGGACGGTGATGGTGATCGACTTCGCCCCCAGTTTCGTCTCCATCTTCGGCAGGCTCCTCCTCATATTCGTTGCGTTCCACTTCTTCGTTATCGCTTTCCATTTCGGCTTGGATCCGCGCTCTCTCGCTATCAGTCATCATGAAAATGGGAGAGTGGTGCTCTTCGGGTTCTTCTTCAGGTTCCTCCTCATGTTGCTCCCCATGCTCTTCCTCATCTTCTTCGTCATCGTTGGCGTTTTCGGCCTCGCGAATCGCAGTCCAGTCAGCTTCTGTGAGCCTAAATCTCTCCACATGGCCTCTCCGAAACGTCTTCTTTGCGGCCAACCTGGTCCGTGCACGACGAGGCTGGGCTTCGGGTTCCTGCCGGGGTTCATTCATCGCCCTTGCAGGTGAGGGTATGTGAGTATAGTAACCCGAAGCGTCGGGTGAGTGAGACTCTCGTGGTTGAACAGAACGTTCCCCTTCTTCAGTGTTGTTGTTATTACTGGAACTACTCTTTTTGGAGGACGATCTGCTCATACCAATTGCTCGGAGGAGAAAGCTTTTTCCTGCCATTTCCTGTTATATAATTCGAAATATAAGCATATGATATTCGTATCGTATTAATATTAATGCCTAGTTCCTTCGCCTTTCCTGACGAGGTTTCTAAGTTAATCCACATGACTTGTAACTATTTTCATGCTCACACGAAGGATAATCGACAACTACGTTGATCAGGCGTACTTGTCTCATTTCCTTAGGTGTTCAATCAATATTTACTCATCATATTTCATAACATTTCCTAGGGTTTTTTCTTATCTTAGTGGTTTTTCGAGCCTCTCGGTTAAAGCTTAAGGATCTATGTGAACCTTAATTCGCTAAAACCTTTGGCTCTGATATCAACCTGTCACACCCCGACTCCCGGGGCTCGACACGTTGCATAACATCAGCCAATCAAACAAAATAATATAGCGGAAGACTTATTAAAAGACCACAAATACGGTCCCAAATTTTAAACTTTCATTAAGTGTCTTATAAAAACAAACATTGTCTAACACTCGACATGAGTGTGGTACATTAAAACTAAAGACACTAATCCCGAGCATCTTCAGTAAAATTCTTCCTCCTATGTGGAATTTCATCAACCAACCAATCCTAGCTAGGCCTTCCTAGCTAACATCCTCGGTTATTTCTTTCACCTGCATCACGAGCTAAAAGGCGTCAACAACAATGTGTTGGTGAGTCGTAACCAGTGACGTAAGACATATAAAACATTTAGACATCATTCATTCATACATGTGTGGTAATAAGTTATCTACAAGCCAAATCTTCTCCAACGCCATATCTAATGGTAAATCTCGTCAGAGTCTGTTAACGTATATGCCGCATATAGGAATAACCAAGGTACCCTTATGACCTCTCTCGGTCGCATCATGTTGCCTAGGCGGGTGGTACCTTTCCTGTTACGAGCCGACAGTCTACCTAATTGGATCCAACTAGACGCATATACATCCCGAGGCGGAGCCGGTAGTTCCTTAACCAACTACCTCTTAGCGCGAAGCCCTGCCCTAATGACTTGCCCTGTGGAATGTAGCCGCCGTCCTTTTCGTCGGACGACTCTTAACGCGAAGCTTATTACCGCGGACCAACAACACAACAACCGGACGAACCTGGAGTTGAGGTGCGTTGAATCACCAGGTAGCGATCTACTTATCACCACATATATATACATGCGTACACATATATATATATTCATAACATTCATAAAACATTTCTTACTTTTCATACATGCTCGGATACAGCCCCGAAATCATAAAACAGATAAAAAGAGGGGCGGTTAGACTCACCTTCTGATGTAGCCTACGTATCGCAAGCTAGTGGCTAATCAAGACAACACTGTAAAACATTTCATACTTATTAGGATTCATTCCCCTAGGGATAATCCTCTCAGTGTCTTCTCCACTGATGCATTGCCTTAGTCATACTACGTGACTTTGGCGATAACTTTAGTCCTTGGTATAATCATTCTTCTCAGAGTGCTTTCAACATCTGAGTCAGGGTTATCCTATGTCCTCATTATCATTTTATTTGAAAAGCCACATCATCATATCTTCGTGTTTCTCACACGATTATATCGTTCATTGAAAACATATTGTGTTCCTAGTAATAATATATGACTAGGAATGTTCTATTCTAAAACCCTGGCCTTTCCATGGACTTAAGTTATACATATCTTAAATGAGTATGGGATCTGAGATATTACCTAAAGAGTCGAGCAGAGTGGAGGCCTGGGTATGAAAGTCTCTTTGGACACGGGCAGCACCTAGCCTCGTTCAGCGGTTCCGAGCTCACGTGCTAGCGGGAGAACACCGTCCACTATAACAACGGGTTTCGTGCCCCCTTTTAGTATCTTAGGTGCATACACATATATACATCTAGCTATATATGTATAAAAACGGTAAATACTCGAAAGAACTAAGAACGAGTCTTACCTAACACCGAAGCTTCTCGTAGACGCTTCGTGAGCAAATCCGCACTTGAACCGAACTTTTGGAGGCTTCCGTTAATAGTCGGAAATCCGCACTTCGTCGGGACGTTTCGGGCAGGAAATTTAGAGAGAGAGAGACTAGAGAGAGAGAGGGAGGTGCAAGAAGTGAAGGGGGGGGTCGACCCCTTTTTATAGCTGCTCAAAGTGTGTTAAGCGATACGCGCAACACACACACACCTCCTGCGCGTACCGCGTGGGAGGGGTGGTTTTGTCGAATACTGCGGCCGCCCACAATATCGCGTACCCGGGTTTGGATGCGCTAGGCGATAGGCGCAGGCCATGCCTTCCCTCGTATGAGGCGGAGTGTCACAAAGAACACCTTACACCACCGCACGAAACGTTATGCCACATTAGAACTCGAAATGAACATTAGTATAATGTAGTACGCCTTACAGCTCCTAAGAACACCTTACACCACCGTACGAAACGTTAAAACTCCATAATAAACCAAATTAATTCGTACGAGTCCTTTGAACATCGTACGACAACTTAGGACATCTTACGACTCTTTATGCCACATTAGCAACATGAAAAGTATGTTAGAATAATGTAGGACGCGTTACAACTCCTAAGAACACCTTACATCACCGTACAAAACTTTAAAACTCCATAATAAACCTAATGAATTTGTACGACTCCTTTGAACAACGTACGACAACTTAGGACATCTTACGACTCTTTATGCCACATCAGCAACTCGAAAAGAACATTAGTATAATGTAGGACGCCTTACAGCTCCTAAGAACACCTTACACCACCGTACGAAACATTAAAACTCCATAATAAACCTAATGAATTCGTCGGAGTCCTTTGAACATCGTACGACAACTTAGGACATCTTACGACTCTTTATGCCACATTAGCAACTCGAAATGAACATTAGTATAATGTAGTACGCCTTACAGCTCCTAAGAACAAATTACACCACCGTACGAAACGTTAAAACTCCATAATAAACCTAATGAATTCGTCTGAGTCCTTTGAACATCGTACGACAACTCAGGAGATGTTACGGCTCAGTATACGGCACTAGCAACATGAAAAGCACGTTAGAATAATGTAGGACGCGTTACAGCTCCTAAGAACACCTTACACCACCGTACGAAATATTAAAACTCCATAATAAACCTAATGAATTCGTTCTAGTCCTTTGAACATCGTACGACAACTTAAGACATCTTAAGACTCTTTATGCCACATTAGCAACTCGAAAAGAAAGTTAGTATAATGTAGGACGCCTTACAGCTCCTAAGAACACCTTACACCACCGTACGAAACATTAAAACTCCATAATAAACCTAATGAATTCGTCCTAGTCCTTTGAACATCGTACGACAACTTAGGACATCTTAAGACTCTTTATGCCACATTAGCAAATCAAAAAGAACGTTAGTATAATGTAGGACGCCTTACAGCTCCTAAGAACACCTTACACCACCGTACGAAACATTAAAACTCCATAAAAAACCAAATGAATTCGTCCGAGTCCTTTGAACATCGTACGACAACTTAGGACATCTTACGACTCTTTATGCCACATTAGCAACTAGAAATGAACATTAGTATAATGTAGTAAACCTTACAGCTCCTAAGAACACCTTACTCCACCGTACGAAACGTTAAAACTCCATAATAAACCTAATGAATTCGTCCGAGTCCTTTGAACATCGTACGACAACTCAGGAGATGTTACGTCTCAGTATACGACACTAGCAACATGAAAAGCACGTTAGAATAATCTAGGACGCGTTACAACTCCTAAGAACACCTTACATCACCGTACAAAACTTTAAAACTCCATAATAAACCAAATTAATTCGTACGAGTCATTTGAACATCGTACGACAACTTAGGACATCTTACGACTCTTTATGCCACATTAGCAACATGAAAAGTATGTTAGAATAATGTAGGACGCGTTACAACTCCTAAGAACACCTTACATCACCGTACAAAACTTTAAAACTCCATAATAAACCGAATGAATTTGTACGACTCCTTTGAACAACGTACGACAACTTAGGACATCTTACGACTCTTTATGCCACATCAGCAACTCGAAAAGAACATTAGTATAATGTAGGACGCCTTACAGCTCCTAAGAACACCTTACACCACCGTACGAAACATTAAAACTCCATAATAAACCTAATGAATTCGTCGGAGTCCTTTGAACATCGTACGACAACTTAGGACATCTTACGAGTCTTTATGCCACATTAGCAACTCGAAATGAACATTAGTATAATGTAGTACGCCTTACAGCTCCTAAGAACAAATTACACCACCGTACGAAACGTTAAAACTCCATAATAAACCTAATGAATTCGTCTGAGTCCTTTGAACATCGTACGACAACTCAGGAGATGTTACGGCTCAGTATACGGCACTAGCAACATGAAAAGCACGTTAGAAAAATGTAGGACGCGTTACAGCTCCTAAGAACACCTTACACCACCGTACGAAATATTAAAACTCCATAATAAACCTAATGAATTCGTTCTAGTCCTTTGAACATCGTACGAGAACTTAAGACATCTTAAGACTCTTTATGCCACATTAGCAACT
Organism: Tagetes erecta; assembly: GCA_030867185.1. NCBI lineage: Eukaryota > Viridiplantae > Streptophyta > Magnoliopsida > Asterales > Asteraceae > Tagetes > Tagetes erecta. The sequence continues at coordinate 42,157,161 of CM061487.1, read as the reverse complement.
CGAAAAGAAAGTTAGTATGATATAGGACGCCTTACAGCTCCTAAGAACACCTTACACCACCGTACGAAACATTAAAACTCCATAATAAACCTAATGAATTCGTCCTAGTCCTTTGAACATCGTACGACAACTTAGGACATCTTAAGACTCTTTATGCCACATTAGCAAATCAAAAAGAACGTTAGTATAATGTAGGACGCCTTACAGCTCCTAAGAACACCTTACACCACCGTACGAAACATTAAAACTCCATAAAAAACCTAATGAATTCGTCCGAGTCCTTTGAACATCGTACGACAACTTAGGACATCTTACGACTCTTTATGCCACATTAGCAACTCGAAATGAACATTAGTATAATGTAGTACGCCTTACAGCTCCTAAGAACACCTTACACCACCGTACGAAACGTTAAAACTCCATAATAAACCTAATGAATTCGTCCGAGTCCTTTGAACATCGTACGACAACTCAGGAGATGTTACGTCTCAGTATACGACACTAGCAACATGAAAAGCACGTTAGAATAATCTAGGACGCGTTACAACTCCTAAGAACACCTTACATCACCGTACAAAACTTTAAAACTCCATAATAAACCAAATTAATTCGTACGAGTCCTTTGAACATCGTACGACAACTTAGGACATCTTACGACTCTTTATGCCACATTAGCAAATCAAAAAGAACGTTAGTATAATGTAGGACGCCTTACAGCTCCTAAGAACACCTTACACCACCGTACGAAACATTAAAACTCCATAAAAAACCAAATGAATTCGTCCGAGTCCTTTGAACATCGTACGACAACTTAGGACATCTTACGACTCTTTATGCCACATTAGCAACTAGAAATGAACATTAGTATAATGTAGTAAACCTTACAGCTCCTAAGAACACCTTACTCCACCGTACGAAACGTTAAAACTCCATAATAAACCTAATGAATTCGTCCGAGTCCTTTGAACATCGTACGACAACTCAGGAGATGTTACGTCTCAGTATACGACACTAGCAACATGAAAAGCACGTTAGAATAATCTAGGACGCGTTACAACTCCTAAGAACACCTTACATCACCGTACAAAACTTTAAAACTCCATAATAAACCAAATTAATTCGTACGAGTCATTTGAACATCGTACGACAACTTAGGACATCTTACGACTCTTTATGCCACATTAGCAACATGAAAAGTATGTTAGAATAATGTAGGACGCGTTACAACTCCTAAGAACACCTTACATCACCGTACAAAACTTTAAAACTCCATAATAAACCGAATGAATTTGTACGACTCCTTTGAACAACGTACGACAACTTAGGACATCTTACGACTCTTTATGCCACATCAGCAACTCGAAAAGAACATTAGTATAATGTAGGACGCCTTACAGCTCCTAAGAACACCTTACACCACCGTACGAAACATTAAAACTCCATAATAAACCTAATGAATTCGTCGGAGTCCTTTGAACATCGTACGACAACTTAGGACATCTTACGAGTCTTTATGCAACATTAGCAACTCGAAATGAACATTAGTATAATGTAGTACGCCTTATAGCTCCTAAGAACAAATTACACCACCGTACGAAACGTTAAAACTCCATAATAAACCTAATGAATTCGTCTGAGTCCTTTGAACATCGTACGACAACTCAGGAGATGTTACGGCTCAGTATACGGCACTAGCAACATGAAAAGCACGTTAGAATAATGTAGGACGCGTTACAGCTCCTAAGAACACCTTACACCACCGTACGAAATATTAAAACTCCATAATAAACCTAATGAATTCGTTCTAGTCCTTTGAACATCGTACGAGAACTTAAGACATCTTAAGACTCTTTATGCCACATTAGCAACTCGAAAAGAAAGTTAGTATGATATAGGACGCCTTACAGCTCCTAAGAACACCTTACACCACCGTACGAAACATTAAAACTCCATAATAAACCTAATGAATTCGTCCTAGTCCTTTGAACATCGTACGACAACTTAGGACATCTTAAGACTCTTTATGCCACATTAGCAAATCAAAAAGAACGTTAGTATAATGTAGGACGCCTTACAGCTCCTAAGAACACCTTACACCACCGTACGAAACATTAAAACTCCATAAAAAACCTAATGAATTCGTCCGAGTCCTTTGAACATCGTACGACAACTTAGGACATCTTACGACTCTTTATGCCACATTAGCAACTCGAAATGAACATTAGTATAATGTAATACGCCTTACAGCTCCTAAGAACACCTTACACCACCGTACGAAACGTTAAAACTCCATAATAAACCTAATGAATTCGTCCGAGTCCTTTGAACATCGTACGACAACTCAGGAGATGTTACGTCTCAGTATACGACACTAGCAACATGAAAAGCACGTTAGAATAATCTAGGACGCGTTACAACTCCTAAGAACACCTTACATCACCGTACAAAACTTTAAAACTCCATAATAAACCAAATTAATTCGTACGAGTCCTTTGAACATCGTACGACAACTTAGGACATCTTACGACTCTTTATGCCACATTAGCAACATGAAAAGTATGTTAGAATAATGTAGGACGCTTTACAACTCCTAAGAACACCTTACATCACCGTACAAAACTTTAAAACTCCGTAATAAACCTAATGAATTTGTACGACTCCTTTGAACAACGTACGACAACTTAGGACATCTTACGACTCTTTATGCCACATTAGCAACTCGAAAAGAACGTTAGTATAATGTAGGACGCCTTACAGCTCCTAAGAACACCTTACACCACCGTACGAAACATTAAAACTCCATAATAAACCTAATGAATTCGTCCGAGTCTTTGGAACATCGAACGACAACTTAGGACATCTTACGACTCTTTATGCCACATTAGCAACTCGAAATGAACATTAGTATAATGTAGTACGCCTTACAGCTCCTAAGAACACCTTACACCACCGTACGAAACGTTAAACCTCCATAATAAACCTAATGAATTCGTCCGAGTCCTTTGACCATCGTACGACAACTTAGGACATCTTAAGACTCTTTATGCCACATTAACAAATCGAAAAGAACGTTAGTATGATGTAGGACGCCTTACATCTCCTAAGAACACCTTACACCACCGTACGAAACATTAAAACTCCATAATAAACCTAATGAATTCGTCCGAGTCCTTTGAACATCGTACGACAACTCAGGAGATGTTACACCTCAGTATACAGCATTAGCAACATGAAAAGCACGTTAGAATAATTTAGGACGCGTTACAACTCCTAAGAACACCTTACATCACCGTACAAAACTTTAAAACTCCATAATAAACCTAATTAATTCGTACGAGTCCTCTGAACATCGTACGACAACTTAGGAAATCTTACGACTCTTTATGCCACATTAGCAACATGAAAAGCACATTAGAATAATGTAGGACGCATTACAACTCCTAAGAACACCTTACATCACCGTACAAAACTTTAAAACTCCATAATAAACGTAATTAATTCGTACGAGTCCTTTGAACATCGTACGACAAATTAGGACATCTTACGACTCTTTATGCCACATCAGCAACTCGAAAAGAACATTAGTATAATGTAGGACGCCTTACAGCTCCTAAGAACACCTTACACCACCGTACGAAACATTAAAACTCCTTAATAAACCTAATGAATTTGTCTAAGTCCTTTGAACATCGTACGAAAACTTAGGACATCTTACGACTCTTTATGCCACATTAGAACTCGAAATGAACATTAGTATAATGTAGTACGCCTTACAGCTCCTAAGAACACCTTACACCACCGTACGAAACGTTAAAACTCCATAATAAACCAAATTAATTCGTACGAGTCCTTTGAACATCGTACGACAACTTAGGACATCTTACGACTCTTTATGCCACATTAGCAACATGAAAAGTATGTTAGAATAATGTAGGACGCGTTACCACTCCTAAGAGCACCTTACATCACCGTACAAAACTTTAAAACTCCATAATAAACCTAATGAATTTGTACGACTCCTTTGAACAACGTACGACAACTTAGGACATCTTACGACTCTTTATGTCACATTAGCAACTCGAAAAGAACGTTAGTATAATGTAGGACGCCTTACAGCTCCTAAGAACACCTTACACCACCGTACGAAACATTAAAACTCCATAATAAACCTAATGAATTCGTCCGAGTCCTTGGAACATCGATCGACAACTTAGGACATCTTACGACTCTTTATGCCACATTAGCAACTCGAAATGAACATTAGTATAACGTAGTACGCCTTACAGCTCCTAAGAACACCTTACACCACCGTACGAAACGTTAAAACTCCATAATAAACCTAATGAATTCGTCCGAGTCCTTTGACCATCGTACGACAACTTAAGACATCTTAAGACTCTTTATGCCACATTAACAAATCGAAAAGAAGGTTAGTATGATGTAGGACGCCTTACAGCTCCTAAGAACACCTTACACCACCGTACGAAACATTAAAACTCCATAATAAACCTAATGAATTCGTCCGAGTCCTTTGAACATCGTAAGACAACTCAGGAGATGTTACAGCTCAGTATACAGCATTAGCAACATGAAAAGCACGTTAGAATAATTTAGGACGCGTTACAACTCCTAAGAGCACCTTACATCACCGTACAAAACTTTAAAACTCCATAATAAACCTAATGAATTCGTTCGAGTCCTTTGAACATCGTACGACAACTTAAGACATCTTAAGACTCTTTATGCCACATTAGCAACTCGAAAAGAAAGTGAGTATGATGTAGGACGCCTTACAGCTCCTAAGAACACCTTACACCACCGTATGAAACATTAAAACTCCATAATAAACCTAATGAATTCGTCCTAGTCCTTTGAACATCGTACGACAACTTAGGACATCTTAAGACTCTTTATGCCACATTAGCAAATCAAAAAGAACGTTAGTATAATGTAGGACGCCTTACAGCTCCTAAGAACACCTTACACCACCGTACGAAACATTAAAACTCCATAAAAAACCTAATGAATTCGTCCGAGTCCTTTGAACATCGTACGAAAACTTAGGACATCTTACGACTCTTTATGCCACATTAGCAACTCGAAATGAACATTAGTATAATGTAGTACGCCTTACAGCTCCTAAGAACACCTTACACCACCGTACGAAACGTTAAAACTCCATAATAAACCTAATGAATTCATCCGAGTCCTTTGAACATCGTACGACAACTCAGGAGATGTTACGTCTCAGTATACGACACTAGCAACATGAAAAGCACGTTAGAATAATCTAGGACGCGTTACAACTCCTAAGAACACCTTACATCACCGTACAAAACTTTAAAACTCCATAATAAACCAAATTAATTCGTACGAGTCCTTTGAACATCGTACGACAACTTAGGACATCTTACGACTCTTTATGACACATTAGCAACATGAAAAGTATGTTAGAATAATGTAGGACGCGTTACAACTCCTAAGAACACCTTACATCACTGTACAACACTTTAAAACTCCATAATAAACCTAATGAATTTGTACGACTCCTTTGAACAACGTACGAAAACTTCGAACATCTTACGACTCTTTATGCCACATTAGCAACTCGAAAAGAACGTTAGTATAATGTAGGACGCCTTACAGCTCCTAAGAACACCTTACACCACCGTACGAAACATTAAAACTCCATAATAAACCTAATGAATTCGTCTGAGTCCTTGGAACATCGACCGACAACTTAGGACATCTTACGACTCTTTATGCCACATTAGCAACTCGAAATGAAAATTAGTATAATGTAGTACGCCTTACAGCTCCTAAGAACACCTTACACCACCGTACGAAACGTTAAAACTCCATAATAAACCTAATGAATTCGTCCGAGTCCTTTGACCATCGTACGACAACTTAGGACATCTTAAGACTCTTTATGCCACATTAACAAATCGAAAAGAAGGTTAGTATGATGTAGGACGCCTTACAGCTCCTAAGAACACCTTACACCACCGTACGAAACATTAAAACTCCATAATAAACCTAATGAATTCGTCCGAGTCCTTTGAACATCGTACGACAACTCAGGAGATGTTACAGCTCAGTATACAGCATTAGCAACATGAAAAGCACGTTAGAATAATTTAGGACGCGTTACAACTCCTAAGAACACCTTACATCATCGTACAAAACTTTAAAACTCCATAATAAACCTAATTAATTCGTACGAGTCCTCTGAACATCGTACGACAAATTAGGAAATCTTACGACTCTTTATGCCACATTAGCAACATGAAAAGCACATTAGAATAATGTAGGACGCGTTACAACTCCTAAGAACACCTTACATCACCGTACAAAACTTTAAAACTCAATAATAAACGTAATTAATTCGTACGAGTCCTTTGAACATCGTACGACAACTTAGGACATCTTACGACTCTTTATGCCACATCAGCAACTCGAAAAGAACATTAGTATAATGTAGGACGCCTTACAGCTCCTAAGAACACCTTACACCACCGTACGAAACATTAAAACTCCTTAATAAACCTAATGAATTTGTCTGAGTCCTTTGAACATCGTACGAAAACTTAGGACATCTTACGACTCTTTATGCGACATTAGAACTCGAAATGAACATTAGTATAATGTAGTACGCCTTACAGCTCCTAAGAACACCTTACACCACCGTACGAAACGTTAAAACTCCATAATAAACCAAATTAATTCGTACGAGTCCTTTGAACATCGTACGACAACTTAGGACATCTTACGACTCTTTATGCCACATTAGCAACATGAAAAGTATGTTAGAATAATGTAGGACGCGTTACCACTCCTAAGAACACCTTACATCACCGTACAAAACTTTAAAACTCCATAATAAACCTAATGAATTTGTACGACTCCTTTGAACAACGTACGACAACTTAGGACATCTTACGACTCTTTATGTCACATTAGCAACTCGAAAAGAACGTTAGTATAATGTAGGACGCCTTACAGCTCCTAAGAACACCTTACACCACCGTACGAAACATTAAAACTCCATAATAAACCTAATGAATTCGTCCGAGTCCTTGGAACATCGATCGACAACTTAGGACATCTTACGACTCTTTATGCCACATTAGCAACTCGAAATGAACATTAGTATAATGTAGTACGCCTTACAGCTCCTAAGAACACCTTACACCACCGTACGAAACGTTAAAACTCCATAATAAACCTAATGAATTCGTCCGAGTCCTTTGACCATCGTACGACAACTTAGGACATCTTAAGACTCTTAATGCCACATTAACGAATCGAAAAGAAGGTTAGTATGATGTAGGACGCCTTACAGCTCCTTAGAACACCTTACACCACCGTACGAAACATTAAAACTCCATAATAAAGCTAATGAATTCGTCCGAGTCCTTTGAACATCGTACGACAACTCAGGAGATGTTACATCTCAGTATACAGCATTAGCAACATGAAAAGCACGTTAGAATAATTTAGGACGCGTTACAACTCCTAAGAGCACCTTACGTCACCGTACAAAACTTTAAAACCCCATAATAAACCTAACTAATTCGTACGAGTCCTCTGAACATCGTACGACAACTTAGGAAATCTTACGACTCTTTATGCCACATTAGCAACATGAAAAGCACATTATAATAATGTAGGACGCGTTACAACTCCTAAGAACACCTTACATCACCGTACAAAACATTAAAACTCCATAATAAACGTAATTAATTCGTATGAGTCCTTTGAACATCGTACGACAACTTAGGACATCTTACGACTCTTTATGCCACATCAGCAACTCGAAAAGAACATTAGTATAATGTAGGACGCCTTACAGCTCCTAAGAACACCTTACACCACCGTACGAAACATTAAAACTCCTTAATAAACCTAATGAATTCATCCGAGTCCTTTGAACATCGTACGACAACTCAGGAGATGTTACGTCTCAGTATACGACACTAGCAACATGAAAAGCACGTTAGAATAATCTAGGACGCGTTACAACTCCTAAGAACACCTTACATCACCGTACAAAACTTTAAAACTCCATAATAAACCAAATTAATTCGTACGAGTCCTTTGAACATCGTACGACAACTTAGGACATCTTACGACTCTTTATGACACATTAGCAACATGAAAAGTATGTTAGAATAATGTAGGACGCGTTACAACTCCTAAGAACACCTTACATCACCGTACAACACTTTAAAACTCCATAATAAACCTAATGAATTTGTACGACTCCTTTGAACAACGTACGAAAACTTCGAACATCTTACGACTCTTTATGCCACATTAGCAACTCGAAAAGAACGTTAGTATAATGTAGGACGCCTTACAGCTCCTAAGAACACCTTACACCACCGTACGAAACATTAAAACTCCATAATAAACCTAATGAATTCGTCTGAGTCCTTGGAACATCGACCGACAACTTAGGACATCTTACGACTCTTTATGCCACATTAGCAACTCGAAATGAAAATTAGTATAATGTGGTACGCCTTACAGCTCCTAAGAACACCTTACACCACCGTACGAAACGTTAAAACTCCATAATAAACCTAATGAATTCGTCCGAGTCCTTTGACCATCGTACGACAACTTAGGACATCTTAAGACTCTTTATGCCACATTAACAAATCGAAAAGAAGGTTAGTATGATGTAGGACGCCTTACAGCTCCTAAGAACACCTTACACCACCGTACGAAACATTAAAACTCCATAATAAACCTAATGAATTCGTCCGAGTCCTTTGAACATCGTACGACAACTCAGGAGATGTTACAGCTCAGTATACAGCATTAGCAACATGAAAAGCACGTTAGAATAATTTAGGACGCGTTACAACTCCTAAGAACACCTTACATCATCGTACAAAACTTTAAAACTCCATAATAAACCTAATTAATTCGTACGAGTCCTCTGAACATCGTACGACAACTTAGGAAATCTTACGACTCTTTATGCCACATTAGCAACATGAAAAGCACATTAGAATAATGTAGGACGCGTTACAACTCCTAAGAACACCTTACATCACCGTACAAAACTTTAAAACTCAATAATAAACGTAATTAATTCGTACGAGTCCTTTGAACATCGTACGACAACTTAGGACATCTTACGACTCTTTATGCCACATCAGCAACTCGAAAAGAACATTAGTATAATGTAGGACGCCTTACAGCTCCTAAGAACACCTTACACCACCGTACGAAACATTAAAACTCCTTAATAAACCTAATGAATTTGTCTGAGTCCTTTGAACATCGTACGAAAACTTAGGACATCTTACGACTCTTTATGCGACATTAGAACTCGAAATGAACATTAGTATAATGTAGTACGCCTTACAGCTCCTAAGAACACCTTACACCACCGTACGAAACGTTAAAACTCCATAATAAACCAAATTAATTCGTACGAGTCCTTTGAACATCGTACGACAACTTAGGACATCTTACGACTCTTTATGCCACATTAGCAACATGAAAAGTATGTTAGAATAATGTAGGACGCGTTACCACTCCTAAGAACACCTTACATCACCGTACAAAACTTTAAAACTCCATAATAAACCTAATGAATTTGTACGACTCCTTTGAACAACGTACGACAACTTAGGACATCTTACGACTCTTTATGTCACATTAGCAACTCGAAAAGAACGTTAGTATAATGTAGGACGCCTTACAGCTCCTAAGAACACCTTACACCACCGTACGAAACATTAAAACTCCATAATAAACCTAATGAATTCGTCCGAGTCCTTGGAACATCGATCGACAACTTAGGACATCTTACGAATCTTTATGCCACATTAGCAACTCGAAATGAACATTAGTATAATGTAGTACGCCTTACAGCTCCTAAGAACACCTTACACCACCGTACGAAACGTTAAAACTCCATAATAAACCTAATGAATTCGTCCGAGTCCTTTGACCATCGTACGACAACTTAGGACATCTTAAGACTCTTAATGCCACATTAACGAATCGAAAAGAAGGTTAGTATGATGTAGGACGCCTTACAGCTCCTTAGAACACCTTACACCACCGTACGAAACATTAAAACTCCATAATAAAGCTAATGAATTCGTCCGAGTCCTTTGAACATCGTACGACAACTCAGGAGATGTTACATCTCAGTATACAGCATTAGCAACATGAAAAGCACGTTAGAATAATTTAGGACGCGTTACAACTCCTAAGAGCACCTTACGTCACCGTACAAAACTTTAAAACCCCATAATAAACCTAACTAATTCGTACGAGTCCTCTGAACATCGTACGACAACTTAGGAAATCTTACGACTCTTTATGCCACATTAGCAACATGAAAAGCACATTAGAATAATGTAGGACGCGTTACAACTCCTAAGAACACCTAACATCACCGTACAAAACATTAAAACTCCATAATAAACGTAATTAATTCGTATGAGTCCTTTGAACATCGTACGACAACTTAGGACATCTTACGACTCTTTATGCCACATCAGCAACTCGAAAAGAACATTAGTATAATGTAGGACGCCTTACAGCTCCTAAGAACACCTTACACCACCGTACGAAACATTAAAACTCCTTAATAAACCTAATGAATTTGTCTGAGTCCTTTGAACATCGTACGAAAACTTAGGACATCTTACGACTCTTTATTCCACATTAAAACTCGAAATGAACATTAGTATAATGTAGTACGCCTTACAGCTCCTAAGAACACCTTACACCACCGTACGAAACGTTAAAACTCCATAATAAACCTAATGAATTCGTCCGAGACCTTTGAACATCGTACGAAAACTTAGGACATCTTACGACTCTTTATGCCACATTAGAACTCGAAATGAACATTAGTATAATGTAGTACGCCTTACAGCTCCTAAGAACACCTTACACCACCGTACGAAACGTTAAAACTCCATAATAAACCTAATGAATTCGTCCGAGTCCTTTGAACATCGTACGATAACTCAGGAGATGTTACGGTTCAGTATACGGCACTAGCAACATGAAAAGCACATTAGAATAATGTAGGACGCGTTACAACTCCTAAGAACACCTTACATCACCGTACAAAACTTTAAAACTCCATAATAAACCAAATTAATTCGTACGAGTCCTTTGAACATCGTACGACAACTCAGGAGATGTTACGGCTCAGTATACGACACTAGCAACATGAAAAGCACGTTAGAATAATCTAGGACGCGTTACAACTCCTAAGAACACCTTACATCACCGTACAAAGCATTAAAACTCCATAATAAACCTAATGAATTTGTATGAGTCCTTTGAACATCGTACGACAACTTAGGACATCTTACGACTCTTTATGCCACATTAGCAACTCGAAAAGAACGTTAGTATAATGTAGGACGCCTTACAGCTCCTAAGAACACCTTACACCACCATACGAAACATTAAAACTCCATAATAAACCTAATGAATTCGTCCGAGTCCTTTGAACATCGTACGAAAACTCAGGAGATGTTACAGCTCAGTATACAGCATTAGCAACATGAAAAGCACGTTAGAATAATTTAGGACGCGTTACAACTCCTAAGAACACCTTACATCACCGTACAAAACTTTAAAACTCCATAATAAACCTAATTAATTTGTACGAGTCCTCTGAACATCGTACGACAACTTAGGAAATCTTACGACTCTTTATGCCACATTAGCAACATGAAGAGCACATTAGAATAATGTAGGACGCGTTACAACTCCTAAGAACACCTTACATCACCGTACAAAACTTTAAAACTCCATAATAAACGTAATTAATTCGTACGAGTCCTTTGAACATCGTACGACAACTTAGGACATCTTACGACCCTTTATGCCACATCAGCAACTCGAAAAGAACATTAGTATAATGTAGGACGCCTTACAGCTCCTAAGAACACCTTACACCACCGTACGAAACATTAAAACTCCTTAATAAACCTAATGAATTTGTCTGAGTCCTTTGAACATCGTACGAAAACTTAGGACATCTTACGACTCTTTATGCGACATTAGAACTCGAAATGAACATTAGTATAATGTAGTACGCCTTACAGCTCCTAAGAACACCTTACACCACCGTACGAAACGTTAAAACTCCATAATAAACCAAATTAATTCGTACGAGTCCTTTGAACATCGTACGACAACTTAGGACATCTTACGACTCTTTATGCCACATTAGCAACATGAAAAGTATGTTAGAATAATGTAGGACGCGTTACCACTCCTAAGAACACCTTACATCACCGTACAAAACTTTAAAACTCCATAATAAACCTAATGAATTTGTACGACTCCTTTGAACAACGTACGACAACTTAGGACATCTTACGACTCTTTATGCCACATTAGCAACTCGAAAAGAACGTTAGTATAATGTAGGACGCCTTACAGCTCCTAAGAACACCTTACACCACCGTACGAAACATTAAAACTCCATAATAAACCTAATGAATTCGTCCGAGTCCTTGGAACATCGATCGACAACTTAGGACATCTTACGACTCTTTATGCCACATTAGCAACTCGAAATGAACATTAGTATAATGTAGTACGCCTTACAGCTCCTAAGAACACCTTACACCACCGTACGAAACGTTAAAACTCCATAATAAACCTAATGAATTCGTCCGAGTCCTTTGACCATCGTACGACAACTTAGGACATCTTAAGACTCTTTATGCCACATTAACGAATCGAAAAGAAGGTTAGTATGATGTAGGACGCCTTACAGCTCCTAAGAACACGTTACACCACCGTACGAAACATTAAAACTCCATAATAAAGCTAATGAATTCGTCCGAGTCCTTTGAACATCGTACGACAACTCAGGAGATGTTACAGCTCAGTATACAGCATTAGCAACATGAAAGCACGTTATAATAATTTAGGACGCGTTACAACTCCTAAGAGCACCTTACATCACTGTACAAAACTTTAAAACTCCATAATAAACCTAACTAATTCGTACGAGTCCTCTGAACATCGTAAGACAACTTAGGAAATCTTACGACTCTTTATGCCACATTAGCAACATGAAAAGCACATTAGAATAATGTAGGACGCGTTACAACTCCTAAGAACATCTTACATCACCGTACAAAACATTAAAACTCCATAATAAACGTAATTAATTCGTATGAGTCCTTTGAACATCGTACGACAACTTAGGACATCTTACGACTCTTTATGCCACATCAGCAACTCGAAAAGAACATTAGTATAATGTAGGACGCCTTACAGCTCCTAAGAACACCTTACACCACCGTACGAAACATTAAAACTCCTTAATAAACCTAATGAATTTGTCTGAGTCCTTTGAACATCGTACGAAAACTTAGGACATCTTACGACTCTTTATTCCACATTAGAACTCGAAATGAACATTAGTATAATGTAGTACACCTTACAGCTCCTAAGAACACCTTACACCACCGTACGAAACGTTAAAACTCCATAATAAACCTAATGAATTCGTCCGAGTCCTTTGAACATCGTACGAAAACTTAGGACATCTTACGACTCTTTATGCCACATTAGAACTCGAAATGAACATTAGTATAATGTAGTACGCCTTACAGCTCCTAAGAACACCTTACACCACCGTACGAAACGTTAAAACTCCATAATAAACCTAATGAATTCGTCCGAGTCCTTTGAACATCGTACGATAACTCAGGAGATGTTACGGCTCAGTATACGGCACTAGCAACATGAAAAGCACATTAGAATAATGTAGGACGCGTTACAACTCCTAAGAACACCTTACATCACCGTACAAAACTTTAAAACTCCATAATAAACCAAATTAATTCGTACGAGTCCTTTGAACATCGTACGACAACTCAGGAGATGTTACGGCTCAGTATACGACACTAGCAACATGAAAAGCACGTTAGAATAATCTAGGACGCGTTACAACTCCTAAGAACACCTTACATCACCGTACAAAGCATTAAAACTCCATAATAAACCTAATGAATTTGTATGAGTCCTTTGAACATCGTACGACAACTTAGGACATCTTACGACTCTTTATGCCACATTAGCAACTCGAAAAGAACGTTAGTATAATGTAGGACGCCTTACAGCTCCTAAGAACACCTTACACCACCGTACGAAACATTAAAACTCCATAATAAACCTAATGAATTCGTCCGAGTCCTTTGAACATCGTACGAAAACTCAGAAGATGTTACAGCTCAGTATACAGTATTAGCAACATGAAAAGCACGTTAGAATAATTTAGGACACGTTACAACTCCTAAGAACACCTTACATCACCGTACAAAACTTTAAAACTCCATAATAAACCTAATTAATTCGTACGAGTCCTCTGAACATCGTACGACAACTTAGGAAATCTTACGACTCTTTATGCCACATTAGCAACATGAAGAGCACATTAGAATAATGTAGGACGCGTTACAACTCCTAAGAACACCTTACATCACCGTACAAAACTTTAAAACTCCATAATAAACGTAATTAATTCGTACGAGTCCTTTGAACATCGTACGAAAACTTAGGACATCTTACGACTCTTTATGCCACATCAGCAACTCGAAAAGAACATTAGTATAATGTAGGACGCCTTGCAGCTCCTAAGAACACCTTACACCACCGTACGAAACATTAAAACTCCTTAATAAACCTAATGAATTTGTCTGAGTCCTTTGAACATCGTACGAAAACTTAGGACATCTTACGACTCTTTATGCGACATTAGAACTCGAAATGAACATTAGTATAATGTAGTACGCCTTACAGCTCCTAAGAACACCTTACACCACCGTACGAAACGTTAAAACTCCATAATAAACCAAATTAATTCGTACGAGTCCTTTGAACATCGTACGACAACTTAGGACATCTTACGACTCGTTATGCCACATTAGCAACATGAAAAGTATGTTAGAATAATGTAGGACGCGTTACCACTCCTAAGAACACCTTACATCACCGTACAAAACTTTAAAACTCCATAATAAACCTAACGAATTCGTACGACTCCTTTGAACAACGTACGACAACTTAGGACATCTTACGACTCTTTATGCCACATTAGCAACTCGAAAAGAACGTTAGTATAATGTAGGACGCCTTACAGCTCCTAAGAACACCTTACACCACCGTACGAAACATTAAAACTCCTTAATAAACCTAATGAATTTGTCTGAGTCCTTTGAACATCGTACGAAAACTTAGGACATCCTACGACTCTTTATGCCACATTAGCAACTCGAAATGAACATTAGTATAATGTAGTACGCCTTACAGCTCCTAAGAACACCTTACACCACCGTACGAAACGTTAAAACTCCATAATAAACCTAATGAATTCGTCCGAGTCCTTTGAACATCGTACGAAAACTTAGGACATCTTACGACTCTTTATGCCACATTAGAACTCGAAATGAACATTACTATAATGTAGTACGCCTTACAGCTTCTAAGAACACCTTACACCACAGTACGAAACGTTAAAACTCCATAATAAACCTAATGAATTCGTCCGAGTCCTTTGAACATCGTACGATAACTCAGGAGATGTTACGGCTCAGTATACGGCACTAGCAACATGAAAAGCACATTAGAATAATGTAGGACGCGTTACAACTCCTAAGAACACCTTACATCACTGTACAAAACTTTAAAACTCCATAATAAACCAAATTAATTCGTACGAGTCCTTTGAACATCGTACGACAACTCAGGAGATGTTACGGCTCAGTATATGACACTAGCAACATGAAAAGCACGTTAGAATAATCTAGGCCGCGTTACAACTCTTAAGAACACCTTACATCACCGTACAAAGCATTAAAACTCCATAATAAACCTAATGAATTTGTACGAGTCCTTTGAACATCGTACGACAACTTAGGACATCTTACGACTCTTTATGCCACATTAGCAACTCGAAAAGAACGTTAGTATAATGTAGGACGCCTTACAGCTCCAAAGAACACCTTACACCGTACCGTACGAAACATTAAAACTCCATAATAAACCTAATGAATTCGTCCGAGTCCTTTGAACATCGTACGAAAACTCAGGAGATGTTACAGCTCAGTATAGAGCATTAGAAACATGAAAAGCACGTTAGAATAATTTAGGACGCGTTACAACTCCTAAGAACACCTTACATCACCGTACAAAACTTTAAAACTCCATAATAAACCTAATTAATTCGTACGAGTCCTCTGAACATCGTACGACAACTTAGGAAATCTTACGACTCTTTATGCCACATTAGCAACATGAAGAGCACATTAGAATAATGTAGGACGCGTTACAACTCCTAAGAACACCTTACATCACCGTACAAAACTTTAAAACTCCATAATAAACGTAATTAATTCGTACGAGTCCTTTGAACATCGTACGAAAACTTAGGACATCTTACGACTCTTTATGCCACATCAGCAACTCGAAAAGAACATTAGTATAATGTAGGACGCCTTGCAGCTCCTAAGAACACCTTACACCACCGTACGAAACATTAAAACTCCTTAATAAACCTAATGAATTTGTCTGAGTCCTTTGAACATCGTACGAAAACTTAGGACATCTTACGACTCTTTATGCGACATTAGAACTCGAAATGAACATTAGTATAATGTAGTACGCCTTACAGCTCCTAAGAACACCTTACACCACCGTACGAAACGTTAAAACTCCATAATAAACCAAATTAATTCGTACGAGTCCTTTGAACATCGTACGACAACTTAGGACATCTTACGACTCGTTATGCCACATTAGCAACATGAAAAGTATGTTAGAATAATGTAGGACGCGTTACCACTCCTAAGAACACCTTACATCACCGTACAAAACTTTAAAACTCCATAATAAACCTAATGAATTCGTACGACTCCTTTGAACAACGTACGACAACTTAGGACATCTTACGACTCTTTATGCCACATTAGCAACTCGAAAAGAACGTTAGTATAATGTAGGACGCCTTACAGCTCCTAAGAACACCTTACACCACCGTACGAAACATTAAAACTCCTTAATAAACCTAATGAATTTGTCTGAGTCCTTTGAACATCGTACGAAAACTTAGGACATCTTACGACTCTTTATGCCACATTAGCAACTCGAAATGAACATTAGTATAATGTAGTACGCCTTACAGCTCCTAAGAACACCTTACACCACCGTACGAAACGTTAAAACTCCATAATAAACCTAATGAATTCGTCCGAGTCCTTTGAACATCGTACGAAAACTTAGGACATCTTACGACTCTTTATGCCACATTAGAACTCGAAATGAACATTACTATAATGTAGTACGCCTTACAGCTTCTAAGAACACCTTACACCACAGTACGAAACGTTAAAACTCCATAATAAACCTAATGAATTCGTCCGAGTCCTTTGAACATCGTACGATAACTCAGGAGATGTTACGGCTCAGTATACGGCACTAGCAACATGAAAAGCACATTAGAATAATGTAGGACGCGTTACAACTCCTAAGAACACCTTACATCACTGTACAAAACTTTAAAACTCCATAATAAACCAAATTAATTCGTACGAGTCCTTTGAACATCGTACGACAACTCAGGAGATGTTACGGCTCAGTATATGACACTAGCAACATGAAAAGCACGTTAGAATAATCTAGGCCGCGTTACAACTCTTAAGAACACCTTACATCACCGTACAAAGCATTAAAACTCCATAATAAACCTAATGAATTTGTACGAGTCCTTTGAACATCGTACGACAACTTAGGACATCTTACGACTCTTTATGCCACATTAGCAACTCGAAAAGAACGTTAGTATAATGTAGGACGCCTTACAGCTCCAAAGAACACCTTACACCGTACCGTACGAAACATTAAAACTCCATAATAAACCTAATGAATTCGTCCGAGTCCTTTGAACATCGTACGAAAACTCAGGAGATGTTACAGCTCAGTATAGAGCATTAGAAACATGAAAAGCACGTTAGAATAATTTAGGACGCGTTACAACTCCTAAGAACACCTTACATCACCGTACAAAACTTTAAAACTCCATAATAAACCTAATTAATTCGTACGAGTCCTCTGAACATCGTACGACAACTTAGGAAATCTTACGACTCTTTATGCCACATTAGCAACATGAAAAGCACATTAGAATAATGTAGGACGCGTTACAACTCCTAAGAACACCTTACATCACCTTACAAAACTTTAAAACTCCATAATAAACGTAATTAATTCGTACGAGTCTTTTGAACATCGTACGACAACTTAGGACATCTTACGACTCTTTATGCCACATCAGCAACTCGAAAAGAACATTAGTATAATGTAGGACGCCTTACAGCTCCTAAGAACACCTTACACCACCGTACGAAACATTAAAACTCCTTAATAAACCTAAT
Organism: Tagetes erecta; assembly: GCA_030867185.1. Taxonomy (NCBI): domain Eukaryota; kingdom Viridiplantae; phylum Streptophyta; class Magnoliopsida; order Asterales; family Asteraceae; genus Tagetes; species Tagetes erecta. Next base: position 42,138,715 of record CM061487.1, on the reverse strand, counting down.
GAATTTGTCTGAGTCCTTTGAACATCGTACGAAAACTTAGGACATCTTACGACTCTTTATGCGACATTAGAACTCGAAATGAACATTAGTATAATGTAGTACGCCTTACAGCTCCTAAGAACACCTTACACCACCGTACGAAACGTTAAAACTCCATAATAAACCAAATTAATTCGTACGAGTCCTTTGAACATCGTACGACAACTTAGGACATCTTACGACTCTTTATGCCACATTAGCAACATGAAAAGTATGTTAGAATAATGTAGGACGCGTTACCACTCCTAAGAGCACCTTACATCACCGTACAAAACTTTAAAACTCCATAATAAACCTAATGAATTCGTACGACTCCTTTGAACAACGTACGACAACTTAGGACATCTTACGACTCTTTATGCCACATTAGCAACTCGAAAAGAACGTTAGTATAATGTAGGACGCCTTACAGCTCCTAAGAACACCTTACACCACCGTACGAAACATTAAAACTCCTTAATAAACCTAATGAATTTGTCTGAGTCCTTTGAACATCGTACGAAAACTTAGGACATCTTACGACTCTTTATGCCACATTAGCAACTCGAAATGAACATTAGTATAATGTAGTACGCCTTACAGCTCCTAAGAACACCTTACACCACCGTACGAAACGTTAAAACTCCATAATAAACCTAATGAATTCGTCCGAGTCCTTTGAACATCGTACGAAAACTTAGGACATCTTACGACTCTTTATGCCACATTAGAACTCGAAATGAACATTACTATAATGTAGTACGCCTTACAGCTTCTAAGAACACCTTACACCACAGTACGAAACGTTAAAACTCCATAATAAACCTAATGAATTCGTCCGAGTCCTTTGAACATCGTACGATAACTCAGGAGATGTTACGGCTCAGTATACGGCACTAGCAACATGAAAAGCACATTAGAATAATGTAGGACGCGTTACAACTCCTAAGAACACCTTACATCACTGTACAAAACTTTAAAACTCCATAATAAACCAAATTAATTCGTACGAGTCCTTTGAACATCGTACGACAACTCAGGAGATGTTACGGCTCAGTATATGACACTAGCAACATGAAAAGCACGTTAGAATAATCTAGGCCGCGTTACAACTCTTAAGAACACCTTACATCACCGTACAAAGCATTAAAACTCCATAATAAACCTAATGAATTTGTACGAGTCCTTTGAACATCGTACGACAACTTAGGACATCTTACGACTCTTTATGCCACATTAGCAACTCGAAAAGAACGTTATTATAATGTAGGACGCCTTACAGCTCCAAAGAACACCTTACACCAGTACCGTACGAAACATTAAAACTCCATAATAAACCTAATGAATTCGTCCGAGTCCTTTGAACATCGTACGAAAACTCAGGAGATGTTACAGCTCAGTATAGAGCATTAGAAACATGAAAAGCACGTTAGAATAATTTAGGACGCGTTACAACTCCTAAGAACACCTTACATCACCGTACAAAACTTTAAAACTCCATAATAAACCTAATTAATTCGTACGAGTCCTCTGAACATCGTACGACAACTTAGGAAATCTTACGACTCTTTATGCCACATTAGCAACATGAAAAGCACATTAGAATAATGTAGGACGCGTTACAACTCCTAAGAACACCTTACATCACCGTACAATACTTTAAAACTCCATAATAAACGTAATTAATTCGTACGAGTCCTTTGAACATCGTACGACAACTTAGGACATCTTATGACCCTTTATGCCACATCAGCAACTCGAAAAGAACATTAGTATAATGTAGGACGCCTTACAGCTCCTAAGAACACCTTACACCACCGTACGAAACATTAAAACTCCTTAATAAACCTAATGAATTTGTCTGAGTCCTTTGAACATCGTACGAAAACTTAGGACATCTTACGACTCTTTATGCGACATTAGAACTCGAAATGAACATTAGTATAATGTAGTACGCCTTACAGCTCCTAAGAACACCTTACACCACCGTACGAAACGTTAAAACTCCATAATAAACCAAATTAATTCGTACGAGTCCTTTGAACATCGTACGACAACTTAAGACATCTTACGACTCTTTATGCCACATTAGCAACATGAAAAGTATGTTAGAATAATGTAGGACGCGTTACAACTCCTAAGAACACCTTACATCACCGTACAAAACTTTAAAACTCCATAATAAACCTAATGAATTTGTACGACTCCTTTGAACCGACAACTTAGGACATCTTACGACTCTTTATGCCACATTAGCAACTCGAAAAGAACGTTAGTATAATGTAGGACGCCTTACAGCTCCTAAGAACACCTTACACCACCGTACGAAACATTAAAACTCCATAATAAACCTAATGAATTCGTCCGAGTCCTTGGAACATCGAACGACAACTTAGGACATCTTACGACTCTTTATGCCACATTAGCAACTCGAAATGAACATTAGTATAATGTAGTACGCCTTACAGCTCCTAAGAACACCTTACACCACCGTACGAAACATTAAAACTCCATAATAAACCTAATGAATTCGTCCGAGTCCTTTGACCATCGTACGACAACTTTGGACATCTTAAGACTCTTTATGCCACATTAACAAATCGAAAAGAAGGTTAGTATGATGTAGGACGCCTTACAGCTCCTAAGAACACCTTACACCACCGTACGAAACATTAAAACTCCATAATAACGCTAATGAATTCGTCCGAGTCCTTTGAACATCGTACGACAACTCAGGAGATGTTACAGCTCAGTATACAGCATTAGCAACATGAATAGCGCGTTAGAATAATTTAGGACGCGTTACAACTCCTAAGAGCACCTTACATCACCGTACAAAACTTTAAAACTCCATAATAAACCTAACTAATTCGTACGAGTCCTCTGAACATCGTACGACAACTTAGGAAATCTTACGACTCTTTATGCCACATTAGCAACATGAAAAGCACATTAGAATAATGTAGGACGCGTTACAACTCCTAAGTACACCTTACATCACCGTACAAAACATTAAAACTCCATAATAAACGTAATTAATTCGTACGAGTCCTTTGAACATCGTACGACAACTTAGGACATCTTACGACTCTTTATGCCACATCAGCAACTCGAAAAGAACATTAGTATAATGTAGGACGCCTTACAGCTCCTAAGAACACCTTACACCACCGTACGAAACATTAAAACTCCTTAATAAACCTAATGAATTTGTCTGAGTCCTTTGAACATCGTACGAAAACTTAGGACATCTTACGACTCTTTATGCCACATTAGAACTCGAAATGAACATTAGTATAATGTAGTACGCCTTACAGCTCCTAAGAACACCTTACACCACCGTACGAAACGTTAAAACTCCATAATAAACCTAATGAATTCGTCCGAGTCCTTTGAACATCGTACGAAAACTTAGGACATCTTACGACTCTTTATGCCACATTAGAACTCGAAATGAACATTAGTATAATGTAGTACGCCTTACAGCTCCTAAGAACACCTTACACAACCGTACGAAACGTTAAAACTCCATAATAAACCTAATGAATTCGTCCGAGTCCTTTGAACATCGTACGAGAACTCAGGAGATGTTACGGCTCAGTATACGGCACTAGCAACATGAAAAGCACATTAGAATAATGTAGGACGCGTTACAACTCCTAAGAACACCTTACATCACCGTACAAAACTTTAAATCTCCATAATAAACCAAATTAATTCGTACGAGTCCTTTGAACATCGTACGACAACTCAGGAGATGTTACGGCTCAGTATACGACACTAGCAACATGAAAAGCACGTTAGAATAATCTAGGACGCGTTACAACTCCTAAGAACACCTTACATCACCGTACAAAGCATTAAAACTCCATAATAAACCTAATGAATTTGTACGACTCCTTTGAACATCGTACGACAACTTGGGACATCTTACGACTCTTTATGCCACATTAGCAACTCGAAAAGAACGTTAGTATAATGTAGGACGCCTTACAGCTCCTAAGAACACCTTACACCACCGTACGAAACATTAAAACTCCATAATAAACCTAATGAATTCGTCCGAGTCCTTTGAACATCGTACGAAAACTCATGAGATGTTACAGCTCAGTATACAGCATTAGCAACATGAAAAGCACGTTAGAATAATTTAGGACGCGTTACAACTCCTAAGAACACCTTACATCACCGTACAAAACTTTAAAGCTCCATAATAAACCTAATTAATTCGTACCAGTCCTCTGAACATCGTACGACAACTTAGGAAATCTTACGACTCTTTATGCCACATTAGCAACATGAAAAGCACATTAGAATAATGTAGGACGCGTTACAACTCCTAAGAACACCTTACATCACCGTACAAAATTTTAAAACTCCATAATAAACGTAATTAATTCGTACGAGTCCTTTGAACATCGTACGACAACTTAGGACATCTTACGACTCTTTATGCCACATCAGCAACTCGAAAAGAACATTAGTATAATGTAGGACGCCTTACAGCTCCTAAGAACACCTAACACCACCGTACGAAACATTAAAACTCCTTAATAAACCTAATGAATTTGACTGAGTCCTTTGAACATCGTACGAAAACTTAGGACATCTTACGACTCTTTATGCCACATTAGAACTCGAAATGAATATTAGTATAATGTAGTACGCCTTACAGCTCCTAAGAACACCTTACACCACTGTACGAAACATTAAAACTCCATAATAAACCTAATGAATTCGTCCGAGTCCTTTGAACATCGTACGACAACTTAGGACATCTTAAGACTCTTTATGCCACATTAACAAATCGAAAAGAACGTTAGTATAATGTAGGACGCCTTACAGCTCCTAAGAACACCTTACACCACCTTACGAAACATTAAAACTCCATAATAAACCAAATGAATTCGTCTGAGTCCTTTGAACATCGAACGACAACTTAGGACATCTTACGACTCTTTATGCCACATTAGCAACTCGAAATGAACATTAGTATAATGTAGTACGCCTTACAGCTCCTAAGAACACCTTACACCACCGTACGAAACGTTAAAACTCCATAATAAACCTAATGAATTCGTCCGAGTCCTTTGAACATCGTACGACAACTCAGGAGATGTTACGGCTCAGTATACGACACTAGCAACATGAAAAGCACGTTAGAATAATCTAGGACGCGTTACAACTCCTAAGAACACCTTACATCACCGTACAAAGCATTAAAACTCCATAATAAACCTAATGAATTTGTACGACTCCTTTGAACATCGTACGACAACTTAGGACATCTTACGACTCTTTATGCCACATTAGCAACTCGAAAAGAACGTTAGTATAATGTAGGACGCCTTACAGCTCCTAAGAACACCTTACACCACCGTACGAAACATTAAAACTCCATAATAAACCTAATGAATTCGTCCGAGTCCTTTGAACATCGTACGAAAACTCAGGAGATGTTACAGCTCAGTATACAGCATTAGCAACATGAAAAGCACGTTAGAATAATTTAGGACGCGTTACAACTCCTAAGAACACCTTACATCACCGTACAAAACTTTAAAGCTCCATAATAAACCTAATTAATTCGTACCAGTCCTCTGAACATCGTACGACAACTTAGGAAATCTTACGACTCTTTATGCCACATTAGCAACATGAAAAGCACATTAGAATAATGTAGGACGCGTTACAACTCCTAAGAACACCTTACATCACCGTACAAAATTTTAAAACTCCATAATAAACGTAATTAATTCGTACGAGTCCTTTGAACATCGTACGACAACTTAGGACATCTTACGACTCTTTATGCCACATCAACAACTCGAAAAGAACATTAGTATAATGTAGGACGCCTTACAGCTCCTAAGAACACCTTACACCACCGTACGAAACATTAAAACTCCTTAATAAACCTAATGAATTTGTCTGAGTCCTTTGAACATCGTACGAAAACTTAGGACATCTTACGACTCTTTATGCCACATTAGAACTCGAAATGAACATTAGTATAATGTAGTACGCCTTACAGCTCCTAAGAACACCTTACACCACTGTACGAAACATTAAAACTCCATAATAAACCTAATGAATTCGTCCGAGTCCTTTGAACATCGTACGACAACTTAGGACATCTTAAGACTCTTTATGCCACATTAACAAATCGAAAAGAACGTTAGTATAATGTAGGACGCCTTACAGCTCCTAAGAACACCTTACACCACCTTACGAAACATTAAAACTCCATAAAAAACCAAATGAATTCGTCTGAGTCCTTTGAACATCGAACGACAACTTAGGACATCTTACGACTCTTTATGCCACATTAGCAACTCGAAATGAACATTAGTATAATGTAGTACGCCTTACAGCTCCTAAGAACACCTTACACAACCGTACGAAACGTTAAAACTCCATAATAAACCTAATGAATTCGTCCGAGTCCTTTGAACATCGTACGACAACTCAGGAGATGTTACGGCTCAGTATACGATACTAGCAACATGAAAAGCACGTTAGAATAATGTAGGACGCGTTACAACTCCTAAGAACACCTTACATCACCGTACAAAACTTTAAAACTCCATAATAAACCAAATTAATTCGTACGAGTCCTTTGAACATCGTACGATAACTTAGGACATCTTACGACTCTTTATGCCACATTAGCAACATGAAAAGTATGTTAGAATAATGTAGGACGCGTTACAACTCCTAAGAACACCTTACATCACCGTACAAAACATTAAAACTCCATAATAAACCTAATGAATTTGTACGACTCCTTTGAACATCGTACGACAACTTAGGACATCTTACGACTCTTTAGGCCACATTAGCAACTCGAAAAGAACGTTAGTATAATGTAGGACGCCTTACAGCTCCTAAGAACACCTTACACCACCGTACGAAACATTAAAACTCCATAATAAACCTAATGAATTCGTCCGAGTCCTTTGAACATCGTACGACAACTCAGGAGATGTTACGGCTCAGTATACGACACTAGCAACATGAAAAGCACGTTAGAATAATGTAGGACGCGTTACAACTCCTAAGAACACCTTACATCACCGTACAAAACTTTAAAACTCCATAATAAACCAAATTAATTCGTACGAGTCCTTTGAACATCGTACGATAACTTAGGACATCTTACGACTCTTTATGCCACATTAGCAACATGAAAAGTATGTTAGAATAATGTAGGACGCGTTACAACTCCTAAGAACACCTTACATCACCGTACAAAATATTAAAACTCCATAATAAACCTAATGAATTTGTACGACTCCTTTGAACATCGTACGACAACTTAGGACATCTTACGACTCTTTATGCCACATTAGCAACTCGAAAAGAACGTTAGTATAATGTAGGACGCCTTACAGCTCCTAAGAACACCTTACACCACCGTATGAAACATTAAAACGCCATAATAAACCTAATGAATTCGTCCGAGTCCTTTGAACATCGTACGACAACTCAGGAGATGTTACGGCTCAGTATACGACACTAGCAACATGAAAAGCACGTTAGAATAATGTAGGACGCGTTACAACTCCTAAGAACACCTTACATCACCGTACAAAACTTTAAAACTCCATAATAAACCAAATTAATTCGTACGAGTCCTTTGAACATCGTACGATAACTTAGGACATCTTACGACTCTTTATGCCACATTAGCAACATGAAAAGTATGTTAGAATAATGTAGGACGCGTTACAACTCCTAAGAACACCTTACATCACCGTACAAAATATTAAAACTCCATAATAAACCTAATGAATTTGTACGACTCCTTTGAACATCGTACGACAACTTAGGACATCTTACGACTCTTTATGCCACATTAGCAACTCGAAAAGAACGTTAGTATAATGTAGGACGCCTTACAGCTCCTAAGAACACCTTACACCACCGTACGAAACATTAAAACGCCATAATAAACCTAATGAATTCGTCCGAGTCCTTTGAACATCGTACGACAACTCAGGAGATGTTACGGCTCAGTATACGACACTAGCAACATGAAAAGCACGTTAGAATAATGTAGGACGCGTTACAACTCCTAAGAACACCTTACATCACCGTACAAAACTTTAAAACTCCATAATAAACCAAATTAATTCGTACGAGTCCTTTGAACATCGTACGATAACTTAGGACATCTTACGACTCTTTATGCCACATTAGCAACATGAAAAGTATGTTAGAATAATGTAGGACGCGTTACAACTCCTAAGAACACCTTACATCACCGTACAAAACATTAAAACTCCATAATAAACCTAATGAATTTGTACGACTCCTTTGAACATCGTACGACAACTTAGGACATCTTACGACTCTTTATGCCACATTAGCAAATCGAAAAGAACGTTAGTATAATGTAGGACGCCTTACAGCTCCTAAGAACACCTTACACCACCGTACGAAACATTAAAACTCCATAATAAACCTAATGAATTCGTCCGAGTCCTTGGAACATCGATCGACAACTTAGGACATCTTACGAATCTTTATGCCACATTAGCAACTCGAAATGAACATTAGTATAATGTAGTACGCCTTACAGCTCCTAAGAACACCTTACACCACCGTACGAAACGTTAAAACTCCATAATAAACCTAATGAATTCGTCCGAGTCCTTTGACCATCGTACGACAACTTAGGACATCTTAAGTCTCTTAATGCCACATTAACGAATCGAAAAGAAGGTTAGTATGATGTAGGACGCCTTACAGCTCCTTAGAACACCTTACACCACCGTACGAAACATTAAAACTCCATAATAAACCTAATGAATTCGTCCGAGTCCTTTGAACATAGTACGACAACTTAGGACATCTTTCGTCTCTTTATGCCACATTAGCAACTCGAAATGAACATTAGTATAATGTAGGACGCCTTACAGTTCCTAAGAACACCTTACACCACCGTACGAAACATTAAAACTCCATAATAAACCTAATGAATTCGTCTGAGTCCTTTGAACATCGAACGACAACTTAGGACATCTTACGACTCTTTATGCCACATTAGCAACTCGAAATGAACATTAGTATAATGTAGTACGCCTTACAGCTCCTAAGAACACCTTACACCACCGTACGAAACGTTAAAACTCCATAATAAACCTAATGAATTCGTCCGAGTCCTTTGAACATCGTACGACAACTCAGGAGATGTTACGGCTCAGTATACGATACTAGCAACATGAAAAGCACGTTAGAATAATGTAGGACGCGTTACAACTCCTAAGAACACCTTACATCACCGTACAAAACTTTAAAACTCCATAATAAACCAAATTAATTCGTACGAGTCCTTTGAACATCGTACGATAACTTAGGACATCTTACGACTCTTTATGCCACATTAGCAACATGAAAAGTATGTTAGAATAATGTAGGACGCGTTACAACTCCTAAGAACACCTTACATCACCGTACAAAACATTAAAACTCCATAATAAACCTAATGAATTTGTACGACTCCTTTGAACATCGTACGACAACTTAGGACATCTTACGACTCTTTATGCCACATTAGCAACTCGAAAAGAACGTTAGTATAATGTAGGACGCCTTACAGCTCCTAAGAACACCTTACACCACCGTACGAAACATTAAAACTCCATAATAAACCTAATGAATTCGTCCGAGTCCTTTGAACATCGTACGACAACTCAGGAGATGTTACGGCTCAGTATACGACACTAGCAACATGAAAAGCACGTTAGAATAATGTATGACGCGTTACAACTCCTAAGAACACCTTACATCACCGTACAAAACTTTAAAACTCCATAATAAACCAAATTAATTCGTACGAGTCCTTTGAACATCGTACGATAACTTAGGACATCTTACGACTCTTTATGCCACATTAGCAACATGAAAAGTATGTTAGAATAATGTAGGACGCGTTACAACTCCTAAGAACACCTTACATCACCGTACAAAACATTAAAACTCCATAATAAACCTAATGAATTTGTACGACTCCTTTCAACATCGTACGACAACTTAGGACATCTTACGACTCTTTATGCCACATTAGCAAATCGAAAAGAACGTTAGTATAATGTAGGACGCCTTACAGCTCCTAAGAACACCTTACACCACCGTACGAAACATTAAAACTCCATAATAAACAAAATGAATTCGTCCGAGTCCTTTGAACATCGTACGGCAACTTAGGACATCTTAAGACTCTTTATGCCACATTAACAAATCGAAAAGAACGTTAGTATAATGTAGGACGCCTTACAGCTCCTAAGAACACCTTACACCACCGTACGAAACATTAAAACTCCATAATAAACCTAATGAATTCGTCCGAGTCCTTTGAACATAGTACGACAACTTAGGACATCTTTCGTCTCTTTATGCCACATTAGCAACTCGAAATGAACATTAGTATAATGTAGGACGCCTTACAGTTCCTAAGAACACCTTACACCACCGTACGAAACATTAAAACTCCATAATAAACCTAATGAATTCGTCTGAGTCCTTTGAACATCGAACGACAACTTAGGACATCTTACGACTCTTTATGCCACATTAGCAACTCGAAATGAACAATAGTATAATGTAGTACGCCTTTCAGCTCCTAAGAACACCTTACACCACCGTACAAAACTTTAAAACTCCATAATAAACCAAATTAATTCGTACGAGTCCTTTGAACATCGTACGACAACTTAGGACATCTTAAGACTCTTTATGCCAAATTAGCAACTCGAAAAGAACGTTAGTATGATGTAGGACGCCTTACAGCTCCTAAGAACACCTTACACCACCGTACGAATCATTTAAACTCCCTAATAAACCTAATGAATTCGTCCGAGTCCTTTGAACATCGTACGGCAACTTAGGACATCTTAAGACTCTTTATGCCACATTAACAAATCGAAAAGAACGTTAGTATAATGTAGGACGCCTTACAGCTCCTAAGAACACCTTACACCACCGTACGAAACATTAAAACTCCATAATAAACCTAATGAATTCGTCCGAGTCCTTTGAACATAGTACGACAACTTAGGACATCTTTCGACTCTTTATGCCACATTATAAACTCGAAATGAACATTAGTATAATGTAGTACGCCTTACAGCTCCTAAGAACACCTTACACCACCGTACGAAACGTTAAAACTCCATAATAAACCTAATGAATTCGTCTGAGTCCTTTGAACATCGTACGACAACTTAGGACATCTTAAGACTCTTTATGCCACATTAGCAACTCAAAAAGAACGTTAGTATGATGTAGGACGCCTTACAGCTCCTAAGAACACCTTACACCACTGTACGAAACATTAAAACTCCATAATAAACCTAATGAATTCGTCCGAGTCCTTTGAACATCGTACGACAACTTAGGACATCTTAAGACTCTTTATGCCACATTAACAAATCGAAAAGAACGTTAGTATAATGTAGGACGCCTTACAGCTCCTAAGAACACCTTACACCACCTTACGAAACATTAAAACTCCATAATAAACCAAATGAATTCGTCTGAGTCCTTTGAACATCGTACGACAACTTAGGACATCTTACGACTCTTTATGCCACATTAGCAACTCGAAATGAACATTAGTATAATGTAGTACGCCTTACAGCTCCTAAGAACACCTTACACCACCGTACGAAACGTTAAAACTCCATAATAAACCTAATGAATTCGTCCGAGTCCTTTGAACATCGTACGACAACTCAGGAGATGTTACGGCTCAGTATACGACACTAGCAACATGAAAAGCACGTTAGAATAATGTAGGACGCGTTACAACTCCTAAGAACACCTTACATCACCGTACAAAACTTTAAAACTCCATAATAAACCAAATTAATTCGTACGAGTCCTTTGAACATCGTACGATAACTTAGGACATCTTACGACTCTTTATGCCACATTAGCAACATGAAAAGTATGTTAGAATAATGTAGGACGCGTTACAACTCCTAAGAACACCTTACATCACCGTACAAAACATTAAAACTCCATAATAAACCTAATGAATTTGTACGACTCCTTTGAACATCGTACGACAACTTAGGACATCTTACGACTCTTTATGCCACATTAGCAACTCGAAAAGAACGTTAGTATAATGTAGGACGCCTTACAGCTCCTAAGAACACCTTACACCACCGTACGAAACATTAAAACTCCATAATAAACCTAATGAATTCGTCCGAGTCCTTTGAACATCGTACGGCAACTTAGGACATCTTAAGACTCTTTATGCCACATTAACAAATCGAAAAGAACGTTAGTATAATGTAGGACGCCTTACAGCTCCTAAGAACACCTTACACCACCGTACGAAACATTAAAACTCCATAATAAACCTAATGAATTCGTCCGAGTCCTTTGAACATCGTACGACAACTTAGGACATCTTAAGACGCTTTATGCCACATTAACAATTCGAAAAGAACGTTAGTATAATGTAGGACGCCTTACAGCTCCTAAGAACACCTTACACCACCGTACGAAACATTAAAACTCCATAATAAACCTAATGAATTCGTCCGAGTCCTTTGAACATAGTACGACAACTTAGGACATCTTACGACTCTTTATGCCACATTATAAACTCGAAATGAACATTAGTATAATGTAGTACGCCTTACAGCTCCTAAGAACACCTTACACCACCGGACAAAACTTTAAAACTCCATAATAAACCAAATTAATTCGTACGAGTCCTTTGAACATCGTACAACAACTTAGGACATCTTAAGACTCTTTATGCCAAATTAGCAACTCGAAAAGAACGTTAGTATGATGTAGGACGCCTTACAGCTCCTAAGAACACCTTACACCACCGTACGAATCATTTAAACTCCCTAATAAACCTAATGAATTCGTCCGAGTCCTTTGAACATCGTACGGCAACTTAGGACATCTTAAGACTCTTTATGCCACATTAACAAATCGAAAAGAACGTTAGTATAATGTAGGACGCCTTACAGCTCCTAAGAACACCTTACACCACCGTACGAAACATTAAAACTCCATAATAAACCTAATGAATTCGTCCGAGTCCTTTGAACATAGTACGACAACTTAGGACATCTTTCGACTCTTTATGCCACATTATAAACTCGAAATGAACATTAGTATAATGTAGTACGCCTTACAGCTCCTAAGAACACCTTACACCACCGTACGAAACGTTAAAACTCCATAATAAACCTAATGAATTCGTCTGAGTCCTTTGAACATCGTACGACAACTTAGGACATCTTAAGACTCTTTATGCCACATTAGCAACTCAAAAAGAACGTTAGTATGATGTAGGACGCCTTACAGCTCCTAAGAACACCTTACACCACTGTACGAAACATTAAAACTCCATAATAAACCTAATGAATTCGTCCGAGTCCTTTGAACATCGTACGACAACTTAGGACATCTTAAGACTCTTTATGCCACATTAACAAATCGAAAAGAACGTTAGTATAATGTAGGACGCCTTACAGCTCCTAAGAACACCTTACACCACCTTACGAAACATTAAAACTCCATAATAAACCAAATGAATTCGTCTGAGTCCTTTGAACATCGTACGACAACTTAGGACATCTTACGACTCTTTATGCCACATTAGCAACTCGAAATGAACATTAGTATAATGTAGTACGCCTTACAGCTCCTAAGAACACCTTACACCACCGTACGAAACGTTAAAACTCCATAATAAACCTAATGAATTCGTCCGAGTCCTTTGAACATCGTACGACAACTCAGGACATCTTAAGACTCTTTATGCCACATTAGCAACTCAAAAAGAACGTTAGTATGATGTAGGACGCCTTACAGCTCCTAAGAACACCTTACACCACTGTACGAAACATTAAAACTCCATAATAAACCTAATGAATTCGTCCGAGTCCTTTGAACATCGTACGACAACTTAGGACATCTTAAGACTCTTTATGCCACATTAACAAATCGAAAAGAACGTTAGTATAATGTAGGACGCCTTACAGCTCCTAAGAACACCTTACACCACCTTACGAAACATTAAAACTCCATAATAAACCAAATGAATTCGTCTGAGTCCTTTGAACATCGTACGACAACTTAGGACATCTTACGACTCTTTATGCCACATTAGCAACTCGAAATGAACATTAGTATAATGTAGTACGCCTTACAGCTCCTAAGAACACCTTACACCACCGTACGAAACGTTAAAACTCCATAATAAACCTAATGAATTCGTCCGAGTCCTTTGAACATCGTACGACAACTCAGGAGATGTTACGGCTCAGTATACGACACTAGCAACATGAAAAGCACGTTAGAATAATGTAGGACGCGTTACAACTCCTAAGAACACCTTACATCACCGTACAAAACTTTAAAACTCCATAATAAACCAAATTAATTCGTACGAGTCCTTTGAACATCGTACGATAACTTAGGACATCTTACGACTCTTTATGCCACATTAGCAACATGAAAAGTATGTTAGAATAATGTAGGACGCGTTACAACTCCTAAGAACACCTTACATCACCGTACAAAACATTAAAACTCCATAATAAACCTAATGAATTTGTACGACTCCTTTGAACATCGTACGACAACTTAGGACATCTTACGACTCTTTATGCCACATTAGCAACTCGAAAAGAACGTTAGTATAATGTAGGACGCCTTACAGCTCCTAAGAACACCTTACACCACCGTACGAAACATTAAAACTCCATAATAAACCTAATGAATTCGTCCGAGTCCTTTGAACATCGTACGGCAACTTAGGACATCTTAAGACTCTTTATGCCACATTAACAAATCGAAAAGAACGTTAGTATAATGTAGGACGCCTTACAGCTCCTAAGAACACCTTACACCACCGTACGAAACATTAAAACTCCATAATAAACCTAATGAATTCGTCCGAGTCCTTTGAACATCGTACGACAACTTAGGACATCTTAAGACGCTTTATGCCACATTAACAATTCGAAAAGAACGTTAGTATAATGTAGGACGCCTTACAGCTCCTAAGAACACCTTACACCACCGTACGAAACATTAAAACTCCATAATAAACCTAATGAATTCGTCCGAGTCCTTTGAACATAGTACGACAACTTAGGACATCTTACGACTCTTTATGCCACATTATAAACTCGAAATGAACATTAGTATAATGTAGTACGCCTTACAGCTCCTAAGAACACCTTACACCACCGGACAAAACTTTAAAACTCCATAATAAACCAAATTAATTCGTACGAGTCCTTTGAACATCGTACAACAACTTAGGACATCTTAAGACTCTTTATGCCAAATTAGCAACTCGAAAAGAACGTTAGTATGATGTAGGACGCCTTACAGCTCCTAAGAACACCTTACACCACCGTACGAATCATTTAAACTCCCTAATAAACCTAATGAATTCGTCCGAGTCCTTTGAACATCGTACGGCAACTTAGGACATCTTAAGACTCTTTATGCCACATTAACAAATCGAAAAGAACGTTAGTATAATGTAGGACGCCTTACAGCTCCTAAGAACACCTTACACCACCGTACGAAACATTAAAACTCCATAATAAACCTAATGAATTCGTCCGAGTCCTTTGAACATAGTACGACAACTTAGGACATCTTTCGACTCTTTATGCCACATTATAAACTCGAAATGAACATTAGTATAATGTAGTACGCCTTACAGCTCCTAAGAACACCTTACACCACCGTACGAAACGTTAAAACTCCATAATAAACCTAATGAATTCGTCTGAGTCCTTTGAACATCGTACGACAACTTAGGACATCTTAAGACTCTTTATGCCACATTAGCAACTCAAAAAGAACGTTAGTATGATGTAGGACGCCTTACAGCTCCTAAGAACACCTTACACCACTGTACGAAACATTAAAACTCCATAATAAACCTAATGAATTCGTCCGAGTCCTTTGAACATCGTACGACAACTTAGGACATCTTAAGACTCTTTATGCCACATTAACAAATCGAAAAGAACGTTAGTATAATGTAGGACGCCTTACAGCTCCTAAGAACACCTTACACCACCTTACGAAACATTAAAACTCCATAATAAACCAAATGAATTCGTCTGAGTCCTTTGAACATCGTACGACAACTTAGGACATCTTACGACTCTTTATGCCACATTAGCAACTCGAAATGAACATTAGTATAATGTAGTACGCCTTACAGCTCCTAAGAACACCTTACACCACCGTACGAAACGTTAAAACTCCATAATAAACCTAATGAATTCGTCCGAGTCCTTTGAACATCGTACGACAACTCAGGAGATGTTACGGCTCAGTATACGACACTAGCAACATGAAAAGCACGTTAGAATAATGTAGGACGCGTTACAACTCCTAAGAACACCTTACATCACCGTACAAAACTTTAAAACTCCATAATAAACCAAATTAATTCGTACGAGTCCTTTGAACATCGTACGATAACTTAGGACATCTTACGACTCTTTATGCCACATTAGCAACATGAAAAGTATGTTAGAATAATGTAGGACGCGTTACAACTCCTAAGAACACCTTACATCACCGTACAAAACATTAAAACTCCATAATAAACCTAATGAATTTGTACGACTCCTTTGAACATCGTACGACAACTTAGGACATCTTACGACTCTTTATGCCACATTAGCAACTCGAAAAGAACGTTAGTATAATGTAGGACGCCTTACAGCTCCTAAGAACACCTTACACCACCGTACGAAACATTAAAACTCCATAATAAACCTAATGAATTCGTCCGAGTCCTTTGAACATCGTACGGCAACTTAGGACATCTTAAGACTCTTTATGCCACATTAACAAATCGAAAAGAACGTTAGTATAATGTAGGACGCCTTACAGCTCCTAAGAACACCTTACACCACCGTACGAAACATTAAAACTCCATAATAAACCTAATGAATTCGTCCGAGTCCTTTGAACATCGTACGACAACTTAGGACATCTTAAGACGCTTTATGCCACATTAACAATTCGAAAAGAACGTTAGTATAATGTAGGACGCCTTACAGCTCCTAAGAACACCTTACACCACCGTACGAAACATTAAAACTCCATAATAAACCTAATGAATTCGTCCGAGTCCTTTGAACATAGTACGACAACTTAGGACATCTTACGACTCTTTATGCCACATTATAAACTCGAAATGAACATTAGTATAATGTAGTACGCCTTACAGCTCCTAAGAACACCTTACACCACCGGACAAAACTTTAAAACTCCATAATAAACCAAATTAATTCGTACGAGTCCTTTGAACATCGTACAACAACTTAGGACATCTTAAGACTCTTTATGCCAAATTAGCAACTCGAAAAGAACGTTAGTATGATGTAGGACGCCTTACAGCTCCTAAGAACACCTTACACCACCGTACGAAATATTAAAACTCCATAATAAACCTAATGAATTCGTCCGAGTCCTTTGAACATCGTACGACAACTTAGGACATCTTACGACTCTTTATGCCACATTAGAATCTCGAAATGAACATTAGTATAATGTAGTACGCCTTACAGCTCCTAAGAACACCTTACACCACCGTACGAAACGTTAAAACTCCATAATAAACCTAATGAATTCGTCCGAGTCCTTTGAACATCGTACGACAACTTTGGACATCTTAAGACTCTTTATGCCACATTAACAAATCGGAAAGAACGTTAGTATGATGTAGGACGCCTTACAGCTCCTAAGAACACCTTACACCACCGTACGAAACATTAACACTCCATAATAAACCTAATGAATTCGTCCGAGTCCTTTGAACATCGTACGACAACTTAGGACATCTTAAGACTCTTTATGCCACATTAACAAATCGAAAAGAACGTTAGTATAATGTAGGACGCCTTACAGCTCCTAAGAACACCTTACACCACCGTACGAAACATTAAAACTCCATAATAAACCTAATGAATTCGTCTGAGTCCTTTGAACATCGTACGACAACTTAGGACATCTTACGACTCTTTATGCCACATTAGAAACTCGAAATGAACATTAGTATAATGTAGTACGCCTTACAGCTCCTAAGAACACCTTACACCACCGTACGAAACGTTAAAACTCCATAATAAACCTAATGAATTCGTCCGAGTCCTTTGAACATCGTACGACAACTCAGGAGATGTTACGGCTCAGTATACGACACTAGCAACATGAAAAGCACGTTAGAATAATGTAGGACGCGTTACAACTCCTAAGAACACCTTACATCACCGTACAAAACTTTAAAACTCCATAATAAACCAAATTAATTCGTACGAGTCCTTTGAACATCGTACGATAACTTAGGACATCTTACGACTCTTTATGCCACATTAGCAACATGAAAAGTATGTTAGAATAATGTAGGACGCGTTACAACTCCTAAGAACACTTTACATCACCGTACAAAACATTAAAACTCCATAATAAACCTAATGAATTTGTACGACTCCTTTGAACATCGTACGACAACTTAGGACATCTTACGACTCTTTATGCCACATTAGCAACTCGAAAAGAACGTTAGTATAATGTAGGACGCCTTACAGCTCCTAAGAACACCTTACACCACCGTACGAAACATTAAAACTCCATAATAAACCTAATGAATTCGTCCGAGTCCTTTGAACATCGTACGGCAACTTAGGACATCTTAAGACTCTTTATGCCACATTAACAAATCGAAAAGAACGTTAGTATAATGTAGGACGCCTTACAGCTCCTAAGAACACCTTACACCACCGTACGAAACATTAAAACTCCATAATAAACCTAATGAATTCGTCCGAGTCCTTTGAACATCGTACGACAACTTAGGACATCTTAAGACGCTTTATGCCACATTAACAATTCGAAAAGAACGTTAGTATAATGTAGGACGCCTTACAGCTCCTAAGAACACCTTACACCACCGTACGAAACATTAAAACTCCATAATAAACCTAATGAATTCGTCCGAGTCCTTTGAACATAGTACGACAACTTAGGACATCTTACGACTCTTTATGCCACATTATAAACTCGAAATGAACATTAGTATAATGTAGTACGCCTTACAGCTCCTAAGAACACCTTACACCACCGGACAAAACTTTAAAACTCCATAATAAACCAAATTAATTCGTACGAGTCCTTTGAACATCGTACAACAACTTAGGACATCTTAAGACTCTTTATGCCAAATTAGCAACTCGAAAAGAACGTTAGTATGATGTAGGACGCCTTACAGCTCCTAAGAACACCTTACACCACCGTACGAAATATTAAAACTCCATAATAAACCTAATGAATTCGTCCGAGTCCTTTGAACATCGTACGACAACTTAGGACATCTTAAGACGCTTTATGCCACATTAACAATTCGAAAAGAACGTTAGTATAATGTAGGACGCCTTACAGCTCCTAAGAACACCTTACACCACCGTACGAAACATTAAAACTCCATAATAAACCTAATGAATTCGTCCGAGTCCTTTGAACATAGTACGACAACTTAGGACATCTTACGACTCTTTATGCCACATTATAAACTCGAAATGAACATTAGTATAATGTAGTACGCCTTACAGCTCCTAAGAACACCTTACACCACCGGACAAAACTTTAAAACTCCATAATAAACCAAATTAATTCGTACGAGTCCTTTGAACATCGTACAACAACTTAGGACATCTTAAGACTCTTTATGCCAAATTAGCAACTCGAAAAGAACGTTAGTATGATGTAGGACGCCTTACAGCTCCTAAGAACACCTTACACCACCGTACGAAATATTAAAACTCCATAATAAACCTAATGAATTCGTCCGAGTCCTTTGAACATCGTACGACAACTTAGGACATCTTACGACTCTTTATGCCACATTAGAATCTCGAAATGAACATTAGTATAATGTAGTACGCCTTACAGCTCCTAAGAACACCTTACACCACCGTACGAAACGTTAAAACTCCATAATAAACCTAATGAATTCGTCCGAGTCCTTTGAACATCGTACGACAACTTTGGACATCTTAAGACTCTTTATGCCACATTAACAAATCGGAAAGAACGTTAGTATGATGTAGGACGCCTTACAGCTCCTAAGAACACCTTACACCACCGTACGAAACATTAACACTCCATAATAAACCTAATGAATTCGTCCGAGTCCTTTGAACATCGTACGACAACTTAGGACATCTTAAGACTCTTTATGCCACATTAACAAATCGAAAAGAACGTTAGTATAATGTAGGACGCCTTACAGCTCCTAAGAACACCTTACACCACCGTACGAAACATTAAAACTCCATAATAAACCTAATGAATTCGTCTGAGTCCTTTGAACATCGTACGACAACTTAGGACATCTTACGACTCTTTATGCCACATTAGAAACTCGAAATGAACATTAGTATAATGTAGTACGCCTTACAGCTCCTAAGAACACCTTACACCACCGTACGAAACGTTAAAACTCCATAATAAACCTAATGAATTCGTCCGAGTCCTTTGAACATCGTACGACAACTCAGGAGATGTTACGGCTCAGTATACGACACTAGCAACATGAAAAGCACGTTAGAATAATGTAGGACGCGTTACAACTCCTAAGAACACCTTACATCACCGTACAAAACTTTAAAACTCCATAATAAACCAAATTAATTCGTACGAGTCCTTTGAACATCGTACGATAACTTAGGACATCTTACGACTCTTTATGCCACATTAGCAACATGAAAAGTATGTTAGAATAATGTAGGACGCGTTACAACTCCTAAGAACACTTTACATCACCGTACAAAACATTAAAACTCCATAATAAACCTAATGAATTTGTACAACTCCTTTGAACATCGTACGACAACTTAGGACATCTTACGACTCTTTATGCCACATTAGCAACTCGAAAAGAACGTTAGTATAATGTAGGACGCCTTACAGCTCCTAAGAACACCTTACACCACCGTACGAAACATTAAAACTCCATAATAAACCTAATGAATTCGTCCGAGTCCTTTGAACATCGTACGGCAACTTAGGACATCTTAAGACTCTTTATGCCACATTAACAAATCGAAAAGAACGTTAGTATAATGTAGGACGCCTTACAGCTCCTAAGAACACCTTACACCACCGTACGAAACATTAAAACTCCATAATAAACCTAATGAATTCGTCCGAGTCCTTTGAACATCGTACGACAACTTAGGACATCTTAAGACGCTTTATGCCACATTAACAATTCGAAAAGAACGTTAGTATAATGTAGGACGCCTTACAGCTCCTAAGAACACCTTACACCACCGTACGAAACATTAAAACTCCATAATAAACCTAATGAATTCGTCCGAGTCCTTTGAACATAGTACGACAACTTAGGACATCTTACGACTCTTTATGCCACATTATAAACTCGAAATGAACATTAGTATAATGTAGTACGCCTTACAGCTCCTAAGAACACCTTACACCACCGGACAAAACTTTAAAACTCCATAATAAACCAAATTAATTCGTACGAGTCCTTTGAACATCGTACAACAACTTAGGACATCTTAAGACTCTTTATGCCAAATTAGCAACTCGAAAAGAACGTTAGTATGATGTAGGACGCCTTACAGCTCCTAAGAACACCTTACACCACCGTACGAAATATTAAAACTCCATAATAAACCTAATGAATTCGTCCGAGTCCTTTGAACATCGTACGACAACTTAGGACATCTTACGACTCTTTATGCCACATTAGAATCTCGAAATGAACATTAGTATAATGTAGTACGCCTTACAGCTCCTAAGAACACCTTACACCACCGTACGAAACGTTAAAACTCCATAATAAACCTAATGAATTCGTCCGAGTCCTTTGAACATCGTACGACAACTTTGGACATCTTAAGACTCTTTATGCCACATTAACAAATCGAAAAGAACGTTAGTATGATGTAGGACGCCTTACAGCTCCTAAGAACACCTTACACCACCGTACGAAACATTAACACTCCATAATAAACCTAATGAATTCGTCCGAGTCCTTTGAACATCGTACGACAACTTAGGACATCTTAAGACTCTTTATGCCACATTAACAAATCGAAAAGAACGTTAGTATAATGTAGGACGCCTTACAGCTCCTAAGAACACCTTACAGCACCGTACGAAACATTAAAACTCCATAATAAACCTAATGAATTCGTCTGAGTCCTTTGAACATCGTACGACAACTTAGGACATCTTACGACTCTTTATGCCACATTAGCAACTCGAAATGAACATTAGTATAATGTAGTACGCCTTACAGCTCCTAAGAACACCTTACACCACCGTACGAAACGTTAAAACTCCATAATAAACCTAATGAATTCGTCCGAGTCCTTTGAACATCGTACGACAACTCAGGAGATGTTACGGCTCAGTATACGACACTAGCAACATGAAAAGCACGTTAGAATAATGTAGGACGCGTTACAACTCCTAAGAACACCTTACATCACCGTACAAAACTTTAAAACTCCATAATAAACCAAATTAATTCGTACGAGTCCTTTGAACATCGTACGATAACTTAGGACATCTTACGACTCTTTATGCCACATTAGCAACATGAAAAGTATGTTAGAATAATGTAGGACGCGTTACAACTCCTAAGAACACCTTACATCACCGTACAAAACATTAAAACTCCATAATAAACCTAATGAATTTGTACGACTCCTTTGAACATCGTACGACAACTTAGGACATCTTACGACTCTTTATGCACATTAGCAACTCGAAAAGAACGTTAGTATAATGTAGGACGCCTTACAGCTCCTAAGAACACCTTACACCACCGTACGAAACATTAAAACTCCATAATAAACCTAATGAATTCGTCCGAGTCCTTTGAACATCGTACGGCAACTTAGGACATCTTAAGACTCTTTATGCCACATTAACAAATCGAAAAGAACGTTAGTATAATGTAGGACGCCTTACAGCTCCTAAGAACACATTACACCACCGTACGAAACATTAAAACTCCATAATAAACCTAATGAATTCGTCCGAGTCCTTTGAACATCGTACGACAACTTAGGACATCTTAAGACGCTTTATGCCACATTAACAATTCGAAAAGAACGTTAGTATAATGTAGGACGCCTTACAGCTCCTAAGAACACCTTACACCACCGTACGAAACATTAAAACTCCATAATAAACCTAATGAATTCGTCCGAGTCCTTTGAACATAGTACGACAACTTAGGACATCTTACGACTCTTTATGCCACATTATAAACTCAAAATGAACATTAGTATAATGTAGTACGCCTTACAGCTCCTAAGAACACCTTACACCACCGGACAAAACTTTAAAACTCCATAATAAACCAAATTAATTCGTACGAGTCCTTTGAACATCGTACAACAACTTAGGACATCTTAAGACTCTTTATGCCAAATTAGCAACTCGAAAAGAACGTTAGTATGATGTAGGACGCCTTACAGCTCCTAAGAACACCTTACACCACCGTACGAAATATTAAAACTCCATAATAAACCTAATGAATTCGTCCGAGTCCTTTGAACATCGTACGACAACTTAGGACATCTTACGACTCTTTATGCCACATTAGAATCTCGAAATGAACATTAGTATAATGTAGTACGCCTTACAGCTCCTAAGAACACCTTACACCACCGTACGAAACGTTAAAACTCCATAATAAACCTAATGAATTCGTCCGAGTCCTTTGAACATCGTACGACAACTTTGGACATCTTAAGACTCTTTATGCCACATTAACAAATCGAAAAGAACGTTAGTATGATGTAGGACGCCTTACAGCTCCTAAGAACACCTTACACCACCGTACGAAATATTAAAACTCCATAATAAACCTAATGAATTCGTCCGAGTCCTTTGAACATCGTACGACAACTTAGGACATCTTACGACTCTTTATGCCACATTAGAATCTCGAAATGAACATTAGTATAATGTAGTACGCCTTACAGCTCCTAAGAACACCTTACACCACCGTACGAAACGTTAAAACTCCATAATAAACCTAATGAATTCGTCCGAGTCCTTTGAACATCGTACGACAACTTTGGACATCTTAAGACTCTTTATGCCACATTAACAAATCGAAAAGAACGTTAGTATGATGTAGGACGCCTTACAGCTCCTAAGAACACCTTACACCACCGTACGAAACATTAACACTCCATAATAAACCTAATGAATTCGTCCGAGTCCTTTGAACATCGTACGACAACTTAGGACATCTTAAGACTCTTTATGCCACATTAACAAATCGAAAAGAACGTTAGTATAATGTAGGACGCCTTACAGCTCCTAAGAACACCTTACAGCACCGTACGAAACATTAAAACTCCATAATAAACCTAATGAATTCGTCTGAGTCCTTTGAACATCGTACGACAACTTAGGACATCTTACGACTCTTTATGCCACATTAGCAACTCGAAATGAACATTAGTATAATGTAGTACGCCTTACAGCTCCTAAGAACACCTTACACCACCGTACGAAACGTTAAAACTCCAAAATAAACCTAATGAATTCGTCCGAGTCCTTTGAACATCGTACGACAACTCAGGAGATGTTACGGCTCAGTATACGACACTAGCAACATGAAAAGCACGTTAGAATAATGTAGGACGCGTTACAACTCCTAAGAACACCTTACATCACCGTACAAAACTTTAAAACTCCATAATAAACCAAATTAATTCGTACGAGTCCTTTGAACATCGTACGATAACTTAGGACATCTTACGACTCTTTATGCCACATTAGCAACATGAAAAGTATGTTAGAATAATGTAGGACGCGTTACAACTCCTAAGAACACCTTACATCACCGTACAAAACATTAAAACTCCATAATAAACCTAATGAATTTGTACGACTCCTTTGAACATCGTACGACAACTTAGGACATCTTACGACTCTTTATGCCACATTAGCAACTCGAAAAGAACGTTAGTATAATGTAGGACGCCTTACAGCTCCTAAGAACACCTTACACCACCGTACGAAACATTAAAACTCCATAATAAACCTAATGAATTCGTCCGAGTCCTTTGAACATCGTACGGCAACTTAGGACATCTTAAGACTCTTTATGCCACATTAACAAATCGAAAAGAACGTTAGTATAATGTAGGACGCCTTACAGCTCCTAAGAACACCTTACACCACCGTACGAAACATTAAAACTCCATAATAAACCTAATGAATTCGTCCGAGTCCTTTGAACATCGTACGACAACTTAGGACATCTTAAGACGCTTTATGCCACATTAACAATTCGAAAAGAACGTTAGTATAATGTAGGACGCCTTACAGCTCCTAAGAACACCTTACACCACCGTACGAAACATTAAAACTCCATAATAAACCTAATGAATTCGTCCGAGTCCTTTGAACATAGTACGACAACTTAGGACATCTTACGACTCTTTATGCCACATTATAAACTCGAAATGAACATTAGTATAATGTAGTACGCCTTACGGCTCCTAAGAACACCTTACACCACCGGACAAAACTTTAAAACTCCATAATAAACCAAATTAATTCGTACGAGTCCTTTGAACATCGTACAACAACTTAGGACATCTTAAGACTCTTTATGCCAAATTAGCAACTCGAAAAGAACGTTAGTATGATGTAGGACGCCTTACAGCTCCTAAGAACACCTTACACCACCGTACGAAATATTAAAACTCCATAATAAACCTAATGAATTCGTCCGAGTCCTTTGAACATCGTACGACAACTTAGGACATCTTACGACTCTTTATGCCACATTAGAATCTCGAAATGAACATTAGTATAATGTAGTACGCCTTACAGCTCCTAAGAACACCTTACAC
Source organism: Tagetes erecta (assembly GCA_030867185.1). NCBI lineage: Eukaryota > Viridiplantae > Streptophyta > Magnoliopsida > Asterales > Asteraceae > Tagetes > Tagetes erecta. The sequence continues at coordinate 42,112,754 of CM061487.1, read as the reverse complement.
CACCGTACGAAACGTTAAAACTCCATAATAAACCTAATGAATTCGTCCGAGTCCTTTGAACATCGTACGACAACTTTGGACATCTTAAGACTCTTTATGCCACATTAACAAATCGAAAAGAACGTTAGTATGATGTAGGACGCCTTACAGCTCCTAAGAACACCTTACACCACCGTACGAAACATTAACACTCCATAATAAACCTAATGAATTCGTCCGAGTCCTTTGAACATCGTACGACAACTTAGGACATCTTAAGACTCTTTATGCCACATTAACAAATCGAAAAGAACGTTAGTATAATGTAGGACGCCTTACAGCTCCTAAGAACACCTTACACCACCGTACGAAACATTAAAACTCCATAATAAACCTAATGAATTCGTCTGAGTCCTTTGAACATCGTACGACAACTTAGGACATCTTACGACTCTTTATGCCACATTAGCAACTCGAAATGGACATTAGTATAATGTAGTACGCCTTACAGCTCCTAAGAACACCTTACACCACCGTACGAAACGTTAAAACTCCATAATAAACCTAATGAATTCGTCTGATTCCTTTGAACATCGTACGACAACTCAGGAGATGTTACGGCTCAGTATACGACACTAGCAACATGAAAAGCACGTTAGAATAATGTAGGACGCGTTACAAGTCCTAAGAACACCTTACATCACCGTACAAAACTTTAAAACTCCATAATAAACTAAATTAATTCGTACGAGTCCTTTGAACATCGTACGACAACTTAGGACATCTTACGACTCTTTATGCCACATTAGCAACTCGAAAAGAACCTTAGTATAATGTAGGACGCCTTAAAGCTCCTAAGAACACCTTACACCACCGTACGAAACATTAAAACTCCATAATAAACCTAATGAATTCGTCCGAGTCCTTTGAACATCGAACGACAACTTAGGACATCTTACGACTCTTTATGCCACATTAGCAACTCGAAATGAACATTAGTATAATGTAGTACGCCTTACAGCTCCTAAGAACACCTTACACCACCGTACGAAACGTTAAAACTCCATAATAAACCTAATGAATTCGTCCGAGTCCTTTGAACATCGTACGACAACTTAGGACATCTTAAGACTCTTTATGCCACATTAACAAATCGAAAAGAACGTTAGTATGATGTAGGACGCCTTACAGCTCCTAAGAACACCTTACACCACCGTACGAAACATTAAAACTCCATAATAAACCTAATGAATTCGTCCGAGTCCTTTGAACATCGTACGACAACTTAGGACATCTTACGACTCTTTATGCCACATTAGAAACTCGAAATGAACATTAGTATAATGTAGTACGCCTTACAGCTCCTAAGAACACCTTACACCACCGTACGAAACGTTAAAACTCCATAATAAACCTAATGAATTCGTCCGAGTCCTTTGAACATCGTACGACAACTTAGGACATCTTACGACTCTTTATGCCACATTAGCAACTCGAAATGAACATTAGTATAATGTAGTACGCCTTACAGCTCCTAAGAACACCTTACACCACCGTACGAAACGTTAAAACTCCATAATAAACCTAATGAATTCGTTCGATTCCTTTGAACATCGTACGACAACTCAGGAGATGTTACGGCTCAGTATACGACACTAGCAACATGAAAAGCACGTTAGAATAATGTAGGATGCGTTACAAGTCCTAAGAACACCTTACATCACCGTACAAAACTTTAAAACTCCATAATAAACCAAATTAATTCGTACGAGTCCTTTGAACATCGTACGACAACTTAGGACATCTTACGACTCTTTATGCCACATTAGCAACTCGAAAAGAACCTTAGTATAATGTAGGACGCCTTACAGCTCCTAAGAACACCTTTCACCACCGTACGAAACATTAAAACTCCATAATAAACCTAATGAATTCGTCCGAGTCCTTTGAACATCGAACGACAACTTAGGACATCTTACGACTCTTTATGCCACATTAGCAACTCGAAATGAACATTAGTATAATGTAGTACGCCTTACAGCTCCTAAGAACACCTTACACCACCGTACTAAACGTTAAAACTCCATAATAAACCTAATGAATTCGTCCGAGTCCTTTGAACATCGTACGACAACTTAGGACATCTTAAGACTCTTTATGCCACATTAACAAATCGAAAAGAACGTTAGTATGATGTAGGACGCCTTACAGCTCCTAAGAACACCTTACACCACCGTACGAAACATTAACACTCCATAATAAACCTAATGAATTCGTCCGAGTCCTTTGAACATCGTACGGCAACTTAGGACATCTTAAGACTCTTTATGCCACATTAACAAATCGAAAAGAACGTTAGTATAATGTAGGACGCCTTACAGCTCCTAAGAACACCTTACACCACCGTACGAAACATTAAAACTCCATAATAAACCTAATGAATTCGTCTGAGTCCTTTGAACATCGTACGACAACTTAGGACATCTTACGACTCTTTATGCCACATTAGCAACTCGAAATGAACATTAGTATAATGTAGTACGCCTTACAGCTCCTAAGAACACCTTACACCACCGTACGAAACGTTAAAACTCCATAATAAACCTAATGAATTCGTCCGATTCCTTTGAACATCGTACGACAACTCAGGAGATGTTACGGCTCAGTATACGACACTAGCAACATGAAAAGCACGTTAGAATAATGTAGGACGCGTTACAAGTCCTAAGAACACCTTACATCACCGTACAAAACATTAAAACTCCATAATAAACCAAATTAATTCGTACGAGTCCTTTGAACATCGTACGACAACTTAGGACATCTTACGACTCTTTATGCCACATTAGCAACTCGAAAAGAACCTTAGTATAATGTAGGACGCCTTACAGCTCCTAAGAACACCTTACACCACCGTACGAAACATTAAAACTCCATAATAAACCTAATGAATTCGTCCGAGTCCTTTGAACATCGAACGACAACTTAGGACATCTTACGACTCTTTATGCCACATTAGCAACTCGAAATGAACATTAGTATAATGTAGTACGCCTTACAGCTCCTAAGAACACCTTACACCACCGTACGAAACGTTAAAACTCCATAATAAACCTAATGAATTCGTCCGAGTCCTTTGAACATCGTACGACAACTTAGGACATCTTAAGACTCTTTATGCCACATTAACAAATCGAAAAGAACGTTAGTATGATGTAGGACGCCTTACAGCTCCTAAGAACACCTTACACCACCGTACGAAACATTAAAACTCCATAATAAACCTAATGAATTCGTCCGAGTCCTTTGAACATCGTACGACAACTTAGGACATCTTACGACTCTTTATGCCACATTAGAAACTCGAAATGAACATTAGTATAATGTAGTACGCCTTACAGCTCCTAAGAACACCTTACACCACCGTACGAAACGTTAAAACTCCATAATAAACCTAATGAATTCGTCCGAGTCCTTTGAACATCGTACGACAACTTAGGACATCTTACGACTCTTTATGCCACATTAGCAACTCGAAATGAACATTAGTATAATGTAGTACGCCTTACAGCTCCTAAGAACACCTTACACCACCGTACGAAACGTTAAAACTCCATAATAAACCTAATGAATTCGTCCGATTCCTTTGAACATCGTACGACAACTCAGGAGATGTTACGGCTCAGTATACGACACTAGCAACATGAAAAGCACGTTAGAATAATGTAGGATGCGTTACAAGTCCTAAGAACACCTTACATCACCGTACAAAACTTTAAAACTCCATAATAAACCAAATTAATTCGTACGAGTCCTTTGAACATCGTACGACAACTTAGGACATCTTACGACTCTTTATGCCACATTAGCAACTCGAAAAAACCTTAGTATAATGTAGGACGCCTTACAGCTCCTAAGAACACCTTACACCACCGTACGAAACATTAAAACTCCATAATAAACCTAATGAATTCGTCCGAGTCCTTTGAACATCGAACGACAACTTAGGACATCTTACGACTCTTTATGCCACATTAGCAACTCGAAATGAACATTAGTATAATGTAGTACGCCTTACAGCTCCTAAGAACACCTTACACCACCGTACTAAACGTTAAAACTCCATAATAAACCTAATGAATTCGTCCGAGTCCTTTGAACATCGTACGACAACTTAGGACATCTTAAGACTCTTTATGCCACATTAACAAATCGAAAAGAACGTTAGTATGATGTAGGACGCCTTACAGCTCCTAAGAACAGCTTACACCACCGTACGAAACATTAACACTCCATAATAAACCTAATGAATTCGTCCGAGTCCTTTGAACATCGTACGGCAACTTAGGACATCTTAAGACTCTTTATGCCACATTAACAAATCGAAAAGAACGTTAGTATAATGTAGGACGCCTTACAGCTCCTAAGAACACCTTACACCACCGTACGAAACATTAAAACTCCATAATAAACCTAATGAATTCGTCTGAGTCCTTTGAACATCGTACGACAACTTAGGACATCTTACGAATCTTTATGCCACATTAGCAACTCGAAATGAACATTAGTATAATGTAGTACGCCTTACAGCTCCTAAGAACACCTTACACCACCGTACGAAACGTTAAAACTCCATAATAAACCTAATGAATTCGTCCGATTCCTTTGAACATCGTACGACAACTCAGGAGATGTTACGGCTCAGTATACGACACTAGCAACATGAAAAGCACGTTAGAATAATGTAGGACGCGTTACAAGTCCTAAGAACACCTTACATCACCGTACAAAACATTAAAACTCCATAATAAACCAAATTAATTCGTACGAGTCCTTTGAACATCGTACGACAACTTAGGACATCTTACGACTCTTTATGCCACATTAGCAACTCGAAAAGAACCTTAGTATAATGTAGGACGCCTTACAGCTCCTAAGAACACCTTACACCACCGTACGAAACATTAAAACTCCATAATAAACCTAATGAATTCGTCCGAGTCCTTTGAACATCGAACGACAACTTAGGACATCTTACGACTCTTTATGCCACATTAGCAACTCGAAATGAACATTAGTATAATGTAGTACGCCTTACAGCTCCTAAGAACACCTTACACCACCGTACGAAACGTTAAAACTCCATAATAAACCTAATGAATTCGTCCGAGTCCTTTGAACATCGTACGACAACTTAGGACATCTTAAGACTCTTTATGCCACATTAACAAATCGAAAAGAACGTTAGTATGATGTAGGACGCCTTACAGCTCCTAAGAACAGCTTACACCACCGTACGAAACATTAACACTCCATAATAAACCTAATGAATTCGTCCGAGTCCTTTGAACATCGTACGGCAACTTAGGACATCTTAAGACTCTTTATGCCACATTAACAAATCGAAAAGAACGTTAGTATAATGTAGGACGCCTTACAGCTCCTAAGAACACCTTACACCACCGTACGAAACATTAAAACTCCATAATAAACCTAATGAATTCGTCCGAGTCCTTTGAACATCGTACGACAACTTAGGACATCTTACGACTCTTTATGCCACATTAGCAACTCGAAATGAACATTAGTATAATGTAGTACGCCTTACAGCTCCTAAGAACACCTTACACCACCGTACGAAACGTTAAAACTCCATAATAAACCTAATGAATTCGTCCGATTCCTTTGAACATCGTACGACAACTCAGGAGATGTTACGGCTCAGTATACGACACTAGCAACATGAAAAGCACGTTAGAATAATGTAGGATGCGTTACAAGTCCTAAGAACACCTTACATCACCGTACAAAACTTTAAAACTCCATAATAAACCAAATTAATTCGTACGAGTCCTTTGAACATCGTACGACAACTTAGGACATCTTACGACTCTTTATGCCACATTAGCAACTCGAAAAGAACCTTAGTATAATGTAGGACGCCTTACAGCTCCTAAGAACACCTTACACCACCGTACGAAACATTAAAACTCCATAATAAACCTAATGAATTCGTCCGAGTCCTTTGAACATCGAACGACAACTTAGGACATCTTACGACTCTTTATGCCACATTAGCAACTCGAAATGAACATTAGTATAATGTAGTACGCCTTACAGCTCCTAAGAACACCTTACACCACCGTACTAAACGTTAAAACTCCATAATAAACCTAATGAATTCGTCCGAGTCCTTTGAACATCGTACGACAACTTAGGACATCTTAAGACTCTTTATGCCACATTAACAAATCGAAAAGAACGTTAGTATGATGTAGGACGCCTTACAGCTCCTAAGAACAGCTTACACCACCGTACGAAACATTAACACTCCATAATAAACCTAATGAATTCGTCCGAGTCCTTTGAACATCGTACGGCAACTTAGGACATCTTAAGACTCTTTATGCCACATTAACAAATCGAAAAGAACGTTAGTATAATGTAGGACGCCTTACAGCTCCTAAGAACACCTTACACCACCGTACGAAACATTAAAACTCCATAATAAACCTAATGAATTCGTCTGAGTCCTTTGAACATCGTACGACAACTTAGGACATCTTACGAATCTTTATGCCACATTAGCAACTCGAAATGAACATTAGTATAATGTAGTACGCCTTACAGCTCCTAAGAACACCTTACACCACCGTACGAAACGTTAAAACTCCATAATAAACCTAATGAATTCGTCCGATTCCTTTGAACATCGTACGACAACTCAGGAGATGTTACGGCTCAGTATACGACACTAGCAACATGAAAAGCACGTTAGAATAATGTAGGACGCGTTACAAGTCCTAAGAACACCTTACATCACCGTACAAAACATTAAAACTCCATAATAAACCAAATTAATTCGTACGAGTCCTTTGAACATCGTACGACAACTTAGGACATCTTACGACTCTTTATGCCACATTAGCAACTCGAAAAGAACCTTAGTATAATGTAGGACGCCTTACAGCTCCTAAGAACACCTTACACCACCGTACGAAACATTAAAACTCCATAATAAACCTAATGAATTCGTCCGAGTCCTTTGAACATCGAACGACAACTTAGGACATCTTACGACTCTTTATGCCACATTAGCAACTCGAAATGAACATTAGTATAATGTAGTACGCCTTACAGCTCCTAAGAACACCTTACACCACCGTACGAAACGTTAAAACTCCATAATAAACCTAATGAATTCGTCCGAGTCCTTTGAACATCGTACGACAACTTAGGACATCTTAAGACTCTTTATGCCACATTAACAAATCGAAAAGAACGTTAGTATGATGTAGGACGCCTTACAGCTCCTAAGAACAGCTTACACCACCGTACGAAACATTAACACTCCATAATAAACCTAATGAATTCGTCCGAGTCCTTTGAACATCGTACGGCAACTTAGGACATCTTAAGACTCTTTATGCCACATTAACAAATCGAAAAGAACGTTAGTATAATGTAGGACGCCTTACAGCTCCTAAGAACACCTTACACCACCGTACGAAACATTAAAACTCCATAATAAACCTAATGAATTCGTCTGAGTCCTTTGAACATCGTACGACAACTTAGGACATCTTACGAATCTTTATGCCACATTAGCAACTCGAAATGAACATTAGTATAATGTAGTACGCCTTACAGCTCCTAAGAACACCTTACACCACCGTACGAAACGTTAAAACTCCATAATAAACCTAATGAATTCGTCCGATTCCTTTGAACATCGTACGACAACTCAGGAGATGTTACGGCTCAGTATACGACACTAGCAACATGAAAAGCACGTTAGAATAATGTAGGACGCGTTACAAGTCCTAAGAACACCTTACATCACCGTACAAAACATTAAAACTCCATAATAAACCAAATTAATTCGTACGAGTCCTTTGAACATCGTACGACAACTTAGGACATCTTACGACTCTTTATGCCACATTAGCAACTCGAAAAGAACCTTAGTATAATGTAGGACGCCTTACAGCTCCTAAGAACACCTTACACCACCGTACGAAACATTAAAACTCCATAATAAACCTAATGAATTCGTCCGAGTCCTTTGAACATCGAACGACAACTTAGGACATCTTACGACTCTTTATGCCACATTAGCAACTCGAAATGAACATTAGTATAATGTAGTACGCCTTACAGCTCCTAAGAACACCTTACACCACCGTACGAAACGTTAAAACTCCATAATAAACCTAATGAATTCGTCCGAGTCCTTTGAACATCGTACGACAACTTAGGACATCTTAAGACTCTTTATGCCACATTAACAAATCGAAAAGAACGTTAGTATGATGTAGGACGCCTTACAGCTCCTAAGAACACCTTACACCACCGTACGAAACATTAAAACTCCATAATAAACCTAATGAATTCGTCTGAGTCCTTTGAACATCGTACGACAACTTAGGACATCTTACGACTCTTTATGCCACATTAGAAACTCGAAATGAACATTAGTATAATGTAGTACGCCTTACAGCTCCTAAGAACACCTTACACCACCGTACGAAACGTTAAAACTCCATAATAAACCTAATGAATTCGTCCGAGTCCTTTGAACATCATACGACAACTTAGGACATCTTACGACTCTTTATGCCACATTAGCAACTCGAAATGAACATTAGTATAATGTAGTACGCCTTACAGCTCCTAAGAACACCTTACACCACCGTACGAAACGTTAAAACTCCATAATAAACCTAATGAATTCGTCCGATTCCTTTGAACATCGTACGACAACTCAGGAGATGTTACGGCTCAGTATACGACACTAGCAACATGAAAAGCACGTTAGAATAATGTAGGATGCGTTACAAGTCCTAAGAACACCTTACATCACCGTACAAAACTTTAAAACTCCATAATAAACCAAATTAATTCGTACGAGTCCTTTGAACATCGTACGACAACTTAGGACATCTTACGACTCTTTATGCCACATTAGCAACTCGAAAAGAACCTTAGTATAATGTAGGACGCCTTACAGCTCCTAAGAACACCTTACACCACCGTACGAAACATTAAAACTCCATAATAAACCTAATGAATTCGTCCGAGTCCTTTGAACATCGAACGACAACTTAGGACATCTTACGACTCTTTATGCCACATTAGCAACTCGAAATGAACATTAGTATAATGTAGTACGCCTTACAGCTCCTAAGAACACCTTACACCACCGTACGAAACGTTAAAACTCCATAATAAACCTAATGAATTCGTCCGAGTCCTTTGAACATCGTACGACAACTTAGGACATCTTAAGACTCTTTATGCCACATTAACAAATCGAAAAGAACGTTAGTATGATGTAGGACGCCTTACAGCTCCTAAGAACAGCTTACACCACCGTACGAAACATTAACACTCCATAATAAACCTAATGAATTCGTCCGAGTCCTTTGAACATCGTACGGCAACTTAGGACATCTTAAGACTCTTTATGCCACATTAACAAATCGAAAAGAACGTTAGTATAATGTAGGACGCCTTACAGCTCCTAAGAACACCTTACACCACCGTACGAAACATTAAAACTCCATAATAAACCTAATGAATTCGTCTGAGTCCTTTGAACATCGTACGACAACTTAGGACATCTTACGAATCTTTATGCCACATTAGCAACTCGAAATGAACATTAGTATAATGTAGTACGCCTTACAGCTCCTAAGAACACCTTACACCACCGTACGAAACGTTAAAACTCCATAATAAACCTAATGAATTCGTCCGATTCCTTTGAACATCGTACGACAACTCAGGAGATGTTACGGCTCAGTATACGACACTAGCAACATGAAAAGCACGTTAGAATAATGTAGGACGCGTTACAAGTCCTAAGAACACCTTACATCACCGTACAAAACATTAAAACTCCATAATAAACCAAATTAATTCGTACGAGTCCTTTGAACATCGTACGACAACTTAGGACATCTTACGACTCTTTATGCCACATTAGCAACTCGAAAAGAACCTTAGTATAATGTAGGACGCCTTACAGCTCCTAAGAACACCTTACACCACCGTACGAAACATTAAAACTCCATAATAAACCTAATGAATTCGTCCGAGTCCTTTGAACATCGAACGACAACTTAGGACATCTTACGACTCTTTATGCCACATTAGCAACTCGAAATGAACATTAGTATAATGTAGTACGCCTTACAGCTCCTAAGAACACCTTACACCACCGTACGAAACGTTAAAACTCCATAATAAACCTAATGAATTCGTCCGAGTCCTTTGAACATCGTACGACAACTTAGGACATTTTAAGACTCTTTATGCCACATTAACAAATCGAAAAGAACGTTAGTATGATGTAGGACGCCTTACAGCTCCTAAGAACACCTTACACCACCGTACGAAACATTAAAACTCCATAATAAACCTAATGAATTCGTCTGAGTCCTTTGAACATCGTACGACAACTTAGGACATCTTACGACTCTTTATGCCACATTAGAAACTCGAAATGAACATTAGTATAATGTAGTACGCCTTACAGCTCCTAAGAACACCTTACACCACCGTACGAAACGTTAAAACTCCATAATAAACCTAATGAATTCGTCCGAGTCCTTTGAACATCATACGACAACTTAGGACATCTTACGACTCTTTATGCCACATTAGCAACTCGAAATGAACATTAGTATAATGTAGTACGCCTTACAGCTCCTAAGAACACCTTACACCACCGTACGAAACGTTAAAACTCCATAATAAACCTAATGAATTCGTCCGATTCCTTTGAACATCGTACGACAACTCAGGAGATGTTACGGCTCAGTATACGACACTAGCAACATGAAAAGCACGTTAGAATAATGTAGGATGCGTTACAAGTCCTAAGAACACCTTACATCACCGTACAAAACTTTAAAACTCCATAATAAACCAAATTAATTCGTACGAGTCCTTTGAACATCGTACGACAACTTAGGACATCTTACGACTCTTTATGCCACATTAGCAACTCGAAAAGAACCTTAGTATAATGTAGGACGCCTTACAGCTCCTAAGAACACCTTACACCACCGTACGAAACATTAAAACTCCATAATAAACCTAATGAATTCGTCCGAGTCCTTTGAACATCGAACGACAACTTAGGACATCTTACGACTCTTTATGCCACATTAGCAACTCGAAATGAACATTAGTATAATGTAGTACGCCTTACAGCTCCTAAGAACACCTTACACCACCGTACGAAACGTTAAAACTCCATAATAAACCTAATGAATTCGTCCGAGTCCTTTGAACATCGTACGACAACTTAGGACATCTTAAGACTCTTTATGCCACATTAACAAATCGAAAAGAACGTTAGTATGATGTAGGACGCCTTACAGCTCCTAAGAACACCTTACACCACCGTACGAAACATTAAAACTCCATAATAAACCTAATGAATTCGTCCGAGTCCTTTGAACATCGTACGACAACTTAGGACATCTTACGACTCTTTATGCCACATTAGAAACTCGAAATGAACATTAGTATAATGTAGTACGCCTTACAGCTCCTAAGAACACCTTACACCACCGTACGAAACGTTAAAACTCCATAATAAACCTAATGAATTCGTCCGAGTCCTTTGAACATCATACGACAACTTAGGACATCTTACGACTCTTTATGCCACATTAGCAACTCGAAATGAACATTAGTATAATGTAGTACGCCTTACAGCTCCTAAGAACACCTTACACCACCGTACGAAACGTTAAAACTCCATAATAAACCTAATGAATTCGTCCGATTCCTTTGAACATCGTACGACAACTCAGGAGATGTTACGGCTCAGTATACGACACTAGCAACATGAAAAGCACGTTAGAATAATGTAGGATGCGTTACAAGTCCTAAGAACACCTTACATCACCGTACAAAACTTTAAAACTCCATAATAAACCAAATTAATTCGTACGAGTCCTTTGAACATCGTACGACAACTTAGGACATCTTACGACTCTTTATGCCACATTAGCAACTCGAAATGAACATTAGTATAATGTAGTACGCCTTACAGCTCCTAAGAACACCTTACACCACCGTACGAAACGTTAAAACTCCATAATAAACCTAATGAATTCGTCCGAGTCCTTTGAACATAGTACGACAACTTAGGACATCTTACGACTCTTTATGCCACATTAGAAACTGGAAATGAACATTAGTATAATGTAGTACGCCTTACAGCTCCTAAGAACACCTTACACCACCGTACGAAACGTTAAAACTCCATAATAAACCTAATGAATTCGTCCGAGTCCTTTGAACATCGTACGACAACTTAGGACATCTTAAGACTCTTTATGCCACATTAACAAATCAAAAAGAACGTTAATATGATGTAGGACGCCTTACAGCTCCTAAGAACACCTTACACCACCGTACGAAACATTAAAACTCCATAATAAACCTAATGAATTCGTCCGAGTCCTTTGAACATCGTACGACAACTCAGGAGATGTTACAGCTCAGTATACAGCATTAGCAACATGAAAAGCACGTTAGAATAATTTAGGACGCGTTACAACTCCTATGAACACCTTACATCATCGTACACAACTTCAAAACTCCATAATAAACCTAATTAATTCGTACGAGTCCTCTGAACATCGTACGACAACTTAGGACATCTTACGACTCTTTATGCCACATCAGCAACTCGAAAAGAACATTATTATAATGTAGGACGCCTTACAGCTCCTAAGAACACCTTACACCACCGTACGAAACATTAAAACTCCTTAATAAACCTAATGAATTTGTCTGAGTCCTTTGAACATCGTACGACAACTTAGGACATCTTAAGACTCTTTATGCCACATTAACAAATCGAAAAGAACGTTAGTATAATGTAGGACGCCTTACAGCTCCTAAGAACACCTTACACCACCGTACGAAACATAAAAACTCCATAATAAACCTAATAAATTCGTCCGAGTCCTTTGAACACCGTACGACAACTTAGGACATCTTACGACTCTTTATGCCATATTAGAAACTCGAAATGAACATTAGTATAATGTAGTACGCCTTACAGCTGCTAAGAACACCTTACACCACCGTACGAAACGTTAAAACTCCATAATAAACCTAATGAATTCGTCCGAGTCCTTTGAACATCGTACGACAACTTAGGACATCTTAAGACTCTTTATGCCACATTAACAAATCGAAAAGAACGTTAGTATGATGTAGGACGCCTTACAGCTCCTAAGAACACCTTACACCACCGTACGAAACATTAAAACTCCATAATAAACCTAATGAATTCGTCCGAGTCCTTTGAACATCGTACGACAACTCAGGAGATGTTACAGCTCAGTATACAGCATTAGCAACATGAAAAGCACGTTAGAATAATTTAGGACGCGTAACAACTCCTAAGAACACCTAACATCACCGTACACAACTTCAAAACTCCATAATAAACCTAATTAATTCGTACGAGTCCTCTGAACATCGTACGACAACTTAGGACATCTTACGACTCTTTATGCCACATCAGCAACTCGAAAAGAACATTATTATAATGTAGGACGCCTTACAGCTCCTAAGAACACCTTACACCACCGTACGAAACATTAAAACTCCTTAATAAACCTAATGAATTTGTCTGAGACCTTTGAACATCGTACGACAACTTAGGATATCTTAAGACTCTTTATGCCACATTAATAAATCGAAAAGAACGTTAGTATAATGTAGGACGCCTTACAGCTCCTAAGAACACCTTACACCACAGTACGAAACATTAAAACTCCATAATAAACCTAATGAATTCGTCCGAGTCCTTTGAACATCGTACGACAACTTAGGACATCTTACGACTCTTTATGCCACATTAGAAACTCGAAATGAACATTAGTATAATGTAGTACGCCTTACAGCTGCTAAGAACACCTTACACCACCTTACGAAACGTTAAAACTCCATAATAAACCTAATGAAATCGTCCGAGTCCTTTGAACATCGTACGACAACTTAGGACATCTTAAGACTCTTTATGCCACATTAACAAATCGAAAAGAACGTTAGTATGATGTAGGACGCCTTACAGCTCCTAAGAACACCTTACACCACCGTACGAAACATTAAAACTCCATAATAAACCTAATGAATTCGTTCGAGTCCTTTGAACATCGTACGACAACTTAGGACATCTTACGACTCTTTATGCCACATTAGAAACTCGAAATGAACATTAGTATAATGTAGTACGCCTTACAGCTCCTAAGAACACCTTACACCACCGTACGAAACGTTAAAACTCCATAATAAACCTAATGAATTCGTCCGAGTCCTTTGAACATCGTACGACAACTTAGGACATCTTAAGACTCTTTATGCCACATTAACAAATCAAAAAGAACGTTAATATGATGTAGGACGCCTTACAGCTCCTAAGAACACCTTACACCACCGTACGAAACATTAAAACTCCATAATAAACCTAATGAATTCGTCCGAGTCCTATGAACATCGTACGACAACTCAGGAGATGTTACAGCTCAGTATACAGCATTAGCAACATGAAAAGCACGTTAGAATAATTTAGGACGCGTTACAACTCCTATGAACACCTTACATCACCGTACACAACTTCAAAACTCCATAATAAACCTAATTAATTCGTACGAGTCCTCTGAACATCGTACGACAACTTAGGACATCTTACGACTCTTTATGTCACATCAACAACTCGAAAAGAACATTATTATAATGTAGGACGCCTTACAGCTCCTAAGAACACCTTACACCACCGTACGAAACATTAAAACTCCTTAATAAACCTAATGAATTTGTCTGAGTCCTTTGAACATCGTACGACAACTTAGGACATCTTAAGACTCTTTATGCCACATTAACAAATCGAAAAGAACGTTAGTATAATGTAGGACGCCTTACAGCTCCTAAGAACACCTTACACCACCGTACGAAACATAAAAACTCCATAATAAACCTAATAAATTCGTCCGAGTCCTTTGAACATCGTACGACAACTTAGGACATCTTACGACTCTTTATGCCATATTAGAAACTCGAAATGAACATTAGTATAATGTAGTACGCCTTACAGCTGCTAAAAACACCTTACACCACCGTACGAAACGTTAAAACTCCATAATAAGCCTAATGAATTCGTCCGAGTCCTTTGAACATCGTACGACAACTTAGGACATCTTAAGACTCTTTATGCCACATTAACAAATCGAAAAGAACGTTAGTATGATGTAGGACGCCTTACAGCTACTAAGAACACCTTACACCACCGTACGAAACATTAAAACTCCATAATAAACCTAATGAATTCGTCCGAGTCCTTTGAACATCGTACGACAACTCAGGAGATGTTACAGCTCAGTATACAGCATTAGCAACATGAAAAGCACGTTAGAATAATTTAGGACGCGTTACAACTCCTAAGAACACCTAACATCACCGTACACAACTTCAAAACTCCATAATAAACCTAATTAATTCGTACGAGTCCTCTGAACATCGTACGACAACTTAGGGCATCTTACGACTCTTTATGCCACATCAGCAACTCGAAAAGAACATTATTATAAGGTAGGACGCCTTACAGCTCCTAAGAACACCTTACACCACCGTACGAAACATTAAAACTCCTTAATAAACCTAATGAATTTGTCTGAGTCCTTTGAACATCGTACCACAACTTAGGATATCTTAAGACTCTTTATGCCACATTAAGAAATCGAAAAGAACGTTAGTATAATGTAGGACGCCTTACAGCTCCTAAGAACACCTTACACCACAGTACGAAACATTAAAACTCCATAATAAACCTAATGAATTCGTCCGAGTCCTTTGAACATCATACGACAACTTAGGACATCTTACGACTCTTTATGCCACATTAGAAACTCGAAATGAACATTAGTATAATGTAGTACACCTTACAGCTGCTAAGAACACATTAAACGTTAGTACGAAACGTTAAAACTCCATAATAAACCTAATGAATTCGTCCGAGTCCTTTGAACATCGTACGACAACTTAGGACATCTTAAGACTCTTTATGCCACATTAACAAATCGAAAAGAACGTTAGTATGATGTAGGACGCCTTACAGCTGCCAAGAACACCTTACACCACCGTACGAAACGTTAAAACTCCATAATAAAGCTAATGAATTCGTCCGAGTCCTTTGAACATCGTACGACAACTTAGGACATCTTAAGACTCTTTATGCCACATTAACAAATCGAAAAGAACGTTAGTATGATGTAGGACGCCTTACAGCTCCTAAGAACACCTTACACCACCGTACGAAACATTAAAACTCCATAATAAACCTAATGAATTCGTCCGAGTCCTTTGAACATCGTACGACAACTCAGGAGATGTTACAGCTCAGTATACAGCATTAGCAACATGAAAAGCACGTTAGAATAATTTAGGACGCGTTACAACTCCTAAGAACACCTAACATCACCGTACACAACTTCAAAACTCCATAATAAACCTAATTAATTCGTACGAGTCCTCTGAACATCGTACGACAACTTAGGACATCTTATGACTCTTTATGCCACATCAGCAACTCGAAAAGAACATTATTATAATGTAGGACGCCTTACAGCTCCTAAGAACACCTTACACCACCGTACGAAACATTAAAACTCTTTAATAAAACTAATGAATTTGTCTGAGTCCTTTGAACATCGTACGACAACTTAGGATATCCTAAGACTCTTTATGCCACATTAATAAATCGAAAAGAACGTTAGTATAATGTAGGACGCCTTACAGCTCCTAAGAACACCTTACACCACAGTACGAAACATTAAAACTCCATAATAAACCTAACGAATTCGTCCGAGTCCTTTGAACATCGTACGACAACTTAGGACATCTTACGACTCTTTATGCCACATTAGAAACTCGAAATGAACATTAGTTTAATGTAGTACGCCTTACAGCTGCTAAGAACACCTTACACCACCGTACGAAACGTTAAAACTCCATAATAAACCTAATGAATTCGTCCGAGTCCTTTGAACATCGTACGGCAACTTAGGACATCTTAAGACTCTTTATGCCACATTAACAAATCGAAAAGAACGTTAGTATGATGTAGGACGCCTTACAGCTCCTAAGAACACCTTACACCACCGTACGAAACATTAAAACTCCATAATAAACCTAATGAATTCGTCCAAGTCCTTTGAACATCGTACGACAACTCAGGAGATGTTACAGCTCAGTATACAGCATTAGCAACATGAAAAGCACGTTAGAATAATTTAGGACGCGTTACAACTCCTAAGAACACCTAACATCACCGTACACAACTTCAAAACTCCATAATAAACCTAATTAATTCGTACGAGTCGTCTGAACATCGTACGACAACTTAGGACATCTTACGACTCTTTATGCCACATCAGCAACTCGAAAAGAACATTATTATAATGTAGGACGCCTTACAGCTCCTAAGAACACCTTACACCACCGTACGAAACATTAAAACTCCTTAATAAACCTAATGAATTTGTCTGAGTCCTTTGAACATCGTACGACAACTTAGGATATCTTAAGACTCTTTATGCCACATTAATAAATCGAAAAGAACGTTAGTATAATGTAGGACGCCTTACAGATCCTAAGAACACCTTACACCACAGTACGAAAGATTAAAACTCCATAATAAACCTAACGAATTCGTCCGAGTCCTTTGAACATCGTACGACAACTTAGGACATCTTACGACTCTTTATGCCACATTAGCAACTCGAAATGAACATTAGTATAATGTAGTACGCCTTACAGCTGCTAAGAACACCTTACACCACCTTACGAAACGTTAAAACTCCATAATAAACCTAATGAATTCGTCCGAGTCCTTTGAACATCGTACGACAACTTAGGACATCTTAAGACTCTTTATGCCACATTAACAAATCGAAAAGAACGTTAGTATGATGTAGGACGCCTTACAGCTCCTAAGAACACCTTACACCACCGTACGAAACATTAAAACTCCATAATAAACCTAATGAATTCGTCCGAGTCCTTTGAACATCGTACGAAAACTTAGGACATCTTACGACTCTTTATGCCACATTAGAAACTCGAAATGAACATTAGTATAATGTAGTACGCCTTACAGCTGCTACGAACACCTTACACCACCTTACGAAACGTTAAAACTCCATAATAAACCTAATGAATTCGTCCGAGTCCTTTGAACATCGTACGACAACTTAGGACATCTTAAGACTCTTTATGCCACATTAACAAATCGAAAAGAACGTTAGTATGATGTAGGACACCTTACAGCTCCTAAGAACACCTTACACCACCGTACGAAACATTAAAACTCCATAATAAATCTAATGAATTCGTCCGAGTCCTTTGAACATCGTACGACAACTCAGGAGATGTTACAGCTTAGTATACAGCATTAGCAACATGAAAAGCACGTTAGAATAATTTAGGACGCGTTACAACTCCTAAGAACACCTAACATCACCGTACACAACTTCAAAACTCCATAATAAACCTAATTAATTCGTACGAGTCCTCTGAACATCGTACGACAACTTACGACATCTTACGACTCTTTATGCCACATCAGCAACTCGAAAAGAACATTATTATAATGTAGGACGCCTTACAGCTCCTAAGAACACCTTACACCACCGTATGAAACATTAAAACTCCTTAATAAACCTAATGAATTTGTCTGAGTCCTTTGAACATCGTACGACATCTTAGGATATCTTAAGACTCTTTATGCCACATTAATAAATCGAAAAGAACGTTAGTATAATGTAGGACGCCTTACAGCTCCTAAGAACACCTTACACCACAGTACGAAACATTAAAACTCCATAATAAACCTAATGAATTCGTCCGAGTCCTTTGAACATCGTACGACAACTTAGGACATCTTACGACTCTTTATGCCACATTAGAAACTCGAAATGAACATTAGTATAATGTAGTACGCCTTACAGCTGCTAAGAACACCTTACACCACCGTACGAAACGTTAAAACTCCATAATAAACCTAATGAATTCATCCGAGTCCTTTGAACATCGTACGACAACTTAGGACATCTTAAGACTCTTTATGCCACATTAACAAATCGAAAAGAACGTTAGTATGATGTAGGACGCCTTACAGCTCCTAAGAACACCTTACACCACCGTACGAAACATTAAAACTCCATAATAAACCTAATGAATTCGTCCGAGTCCTTTGAACATCGTACGACAACTCAGGAGATGTTACAGCTCAGTATACAGCATTAGCAACATGAAAAGCACGTTAGAATAATTTAGGACGCGTTACAACTCCTAAGAACACCTAACATCACCGTACACAACTTCAAAACTCCATAATAAACCTAATTAATTCGTACGAGTCCTCTGAACATCGTACGACAACTTAGGACATCTTACGACTCTTTATGCCACATCAGCAACTCGAAAAGAACATTATTATAATGAAGGACGCCTTACAGCTCCTAAGAACACCTTACACCACCGTACGAAACATTAAAACTCCTTAATAAACCTAATGAATTTGTCTGAGTCCTTTGAACATCGTACGACAACTTAGGATATCTTAAGACTCTTTATGCCACATTAATAAATCGAAAAGAACGTTAGTATAATGTAGGACGCCTTACAGCTCCTAAGAACACCTTACACCACAGTACGAAACATTAAAACTCCATAATAAACCTAACGAATTCGTCCGAGTCCTTTGAACATCGTACGACAACTTAGGACATCTTACTACTCTTTATGCCACATTAGAAACTCGAAATGAACATTAGTATAATGTAGTACGCCTTACAGCTGCTAAGAACACCTTACACCACCTTACGAAACGTTAAAACTCCATAATAAACCTAATGAATTCGTCCGAGTCCTTTGAACATCGTACGACAACTTAGGACATCTTAAGACTCTTTATGCCACATTAACAAATCGAAAAGAACGTTAGTATGATGTAGGACGCCTTACAGCTCCTAAGAACACCTTACACCACCGTACGAAACATTAAAACTCCATAATAAGCCTAATGAATTCGTCCGAGTCCTTTGAACATCGTACGACAACTCAGGAGATGTTACAGCTCAGTATACAGCATTAGCAACATGAAAAGCACGTTAGAATAATTTAGGACGCGTTACAACTCCTAAGAACACCTAACATCACCGTACACAACTTCAAAACTCCATAATAAACCTAATTAATTCGTACGAGTCCTTTGAACATCGTACGACAACTTAGGACATCTTACGACTCTTTATGCCACATCAGCAACTCGAAAAGAACATTAGTATAATGTAGGACGCCTTACAGCTCCTAAGAACACCTTACACCACCGTACGAAACATTAAAACTCCTTAATAAACCTAATGAATTTGTCTGAGTCCTTTGAACATCGTACGACAACTTAGGATATCTTAAGACTCTTTATGCCACATTAATAAATCGAAAAGAACGTTAGTATAATGTAGGACGCCTTACAGCTCCTAAGAACACCTTACACCACAGTACGAAACATTAAAACTCCATAATAAACCTAACGAATTCGTCCGAGTCCTTTGAACATCGTACGACAACTTAGGACATCTTACTACTCTTTATGCCACATTAGAAACTCGAAATGAACATTAGTATAATGTAGTACGCCTTACAGCTGCTAAGAACACCTTACACCACCTTACGAAACGTTAAAACTCCATAATAAACCTAATGAATTCGTCCGAGTCCTTTGAACATCGTACGACAACTTAGGACATCTTAAGACTCTTTATGCCACATTAACAAATCGAAAAGAACGTTAGTATGATGTAGGACGCCTTACAGCTCCTAAGAACACCTTACACCACCGTACGAAACATTAAAACTCCATAATAAACCTAATGAATTCGTCCGAGTCCTTTGAACATCGTACGAAAACTTAGGACATCTTACGACTCTTTATGCCACATTAGAAACTCGAAATGAACATTAGTATAATGTAGTACGCCTTACAGCTGCTAAGAACACCTTACACCACCTTACGAAACGTTTAAACTCCATAATAAACCTAATGAATTCGTCCGAGTCCTTTGAACATCGTACGACAACTTAGGACATCTTAAGACTCTTTATGCCACATTAACAAATCGAAAAGAACGTTAGTATGATGTAGGACGCCTTACAGCTCCTAAGAACACCTTACACCACCGTACGAAACATTAAAACTCCATAATAAACCTAATGAATTCGTCCGAGTCCTTTGAACATCGTACGACAACTTAGGACATCTTACGACTCTTTATGCCACATTAGAAACTCGAAATGAACATTAGTATAATGTAGTACGCCTTACAGCTGCTAAGAACACCTTACACCACCGTACGAAACGTTAAAACTCCATAATAAACCTAATGAATTCGTCCGAGTCCTTTGAACATCGTACGACAACTTAGGACATCATAAGACTCTTTATGCCACATTAACAAATCGAAAAGAACGTTAGTATGATGTAGGACGCCTTACAGCTCCTAAGAACACCTTACACCACCGTACGAAACATTAAAACTCCATAATAAACCTAATGAGTTCGTCCGAGTCCTTTGAACATCGTACGACAACTCAGGAGATGTTACAGCTCAGTATACAGCATTAGCAACATGAAAAGCACGTTAGAATAATTTAGGACGCGTTACAACTCCTAAGAACACCTAACATCACCGTACACAACTTCAAAACTCCATAATAAACCTAATTAATTCGTACGAGTCCTCTGAACATCGTACGACAACTTAGGACATCTTACGACTCTTTATGCCACATCAGCAACTCGAAAAGAACATTAGTATAATGTAGGACGCCTTACAGCTCCTAAGAACACCTTACACCACCGTACGAAACATTAAAACTCCTTAATAAACCTAATGAATTTGTCTGAGTCCTTTGAACATCGTACGACAACTTAGGATATCTTAAGACTCTTTATGCCACATTAATAAATCGAAAAGAACGTTAGTATAATGTAGGACGCCTTACAGCTCCTAAGAACACCTTACACCACAGTACGAAACATTAAAACTCCATAATAAACCTAACGAATTCGTCCGAGTCCTTTGAACATCGTACGACAACTTAGGACATCTTACTACTCTTTATGCCACATTAGAAACTCGAAATGAACATTAGTATAATGTAGTACGCCTTACAGCTGCTAAGAACACCTTACACCACCTTACGAAACGTTAAAACTCCATAATAAACCTAATGAATTCGTCCGAGTCCTTTGAACATCGTACGACAACTTAGGACATCTTAAGACTCTTTATGCCACATTAACAAATCGAAAAGAACGTTAGTATGATGTAGGACGCCTTACAGCTCCTAAGAACACCTTACACCACCGTACGAAACATTAAAACTCCATAATAAACCTAATGAATTCGTCCGAGTCCTTTGAACATCGTACGAAAACTTAGGACATCTTACGACTCTTTATGCCACATTAGAAACTCGAAATGAACATTAGTATAATGTAGTACGCCTTACAGCTGCTAAGAACACCTTACACCACCTTACGAAACGTTTAAACTCCATAATAAACCTAATGAATTCGTCCGAGTCCTTTGAACATCGTACGACAACTTAGGACATCTTAAGACTCTTTATGCCACATTAACAAATCGAAAAGAACGTTAGTATGATGTAGGACGCCTTACAGCTCCTAAGAACACCTTACACCACCGTACGAAACATTAAAACTCCATAATAAACCTAATGAATTCGTCCGAGTCCTTTGAACATCGTACGACAACTTAGGACATCTTACGACTCTTTATGCCACATTAGAAACTCGAAATGAACATTAGTATAATGTAGTACGCCTTACAGCTGCTAAGAACACCTTACACCACCGTACGAAACGTTAAAACTCCATAATAAACCTAATGAATTCGTCCGAGTCCTTTGAACATCGTACGACAACTTAGGACATCATAAGACTCTTTATGCCACATTAACAAATCGAAAAGAACGTTAGTATGATGTAGGACGCCTTACAGCTCCTAAGAACACCTTACACCACCGTACGAAACATTAAAACTCCATAATAAACCTAATGAGTTCGTCCGAGTCCTTTGAACATCGTACGACAACTCAGGAGATGTTACAGCTCAGTATACAGCATTAGCAACATGAAAAGCACGTTAGAATAATTTAGGACGCGTTACAACTCCTAAGAACACCTAACATCACCGTACACAACTTCAAAACTCCATAATAAACCTAATTAATTCGTACGAGTCCTCTGAACATCGTACGACAACTTAGGACATCTTACGACTCTTTATGCCACATCAGCAACTCGAAAAGAACATTATTATAATGTAGGACGCCTTACAGCTCCTAAGAACACCTTACACCACCGTACGAAACATTAAAACTCCTTAATAAACCTAATGAATTTGTCTGAGTCCTTTGAACATCGTACGACAACTTAGGATATCTTAAGACTCTTTATGCCACATTAATAAATCGAAAAGAACGTTAGTATAATGTAGGACGCCTTACAGCTCCTAAGAACACCTTACACCACAGTACGAAACATTAAAACTCCATAATAAACCTAACGAATTCGTCCGAGTCCTTTGAACATCGTACGACAACTTAGGACATCTTACTACTCTTTATGCCACATTAGAAACTCGAAATGAACATTAGTATAATGTAGTACGCCTTACAGCTGCTAAGAACACCTTACACCACCTTACGAAACGTTAAAACTCCATAATAAACCTAATGAATTCGTCCGAGTCCTTTGAACATCGTACGACAACTTAGGACATCTTAAGACTCTTTATGCCACATTAACAAATCGAAAAGAACATTAGTATGATGTAGGACGCCTTACAGCTCCTAAGAACACCTTACACCACCGTACGAAACATTAAAACTCCATAATAAACCTAATGAATTCGTCCGAGTCCTTTGAACATCGTACGAAAACTTAGGACATCTTACGACTCTTTATGCCACATTAGAAACTCGAAATGAACATTAGTATAATGTAGTACGCCTTACAGCTGCTAAGAACACCTTACACCACCTTACGAAACGTTTAAACTCCATAATAAACCTAATGAATTCGTCCGAGTCCTTTGAACATCGTACGACAACTTAGGACATCTTAAGACTCTTTATGCCACATTAACAAATCGAAAAGAACGTTAGTATGATGTAGGACGCCTTACAGCTCCTAAGAACACCTTACACCACCGTACGAAACATTAAAACTCCATAATAAACCTAATGAATTCGTCCGAGTCCTTTGAACATCGTACGACAACTTAGGACATCTTACGACTCTTTATGCCACATTAGAAACTCGAAATGAACATTAGTATAATGTAGTACGCCTTACAGCTGCTAAGAACGCCTTACACCACCGTACGAAACGTTAAAACTCCATAATAAACCTAATGAATTCGTCCGAGTCCTTTGAACATCGTACGACAACTTAGGACATCATAAGACTCTTTATGCCACATTAACAAATCGAAAAGAACGTTAGTATGATGTAGGACGCCTTACAGCTCCTAAGAACACCTTACACCACCGTACGAAACATTAAAACTCCATAATAAACCTAATGAGTTCGTCCGAGTCCTTTGAACATCGTACGACAACTCAGGAGATGTTACAGCTCAGTATACAGCATTAGCAACATGAAAAGCACGTTAGAATAATTTAGGACGCGTTACAACTCCTAAGAACACCTAACATCACCGTACACAACTTCAAAACTCCATAATAAACCTAATTAATTCGTACGAGTCCTCTGAACATCGTACGACAACTTAGGACATCTTACGACTCTTTATGCCACATCAGCAACTCGAAAAGAACATTATTATAATGTAGGACGCCTTACAGCTCCTAAGAACACCTTACACCACCGTACGAAACATTAAAACTCCTTAATAAACCTAATGAATTTGTCTGAGTCCTTTGAACATCGTACGACAACTTAGGATATCTTAAGACTCTTTATGCCACATTAATAAATCGAAAAGAACGTTAGTATAATGTAGGACGCCTTACAGCTCCTAAGAACACCTTACACCACAGTACGAAACATTAAAACTCCATAATAAACCTAACGAATTCGTCCGAGTCCTTTGAACATCGTACGACAACTTAGGACATCTTACTACTCTTTATGCCACATTAGAAACTCGAAATGAACATTAGTATAATGTAGTACGCCTTACAGCTGCTAAGAACACCTTACACCACCTTACGAAACGTTAAAACTCCATAATAAACCTAATGAATTCGTCCGAGTCCTTTGAACATCGTACGACAACTTAGGACATCTTAAGACTCTTTATGCCACATTAACAAATCGAAAAGAACGTTAGTATGATGTAGGACGCCTTACAGCTCCTAAGAACACCTTACACCACCGTACGAAACATTAAAACTCCATAATAAACCTAATGAATTCGTCCGAGTCCTTTGAACATCGTACGAAAACTTAGGACATCTTACGACTCTTTATGCCACATTAGAAACTCGAAATGAACATTAGTATAATGTAGTACGCCTTACAGCTGCTAAGAACACCTTACACCACCTTACGAAACGTTTAAACTCCATAATAAACCTAATGAATTCGTCCGAGTCCTTTGAACATCGTACGACAACTTAGGACATCTTAAGACTCTTTATGCCACATTAACAAATCGAAAAGAACGTTAGTATGATGTAGGACGCCTTACAGCTCCTAAGAACACCTTACACCACCGTACGAAACATTAAAACTCCATAATAAACCTAATGAATTCGTCCGAGTCCTTTGAACATCGTACGACAACTTAGGACATCTTACGACTCTTTATGCCACATTAGAAACTCGAAATGAACATTAGTATAATGTAGTACGCCTTACAGCTGCTAAGAACGCCTTACACCACCGTACGAAACGTTAAAACTCCATAATAAACCTAATGAATTCGTCCGAGTCCTTTGAACATCGTACGACAACTTAGGACATCATAAGACTCTTTATGCCACATTAACAAATCGAAAAGAACGTTAGTATGATGTAGGACGCCTTACAGCTCCTAAGAACACCTTACACCACCGTACGAAACATTAAAACTCCATAATAAACCTAATGAGTTCGTCCGAGTCCTTTGAACATCGTACGACAACTCAGGAGATGTTACAGCTCAGTATACAGCATTAGCAACATGAAAAGCACGTTAGAATAATTTAGGACGCGTTACAACTCCTAAGAACACCTAACATCACCGTACACAACTTCAAAACTCCATAATAAACCTAATTAATTCGTACGAGTCCTCTGAACATCGTACGACAACTTAGGACATCTTACGACTCTTTATGCCACATCAGCAACTCGAAAAGAACATTATTATAATGTAGGACGCCTTACAGCTCCTAAGAACACCTTACACCACCGTACGAAACATTAAAACTCCTTAATAAACCTAATGAATTTGTCTGAGGCCTTTGAACATCGTACGACAACTTAGGATATCTTAAGACTCTTTATGCCACATTAATAAATCGAAAAGAACGTTAGTATAATGTAGGACGCCTTACAGCTCCTAAGAACACCTTACACCACAGTACGAAACATTAAAACTCCATAATAAACCTAACGAATTCGTCCGAGTCCTTTGAACATCGTACGACAACTTAGGACATCTTACTACTCTTTATGCCACATTAGAAACTCGAAATGAACATTAGTATAATGTAGTACGCCTTACAGCTGCTAAGAACACCTTACACCACCTTACGAAACGTTAAAACTCCATAATAAACCTAATGAATTCGTCCGAGTCCTTTGAACATCGTACGACAACTTAGGACATCTTAAGACTCTTTATGCCACATTAACAAATCGAAAAGAACGTTAGTATGATGTAGGACGCCTTACAGCTCCTAAGAACACCTTACACCACCGTACGAAACATTAAAACTCCATAATAAACCTAATGAATTCGTCCGAGTCCTTTGAACATCGTACGAAAACTTAGGACATCTTACGACTCTTTATGCCACATTAGAAACTCGAAATGAACATTAGTATAATGTAGTACGCCTTACAGCTGCTAAGAACACCTTACACCACCTTACGAAACGTTTAAACTCCATAATAAACCTAATGAATTCGTCCGAGTCCTTTGAACATCGTACGACAACTTAGGACATCTTAAGACTCTTTATGCCACATTAACAAATCGAAAAGAACGTTAGTATGATGTAGGACGCCTTACAGCTCCTAAGAACACCTTACACCACCGTACGAAACATTAAAACTCCATAATAAACCTAATGAATTCGTCCGAGTCCTTTGAACATCGTACGACAACTTAGGACATCTTACGACTCTTTATGCCACATTAGAAACTCGAAATGAACATTAGTATAATGTAGTACGCCTTACAGCTGCTAAGAACGCCTTACACCACCGTACGAAACGTTAAAACTCCATAATAAACCTAATGAATTCGTCCGAGTCCTTTGAACATCGTACGACAACTTAGGACATCATAAGACTCTTTATGCCACATTAACAAATCGAAAAGAACGTTAGTATGATGTAGGACGCCTTACAGCTCCTAAGAACACCTTACACCACCGTACGAAACATTAAAACTCCATAATAAACCTAATGAGTTCGTCCGAGTCCTTTGAACATCGTACGACAACTCAGGAGATGTTACAGCTCAGTATACAGCATTAGCAACATGAAAAGCACGTTAGAATAATTTAGGACGCGTTACAACTCCTAAGAACACCTAACATCACCGTACACAACTTCAAAACTCCATAATAAACCTAATTAATTCGTACGAGTCCTCTGAACATCGTACGACAACTTAGGACATCTTACGACTCTTTATGCCACATCAGCAACTCGAAAAGAACATTATTATAATGTAGGACGCCTTACAGCTCCTAAGAACACCTTACACCACCGTACGAAACATTAAAACTCCTTAATAAACCTAATGAATTTGTCTGAGTCCTTTGAACATCGTACGACAACTTAGGATATCTTAAGACTCTTTATGCCACATTAATAAATCGAAAAGAACGTTAGTATAATGTAGGACGCCTTACAGCTCCTAAGAACACCTTACACCACAGTACGAAACATTAAAACTCCATAATAAACCTAACGAATTCGTCCGAGTCCTTTGAACATCGTACGACAACTTAGGACATCTTACTACTCTTTATGCCACATTAGAAACTCGAAATGAACATTAGTATAATGTAGTACGCCTTACAGCTGCTAAGAACACCTTACACCACCTTACGAAACGTTAAAACTCCATAATAAACCTAATGAATTCGTCCGAGTCCTTTGAACATCGTACGACAACTTAGGACATCTTAAGACTCTTTATGCCACATTAACAAATCGAAAAGAACGTTAGTATGATGTAGGACGCCTTACAGCTCCTAAGAAAACCTTACACCACCGTACGAAACATTAAAACTCCATAATAAACCTAATGAATTCGTCCGAGTCCTTTGAACATCGTACGAAAACTTAGGACATCTTACGACTCTTTATGCCACATTAGAAACTCGAAATGAACATTAGTATAATGTAGTACGCCTTACAGCTGCTAAGAACACCTTACACCACCTTACGAAACGTTTAAACTCCATAATAAACCTAATGAATTCGTCCGAGTCCTTTGAACATCGTACGACAACTTAGGACATCTTAAGACTCTTTATGCCACATTAACAAATCGAAAAGAACGTTAGTATGATGTAGGACGCCTTACAGCTCCTAAGAACACCTTACACCACCGTACGAAACATTAAAACTCCATAATAAACCTAATGAATTCGTCCGAGTCCTTTGAACATCGTACGACAACTTAGGACATCTTACGACTCTTTATGCCACATTAGAAACTCGAAATGAACATTAGTATAATGTAGTACGCCTTACAGCTGCTAAGAACACCTTACACCACCGTACGAAAGGTTAAAACTCCATAATAAACCTAATGAATTCGTCCGAGTCCTTTGAACATCGTACGACAACTTAGGACATCATAAGACTCTTTATGCCACATTAACAAATCGAAAAGAACGTTAGTATGATGTAGGACGCCTTACAGCTCCTAAGAACACCTTACACCACCGTACGAAACATTAAAACTCCATAATAAACCTAATGAATTCGTCCGAGTCCTTTGAACATCGTACGACAACTCAGGAGATGTTACAGCTCAGTATACAGCATTAGCAACATGAAAAGCACGTTAGAATAATTTAGGACGCGTTACAACTCCTAAGAACACCTAACATCACCGTACACAACTTCAAAACTCCATAATAAACCTAATTAATTCGTACGAGTCCTCTGAACATCGTATGACAACTTAGGACATCTTACGACTCTTTATGCCACATCAGCAACTCGAAAAGAACATTATTATAATGTAGGACGCCTTACAGCTCCTAAGAACACCTTACACCACCGTACGAAACATTAAAACTCCTTAATAAACCTAATGAATTTGTCTGAGTCCTTTGAACATCGTACGACAACTTAGGATATCTTAAGACTCTTTATGCCACATTAATAAATCGAAAAGAACGTTAGTATAATGTAGGACGCCTTACAGCTCCTAAGAACACCTTACACCACAGTACGAAACATTAAAACTCCATAATAAACCTAACGAATTCGTCCGAGTCCTTTGAACATCGTACGACAACTTAGGACATCTTACTACTCTTTATGCCACATTAGAAACTCGAAATGAACATTAGTATAATGTAGTACGCCTTACAGCTGCTAAGAACACCTTACACCACCTTACGAAACGTTAAAACTCCATAATAAACCTAATGAATTCGTCCGAGTCCTTTGAACATCGTACGACAACTTAGGACATCTTAAGACTCTTTATGCCACATTAACAAATCGAAAAGAACGTTAGTATGATGTAGGACGCCTTACAGCTCCTAAGAAAACCTTACACCACCGTACGAAACATTAAAACTCCATAATAAACCTAATGAATTCGTCCGAGTCCTTTGAACATCGTACGAAAACTTAGGACATCTTACGACTCTTTATGCCACATTAGAAACTCGAAATGAACATTAGTATAATGTAGTACGCCTTACAGCTGCTAAGAACACCTTACACCACCTTACGAAACGTTTAAACTCCATAATAAACCTAATGAATTCGTCCGAGTCCTTTGAACATCGTACGACAACTTAGGACATCTTAAGACTCTTTATGCCACATTAACAAATCGAAAAGAACGTTAGTATGATGTAGGACGCCTTACAGCTCCTAAGAACACCTTACACCACCGTACGAAACATTAAAACTCCATAATAAACCTAATGAATTCGTCCGAGTCCTTTGAACATCGTACGACAACTTAGGACATCTTACGACTCTTTATGCCACATTAGAAACTCGAAATGAACATTAGTATAATGTAGTACGCCTTACAGCTGCTAAGAACACCTTACACCACCGTACGAAAGGTTAAAACTCCATAATAAACCTAATGAATTCGTCCGAGTCCTTTGAACATCGTACGACAACTTAGGACATCATAAGACTCTTTATGCCACATTAACAAATCGAAAAGAACGTTAGTATGATGTAGGACGCCTTACAGCTCCTAAGAACACCTTACACCACCGTACGAAACATTAAAACTCCATAATAAACCTAATGAATTCGTCCGAGTCCTTTGAACATCGTACGACAACTCAGGAGATGTTACAGCTCAGTATACAGCATTAGCAACATGAAAAGCACGTTAGAATAATTTAGGACGCGTTACAACTCCTAAGAACACCTAACATCACCGTACACAACTTCAAAACTCCATAATAAACCTAATTAATTCGTACGAGTCCTCTGAACATCGTACGACAACTTAGGACATCTTACGACTCTTTATGCCACATCAGCAACTCGAAAAGAACATTATTATAATGTAGGACGCCTTACAGCTCCTAAGAACACCTTACACCACCGTACGAAACATTAAAACTCCTTAATAAACCTAATGAATTTGTCTGAGTCCTTTGAACATCGTACGACAACTTAGGACATCTTAAGACTCTTTATGCCACATTAATAAATCGAAAAGAACGTTAGTATAATGTAGGACGCCTTACAGCTCCTAAGAACACCTTACACCACAGTACGAAACATTAAAACTCCATAATAAACCTAACGAATTCGTCCGAGTCCTTTGAACATCGTACGACAACTTAGGACATCTTACGACTCTTTATGCCACATTAGAAACTCGAAATGAACATTAGTATAATGTAGTACGCCTTACAGCTGCTAAGAACACCTTACACCACCTTACGAAACGTTAAAACTCCATAATAAACCTAATGAATTCGTCCGAGTCCTTTGAACATCGTACGACAACTTAGGACATCTTAAGACTCTTTATGCCACATTAACAAATCGAAAAGAACGTTAGTATGATGTAGGACGCCTTACAGCTCCTAAGAACACCTTACACCACAGTACGAAACATTAAAACTCCATAATAAACCTAATGAATTCGTCCGAGTCCTTTGAACATCGTACGAAAACTTAGGACATGTTACGACTCTTTATGCCACATCAGAAACTCGAAATGAACATTAGTATAATGTAGTACGCCTTACAGCTGCTAAGAACACCTTACACCACCTTACGAAACGTTAAAACTCCATAATAAACCTAATGAATTCGTCCGAGTCCTTTGAACATCGTATGACAACTTAGGACATCTTAAGACTCTTTATGCCACATTAACAAATCGAAAAGAACGTTAGTATGATGTAGGACGCCTTACAGCTCCTAAGAACACCTTACACCACCGTACGAAACATTAAAACTCCATAATAAACCTAATGAATTCGTCCGAGTCCTTTGAACATCGTACGACAACTTAGGACATCTTACGACTCTTTATGCCACAATAGAAACTCGTAATGAACATTAGTATAATGTAGTACGCCTTACAGCTCCTAAGAACACCTTACACCACCGTACGAAACGTTAAAACTCCATAATAAACCTAATGAATTCGTCCGAGTCCTTTGAACATCGTACGACAACTTAGGACATCTTAAGACTCTTTATGCCACATTAACAAATCAAAAAGAACGTTAGTATGATGTAGGACGCCTTACAGCTCCTAAGAACACCTTGCACCACCGTACGAAACATTAAAACTCCATAATAAACCTAATGAATTCGTCCGAGTCCTTTGAACATCGTACGACAACTCAGGAGATGTTACAGCTCAGTATACAGCATTAGCAACATGAAAAGCACGTTAGAATAATTTAGGACGCGTTACAACTCCTAAGAACACCTAACATCACCGTACACAACTTCAAAACTCCATAATAAACCTAATTAATTCGTACGAGTCCTCTGAACATCGTATGACAACTTAGGACATCTTACGACTCTTTATGCCACATCAGCAACTCGAAAAGAACATTATTATAATGTAGGACGCCTTACAGCTCCTAAGAACACCTTACACCACCGTACGAAACATTAAAACTCCTTAATAAACCTAATGAATTTGTCTGAGTCCTTTGAACATAGTACGACAACTTAGGATATCTTAAGACTCTTTATGCCACATTAATAAATCGAAAAGAACGTTAGTATAATGTAGGACGCCTTACAGCTCCTAAGAACACCTTACACCACAGTACGAAACATTAAAACTCCATAATAAACCTAATGAATTCGTCCGAGTCCTTTGAACATCGTACGACAACTTAGGACATCTTACGACTCTTTATGCCACATTAGAAACTCGAAATGAACATTAGTATAATGTAGTACGCCTTACAGCTGCTAAGAACACCTTACACCACCTTACGAAACGTTAAAACTCCATAATAAACCTAATGAATTCGTTCGAGTCCTTTGAACATCGTACGACAACTTAAAACATCTTAAGACTCTATATGCCACATTAGCAACTCTAAAAGAATGTTAGTATGATGTAGGACGCCTTACAGCTCCTAAGAACACCTTACACCACCGTACGAAACATTAAAACTCCGTAATAAACCTAATGAATTCGTCCGAGTCCTTTGAACATCGTACGACAACTTAGGACATCTTAAGACTCTTTATGCCACATTAGCAAATCGAAAAGAACGTTAGTATAATGTAGGACGCGTTACAGCTCCTAAGAACACCTTACACCACCGTACGAAACATTAAAACTCCATAATAAACCTAATGAATTCGTCCGAGTCCTTTGAACATCGTACGACAACTCAGGAGATGTTACGGCTCAGTATACGGCACTAGCAACATGAAAAGCACGTTAGAATAATGTAGGACGCGTTACAACTCCTAAGAACACCTTACATCACCGTACAAAACTTTAAAACTCCATAATAAACCAAATTAATTCGTACGAGTCCTTTGAACATCGTACGACAACTTAGGACATCTTACGACTCTTTATGCCACATTAGAAACATGAAAAGCATGTTAGAATAATGTAGGACGCGTTACAACTCCTAAGAACACCTTACATCACCGTACAAAACTTTAAAACTCCATAATGAACCTAATGAATTTGTACGAGTCCTATGAACATCGTACGACAACTTAGGACATCTTACAACTCTTTATGCCACATTAGCAAATCGAAAAGAACGTTAGTATAATGTAGAACGCGTTACAGCTCCTAAGAACACCTTACACCACCGTACGAAACATTAAAACTCCATAATAATCCTAATGAATTCGTCCGAGTCCTTTGAACATCGTACAACAACTTAGGACATCTTAAGACTCTTTATGCCACATTAGCAAATCGAAAAGAACGTTTGTATAATGTAGGACGCGTTACAGCTCCTAACAACACCTTACACCACCGTACGAAACATTAAAACTCCATAATAAACCTAATGAATTCGTCCGAGTCCTTTGAACATCGTACGGCAACTTAGGACATCTTACGACTCTTTATGCCACATTAGCAACATGAAAAGCATGTTAGAATAATGTAGGACGCGTTACAACTCCTAAGAACAACTTACATCACCGTACAAAAATTTAAAACTCCATAATAAACCTAATGAATTTGTACGAGTCCTTTGAACATCGTACGACAACTTAGGACATCTTACGACTCTTTATGCCACATTAGCAACTCGAAAAGAACGTTAGTATAATGTAGGACGCCTTACAGCTCCTAAGAACACCTTACACCACAGTACGAAACATTAAAACTCCATAATAAACCTAATGAATTCGTCCGAGTCCTTTGAACATCGTACGACAACTTAGGACATCTTACGACTCTTTATGCCACATTAGAAACTCGAAATGAACATTAGTATAATGTAGTACGCCTTACAGCTGCTAAGAACACCTTACACCACCTTACGAAACGTTAAAACTCCATAATAAACCTAATGAATTCGTCCGAGTCCTTTGAACATCGTACGACAACTTAGGACATCTTAAGACTCTTTATGCCACATTAACAAATCGAAAAGAACGTTAGTATGATGTAGGACGCCTTACAGCTCCTAAGAACACCTTACACCACCGTACGAAACATTAAAACTCCATAATAAACCTAATGAATTCTTCCGAGTCCTTTGAACATCGTACGACAACTCAGGAGATGTTACAGCTCAGTATACAGCATTAGCAACATGAAAAGCACGTTAGAATAATTTAGGACGCGTTACAACTCCTAAGAACACCTAACATCACCGTACACAACTTCAAAACTCCATAATAAACCTAATTAATTCGTACGAGTCCTCTGAACATCGTACGACAACTTAGGACATCTTACGACTCTTTATGCGACATCAGCAACTCGAAAAGAACATTATTATAATGTAGGACGCCTTACAGCTCCTAAGAACACCTTACACCACCGTACGAAACATTAAAACTCCTTAATAAACCTAATGAATTTGTCTGAGTCCTTTGAACATCGTACGACAACTTAGGATATCTTAAGACTCTTTATGCCACATTAATAAATCGAAAAGAACGTTAGTATAATGTAGGACGCCTTACAGCTCCTAAGAACACCTTACACCACAGTACGAAACATTAAAACTCCATAATAAACCTAATGAATTCGTCCGAGTCCTTTGAACATCGTACGACAACTTAGGACATCTTACGACTCTTTATGCCACATTAGAAACTCGAAATGAACATTAGTATAATGTAGTACGCCTTACAGCTGCTAAGAACACCTTACACCACCTTACGAAACGTTAAAACTCCATAATAAACCTAATGAATTCGTCCGAGTCCTTTGAACATCGTACGACAACTTAGGACATCTTAAGACTCTTTATGCCACATTAACAAATCGAAAAGAACGTTAGTATGATGTAGGACGCCTTACAGCTCCTAAGAACACCTTACACCACCGTACGAAACATTAAAACTCCATAATAAACCTAATGAATTCTTCCGAGTCCTTTGAACATCGTACGACAACTCAGGAGATGTTACAGCTCAGTATACAGCATTAGCAACATGAAAAGCACGTTAGAATAATTTAGGACGCGTTACAACTCCTAAGAACACCTAACATCACCGTACACAACTTCAAAACTCCATAATAAACCTAATTAATTCGTACGAGTCCTCTGAACATCGTACGACAACTTAGGACATCTTACGACTCTTTATGCGACATCAGCAACTCGAAAAGAACATTATTATAATGTAGGACGCCTTACAGCTCCTAAGAACACCTTACACCACCGTACGAAACATTAAAACTCCTTAATAAACCTAATGAATTTGTCTGAGTCCTTTGAACATCGTACGACAACTTAGGATATCTTAAGACTCTTTATGCCACATTAATAAATCGAAAAGAACGTTAGTATAATGTAGGACGCCTTACAGCTCCTAAGAACACCTTACACCACAGTACGAAACATTAAAACTCCATAATAAACCTAATGAATTCGTCCGAGTCCTTTGAACATCGTACGACAACTTAGGACATCTTACGACTCTTTATGCCACATTAGAAACTCGAAATGAACATTAGTATAATGTAGTACGCCTTACAGCTGCTAAGAACACCTTACACCACCTTACGAAACGTTAAAACTCCATAATAAACCTAATGAATTCGTTCGAGTCCTTTGAACATCGTACGACAACTTAAAACATCTTAAGACTCTATATGCCACATTAGCAACTCTAAAAGAATGTTAGTATGATGTAGGACGCCTTACAGCTCCTAAGAACACCTTACACCACCGTACGAAACATTAAAACTCCGTAATAAACCTAATGAATTCGTCCGAGTCCTTTGAACATCGTACGACAACTTAGGACATCTTAAGACTCTTTATGCCACATTAGCAAATCGAAAAGAACGTTAGTATAATGTAGGACGCGTTACAGCTCCTAAGAACACCTTACACCACCGTACGAAACATTAAAACTCCATAATAAACCTAATGAATTCGTCCGAGTCCTTTGAACATCGTACGACAACTCAGGAGATGTTACGGCTCAGTATACGGCACTAGCAACATGAAAAGCACGTTAGAATAATGTAGGACGCGTTACAACTCCTAAGAACACCTTACATCACCGTACAAAACTTTAAAACTCCATAATAAACCAAATTAATTCGTACGAGTCCTTTGAACATCGTACGACAACTTAGGACATCTTACGACTCTTTATGCCACATTAGAAACATGAAAAGCATGTTAGAATAATGTAGGACGCGTTACAACTCCTAAGAACACCTTACATCACCGTACAAAACTTTAAAACTCCATAATGAACCTAATGAATTTGTACGAGTCCTATGAACATCGTACGACAATTAGGACATCTTACAACTCTTTATGCCACATTAGCAAATCGAAAAGAACGTTAGTATAATGTAGAACGCGTTACAGCTCCTAAGAACACCTTACACCACCGTACGAAACATTAAAACTCCATAATAATCCTAATGAATTCGTCCGAGTCCTTTGAACATCGTACAACAACTTAGGACATCTTAAGACTCTTTATGCCACATTAGCAAATCGAAAAGAACGTTTGTATAATGTAGGACGCGTTACAGCTCCTAACAACACCTTACACCACCGTACGAAACATTAAAACTCCATAATAAACCTAATGAATTCGTCCGAGTCCTTTGAACATCGTACGACAACTTAGGACATCTTACGACTCTTTATGCCACATTAGCAACTCGAAAAGAACGTTAGTATAATGTAGGACGCCTTACAGCTCCTAAGAACACCTTACACCACAGTACGAAACATTAAAACTCCATAATAAACCTAATGAATTCGTCCGAGTCCTTTGAACATCGTACGACAACTTAGGACATCTTACGACTCTTTATGCCACATTAGAAACTCGAAATGAACATTAGTATAATGTAGTACGCCTTACAGCTGCTAAGAACACCTTACACCACCTTACGAAACGTTAAAACTCCATAATAAACCTAATGAATTCGTCCGAGTCCTTTGAACATCGTACGACAACTTAGGACATCTTAAGACTCTTTATGCCACATTAACAAATCGAAAAGAACGTTAGTATGATGTAGGACGCCTTACAGCTCCTAAGAACACCTTACATCACCGTACACAACTTCAAAACTCCATAATAAACCTAATTAATTCGTACGAGTCCTCTGAACATCGTACGACAACTTAGGACATCTTACGACTCTTTATGCGACATCAGCAACTCGAAAAGAACATTATTATAATGTAGGACGCCTTACAGCTCCTAAGAACACCTTACACCACCGTACGAAACATTAAAACTCCTTAATAAACCTAATGAATTTGTCTGAGTCCTTTGAACATCGTACGACAACTTAGGATATCTTAAGACTCTTTATGCCACATTAATAAATCGAAAAGAACGTTAGTATAATGTAGGACGCCTTACAGCTCCTAAGAACACCTTACACCACAGTACGAAACATTAAAACTCCATAATAAACCTAATGAATTCGTCCGAGTCCTTTGAACATCGTACGACAACTTAGGACATCTTACGACTCTTTATGCCACATTAGAAACTCGAAATGAACATTAGTATAATGTAGTACGCCTTACAGCTGCTAAGAACACCTTACACCACCTTACGAAACGTTAAAACTTCATAATAAACCTAATGAATTCGTCCGAGTCCTTTGAACATCGTACGACAACTTAGGACATCTTAAGACTCTTTATGCCACATTAACAAATCGAAAAGAACGTTAGTATGATGTAGGACGCCTTACAGCTCCTAAGAACACCTTACACCACCGTACGAAACATTAAAACTCCATAATAAACCTAATGAATTCGTCCGAGTCCTTTGAACATCGTACGACAACTTAGGACATCTTAAGACTCTTTATGCCACATTAACAAATCGAAAAGAACGTTAGTATGATGTAGGACGCCTTACAGCTCCTAAGAACACCTTACACCACCGTACGAAACATTAAAACTCCATAATAAACCTAATGAATTCGTCCGAGTCCTTTGAACATCGTACGACAACTCAGGAGATGTTACAGCTCAGTATACAGCATTAGCAACATGAAAAGCACGTTAGAATAATTTAGGACGCGTTACAACTCCTAAGAACACCTAACATCACTGTACACAACTTCAAAACTCCATAATAAACCTAATTAATTCGTACGAGTCCTCTGAACATCATACGACAACTTAGGACATCTTACGACTCTTTATGCCACATCAGCAACTCGAAAAGAACATTATTATAATGTAGGACGCCTTACAGCTCCTAAGAACACCTTACACCACCGTACGAAACATTAAAACTCCTTAATAAACCTAATGAATTTTTCTGAGTCCTTTGAACATCGTACGACAACTTAGGACATCTTAAGACTCTTTATGCCACATTAATAAATCGAAAAGAACGTTAGTATAATGTAGGACGCCTTACAGCTCCTAAGAACACCTTACACCACAGTACGAAACATTAAAACTCCATAATAAACCTAACGAATTCGTCCGAGTCCTTTGAACATCGTACGACAACTTAGGACATCTTACGACTCTTTATGCCACATTAGAAACTCGAAATGAACATTAGTATAATGTAGTACGCCTTACAGCTGCTAAGAACACCTTACACCACCTTACGAAACGTTAAAACTCCATAATAAACCTAATGAATTCGTCCGAGTCCTTTGAACATCGTACGACAACTTAGGACATCTTAAGACTCTTTATGCCACATTAACAAATCGAAAAGAACGTTAGTATGATGTAGGACGCCTTACAGCTCCTAAGAACACCTTACACCACCGTACGAAACATTAAAACTCCATAATAAACCTAATGAATTCGTCCGAGTCCTTTGAACATCGTACGACAACTTAGGACATCTTAAGACTCTTTATGCCACATTAACAAATCGAAAAGAACGTTAGTATGATGTAGGACGCCTTACAGCTCCTAAGAACACCTTACACCACCGTACGAAACATTAAAACTCCATAATAAACCTAATGAATTCGTCCGAGTCCTTTGAACATCGTACGACAACTCAGGAGATGTTACAGCTCAGTATACAGCATTAGCAACATGAAAAGCACGTTAGAATAATTTAGGACGCGTTACAACTCCTAAGAACACCTAACATCACCGTACACAACTTCAAAACTCCATAATAAACCTAATTAATTCGTACGAGTCCTCTGAACATCATACGACAACTTAGGACATCTTACGACTCTTTATGCCACATCAGCAACTCGAAAAGAACATTATTATAATGTAGGACGCCTTACAGCTCCTAAGAACACCTTACACCACCGTACGAAACATTAAAACTCCTTAATAAACCTAATGAATTTTTCTGAGTCCTTTGAACATCGTACGACAACTTAGGACATCTTAAGACTCTTTATGCCACATTAATAAATCGAAAAGAACGTTAGTATAATGTAGGACGCCTTACAGCTCCTAAGAACACCTTACACCACAGTACGAAACATTAAAACTCCATAATAAACCTAACGAATTCGTCCGAGTCCTTTGAACATCGTACGACAACTTAGGACATCTTACGACTCTTTATGCCACATTAGAAACTCGAAATGAACATTAGTATAATGTAGTACGCCTTACAGCTGCTAAGAACACCTTACACCACCTTACGAAACGTTAAAACTCCATAATAAACCTAATGAATTCGTCCGAGTCCTTTGAACATCGTACGACAACTTAGGACATCTTAAGACTCTTTATGCCACATTAACAAATCGAAAAGAACGTTAGTATGATGTAGGACGCCTTACAGCTCCTAAGAACACCTTACACCACCGTACGAAACATTAAAACTCCATAATAAACCTAATGAATTCGTCCGAGTCCTTTGAACATCGTACGAAAACTTAGGACATCTTACGACTCTTTATGCCACATTAGAAACTCGAAATGAACATTAGTATAATGTAGTACGCCTTACAGCTGCTAAGAACACCTTACACCACCTTACGAAACGTTAAAACTCCATAATAAACCTAATGAATTCGTCCGAGTCCTTTGAACATCGTACGACAACTTAGGACATCTTAAGACTCTTTATGCCACATTAACAAATCGAAAAGAACGTTAGTATGATGTAGGACGCCTTACAGCTCCTAAGAACACCTTACACCACAGTACGAAACATTAAAACTCCATAATAAACCTAATGAATTCGTCCGAGTCCTTTGAACATCGTACGACAACTTAGGACATCTTACGACTCTTTATGCCACATTAGAAACTCGAAATGAACATTAGTATAATGTAGTACGCCTTACAGCTGCTAAGAACACCTTACACCACCTTACGAAACGTTAAAACTCCATAATAAACCTAATGAATTCGTCCGAGTCCTTTGAACATCGTACGACAACTTAGGACATCTTAAGACTCTTTATGCCACATTAACAAATCGAAAAGAACGTTAGTATGATGTAGGACGCCTTACAGCTCCTAAGAACACCTTACACCACCGTACGAAACATTAAAACTCCATAATAAACCTAATGAATTCGTCCGAGTCCTTTGAACATCGTACGACAACTTAGGACATCTTAAGACTCTTTATGCCACATTAACAAATCGAAAAGAACGTTAGTATGATGTAGGACGCCTTACAGCTCCTAAGAACACCTTACACCACCGTACGAAACATTAAAACTCCATAATAAACCTAATGAATTCGTCCGAGTCCTTTGAACATCGTACGACAACTCAGGAGATGTTACAGCTCAGTATACAGCATTAGCAACATGAAAAGCACGTTAGAATAATTTAGGACGCGTTACAACTCCTAAGAACACCTAACATCACCGTACACAACTTCAAAACTCCATAATAAACCTAATTAATTCGTACGAGTCCTCTGAACATCATACGACAACTTAGGACATCTTACGACTCTTTATGCCACATCAGCAACTCGAAAAGAACATTATTATAATGTAGGACGCCTTACAGCTCCTAAGAACACCTTACACCACCGTACGAAACATTAAAACTCCTTAATAAACCTAATGAATTTTTCTGAGTCCTTTGAACATCGTACGACAACTTAGGACATCTTAAGACTCTTTATGCCACATTAATAAATCGAAAAGAACGTTAGTATAATGTAGGACGCCTTACAGCTCCTAAGAACACCTTACACCACAGTACGAAACATTAAAACTCCATAATAAACCTAACGAATTCGTCCGAGTCCTTTGAATATCGTACGACAACTTAGGACATCTTACGACTCTTTATGCCACATTAGAAACTCGAAATGAACATTAGTATAATGTAGTACGCCTTACAGCTGCTAAGAACACCTTACACCACCTTACGAAACGTTAAAACTCCATAATAAACCTAATGAATTCGTCCGAGTCCTTTGAACATCGTACGACAACTTAGGACATCTTAAGACTCTTTATGCCACATTAACAAATCGAAAAGAACGTTAGTATGATGTAGGACGCCTTACAGCTCCTAAGAACACCTT
Organism: Tagetes erecta; assembly: GCA_030867185.1. Taxonomy (NCBI): domain Eukaryota; kingdom Viridiplantae; phylum Streptophyta; class Magnoliopsida; order Asterales; family Asteraceae; genus Tagetes; species Tagetes erecta. The sequence continues at coordinate 42,070,600 of CM061487.1, read as the reverse complement.
ACACCACCGTACGAAACATTAAAACTCCATAATAAACCTAATGAATTCGTCCGAGTCCTTTGAACATCGTACGAAAACTTAGGACATCTTACGACTCTTTATGCCACATTAGAAACTCGAAATGAACATTAGTATAATGTAGTACGCCTTACAGCTGCTAAGAACACCTTACACCACCTTACGAAACGTTAAAACTCCATAATAAACCTAATGAATTCGTCCGAGTCCTTTGAACATCGTACGACAACTCAGGAGATGTTACAGCTCAGTATACAGCATTAGCAACATGAAAAGCACGTTAGAATAATTTAGGACGCGTTACAACTCCTAAGAACACCTAACATCACCGTACACAACTTCAAAACTCCATAATAAACCTAATTAATTCGTACGAGTCCTCTGAACATCATACGACAACTTAGGACATCTTACGACTCTTTATGCCACATCAGCAACTCGAAAAGAACATTATTATAATGTAGGACGCCTTACAGCTCCTAAGAACACCTTACACCACCGTACGAAACATTAAAACTCCTTAATAAACCTAATGAATTTTTCTGAGTCCTTTGAACATCGTACGACAACTTAGGACATCTTAAGACTCTTTATGCCACATTAATAAATCGAAAAGAACGTTAGTATAATGTAGGACGCCTTACAGCTCCTAAGAACACCTTACACCACAGTACGAAACATTAAAACTCCATAATAAACCTAACGAATTCGTCCGAGTCCTTTGAATATCGTACGACAACTTAGGACATCTTACGACTCTTTATGCCACATTAGAAACTCGAAATGAACATTAGTATAATGTAGTACGCCTTACAGCTGCTAAGAACACCTTACACCACCTTACGAAACGTTAAAACTCCATAATAAACCTAATGAATTCGTCCGAGTCCTTTGAACATCGTACGACAACTTAGGACATCTTAAGACTCTTTATGCCACATTAACAAATCGAAAAGAACGTTAGTATGATGTAGGACGCCTTACAGCTCCTAAGAACACCTTACACCACCGTACGAAACATTAAAACTCCATAATAAACCTAATGAATTCGTCCGAGTCCTTTGAACATCGTACGAAAACTTAGGACATCTTACGACTCTTTATGCCACATTAGAAACTCGAAATGAACATTAGTATAATGTAGTACGCCTTACAGCTGCTAAGAACACCTTACACCACCTTACGAAACGTTAAAACTCCATAATAAACCTAATGAATTCGTCCGAGTCCTTTGAACATCGTATGACAACTTAGGACATCTTAAGACTCTTTATGCCACATTAACAAATCGAAAAGAACGTTAGTATGATGTAGGACGCCTTACAGCTCCTAAGAACACCTTACACCACCGTACGAAACATTAAAACTCCATAATAAACCTAATGAATTCGTCCGAGTCCTTTGAACATCGTACGACAACTTAGGACATCTTACGACTCTTTATGCCACATTAGAAACTCGTAATGAACATTAGTATAATGTAGTACGCCTTACAGCTCCTAAGAACACCTTACACCACCGTACGAAACGTTAAAACTCCATAATAAACCTAATGAATTCGTCCGAGTCCTTTGAACATCGTACGACAACTTAGGACATCTTAAGACTCTTTATGCCACATTAACAAATCAAAAAGAACGTTAGTATGATGTAGGACGCCTTACAGCTCCTAAGAACACCTTACACCACCGTACGAAACATTAAAACTCCATAATAAACCTAATGAATTCGTCCGAGTCCTTTGAACATCGTACGACAACTCAGGAGATGTTACAGCTCAGTATACAGCATTAGCAACATGAAAAGCACGTTAGAATAATTTAGGACGCGTTACAACTCCTAAGAACACCTAACATCACCGTACACAACTTCAAAACTCCATAATAAACCTAATTAATTCGTACGAGTCCTCTGAACATCGTATGACAACTTAGGACATCTTACGACTCTTTATGCCACATCAGCAACTCGAAAAGAACATTATTATAATGTAGGACGCCTTACAGCTCCTAAGAACACCTTACACCACCGTACGAAACATTAAAACTCCTTAATAAACCTAATGAATTTGTCTGAGTCCTTTGAACATAGTACGACAACTTAGGATATCTTAAGACTCTTTATGCCACATTAATAAATCGAAAAGAACGTTAGTATAATGTAGGACGCCTTACAGCTCCTAAGAACACCTTACACCACAGTACGAAACATTAAAACTCCATAATAAACCTAATGAATTCGTCCGAGTCCTTTGAACATCGTACGACAACTTAGGACATCTTACGACTCTTTATGCCACATTAGAAACTCGAAATGAAAATTAGTATAATGTAGTACGCCTTACAGCTGCTAAGAACACCTTACACCACCTTACGAAACGTTAAAACTCCATAATAAACCTAATGAATTCGTCCGAGTCCTTTGAACATCGTACGACAACTTAGGACATCTTAAGACTCTTTATGCCACATTAACAAATCGAAAAGAACGTTAGTATGATGTAGGACGCCTTACAGCTCCTAAGAACACCTTACACCACCGTACGAAACATTAAAACTCCATAATAAACCTAATGAATTCGTCCGAGTCCTTTGAACATCGTACGAAAACTTAGGACATCTTACGACTCTTTATGCCACATTAGAAACTCGAAATGAACATTAGTATAATGTAGTACGCCTTACAGCTGCTAAGAACACCTTACACCACCTTACGAAACGTTAAAACTCCATAATAAACCTAATGAATTCGTCCGAGTCCTTTGAACATCGTACGACAACTTAGGACATCTTAAGACTCTTTATGCCACATTAACAAATCGAAAAGAACGTTAGTATGATGTAGGACGCCTTACAGCTCCTAAGAACACCTTACACCACCGTACGAAACATTAAAACTCCATAATAAACCTAATGAATTCGTCCGAGTCCTTTGAACATCGTACAACAACTTAGGACATCTTACGACTCTTTATGCCACATTAGAAACTCGTAATGAACATTAGTATAATGTAGTACGCCTAACAGCTCCTAAGAACACCTTACACCACCGTACGAAACGTTAAAACTCCATAATAAACCTAATGAATTCGTCCGAGTCCTTTGAACATCGTACGAAAACTTAGGACATCTTAAGACTCTTTATGCCACATTAACAAATCAAAAAGAACGTTAGTATGATGTAGGACGCCTTACAGCTCCTAAGACCACCTTACACCACCGTACGAAACATTAAAACTCCATAATCAACCTAATGAATTCGTCCGAGTCCTTTGAACATCGTACGACAACTCAGGAGATGTTACAGCTCAGTATACAGCATTAGCAACATGAAAAGCACGTTAGAATAATTTAGGACGCGTTACAACTCCTAAGAACACCTTACATCACCGTACACAACTTCAAAACTCCATAATAAACCTAATTAATTCGTACGAGTCATCTGAACATCGTACGACAAATTAGGAAATCTTACGACTCTTTATGCCACATTAGCAACATGAAAAGCACATTAGAATAATGTAGGACGCGTTTTTTTTTTTTGGGTAAAGGGTTACCCCGGTGAATTTATATATTAACAAAACCATCAGAGAACAAGTAGTGAGGCAAAACACCACACTAGTTCAAACACAGGACATGCCCCATGAATGTAAACAAAATAACACCCCATGAACCAAACAAACAGAAACAAGGAAACAAAAAAAACCCTCAAACCCAACACCTAGCCAACATACTAGAACATACACATAAATTTTAAAATTTAGCCTGCATCATCGAAATTCCTGCATGCCTCAATTCCCCATCCGCCCAGCACCCGAGCAACATCTACCTTCCTGACCAGCTTTAGCCCCATTAGTCGATATCGAACAGCCTCAACTATCAGTTTCACAAGCGTGTCTGGGGGTCTAGCATGATTTGCAAACATACGGTTATTCCTTTCTTGCCATATAAAATAAGCACACGCTGCCACGACAAGACGCCTCACAATATTCCGTAAAGTTTTAGACTTTGCAATGGTCTCCAAAAAACCAACAATATCGGTAATACAAGGACGTATATCACCCATATCAGCTTTAGCCTTCATCTTACTCCAGATTTGACCTGAGTATGTACAACCAAAGAAGAGATGATCATGAGAGTCGTAATTCGAATAACAGAGAAGACAACACATCATGTCCATATTGCGTCTACTAGATCCCCATTGAATGATCTTATCTTGGGTTAATAACTTTCTCCTCATGATCAGCCACAACATAAAAGCATGCCGAGGTATGCACTGAGAGAACCATACCACATTAACCCAACTAACTTCAGGTTTCGATAGCCTTACCGAATGCCACACTTCAGTTGTAGAAAAAGGCTTCAGCTCATTCCCATTACCAGATTTCCATAAAACCTCATCACAACTATTGTTCAACATCATAGGAGTAATACCATTTAACATCTGGAATCTGTCAACCCACTCCAACGGCCAACTCCAATTCCCATTATGTATAATATCCACCAGTTTAGACTCCCTAGTAAAACCAGCATTACGTATAACACGGGGAGCAATAACTTTGCATAAAGGACCCTCCTCGCACCACTTATCCAGCCATGCAAACGTATTCTGTCCATTCCCAACCTTATGCCACACATGATCACGAATATCCGATCTTAGGCTTGCCATCTTCTTAAAACTCCAACAACACCTACTCGGAATGCAATAGTCCCAAAACGACTTGCCCCTAAGACGATACGAATGCACCCAAGCAACCCATAACGACTCCCGATTAGTGATGATACTCCATATGTGTGAGGTCATTAATGCTTTGTTCATGTCCCCAATCCGTCGTATACCCAAACCCCCTTCAGATCTAGGAACACAAATAGCCTCCCAAGAAACCTTTGCCTTTCCTTTCTTCATCGGCCCCTGACACCACAAAAAACCTCTCATCTTAGCTTCTAACTCTTCAATGATACGACTTGGCAGAATGAAAACCGAAGACCAGTACACATGCATAGACGATAACACTGAGATAATGAGTTGCAACCTCCCCGCAAAAGACAGAAATTTATTTCTCCAACATGTAATTCGTTTTTCCAAGCGGTCCACCAAAATCTTACAATCTTTATATGTGAGTCTCGAGGATATCAGTGGAACACCCAAATACCTAACCGGGAGGGTCCCTTCCTCAAAAGGAAGGACATCAAGAATAGCAACTTTCACATGGTGTGGAACATGACAGAAAAAAGCTGTACTCTTCTGAAGGCTAGGCTTCAGACCAGATAAATCAGTAAACAACTGAAGCGACTTCATAATGCATCTAACCGAGTTACAATCCCCTCTAGCAAACAAGAACAAATCATCAGCAAAACACAGATTAATAATCTTTTGTTGCTCACATTTATTGTGAAATCTAAACAAAAGGCTAGTCTCCACTTCTTTATGCAACACCAGAGTCAACACCTCCATAACAAGCGTAAATAGGTATGGTGACAGAGGGTCACCTTGCCTCAGCCCTCTCCTAGCTTTAAAATACCCATGCAAATCCCCATTTATACTCACAGAAAATGACACAGACGATACACAAACCATAATCCATTGAACCATTTTGTAATGAAACCCAAACCCCATAAGAACTCTCCTCAAAAAACCCCAGTCCACCGTATCATAGGCTTTCTGGATATCTACTTTGAAAGCACACCTAGGAGGGCCTTCATTCCTATGATAATTATGCATTAACTCTTGAGTTAACAAAATATTATCAGAAATTTTCCTCCCCGGGACAAAAGCTGATTGGTTTATGCTCACAATATATTTCAACCCCAATTTTAACCTGTCAGCAAGAATCTTACTAATGCACTTATAAAACACATTGCAACAAGCAATGGGTCTATAATCAGTAACATACTGAGGAACATCAACTTTAGGGACAAGAGCAATAATAGTGTGGTTTAATTCAGTAAGCAGCTTACCTGAATCAAAAAACTCTTTGACCGCCCCACTAATATCATCACCAACAATCGCCCAAGCTTTCTTAAAGAATGCCGATGTGTATCCATCCGGGCCAGGCGCCTTATCTTCACCAATAGAGAACATTGCATTCTTTATCTCGTCTCTAGTCACAAGACGCACCATATCCATAGCACTACTACTTGCCAGATGATGAGAAAACAGATCAGGCGACAACACAGCACTCGTCACCCCTTCAACACCAAAGAACGCCTCAAAATGTTTAACAAACACTATCGGGACATTCCCACCCTCATGTAACACACCATTAGCATCCCTAATTATATCGATACGACTCCTGTGGTTCCTGCACTTTAAAGACATATGAAAAAACTTTGTATTAGCATCACCAACCGCCAACCATTTAACTTTGGCCTTTTGCTTAAGAAAGCTCTCCTCATCAAGGCTAGCAACCTCAAATCTACGAATACAATCAGCCTCTTTCCTACGCAATGTCAAATCTGTAGGATCACGATCTATACCAGCTTGGAGCAAATCAAGTTCCCTTCTGATCATAACAACATTGTTATGTAAGTTGCCTTGATTATGAAATAGAGACCGAATAGGAGTCTTAAGCATTCTCAGCTTCTTAGCAACTCGAAATTGTAGCACACCACCAATATTGCAATTCCACCCCTTCCTCACAATATCCAGGAACTCCGGTTTGTGAGCAAGAAAGTTTGCAAACTTAAACATTGTCGGCTTCTTACGAGTTACACAAGGAATCTTTAGGATACAAGGGCAGTGATCAGATATACGATACGGTTGGAATAAGGCCCCAGCATTAGGAAACACACTAATGAACTCAAGATTGCACATAACACGGTCAATCTTCTTTAACGTACCAATCCCAGTCTTCGGCTTTTGAGTCCAAGTATATTGTAATCCTGAACTATTAACATCAATAACCTCAAGATTATCCACACACTCCCTAAACTCCAACATACTCGTGTCAACAGATGAAGACCCCATCGCTTTGTCTTCAGGATTAAGAGCAGCATTGAAATCCCCCATGATCACCCACGAATTATCCTTCACAAACGCTTTATGCAAGCCCAAGCTATGCCATAAAGCCCTACGATTAATGTAGTTATTATCAGCATAAACCAAAGAACAAAACAGCACTTTCTTTTCCAGCTTCAAATTTAACTGAGTATGTATGACTTGATCCGTCTGAGCTATAATCATAACATCCATAATGGACGAATCCCAACCTAAAATAATACGAGCCCCCTTCTTGCACAAATTCCCATTTGACGACCAATCCCAGTTTTTGAAAACAGCTTTACAAATCCCCACCATCCTATCAATGTTAACATGGGATTCCAATATAGCACAGAACTTCAACTGATTATCCTTAACCACCTGTCGAACCTCGTTTTGTTTCAGGGGGCGGTTCAACCCCCTAATATTCCAGGAAGCCAGATTAATCATTTAAAACCCGTAGCAGCAGGAGTGCTTGCCCCTGTAGTATTACCCAGTTGATTCCCAGTCGCCATAAACATAGCTGTTTCATCATAGATATTTTCCTCCACATCATCATCCCAATCCTTACCAACTTTCTCCGATCCATCCTCTCCCCCTCTAATACCACTATCCCCATCATCCCCCTGTAGAATATCAAAAGAGTTTTTAATAACTACCTCATCTTGTGAAGCATGTTTAGCTCTTGCCGTATCAGCCTCTTTATGATCCACCTTAGGCCTGTATATAAATTTAGGTTTCGCCATAGGGATACCATTCTTTTTTGCAGCTTTCTTTCCTGTCACATCCGTAAACCCTTCATCATCAACTTTAGGTTTAGCTTTCGAAGTGGCTCTAACTATCTTGGGACACTCATCATGATCATGCCCAAACACCATACAATGTGCACATCTTGGTGGGTACCATTCATATTCAACATGCATCGTTTCATTCACAAAGCCATCCCCCTCCAGATCTGGGATAGCCAAAGTAATTTCCTCCTTAAACTCATTATCAGCAGAAATCTCAATAAGGGCCCTAGCATAACTACTACGTCCCCAAGAGTGGGCACACATCGATGAAGTATACGTATCCAGCAACTTTGGTGTCCCAATCAGCGATCCAAGTATACTCAACCCATCCTCTGTATAAGCTGCTAAAACTCCTAAGAACACCTTACATCACCGTACAAAACTTTAAAACTCCATAATAAACGTAATTAATTCGTACGAGTTCTTTGAACATCGTACGACAACTTAGGACATCTTACGACTCTTTATGCCACATCAGCAACTCGAAAAGAACATTATTATAACTAGCAGCATACCCGCGCGATGCGCGGCGACTTCAATTTACAACACAATACTCTTTTTCTATTAATTTACCATTCCACTTGTGATATATTATATCAGATGTAGTCTATCTTTGCCACAAGCCTTAGTCATGGTATACGAATGTGAAACGAATATAATGGGACATAACAGTTATACAATAATCATGATGTAAAGATCAATTAATGTTGGCAAACAAAAACCCTATGGATATAATACTTCCTATAGAATGCAAAATAATAAAATAAACTATATAAATTTCCCCATCAATCTAAATCAACATAAGTTTAATCCGTTAAAAAAACACACCCATAAATTTTAGACACTGTTACTTTCTATCATATCTTTCAATTCATCACAATCACTGTACTATTTAATATGCCTTGATCATTTCTTCAAACCTTTCTTCTCCATCATCAAGCAATCAAAAAATGATTTTTTTAAAATATTGTAGTATGTTCTTTAATTATCTTCATTCATGGCATCCAAGTAGCAAAAGGTTCCCTTGTAGACCAAAAACACCTTCATTTGCTCTTACTCCCACTTCCTTCTTAACTTGCACACTCAAATAGCCTTGTAATTCATGCCTCTCTTATCCCACAACAATCCAGAACGGTTTAAAATTCTGCAGCAACATAAAAATGAGAACAAGTCAAGATTAGTTTGAGTAGGAGTAACACAAAAATGATAATGGGTCAAGATTTTACTTTTTGAAACTTTTGATTCTGAATTAACTAACATTAAATATCCAATTAGCAAAATTAAATATTTAAAATTAGACTAAAAGAGTTGGATATATTTAATCAATGAAAAATGGAGTCACAATATTAAAAAAATCCAAGAGCATTAGCTAGATAGTCTAACCCTAAATGTTCTAACAAGTCAGGAAACCTATATATGTAAAAAATTGAAGTTGTGTGCATATGAATTTTCTTTTGCTTCAACTAATAAGAACCTTCATCAACACTAAAAACTCTTGCGTGATAAAAAACTGACGATTATTAAATACCAGGCCATCATAGTAATTGTGTGCATTTGCAGCCCTATATGGCTTTCATTTCCAACCTTATAAGACTGCATAAAAATTTCATCTTACAGTTCCATACAACTGAATCTTCTAGCATTATACAATGTATAATAGCCCTTAATACAACCATGTTTACTTGTACCTTCAGCCTTATAGACAACATAACAACACCAGATTGTAGCCCTATACAACTATATTTTTACAGCATTATACAACCATGTAACAATTCTATTTTACAGCATTATATAGCCCTATACAATAGTATTTTTGCCCATATGAATCTTCAATTTGTATTCAATCTTAAATAGGTCGATATGGATTGTATTCAGTCTTAAGAAGATAAAAACAAAAATCAAACATAAAAGAAAACATGTCATGTGGGTTGAGAGTCACCCAACCAGTTCTGATCCATACTAAATATGACCCGTTTGATCTGCCATCAAATCCACCGGAGCCACTCTCTTGGAAGTTGACACACCACCAAATGGGTCAAACGCACATAACACATAGAACTCTAATTGTAACAAACACATACGGATTTCATATACGAGTTTTCTACACAAATTACCAGCTATAGTAGCCAACATATACGGATTACATTTCATAAATAGCTTGAAAATATGTAAAAAAAAACTCGCTCACCATAGTAGCAAACATTAACTAAACAAAACATAATCCATTGACACTAAAACTATTAATTGATTTCTACAATGAAAATTCAAGCTAGATTAATTTGAGACCTATTAAATATAGGTCTATACAAACAAAAAATTAAACATCAGCACTTGATTTTTGCATTATTCACTAAGAAAACATACCTCCAAGATCACACTTAAAACCCAATATTGTTAGTAGTTGCGGGTGATGGTTCCGAACCAGTCTCCATTTGTATCCTTGAAAGAGAACACAATATGTATTCCTGGTAGATTAGTGAATTTTACCATTTTAGAAAACATGGTAAGTACAACAATAGATTCTTAAAGTTAGACTGTAAAGTCAATGCAACATTAAATCACAATAGCAAATTCAAATGTATACATTAGTTTTAGAGAATAACAGATTGCAGATAGTTTTAGAGATTATACACAAGTCAAAATATAGCATTTTAAGTTTAATCAGATCAAAATGTAGTAAAAAAAAATAAAACTGGTCATGTTGTAGAAGTTTATAATGAAACGGGTCAAAGAATAATGATTTGAAGTGAAGTGGGTCAAATGGATCAGAATATAGTGATTTACCACCAACGAATCTAACCAGCAATCAATAAATCATAAGTAAAAACCCTAAAATTGGCACACAACTAACCTTACTCCATTTCAGGTGTCGCCATGACGCCATCTGAACCCATAACAACCGGTTCTTCACTTCTTCCCTCTGCAAACACAAACACAAACACTAATGAACAACATAATAGCTCATGTATACCTCACTCCCAACAAGGAAGACCTGCTTCCATAAGACCCACAAATCCAAAAAATCATATCATAATAACATTATACTACATTCTATTTCTGAACCTAATAATCTATTACAAGTAGATTGTTTCATTCATTCAACACTATTTTTGTTGTTTTATAAAGATAAGATGTTTGTTATAAGCATCATTTTCAGTGATATCAAAACTGATAAAAATATGTTGCAAATAGTGTTGGTGTTTAGCTTTTATGAATTGTTTACCATAACACACATCTTTCTTAGCAGCTGCAAGCCTACAACAACATTAAGATTTGATGAAACAACCTCATCAACAATATAATATTAAAATCTTACATTCTGAATTTTATATTCTATTCTACTAACCATAATCAATATACGATTTCAAATGTAACAAACTTTAGGGTGCAATATGGCTGAGAAAAGAGGGGAATCACCTAATTCTACGTACGCGAATAAATTTGGTTGTGAAGCAAATGTATGTGATATTCTCTTATTATGCAAGCATACCTAAATATTCACATTAATATCAATGAACCTGACAGAACTAAATCTGAAACATTCTATAGCTTCTGTAGCAAAAAAAGAATACATGAATTTGTATTAAAGCAACAAATAAGTTAAGGAATTAAATATCAAAGACCTAAAGGATAGATGAACTTATGGAAAAACTAACATTTTTCATAAACTTGCATATTTACTCATACATGTTAAATCACCATGTTTAATCTTCTGATTGAGCTTAGTGACAACAGCCAAATTAGTGAGAAATCTAACTCAAAACAGCCTTATAACATAACAAAAGCCGCAACGGCATTGTAATAGAACAAAAACAACATCAGACGTACGACTGGAGTATGATTTTTCAGACTTACCCTACCCCCAAGCCACATTCACGACCCAAATCATGTAGTCTTACGCCATGAAATGACACATTCACACGATGCAGATTTCATTAATCAATGTTTGAAACATCTGCTGCTGGTGTATTTAGAGCACACATTCACTTGATTAATCTAAGCTTAGTTATACTACTGATATTATGATGTCATGCTGTAACAATATCCCTAAACATCTACATTTTAACCCCATAAAATATGTAGACTTAAAGAGGTCAGTGCATATTGATTAATGTAACATGTTTATGTATGTACATAGTTCATCGAATTTAACCCCCCCCCCCCCCAATAAAATCACAAAAGATATTGATTAATGAAACCCGCTAGCGCTGCTGTTATTGTTGAGAGAGTGTTGCTATTGTTATGATGTGCAATTGTTTTAAACATACTATCATTTCCACACTTGCTTAAAACCTTTTAACCAGATTTCATTAATCAATTCCAAAGACACATTCACACACGCCACTTTAAGTTGTACCCCCCACCCCCACGCCACATTTAGGACAAAAACTATGTAGTCTACGTCATGAAGTGAATAGAAAATTTATAACTTGTGTACGCATGTACATAGCTCACTATGTTGACCAAAAACTGCAAAACACACACACACACATATCTCACACACACGGCCAGCCATGGCATAGTTCACTAACATCTAACACACATAAACTCAAAACATGCAGTCTACAAAAGGACAAATAGAAAACCAACCTGATTGTCTCAGTCGTTTGATTCAGTCACCTGAAACCCTTTGACTTGCCTTCGAAGTTGATATCTATACTTAATTTATAGGAATTCGAAAGCCGCCAATTTGGATTGTTAAATCAACAAATTTCAGTGACCAGTGATCAACATACCTTAGGATCAATATCCTCATCCAAGAACTCTAAAGCCAAATGTTTAATCATAACAATGAAAGCAAAAAAAAAACAAATCCATCAAAACATCATAACCTGGGAATCAAACACTTAAGCAAAACTCATTTTAAAGAAACTTAAGTATTTAATCATTAGCATCAAGAAAGTCAAGTAATGAGCATAGTTTGACTTTTTAAGATAAAAGAAACCATGTATTATTTTAAAACATCTTGAACTCATTAGAAAATAGTGATTGAATCTAAACCACAATCCTTAAAAACATAACTCGACTGCTCAAAATCATAACTTTAACATTTTCTTGATTCCCTTCTTTACATCCCTTTTTACATCCCTTCTAGCATAGAAAACCTAAACGAATCATATCTCAACTAATGTTAGCATGGTTTTGAAAACAAACCGTAACAAAATGGTTGAAGATTGATAGCAATTGTTTCTACCATACATATAATAACCAAACATATTATATTAAAAAAGTTTCATTAACATCACAATACAAAACAAAACAACACAACACAGCAAAAGACCACACAAAACAAAAAAAAACACAACACAACACAACACAACACCGCACAATACAGCACAAAACTGTTTGCAGCTGCTGTTGTTACGTTTAAATGAAACATGTAGATCAATGATCATCTTATGGCCAAAAACACACATTTTTGCCCAGAAAAGTTTCTTTTATGCAAAAAATCTGCTGCTGCTGTTTCAACACATCCATACACTCACAACACAACACAACACAACACATTCATACAGACACAAACATTCATACAACACAACACACAACACATTCATAAAAATGTGTTTGTTATTAGTATTCAATAATCTGAATATTAGATTGACCAACTTTGGTGTTAGAATTAGAATATTAGATAGACCATTAACCTGTAGAATCCAAACACACAGAAACTTCAGCGGCAAATAAAAAATGAATTCACCAAACTGCACTTTTTTTAACGAATCTGCACATTAAGAAACAAAGGTAGTATAAATCTCATTGTGATCATAGTGAGTTAACATATTAGTAAACTTTTTTGTTTAAAACTTTAGCAACATAAGCTTACACAGTTGATTAAAGAGTAATAACCTATTGTAAACCATAAAAAGACACTACCGTGCTTCCATAAGCATACACAGTTGATTAAAGAGTTAACAACTAAACAACACAATTGAGACTTACCTCAAAAACTTAAAATCAAGCTTTGCGTTATCCAAAAATCCTTAGCCTCTCCTTCATTACCTGAGACCAAATGAAAAATGTATACCAAACATATTAACTGAGACCACCACATCATGAACATCATAAATCGTGTCGGATCTTACCTTGGATGTCAAAGCAATGGTGTATAGTTTCCTTCTGCTACCGCTAGACACCGCTAGGATGGCTAACCACTGCTAGCCACCCCTAATCAAGGCTGTTGTTGCTGCTGCTTGTTTGATGAGCGATGAAGAAGTAGGCGAAGAATAAGCGTCTCTCTTGTTTGATGACCGAAGAAGTAGGCGGATATGTAATTTAGGGTTTGAAAGCAGGGGCGGGGAGATTGAACCCTAGATGGAATTGAAAACCTTGTGTAAATTACGATATTGCCATTAATGTTGAAAGTTTAAGGAAATTGTTAAATGACTATTTTTGCCCATCTAATTTGCTTATTAATGTAGTATAGATGTAGGACGCCTTACAGCTCCTAAGAACACCTTACACCACCGTACGAAACATTAAAACTCCTTAATAAACCTAATGAATTTGTCTGAGTCCTTTGAACATCGTACGACAACTTAGGACATCTTAAGACTCTTTATGCCACATTAACAAATCGAAAAGAACGTTAGTATAATGTAGGACGCCTTACAGCTCCTAAGAACACCTTACACCACCGTACGAAACATTAAAACTCCATAATAAACCTAATGAATTCGTCCGAGTCCTTTGAACATCGTACGACAACTTAGGACATCTTGCGACTCTTTATGCCACATTAGAAACTTGAAATGAACATTAGTATAATGTAGTACGCCTTACAGCTGCTAAGAACACCTTACAGCACCGTACAAAACGTTAAAACTCCATAATAAACCTAATGAATTCGTCCGAGTCCTTTGAACATCGTACAACAACTTAGGACGTCTTAAGACTCTTTATGCCACATTAACAAATCGAAAAGAGCGTTAGTATGATGTAGGACGCCTTACAGCTCCTAAGAACACCTTACACCACCGTACGAAACATTAAAACTCCATAATAAACCTAATGAATTCGTCCGAGTCCTTTGAACATCGTACGACAACTCAGGAGATGTTACAGCTCAGTATACAGCATTAGCAACATGAAAAGCACGTTAGAATAATTTAGGACGCGTTACAACTCCTAAGAACACCTTACATCACCGTACACAACTTCAAAACTCCATAATAAACCTAATTAATTCGTACGAGTCCTCTGAACATCGTACGACAACTTAGGACATCTTACGACTCTTTATGCCACATCAGCAACTCGAAAAGAACATTATTATAATGTAGGACGCCTTACAGCTCCTAAGAACACCTTACACCACCGTACGAAATATTAAAACTCCTTAATAAACCTAATGAATTTGTCTGAGTCCTTTGAACATCGTACGACAACTTAGGACATCTTAAGACTCTTTATGCCACATTAATAAATCGAAAAGAACGTTAGTATAATGTAGGACGCCTTACAGCTCCTAAGAACACCTTACACCACCGTACGAAACATTAAAACTCCATAATAAACCTAATGAATTCGTCCGAGTCCTTTGAACATCGTACGACAACTTAGGACATCTTACGACTCTTTATGCCACATTAGAAACTCGAAATGAACATTGGTATAATGTAGTACGCCTTACAGCTGCTAATAACACGTTACACCACCGTACGAAACGTTAAAACTCCATAATAAACCTAATGAATTCGTCCGAGTCCTTTGAACATCGTACGACAACTTAGGACGTCTTAAGACTCTTTATGCCACATTAACAAATCGAACAGAACGTTAGTATGATGTAGGACGCCTTACAGCTCCTAAGAACACCTTACACCACCGTACGAAACATTAAAACTCCATAATAAACCTAATGAATTCGTCCGAGTCCTTTGAACATCGTACGACAACTCAGGAGATGTTACAGCTCAGTATACAGCATTAGCAACATGAAAAGCACGTTAGAATAATTTAGGACGCGTTACAACTCCTAAGAACACCTTACATCACCGTACACAACTTCAAAACTCCATAATAAACCTAATTAATTCGTACGAGTCCTCTGAACATCGTACGACAACTTAGGACATCTTACGACTCTTTATGCCACATCAGCAACTCGAAAAGAACATTATTATAATGTAGGACGCCTTACAGCTCCTAAGAACACCTTACACCACCGTACGAAATATTAAAACTCCTTAATAAACCTAATGAATTTGTCTGAGTCCTTTGAACATCGTACGACAACTTAGGACATCTTAAGACTCTTTATGCCACATTAATAAATCGAAAAGAACGTTAGTATAATGTAGGACGCCTTACAGCTCCTAAGAACACCTTACACCACCGTACGAAACATTAAAACTCCATAATAAACCTAATGAATTCGTCCGAGTCCTTTGAACATCGTACGACAACTTAGGACATCTTACGACTCTTTATGCCACATTAGAAACTCGAAATGAACATTGGTATAATGTAGTACGCCTTACAGCTGCTAATAACACCTTACACCACCGTACGAAACGTTAAAACTCCATAATAAACCTAATGAATTCGTCCGAGTCCTTTGAACATCGTACGACAACTTAGGACGTCTTAAGACTCTTTATGCCACATTAACAAATCGAACAGAACGTTAGTATGATGTAGGACGCCTTACAGCTCCTAAGAACACCTTACACCACCGTACGAAACATTAAAACTCCATAATAAACCTAATGAATTCGTCCGAGTCCTTTGAACATCGTACGACAACTCAGGAGATGTTACAGCTCAGTATACAGCATTAGCAACATGAAAAGCACGTTAGAATAATTTAGGACGCGTTACAACTCCTAAGAACACCTTACATCACCGTACACAACTTCAAAACTCCATAATAAACCTAATTAATTCGTACGAGTCCTCTGAACATCGTACGACAACTTAGGACATCTTACGACTCTTTATGCCACATCAGCAACTCGAAAAGAACATTATTATAATGTAGGACGCCTTACAGCTCCTAAGAACACCTTACACCACCGTACGAAATATTAAAACTCCTTAATAAACCTAATGAATTTGTCTGAGTCCTTTGAACATCGTACGACAACTTAGGACATCTTAAGACTCTTTATGCCACATTAATAAATCGAAAAGAACGTTAGTATAATGTAGGACGCCTTACAGCTCCTAAGAACACCTTACACCACCGTACGAAACATTAAAACTCCATAATAAACCTAATGAATTCGTCCGAGTCCTTTGAACATCGTACGACAACTTAGGACATCTTACGACTCTTTATGCCACATTAGAAACTCGAAATGAACATTGGTATAATGTAGTACGCCTTACAGCTGCTAATAACACCTTACACCACCGTACGAAACGTTAAAACTCCATAATAAACCTAATGAATTCGTCCGAGTCCTTTGAACATCGTACGACAACTTAGGACGTCTTAAGACTCTTTATGCCACATTAACAAATCGAACAGAACGTTAGTATGATGTAGGACGCCTTACAGCTCCTAAGAACACCTTACACCACCGTACGAAATATTAAAACTCCTTAATAAACCTAATGAATTTGTCTGAGTCCTTTGAACATCGTACGACAACTTAGGACATCTTAAGACTCTTTATGCCACATTAATAAATCGAAAAGAACGTTAGTATAATGTAGGACGCCTTACAGCTCCTAAGAACACCTTACACCACCGTACGAAACATTAAAACTCCATAATAAACCTAATGAATTCGTCCGAGTCCTTTGAACATCGTACGACAACTTAGGACATCTTACGACTCTTTATGCCACATTAGAAACTCGAAATGAACATTGGTATAATGTAGTACGCCTTACAGCTGCTAATAACACCTTACACCACCGTACGAAACGTTAAAACTCCATAATAAACCTAATGAATTCGTCCGAGTCCTTTGAACATCGTACGACAACTTAGGACGTCTTAAGACTCTTTATGCCACATTAACAAATCGAACAGAACGTTAGTATGATGTAGGACGCCTTACAGCTCCTAAGAACACCTTACACCACCGTACGAAACATTAAAACTCCATAATAAACCTAATGAATTCGTCCGAGTCCTTTGAACATCGTACGACAACTCAGGAGATGTTACAGCTCAGTATACAGCATTAGCAACATGAAAAGCACGTTAGAATAATTTAGGACGCGTTACAACTCCTAAGAACACCTTACATCACCGTACACAACTTCAAAACTCCATAATAAACCTAATTAATTCGTACGAGTCCTCTGAACATCGTACGACAACTTAGGACATCTTACGACTCTTTATGCCACATCAGCAACTCGAAAAGAACATTATTATAATGTAGGACGCCTTACAGCTCCTAAGAACACCTTACACCACCGTACGAAATATTAAAACTCCTTAATAAACCTAATGAATTTGTCTGAGTCCTTTGAACATCGTACGACAACTTAGGACATCTTAAGACTCTTTATGCCACATTAATAAATCGAAAAGAACGTTAGTATAATGTAGGACGCCTTACAGCTCCTAAGAACACCTTACACCACCGTACGAAACATTAAAACTCCATAATAAACCTAATGAATTCGTCCGAGTCCTTTGAACATCGTACGACAACTTAGGACATCTTACGACTCTTTATGCCACATTAGAAACTCGAAATGAACATTAGTATAATGTAGTACGCCTTACAGCTGCTAATAACACCTTACACCACCGTACGAAACGTTAAAACTCCATAATAAACCTAATGAATTCGTCCGAGTCCTTTGAACATCGTACGACAACTTAGGACGTCTTAAGACTCTTTATGCCACATTAACAAATCGAAAAGAGCGTTAGTATGATGTAGGACGCCTTACAGCTCCTAAGAACACCTTACACCACCGTACGAAACATTAAAACTCCATAATAAACCTAATGAATTCGTCCGAGTCCTTTGAACATCGTACGACAACTCAGGAGATGTTACAGCTCAGTATACAGCATTAGCAACATGAAAAGCACGTTAGAATAATTTAGGACGCGTTACAACTCCTAAGAACACCTTACATCACCGTACACAACTTCAAAACTCCATAATAAACCTAATTAATTCGTACGAGTCCTCTGAACATCGTACGACAACTTAGGACATCTTACGACTCTTTATGCCACATCAGCAACTCGAAAAGAACATTATTATAATGTAGGACGCCTTACAGCTCCTAAGAACACCTTACACCACCGTACGAAATATTAAAACTCCTTAATAAACCTAATGAATTTGTCTGAGTCCTTTGAACATCGTACGACAACTTAGGACATCTTAAGACTCTTTATGCCACATTAATAAATCGAAAAGAACGTTAGTATAATGTAGGACGCCTTACAGCTCCTAAGAACACCTTACACCACCGTACGAAACATTAAAACTCCATAATAAACCTAATGAATTCGTCCGAGTCCTTTGAACATCGTACGACAACTTAGGACATCTTACGACTCTTTATGCCACATTAGAAACTCGAAATGAACATTGGTATAATGTAGTACGCCTTACAGCTGCTAATAACACCTTACACCACCGTACGAAACGTTAAAACTCCATAATAAACCTAATGAATTCGTCCGAGTCCTTTGAACATCGTACGATAACTTAGGACGTCTTAAGACTCTTTATGCCACATTAACAAATCGAACAGAACGTTAGTATGATGTAGGACGCCTTACAGCTCCTAAGAACACCTTACACCACCGTACGAAACATTAAAACTCCATAATAAACCTAATGAATTCGTCCGAGTCCTTTGAACATCGTACGACAACTCAGGAGATGTTACAGCTCAGTATACAGCATTAGCAACATGAAAAGCACGTTAGAATAATTTAGGACGCGTTACAACTCCTAAGAACACCTTACATCACCGTACACAACTTCAAAACTCCATAATAAACCTAATTAATTCGTACGAGTCCTCTGAACATCGTACGACAACTTAGGACATCTTACGACTCTTTATGCCACATCAGCAACTCGAAAAGAACATTATTATAATGTAGGACGCCTTACAGCTCCTAAGAACACCTTACACCACCGTACGAAATATTAAAACTCCTTAATAAACCTAATGAATTTGTCTGAGTCCTTTGAACATCGTACGACAACTTAGGACATCTTAAGACTCTTTATGCCACATTAATAAATCGAAAAGAACGTTAGTATAATGTAGGACGCCTTACAGCTCCTAAGAACACCTTACACCACCGTACGAAACATTAAAACTCCATAATAAACCTAATGAATTCGTCCGAGTCCTTTGAACATCGTACGACAACTTAGGACATCTTACGACTCTTTATGCCACATTAGAAACTTGAAATGAACATTAGTATAATGTAGTACGCCTTACAGCTGCTAAGAACACCTTACACCACCGTACGAAACGTTAAAACTCCATAATCAACCTAATGAATTCGTCCGAGTCCTTTGAACATCGTACGACAACTTAGGACGTCTTAAGACTCTTTATGCCACATTAACATATCGAAAAGAACGTTAGTATGATGTAGGACGCCTTACAGCTCCTAAGAACACCTTACACCACCGTACGAAACATTAAAACTCCAAAATAAACCTAATGAATTCGTCCGAGTCCTTTGAACATCGTACGACAACTCAGGAGATGTTACAGCTCAGTATACAGCATTAGCAACATGAAAAGCACGTTAGAATAATTTAGGACGCGTTACAACTCCTAAGACCACCTTACATCACCGTACACAACTTCAAAACTCCATAATAAACCTAATTAATTCGTACGAGTCCTCTGAACATCGTACGACAACTTAGGACATCTTCCGACTCTTTATGCCACATCAGCAACTCGAAAAGAACATTATTATAATGTAGGAAGCCTTACAGCTCCTAAGAACACCTTACACCATCGTACGAAACATTAAAACTCCTTAATAAACCTAATGAATTTGTCTGAGTCCTTTGAACATCGTACGACAACTTAGGACATCTTAAGACTCTTTATGCCACATTAATGAATCGAAAAGAACGTTAGTATAATGTAGGACGCCTTACAGCTCCTAAGAACACCTTACACCACCGTACGAAACATTAAAACTCCATAAAAAACCTAATGAGTTCGTCCGAGTCCTTTGAACATCGTACGACAACTTAGGACATCTTACGACTCTTTATGCCACATTAGAAACTCGAAATGAACATTAGTATAATGTAGTACGCTTTACAGCTGCTAAGAACACCTTACACCACCGTACGAAACGTTAAAACTACATAATAAAGCTAATGAATTCGTCCGAGTCCTTTGAACATCGTACGACAACTTAGGACATCTTAAGACTCTTTATGCCACATTAATAAATCGAAAAGAACGTTAGTATAATGTAGGACGCCTTACAGCTCCTAAGAACACCTTACACCACCGTACGAAACATTAAAACTCCATAATAAACCTAATGAATTCGTCCGAGTCCTTTGAACATCGTACGACAACTTAGGACATCTTACGACTCTTTATGCCACATTAGAAACTTGAAATGAACATTAGTATAATGTAGTACGCCTTACAGCTGCTAAGAACACCTTACACCACCGTACGAAACGTTAAAACTCCATAATCAACCTAATGAATTCGTCCGAGTCCTTTGAACATCGTACGACAACTTAGGACGTCTTAAGACTCTTTATGCCACATTAACATATCGAAAAGAACGTTAGTATGATGTAGGACGCCTTACAGCTCCTAAGAACACCTTACACCACCGTACGAAACATTAAAACTCCAAAATAAACCTAATGAATTCGTCCGAGTCCTTTGAACATCGTACGACAACTCAGGAGATGTTACAGCTCAGTATACAGCATTAGCAACATGAAAAGCACGTTAGAATAATTTAGGACGCGTTACAACTCCTAAGACCACCTTACATCACCGTACACAACTTCAAAACTCCATAATAAACCTAATTAATTCGTACGAGTCCTCTGAACATCGTACGACAACTTAGGACATCTTCCGACTCTTTATGCCACATCAGCAACTCGAAAAGAACATTATTATAATGTAGGACGCCTTACAGCTCCTAAGAACACCTTACACCATCGTACGAAACATTAAAACTCCTTAATAAACCTAATGAATTTGTCTGAGTCCTTTGAACATCGTACGACAACTTAGGACATCTTAAGACTCTTTATGCCACATTAATGAATCGAAAAGAACGTTAGTATAATGTAGGACGCCTTACAGCTCCTAAGAACACCTTACACCACCGTACGAAACATTAAAACTCCATAAAAAACCTAATGAGTTCGTCCGAGTCCTTTGAACATCGTACGACAACTTAGGACATCTTACGACTCTTTATGCCACATTAGAAACTCGAAATGAACATTAGTATAATGTAGTACGCTTTACAGCTGCTAAGAACACCTTACACCACCGTACGAAACGTTAAAACTCCATAATAAACCTAATGAATTCGTCCGAGTCCTTTGAACATCGTACGACAACTTAGGACATCTTAAGACTCTTTATGCCACATTAACAAATCGAAAAGAACGTTAGTATGATGTAGGACGCCTTACAGCTCCTAAGAACACCTTACACCACCGTACGAAACATTAAAACTGCATAATAAACCTAATGAATTCGTCCGAGTCCTTTGAACATCGTACGACAACTCAGGAGATGTTAGAGCTCAGTATACAGCTTTAGCAACATGAAAAGCACGTTAGAATAATTTAGGACGCGTTACAACTCCTAAGAACACCTTACATCACCGTACACAACTTCAAAACTCCATAATAAACCTAATTAATTCGTACGAGTCCTCTGAACATCGTACGACAACTTAGGAAATCTTACGACTCTTTATGCCACATTAGCAACATGAAAAGCACATTAGAATAATGTAGGACGCGTTACAACTCCTAAGAACACCTTACATCACCGTACAAAACTTTAAATCTCCATAATAAACGTAATTAATTCGTACGAGTCCTTTGAACATCGTACGACAACTTAGGACATCTTAAGACTCTTTATGCCACATTAATGAATCGAAAAGAACGTTAGTATAATGTAGGACGCCTTACAGCTCCTAAGAACACCTTACACCACCGTACGAAACATTAAAACTCCATAAAAAACCTAATGAGTTCGTCCGAGTCCTTTGAACATCGTACGACAACTTAGGACATCTTACGACTCTTTATGCCACATTAGAAACTCGAAATGAACATTAGTATAATGTAGTACGCTTTACAGCTGCTAAGAACACCTTACACCACCGTACGAAACGTTAAAACTCCATAATAAAGCTAATGAATTCGTCCGAGTCCTTTGAACATCGTACGACAACTTAGGACATCTTAAGACTCTTTATGCCACATTAATAAATCGAAAAGAACGTTAGTATAATGTAGGACGCCTTACAGCTCCTAAGAACACCTTACACCACCGTACGAAACATTAAAACTCCATAATAAACCTAATGAATTCGTCCGAGTCCTTTGAACATCGTACGACAACTTAGGACATCTTACGACTCTTTATGCCACATTAGAAACTTGAAATGAACATTAGTATAATGTAGTACGCCTTACAGCTGCTAAGAACACCTTACACCACCGTACGAAACGTTAAAACTCCATAATCAACCTAATGAATTCGTCCGAGTCCTTTGAACATCGTACGACAACTTAGGACGTCTTAAGACTCTTTATGCCACATTAACAAATCGAAAAGAACGTTAGTATGATGTAGGACGCCTTACAGCTCCTAAGAACACCTTACACCACCGTACGAAACATTAAAACTCCAAAATAAACCTAATGAATTCGTCCGAGTCCTTTGAACATCGTACGACAACTCAGGAGATGTTACAGCTCAGTATACAGCATTAGCAACATGAAAAGCACGTTAGAATAATTTAGGACGCGTTACAACTCCTAAGACCACCTTACATCACCGTACACAACTTCAAAACTCCATAATAAACCTAATTAATTCGTACGAGTCCTCTGAACATCGTACGACAACTTAGGACATCTTCCGACTCTTTATGCCACATCAGCAACTCGAAAAGAACATTATTATAATATAGGACGCCTTACAGCTCCTAAGAACACCTTACACCATCGTACGAAACATTAAAACTCCTTAATAAACCTAATGAATTTGTCTGAGTCCTTTGAACATCGTACGACAACTTAGGACATCTTAAGACTCTTTATGCCACATTAATGAATCGAAAAGAACGTTAGTATAATGTAGGACGCCTTACAACTCCTAAGAACACCTTACACCACCGTACGAAACATTAAAACTCCATAAAAAACCTAATGAGTTCGTCCGAGTCCTTTGAACATCGTACGACAACTTAGGACATCTTACGACTCTTTATGCCACATTAGAAACTCGAAATGAACATTAGTATAATGTAGTACGCTTTACAGCTGCTAAGAACACCTTACACCACCGTACGAAACGTTAAAACTCCATAATAAAGCTAATGAATTCGTCCGAGTCCTTTGAACATCGTACGACAACTTAGGACATCTTAAGAATCTTTATGCCACATTAATAAATCGAAAAGAACGTTAGTATAATGTAGGACGCCTTACAGCTCCTAAGAACACCTTACACCACCGTACGAAACATTAAAACTCCATAATAAACCTAATGAATTCGTCCGAGTCCTTTGAACATCGTACGACAACTTAGGACATCTTACGACTCTTTATGCCACATTAGAAACTTGAAATGAACATTAGTATAATGTAGTACGCCTTACAGCTGCTAAGAACACCTTACACCACCGTACGAAACGTTAAAACTCCATAATCAACCTAATGAATTCGTCCGAGTCCTTTGAACATCGTACGACAACTTAGGACGTCTTAAGACTCTTTATGCCACATTAACAAATCGAAAAGAACGTTAGTATGATGTAGGACGCCTTACAGCTCCTAAGAACACCTTACACCACCGTACGAAACATTAAAACTCCAAAATAAACCTAATGAATTCGTCCGAGTCCTTTGAACATCGTACGACAACTCAGGAGATGTTACAGCTCAGTATACAGTGTTAGCAACATGAAAAGCACGTTAGAATAATTTAGGACGCGTTACAACTCCTAAGACCACCTTACATCACCGTACACAACTTCAAAACTCCATAATAAACCTAATTAATTCGTACGAGTCCTCTGAACATCGTACGACAACTTAGGACATCTTCCGACTCTTTATGCCACATCAGCAACTCGAAAAGAACATTATTATAATGTAGGACGCCTTACAGCTCCTAAGAACACCTTACACCATCGTACGAAACATTAAAACTCCTTAATAAACCTAATGAATTTGTCTGAGTCCTTTGAACATCGTACGACAACTTAGGACATCTTAAGACTCTTTATGCCACATTAATGAATCGAAAAGAACGTTAGTATAATGTAGGACGCCTTACAGCTCCTAAGAACACCTTACACCACCGTACGAAACATTAAAACTCCATAAAAAACCTAATGAGTTCGTCCGAGTCCTTTGAACATCGTACGACAACTTAGGACATCTTACGACTCTTTATGCCACATTAGAAACTCGAAATGAACATTAGTATAATGTAGTACGCTTTACAGCTGTTAAGAACACCTTACACCAACGTACGAAACGTTAAAACTCCATAATAAACCTAATGAATTCGTCCGAGTCCTTTGAACATCGTACGACAACTTAGGACATCTTAAGACTCTTTATGCCACATTAACAAATCGAAAAGAACGTTAGTATGATGTAGGACGCCTTACAGCTCCTAAGAACACCTTACACCACCGTACGAAACATTAAAACTGCATAATAAACCTAATGAATTCGTCCGAGTCCTTTGAACATCGTACGACAACTCAGGAGATGTTACAGCTTAGCATACAGCTTTAGCAACATGAAAAGCACGTTAGAATAATTTAGGACGCGTTACAACTCCTAAGAACACCTTACATCACCGTACACAACTTCAAAACTCCATAATAAACCTAATTAATTCGTACGAGTCCTTTGAACATCGTACGACAACTTAGGAAATCTTACGACTCTTTATGCCACATTAGCAACATGAAAAGCACATTAGAATAATGTAGGACGCGTTACAACTCCTAAGAACACCTTACATCACCGTACAAAACTTTAAAACTCCATAATAAACGTAATTAATTCGTACGAGTCCTTTGAACATCGTACGACAACTTAGGACATCTTACGACTCTTTATGCCACATCAGCAACTCGAAAAGAACATTAGTATAATGTAGGACGCCTTACAGCTCCTAAGAACACCTTACACCACCGTACGAAACATTAAAACTCCATAATAAACCTAATGAATTCGTCCGAGTCCTTTGAACATCGTACGACAACTCAGGAGATGTTACAGCTCAGTATACAGCATTAGCAACATGAAAAGCATGTTAGAATAATTTAGGACGCGTTACAACTCCTAAGAACACCTTACATCACCGTACACAACTTCAAAACTCCATAATAAACCTAATTAATTCGTACGAGTCCTCTGAACATCGTACGAAAACTTAGGACATCTTACGACTCTTTATGCCACATCAGCAACTCGAAAAGAACATTATTATAATGTAGGACGCCTTACAGCTCCTAAGAACACCTTACACCACCGTACGAAATATTAAAACTCCTTAATAAGCCTAATGAATTTGTCTGAGTCCTTTGAACATCGTACGACAACTTAGGACATCTTAAGACTCTTTATGCCACATTAATAAATCGAAAAGAACGTTAGTATAATGTAGGACGCCTTACAGCTCCTAAGAACACCTTACACCACCGTACGAAACATTAAAACTCCATAATAAACCTAATGAATTCGTCCGAGTCCTTTGAACATCGTACGACAACTTAGGACATCTTACGACTCTTTATGCCACATTAGAAACTCGAAATGAACATTAGTATAATGTAGTACGCTTTACAGCTGCTACGAACACCTTACACCACCGTACGAAACGTTAAAACTCCATAACAAACCTAATGAATTCGTCTGAGTCCTTTGAACATCGTACGACAACTTAGGACATCTTAAGACTCTTTATGCCACATTAACAAATCGAAAAGAATGTTAGTATGATGTAGGACGCCTTACAGCTCCTAAGAACACCTTACACCACCGTACGAAACATTAAAACTGCATAATAAACCTAATGAATTCGTCCGACTCCTTTGAACATCGTACGACAACTCAGGAGATGTTACAGCTCAGTATACAGCTTTAGCAACATGAAAAGCACGTTAGAATAATTTAGGACGCGTTACAACTCCTAAGAACACCTTACATCACCGTACACAACTTCAAAACTCCATAATAAACCTAATTAATTCGTACGAGTCCTCTGAACATCGTACGACAACTTAGGAAATCTTACGACTCTTTATGCCACATTAGCAACATGAAAAGCACATTAGAATAATGTAGGACGCGTTACAACTCCTAAGAACACCTTACATCACCGTACAAAACTTTAAAACTCCATAATAAACGTAATTAATTCGTACGAGTCCTTTGAACATCGTACGACAACTTAGGACATCTTACGACTCTTTATGCCACATCAGCAACTCGAAAAGAACATTAGTATAATGTAGGACGCCTTACAGCTCCTAAGAACACCTTACACCACCGTACGAAACATTAAAACTCCATAATAAACCTAATGAATTCGTCCGAGTCCTTTGAACATCGTACGACAACTCAGGAGATGTTACAGCTCAGTATACAGCATTAGCAACATGAAAAGCACGTTAGAATAATTTAGGACGCGTTACAACTCCTAAGAACACCTTACATCACCGTACACAACTTCAAAACTCCATAATAAACCTAATTAATTCGTACGAGTCCTCTGAACATCGTACAACAACTTAGGACATCTTACGACTCTTTATGCCACATCAGCAACTCGAAAAGAACATTATTATAATGTAGGACGCCTTACAGCTCCTAAGAACACCTTACACCACCGTACGAAACATTAAAATTCCTTAATAAACCTAATGAATTTGTCCGAGTCCTTTGAACTTCGTACGACAACTTAGGACATCTTAAGACTCTTTATGCCACATTAATAAATCGAAAAGAACGTTATTATAATGTAGGACGCCTTACAGCTCCTAAGAACACCTTACACCACCGTACGAAACATTAAAACTCCATAATAAACCTAATGAATTCGTCCGAGTCCTTTGAACATCGTACGACAACTCAGGAGATGTTACAGCTCAGTATACAGCATTAGCAACATGAAAAGCACGTTAGAATAATTTAGGACGCGTTACAACTCCTAAGAACACCTAACATCACCGTACACAACTTCAAAACTCCATAATAAACCTAATTAATTCGTACGAGTCCTCTGAACATCGTACGACAACTTAGGACATCTTACGACTCTTTATGCCACTTTAGCAACATGAAAAGCACATTAGAATAATGTAGGACGGGGTACAACTCCAAAGAACACCTTACATCACCGTACAAAACTTTAAAACTCCATAATAAACGTAATTAATTCGTACGAGTCCTTTGAACATCGTACGACAACTTAGGACATCTTAAGACTCTTTATGCCACATTAACAAATCGAAAAGAACGTTAGTATGATGTAGGACGCCTTACAGCTCCTAAGAACACCTTACACCACCGTACGAAACATTAAAACTCCATAATAAACCTAATGAATTCGTCCGAGTCCTTTGAACATCGTACGACAACTTAGGACATCTGACGACTCTTTATGCCACATTAGAAACTCGAAATGAACATTAGTATAATGTAGTACGCCTTACAGCTGCTAAGAACACCTTACACCACCGTACGAAACGTTAAAACTCCATAATAAACCTAATGAATTCGTCCAAGTCCTTTGAACATCGTACGACAACTTAGGACATCTTAAGACTCTTTATGCCACATTAACAAATCGAAAAGAACGTTAGTATGATGTAGGACGCCTTACAGCTCCTAAGAACACCTTACACCACCGTACGAAACGTTAAAACTCCATAATAAACCTAATGAATTCGTCCGAGTCCTTTGAACATCGTACGACAACTTAGGACATCTTAAGACTCTTTATGCCACATTAACAAATCGAAAAGAACGTTAGTATGATGTAGGACGCCTTACAGCTCCTAAGAACACCTTACACCACCGTACGAAATATTAAAACTACATAATAAACCTAATGAATTCGTCCGAGTCCTTTGAACATCGTACGACAACTCAGGAGATGTTACAGCTCAGTATACAGCATTAGCAACATGAAAAGCACGTTAGAATAATTTAGGACGCGTTACAACTCCTAAGAACACATTACATCACCGTACACAACTTCAAAACTCCATAATAAACCTAATTAATTCGTACGAGTCCTCTGAACATCGTACGACAACTTAGGACATCTTACGACTCTTTATGCCACATCAGCAACTCGAAAAGAACATTATTATAATCTAGGACGCCTTACAGCTCCTAAGAACACCTTACACCACCGTACGAAACATTAAAACTCCTTAATAAACCTAATGAATTTGTCTGAGTCCTTTGAACATCGTACGACAACTTAGGACATCTTAAGACTCTTTATGCCACATTAATAAATCGAAAAGAACGTTATTATAATGTAGGACGCCTTACAGCTCCTAAGAACACCTTACACCAGCGTACGAAACATTAAAACTCCATAATAAACCTAATGAATTCGTCCGAGTCCTTTGAACATCGTACGAAAACTTAGGACATCTGACGACTCTTTATGCCACATTAGAAACTCGAAATGAACATTAGTATAATGTAGTACGCCTTACAGCTGCTAAGAACACCTTACACCACCGTACGAAACGTTAAAACTCCATAATAAACCTAATGAATTCGTCCGAGTCCTTTGAACATCGTACGACAACTTAGGACATCTTAAGACTCTTTATGCCTCATTAACAAATCGAAAAGAACGTTAGTATGATGTAGGACGCCTTACAGCTCCTAAGAACACCTTACACCACCGTACGAAACATTAAAACTCCATAATAAACCTAATGAATTCGTCCGAGTCCTTTGAACATCGTACGACAACTCAGGATATGTTACAGCTCAGTATACAGCATTAGCAACATGAAAAGCACGTTAGAATAATTTAGGACGCGTTACAACTCCTAAGAACACCTTACATCACCGTACACAACTTCAAAACTCCATAATAAACCTAATTAATTCGTACGAGTCCTCTGAACATCGTACGACAACTTAGGAAATCTTACGACTCTTTATGCCACTTTAGCAACATGAAAAGCACATTAGAATAATGTAGGACGGGGTACAACTCCAAAGAACACCTTACATCACCGTACAAAACTTTAAAACTCCATAATAAACGTAATTAATTCGTACGAGTCCTTTGAACATCGTACGACAACTTAGGACATCTTAAGACTCTTTATGCCACATTAACAAATCGAAAAGAACGTTAGTATGATGTAGGACGCCTTACAGCTCCTAAGAACACCTTACACCACCGTACGAAACATTAAAACTCCATAATAAACCTAATGAATTCCTCCGAGTCCTTTGAACATCGTACGACAACTTAGGACATCTGACGACTCTTTATGCCACATTAGAAACTCGAAATGAACATTAGTATAATGTAGTACGCCTTACAGCTGCTAAGAACACCTTACACCACCGTACGAAACGTTAAAACTCCATAATAAACCTAATGAATTCGTCCAAGTCCTTTGAACATCGTACGACAACTTAGGACATCTTAAGACTCTTTATGCCACATTAACAAATCGAAAAGAACGTTAGTATGATGTAGGACGCCTTACAGCTCCTAAGAACACCTTACACCACCGTACGAAACGTTAAAACTCCATAATAAACCTAATGAATTCGTCCGAGTCCTTTGAACATCGTACGACAACTTAGGACATCTTAAGACTCTTTATGCCACATTAACAAATCGAAAAGAACGTTAGTATGATGTAGGACGCCTTACAGCTCCTAAGAACACCTTACACCACCGTACGAAATATTAAAACTACATAATAAACCTAATGAATTCGTCCGAGTCCTTTGAACATCGTACGACAACTCAGGAGATGTTACAGCTCAGTATACAGCATTAGCAACATGAAAAGCACGTTAGAATAATTTAGGACGCGTTACAACTCCTAAGAACACATTACATCACCGTACACAACTTCAAAACTCCATAATAAACCTAATTAATTCGTACGAGTCCTCTGAACATCGTACGACAACTTAGGACATCTTACGACTCTTTATGCCACATCAGCAACTCGAAAAGAACATTATTATAATCTAGGACGCCTTACAGCTCCTAAGAACACCTTACACCACCGTACGAAACATTAAAACTCCTTAATAAACCTAATGAATTTGTCTGAGTCCTTTGAACATCGTACGACAACTTAGGACATCTTAAGACTCTTTATGCCACATTAATAAATCGAAAAGAACGTTATTATAATGTAGGACGCCTTACAGCTCCTAAGAACACCTTACACCAGCGTACGAAACATTAAAACTCCATAATAAACCTAATGAATTCGTCCGAGTCCTTTGAACATCGTACGAAAACTTAGGACATCTGACGACTCTTTATGCCACATTAGAAACTCGAAATGAACATTAGTATAATGTAGTACGCCTTACAGCTGCTAAGAACACCTTACACCACCGTACGAAACGTTAAAACTCCATAATAAACCTAATGAATTCGTCCGAGTCCTTTGAACATCGTACGACAACTTAGGACATCTTAAGACTCTTTATGCCTCATTAACAAATCGAAAAGAACGTTAGTATGATGTAGGACGCCTTACAGCTCCTAAGAACACCTTACACCACCGTACGAAACATTAAAACTCCATAATAAACCTAATGAATTCGTCCGAGTCCTTTGAACATCGTACGACAACTCAGGAGATGTTACAGCTCAGTATACAGCATTAGCAACATGAAAAGCACGTTAGAATAATTTAGGACGCGTTACAACTCCTAAGAACACCTTACATCACCGTACACAACTTCAAAACTCCATAATAAACCTAATTAATTCGTACGAGTCCTCTGAACATCGTACGACAACTTAGGAAATCTTACGACTCTTTATGCCACTTTAGCAACATGAAAAGCACATTAGAATAATGTAGGACGGGGTACAACTCCAAAGAACACCTTACATCACCGTACAAAACTTTAAAACTCCATAATAAACGTAATTAATTCGTACGAGTCCTTTGAACATCGTACGACAACTTAGGACATCTTAAGACTCTTTATGCCACATTAACAAATCGAAAAGAACGTTAGTATGATGTAGGACGCCTTACAGCTCCTAAGAACACCTTACACCACCGTACGAAACATTAAAACTCCATAATAAACCTAATGAATTCGTCCGAGTCCTTTGAACATCGTACGACAACTTAGGACATCTGACGACTCTTTATGCCACATTAGAAACTCGAAATGAACATTAGTATAATGTAGTACGCCTTACAGCTGCTAAGAACACCTTACACCACCGTACGAAACGTTAAAACTCCATAATAAACCTAATGAATTCGTCCGAGTCCTTTGAACATCGTACGACAACCTAGGACATCTTAAGACTCTTTATGCCACATTAACAAATCGAAAAGAACGTTAGTATGATGTAGGACGCCTTACAACTCCTAAGAACACCTTACACCACCGTACGAAACGTTAAAACTCCATAATAAACCTAATGAATTCGTCCGAGTCCTTTGAACATCGTACGACAACTTAGGACATCTTAAGACTCTTTATGCCACATTAACAAATCGAAAAGAACGTTAGTATGATGTAGGACGCCTTACAGCTCCTAAGAACACCTTACACCACCGTACGAAATATTAAAACTACATAATAAACCTAATGAATTCGTCCGAGTCCTTTGAACATCGTACGACAACTCAGGAGATGTTACAGCTCAGTATACAGCATTAGCAACATGAAAAGCACGTTAGAATAATTTAGGACGCGTTACAACTCCTAAGAACACATTACATCACCGTACACAACTTCAAAACTCCATAATAAACCTAATTAATTCGTACGAGTCCTCTGAACATCGTACGACAACTTAGGACATCTTACGACTCTTTATGCCACATCAGCAACTCGAAAAGAACATTATTATAATCTAGGACGCCTTACAGCTCCTAAGAACACCTTACACCACCGTACGAAACATTAAAACTCCTTAATAAACCTAATGAATTTGTCTGAGTCCTTTGAACATCGTACGACAACTTAGGACATCTTAAGACTCTTTATGCCACATTAATAAATCGAAAAGAACGTTATTATAATGTAGGACGCCTTACAGCTCCTAAGAACACCTTACACCAGCGTACGAAACATTAAAACTCCATAATAAACCTAATGAATTCGTCCGAGTCCTTTGAACATCGTACGAAAACTTAGGACATCTGACGACTCTTTATGCCACATTAGAAACTCGAAATGAACATTAGTATAATGTAGTACGCCTTACAGCTGCTAAGAACACCTTACACCACCGTACGAAACGTTAAAACTCCATAATAAACCTAATGAATTCGTCCGAGTCCTTTGAACATCGTACGACAACTTAGGACATCTTAAGACTCTTTATGCCTCATTAACAAATCGAAAAGAACGTTAGTATGATGTAGGACGCCTTACAGCTCCTAAGAACACCTTACACCACCGTATGAAACATTAAAACTCCATAATAAACCTAATGAATTCGTCCGAGTCCTTTGAACATCGTACGACAACTCAGGAGATGTTACAGCTCAGTATACAGCATTAGCAACATGAAAAGCACGTTAGAATAATTTAGGACGCGTTACAACTCCTAAGAACACATTACATCACCGTACACAACTTCAAAACTCCATAATAAACCTAATTAATTCGTACGAGTCCTCTGAACATCGTACGACAACTTAGGACATCTTACGACTCTTTATGCCACATCAGCAACTCGAAAAGAACATTATTATAATCTAGGACGCCTTACAGCTCCTAAGAACACCTTACACCACCGTACGAAACATTAAAACTCCTTAATAAACCTAATGAATTTGTCTGAGTCCTTTGAACATCGTACGACAACTTAGGACATCTTAAGACTCTTTATGCCACATTAATAAATCGAAAAGAACGTTATTATAATGTAGGACGCCTTACAGCTCCTAAGAACACCTTACACCAGCGTACGAAACATTAAAACTCCATAATAAACCTAATGAATTCGTCCGAGTCCTTTGAACATCGTACGAAAACTTAGGACATCTGACGACTCTTTATGCCACATTAGAAACTCGAAATGAACATTAGTATAATGTAGTACGCCTTACAGCTGCTAAGAACACCTTACACCACCATACGAAACGTTAAAACTCCATAATAAACCTAATGAATTCGTCCGAGTCCTTTGAACATCGTACGACAACTTAGGACATCTTAAGACTCTTTATGCCTCATTAACAAATCGAAAAGAACGTTAGTATGATGTAGGACGCCTTACAGCTCCTAAGAACACCTTACACCACCGTACGAAACATTAAAACTCCATAATAAACCTAATGAATTCGTCCGAGTCCTTTGAACATCGTACGACAACTCAGGAGATGTTACAGCTCAGTATACAGCATTAGCAACATGAAAAGCACGTTAGAATAATTTAGGACGCGTTACAACTCCTAAGAACACATTACATCACCGTACACAACTTCAAAACTCCATAATAAACCTAATTAATTCGTACGAGTCCTCTGAACATCGTACGACAACTTAGGACATCTTACGACTCTTTATGCCACATCAGCAACTCGAAAAGAACATTATTATAATCTAGGACGCCTTACAGCTCCTAAGAACACCTTACACCACCGTACGAAACATTAAAACTCCTTAATAAACCTAATGAATTTGTCTGAGTCCTTTGAACATCGTACGACAACTTAGGACATCTTAAGACTCTTTATGCCACATTAATAAATCGAAAAGAACGTTATTATAATGTAGGACGCCTTACAGCTCCTAAGAACACCTTACACCAGCGTACGAAACATTAAAACTCCATAATAAACCTAATGAATTCGTCCGAGTCCTTTGAACATCGTACGAAAACTTAGGACATCTGACGACTCTTTATGCCACATTAGAAACTCGAAATGAACATTAGTATAATGTAGTACGCCTTACAGCTGCTAAGAACACCTTACACCACCGTACGAAACGTTAAAACTCCATAATAAACCTAATGAATTCGTCCGAGTCCTTTGAACATCGTACGACAACTTAGGACATCTTAAGACTCTTTATGCCTCATTAACAAATCGAAAAGAACGTTAGTATGATGTAGGACGCCTTACAGCTCCTAAGAACACCTTACACCACCGTACGAAACATTAAAACTCCATAATAAACCTAATGAATTCGTCCGAGTCCTTTGAACATCGTACGACAACTCAGGAGATGTTACAGCTCAGTATACAGCATTAGCAACATGAAAAGCACGTTAGAATAATTTAGGACGCGTTACAACTCCTAAGAACACATTACATCACCGTACACAACTTCAAAACTCCATAATAAACCTAATTAATTCGTACGAGTCCTCTGAACATCGTACGACAACTTAGGACATCTTACGACTCTTTATGCCACATCAGCAACTCGAAAAGAACATTATTATAATCTAGGACGCCTTACAGCTCCTAAGAACACCTTACACCACCGTACGAAACATTAAAACTCCTTAATAAACCTAATGAATTCGTCCGAGTCCTTTGAACATCGTACGAAAACTTAGGACATCTGACGACTCTTTATGCCACATTAGCAACTCGAAATGAACATTAGTATAATGTAGTACGCCTTACAGCTGCTAAGAACACCTTACACCACCGTACGAAACGTTAAAACTCCATAATAAACCTAATGAATTCGTCCGAGTCCTTTGAACATCGTACGACAACTTAGGACATCTTAAGACTCTTTATGCCACATTAATAAATCGAAAAGAACGTTATTATAATGTAGGACGCCTTACAGCTCCTAAGAACACCTTACACCAGCGTACGAAACATTAAAACTCCATAATAAACCTAATGAATTCGTCCGAGTCCTTTGAACATCGTACGAAAACTTAGGACATCTGACGACTCTTTATGCCACATTAGCAACTCGAAATGAACATTAGTATAATGTAGTACGCCTTACAGCTGCTAAGAACACCTTACACCACCGTACGAAACGTTAAAACTCCATAAAAAACCTAATGAATTCGTCCGAGTCCTTTGAACATCGTACGACAACTTAGGACATCTTAAGACTCTTTATGCCACATTAATAAATCGAAAAGAACGTTAGTATAATGTAGGACGCCTTACAGCTCCTAAGAACACCTTACACCACCGTACGAAACATTAAATCTCCATAATAAACCTAATGAATTCGTCCGAGTCCTTTGAACATCGTACGACAACTTAGGACATCTTACGACTCTTTATGCCACATTAGAAACTCGAAATGAACATTAGTATAATGTAGTACGCCTTACAGCTGCTAAGAACACCTTACACCACCGTACGAAACGTTAAAACTCCATAATAAACCTAATGAATTCGTCCGAGCCCTTTGAACATCGTACGACAACTTAGGACATCTTAAGACTCTTTATGCCACATTAACAAATCGAAAAGAACGTTAGTATAATGTAGGACGCCTTACAGCTCCTAAGAACACCTTACACCACCGTACGAAACATTAAAACTCCATAATAAACCTAATGAATTCGTCCGAGTCCTTTGAACATCGTACGACAACTTAGGACATCTTACGACTCTTTATGCCACATTAGAAACTCGAAATGAACATTAGTATAATGTAGTACGCCTTACAGCTGCTAAGAACACCTTACACCACAGTACGAAACGTTAAAACTCCATAATAAACCTAATGAATTCGTCCGAGTCCTTTGAACATCGTACGACAACTTAGGACATCTTAAGACTCTTTATGCCACATTAACAAATCGAAAAGAACGTTAGTATGATGTAGGACGCCTTACAGCTCCTAAGAACACCTTACACCACCGTACGAAACATTAAAACTCCATAATAAACCTAATGAATTCGTCCGAGTCCTTTGAACATCGTACGACAACTCAGGAGATGTTACAGCTCAGTATACAGCATTAGCAACATGAAAAGCACGTTAGAATAATTTAGGACGCGTTACAACTCCTAAGAACACCTTACATCACCGTACACAACTTCAAAACTCCATAATAAACCTAATTAATTCGTACGAGTCCTCTGAACATCGTACGACAACTTAGGACATCTTACGACTCTTTATGCCACATCAGCAACTCGAAAAGAACATTATTATAATGTAGGACGCCTTACAGCTCCTAAGAACACCTTACACCACCGTACGAAACATTAAAACTCCTAAATAAACCTAATGAATTTGTCTGAGTCCTTTGAACATCGTACGACAACTTAGGACATCTTAAGACTCTTTATGCCACATTAACAAATCGAAAAGAACGTTAGTATAATGTAGGACGCCTTACAGCTCCTAAGAACACCTTACACCACCGTACGAAACATTAAAACTCCATAATAAACCTAATGAATTCGTCCGAGTCCTTTGAACATCGTAAGACAACTTAGGACATCTTAAGACTCTTTATGCCACATTAACAAATCGAAAAGAACGTTAGTATAATGTAGGACGCCTTACAGCTCCTAAGAACACCTTACACCACCGTACGAAACATTAAAACTCCATAATAAACCTAATGAATTCGTCCGAGTCCTTTGAACATTGTACGACAACTTAGGACATCTTACGACTCTTTATGCCACATTAGAAACTCGAAATGAACATTAGTATAATGTAGTACGCCTTACAGCTGCTAAGAACACCTTACACCACCGTACGAAACGTTAAAACTCCATAATAAACCTAATGAATTCGTCCGAGCCCTTTGAACATCGTACGACAACTTAGGACATCTTAAGACTCTTTATGCCACATTAACAAATCGAAAAGAACGTTAGTATAATGTAGGACGCCTTACAGCTCCTAAGAACACCTTACACCACCGTACGAAACATTAAAACTCCATAATAAACCTAATGAATTCGTCCGAGTCCTTTGAACATCGTACGACAACTTAGGACATCTTAAGACTCTTTATGCCACATTAATAAATCGAAAAGAACGTTAGTATAATGTAGGACGCCTTACAGCTCCTAAGAACACCTTACACCACCGTACGAAACATTAAAACTCCATAATAAACCTAATGAATTCGTCCGAGTCCTTTGAACATCGTACGACAACTTAGGACATCTTACGACTCTTTATGCCACATTAGAAACTCGAAATGAACATTAGTATAATGTAGTACGCCTTACAGCTGCTAAGAACACCTTACACCACCGTACGAAACGTTATAACTCCATAATAAACCTAATGAATTCGTCCGAGCCCTTTGAACATCGTACGACAACTTAGGACATCTTAAGACTCTTTATGCCACATTAACAAATCGAAAAGAACGTTAGTATGATGTAGGACGCCTAACAGCTCCTAAGAACACCTTACACCACCGTACGAAACATTAAAACTCCATAATAAACCTAATAAATTCGTCCGAGTCCTTTGAACATCGTACGACAACTTAGGACATCTTAAGACTCTTTATGCCACATTAACAAATCGAAAAGAACGTTAGTATGTTGTAGGACGCCTTACAGCTCCTAAGAACACCTTACACCACCGTAAGAAACATTAAAACTCCATAATAAACCTAATGAATTCGTCCGAGTCCTTTGAACATCGTACGACAACTCAGGAGATGTTACAGCTCAGTATACAGCATTAGCAACATGAAAAGCACGTTAGAATAATTTAGGACGCGTTACAACTCCTAAGAACACCTTACATCACCCTACACAACTTCAAAACTCCATAATAAACCTAATTAATTCGTACGAGTCCTCTGAACATCATACGACAACTTAGGAAATCTTACGACTCTTTATGCCACATTAGCAACATGAAAAGCACATTAGAATAATGTAGGACGCGTTACAATTCCTAAGAACACCTTACATCACCGTACAAAACTATAAAACTCCATAATAAACGTAATTAATTCGTACGAGTCCTTTGAACATCGTACGACAACTTAAGACATCTTACGACTCTTTATGCCACATCAGCAACTCGAAAAGAACATTAGTATAATGTAGGACGCCTTACAGCTCCTAAAAACTCCTTACACCACCGTACGAAACATTAAAACTCCATAATAAACCTAATGAATTCGTCCGAGTCCTTTGAACATCGTACGACAACTTAGGACATCTTAAGACTCTTTATGCCACATTAATAAGTCGAAAAGAACGTTAGTATAATGTAGGACGCCTTACAGCTCCTAAGAACACCTTACACCACCGTACGAAACATTAAAACTCCATAATAAACCTAATGAATTCGTCCGAGTCCTTTGAACATCGTACGACAACTTAGGACATCTTACGACTCTTTATGCCACATTAGAAACTCGAAATGAACATTAGTATAATGTAGTACGCCTTACAGCTGCTAAGAACACCTTACACCACCGTACGAAACGTTAAAACTCCATAATAAACCTAATGAATTCGTCCGAGCCCTTTGAACATCGTACGACAACTTAGGACATCTTAAGACTCTTTATGCCACATTAACAAATCGAAAAGAACGTTAGTATGATGTAGGACGCCTAACAGCTCCTAAGAACACCTTACACCACCGTACGAAACATTAAAACTCCATAATAAACCTAACGAATTCGTCCGAGTCCTTTGAACATCGTACGACAACTTAGGACATCTTAAGACTCTTTATGCCACATTAACAAATCGAAAAGAACGTTAGTATGTTGTAGGACGCCTAACAGCTCCTAAGAACACCTTACACCACCGTACGAAACATTAAAACTCCATAATAAACCTAATGAATTCGTCCGAGTCCTTTGAACATCGTACGACAACTCAGGAGATGTTACAGCTCAGTATACAGCATTAGCAACATGAAAAGCACGTTAGAATAATTTAGGACGCGTTACAACTCCTAAGAACACCTTACATCACCGTACACAACTTCAAAACTCCATAATAAACCTAATTAATTCGTACGAGTCCTCTGAACATCATACGACAACTTAGGAAATCTTACGACTCTTTATGCCACATTAGCAACATGAAAAGCACATTAGAATAATGTAGGACGCGTTACAATTCCTAAGAACACCTTACATCACCGTACAAAACTATAAAACTCCATAATAAACGTAATTAATTCGTACGAGTCCTTTGAACATCGTACGACAACTTAAGACATCTTACGACTCTTTATGCCACATCAGCAACTCGAAAAGAACATTAGTATAATGTAGGACGCCTTACAGCTCCTAAAAACTCCTTACACCACCGTACGAAACATTAAAACTCCTTAATAAACCTAATGAATTTGTCTGAGTCCTTTGAACATCGTACGACAACTTAGGACATCTTAAGACTCTTTATGCCACATTAGCAACTCGAAAAGAACGTTAGTATGATGTAGGACGCCTTGCAGCTCCTAAGAACACCTTACACCGACGTACGAAACATTAAAACTCCATAATAAACCTAATGAATTCGTCTGATTCCTTTGAACATCGTACGACAACTCAGGAGATGTTACAGCTCAGTATACAGCATTAGCAACATGAAAAGCACGTTAGAATAATGTAGGACGCGTTACAACTCCTAAGAACACCTTACATCACCGTACAAAACTTTAAAACTCCATAATAAACCAAATTAATTCGTACGAGGCCTTTGAACATCGTACGACAACTTAGGACATCTTACGACTCTTTATGCCACATTAGCAACATGAAAAGCATGTTAGAATAATGTAGGACGCGTTACAGCTCCTAAGAACACCTTACACCACCGTATGAAACATTAAAATTCCATAATAAACCTAATGAATTTGGTCGAGTCCTTTGAACATCGTACGACATCTTAAGACTCTTTATGCCACATTAGCAACTCAAAAAGAACGTTAGTATGATGTAGGACGCCTTACAGCTCCTAAGAACACCTTACACCACCGTACGAAACATTAAAACTCCATAATAAACCTAATGAATTCGTCCGAGTCCTTTGAACATCGTACGATAACTTAGGACATCTTAAGACTCTTTATGCCACATTAACAAATCGAAAAGAACGTTAGTATAATGTAGGACGCCTTACAGCTCCTAAGAACACCTTACACCACCGTACGAAACATTAAAACTCCATAATAAACCTAATGAATTCGTCCGAGTCCTTTGAACATCGTACGACAACTTAGGACATCTTACGACTCTTTATGCCACATTAGAAACTCGAAATGAACATTAGTATAATGTAGTACGCCTTACAGCTCCTAAGAACACCTTACACCACCGTACGAAACGTTAAAACTCCATAATAAACCTAATGAATTCGTCCGAGCCCTTTGAACATCGTACGACAACTTAGGACATCTTAAGACTCTTTATGCCACATTAACAAATCGAAAAGAACGTTAGTATGATGTAGGACGCCTAACAGCTCCTAAGAACACCTTACACCACCGTACGAAACATTAAAACTCCATAATAAACCTAATGAATTCGTCCGAGTCCTTTGAACATCGTACGACAACTTAGGACATCTTAAGACTCTTTATGCCACATTAACAAATCGAAAAGAACGTTAGTATGTTGTAGGACGCCTTACAGCTCCTAAGAACACCTTACACCACCGTACGAAACATTAAAACTCCATAATAAACCTAATGAATTCGTCCGAGTCCTTTGAACATCGTACGACAACTCAGGAGATGTTACAGCTCAGTATACAACATTAGCAACATGAAAAGCACGTTAGAATAATTTAGGACGCGTTACAACTCCTAAGAACACCTTACATCACCGTACACAACTTCAAAACTCCATAATAAACCTAATTAATTCGTACGAGTCCTCTGAACATCATACGACAACTTAGGAAATCTTACGACTCTTTATGCCACATTAGCAACATGAAAAGCACATTAGAATAATGTAGGACGCGTTACAATTCCTAAGAACACCTTACATCACCGTACAAAACTATAAAACTCCATAATAAACGTAATTAATTCGTACGAGTCCTTTGAACATCGTACGACAACTTAAGACATCTTACGACTCTTTATGCCACATCAGCAACTCGAAAAGAACATTAGTATAATGTAGGACGCCTTACAGCTCCTAAAAACTCCTTACACCACTGTACGAAACATTAAAACTCCTTAATAAACCTAATGAATTTGTCTGAGTCCTTTGAACATCGTACGACAACTTAGGACATCTTAAGACTCTTTATGCCACATTAGCAACTCGAAAAGAACGTTAGTATGATGTAGGACGCCTTGCAGCTCCTAAGAACACCTTACACCGACGTACGAAACATTAAAACTCCATAATAAACCTAATGAATTCGTCTGATTCCTTTGAACATGGTACGACAACTCAGGAGATGTTACAGCTCAGTATACAGCATTAGCAACATGAAAAGCACGTTAGAATAATGTAGGACGCGTTACAACTCCTAAGAACACCTTACATCACCGTACAAAACTTTAAAACTCCATAATAAACCAAATTAATTCGTACGAGGCCTTTGAACATCGTACGACAACTTAGGACATCTTACGACTCTTTATGCCACATTAGCAACATGAAAAGCATGTTAGAATAATGTAGGACGCGTTACAGCTCCTAAGAACACCTTACACCACCGTATGAAACATTAAAATTCCATAATAAACCTAATGAATTTGGTCGAGTCCTTTGAACATCGTACGACATCTTAAGACTCTTTATGCCACATTAGCAACTCAAAAAGAACGTTAGTATGATGTAGGACGCGTTACAGCTCCTAAGAACACCTTACACCACCGTACGAAACATTAAAACTCCATAATAAACCTAATGAATTCGTCCGAGTCCTTTGAACATCGTACGATAACTTAGGACATCTTAAGACTCTTTATGCCACATTAACAAATCGAAAAGAACGTTAGTATAATGTAGGACGCCTTACAGCTCCTAAGAACACCTTACACCACCGTACGAAACATTAAAACTCCATAATAAACCTAATGAATTCGTCTGATTCCTTTGAACATGGTACGACAACTCAGGAGATGTTACAGCTCAGTATACAGCATTAGCAACATGAAAAGCACGTTAGAATAATGTAGGACGCGTTACAACTCCTAAGAACACCTTACATCACCGTACAAAACTTTAAAACTCCATAATAAACCAAATTAATTCGTACGAGGCCTTTGAACATCGTACGACAACTTAGGACATCTTACGACTCTTTATGCCACATTAGCAACATGAAAAGCATGTTAGAATAATGTAGGACGCGTTACAGCTCCTAAGAACACCTTACACCACCGTATGAAACATTAAAATTCCAT
This sequence comes from Tagetes erecta, assembly GCA_030867185.1. Lineage (NCBI taxonomy): Eukaryota > Viridiplantae > Streptophyta > Magnoliopsida > Asterales > Asteraceae > Tagetes > Tagetes erecta. Next base: position 42,027,105 of record CM061487.1, on the reverse strand, counting down.
AATAAACCTAATGAATTTGGTCGAGTCCTTTGAACATCGTACGACATCTTAAGACTCTTTATGCCACATTAGCAACTCAAAAAGAACGTTAGTATGATGTAGGACGCCTTACAGCTCCTAAGAACACCTTACACCACCGTACGAAACATTAAAACTCCATAATAAACCTAATGAATTCGTCCGAGTCCTTTGAACATCGTACGATAACTTAGGACATCTTAAGACTCTTTATGCCACATTAACAAATCGAAAAGAACGTTAGTATAATGTAGGACGCCTTACAGCTCCTAAGAACACCTTACACCACCGTACGAAACATTAAAACTCCATAATAAACCTAATGAATTCGTCCGAGTCCTTTGAACATCGTACGACAACTTAGGACATCTTACGACTCTTTATGCCACATTAGAAACTCGAAATGAACATTAGTATAATGTAGTACGCCTTACAGCTCCTAAGAACACCTTACACCACCGTACGAAACGTTAAAACTCCATAATAAACCTAATGAATTCGTCCGAGCCCTTTGAACATCGTACGACAACTTAGGACATCTTAAGACTCTTTATGCCACATTAACAAATCGAAAAGAACGTTAGTATGATGTAGGACGCCTAACAGCTCCTAAGAACACCTTACACCACTGTACGAAACATTAAAACTCCATAATAAACCTAATGAATTCGTCCGAGTCCTTTGAACATCGTACGACAACTTAGGACATCTTAAGACTCTTTATGCCACATTAACAAATCGAAAAGAACGTTAGTATGTTGTAGGACGCCTTACAGCTCCTAAGAACACCTTACACCACCGTACGAAACATTAAAACTCCATAATAAACCTAATGAATTCGTCCGAGTCCTTTGAACATCGTACGACAACTCAGGAGATGTTACAGCTCAGTATACAGCATTAGCAACATGAAAAGCACGTTAGAATAATTTAGGACGCGTTACAACTCCTAAGAACACCTTACATCACCGTACACAACTTCAAAACTCCATAATAAACCTAATTAATTCGTACGAGTCCTCTGAACATCATACGACAACTTAGGAAATCTTACGACTCTTTATGCCACATTAGCAACATGAAAAGCACCTTAGAATAATGTAGGACGCGTTACAATTCCTAAGAACACCTTACATCACCGTACAAAACTATAAAACTCCATAATAAACGTAATTAATTCGTACGAGTCCTTTGAACATCGTACGACAACTTAAGACATCTTACGACTCTTTATGCCACATCAGCAACTCGAAAAGAACATTAGTATAATGTAGGACGCCTTACAGCTCCTAAAAACTCCTTACACCACCGTACGAAACATTAAAACTCCTTAATAAACCTAATGAATTTGTCTGAGTCCCTTGAACATCGTACGACAACTTAGGACATCTTAAGACTCTTTATGCCACATTAGCAACTCGAAAAGAACGTTAGTATGATGTAGGACGCCTTGCAGCTCCTAAGAACACCTTACACCGACGTACGAAACATTAAAACTCCATAATAAACCTAATGAATTCGTCTGATTCCTTTGAACATCGTACGACAACTCAGGAGATGTTACAGCTCAGTATACAGCATTAGCAACATGAAAAGCACGTTAGAATAATGTAGGACGCGTTACAACTCCTAAGAACACCTTACATCACCGTACAAAACTTTAAAACTCCATAATAAACCAAATTAATTCGTACGAGGCCTTTGAACATCGTACGACAACTTAGGACATCTTACGACTCTTTATGCCACATTAGCAACATGAAAAGCATGTTAGAATAATGTAGGACGCGTTACAGCTCCTAAGAACACCTTACACCACCGTATGAAACATTAAAATTCCATAATAAACCTAATGAATTTGGTCGAGTCCTTTGAACATCGTACGACATCTTAAGACTCTTTATGCCACATTAGCAACTCAAAAAGAACGTTAGTATGATGTAGGACGCCTTACAGCTCCTAAGAACACCTTACACCACCGTACGAAACATTAAAACTCCATAATAAACCTAATGAATTCGTCCGAGTCCTTTGAACATCGTACGATAACTTAGGACATCTTAAGACTCTTTATGCCACATTAACAAATCGAAAAGAACGTTAGTATAATGTAGGACGCCTTACAGCTCCTAAGAACACCTTACACCACCGTACGAAACATTAAAACTCCATAATAAACCTAATGAATTCGTCCGAGTCCTTTGAACATCGTACGACAACTTAGGACATCTTACGACTCTTTATGCCACATTAGAAACTCGAAATGAACATTAGTATAATGTAGTACGCCTTACAGCTCCTAAGAACACCTTACACCACCGTACGAAACGTTAAAACTCCATAATAAACCTAATGAATTCGTCCGAGTCCTTTGAACATCGTACGACAACTTAGGACATCTTAAGAATCTTTATGCCACATTAACAAATCGAAAAGAACGTTAGTATGATGTAGGACGCCTTACAGCTCCTAAGAACACCTTACACCACCGTACGAAACATTAAAACTCCATAATAAACCTAATGAATTCGTCCGAGTCCTTTGAACATCGTACGACAACTCAGGAGATGTTACAGCTCAGTATACAGCATTAGCAACATGAAAAGCACGTTAGAATAATTTAGGACGCGTTACAACTCCTAAGAACACCTTACATCACCGTACAAAACTTTAAAACTCCATAATAAACCAAATTAATTCGTACAAGGCCTTTGAACATCGTACGACAACTTAGGACATCTTACGACTCTTTATGCCACATCAGCAACTCGAAAAGAACATTAGTATAATGTAGGACGCGTTACAGCTCCTAAGAACACCTTACACCACCGTACGAAACATTAAAACTCCTTAATAAACCTAATGAATTTGTCTGAGTCCTTTGAACATCGTACGACAACTTAGGACATCTTAAGACTCTTTATGCCACATTAGCAACTCGAAAAGAACGTTAGTATGATGTAGGACGCCTTGCAGCTCCTAAGAACACCTTACTCCGACGTACGAAACATTAAAACTCCATAATAAACCTAATGAATTCATATGATTCCTTTGAACATCGTACGACAACTCAGGAGATGTTACAGCTCAATATACAGCACTAGGAACATGAAAAGCACGTTAGAATAATGTAGGACGCGTTACAACTCCTAAGAACACCTTACATCACCGTACAAAACTTTAAAACTCCATAATAAACCAAATTAATTCGTACAAGGCCTTTGAACATCGTACGACAACTTAGGACATCTTACGACTCTTTATGCCACATCAGCAACTCGAAAAGAACATTAGTATAATGTAGGACGCGTTACAGCTCCTAAGAACACCTTACACCACCGTACGAAACATTAAAACTCCTTAATAAACCTAATGAATTTGTCTGAGTCCTTTGAACATCGTACGACAACTTAGGACATCTTAAGACTCTTTATGCCACATTAGCAACTCGAAAAGAACGTTAGTATGATGTAGGACGCCTTGCAGCTCCTAAGAACACCTTACACCGACGTACGAAACATTAAAACTCCATAATAAACCTAATGAATTCGTCTGATTCCTTTGAACATCGTACGACAACTCAGGAGATGTTACAGCTCAGTATACAGCATTAGCAACATGAAAAGCACGTTAGAATAATGTTGGACGTGTTACAACTCCTAAGAACACCTTACATCACCGTACAAAACATTAAAACTCCATAATAAACCAAATTAATTCGTACGAGGCCTTTGAACATCGTACGACAACTTAGGACATCTTACGACTCTTTATGCCACATTAGCAACATGAAAAGCATGTTAGAATAATGTAGGACGCGTTACAGCTTCTAAGAACACCTTACACCACCGTATGAAACATTAAAACTCCATAATAAACCTAATGAATTTGGTCGAGTCCTTTGAACATCGTACGACATCTTAAGACTCTTTATGCCACATTAGCAACTCGAAAAGAACGTTAGTATGATGTAGGACGCCTTACAGCTCCTAAGAACACCTTACACCACCGTACAAAACATTAAAACTCCATAATAAACCTAATGAATTCGTCCGAGTCCTTTGAACATCGTACGACAACTTAGGACATCTTAAGACTCTTTATGCCACATTAACAAATCGAAAAGAACGTTAGTATAATGTAGGACGCCTTACAGCTCCTAAGAACACCTTACACCACCGTACGAAACATTAAAACTCCATAATAAACCTAATGAATTCGTCCGAGTCCTTTGAACATCGTACGACAACTTAGGACATCTTACGACTCTTTATGCCACATTAGAAACTCGAAATGAACATTAGTATAATGTAGTACGCCTTACAGCTCCTAAGAACACCTTACACCATCGTACGAAACGTTAAAACTCCATAATAAACCTAATGAATTCGTCCGAGTCCTTTGAACATCGTACGACAACTTAGAACATCTTAAGAGTCTTTATGCCACATTAACAAATCGAAAAGAACGTTAGTATGATGTAGGACGCCTTACAGCTCCTAAAAACACCTTACACCACCGTACGAAACATTAAAACTCCATAATAAACCTAATGAATTCGTCCGAGTCCTTTGAACATCGTACGACAACTTAGGACATCTTAAGACTCTTTATGCCACATTAACAAATCGAAAAGAACGTTAGTATAATGTAGGACGCCTTACAGCTCCTAAGAACACCTTACACCACCGTACGAAACATTAAAACTCCATAATAAACCTAATGAATTCGTCCGAGTCCTTTGAACATCGTACGACAACTTAGGACATCTTAAGACTCTTTATGCCACATTAACAAATCGAAAAGAACGTTAGTATAATGTAGGACGCCTTACAGCTCCTAAGAACACCTTACACCACCGTACGAAACATTAAAACTCCATAATAAACCTAATGAATTCGTCCGAGTCCTTTGAACATCGTACGACAACTTAGGACATCTTAAGACTCTTTATGCCACATTAACAAATCGAAAAGAACGTTAGTATAATGTAGGACGCCTTACAGCTCCTAAGAACACCTTACACCACCGTACGAAACATTAAAACTCCATAATAAACCTAATGAATTCGTCCGAGTCCTTTGAACATCGTACGACAACTTAGGACATCTTAAGACTCTTTATGCCACATTAACAAATCGAAAAGAACGTTAGTATAATGTAGGACGCCTTACAGCTCCTAAGAACACCTTACACCACCGTACGAAACATTAAAACTCCATAATAAACCTAATGAATTCGTCCGAGTCCTTTGAACATCGTACGACAACTTAGGACATCTTACGACTCTTTATGCCACATTAACAAATCGAAAAGAACGTTAGTATAATGTAGGACGCCTTACAGCTCCTAAGAACACCTTACACCACCGTACGAAACATTAAAACTCCATAATAAACCTAATGAATTCGTCCGAGTCCTTTGAACATCGTACGACAACTTAGGACATCTTACGACTCTTTATGCCACATTAGAAACTCGAAATGAACATTAGTATAATGTAGTACGCCTTACAGCTCCTAAGAACACCTTACACCATCGTACGAAACGTTAAAACTCCATAATAAACCTAATGAATTCGTCCGAGTCCTTTGAACATCGTACGACAACTTAGGACATCTTAAGAGTCTTTATGCCACATTAACAAATCGAAAAGAACGTTAGTATGATGTAGGACGCCTTACAGCTCCTAAGAACACCTTACACCACCGTACGAAACATTAAAACTCCATAATAAACCTAATGAATTCGTCCGAGTCCTTTGAACATCGTACGACAACTTAGGACATCTTAAGACTCTTTATGCCACATTAACAAATCGAAAAGAACGTTAGTATAATGTAGGACGCCTTACAGCTCCTAAGAACACCTTACACCACCGTACGAAACATTAAAACTCCATAATAAACCTAATGAATTCGTCCGAGTCCTTTGAACATCGTACAACAACTTAGGACATCTTACGACTCTTTATGCCACATTAGAAACTCGAAATGAACATTAGTATAATGTAGTACGCCTTACAGCTCCTAAGAACACCTTACACCACCGTACGAAACGTTAAAACTCCATAATAAACCTAATGAATTCGTCCGAGTCCTTTGAACATCGTACGACAACTTAGGACATCTTAAGAATCTTTATGCCACATTAACAAATCGAAAAGAACGTTAGTATGATGTAGGACGCCTTACAGCTCCTAAGAACACCTTACACCACCGTACGAAACATTAAAACTCCATAATAAACCTAATGAATTCGTCCGAGTCCTTTGAACATCGTACGACAACTCAGGAGATGTTACAGCTCAGTATACAGCATTAGCAACATGAAAAGCACGTTAGAATAATTTAGGACGCGTTACAACTCCTAAGAACACCTTACATCACCGTACAAAACTTTAAAACTCCATAATAAACCAAATTAATTCGTACAAGGCCTTTGAACATCGTACGACAACTTAGGACATCTTACGACTCTTTATGCCACATCAGCAACTCGAAAAGAACATTAGTATAATGTAGGACGCGTTACAGCTCCTAAGAACACCTTACACCACCGTACGAAACATTAAAACTCCTTAATAAACCTAATGAATTTGTCTGAGTCCTTTGAACATCGTACGACAACTTAGGACATCTTAAGACTCTTTATGCCACATTAGCAACTCGAAAAGAACGTTAGTATGATGTAGGACGCCTTGCAGCTCCTAAGAACACCTTACTCCGACGTACGAAACATTAAAACTCCATAATAAACCTAATGAATTCATATGATTCCTTTGAACATCGTACGACAACTTAGGACATCTTAAGAGTCTTTATGCCACATTAACAAATCGAAAAGAACGTTAGTATGATGTAGGACGCCTTACAGCTCCTAAGAACACCTTACACCACCGTACGAAACATTAAAACTCCATAATAAACCTAATGAATTCGTCCGAGTCCTTTGAACATCGTACGACAACTTAGGACATCTTAAGACTCTTTATGCCACATTAACAAATCGAAAAGAACGTTAGTATGATGTAGGACGCCTTACAGCTCCTAAGAACACCTTACACCACCGTACGAAACATTAAAACTCCATAATAAACCTAATGAATTCGTCCGAGTCCTTTGAACATCGTACGACAACTTAGGACATCTTAAGACTCTTTATGCCACATTAACAAATCGAAAAGAACGTTAGTATGATGTAGGACGCCTTACAGCTCCTAAGAACACCTTACACCACCGTACGAAACATTAAAACTCCATAATAAACCTAATGAATTCGTCCGAGTCCTTTGAACATCGTACGACAACTTAGGACATCTTACGACTCTTTATGCCACATTAGAAACTCGAAATGAACATTAGTATAATGTAGTACGCCTTACAGCTCCTAAGAACACCTTACACCACCGTACGAAACGTTAAAACTCCATAATAAACCTAATGAATTCGTCCGAGTCCTTTGAACATCGTACGACAACTTAGGACATCTTAAGACTCTTTATGCCACATTAACAAATCGAAAAGAACGTTAGTATGATGTAGGACGCCTTACAGCTCCTAAGAACACCTTACACCACCGTACGAAACATTAAAACTCCATAATAAACCTAATGAATTCGTCCGAGTCCTTTGAACATCGTACGACAACTCAGGAGATGTTACAGCTCAGTATACAGCATTAGCAACATGAAAAGCACGTTAGAACAATTTAGGACGCGTTACAACTCCTAAGAACACCTTACATCACCGTACACAACTTCAAAACTCCATAATAAACCTAATTAATTCGTACGAGTCCTCTGAACATCGTACGACAACATAGGAAATCTTACGACTCTTTATGCCACATTAGCAACATGAAAAGCACATTAGAATAATGTAGGACGCGTTACAACTCCTAAGAACACCTTACACCACCGTACGAAACATTAAAACTCCTTAATAAACCTAATGAATTTGTCTGAGTCCTTTGAACATCGTACGACAACTTAGGACATCTTAAGACTCTTTATGCCACATTAGCAACTCGAAAAGAACGTTAGTATGATGTAGGACGCCTTGCAGCTCCTAAGAACACCTTACACCGACGTACGAAACATTAAAACTCCATAATAAACCTAATGAATTCGTCTGATTCCTTTGAACATCGTACGACAACTCAGGAGATGTTACAGCTCAATATACAGCACTAGCAACATGGAAAGCACGTTAGAATAATGTAGCACGTGTTACAACTCCTAAGAACACCTTACATCACCGTACAAAACTTTAAAACTCCATAATAAACCAAATTAATTCGTACGAGGCCTTTGAAAATCGTACGACAACTTAGGACATCTTACGACTCTTTATGCCACATCAGCAACTCGAAAAGAACATTAGTATAATGTAGGACGCCTTACAGCTCCTAAGAACACCTTACACCACCGTACGAAACATTAAAACTCCTTAATAAACCTAATGAATTTGTCTGAGTCCTTTGAACATCGTACGACAACTTAAGACATCTTAAGACTCTTTATGCCACATTAGCAACTCGAAAAGAACGTTAGTATGATGTAGGACGCCTTGCAGCTCCTAAGAACACCTTACACCGACGTACGAAACATTAAAACTCCATAATAAACCTAATGAATTCGTCTGATTCCTTTGAACATCGTACGACAACTCAGGAGATGTTACAGCTCAGTATACAGCATTAGCAACATGAAAAGCACGTTAGAATAATGTAGGACGCGTTACAACTCCTAAGAACACCTTACATCACCGTACAAAACTTTAAAACTCCATAATAAACCAAATTAATTCGTACGAGGCCTTTGAACATCGTACGACAACTTAGGACATCTTACGACTCTTTATGCCACATTAGCAACATGAAAAGCATGTTAGAATAATGTAGGACGCGTTACAGCTCCTAAGAACACCTTACACCACCGTATGAAACATTAAACTCCATAATAAACCTAATGAATTTGGTCGAGTCCTTTGAACATCGTACGACATCTTAAGACTCTTTATGCCACATTAGCAACTCGAAAAGAACGTTAGTATGATGTAGGACGCCTTACAGCTCCTAAGAACACCTTACACCACCGTACGAAACATTAAAACTCCATAATAAACCTAATGAATTCGTCCGAGTCCTTTGAACATCGTACGACAACTTAGGACATCTTAAGACTCTTTATGCCACATTAACAAATCGAAAAGAACGTTAGTATAATGTAGGACGCCTTACAGCTCCTAAGAACACCTTACACCACCGTACGAAACATTAAAACTCCATAATAAACCTAATGAATTCGTCGGAGTCCTTTGAACATCGTACGACAACTTAGGACATCTTACGACTCTTTATGCCACATTAGAAACTCGAAATGAACATTAGTATAATGTAGTACGCCTTACAGCTCCTAAGAACACCTTACACCACCGTACGAATCGTTAAAACTCCATAATAAACCTAATGAATTCGTCCGAGTCCTTTGAACATCGTACGACAACTTAGGACATCTTAAGAGTCTTTATGCCACATTAACAAATCTAAAAGAACGTTAGTATGATGTAGGACGCCTTACAGCTCCTAAGAACACCTTACACCACCGTACGAAACATTAAAACTCCATAATAAACCTAATGAATTCGTCCGAGTCCTTTGAACATCGTACGACAACTCAGGAGATGTTACAGCTCAATATACAGCATTAGCAACATGAAAAGTACGTTAGAATAATTTAGGACGCGTTACAACTCCTAAGAACACCTTACATAACCGTACACAACTTCAAAACTCCATAATAAACCTAATTAATTCGTACGAGTCCTATGAACATCGTACGACAACTTAGGAAATCTTACGACTCTTTATGCCACATTTGCAACATGAAAAGCACATTAGAATAATGTAGGACGCATTACAACTCCTAAGAACACCTTACACCACCGTATTAAACATTAAAACTCCTTAATAAACCTAATGAATTTGTCTGAGTCCTTTGAACATCGTACGACAACTTAGGACATCTTAAGACTCTTTATGCCACATTAGCAACTCGAAAAGAACGTTAGTATGATGTAGGACGCCTTGCAGCTCCTAAGAACACCTTACACCGACATACGAAACATTAAAACTCCATAATAAACCTAATGAATTCGTCTGATTCCTTTGAACATCGTACGACAACTCAGGAGATGTTACAGCTCAATATACAGCACTAGCAACATGAAAAGCACGTTAGAATAATGTAGGACGCGTTACAACTCCTAAGAACACCTTACATCACCGTACAAAACTTTAAAACTCCATAATAAACCAAATTAATTCGTACGAGGCCTTTGAACATCGTACGACAACTTAGGACATCTTACGACTCTTTATGCCACATCAGCAACTCGAAAAGAACATTAGTATAATGTAGGACGCGTTACAGCTCCTAAGAAAACCTTACACCACCGTACGAAACATTAAAGCTCCTTAATAAACCTAATGAATTTTTCTGAGTCCTTTGAACATCGTACGACAACTTAGGACATCTTAAGACTTTTTATGCCACATTAGCAACTCGAAAAGAACGTTAGTATGATGTAGGACGCCTTGCAGCTCCTAAGAACACCTTACACCGACGTACGAAACATTAAAACTCCATAATAAACCTAATGAATTCGTCTGATTCCTTTGAACATCGTACGACAACTCAGGAGATGTTACAGCTCAGTATACAGCATTAGCAACATGAAAAGCACGTTAGAATAATGTTGGACGCGTTACAACTCCTAAGAACACCTTACATCACCATAGAAAACTTTAAAACTCCATATTAAACCAAATTAATTCGTACGAGGCCTTTGAACATCGTACGACAACTTAGGACATCTTACGACTCTTTATGCCACATTAGCAACATGAAAAGCATGTTAGAATAATGTAGGACGCGTTACAGCTCCTAAGAACACCTTACACCACCGTATGAAACATTAAAACTCCATAATAAACCTAATGAATTTGGTCGAGTCCTTTGAACATCGTACGACATCTTAAGACTCTTTATGCCACATTAAAAAATCGAAAAGAACGTTAGTATGATGTAGGACGCCTTACAGCTCCTAAGAACACCTTACACCACCGTACGAAACATTAAAACTCCATAATAAACCTAATGAATTCGTCCGAGTCCTTTGAACATCGTACGACAACTTAGGACATCTTACGACTCTTTATGCCACATTAGAAACTCGAAATGAACATTAGTATAATGTAGTACGCCTTCCAGCTCCTAAGAACACCTTACACCACCGTACGAAACGTTAAAACTCCATAATAAACCTAATGAATTCGTCCGAGTCCTTTAAACATCGTACGACAACTCAGGAGATGTTACAGCTCAGTATACAGCATTAGCAACATGAAAAGCACGTTAGAACAATTTAGGAGGCGTTACAACTCCTAAGAACACCTTACATCACCGTACACAACTTCAAAACTCCATAATAAACCTAATTAATTCGTACGAGTTCTCTGAACATCGTACGACAACATAGGAAATCTTACGACTCTTTATGCCACATTAGCAACATGAAAAGCACATTAGAATAATGTAGGACGCGTTACAAATCCTAAGAACACCTTACACCACCGTACGAAACATTAAAACTCCTTAATAAACCTAATGAATTTGTCTGAGTCCTTTGAACATCGTACGACAACTTAGGACATCTTAAGACTCTTTATGCCACATTAGCAACTCGAAAAGAACGTTAGTATGATGTAGGACGCCTTGCAGCTCCTAAGAACACCTTACACCGACGTACGAAACATTAAAACTCCATAATAAACCTAATGAATTCGTCTGATTCCTTTGAACATCGTACGACAACTCAGGAGATGTTACAGCTCAATATACAGCACTAGCAACATGGAAAGCACGTTAGAATAATGTAGCACGTGTTACAACTCCTAAGAACACCTTACATCACCGTACAAAACTTTAAAACTCCATAATAAACCAAATTAATTCGTACGAGGCCTTTGAACATCGTACGACAACTTAGGACATCTTACGACTCTTTATGCCACATCAGCAACTCGAAAAGAACATTAGTATAATGTAGGACGCCTTACAGCTCCTAAGAACACCTTACACCACCGTACGAAACATTAAAACTCCTTAATAAACCTAATGAATTTGTCTGAGTCCTTTGAACATCGTACGACAACTTAAGACATCTTAAGACTCTTTATGCCACATTAGCAACTCGAAAAGAACGTTAGTATGATGTAGGACGCCTTGCAGCTCCTAAGAACACCTTACACCGACGTACGAAATATTAAAACTCCATAATAAACCTAATGAATTCGTCTGATTCCTTTGAACATCGTACGACAACTCAGGAGATGTTACAGCTCAGTATACAGCATTAGCAACATGAAAAGCACGTTAGAATAATGTAGGACGCGTTACAACTCCTAAGAACACCTTACATCACCGTACAAAACTTTAAAACTCCATAATAAACCAAATTAATTCGTACGAGGCCTTTGAACATCGTACGACAACTTAGGACATCTTACGACTCTTTATGCCACATTAGCAACATGAAAAGCATGTTAGAATAATGTAGGACGCGTTACAGCTCCTAAGAACACCTTACACCACCGTATGAAACATTAAACTCCATAATAAACCTAATGAATTTGGTCGAGTCCTTTGAACATCGTACGACATCTTAAGACTCTTTATGCCACATTAGCAACTCGAAAAGAACGTTAGTATGATGTAGGACGCCTTACAGCTCCTAAGAACACCTTACACCACCGTACGAAACATTAAAACTCCATAATAAACCTAATGAATTCGTCCGAGTCCTTTGAACATCGTACGACAACTTAGGACATCTTAAGACTCTTTATGCCACATTAACAAATCGAAAAGAACGTTAGTATAATGTAGGACGCCTTACAGCTCCTAAGAACACCTTACACCACCGTACGAAACATTAAAACTCCATATTAAACCTAATGAATTCGTCGGAGTCCTTTGAACATCGTACGACAACTTAGGACATCTTACGACTCTTTATGCCACATTAGAAACTCGAAATGAACATTAGTATAATGTAGTACGCCTTACAGCTCCTAAGAACACCTTACACCACCGTACGAAACGTTAAAACTCCATAATAAACCTAATGAATTCGTCCGAGTCCTTTGAACATCGTACGACAACTTAGGACATCTTAAGAGTCTTTATGCCACATTAACAAATCGAAAAGAACGTTAGTATGATGTAGGACGCCTTACAGCTCCTAAGAACACCTTACACTACCGTACGAAACATTAAAACTCCATAATAAACCTAATGAATTCGTCCGAGTCCTTTGAACATCGTACGACAACTCAGGAGATGTTACACCTCAATATACAGCATTAGCAACATGAAAAGTACGTTAGAATAATTTAGGACGCGTTACAACTCCTAAGAACACCTTACATCACCGTACACAACTTCAAAACTCCATAATAAACCTAATTAATTCGTACGAGTCCTATGAACATCGTACGACAACTTAGGAAATCTTACGACTCTTTATGCCACATTAGCAACATGAAAAGCACATTAGAATAATGTAGGACGCATTACAACTCCTAAGAACACCTTACACCACCGTATTAAACATTAAAACTCCTTAATAAACCTAATGAATTTGTCTGAGTCCTTTGAACATCGTACGACAACTTAGGACATCTTAAGACTATTTATGCCACATTAGCAACTCGAAAAGAACGTTAGTATGATGTAGGACGCCTTGCAGCTCCTAAGAACACCTTACACCGACATACGAAACATTAAAACTCCATAATAAACCTAATGAATTCGTCTGATTCCTTTGAACATCGTACGACAACTCAGGAGATGTTACAGCTCAATATACAGCACTAGCAACATGAAAAGCACGTTAGAATAATGTAGGACGCGTTACAACTCCTAAGAACACCTTACATCACCGTACAAAACTTTAAAACTCCATAATAAACCAAATTAATTCGTACGAGGCCTTTGAACATCGTACGACAACTTAGGACATCTTACGACTCTTTATGCCACATCAGCAACTCGAAAAGAACATTAGTATAATGTAGGACGCGTTACAGCTCCTAAGAACACCTTACACCACCGTACGAAACATTAAAACTCCTTAATAAACCTAATGAATTTGTCTGAGTCCTTTGAACATCGTACGACAACTTAGGACATCTTAAGACTTTTTATGCCACATTAGCAACTCGAAAAGAACGTTAGTATGATGTAGGACGCCTTGCAGCTCCTAAGAACACCTTACACCGACGTACGAAACATTAAAACTCCATAATAAACCTAATGAATTCGTCTGATTCCTTTGAACATCGTACGACAACTCAGGAGATGTTACAGCTCAGTATACAGCATTAGCAACATGAAAAGCACGTTAGAATAATGTTGGACTCGTTACAACTCCTAAGAACACCTTACATCACCATACAAAACTTTAAAACTCCATATTAAACCAAATTAATTCGTACGAGGCCTTTGAACATCGTACGACAACTTAGGACATCTTACGACTCTTTATGCCACATTAGCAACATGAAAAGCATGTTAGAATAATGTAGGACGCGTTACAGCTCCTAAGAACACCTTACACCACCGTATGAAACATTAAAACTCCATAATAAACCTAATGAATTTGGTCGAGTCCTTTGAACATCGTACGACATCTTAAGACTCTTTATGCCACATTAAAAAATCGAAAAGAACGTTAGTATGATGTAGGACGCCTTACAGCTCCTAAGAACACCTTACACCACCGTACGAAACATTAAAACTCCATAATAAACCTAATGAATTCGTCCAAGTCCTTTGAACATCGTACGACAACTTAGGACATCTTACGACTCTTTATGCCACATTAGAAACTCGAAATGAACATTAGTATAATGTAGTACGCCTTCCAGCTCCTAAGAACACCTTACACCACCGTACGAAACGTTAAAACTCCATAATAAACCTAATGAATTCGTCCGAGTCCTTTGAACATCGTACGACAACTCAGGAGATGTTACAGCTCAGTATACAACATTAGCAACATGAAAAGCACGTTTTAATAATTTAGGACGCGTTACAACTCCTAAGAACACCTTACATCACCGTACACAACTTCAAAACTCCATAATAAACCTAATTAATTCGTACGAGTCCTCTGAACTTCGTACGACAACTTAGGAAATCTTACGACTCTTTATGCCACATTAGCAACAGGAAAAGCACATTAGAATAATGTAGGACGCGTTACAACTCCTAAGAACACCTTACACCACCGTACGAAACATTAAAACTCCTTAATAAACCTAATGAATTTGTCTGAGTCCTTTGAACATCGTACGACAACTTAGGACATCTTAAGACTCTTTATGCCACATTAGCAACTCGAAAAGAACGTTAGTATGATGTAGGACGCCTTGCAGCTCCTAAGAACACCTTACACCGACGTACGAAACATTAAAACTCCATAATAAACCTAATGAATTCGTCTGATTCCTTTGAACATCGTACGACAACTCAGGAGATGTTACAGCTCAATATACAGCACTAGCAACATGGAAAGCACGTTAGAATAATGTAGCACGTGTTACAACTCCTAAGAACACCTTACATCACCGTACAAAACTTTAAAACTCCATAATAAACCAAATTAATTCGTACGAGGCCTTTGAACATCGTACGACAACTTAGGACATCTTACGACTCTTTATGCCACATCAGCAACTCGAAAAGAACATTAGTATAATGTAGGACGCCTTACAGCTCCTAAGAACACCTTACACCACCGTACGAAACATTAAAACTCCTTAATAAACCTAATGAATTTGTCTGAGTCCTTTGAACATCGTACGACAACTTAAGACATCTTAAGACTCTTTATGCCACATTAGCAACTCGAAAAGAACGTTAGTATGATGTAGGACGCCTTGCAGCTCCTAAGAACACCTTACACCGACGTACGAAATATTAAAACTCCATAATAAACCTAATGAATTCGTCTGATTCCTTTGAACATCGTACGACAACTCAGGAGATGTTACAGCTCAGTATACAGCATTAGCAACATGAAAAGCACGTTAGAATAATGTAGGACGCGTTACAACTCCTAAGAACACCTTACATCACCGTACAAAACTTTAAAACTCCATAATAAACCAAATTAATTCGTACGAGGCCTTTGAACATCGTACGACAACTTAGGACATCTTACGACTCTTTATGCCACATTAGCAACATGAAAAGCATGTTAGAATAATGTAGGACGCGTTACAGCTCCTAAGAACACCTTACACCACCGTATGAAACATTAAACTCCATAATAAACCTAATGAATTTGGTCGAGTCCTTTGAACATCGTACGACATCTTAAGACTCTTTATGCCACATTAGCAACTCGAAAAGAACGTTAGTATGATGTAGGACGCCTTACAGCTCCTAAGAACACCTTACACCACCGTACGAAACATTAAAACTCCATAATAAACCTAATGAATTCGTCCGAGTCCTTTGAACATCGTACGACAACTTAGGACATCTTAAGACTCTTTATGCCACATTAACAAATCGAAAAGAACGTTAGTATAATGTAGGACGCCTTACAGCTCCTAAGAACACCTTACACCACCGTACGAAACATTAAAACTCCATATTAAACCTAATGAATTCGTCGGAGTCCTTTGAACATCGTACGACAACTTAGGACATCTTACGACTCTTTATGCCACATTAGAAACTCGAAATGAACATTAGTATAATGTAGTACGCCTTACAGCTCCTAAGAACACCTTACACCACCGTACGAAACGTTAAAACTCCATAATAAACCTAATGAATTCGTCCGAGTCCTTTGAACATCGTACGACAACTTAGGACATCTTAAGAGTCTTTATGCCACATTAACAAATCGAAAAGAACGTTAGTATGATGTAGGACGCCTTACAGCTCCTAAGAACACCTTACACTACCGTACGAAACATTAAAACTCCATAATAAACCTAATGAATTCGTCCGAGTCCTTTGAACATCGTACGACAACTCAGGAGATGTTACACCTCAATATACAGCATTAGCAACATGAAAAGTACGTTAGAATAATTTAGGACGCGTTACAACTCCTAAGAACACCTTACATCACCGTACACAACTTCAAAACTCCATAATAAACCTAATTAATTCGTACGAGTCCTATGAACATCGTACGACAACTTAGGAAATCTTACGACTCTTTATGCCACATTAGCAACATGAAAAGCACATTAGAATAATGTAGGACGCATTACAACTCCTAAGAACACCTTACACCACCGTATTAAACATTAAAACTCCTTAATAAACCTAATGAATTTGTCTGAGTCCTTTGAACATCGTACGACAACTTAGGACATCTTAAGACTATTTATGCCACATTAGCAACTCGAAAAGAACGTTAGTATGATGTAGGACGCCTTGCAGCTCCTAAGAACACCTTACACCGACATACGAAACATTAAAACTCCATAATAAACCTAATGAATTCGTCTGATTCCTTTGAACATCGTACGACAACTCAGGAGATGTTACAGCTCAATATACAGCACTAGCAACATGAAAAGCACGTTAGAATAATGTAGGACGCGTTACAACTCCTAAGAACACCTTACATCACCGTACAAAACTTTAAAACTCCATAATAAACCAAATTAATTCGTACGAGGCCTTTGAACATCGTACGACAACTTAGGACATCTTACGACTCTTTATGCCACATCAGCAACTCGAAAAGAACATTAGTATAATGTAGGACGCGTTACAGCTCCTAAGAACACCTTACACCACCGTACGAAACATTAAAACTCCTTAATAAACCTAATGAATTTGTCTGAGTCCTTTGAACATCGTACGACAACTTAGGACATCTTAAGACTTTTTATGCCACATTAGCAACTCGAAAAGAACGTTAGTATGATGTAGGACGCCTTGCAGCTCCTAAGAACACCTTACACCGACGTACGAAACATTAAAACTCCATAATAAACCTAATGAATTCGTCTGATTCCTTTGAACATCGTACGACAACTCAGGAGATGTTACAGCTCAGTATACAGCATTAGCAACATGAAAAGCACGTTAGAATAATGTTGGACTCGTTACAACTCCTAAGAACACCTTACATCACCATACAAAACTTTAAAACTCCATATTAAACCAAATTAATTCGTACGAGGCCTTTGAACATCGTACGACAACTTAGGACATCTTACGACTCTTTATGCCACATTAGCAACATGAAAAGCATGTTAGAATAATGTAGGACGCGTTACAGCTCCTAAGAACACCTTACACCACCGTATGAAACATTAAAACTCCATAATAAACCTAATGAATTTGGTCGAGTCCTTTGAACATCGTACGACATCTTAAGACTCTTTATGCCACATTAAAAAATCGAAAAGAACGTTAGTATGATGTAGGACGCCTTACAGCTCCTAAGAACACCTTACACCACCGTACGAAACATTAAAACTCCATAATAAACCTAATGAATTCGTCCGAGTCCTTTGAACATCGTACGACAACTTAGGACATCTTACGACTCTTTATGCCACATTAGAAACTCGAAATGAACATTAGTATAATGTAGTACGCCTTCCAGCTCCTTAGAACACCTTACACCACCGTACGAAACGTTAAAACTCCATAATAAACCTAATGAATTCGTCCGAGTCCTTTGAACATCGTACGACAACTCAGGAGATGTTGCAGCTCAGTATACAACATTAGCAACATGAAAAGCACGTTTTAATAATTTAGGACACGATACAACTCCTAAGAACACCTTACATCACCGTACACAACTTCAAAACTCCATAATAAACCTAATTAATTCGTACGAGTCCTCTGAACTTCGTACGACAACTTAGGAAATCTTACGACTCTTTATGCCACATTAGCAACAGGAAAAGCACATTAGAATAATGTAGGACGCGTTACAACTCCTAAGAACACCTTACACCACCGTACGAAACATTAAAACTCCTTAATAAACCTAATGAATTTGTCTGAGTCCTTTGAACATCGTACGACAACTTAGGACATCTTAAGACTCTTTATGCCACATTAGCAACTCGAAAAGAACGTTAGTATGATGTAGGACGCCTTGCAGCTCCTAAGAACACCTTACACCGACGTACGAAACATTAAAACTCCATAATAAACCTAATGAATTCGTTTGATTCCTTTGAACATCGTACGACAACTCAGGAGATGTTACAGCTCAATATACAGCACTAGCAACATGGAAAGCACGTTAGAATAATGTAGCACGTGTTACAACTCCTAAGAACACCTTACATCACCGTACAAAACTTTAAAACTCCATAATAAACCAAATTAATTCGTACGAGGCCTTTGAACATCGTACGACAACTTAGGACATCTTACGACTCTTTATGCCACATCAGCAACTCGAAAAGAACATTAGTATAATGTAGGACGCCTTACAGCTCCTAAGAACACCTTACACCACCGTACGAAACATTAAAACTCCTTAATAAACCTAATGAATTTGTCTGAGTCCTTTGAACATCGTACGACAACTTAAGACTCTTTATGCCACATTAAAAAATCGAAAAGAACGTTAGTATGATGTAGGACGCCTTACAGCTCCTAAGAACACCTTACACCACCGTACGAAACATTAAAACTCCATAATAAACCTAATGAATTCGTCCAAGTCCTTTGAACATCGTACGACAACTTAGGACATCTTACGACTCTTTATGCCACATTAGAAACTCGAAATGAACATTAGTATAATGTAGTACGCCTTCCAGCTCCTAAGAACACCTTACACCACCGTACGAAACGTTAAAACTCCATAATAAACCTAATGAATTCGTCCGAGTCCTTTGAACATCGTACGACAACTCAGGAGATGTTACAGCTCAGTATACAACATTAGCAACATGAAAAGCACGTTTTAATAATTTAGGACGCGTTACAACTCCTAAGAACACCTTACATCACCGTACACAACTTCAAAACTCCATAATAAACCTAATTAATTCGTACGAGTCCTCTGAACTTCGTACGACAACTTAGGAAATCTTACGACTCTTTATGCCACATTAGCAACAGGAAAAGCACATTAGAATAATGTAGGACGCGTTACAACTCCTAAGAACACCTTACACCACCGTACGAAACATTAAAACTCCTTAATAAACCTAATGAATTTGTCTGAGTCCTTTGAACATCGTACGACAACTTAGGACATCTTAAGACTCTTTATGCCACATTAGCAACTCGAAAAGAACGTTAGTATGATGTAGGACGCCTTGCAGCTCCTAAGAACACCATACACCGACGTACGAAACATTAAAACTCCATAATAAACCTAATGAATTCGTCTGATTCCTTTGAACATCGTACGACAACTCAGGAGATGTTACAGCTCAGTATACAGCACTAGCAACATGAAAAGCACGTTAGAATAATGTAGGACGCGTTACAACTCCTAAGAACACCTTACATCACCGTACAAAACTTTAAAACTCCATTATAAACCAAATTAATTCGTACGAGGCCTTTGAACATCGTACGACAACTTAGGACATCTTACGACTCTTTATGCCACATTAGCAACATGAAAAGCATGTTAGAATAATGTAGGACGCGTTACAGCTCCTAAGAACACCTTACACCACCGTATGAAACATTAAAACTCCATAATAAACCTAATGAATTTGGTCGAGTCCTTTGAACATCGTACGACATCTTAAGACTCTTTATGCCACATTAAAAAATCGAAAAGAACGTTAGTATGATGTAGGACGCCTTACAGCTCCTAAGAACACCTTAAACCACCGTACGAAACATTAAAACTCCATAATAAACCTAATGAATTCGTCCGAGTCCTTTGAACATCGTACGACAACTTAGGACATCTTACGACTCTTTATGCCACATTAGAAACTCGAAATGAACATTAGTATAATGTAGTACGCCTTCCAGCTCCTTAGAACACCTTACACCACCGTACGAAACGTTAAAACTCCATAATAAACCTAATGAATTCGTCCGAGTCCTTTGAACATCGTACGACAACTCAGGAGATGTTGCAGCTCAGTATACAACATTAGCAACATGAAAAGCACGTTTTAATAATTTAGGACACGATACAACTCCTAAGAACACCTTACATCACCGTACACAACTTCAAAACTCCATAATAAACCTAATTAATTCGTACGAGTCCTCTGAACTTCGTACGACAACTTAGGAAATCTTACGACTCTTTATGCCACATTAGCAACAGGAAAAGCACATTAGAATAATGTAGGACGCGTTACAACTCCTAAGAACACCTTACACCACCGTACGAAACATTAAAACTCCTTAATAAACCTAATGAATTTGTCTGAGTCCTTTGAACATCGTACGACAACTTAGGACATCTTAAGACTCTTTATGCCACATTAGCAACTCGAAAAGAACGTTAGTATGATGTAGGACGCCTTGCAGCTCCTAAGAACACCTTACACCGACGTACGAAACATTAAAACTCCATAATAAACCTAATGAATTCGTTTGATTCCTTTGAACATCGTACGACAACTCAGGAGATGTTACAGCTCAATATACAGCACTAGCAACATGGAAAGCACGTTAGAATAATGTAGCACGTGTTACAACTCCTAAGAACACCTTACATCACCGTACAAAACTTTAAAACTCCATAATAAACCAAATTAATTCGTACGAGGCCTTTGAACATCGTACGACAACTTAGGACATCTTACGACTCTTTATGCCACATCAGCAACTCGAAAAGAACATTAGTATAATGTAGGACGCCTTACAGCTCCTAAGAACACCTTACACCACCGTACGAAACATTAAAACTCCTTAATAAACCTAATGAATTTGTCTGAGTCCTTTGAACATCGTACGACAACTTAAGACTCTTTATGCCACATTAAAAAATCGAAAAGAACGTTAGTATGATGTAGGACGCCTTACAGCTCCTAAGAACACCTTACACCACCGTACGAAACATTAAAACTCCTTAATAAACCTAATGAATTTGTCTGAGTCCTTTGAACATCGTACGACAACTTAGGACATCTTAAGACTCTTTATGCCACATTAGCAACTCGAAAATAACGTTAGTATGATGTAGGACGCCTTGCAGCTCCTAAGAACACCATACACCGACGTACGAAACATTAAAACTCCATAATAAACCTAATGAATTCGTCTGATTCCTTTGAACATCGTACGACAACTCAGGAGATGTTACAGCTCAGTATACAGCACTAGCAACATGAAAAGCACGTTAGAATAATGTAGGACGCGTTACAACTCCTAAGAACACCTTACATCACCGTACAAAACTTTAAAACTCCATTATAAACCAAATTAATTCGTACGAGGCCTTTGAACATCGTACGACAACTTAGGACATCTTACGACTCTTTATGCCACATTAGCAACATGAAAAGCATGTTAGAATAATGTAGGACGCGTTACAGCTCCTAAGAACACCTTACACCACCGTATGAAACATTAAAACTCCATAATAAACCTAATGAATTTGGTCGAGTCCTTTGAACATCGTACGACATCTTAAGACTCTTTATGCCACATTAAAAAATCGAAAAGAACGTTAGTATGATGTAGGACGCCTTACAGCTCCTAAGAACACCTTAAACCACCGTACGAAACATTAAAACTCCATAATAAACCTAATGAATTCGTCCGAGTCCTTTGAACATCGTACGACAACTTAGGACATCTTACGACTCTTTATGCCACATTAGAAACTCGAAATGAACATTAGTATAATGTAGTACGCCTTCCAGCTCCTTAGAACACCTTACACCACCGTACGAAACGTTAAAACTCCATAATAAACCTAATGAATTCGTCCGAGTCCTTTGAACATCGTACGACAACTCAGGAGATGTTGCAGCTCAGTATACAACATTAGCAACATGAAAAGCACGTTTTAATAATTTAGGACACGATACAACTCCTAAGAACACCTTACATCACCGTACACAACTTCAAAACTCCATAATAAACCTAATTAATTCGTACGAGTCCTCTGAACTTCGTACGACAACTTAGGAAATCTTACGACTCTTTATGCCACATTAGCAACATGAAAAGCACATTAGAATAATGTAGGACGCGTTACAACTCCAAAGAACACCTTACACCACCGTACGAAACATTAAAACTCCTTAATAAACCTAATGAATTTGTCTGAGTCCTTTGAACATCGTACGACAACTTAGGACATCTTAAGACTCTTTATGCCACATTAGCAACTCGAAAAGAACGTTAGTATGATGTAGGACGCCTTGCAGCTCCTAAGAACACCTTACACCGACGTACGAAACATTAAAACTCCATAATAAACCTAATGAATTCGTCTGATTCCTTTGAACATCGTACGACAACTCAGGAGATGTTACAGCTAAGTATACAACATTAGCAACATGAAAAGCACGTTAGAATAATGTAGGACGCGTTACAACTCCTAAGAACACCTTACATCACCGTACAAAACTTTAAAACTCCATAATAAACCAAATTAATTCGTACGAGGCCTTTGAACATCGTACGACAACTTAGGACATCTTACGACTCTTTATGCCACATTAGCAACATGAAAAGCATGTTAGAATAATGTAGGACGCGTTACAGCTCCTAAGAACACCTTACACCACCGTATGAAACATTAAAACTCCATTATAAACCTAATGAATTTGGTCGAGTCCTTTGAACATCGTACGACATCTTAAGACTCTTTATGCCACATTAACAAATCGAAAAGAACGTTAGTATGATGTAGGACGCCTTACAGCTCCTAAGAACACCTTACACCACCGTACGAAACATTAAAACTCCATAATAAACCTAATGAATTCGTCCGAGTCCTTTGAACATCGTACGACAACTCAGGAGATGTTACAGCTCAGCATACAGCATTAGCAACATGAAAAGCACGTTAGAATAATTTAGGACGCGTTACAACTCCTAAGAAAACCTTACATCACCGTACACAACTTCAAAACTCCATAATAAACCTAATTAATTCGTACGAGTCCTCTGAACATCGTACGAAAACTTAGGAAAACTTACGACTCTTTATGCCACATTAGCAACATGAAAAGCACATTAGAATAATGTAGGACGCGTTACAATTGCTAAGAACACCTTACATCACCGTACAAAACTTTAAAACTCCATAATAAACGTAATTAATTCGTACGAGTCCTTTGAACATCGTACGACAACTTAGGACATCTTACGACTCTTTATGCCACATCAGCAACTCGAAAAGAACATTAGTATAATGTAGGACGCCTTACAGCTCCTAAGAACACCTTACACCACCGTACGAAACATTAAAACTCCTTAATAAACCTAATGAATTTGTCTGAGTCCTTTGAACATCGTACGACAACTTAGGACATCTTAAGACTCTTTATGCCACATTAGCAACTCGAAAAGAACGTTAGTATGATGTAGGACGCCTTGCAGCTCCTAAGAACACCTTACACCGACGTACGAAACATTAAAACTCCATAATAAGCCTAATGAATTCGTCTGATTCCTTTGAACATCGTACGACAACTCAGGAGATGTTACAGCTCAGTATACAGCATTAGCAACATGAAAAGCACGTTAGAATAATGTAGGACGCGTTACAACTCCTAAGAACACCTTACATCACCGTACAAAACTTTAAAACTCCATAATAAACCAAATTAATTCGTACGAGGCCTTTGAACATCGTACGACAACTTAGGACATCTTACGACTCTTTATGCCACATTAGCAACATGAAAAGCATGTTAGAATAATGTAGGACGCGTTACAGCTCCTAAGAACACCTTACACCACCGTATGAAACATTAAAACTCTATAATAAACCTAATGAATTTGGTCGAGTCCTTTGAACATCGTACGACATCTTAAGACTCTTTATGCCACATTAAAAAATCGAAAAGAACGTTAGTATGATGTAGGACGCCTTACAGCTCCTAAGAACACCTTAAACCACCGTACGAAACATTAAAACTCCATAATAAACCTAATGAATTCTTTCGAGTCCTTTGAACATCGTACGACAACTTAGGACATCTTACGACTCTTTATGCCACATTAGAAACTCGAAATGAACATTAGTATAATGTAGTACGCCTTCCAGCTCCTTAGAACACCTTACACCACCGTACGAAACGTTAAAACTCCATAATAAACCTAATGAATTCGTCCGAGTTCTTTGAACATCGTACGACAACTCAGGAGATGTTGCAGCTCAGTATACAACATTAGCAACATGAAAAGCACGTTTTAATAATTTAGGACGCGATACAACTCCTAAGAACACCTTACATCACCGTACACAACTTCAAAACTCCATAATAAACCTAATTAATTCGTACGAGTCCTCTGAACTTCGTACGACAACTTAGGAAATCTTACGACTCTTTATGCCACATTAGCAACATGAAAAGCACATTAGAATAATGTAGGACGCGTTACAACTCCTAAGAACACCTTACACCACCGTACGAAACATTAAAACTCCTTAATAAACCTAATGAATTTGTCTGAGTCCTTTGAACATCGTACGACAACTTAGGACATCTTAAGACTCTTTATGCCACATTAGCAACTCGAAAAGAACGTTAGTATGATGTAGGACGCCTTGCAGCTCCTAAGAACACCTTACACCGACGTACGAAACATTAAAACTCCATAATAAACCTAATGAATTCGTCTGATTCCTTTGAACATCGTACGACAACTCAGGAGATGTTACAGCTAAGTATACAACATTAGCAACATGAAAAGCACGTTAGAATAATGTAGGACGCGTTACAACTCCTAAGAACACCTTACATCACCGTACAAAACTTTAAAACTCCATAATAAACCAAATTAATTCGTACGAGGCCTTTGAACATCGTACGACAACTTAGGACATCTTACGACTCTTTATGCCACATTAGCAACATGAAAAGCATGTTAGAATAATGTAGGACGCGTTACAGCTCCTAAGAACACCTTACACCACCGTATGAAACATTAAAACTCCATTATAAACCTAATGAATTTGGTCGAGTCCTTTGAACATCGTACGACATCTTAAGACTCTTTATGCCACATTAACAAATCGAAAAGAACGTTAGTATGATGTAGGACGCCTTACAGCTCCTAAGAACACCTTACACCACCGTACGAAACATTAAAACTCCATAATAAACCTAATGAATTCGTCCGAGTCCTTTGAACATCGTACGACAACTCAGGAGATGTTACAGCTCAGCATACAGCATTAGCAACATGAAAAGCACGTTAGAATAATTTAGGACGCGTTACAACTCCTAAGAAAACCTTACATCACCGTACACAACTTCAAAACTCCATAATAAACCTAATTAATTCGTACGAGTCCTCTGAACATCGTACGAAAACTTAGGAAAACTTACGACTCTTTATGCCACATTAGCAACATGAAAAGCACATTAGAATAATGTAGGACGCGTTACAATTGCTAAGAACACCTTACATCACCGTACAAAACTTTAAAACTCCATAATAAACGTAATTAATTCGTACGAGTCCTTTGAACATCGTACGACAACTTAGGACATCTTACGACTCTTTATGCCACATCAGCAACTCGAAAAGAACATTAGTATAATGTAGGACGCCTTACAGCTCCTAAGAACACCTTACACCACCGTACGAAACATTAAAACTCCTTAATAAACCTAATGAATTTGTCTGAGTCCTTTGAACATCGTACGACAACTTAGGACATCTTAAGACTCTTTATGCCACATTAGCAACTCGAAAAGAACGTTAGTATGATGTAGGACGCCTTGCAGCTCCTAAGAACACCTTACACCGACGTACGAAACATTAAAACTCCATAATAAGCCTAATGAATTCGTCTGATTCCTTTGAACATCGTACGACAACTCAGGAGATGTTACAGCTCAGTATACAGCATTAGCAACATGAAAAGCACGTTAGAATAATGTAGGACGCGTTACAACTCCTAAGAACACCTTACATCACCGTACAAAACTTTAAAACTCCATAATAAACCAAATTAATTCGTACGAGGCCTTTGAACATCGTACGACAACTTAGGACATCTTACGACTCTTTATGCCACATTAGCAACATGAAAAGCATGTTAGAATAATGTAGGACGCGTTACAGCTCCTAAGAACACCTTACACCACCGTATGAAACATTAAAACTCTATAATAAACCTAATGAATTTGGTCGAGTCCTTTGAACATCGTACGACATCTTAAGACTCTTTATGCCACATTAAAAAATCGAAAAGAACGTTAGTATGATGTAGGACGCCTTACAGCTCCTAAGAACACCTTAAACCACCGTACGAAACATTAAAACTCCATAATAAACCTAATGAATTCTTTCGAGTCCTTTGAACATCGTACGACAACTTAGGACATCTTACGACTCTTTATGCCACATTAGAAACTCGAAATGAACATTAGTATAATGTAGTACGCCTTCCAGCTCCTTAGAACACCTTACACCACCGTACGAAACGTTAAAACTCCATAATAAACCTAATGAATTCGTCCGAGTTCTTTGAACATCGTACGACAACTCAGGAGATGTTGCAGCTCAGTATACAACATTAGCAACATGAAAAGCACGTTTTAATAATTTAGGACGCGATACAACTCCTAAGAACACCTTACATCACCGTACACAACTTCAAAACTCCATAATAAACCTAATTAATTCGTACGAGTCCTCTGAACTTCGTACGACAACTTAGGAAATCTTACGACTCTTTATGCCACATTAGCAACATGAAAAGCACATTAGAATAATGTAGGACGCGTTACAACTCCTAAGAACACCTTACACCACCGTACGAAACATTAAAACTCCTTAATAAACCTAATGAATTTGTCTGAGTCCTTTGAACATCGTACGACAACTTAGGACATCTTAAGACTCTTTATGCCACATTAGCAACTCGAAAAGAACGTTAGTATGATGTAGGACGCCTTGCAGCTCCTAAGAACACCTTACAACGACGTACGAAACATTAAAACTCCATAATAAACCTAATGAATTCGTCTGATTCCTTTGAACATCGTACGACAACTCAGGAGATGTTACAGCTAAGTATACAGCATTAGCAACATGAAAAGCACGTTAGAATAATGTAGGACGCGTTACAACTCCTAAGAACACCTTACATCACCGTACAAAACTTTAAAACTCCATAATAAACCAAATTAATTCGTACGAGGCCTTTGAACATCGTACGACAACTTAGGACATCTTACGACTCTTTATGCCACATTAGCAACATGAAAAGCATGTTAGAATAATGTAGGACGCGTTACAACTCCTAAGAACACCTTACACCACCGTATGAAACATTAAAACTCCATTATAAACCTAATGAATTTGGTCGAGTCCTTTGAACATCGTACGACATCTTAAGACTCTTTATGCCACATTAACAAATCGAAAAGAACGTTAGTATGATGTAGGACGCCTTACAGCTCCTAAGAACACCTTACACCACCGTACGAAACATTAAAACTCCATAATAAACCTAATGAATTCGTCCGAGTCCTTTGAACATCGTACGACAACTCAGGAGATGTTACAGCTCAGTATACAGCATTAGCAACATGAAAAGCACGTTAGAATAATGTAGGACGCGTTACAACTCCTAAGAACACCTTACATCACCGTACAAAACTTTAAAACTCCATTATAAACCAAATTAATTCGTACGAGGCCTTTGAACATCGTACGACAACTTAGGACATCTAACGACTCTTTATGCCACATTAGCAACATGAAAAGCATGTTAGAATAATGTAGGACGCGTTACAGCTCCTAAGAACACCTTACACCACCGTATGAAACATTAAAACTCCATAATAAACCTAATGAATTTGGTCGAGTCCTTTGAACATCGTACGACATCTTAAGACTCTTTATGCCACATTAAAAAATCGAAAAGAACGTTTGTATGATGTAGGACGCCTTACAGCTCCTAAGAACACCTTAAACCACCGTACGAAACATTAAAACTCCATAATAAACCTAATGAATTCGTCCGAGTCCTTTGAACATCGTACGACAACTTAGGACATCTTACGACTCTTTATGCCACATTAGAAACTCGAAATGAACATTAGTATAATGTAGTACGCCTTCCAGCTCCTTAGAACACCTTACACCACCGTACGAAACGTTAAAACTCCATAATAAACCTAATGAATTCGTCCGAGTCCTTTGAACATCGTACGACAACTCAGGAGATGTTGCAGCTCAGTATACAACATTAGCAACATGAAAAGCACGTTTTAATAATTTAGGACGCGATACAACTCCTAAGAACACCTTACATCACCGTACACAACTTCAAAACTCCATAATAAACCTAATTAATTCGTACGAGTCCTCTGAACTTCGTACGACAACTTAGGAAATCTTACGACTCTTTATGCCACATTAGCAACATGAAAAGCACATTAGAATAATGTAGGACGCGTTACAACTCCTAAGAACACCTTACACCACCGTACGAAACATTAAAACTCCTAATAAACCTAATGAATTTGTCTGAGTCCTTTGAACATCGTACGACAACTTAGGACATCTTAAGACTCTTTATGCCACATTAGCAACTCGAAAAGAACGTTAGTATGATGTAGGACGCCTTGCAGCTCCTAAGAACACCTTACACCGACGTACGAAACATTAAAACTCCATAATAAGCCTAATGAATTCGTCTGATTCCTTTGAACATCGTACGACAACTCAGGAGATGTTACAGCTCAGTATACAGCATTAGCAACATGAAAAGCACGTTAGAATAATGTAGGACGCGTTACAACTCCTAAGAACACCTTACATCACCGTACAAAACTTTAAAACTCCATAATAAACCAAATTAATTCGTACGAGGCCTTTGAACATCGTACGACAACTTAGGACATCTTACGACTCTTTATGCCACATTAGCAACATGAAAAGCATGTTAGAATAATGTAGGACGCGTTACAGCTCCTAAGAACACCTTACACCACCGTATGAAACATTAAAACTCCATAATAAACCTAATGAATTTGGTCGAGTCCTTTGAACATCGTACGACATCTTAAGACTCTTTATGCCACATTAAAAAATCGAAAAGAACGTTAGTATGATGTAGGACGCCTTACAGCTCCTAAGAACACCTTAAACCACCGTACGAAACATTAAAACTCCATAATAAACCTAATGAATTCGTCCGAGTCCTTTGAACATCGTACGACAACTTAGGACATCTTACGACTCTTTATGCCACATTAGAAACTCGAAATGAACATTAGTATAATGTAGTACGCCTTCCAGCTCCTTAGAACACCTTACACCACCGTACGAAACGTTAAAACTCCATAATAAACCTAATGAATTCGTCCGAGTTCTTTGAACATCGTACGACAACTCAGGAGATGTTGCAGCTCAGTATACAACATTAGCAACATGAAAAGCACGTTTTAATAATTTAGGACGCGATACAACTCCTAAGAACACCTTACATCACCGTACACAACTTCAAAACTCCATAATAAACCTAATTAATTCGTACGAGTCCTCTGAACTTCGTACGACAACTTAGGAAATCTTACGACTCTTTATGCCACATTAGCAACATGAAAAGCACATTAGAATAATGTAGGACGCGTTACAACTCCTAAGAACACCTTACACCACCGTACGAAACATTAAAACTCCTTAATAAACCTAATGAATTTGTCTGAGTCCTTTGAACATCGTACGACAACTTAGGACATCTTAAGACTCTTTATGCCACATTAGCAACTCGAAAAGAACGTTAGTATGATGTAGGACGCCTTGCAGCTCCTAAGAACACCTTACAACGACGTACGAAACATTAAAACTCCATAATAAACCTAATGAATTCGTCTGATTCCTTTGAACATCGTACGACAACTCAGGAGATGTTACAGCTAAGTATACAGCATTAGCAACATGAAAAGCACGTTAGAATAATGTAGGACGCGTTACAACTCCTAAGAACACCTTACATCACCGTACAAAACTTTAAAACTCCATAATAAACCAAATTAATTCGTACGAGGCCTTTGAACATCGTACGACAACTTAGGACATCTTACGACTCTTTATGCCACATTAGCAACATGAAAAGCATGTTAGAATAATGTAGGACGCGTTACAGCTCCTAAGAACACCTTACACCACCGTATGAAACATTAAAACTCCATTATAAACCTAATGAATTTGGTCGAGTCCTTTGAACATCGTACGACATCTTAAGACTCTTTATGCCACATTAACAAATCGAAAAGAACGTTAGTATGATGTAGGACGCCTTACAGCTCCTAAGAACACCTTACACCACCGTACGAAACATTAAAACTCCATAATAAACCTAATGAATTCGTCCGAGTCCTTTGAACATCGTACGACAACTCAGGAGATGTTACAGCTCAGTATACAGCATTAGCAACATGAAAAGCACGTTAGAATAATGTAGGACGCGTTACAACTTCTTAGAACACCTTACATCACCGTACAAAACTTTAAAACTCCATTATAAACCAAATTAATTCGTACGAGGCCTTTGAACATCGTACGACAACTTAGGACATCTTACGACTCTTTATGCCACATTAGCAACATGAAAAGCATGTTAGAATAATGTAGGACGCGTTACAGCTCCTAAGAACACCTTACACCACCGTATGAAACATTAAAACTCCATAATAAACCTAATGAATTTGGTCGAGTCCTTTGAACATCGTACGACATCTTAAGACTCTTTATGCCACATTAAAAAATCGAAAAGAACGTTTGTATGATGTAGGACGCGTTACAGCTCCTAAGAACACCTTAAACCACCGTACGAAACATTAAAACTCCATAATAAACCTAATGAATTCGTCCGAGTCCTTTGAACATCGTACGACAACTTAGGACATCTTACGACTCTTTATGCCACATTAGAAACTCGAAATGAACATTAGTATAATGTAGTACGCCTTCCAGCTCCTTAGAACACCTTACACCACCGTACGAAACGTTAAAACTCCATAATAAACCTAATGAATTCGTCCGAGTCCTTTGAACATCGTACGACAACTCAGGAGATGTTGCAGCTCAGTATACAACATTAGCAACATGAAAAGCACGTTTTAATAATTTAGGACGCGATACAACTCC
This sequence comes from Tagetes erecta, assembly GCA_030867185.1. NCBI lineage: Eukaryota > Viridiplantae > Streptophyta > Magnoliopsida > Asterales > Asteraceae > Tagetes > Tagetes erecta. The sequence goes on along the minus strand of CM061487.1, from coordinate 41,994,731 downwards.
TAAGAACACCTTACATCACCGTACACAACTTCAAAACTCCATAATAAACCTAATTAATTCGTACGAGTCCTCTGAACTTCGTACGACAACTTAGGAAATCTTACGACTCTTTATGCCACATTAGCAACATGAAAAGCACATTAGAATAATGTAGGACGCGTTACAACTCCTAAGAACACCTTACACCACCGTACGAAACATTAAAACTCCTTAATAAACCTAATGAATTTGTCTGAGTCCTTTGAACATCGTACGACAACTTAGGACATCTTAAGACTCTTTATGCCACATTAGCAACTCGAAAAGAACGTTAGTATGATGTAGGACGCCTTGCAGCTCCTAAGAACACCTTACACCGACGTACGAAACATTAAAACTCCATAATAAACCTAATGAATTCGTCTGATTCCTTTGAACATCGTACGACAACTCAGGAGATGTTACAGCTAAGTATACAGCATTAGCAACATGAAAAGCACGTTAGAATAATGTAGGACGCGTTACAACTCCTAAGAACACCTTACATCACCGTACAAAACTTTAAAACTCCATAATAAACCAAATTAATTCGTACGAGGCCTTTGAACATCGTACGACAACTTAGGACATCTTACGACTCTTTATGCCACATTAGCAACATGAAAAGCATGTTAGAATAATGTAGGACGCGTTACAGCTCCTAAGAACACCTTACACCACCGTATGAAACATTAAAACTCCATTATAAACCTAATGAATTTGGTCGAGTCCTTTGAACATCGTACGACATCTTAAGACTCTTTATGCCACATTAACAAATCGAAAAGAACGTTAGTATGATGTAGGACGCCTTACAGCTCCTAAGAACACCTTACACCACCGTACGAAACATTAAAACTCCATAATAAACCTAATGAATTCGTCCGAGTCCTTTGAACATCGTACGACAACTCAGGAGATGTTACAGCTCAGTATACAGCATTAGCAACATGAAAAGCACGTTAGAATAATTTAGGACGCGTTACAACTCCTAAGAACACCTTACATCACCGTACACAACTTCAAAACTCCATAATAAACCTAATTAATTCGTACGAGTCCTCTGAACATCGTACGAAAACTTAGGAAAACTTACGACTCTTTATGCCACATTAGCAACATGAAAAGCACATTAGAATAATGTAGGACGCGTTACAATTGCTAAGAACACCTTACATCACCGTACAAAACTTTAAAACTCCATAATAAACGTAATTAATTCGTATGAGTCCTTTGAACATCGTACGACAACTTAGGACATCTTACGACTCTTTATGCCACATCAGCAACTCGAAAAGAACATTAGTATAATGTAGGACGCCTTACAGCTCCTAAGAACACCTTACACCACCGTACGAAACATTAAAACTCCTTAATAAACCTAATGAATTTGTCTGAGTCCTTTGAACATCGTACGACAACTTAGGACATCTTAAGACTCCTTATGCCACATTAGCAACTCGAAAAGAACGTTAGTATGATGTAGGACGCCTTGCAGCTCCTAAGAACACCTTACACCGACGTACGAAACATTAAAACTCCATAATAAGCCTAATGAATTCGTCTGATTCCTTTGAACATCGTACGACAACTCAGGAGATGTTACAGCTCAGTATACAACATTAGCAACATGAAAAGCACGTTAGAATAATGTAGGACGCGTTACAACTCCTAAGAACACCTTACATCACCGTACAAAACTTTAAAACTCCAAAATAAACCAAATTAATTCGTACGAGGCCTTTGAACATCGTACGACAACTTAGGACATCTTACGACTCTTTATGCCACATTAGCAACATGAAAAGCATGTTAGAATAATGTAGGACGCGTTACAGCTCCTAAGAACACCTTACACCACCGTATGAAACATTAAAACTCCATAATAAACCTAATGAATTTGGTCGAGTCCTTTGAACATCGTACGACATCTTAAGACTCTTTATGCCACATTAGCAACTCGAAAAGAACTTAGTATGATGTAGGACGCCTTACAGCTCCTAAGAACACCTTACACCACCGTACGAAACATTAAAACTCCATAATAAACCTAATGAATTCGTCCGAGTCCTTTGAACATCGTACGACAACTTAGGACATCTTAAGACTCTTTATGCCACATTAACAAATCGAAAAGAACGTTAGTATAATGTAGGACGCCTTACAGCTCCTAAGAACACCTTACACCACCGTACGAAACATTAAAACTCCATAATAAACCTAATGAATTCGTCCGAGTCCTTTGAACATCGTACGACAACTTAGGACATCTTACGAATCTTTATGCCACATTAGAAACTCGAAATGAACATTAGTATAATGTAGTACGCCTTACAGCTCCTAAGAACACCTTACACCACCGTACGAAACGTTAAAACTCCATAATAAACCTAATGAATTCGTCCGAGTCCTTTGAACATCGTACGACAACTTAGGACATCTTACGACTCTTTATGCCACATTAACAAATCGAAAAGAACGTTAGTATGATGTAGGACGCCTTACAGCTCCTAAGAACACCTTACACCACCGTACGAAACATTAAAACTCCATAATAAACCTAATGAATTCGTCCGAGTCCTTTGAACATCGTACGACAACTCAGGAGATGTTACAGCTCAGTATACAACATTAGCAACATGAAAAGCACGTTTTAATAATTTAGGACGCGTTACAACTCCTAAGAACACCTTACATCACCGTACACAACTTCAAAACTCCATAATAAACCTAATTAATTCGTACGAGTCCTCTGAACATCGTACGAAAACTTAGGAAAACTTACGACTCTTTATGCCACATTAGCAACATGAAAAGCACATTAGAATAATGTAGGACGCGTTACAATTGCTAAGAACACCTTACATCACCGTACAAAACTTTAAAACTCCATAATAAACTTAATTAATTCGTACGAGTCCTTTGAACATCGTACGACAACTTAGGACTTCTTACGACTCTTTATGCCACATCAGCAACTCGAAAAGAACATTAGTATAATGTAGGACGCCTTACAGCTCCTAAGAACACCTTACACCACCGTACGAAACATTAAAACTCCTTAATAAACCTAATGAATTTGTCTGAGTCCTTTGAACATCGTACGACAACTTAGGACATCTTAAGACTCTTTATGCCACATTAGCAACTCGAAAAGAACGTTAGTATGATGTAGGACGCCTTGCAGCTCCTAAGAACACCTTACACCGACGTACGAAACATTAAAACTCCATAATAAGCCTAATGAATTCGTCTGATTCCTTTGAACATCGTACGACAACTCAGGAGATGTTACAGCTCAGTATACAGCATTAGCAACATGAAAAGCACGTTAGAATAATGTAGGACGCGTTACAACTCCTAAGAACACCTTACATCACCGTACAAAACTTTAAAACTCCATAATAAACCAAATTAATTCGTACGAGGCCTTTGAACATCGTACGACAACTTAGGACATCTTACGACTCTTTATGCCACATTAGCAACATGAAAAGCATGTTAGAATAATGTAGGACGCGTTACAGCTCCTAAGAACACCTTACACCACCGTATGAAACATTAAAACTCCATAATAAACCTAATGAATTTGGTCGAGTCCTTTGAACATCGTACGACATCTTAAGACTCTTTATGCCACATTAGCAACTCGAAAAGAACGTTAGTATGATGTAGGACGCCTTACAGCTCCTAAGAACACCTTACACCACCGTACGAAACAATAAAACTCCATAATAAACCTAATGAATTCGTCCGAGTCCTTTGAACATCGTACGACAACTTAGGACATCTTAAGACTCTTTATGCCACATTAACAAATCGAAAAGAACGTTAGTATAATGTAGGACGCCTTACAGCTCCTAAGAACACCTTACACCACCGTACGAAACATTAAAACTCCATAATAAACCTAATGAATTCGTCCGAGTCCTTTGAACATCGTACGACAACTTAGGACATCTTACGACTCTTTATGCCACATTAGAAACTCGAAATGAACATTAGTATAATGTAGTACGCCTTACAGCTCCTAAGAACACCTTACACCACCGTACGAAACGTTAAAACTCCATAATAAACCTAATGAATTCGTCCGAGTCCTTTGAACATCGTACGACAACTTAGGACATCTTACGACTCTTTATGCCACATTAACAAATCGAAAAGAACGTTAGTATGATGTAGGACGCCTTACAGCTCCTAAGAACACCTTACACCACCGTACAAAACATTAAAACTCCATAATAAACCTAATGAATTCGTCCGAGTCCTTTGAACATCGTACGACAACTCAGGAGATGTTACAGCTCAGTATACAGCATTAGCAACATGAAAAGCACGTTAGAATAATTTAGGACGCGTTACAACTCCTAAGAACACCTTACACCACCGTATGAAACATTAAAACTCCATAATAAACCTAATGAATTTGGTCGAGTCCTTTGAACATCGTACGACATCTTAAGACTCTTTATGCCACATTAGCAACTCGAAAAGAACGTTAGTATGATGTAGGACGCCTTACAGCTCCTAAGAACACCTTACACCACCGTACGAAACATTAAAACTCCATAGTAAACCTAATGAATTCGTCCGAGTCCTTTGAACATCGTACGACAACTCAGGAGATGTTACAGCTCAGTATACAGCATTAGCAACATGAAAAGCACGTTAGAATAATTTAGGACGCGTTACAACTCCTAAGAACACCTTACATCACCGTACACAACTTCAAAACTCCATAATAAACCTAATTAATTCGTACGAGTCCTCTGAACATCGTACGAAAACTTAGGAAAACTTACGACTCTTTATGCCACATTAGCAACATGAAAAGCACATTAGAATAATGTAGGACGCGTTACAATTGCTAAGAACACCTTACATCACCGTACAAAACTTTAAAACTCCATAATAAACGTAATTAATTCGTACGAGTCCTTTGAACATCGTACGACAACTTAGGACATCTTACGACTCTTTATGCCACATCAGCAACTCGAAAAGAACATTAGTATAATGTAGGACGCCTTACAGCTCCTAAGAACACCTTACACCACCGTACGAAACATTAAAACTCCTTAATAAACCTAATGAATTTGTCTGAGTCCTTTGAACATCGTACGACAACTTAGGACATCTTAAGACTCTTTATGCCACATTAGCAACTCGAAAAGAACGTTAGTATGATGTAGGACGCCTTGCAGCTCCTAAGAACACCTTACACCGACGTACGAAACATTAAAACTCCATAATAAGCCTAATGAATTCGTCTGATTCCTTTGAACATCGTACGACAACTCAGGAGATGTTACAGCTCAGTATACAGCATTAGCAACATGAAAAGCACGTTAGAATAATGTAGGACGCGTTACAACTCCTAAGAACACCTTACATCACCGTACAAAACTTTAAAACTCCATAATAAACCAAATTAATTCGTACGAGGCCTTTGAACATCGTACGACAACTTAGGACATCTTACGACTTTTTATGCCACATTAGCAACATGAAAAGCATGTTAGAATAATGTAGGACGCGTTACAGCTCCTAAGAACACCTTACACCACCGTATGAAACATTAAAACTCCATAATAAACCTAATGAATTTGGTCGAGTCCTTTGAACATCGTACGACATCTTAAGACTCTTTATGCCACATTAGCAACTGAAAAGAACGTTAGTATGATGTAGGACGCCTTACAGCTCCTAAGAACACCTTACACCACCGTACGAAACATTAAAACTCCATAATAAACCTAATGAATTCGTCCGAGTCCTTTGAACATCGTACGACAACTTAGGACATCTTAAGACTCTTTATGCCACATTAACAAATCGAAAAGAACGTTAGTATGATGTAGGACGCCTTACAGCTCCTAAGAACACCTTACACCACCGTACGAAACATTAAAACTCCATAATAAACCTAATGAATTCGTCCGAGTCCTTTGAACATCGTACGACAACTCAGGAGATGTTACAGCTCAGTATACAGCATTAGCAACATGAAAAGCACGTTAGAATAATTTAGGACGCGTTACAACTCCTAAGAACACCTTACATCACCGTACACAACTTCAAAACTCCATAATAAACCTAATTAATTCGTACGAGTCCTCTGAACATCGTACGAAAACTTAGGAAAACTTACGACTCTTTATGCCACATTAGCAACATGAAAAGCACATTAGAATAATGTAGGACGCGTTACAATTGCTAAGAACACCTTACATCACCGTACAAAACTTTAAAACTCCATAATAAACGTAATTAATTCGTACGAGTCCTTTGAACATCGTACGACAACTTAGGAGATCTTACGACTCTTTATGCCACATCAGCAACTCGAAAAGAACATTAGTATAATGTAGGACGCCTTACAGCTCCTAAGAACACCTTACACCACCGTACGAAACATTAAAACTCCTTAATAAACCTAATGAATTTGTCTGAGTCCTTTGAACATCGTACGACAACTTAGGACATCTTAAGACTCTTTATGCCGCATTAGCAACTCGAAAAGAATGTTAGTATGATGTAGGACGCCTTGCAGCTCCTAAGAACACTTTACACCGACGTACGAAACATTAAAACTCCATAATAAGCCTAATGAATTCGTCTGATTCCTTTGAACATCGTACGACAACTCAGGAGATGTTACAGCTCAGTATACAGCATTAGCAACATGAAAAGCACGTTAGAATAATGTAGGACGCGTTACAACTCCTAAGAACACCTTACATCACCGTACAAAACTTTAAAACTCCATAATAAACCAAATTATTTCGTACGAGGCCTTTGAACATCGTACGACAACTTAGGACATCTTACGACTCTTTATGCCACATTAGCAACATGAAAAGCATGTTAGAATAATGTAGGACGCGTTACAGCTCCTAAGAACACCTTACACCACCGTATGAAACATTAAAACTCCATAATAAACCTAATGAATTTGGTCGAGTCCTTTGAACATCGTACGACATCTTAAGACTCTTTATGCCACATTAGCAACTCGAAAAGAACGTTAGTATGATGTAGGACGCCTTACAGCTCCTAAGAACACCTTACACCACCGTACGAAACATTAAAACTCCATAATAAACCTAATGAATTCGTCCGAGTCCTTTGAACATCGTACGACAACTTAGGACATCTTAAGACTCTTTATGCCACATTAACAAATCGAAAAGAACGTTAGTATAATGTAGGACGCCTTACAGCTCCTAAGAACACCTTACACCACCGTACGAAACATTAAAACTCCATAATAAACCTAATGAATTCGTCTGAGTCCTTTGAACATCGTACGACAACTTAGGCCATCTTACGACTCTTTATGCCACATTAGAAACTCGAAATGAACATTAGTATAATGTAGTACGCCTTACAGCTCCTAAGAACACCTTACACCACCGTACGAAACGTTAAAACTCCATAATAAACCTAATGAATTCGTCCGAGTCCTTTGAACATCGTACGACAACTTAGGACATCTTACGACTCTTTATGCCACATTAACAAATCGAAAAGAACGTTAGTATGATGTAGGACGCCTTACAGCTCCTAAGAACACCTTACACCACCGTACGAAACATTAAAACTCCATAATAAACCTAATGAATTCGTCCGATTCCTTTGAACATCGTACGACAACTCAGGAGATGTTACAGCTCAGTATACAACATTTGCAACATGAAAAGCACGTTTTAATAATTTAGGACGCGTTACAACTCCTAAGAACACCTTACATCACCGTACACAACTTCAAAACTCCATAATAAACCTAATTAATTCGTACGAGTCCTCTCAACATCGTACGACAACTTAGGAAATCTTACGACTCTTTATGCCACATTAGCAACATGAAAAGCACATTAGAATAATGTAGGACGCGTTACAACTCCTAAGAACACCTTACACCACCGTACGAAACATTAAAACTCCTTAATAAACCTAATGAATTTGTCTGAGTCCTTTGAACATCGTACGACAACTTAGGACATCTTAAGACTCTTTATGCCACATTAGCAACTCGAAAAGAACGTTAGTATGATGTAGGACGCCTTGCAGCTCCTAAGAACACCTTACACCGACGTACGAAACATTAAAACTCCATAATAAACCTAATGAATTCGTCTGATTCCTTTGAACATCGTACGACAACTCAGGAGATGTTACAGCTCAGTATACAGCATTAGCAACATGAAAAGCACGTTAGAATAATGTAGGACGTGTTACAACTCCTAAGAACACCTTACATCACCGTACAAAACTTTAAAGCTCCATAATAAACCAAATTAATTCGTACGAGGCCTTTGAACATCGTACGACAACTTAGGACATCTTACGACTCTTTATGCCACATTAGCAACATGAAAAGCATGTTAGAATAATGTAGGACACGTTACAGCTCCTAAGAACACCTTACACCACCGTATGAAACATTAAAACTCCATAATAAACCTAATGAATTTGGTCGAGTCCTTTGAACATCGTACGACATCTTAAGACTCTTTATGCCACATTAACAAATCGAAAAGAACGTTAGTATGATGTAGGACGCCTTACAGCTCCTAAGAACACCTTACACCACCTTACGAAACATTAAAACTCCATAATAAACCTAATGAATTCGTCCGAATCCTTTGAACATCGTACGACAACTCAGGAGATGTTACAGCTCAGTATACAGCATTAGCAACAAGAAAAGCACGTTAGAATAATTTAGGACGCGTTACAACTCCTAAGAACACCTTACATCACCGTACACAACTTCAAAACTCCATAATAAACCTAATTAATTCGTACGAGTCCTCTGAACATCGTACGAAAACTTAGGAAAACTTACGACTCTTTATGCCACATTAGCAACATGAAAAGCACATTAGAATAATGTAGGATGCGTTACAATTGCTAAGAACACCTTACATCACCGTACAAAACTTTAAAACTCCATAATAAACGTAATTAATTCGTACGAGTCCTTTGAACATCGTACGACAACTTAGGACATCTTACGACTCTTTATGCCACATCAGCAACTCGAAAAGAACATTAGTATAATGTAGGACGCCTTACAGCTCCTAAGAACACCTTACACCACCGTACGAAACATTAAAACTCCTTAATAAACCTAATGAATTTGTCTGAGTCCTTTGAACATCGTACGACAACTTAGGACATCTTAAGACTCTTTATGCCACATTAGCAACTCGAAAATAACGTTAGTATGATGTAGGACGCCTTGCAGCTCCTAAGAACACCTTACACCGACGTACGAAACATTAAAACTCCATAATAAACCTAATGAATTCGCCTGATTCCTTTGAACATCGTACGACAACTCAGGAGATGTTACAGCTCAGTATACATCATTAGCAACATGAAAAGCACGTTAGAATAATGTAGGACGCGTTACAACTCCTAAGAACACCTTACATCACCGTACAAAACTTTAAAACTCCATAATAAACCAAATTAATTCGTACGAGGCCTTTGAACATCGTACGACAACTTAGGACATCTTACGACTCTTTATGCCACATTAGCAACATGAAAAGCATGTTAGAATAATGTAGGACGCGTTACAGCTCCTAAGAACACCTTACACCACCGTATGAAACATTAAAACTCCATAATAAACCTAATGAATTTGGTCGAGTCCTTTGAACATCGTACGACATCTTAAGACTCTTTATGCCACATTAGCAACTCGAAAAGAACGTTAGTATGATGTAGGACGCCTTACAGCTCCTAAGAACACCTTACACCACCGTACGAAACATTAAAACTCCATAATAAACCTAATGAATTCGTCCGAGTCCTTTGAACATCGTACGACAACTTAGGACATCTTAAGACTCTTTATGCCACATTAACAAATCGAAAAGAACGTTAGTATAATGTAGGACGCCTTACAGCTCCTAAGAACACCTTACACCACCGTCCGAAACATTAAAACTCCATAATAAACCTAATGAATTCGTCCGAGTCCTTTGAACATCGTACGACAACTTAGGCCATCTTACGACTCTTTATGCCACATTAGAAACTCGAAATGAACATTAGTATAATGTAGTACGCCTTACAGCTCCTAAGAACACCTTACACCACCGTACGAAACGTTAAAACTCCATAATAAACCTAATGAATTCGTCCGAGTCCTTTGAACATCGTACGACAACTTAGGACATCTTACGACTCTTTATGCCACATTAACAAATCGAAAAGAACGTTAGTATGATGTAGGACGCCTTACAGCTCCTAAGAACACCTTACAGCACCGTACGAAACATTAAAACTCCATAATAAACCTAATGAATTCGTCCGATTCCTTTGAACATCGTACGACAACTCAGGAGATGTTACAGCTCAGTATACAACATTAGCAACATGAAAAGCACGTTTTAATAATTTAGGACGCGTTACAACTCCTAAGAACACCTTACATCACCGTACACAACTTCAAAACTCCATAATAAACCTAATTAATTCGTACGAGTCCTCTCAACATCGTACGACAACTTAGGAAATCTTACGACTCTTTATGCCACATTAGCAACATGAAAAGCACATTAGAATAATGTAGGACGCGTTACAACTCCTAAGAACACCTTACACCACCGTACGAAACATTAAAACTCCTTAATAAACCTAATGAATTTGTCTGAGTCCTTTGAACATCGTACGACAACTTAGGACATCTTAAGACTCTTTATGCCACATTAGCAACTCGAAAAGAACGTTAGTATGATGTAGGACGCCTTGCAGCTCCTAAGAACACCTTACACCGACGTACGGAACATTAAAACTCCATAATAAACCTAATGAATTCGTCTGATTCCTTTGAACATCGTACGACAACTCAGGAGATGTTACAGCTCAGTATACAGCATTAGCAACATGAAAAGCACGTTAGAATAATGTAGGACGCGTTACAACTCCTAAGAACACCTTACATCACCGTACAAAACTTTAAAACTCCATAATAAACCAAATTAATTCGTACGAGGCCTTTGAACATCGTACGACAACTTAGGACATCTTACGACTCTTTATGCCACATTAGCAACATGAAAAGCATGTTAGAATAATGTAGGACGCGTTACAGCTCCTAAGAACACCTTACACCACCGTATGAAACATTAAAACTCCATAATAAACCTAATGAATTTGGTCGAGTCCTTTGAACATCGTACGACATCTTAAGACTCTTTATGCCACATTAACAAATCGAAAAGAACGTTAGTATGATGTAGGACGCCTTACAGCTCCTAAGAACACCTTACACCACCGTACGAAACATTAAAACTCCATAATAAACCTAATGAATTCGTCCGAGTCCTTTGAACATCGTACGACAACTCAGGAGATGTTACAGCTCAGTATACAGCATTAGCAACAAGAAAAGCACGTTAGAATAATTTAGGACGCGTTACAACTCCTAAGAACACCTTACATCACCGTACACAACTTCAAAACTCCATAATAAACCTAATTAATTCGTACGAGTCCTCTGAACATCGTACGAAAACTTAGGAAAACTTACGACTCTTTATGCCACATTAGCAACATGAAAAGCACATTAGAATAATGTAGGACGCGTTACAATTGCTAAGAACACCTTACATCACCGTACAAAACTTTAAAACTCCATAATAAACGTAATTAATTCGTACGAGTCCTTTGAACATCGTACGACAACTTAGGACATCTTACGACTCTTTATGCCACATCAGCAACTCGAAAAGAACATTAGTATAATGTAGGACGCCTTACAGCTCCTAAGAACACCTTACACCACCGTACGAAACATTAAAACTCCTTAATAAACCTAATGAATTTGTCTGAGTCCTTTGAACATCGTACGACAACTTAGGACATCTTAAGCCTCTTTATGCCACATTAGCAACTCGAAAATAACGTTAGTATGATGTAGGACGCCTTGCAGCTCCTAAGAACACCTTACACCGACGTACGAAACATTAAAACTCCATAATAAACCTAATGAATTCGCCTGATTCCTTTGAACATCGTACGACAACTCAGGAGATGTTACAGCTCAGTATACAGCATTAGCAACATGAAAAGCACGTTAGAATAATGTAGGACGCGTTACAACTCCTTAGAACACCTTACATCACCGTACAAAACTTTAAAACTCCATAATAAACCAAGTTAATTCGTACGAGGCCTTTGAACATCGTACGACAACTTAGGACATCTTACGACTCTTTATGCCACATTAGCAACATGAAAAGCATGTTAGAATAATGTAGGACGCGTTACAGCTCCTAAGAACACCTTACACCACCGTATGAAACATTAAAACTCCATAATAAACCTAATGAATTTGGTCGAGTCCTTTGAACATCGTACGACATCTTAAGACTCTTTATGCCACATTAACAAATCGAAAAGAACGTTAGTATGATGTAGGACGCCTTACAGCTCCTAAGAACACCTTACACCACCGTACGAAACATTAAAACTCCATAATAAACCTAATGAATTCGTTCGAGTCCTTTGAACATCGTACGACAACTCAGGAGATGTTACAGCTCAGTATACAGCATTAGCAACATGAAAAGCACGTTAGAATAATTTAGGACGCGTTACAGCTCCTAAGAACACCTTACACCACCGTACGAAACATTAAAACTCCATAATAAACCTAATGAATTCGTCCGAGTCCTTTGAACATCGTACGATAACTTAGGACATCTTAAGACTCTTTATGCCACATTAACAAATCGAAAAGAACGTTAGTATAATGTAGGACGCCTTACAGCTCCTAAGAACACCTTACACCACCGTACGAAACATTAAAACTCCATAATAAACCTAATGAATTCGTCCGAGTCCTTTGAACATCGTACGACAACTTAGGACATCTTACGACTCTTTATGCCACATTAGAAACTCGAAATGAACATTAGTATAATGTAGTACGCCTTACAGCTCCTAAGAACACCTTACACCATCGTACGAAACGTTAAAACACCATAATAAACCTAATGAATTCGTCCGAGTCCTTTGTACATCGTACGACAAATTAGGACATCTTAAGACTCTTTATGCCACATTAACAAATCGAAAAGAACGTTAGTATGATGTAGGACGCCTTGCAGCTCCTAAGAACACTTTACACCGACGTACGAAACATTAAAACTCCATAATAAACCTAATGAATTCGTCTGATTCCTTTGAACATCGTACGACAACTCAGGAGATGTTACAGCTCAGTATATAGCATTAGCAACATGAAAAGCACGTTAGAATAATGTAGGACGCGTTACAACTCCTAAGAACACCTTACATCACCGTACAAAACTTTAAAACTCCATAATAAACCAAATTAATTCGTACGAGGCCTTTGAACATCGTACGACAACTTAGGACATCTTACGACTCTTTATGCCACATTAGCAACATGAAAAGCATGTTAGAATAATGTAGGACGCGTTACAGCTCCTAAGAACACCTTACACCACCGTATGAAACATTAAAACTCCATAATAAACCTAATGAATTTGGTCGAGTCCTTTGAACATCGTACGACATCTTAAGACTCTTTATGCCACATTAGCAACTCGAAAAGAACGTTAGTATGATGTAGGACGCCTTACAGCTCCTAAGAACACCTTACACCACCGTACGAAACATTAAAACTCCATAATAAACCTAATGAATTCGTCCGAGTCCTTTGAACATCGTACGACAACTTATGACATCTTAAGACTCTTTATGCCACATTAACAAATCGAAAAGAACGTTAGTATAATGTAGGACGCCTTACAGCTCCTAAGAACACCTTACACCACCGTACGAAACATTAAAACTCCATAATAAACCTAATGAATTCGTTCGAGTCCTTTGAACATCGTACGACAACTTAGGACATCTTACGACTCTTTATGCCACATTAGAAACTCGAAATGAACATTAGTATAATGTAGTACGCCTTACAGCTCCTAAGAACACCTTACACCATCGTACGAAACGTTAAAACACCATAATAAACCTAATGAATTCGTCCGAGTCCTTTGAACATCGTACGACAAATTAGGACATCTTAAGACTCTTTATGCCACATTAACAAATCGAAAAGAACGTTAGTATGATGTAGGACGCCTTGCAGCTCCTAAGAACACCTTACACCGACGTACAAAACATTAAAACTCCATAATAAACCTAATGAATTCGTCTGATTCCTTTGAACATCGTACGACAACTCAGGAGATGTTACAGCTCAGTATACAGCATTAGCAACATGAAAAGCACGTTAGAATAATGTAGGACGCGTTACAACTCTTAAGAACACCTTACATCACCGTACAAAACTTTAAAACTCCATAATAAACCAAATTAATTCGTACGAGGCCTTTGAACATCGTACGACAACTTAGGACATCTTACGACTCTTTATGCCACATTAGCAACATGAAAAGCATGTTAGAATAATGTAGGACGCGTTACAGCTCCTAAGAACACCTTACACCACCGTATGAAACATTAAAACTCCATAATAAACCTAATGAATTTGGTCGAGTCCTTTGAACATCGTACGACATCTTAAGACTCTTTATGCCACATTAGCAACTCGAAAAGAACGTTAGTATGATGTAGGACGCCTTACAGCTCCTAAGAACACCTTACACCACCGTACGAAACATTAAAACTCCATAATAAACCTAATGAATTCGTCCGAGTCCTTTGAACATCGTACGACAACTTAGGACATCTTAAGACTCTTTATGCCACATTAACAAATCGAAAAGAACGTTAGTATAATGTAGGACGCCTTACAGCTCCTAAGAACACCTTACACCACCGTACGAAACATTAAAACTCCATAATAAACCTAATGAATTCGTCCGAGTCCTTTGAACATCGTACGACAACTTAGGACATCTTACGACTCTTTATGCCACATTAGAAACTCGAAATGAACATTAGTATAATGTAGTACGCCTTACAGCTCCTAAGAACACCTTACACCATCGTACGAAACGTTAAAACACCATAATAAACCTAATGAATTCGTCCGAGTCCTTTGTACATCGTACGACAAATTAGGACATCTTAAGACTCTTTATGCCACATTAACAAATCGAAAAGAACGTTAGTATGATGTAGGACGCCTTGCAGCTCCTAAGAACACTTTACACCGACGTACGAAACATTAAAACTCCATAATAAACCTAATGAATTCGTCTGATTCCTTTGAACATCGTACGACAACTCAGGAGATGTTACAGCTCAGTATATAGCATTAGCAACATGAAAAGCACGTTAGAATAATGTAGGACGCGTTACAACTCCTAAGAACACCTTACATCACCGTACAAAACTTTAAAACTCCATAATAAACCAAATTAATTCGTACGAGGCCTTTGAACATCGTACGACAACTTAGGACATCTTACGACTCTTTATGCCACATTAGCAACATTAAAAGCATGTTAGAATAATGTAGGACGCGTTACAGCTCCTAAGAACACCTTACACCACCGTATGAAACATTAAAACTCCATAATAAACCTAATGAATTTGGTCGAGTCCTTTGAACATCGTACGACATCTTAAGACTCTTTATGCCACATTAGCAACTCGAAAAGAACGTTAGTATGATGTAGGACGCCTTACAGCTCCTAAGAACACCTTACACCACCGTACGAAACATTAAAACTCCATAATAAACCTAATGAATTCGTCCGAGTCCTTTGAACATCGTACGACAACTTAGGACATCTTAAGACTCTTTATGCCACATTAACAAATCGAAAAGAACGTTAGTATAATGTAGGACGCCTTACAGCTCCTAAGAACACCTTACACCACCGTACGAAACATTAAAACTCCATAATAAACCTAATGAATTCGTCCGAGTCCTTTGAACATCGTACGACAACTTAGGACATCTTACGACTCTTTATGCCACATTAGAAACTCGAAATGAACATTTGTATAATGTAGTACGCCTTACAGCTCCTAAGAACACCTTACACCACCGTACGAAACATTAAAACTCCATAATAAACCTAATGAATTCGTTCGAGTCCTTTGAACATCGTACGACAACTCAGGAGATGTTACAGCTCAGTATACAGCATTAGCAACATGAAAAGCACGTTAAATAATTTAGGACGCGTTACAGCTCCTAAGAACACCTTACACCACCGTACAAAACATTAAAACTCCATAATAAACCTAATGAATTCGTCCGAGTCCTTTGAACATCGTACGACAACTTAGGACATCTTAAGACTCTTTATGCCACATTAACAAATCGAAAAGAACGTTAGTATAATGTAGGACGCCTTACAGCTCCTAAGAACACCTTACACCACCGTACGAAACATTAAAACTCCATAATAAACCTAATGAATTCGTCCGAGTCCTTTGAACATCGTACGACAACTTAGGACATCTTACGACTCTTTATGCCACATTAGAAACTCGAAATGAACATTAGTATAATGTAGTACGCCTTACAGCTCCTAAGAACACCTTACACCATCGTACGAAACGTTAAAACACCATAATAAACCTAATGAATTCGTCCGAGTCCTTTGTACATCGTACGACAAATTAGGACATCTTAAGACTCTTTATGCCACATTAACAAATCGAAAAGAACGTTAGTATGATGTAGGACGCCTTGCAGCTCCTAAGAACACTTTACACCGACGTACGAAACATTAAAACTCCATAATAAACCTAATGAATTCGTCTGATTCCTTTGAACATCGTACGACAACTCAGGAGATGTTACAGCTCAGTATATAGCATTAGCAACATGAAAAGCACGTTAGAATAATGTAGGACGCGTTACAACTCCTAAGAACACCTTACATCACCGTACAAAACTTTAAAACTCCATAATAAACCAAATTAATTCGTACGAGGCCTTTGAACATCGTACGACAACTTAGGACATCTTACGACTCTTTATGCCACATTAGCAACATTAAAAGCATGTTAGAATAATGTAGGACGCGTTACAGCTCCTAAGAACACCTTACACCACCGTATGAAACATTAAAACTCCATAATAAACCTAATGAATTTGGTCGAGTCCTTTGAACATCGTACGACATCTTAAGACTCTTTATGCCACATTAGCAACTCGAAAAGAACGTTAGTATGATGTAGGACGCCTTACAGCTCCTAAGAACACCTTACACCACCGTACGAAACATTAAAACTCCATAATAAACCTAATGAATTCGTCCGAGTCCTTTGAAAATCGTACGACAACTTAGGACATCTTAAGACTCTTTATGCCACATTAACAAATCGAAAAGAACGTTAGTATAATGTAGGACGCCTTACAGCTCCTAAGAACACCTTACACCACCGTACGAAACATTAAAACTCCATAATAAACCTAATGAATTCGTTCGAGTCCTTTGAACATCGTACGACAACTTAGGACATCTTACGACTCTTTATGCCACATTAGAAACTCGAAATGAACATTAGTATAATGTAGTACGCCTTACAGCTCCTAAGAACACCTTACACCATCGTACGAAACGTTAAAACACCATAATAAACCTAATGAATTCGTCCGAGTCCTTTGAACATCGTACGACAAATTAGGACATCTTAAGACTCTTTATGCCACATTAACAAATCGAAAAGAACGTTAGTATGATGTAGGACGCCTTGCAGCTCCTAAGAACACCTTACACCGACGTACAAAACATTAAAACTCCATAATAAACCTAATGAATTCGTCTGATTCCTTTGAACATCGTACGACAACTCAGGAGATGTTACAGCTCAGTATACAGCATTAGCAACATGAAAAGCACGTTAGAATAATGTAGGACGCGTTACAACTCTTAAGAACACCTTACATCACCGTACAAAACTTTAAAACTCCATAATAAACCAAATTAATTCGTACGAGGCCTTTGAACATCGTACGACAACTTAGGACATCTTACGACTCTTTATGCCACATTAGCAACATGAAAAGCATGTTAGAATAATGTAGGACGCGTTACAGCTCCTAAGAACACCTTACACCACCGTATGAAACATTAAAACTCCATAATAAACCTAATGAATTTGGTCGAGTCCTTTGAACATCGTACGACATCTTAAGACTCTTTATGCCACATTAGCAACTCGAAAAGAACGTTAGTATGATGTAGGACGCCTTACAGCTCCTAAGAACACCTTACACCACCGTACGAAACATTAAAACTCCATAATAAACCTAATGAATTCGTCCGAGTCCTTTGAACATCGTACGACAACTTAGGACATCTTAAGACTCTTTATGCCACATTAACAAATCGAAAAGAACGTTAGTATAATGTAGGACGCCTTACAGCTCCTAAGAACACCTTACACCACCGTACGAAACATTAAAACTCCATAATAAACCTAATGAATTCGTCCGAGTCCTTTGAACATCGTACGACAACTTAGGACATCTTACGACTCTTTATGCCACATTAGAAACTCGAAATGAACATTTGTATAATGTAGTACGCCTTACAGCTCCTAAGAACACCTTACACCACCGTACGAAACGTTAAAACTCCATAATAAACCTAATGAATTCGTCCGAGTCCTTTGAACATCGTACGACAACTTAGGACATCTTAAGACTCTTTATGCCACATTAACAAATCGAAAAGAACGTTAGTATGATGTAGGACGCCTTACAGCTCCTAAGAACACCTTACACCACCGTACGAAACATTAAAACTCCATAATAAACCTAATGAATTCGTCCGAGTCCTTTGAACATCGTACGACAACTTAGGACATCTTAAGACTCTTTATGCCACATTAACAAATCGAAAAGAACGTTAGTATAATGTAGGACGCCTTACAGCTCCTAAGAACACCTTACACCACCGTACGAAACATTAAAACTCCATAATAAACCTAATGAATTCGTCCGAGTCCTTTGAACATCGTACGACAACTTAGGACATCTTACGACTCTTTATGCCACATTAGAAACTCGAAATGAACATTAGTATAATGTAGTACGCCTTACAGCTCCTAAGAACACCTTACACCATCGTACGAAACGTTAAAACACCATAATAAACCTAATGAATTCGTCCGAGTCCTTTGTACATCGTACGACAAATTAGGACATCTTAAGACTCTTTATGCCACATTAACAAATCGAAAAGAACGTTAGTATGATGTAGGACGCCTTGCAGCTCCTAAGAACACTTTACACCGACGTACGAAACATTAAAACTCCATAATAAACCTAATGAATTCGTCTGATTCCTTTGAACATCGTACGACAACTCAGGAGATGTTACAGCTCAGTATATAGCATTAGCAACATGAAAAGCACGTTAGAATAATGTAGGACGCGTTACAACTCCTAAGAACACCTTACATCACCGTACAAAACTTTAAAACTCCATAATAAACCAAATTAATTCGTACGAGGCCTTTGAACATCGTACGACAACTTAGGACATCTTACGACTCTTTATGCCACATTAGCAACATTAAAAGCATGTTAGAATAATGTAGGACGCGTTACAGCTCCTAAGAACACCTTACACCACCGTATGAAACATTAAAACTCCATAATAAACCTAATGAATTTGGTCGAGTCCTTTGAACATCGTACGACATCTTAAGACTCTTTATGCCACATTAGCAACTCGAAAAGAACGTTAGTATGATGTAGGACGCCTTACAGCTCCTAAGAACACCTTACACCACCGTACGAAACATTAAAACTCCATAATAAACCTAATGAATTCGTCCGAGTCCTTTGAAAATCGTACGACAACTTAGGACATCTTAAGACTCTTTATGCCACATTAACAAATCGAAAAGAACGTTAGTATAATGTAGGACGCCTTACAGCTCCTAAGAACACCTTACACCACCGTACGAAACATTAAAACTCCATAATAAACCTAATGAATTCGTTCGAGTCCTTTGAACATCGTACGACAACTTAGGACATCTTACGACTCTTTATGCCACATTAGAAACTCGAAATGAACATTAGTATAATGTAGTACGCCTTACAGCTCCTAAGAACACCTTACACCATCGTACGAAACGTTAAAACACCATAATAAACCTAATGAATTCGTCCGAGTCCTTTGAACATCGTACGACAAATTAGGACATCTTAAGACTCTTTATGCCACATTAACAAATCGAAAAGAACGTTAGTATGATGTAGGACGCCTTGCAGCTCCTAAGAACACCTTACACCGACGTACAAAACATTTAAACTCCATAATAAACCTAATGAATTCGTCTGATTCCTTTGAACATCGTACGACAACTCAGGAGATGTTACAGCTCAGTATACAGCATTAGCAACATGAAAAGCACGTTAGAATAATGTAGGACGCGTTACAACTCTTAAGAACACCTTACATCACCGTACAAAACTTTAAAACTCCATAATAAACCAAATTAATTCGTACGAGGCCTTTGAACATCGTACGACAACTTAGGACATCTTACGACTCTTTATGCCACATTAGCAACATGAAAAGCATGTTAGAATAATGTAGGACGCGTTACAGCTCCTAAGAACACCTTACACCACCGTATGAAACATTAAAACTCCATAATAAACCTAATGAATTTGGTCGAGTCCTTTGAACATCGTACGACATCTTAAGACTCTTTATGCCACATTAGCAACTCGAAAAGAACGTTAGTATGATGTAGGACGCCTTACAGCTCCTAAGAACACCTTACACCACCGTACGAAACATTAAAACTCCATAATAAACCTAATGAATTCGTCCGAGTCCTTTGAACATCGTACGACAACTTAGGACATCTTAAGACTCTTTATGCCACATTAACAAATCGAAAAGAACGTTAGTATAATGTAGGACGCCTTACAGCTCCTAAGAACACCTTACACCACCGTACGAAACATTAAAACTCCATAATAAACCTAATGAATTCGTCCGAGTCCTTTGAACATCGTACGACAACTTAGGACATCTTACGACTCTTTATGCCACATTAGAAACTCGAAATGAACATTTGTATAATGTAGTACGCCTTACAGCTCCTAAGAACACCTTACACCACCGTACGAAACGTTAAAACTCCATAATAAACCTAATGAATTCGTCCGAGTCCTTTGAACATCGTACGACAACTTAGGACATCTTAAGACTCTTTATGCCACATTAACAAATCGAAAAGAACGTTAGTATGATGTAGGACGCCTTACAGCTCCTAAGAACACCTTACACCACCGTACGAAACATTAAAACTCCATAATAAACCTAATGAATTCGTCCGAGTCCTTTGAACATCGTACGACAACTCAGGAGATGTTACAGCTCAGTACACAGCATTAGCAACATGAAAAGCACGTTAGAATAATTTAGGACGCGTTACAACTCCTAAGAACATCTTACATCACCGTACACAACTTCAAAACTCCATAATAAACCTAATTAATTCGTACGAGGCCTTTGAACATCGTACGACAACTTAGGACATCTTACGACTCTTTATGCCACATTAGCAACATGAAAAGCATGTTAGAATAATGTAGGACGCGTTACAGCTCCTAAGAACACCTTACACCACCGTATGAAACATTAAAACTCCATAATAAACCTAATGAATTTGGTCGAGTCCTTTGAACATCGTACGACATCTTAAGACTCTTTATGCCACATTAACAAATCGAAAAGAACGTTAGTATGATGTAGGACGCCTTACAGCTCCTAAGAACACCTTACACCACCGTACGAAACATTAAAACTCCATAATAAACCTAATGAATTCGTTCGAGTCCTTTGAACATCGTACGGCAACTCAGGAGATGTTACAGCTCAGTATACAGCATTAGCAACATGAAAAGCACGTTAGAATAATTTAGGACGCGTTACAGCTCCTAAGAACACCTTACACCACCGTACGAAACATTAAAACTCCATAATAAACCTAATGAATTCGTCCGAGTCCTTTGAACATCGTACGACAACTTAGGACATCTTAAGACTCTTTATGCCACATTAACAAATCGAAAAGAACGTTAGTATAATGTAGGACGCCTTACAGCTCCTAAGAACACCTTACACCACCGTACGAAACATTAAAACTCCATAATAAACCTAATGAATTCGTCCGAGTCCTTTGAACATCGTACGACAACTTAGGACATCTTACGACTCTTTATGCCACATTAGAAACTCGAAATGAACATTAGTATAATGTAGTACGCCTTACAGCTCCTAAGAACACCTTACACCATCATACGAAACGTTAAAACACCATAATAAACCTAATGAATTCGTCCGAGTCCTTTGTACATCGTACGACAAATTAGGACATCTTAAGACTCTTTATGCCACATTAACAAATCGAAAAGAACGTTAGTATGATGTAGGACGCCTTGCAGCTCCTAAGAACACCTTACACCGACGTACAAAACATTAAAACTCCATAATAAACCTAATGAATTCGTCTGATTCCTTTGAACATCGTACGACAACTCAGGAGATGTTACAGCTCAGTATACAGCATTAGCAACATGAAAAGCACGTTAGAATAATGTAGGACGCGTTACAACTCTTAAGAACACCTTACATCACCGTACAAAACTTTAAAACTCCATAATAAACCAAATTAATTCGTACGAGGCCTTTGAACATCGTACGACAACTTAGGACATCTTACGACTCTTTATGCCACATTAGCAACATGAAAAGCATGTTAGAATAATGTAGGACGCGTTACAGCTCCTAAGAACACCTTACACCACCGTATGAAACATTAAAACTCCATAATAAACCTAATGAATTTGGTCGAGTCCTTTGAACATCGTACGACATCTTAAGACTCTTTATGCCACATTAGCAACTCGAAAAGAACGTTAGTATGATGTAGGACGCCTTACAGCTCCTAAGAACACCTTACACCACCGTACGAAACATTAAAACTCCATAATAAACCTAATGAATTCGTCCGAGTCCTTTGAACATCGTACGACAACTTAGGACATCTTAAGACTCTTTATGCCACATTAACAAATCGAAAAGAACGTTAGTATAATGTAGGACGCCTTACAGCTCCTAAGAACACCTTACACCACCGTACGAAACATTAAAACTCCATAATAAACCTAATGAATTCGTCCGAGTCCTTTGAACATCGTACGACAACTTAGGACATCTTACGACTCTTTATGCCACATTAGAAACTCGAAATGAACATTTGTATAATGTAGTACGCCTTACAGCTCCTAAGAACACCTTACACCACCGTACGAAACGTTAAAACTCCATAATAAACCTAATGAATTCGTCCGAGTCCTTTGAACATCGTACGACAACTTAGGACATCTTAAGACTCTTTATGCCACATTAACAAATCGAAAAGAACGTTAGTATGATGTAGGACGCCTTACAGCTCCTAAGAACACCTTACACCACCGTACGAAACATTAAAACTCCATAATAAACCTAATGAATTCGTCCGAGTCCTTTGAACATCGTACGACAACTCAGGAGATGTTACAGCTCAGTACACAGCATTAGCAACATGAAAAGCACGTTAGAATAATTTAGGACGCGTTACAACTCCTAAGAACATCTTACATCACCGTACACAACTTCAAAACTCCATAATAAACCTAATTAATTCGTACGAGGCCTTTGAACATCGTACGACAACTTAGGACATCTTACGACTCTTTATGCCACATTAGCAACATGAAAAGCATGTTAGAATAATGTAGGACGCGTTACAGCTCCTAAGAACACCTTACACCACCGTATGAAACATTAAAACTCCATAATAAACCTAATGAATTTGGTCGAGTCCTTTGAACATCGTACGACATCTTAAGACTCTTTATGCCACATTAACAAATCGAAAAGAACGTTAGTATGATGTAGGACGCCTTACAGCTCCTAAGAACACCTTACACCACCGTACGAAACATTAAAACTCCATAATAAACCTAATGAATTCGTTCGAGTCCTTTGAACATCGTACGACAACTCAGGAGATGTTACAGCTCAGTATACAGCATTAGCAACATGAAAAGCACGTTAGAATAATTTAGGACGCGTTACAGCTCCTAAGAACACCTTACACCACCGTACGAAACATTAAAACTCCATAATAAACCTAATGAATTCGTCCGAGTCCTTTGAACATCGTACGACAACTTAGGACATCTTAAGACTCTTTATGCCACATTAACAAATCGAAAAGAACGTTAGTATAATGTAGGACGCCTTACAGCTCCTAAGAACACCTTACACCACCGTACGAAACATTAAAACTCCATAATAAACCTAATGAATTCGTCCGAGTCCTTTGAACATCGTACGACAACTTAGGACATCTTACGACTCTTTATGCCACATTAGAAACTCGAAATGAACATTAGTATAATGTAGTACGCCTTACAGCTCCTAAGAACACCTTACACCATCATACGAAACGTTAAAACACCATAATAAACCTAATGAATTCGTCCGAGTCCTTTGTACATCGTACGACAAATTAGGACATCTTAAGACTCTTTATGCCACATTAACAAATCGAAAAGAACGTTAGTATGATGTAGGACGCCTTGCAGCTCCTAAGAACACTTTACACCGACGTACGAAACATTAAAACTCCATAATAAACCTAATGAATTCGTCTGATTCCTTTGAACATCGTACGACAACTCAGGAGATGTTACAGCTCAGTATATAGCATTAGCAACATGAAAAGCACGTTAGAATAATGTAGGACGCGTTACAACTCCTAAGAACACCTTACATCACCGTACAAAACTTTAAAACTCCATAATAAACCAAATTAATTCGTACGAGGCCTTTGAACATCGTACGACAACTTAGGACATCTTACGACTCTTTATGCCACATTAGCAACATGAAAAGCATGTTAGAATAATGTAGGACGCGTTACAGCTCCTAAGAACACCTTACACCACCGTATGAAACATTAAAACTAAATAATAAACCTAATGAATTTGGTCGAGTCCTTTGAACATCGTACGACATCTTAAGACTCTTTATGCCACATTAGCAACTCGAAAAGAACGTTAGTATGATGTAAGACGCCTTACAGCTCCTAAGAACACCTTACACCACCGTACGAAACATTAAAACTCCATAATAAACCTAATGAATTCGTCCGAGTCCTTTGAACATCGTACGACAACTTAGGACATCTTAAGACTCTTTATGCCACATTAACAAATCGAAAAGAACGTTAGTATAATGTAGGACGCCTTACAGCTCCTAAAAACACCTTACACCACCGTACGAAACATTAAAACTCCATAATAAACCTAATGAATTCGTTCGAGTCCTTTGAACATCGTACGACAACTTAGAACATCTTACGACTCTTTATGCCACATTAGAAACTCGAAATGAACATTAGTATAATGTAGTACGCCTTACAGCTCCTAAGAACACCTTACACCATCGTACGAAACGTTAAAACACCATAATAAACCTAATTAATTCGTCCGAGTCCTTTGAACATCGTACGACAAATTAGGACATCTTAAGACTCTTTATGCCACATTAACAAATCGAAAAGAACGTTAGTATGATGTAGGACGCCTTGCAGCTCCTAAGAACACCTTACACCGACGTACAAAACATTAAAACTCCATAATAAACCTAATGAATTCGTCTGATTCCTTTGAACATCGTACGACAACTCAGGAGATGTTACAGCTCAGTATACAGCATTAGCAACATGAAAAGCACGTTAGAATAATGTAGGACGCGTTACAACTCTTAAGAACACCTTACATCACCGTACAAAACTTTAAAACTCCATAATAAACCAAATTAATTCGTACGAGGCCTTTGAACATCGTACGACAACTTAGGACATCTTACGACTCTTTATGCCACATTAGCAACATGAAAAGCATGTTAGAATAATGTAGGACGTGTTACAGCTCCTAAGAACACCTTACACCACCGTATGAAACATTAAAACTCCATAATAAACCTAATGAATTTGGTCGAGTCCTTTGAACATCGTACGACATCTTAAGACTCTTTATGCCACATTAGCAACTCGAAAAGAACGTTAGTATGATGTAGGACGCCTTACAGCTCCTAAGAACACCTTACACCACCGTACGAAACATTAAAACTCCATAATAAACCTAATGAATTCGTCCGAGTCCTTTGAACATCGTACGACAACTTAGGACATCTTAAGACTCTTTATGCCACATTAACAAATCGAAAAGAACGTTAGTATAATGTAGGACGCCTTACAGCTCCTAAGAACACCTTACACCACCGTACGAAACATTAAAACTCCATAATAAACCTAATGAATTCGTCTGAGTCCTTTGAACATCGTACGACAACTTAGGACATCTTACGACTCTTTATGCCACATTAGAAACTCGAAATGAACATTTGTATAATGTAGTACGCCTTACAGCTCCTAAGAACACCTTACACCACCGTACGAAACGTTAAAACTCCATAATAAACCTAATGAATTCGTCCGAGTCCTTTGAACATCGTACGACAACTTAGGACATCTTAAGACTCTTTATGCCACATTAACAAATCGAAAAGAACGTTAGTATGATGTAGGACGCCTTACAGCTCCTAAGAACACCTTACACCACCGTACGAAACATTAAAACTCCATAATAAACCTAATGAATTCGTCCGAGTCCTTTGAACATCGTACGACAACTCAGGAGATGTTACAGCTCAGTACACAGCATTAGCAACATGAAAAGCACGTTAGAATAATTTAGGACGCGTTACAACTCCTAAGAACATCTTACATCACCGTACACAACTTCAAAACTCCATAATAAACCTAATTAATTCGTACGAGGCCTTTGAACATCGTACGACAACTTAGGACATCTTACGACTCTTTATGCCACATTAGCAACATGAAAAGCATGTTAGAATAATGCAGGACGCGTTACAGCTCCTAAGAACACCTTACACCACCGTATGAAACATTAAAACTCCATAATAAACCTAATGAATTTGGTCGAGTCCTTTGAACATCGTACGACATCTTAAGACTCTTTATGCCACATTAACAAATCGAAAAGAACGTTAGTATGATGTAGGACGCCTTACAGCTCCTAAGAACACCTTACACCACCGTACGAAACATTAAAACTCCATAATAAACCTAATGAATTCGTTCGAGTCCTTTGAACATCGTACGACAACTCAGGAGATGTTACAGCTCAGTATACAGCATTAGCAACATGAAAAGCACGTTAGAATAATTTAGGACGCGTTACAACTCCTAAGAACACCTTACATCACCGTACACAACTTCAAAACTCCATAATAAACCTAATTAATTCGTACGAGTCCTCTGAACATCGTACGAAAACTTAGGAAAACTTACGACTCTTTATGCCACATTAGCAACATGAAAAGCACATTAGAATAATGTAGGACGCGTTACAATTCCTAAGAACACCTTACATCACCGTAAAAAACTTTAAAACTCCATAATAAACGTAATTAATTCGTACGAGTCCTTTGAACATCGTACGACAACTTAGGACATCTTAAGACTCTTTATGCCACATTAACAAATCGAAAAGAACGTTAGTATAATGTAGGACGCCTTACAACTCCTAAGAACACCTTACACCACCGTACGAAACATTAAAACTCCATAATAAACCTAATGAATTCGTCCGAGTCCTTTGAACATCGTACGACAACTTAGGACATCTTACGACTCTTTATGCCACATTAGAAACTCGAAATGAACATTTGTATAATGTAGTACGCCTTACAGCTCCTAAGAACACCTTACACCACCGTACGAAACGTTAAAACTCCATAATAAACCTAATGAATTCGTCCGAGTCCTTTGAACATCGTACGACAACTTAGGACATCTTAAGACTCTTTATGCCACATTAACAAATCGAAAAGAACGTTAGTATGATGTAGGACGCCTTACAGCTCCTAAGAACACCTTACACCACCGTACGAAACATTAAAACTCCATAATAAACCTAATGAATTCGTCCGAGTCCTTTGAACATCGTACGACAACTCAGGAGATGTTACAGCCCAGTACACAGCATTAGCAACATGAAAAGCACGTTAGAATAATTTAGGACGCGTTACAACTCCTAAGAACATCTTACATCACCGTACACAACTTCAAAACTCCATAATAAACCTAATTAATTCGTACGAGGCCTTTGAACATCGTACGACAACTTAGGACATCTTACGACTCTTTATGCCACATTAGCAACATGAAAAGCATGTTAGAATAATGTAGGACGCGTTACAGCTCCTAAGAACACCTTACACCACCGTATGAAACATTAAAACTCCATAATAAACCTAATGAATTTGGTCGAGTCCTTTGAACATCGTACGACATCTTAAGACTCTTTATGCCACATTAACAAATCGAAAAGAACGTTAGTATGATGTAGGACGCCTTACAGCTCCTAAGAACACCTTACACCACCGTACGAAACATTAAAACTCCAGAATAAACCTAATGAATTCGTTCGAGTCCTTTGAACATCGTACGACAACTCAGGAGATGTTACAGCTCAGTATACAGCATTAGCAACATGAAAAGCACGTTAGAATAATTTAGGACGCGTTACAACTCCTAAGAACACCTTACATCACCGTACACAACTTCAAAACTCCATAATAAACCTAATTAATTCGTACGAGTCCTCTGAACATCGTACGAAAACTTAGGAAAACTTACGACTCTTTATGCCACATTAGCAACATGAAAAGCACATTAGAATAATGTAGGACGCGTTACAATTCCTAAGAACACCTTACATCACCGTAAAAAACTTTAAAACTCCATAATAAACGTAATTAATTCGTACGAGTCCTTTGAACATCATACGACAACTTAGGACATCTTACGACTCTTTATGCCACATTAGCAACTCGAAAAGAACATTAGTATAATGTAGGACGCCTTACAGCTCCTAAGAACACCTTACACCACCGTACGAAACATTAAAACTCCTTAATAAACCTAATGAATTTGTCTGAGTCCTTTGAACATCGTACGACAACTTAGGACATCTTAAGACTCTTTATGCCACATTAGCAACTCGAAAAGAACGTTAGTGTGATGTAGGACGCCTTGCAGCTCCTAAGAACACCTTACACCGACGTATGAAAAATTAAAACTCCATAATAAACCTAATGAATTCGTCTGATTCCTTTGAACATCGTACGACAACTCAAGAGATGTTACAGCTCAGTATACAGCATTAGCAACATGAAAAGCACGTTAGAATAATGTAGGACGCGTTACAACTCCTAACAACACCTTACATCACCGTACAAAACTTTAAAACTCCATAATAAACCAAATTAATTCGTACGAGGCCTTTGAACATCGTACGACAACTTAGGACATCTTACGACTCTTTATGCCACATTAGCAACATGAAAAGCATGTTAGAATAATGTAGGACGCGTTACAGCTCCTAAGAACACCTTACACCACCGTATGAAACATTAAAACTCCATAATAAACCTAATGAATTTGGTCGAGTCCTTTGAACATCGTACGACATCTTAAGACTCTTTATGCCACATTAGCAACTCGAAAAGAACGTTAGTATGATGTAGGACGCCTTACAGCTCCTAAGAACACCTTACACCACCGTACGAAACATTAAAACTCCATAATAAACCTAATGAATTCGTCCGAGTCCTTTGAACATCGTACGACAACTTAGGACATCTTAAGACTCTTTATGCCACATTAACAAATGGAAAAGAACGTTAGTATAATGTAGGACGCCTTACAGCTCCTATGAACACCTTACACCACCGTACGAAACATTAAAACTCCATAATAAACCTAATGAATTCGTTCGAGTCCTTTGAACATCGTACGACAACTTAGGACATCTTACGACTCTTTATGCCACATTAGAAACTCGAAATGAACATTAGTATAATGTAGTACGCCTTACAGCTCCTAAGAACACCTTACACCATCGTACGAAACGTTAAAACACCATAATAAACCTAATGAATTCGTCCGAGTCCTTTGAACATCGTACGACAAATTAGGACATCTTAAGACACTTTATGCCACATTAACAAATCGAAAAGAACGTTAGTATGATGTAGGACGCCTTGCAGCTCCTAAGAACACCTTACACCGACGTACAAAACATTAAAACTCCATAATAAACCTAATGAATTCGTCTGATTCCTTTGAACATCGTACGACAACTCAGGAGATGTTACAGCTCAGTATACAACATTAGCAACATGAAAAGCACGTTAGAATAATGTAGGACGCGTTACAACTCTTAAGAACACCTTACATCACCGTACAAAACTTTAAAACTCCATAATAAACCAAATTAATTCGTACGAGGCCTTTGAACATCGTACGACAACTTAGGACATCTTACGACTCTTTATGCCACATTAGCAACATGAAAAGCATGTTAGAATAATGTAGGACGCGTTACAGCTCCTAAGAACACCTTACACCACCGTATGAAACATTAAAACTCCATAATAAACCTAATGAATTTGGTCGAGTCCTTTGAACATCGTACGACATGTTAAGACTCTTTATGCCACACAACTCGAAAAGAACGTTAGTATGATGTAGGACGCCTTACAGCTCCTAAGAACACCTTACACCACCGTACGAAACATTAAAACTCCATAATAAACCTAATGAATTCGTCCGAGTCCTTTGAACATCGTACGACAACTTAGGACATCTTAAGACTCTTTATGCCACATTAACAAATCGAAAAGAACGTTAGTATAATGTAGGACGCCTTACAGCTCCTAAGAACACCTTACACCACCGTACGAAACATTAAAACTCCATAATAAACCTAATGAATTCGTCCGAGTCCTTTGAACATCGTACGACAACTTAGGACATCTTACGACTCTTTATGCCACATTAGAAACTCGAAATGAACATTTGTATAATGTAGTACGCCTTACAGCTCCTAAGAACACCTTACACCACCGTACGAAACGTTAAAACTCCATAATAAACCTAATGAATTCGTCCGAGTCCTTTGAACATCGTACGACAACTTAGGACATCTTAAGACTCTTTATGCCACATTAACAAATCGAAAAGAACGTTAGTATGATGTAGGACGCCTTACAGCTCCTAAGAACACCTTACACCACCGTACGAAACATTAAAACTCCATAATAAACCTAATGAATTCGTCTGAGTCCTTTGAACATCGTACGACAACTCAGGAGATGTTACAGCTCAGTACACAGCATTAGCAACATGAAAAGCACGTTAGAATAATTTAGGACGCGTTACAACTCCTAAGAACATCTTACATCACCGTACACAACTTCAAAACTCCATAATAAACCTAATTAATTCGTACGAGGCCTTTGAACATCGTACAACAACTTAGGACATCTTACGACTCTTTATGCCACATTAGCAACATGAAAAGCATGTTAGAATAATGTAGGACGCGTTACAGCTCCTAAGAACACCTTACACCA
This sequence comes from Tagetes erecta, assembly GCA_030867185.1. Classification (NCBI taxonomy): domain Eukaryota; kingdom Viridiplantae; phylum Streptophyta; class Magnoliopsida; order Asterales; family Asteraceae; genus Tagetes; species Tagetes erecta. Next base: position 41,963,190 of record CM061487.1, on the reverse strand, counting down.
CCGTATGAAACATTAAAACTCCATAATAAACCTAATGAATTTGGTCGAGTCCTTTGAACATCGTACGACATCTTAAGACTCTTTATGCCACATTAACAAATCGAAAAGAACGTTAGTATGATTTAGGACGCCTTACAGCTCCTAAGAACACCTTACACCACCGTACGAAACATTAAAACTCCATAATAAACCTAATGAATTCGTTCGAGTCCTTTGAACATCGTACGACAACTCAGGAGATGTTACAGCTCAGTATACAGCATTAGCAACATGAAAAGCACGTTAGAATAATTTAGGACGCGTTACAACTCCTAAGAACACCTTACATCACCGTACACAACTTCAAAACTCCATAATAAACCTAATTAATTCGTACGAGTCCTCTGAACATCGTACGAAAACTTAGGAAAACTTACGACTCTTTATGCCACATTAGCAACATGAAAAGCACATTAGAATAATGTAGGACGCGTTACAATTCCTAAGAACACCTTACATCACCGTAAAAAACTTTAAAACTCCATAATAAACGTAATTAATTCGTACGAGTCCTTTGAACATCGTACGACAACTTAGGACATCTTAAGACTCTTTATGCCACATTAACAAATCGAAAAGAACGTTAGTATAATGTAGGACGCCTTACAGCTCCTAAGAACACCTTACACCACCGTACGAAACATTAAAACTCCATAATAAACCTAATGAATTCGTCCGAGTCCTTTGAACATCGTACGACAACTTAGGACATCTTACGACTCTTTATGCCACATTAGAAACTCGAAATGAACATTTGTATAATGTAGTACGCCTTACAGCTCCTAAGAACACCTTACACCACCGTACGAAACGTTAAAACTCCATAATAAACCTAATGAATTCGTCCGAGTCCTTTGAACATCGTACGACAACTTAGGACATCTTAAGACTCTTTATGCCACATTAACAAATCGAAAAGAACGTTAGTATGATGTAGGACGCCTTACAGCTCCTAAGAACACCTTACACCACCGTACGAAACATTAAAACTCCATAATAAACCTAATGAATTCGTCTGAGTCCTTTGAACATCGTACGACAACTCAGGAGATGTTACAGCTCAGTATACAGCATTAGCAACATGAAAAGCACGTTAGAATAATTTAGGACGCGTTACAACTCCTAAGAACACCTTACATCACCGTACACAACTTCAAAACTCCATAATAAACCTAATTAATTCGTACGAGTCCTCTGAACATCGTACGAAAACTTAGGAAAACTTACGACTCTTTATGCCACATTAGCAACATGAAAAGCACATTAGAATAATGTAGGACGCGTTACAATTCCTAAGAACACCTTACATCACCGTAAAAAACTTTAAAACTCCATAATAAACGTAATTAATTCGTACGAGTCCTTTGAACATCATACGACAACTTAGGACATCTTACGACTCTTTATGCCACATTAGCAACTCGAAAAGAACATTAGTATAATGTAGGACGCCTTACAGCTCCTAAGAACACCTTACACCACCGTACGAAACATTAAAACTCCTTAATAAACCTAATGAATTTGTCTGAGTCCTTTGAACATCGTACGACAACTTAGGACATCTTAAGACTCTTTATGCCACATTAGCAACTCGAAAAGAACGTTAGTGTGATGTAGGACGCCTTGCAGCTCCTAAGAACACCTTACACCGACGTATGAAAAATTAAAACTCCATAATAAACCTAATGAATTCGTCTGATTCCTTTGAACATCGTACGACAACTCAAGAGATGTTACAGCTCAGTATACAGCATTAGCAACATGAAAAGCACGTTAGAATAATGTAGGACGCGTTACAACTCCTAAGAACACCTTACATCACCGTACAAAACTTTAAAACTCCATAATAAACCAAATTAATTCGTACGAGGCCTTTGAACATCGTACGACAACTTAGGACATCTTACGACTCTTTATGCCACATTAGCAACATGAAAAGCATGTTAGAATAATGTAGGACGCGTTACAGCTCCTAAGAACACCTAACACCACCGTATGAAACATTAAAACTCCATAATAAACCTAATGAATTTGGTCGAGTCCTTTGAACATCGTACGACATCTTAAGACTCTTTATGCCACATTAGCAACTCGAAAAGAACGTTAGTATGATGTAGGACGCCTTACAGCTCCTAAGAACACCTTACACCACCGTACGAAACATTAAAACTCCATAATAAACCTAATGAATTCGTCCGAGTCCTTTGAACATCGTACGACAACTTAGGACATCTTAAGACTCTTTATGCCACATTAACAAATGGAAAAGAACGTTAGTATAATGTAGGACGCCTTACAGCTCCTAAGAACACCTTACACCACCGTACGAAACATTAAAACTCCATAATAAACCTAATGAATTCGTTCGAGTCCTTTGAACATCGTACGACAACTTAGGACATCTTACGACTCTTTATGCCACATTAGAAACTCGAAATGAACATTAGTATAATCTAGTACGCCTTACAGCTCCTAAGAACACCTTACACCATCGTACGAAACGTTAAAACACCATAATAAACCTAATGAATTCGTCCGAGTCCTTTGAACATCGTACGACAAATTAGGACATCTTAAGACTCTTTATGCCACATTAACAAATCGAAAAGAACGTTAGTATGATGTAGGACGCCTTGCAGCTCCTAAGAACACCTTACACCGACGTACAAAACATTAAAACTCCATAATAAACCTAATGAATTCGTCTGATTCCTTTGAACATCGTACGACAACTCAGGAGATGTTACAGCTCAGTATACAACATTAGCAACATGAAAAGCACGTTAGAATAATGTCGGACGCGTTACAACTCTTAAGAACACCTTACATCACCGTACAAAACTTTAAAACTCCATAATAAACCAAATTAATTCGTACGAGGCCTTTGAACATCGTACGACAACTTAGGACATCTTACGACTCTTTATGCCACATTAGCCACATGAAAAGCATGTTAGAATAATGTAGGACGCGTTACAGCTCCTAAGAACACCTTACACCACCGTATGAAACATTAAAACTCCATAATAAACTAATGAATTTGGTCGAGTCCTTTGAACATCGTACGACATCTTAAGACTCTTTATGCCACATTAGCAACTCGAAAAGAACGTTAGTATGATGTAGGACGCCTTACAGCTCCTAAGAACACCTTACACCACCGTACGAAACATTAAAACTCCATAATAAACCTAATGAATTCGTCCGAGTCCTTTGAACATCGTACGACAACTTAGGACATCTTAAGACTCTTTATGCCACATTAACAAATCGAAAAGAACGTTAGTATAATGTAGGACGCCTTACAGCTCCTAAGAACACCTTACACCACCGTACGAAACATTAAAACTCCATAATAAACCTAATGAATTCGTCCGAGTCCTTTGAACATCGTACGACAACTTAGGACATCTTACGACTCTTTATGCCACATTAGAAACTCGAAATGAACATTTGTATAATGTAGTACGCCTTACAGCTCCTAAGAACACCTTACACCACCGTACGAAACGTTAAAACTCCATAATAAACCTAATGAATTCGTCCGAGTCCTTTGAACATCGTACGACAACTTAGGACATCTTAAGACTCTTTATGCCACATTAACAAATCGAAAAGAACGTTAGTATGATGTAGGACGCCTTACTGCTCCTAAGAACACCTTACACCACCGTACGAAACATTAAAACTCCATAATAAACCTAATGAATTCGTCCGAGTCCTTTGAACATCGTACGACAACACAGGAGATGTTACAGCTCAGTACACAGCATTAGCAACATGAAAAGCACGTTAGAATAATTTAGGACGCGTTACAACTCCTAAGAACATCTTACATCACCGTACACAACTTCAAAACTCCATAATAAACCTAATTAATTAGTACGAGGCCTTTGAACATCGTACGACAACTTAGGACATCTTGCGACTCTTTATGCCACATTAGCAACATGAAAAGCATGTTAGAATAATGTAGGACGCGTTACAGCTCCTAAGAACACCTTACACCACCGTATGAAACATTAAAACTCCATAATAAACCTAATGAATTTGGTCGAGTCCTTTGAACATCGTACGACATCTTAAGACTCTTTATGCCACATTAACAAATCGAAAAGAACGTTAGTATGATGTAGGACGCCTTACAGCTCCTAAGAACACCTTACACCACCGTACGAAACATTAAAACTCCATAATAAACCTAATGAATTCGTTCGAGTCCTTTGAACATCGTACGACAACTCAGGAGATGTTACAGCTCAGTATACAGCATTAGCAACATGAAAAGCACGTTAGAATAATTTAGGACGCGTTACAACTCCTAAGAACACCTTACATCACCGTACACAACTTCAAAACTCCATAATAAACCTAATTAATTCGTACGAGTCCTCTGAACATCGTACGAAAACTTAGGAAAACTTACGACTCTTTATGCCACATTAGCAACATGAAAAGCACATTAGAATAATGTAGGACGCGTTACAATTCCTAAGAACACCTTACATCACAGTAAAAAACTTTAAAACTCCATAATAAACGTAATTAATTCGTACGAGTCCTTTGAACATCATACGACAACTTAGGACATCTTACGACTCTTTATGCCACATTAGCAACTCGAAAAGAACATTAGTATAATGTAGGACGCCTTACAGCTCCTAAGAACACCTTACACCACCGTACGAAACATTAAAACTCCTTAATAAACCTAATGAATTTGTCTGAGTCCTTTGAACATCGTACGACAACTTAGGACATCTTAAGACTCTTTATGCCACATTAGCAACTCGAAAAGAACGTTAGTGTGATGTAGGACGCCTTGCAGCTCCTAAGAACACCTTACACCGACGTATGAAACATTAAAACTCCATAATAAACCTAATGAATTCGTCTGATTCCTTTGAACATCGTACGACAACTCAAGAGATGTTACAGCTCAGTATACAGCATTAGCAACATGAAAAGCACGTTAGAATAATGTAGGACGCGTTACAACTCCTAAGAACACCTTACATCACCGTACAAAACTTTAAAACTCCATAATAAACCAAATTAATTCGTACGAGGCCTTTGAACATCGTACGACAACTTAGGACATCTTACGACTCTTTATGCCACATTAGCAACATGAAAAGCATGTTAGAATAATGTAGGACGCGTTACAGCTCCTAAGAACACCTTACACCACCGTATGAAACATTAAAACTCCATAATAAACCTAATGAATTTGGTCGAGTCCTTTGAACATCGTACGACAACTTAGGACATCTTAAGACTCTTTATGCCACATTAACAAATCGAAAAGAACGTTAGTATGATGTAGGACGCCTTACAGCTCCTAAGAACACCTTACACCACCGTACGAAACATTAAAACTCCATAATAAACCTAATGAATTCGTCCGAGTCCTTTGAACATCGTACGACAACTCAGGAGATGTTACAGCTCAGTATACAGCATTGGCAACATGAAAAGCACGTTAGAATAATTTAGGACGCGTTACAACTCCTAAGAACACCTTACATCACCGTACACAACTTCAAAACTCCATAATAAACCTAATTAATTCGTACGAGTCCTCTGAACATCGTACGACAACTTAGGAAATCTTACGACTCTTTATGCCACATTAGCAACATGAAAAGCACATTGGAATAATGTAGGACGCGTTACAACTCCTAAGAACACCTTACACCACCGTATGAAACATTAAAACTCCTTAATAAACCTAATGAATTTGTCTGAGTCCTTTGAACATCGTACGACAACTTAGGACATCTTAAGACTCTTTATGCCACATTAGCAACTCGAAAAGAACGTTAGTATGATGTAGGACGCCTTGCAGCTCCTAAGAACACCTTACACCGACGTACGAAACATTAAAACTCCATAATAAACCTAATGAATGCGTATGATTCCTTTGAACATCGTACGACAACTCAGGAGATGTTACAGCTCAATATACAGCACTAGCAACATGAAAAGCACGTTAGAATAATGTAGGACGCGTTACAACTCCTAAGAACACCTTACATCACCGTACAAAACTTTAAAACTCCATAATAAACCAAATTAATTCGTACAAGGCCTTTGAACATCGTACGACAACTTAGGACATCTTACGACTCTTAAATGCCACATCAGCAACTCGAAAAGAACATTAGTATAATGTAGGACGCGTTACAGCTCCTAAGAACACCTTACACCACCGTACGAAACATTAAAACTCCTTAATAAACCTAATGAATTTGTCTGAGTCCTTTGAACATCGTACGACAACTTAGGACATCTTAAGACTCTTTATGCCACATTAGCAACTCGAAAAGAACGTTAGTATGATGTAGGACGCCTTGCAGCTCCTAAGAACACCTTACACCGACGTACGAAACATTAAAACTCCATAATAAACCTAATGAATTCGTCTGATTCCTTTGAACATCGTACGACAACTCAGGAGATGTTACAGCTCAGTATACAGCATTAGCAACATGAAAAGCACGTTAGAATAATGTTGGACGCGTTACAACTCCTAAGAACACCTTACATCACCGTACAAAACTTTAAAACTCCATAATAAACCAAATTAATTCGTACGAGGCCTTTGAACATCGTACGACAACTTAGGACATCTTACGACTCTTTATGCCACATTAGCAACATGAAAAGCATGTTAGAATAATGTAGGACGCGTTACAGCTCCTAAGAACACCTTACACCACCGTATGAAACATTAAAACTCCATAATAAACCTAATGAATTTGGTCGAGTCCTTTAAACATCGTACGACATCTTAAGACTCTTTATGCCACATTAGCAACTCGAAAAGAACGTTAGTATGATGTAGGACGCCTTACAGCTCCTAAGAACACCTTACACCACCGTACGAAACATTAAAACTCCATAATAAACCTAATGAATTCGTCTGATTCCTTTGAACATCGTACGACAACTCAAGAGATGTTACAGCTCAGTATACAGCATTAGCAACATGAAAAGCACGTTAGAATAATGTAGGACGCGTTACAACTCCTAAGAACACCTTACATCACCGTACAAAACTTTAAAACTCCATAATAAACCAAATTAATTCGTACGAGGCCTTTGAACATCGTACGACAACTTAGGACATCTTACGACTCTTTATGCCACATTAGCAACATGAAAAGCATGTTAGAATAATGTAGGACGCGTTACAGCTCCTAAGAACACCTTACACCACCGTATGAAACATTAAAACTCCATAATAAACCTAATGAATTTGGTCGAGTCCTTTGAACATCGTACGACAACTTAGGACATCTTAAGACTCTTTATGCCACATTAACAAATCGAAAAGAACGTTAGTATGATGTAGGACGCCTTACAGCTCCTAAGAACACCTTACACCACCGTACGAAACATTAAAACTCCATAATAAACCTAATGAATTCGTCCGAGTCCTTTGAACATCGTACGACAACACAGGAGATGTTACAGCTCAGTATACAGCATTAGCAACATGAAAAGCACGTTAGAATAATTTAGGACGCGTTACAACTCCTAAGAACACCTTACATCACCGTACACAACTTCAAAACTCCATAATAAACCTAATTAATTCGTACGAGTCCTCTGAACATCGTACGACAACTTAGGAAATCTTACGACTCTTTATGCCACATTAGCAACATGAAAAGCACATTGGAATAATGTAGGACGCGTTACAACTCCTAAGAACACCTTACACCACCGTATGAAACATTAAAACTCCTTAATAAACCTAATGAATTTGTCTGAGTCCTTTGAACATCGTACGACAACTTAGGACATCTTAAGACTCTTTATGCCACATTAGCAACTCGAAAAGAACGTTAGTATGATGTAGGACGCCTTGCAGCTCCTAAGAACACCTTACACCGACGTACGAAACATTAAAACTCCATAATAAACCTAATGAATGCGTATGATTCCTTTGAACATCGTACGACAACTCAGGAGATGTTACAGCTCAATATACAGCACTAGCAACATGAAAAGCACGTTAGAATAATGTAGGACGCGTTACAACTCCTAAGAACACCTTACATCACCGTACAAAACTTTAAAACTCCATAATAAACCAAATTAATTCGTACAAGGCCTTTGAACATCGTACGACAACTTAGGACATCTTACGACTCTTAAATGCCACATCAGCAACTCGAAAAGAACATTAGTATAATGTAGGACGCGTTACAGCTCCTAAGATCACCTTACACCACCGTACGAAACATTAAAACTCCTTAATAAACCTAATGAATTTGTCTGAGTCCTTTGAACATCGTACGACAACTTAGGACATCTTAAGACTCTTTATGCCACATTAGCAACTCGAAAAGAACGTTAGTATGATGTAGGACGCCTTGCAGCTCCTAAGAACACCTTACACCGACGTACGAAACATTAAAACTCCATAATAAACCTAATGAATTCGTCTGATTCCTTTGAACATCGTACGACAACTCAGGAGATGTTACAGCTCAGTATACAGCATTAGCAACATGAAAAGCACGTTAGAATAATGTTGGACGCGTTACAACTCCTAAGAACACCTTACATCACCGTACAAAACTTTAAAACTCCATAATAAACCAAATTAATTCGTACGAGGCCTTTGAACATCGTACGACAACTTAGGACATCTTACGACTCTTTATGCCACATTAGCAACATGAAAAGCATGTTAGAATAATGTAGGACGCGTTACAGCTCCTAAGAACACCTTACACCACCGTATGAAACATTAAAACTCCATAATAAACCTAATGAATTTGGTCGAGTCCTTTAAACATCGTACGACATCTTAAGACTCTTTATGCCACATTAGCAACTCGAAAAGAACGTTAGTATGATGTAGGACGCCTTACAGCTCCTAAGAACACCTTACACCACCGTACGAAACATTAAAACTCCATAATAAACCTAATGAATTCGTCCGAGTCCTTTGAACATCGTACGACAACTTAGGACATCTTAAGACTCTTTATGCCACATTAACAAATCGAAAAGAACGTTAGTATAATGTAGGACGCCTTACAGCTCCTAAGAACACCTTACACCACCGTACGAAACATTAAAACTCCATATAAACCTAATGAATTCGTCCGAGTCCTTTGAACATCGTACGACAACTTAGGACATATTACGACTCTTTATGCCACATTAGAAACTCGAAATGAACATTAGTATAATGTAGTACGCCTTACAGCTCCTAAGAACACCTTACACCACCGTACGAAACGTTAAAACTCCATAATAAACCTAATGAATTCGTCCGAGTCCTTTGAACATCGTACGACAACTTAGGACATCTTAAGAGTCTTTATGCCACATTAACAAATCCAAAAGAACGTTAGTATGATGTAGGACGCCTTACAGCTCCTAAGAACACCTTACACCACCGTACGAAACATTAAAACTCCATAATAAACCTAATGAATTCGTCCGAGTCCTTTGAACATCGTACGACAACTCAGGAGATGTTACAGCTCAGTATACAGCATTAGCAACAAGAAAAGCACGTTAGAATAATTTAGGACGCGTTACAACTCCTAAGAACACCTTACATCACCGTACACAACTTCAAAACTCCATAATAAACCTAATTAATTCGTACGAGTCCTCTGAACATCGTACGACAACTTAGGAAATCTTACGACTCTTTATGCCACATTAGCAACATGAAAAGCACATTAGAATAATGTAGGACGCGTTACAACTCCTAAGAACACCTTACACCACCGAATGAAACATTAAAACTCCTTAATAAACCTAATGAATTTTTCTGAGTCCTTTGAACATCGTACGACAACTTAGGACATCTTAAGACTCTTTATGCCACATTAGCAACTCGAAAAGAACGTTAGTATGATGTAGGACGCCTTGCAGCTCCTAAGAACACCCTACACCGACGTACGAAAAATTAAAACTCCATAATAAACCTAATGAATTCGTCTGATTCCTTTGAACATCGTACGACAACTCAAGAGATGTTACAGCTCAGTATACAGCATTAGCAACATGAAAAGCACGTTAGAATAATGTTGGACGCGTTACAACTCCTAAGAACACCTTACATCACCGTACAAAACTTTAAAACTCCATAATAAACCAAATTAATTCGTACAAGGCCTTTGAACATCGTACGACAACTTAGGACATCTTACGACTCTTAAATGCCACATCAGCAACTCGAAAAGAACATTAGTATAATGTAGGACGCGTTACAGCTCCTAAGAACACCTTACACCACCGTACGAAACATTAAAACTCCTTAATAAACCTAATGAATTTGTCTGAGTCCTTTGAACATCGTACGACAACTTAGGACATCTTAAGACTCTTTATGCCACATTAGCAACTCGAAAAGAACGTTAGTATGATGTAGGACGCCTTGCAGCTCCTAAGAACACCTTACACCGACGTACGAAACATTAAAACTCCATAATAAACCTAATGAATTCGTCTGATTCCTTTGAACATCGTACGACAACTCAGGAGATGTTACAGCTCAGTATACAGCATTAGAAACATGAAAAGCACGTTAGAATAATGTTGGACGCGTTACAACTCCTAAGAACACCTTACATCACCGTACAAAACTTTAAAACTCCATAATAAACCAAATTAATTCGTACGAGGCCTTTGAACATCGTACGACAACTTAGGACATCTTACGACTCTTTATGCCACATTAGCAACATGAAAAGCATGTTAGAATAATGTAGGACGCGTTACAGCTCCTAAGAACACCTTACACCACCGTATGAAACATTAAAACTCCATAATAAACCTAATGAATTTGGTCGAGTCCTTTGAACATCGTACGACATCTTAAGACTCTTTATGCCACATTAGCAACTCGAAAAGAACGTTAGTATGATGTAGGACGCCTTACAGCTCCTAAGAACACCTTACACCACCGTACGAAACATTAAAACTCCATAATAAACCTAATGAATTCGTCCGAGTCCTTTGAACATCGTACGACAACTTAGGACATCTTAAGACTCTTTATGCCACATTAACAAATCGAAAAGAACGTTAGTATAATGTAGGACGCCTTACAGCTCCTAAGAACACCTTACACCACCGTACGAAACATTAAAACTCCATAATAAACCTAATGAATTCGTCCGAGTCCTTTGAACATCGTACGACAACTTAGGACATATTACGACTCTTTATGCCACATTAGGAACTCGAAATGAACATTAGTATAATGTAGTACGCCTTACAGCTCCTAAGAACACCTTACACCACCGTACGAAACGTTAAAACTCCATAATAAACCTAATGAATTCGTCCGAGTCCTTTGAACATCGTACGACAACTTAGGACATCTTAAGAGTCTTTATGCCACATTAACAAATCGAAAAGAACGTTAGTATGATGTAGGACGCCTTACAGCTCCTAAGAACACCTTACACCACCGTACGAAACATTAAAACTCCATAATAAACCTAATGAATTCGTCCGAGTCCTTTGAACATCGTACGACAACCCAGGAGATGTTACAGCTCAGTATACAGCATTAGCAACAAGAAAAGCACGTTAGAATAATTTAGGACGCGTTACAACTCCTAAGAACACCTTACATCACCGTACACAACTTCAAAACTCCATAATAAACCTAATTAATTCGTACGAGTCCTCTGAACATCGTACGACAACTTAGGAAATCTTACGACTCTTTATGCCACATTAGCAACATGAAAAGCACATTAGAATAATGTAGGACGCGTTACAACTCCTAAGAACACCTTACACCACCGAATGAAACATTAAAACTCCTTAATAAACCTAATGAATTCGTCCGAGTCCTTTGAACATCGTACGACAACTTAGGACATCTTAAGAGTCTTTATGCCACATTAACAAATCGAAAAGAACGTTAGTATGATGTAGGACGCCTTACAGCTCCTAAGAACACCTTACACCACCGTACGAAACATTAAAACTCCATAATAAACCTAATGAATTCGTCCGAGTCCTTTGAACATCGTACGACAACTCAGGAGATGTTACAGCTCAGTATACAGCATTAGCAACAAGAAAAGCACGTTAGAATAATTTAGGACGCGTTACAACTCCTAAGAACACCTTACATCACCGTACACAACTTCAAAACTCCATAATAAACCTAATTAATTCGTACGAGTCCTCTGAACATCGTACGACAACTTAGGAAATCTTACGACTCTTTATGCCACATTAGCAACATGAAAAGCACATTAGAATAATGTAGGACGCGTTACAACTCCTAAGAACACCTTACACCACCGTACGAAACATTAAAACTCCTTAATAAACCTAATGAATTTGTCTGCGTCCTTTGAACATCGTACGACAACTTAGGACATCTTAAGACTCTTTATGCCACATTAGCAACTCGAAAATAACGTTAGTATGATGTAGGACGCCTTGCAGCTCCTAAGAACACCTTACACCGACGTACGAAACATTAAAACTCCATAATAAACCTAATGAATTCGTCTGATTCCTTTGAACATCGTACGACAACTCAGGAGATGTTACAGCTCAATATACAGCACTAGCAACATGGAAAGCACGTTAGAATAATGTAGGACGTGTTACAACTCCTAAGAACACCTTACATCACCGTACAAAACTTTAAAACTCCAAAATAAACCAAATTAATTCGTACGAGGCCTTTGAACATCGTATGACAACTTAGGACATCTTACGACTCTTTAGGCCACATTAGCAACATGAAAAGCATGTTAGAATAATGTAGGACGCGTTACAGCTCCTAAGAACACCTTACACCACCGTATGAAACATTAAAACTCCATAATAAACCTAATGAATTTGGTCGAGTCCTCTGAACATCGTACGACATCTTAAGACTCTTTATGCCACATTAGCAACTCGAAAAGAACGTTAGTATTATGTAGGACGCCTTACAGCTCCTAAGAACACCTTACACCACCGTACGAAACATTAAAACTCCATAATAAACCTAATGAATTCGTCCGAGTCCTTTGAACATCGTACGAAAACTTAGGAAAACTTACGACTCTTATGCCACATTAGCAACATGAAAAGCACATTAGAATAATGTAGGACGCGTTACAATTCCCAAGAACACCTTACATCACCGTACAAAACTTTAAAACTCCATAATAAACGTAATTAATTCGTACGTGTCCTTTGAACATCGTACGACAACTTAGGACATCCTACGACTCTTTATGCCACATCAGCAACTCGAAAAGAACATTAGTATAATGTAGGACGCCTTACAGCTCCTAAGAACACCTTACACCACCGTACGAAACATTAAAACTCCTTAATAAACCTAATGAATTTGTCTGAGTCCTTTGAACATCGTACGACAACTTAGGACATCTTAAGACTCTTTATGCCACATTAGCAACTCGAAAAGAACGTTAGTGTGATGTAGGACGCCTTGCAGCTCCTAAGAACACCTTACACCGACGTACGAAACATTAAAACTCCATAATAAACCTAATGAATTCGTCTGATTCCTTTGAACATCGTACGACAACTCAGGAGATGTTACAGCTCAATATACAGCACTAGCAACATGAAAAGCACGTTAGAATAATGTAGGACGCGTTACAACTCCTAAGAACACCTTACATCACCGTACAAAACTTTAAAACTCCATAATAAACCAAATTAATTCGTACGAGGCCTTTGAACATCGTACGACAACTTAGGACATCTTACGACTCTTTATGCCACATCAGCAACTCGAAAAGAACATTAGTGTAATGAAGTACGCCTTACAGCTCCTAAGAACACCTTACACCACCGTACGAAACATTAAAACTCCTTAATAAACCTAATGAATTTGTCTGAGTCCTTAGAACATCGTACGACAACTTAGGACATCTTAAGACTCTTTATGCCACGTTAGCAACTCGAAAAGAACGTTAGTATGATGTAGGACGCCTTACAGCTCCTAAGAACACCTTACACCGACGTACGAAACATTAAAACTCCATAATAAACCTAATGAATTCGTCTGATTCCTTTGAACATCGTACGACAACTCAGGAGATGTTACAGCTCAGTATACAGCATTAGCAACATGAAAAGCACGTTAGAATAATGTAGGACGCGTTACAACTCCTAAGAACACCTTACATCACCGTACAAAACTTTAAAACTCCATAATAAACCAAATTAATTCGTACGAGGCCTTTGAACATCGTACGACAACTTAGGACATCTTACGACTCTTTATGCCACATTAGCAACATGAAAAGCATGTTAGAATAATGTAGGACGCGTTACTGCTCCTAAGAACACCTTACACCACCGTATGAAACATTAAAACTCCATAATAAACCTAATGAATTTGGTCGAGTCCTTTGAACATCGTACGACATCTTAAGACTCTTTATGCCACATTAGCAACTCGAAAAGAACGTTAGTATGATATAGGACGCCTTACAGCTCCTAAGAACACCTTACACCACCGTACGAAACATTAAAACTCCATAATAAACCTAATGAATTCGTCCGAGTCCTTTGAACATCGTACGACAACTTAGGACATCTTAAGACTCTTTATGCCACATTAACAAATCGAAAAGAACGTTAGTATAATGTAGGACGCCTTACAGCTCCTAAGAACACCTTACACCACCGTACGAAACATTAAAACTCCATAATAAACCTAATGAATTCGTCCGAGTCCTTTGAACATCGTACGACAACTTAGGACATCTTACGACTCTTTTTGCCACATTAGAAACTCGAAATGAACATTAGTATAATGTAGTACGCCTTACAGCTCCTAAGAACACCTTACACCACCGTACGAAACGTTAAAATTCCATAATAAACCTAATGAATTCGTCCGAGTCCTTTGAACATCGTACGACAACTTAGGACATCTTAAGACTCTTTATGCCACATTAACAAATCGAAAAGAACGTTAGTATGATGTAGGACGCCTTACAGCTCCTAAGAACACCTTACACCACCGTACGAAACATTAAAACTCCATAATAAACCTAATGAATTCGTCCGAGTCCTTTGAACATCGTACGACAACTTAGGACATCTTAAGACTCTTTATGCCACATTAGCAACTCGAAAAGAACATTAGTATGATGTAGGACGCCTTACAGCTCCTAAGAACACCTTACACCACCGTACGAAACATTAAAACTCCATAATAAACCTAATGAATTCGTCCGAGTCCTTTGAACATCGTACGACAACTCAGGAGATGTCACAGCTCAGTATACAGCATTAGCAACATGAAAAGCACGTTAGAATAATTTAGGACGCGTTACAACTCCTAAGAACACCTTACATCACCGTACACAACTTCAAAACTCCATAATAAACCTAATTAATTCGTACGAGTCCTCTGAACATCGTACGACAACTTAGGAAATCTTACGACTCTTTATGACACATTAGCAACATGAAAAGCACATTAGAATAATGTAGGACGCGTTACAACTCCTAAGAACACCTTACACCACCGTATGAAACATTAAAACTCCTTAATAAACCTAATGAATTTGTCTGAGTCCTTTGAACATCGTACGACAACTTAGGACATCTTAAGACTCTTTATGCCACATTAGCAACTCGAAAAGAACGTTAGTATGATGTAGGACGCCTTGAAGCTCCTAAGAACACCTTACACCAACTTACGAAACATTAAAATTCCATAATAAACCTAATGAATTCGTCTGATTCCTTTGAACATCGTACGACAACTCAGGAGATGTTACAGCTCAATATACAGCACTAGCAACATGAAAAGCACGTTAGAATAATGTAGGACGCGTTACAACTCCTAAGAACACCTTACATCACCGTACAAAACTTTAAAACTCCATAATAAACCAAATTAATTCGTACGAGGCCTTTGAACATCGTACGACAACTTAGGACATCTTACGACTCTTTATGCCACATCAGCAACTCGAAAAGAACATTAGTATAATGTAGGACGCGTTACAGCTCCTAAGAACACCTTACACCACCGTACGAAACATTAAAACTCCTTAATAAACCTAATGAATTTGTCTGAGTCCTTTGAACATCGTACGACAACTTAGGACATCTTAAGACTCTTTATGCCACATTAGCAACTCGAAAAGAACGTTAGTATGATGTAGGACGCCTTGCAGCTCCTAAGAACACCTTACACCGACGTACGAAACATTAAAACTCCATAATAAGCCTAATGAATTCGTCTGATTCCTTTGAACATCGTACGACAACTCAGGAGATGTTACAGCTCAGTATACAGCATTAGCAACATGAAAAGCACGTTAGAATAATGTAGGACGCGTTACAACTCCTAAGAACACCTTACATCACCGTACAAAACTTTAAAACTCCATAATAAACCAAATTAATTCGTACGAGGCCTTTGAACATCGTACGACAACTTAGGACATCTTACGACTCTTTATGCCACATTAGCAACATGAAAAGCATGTTAGAATAATGTAGGACGCGTTACAGCTCCTAAGAACACCTTACACCACCGTATGAAACATTAAAACTCCATAATAAACCTAATGAATTTGGTCGAGTCCTTTGAACATCGTACGACATCTTAAGACTCTTTATACCACATTAGCAACTCGAAAAGAATGTTAGTATGATGTAGGACGCCTTACAGCTCCTAAGAACACCTTACACCACCGTACGAAACATTAAAATTCCATAATAAACCTAATGAATTCGTCCGAGTCCTTTGAACATCGTACGACAAGTCAGGAGATGTTACAGCTCAGTATACAGCATTAGCAACATGAAAAGCACGTTAGAATAATTTAGGACGCGTTACGACTCCTAAGAACACCTTACATCACCGTACACAACTTCAAAACTCCATAATAAACCTAATTAATTCGTACGAGTCCTCTGAACATCGTACGACAACTTAGGAAATCTTACTACTCTTTATGCCACATTAGCAACATGAAAAGCACATTAGAATAATGTAGGACGCGTTACAACTCCTAAGAACACCTTACACCACCGTATGAAACATTAAAACTCCTTAATAAACCTAATGAATTTGTCTGAGTCCTTTGAACATCGTACGACAACTTAGGACATCTTAAGACTCTTTATGCCACATTAGCAACTCGAAAAGAACGTTAGTATGATGTAGGACGCCTTGAAGCTCCTAAGAACACCTTACACCAACTTACGAAACATTAAAACTCCATAATAAACCTAATGAATTCGTCTGATTCCTTTGAACATCGTACGACAACTCAGGAGATGTTACAGCTCAATATACAGCACTAGCAACATGAAAAGCACGTTAGAATAATGTAGGACGCGTTACAACTCTTAAGAACACCTTACATCACCGTACAAAACTTTAAAACTCCATAATAAACCAAATTAATTCGTACGAGGCCTTTGAACATCGTATGACAACTTAGGACATCTTACGACTCTTTATGCCACATCAGCAACTCGAAAAGAACATTAGTATAATGTAGGACGCGTTACAGCTCCTAAGAACACCTTACACCACCGTACGAAACATTAAAACTCCTTAATAAACCTAATGAATTTGTCTGAGTCCTTTGAACATCGTACGACAACTTAGGACATCTTAAGACTCTTTATGCCACATTAGCAACTTGAAAAGAACGTTAGTATGATGTAGGACGCCTTGCAGCTCCTAAGAACACCTTACACCGACGTACGAAACATTAAAACTCCATAATAAGCCTAATGAATTCGTCTAATTCCTTTGAACATCGTACGACAACTCAGGAGATGTTACAGCTCAGTATACAGCATTAGCAACATGAAAAGCACGTTAGAATAATGTAGGACGCGTTACAACTCCTAAGAACACCTTACATCACCGTACAAAACTTTAAAACTCCATAATAAACCAAATTAATTCGTACGAGGTCTTTGAACATCGTACGACAACTTAGGACATCTTACGACTCTTTATGCCACATTAGCAACATGAAAAGCATGTTAGAATAATGTAGGACGCGTTACAGCTCCTAAGAACACCTTACACCACCGTATGAAACATTAAAACTCCATAATAAACCTAATGAATTTGGTCGACTCCTTTGAACATCGTACGACATCTTAAGACTCTTTATGCCACATTAGCAACTCGAAAAGAACGTTAGTATGATGTAGGACGCCTTACAGCTCCTAAGAACACCTTACACCACCGTACGAAACATTAAAACTCCATAATAAACCTAATGAATTCGTCCGAGTCCTTTGAACATCGTACGACAACTCAGGAGATGTTACAGCTCAGTATACAGCATTAGCAACATGAAAAGCACGTTAGAATAATTTAGGACGCGTTACGACTCCTAAGAACACCTTACATCACCGTACACAACTTCAAAACTCCATAATAAACCTAATTAATTCGTACGAGTCCTCTGAACATCGTACGACAACTTAGGAAATCTTACTACTCTTTATGCCACATTAGCAACATGAAAAGCACATTAGAATAATGTAGGACGCGTTACAACTCCTAAGAACACCTTACACCACCGTATGAAACATTAAAACTCCTTAATAAACCTAATGAATTTGTCTGAGTCCTTTGAACATCGTACGACAACTTAGGACATCTTAAGACTCTTTATGCCACATTAGCAACTCGAAAAGAACGTTAGTATGATGTAGGACGCCTTGAAGCTCCTAAGAACACCTTACACCAACTTACGAAACATTAAAACTCCATAATAAACCTAATGAATTCGTCTGATTCCTTTGAACATCGTACGACAACTCAGGAGATGTTACAGCTCAATATACAGCACTAGCAACATGAAAAGCACGTTAGAATAATGTAGGACGCGTTACAACTCTTAAGAACACCTTACATCACCGTACAAAACTTTAAAACTCCATAATAAACCAAATTAATTCGTACGAGGCCTTTGAACATCGTACGACAACTTAGGACATCTTACGACTCTTTATGCCACATCAGCAACTCGAAAAGAACATTAGTATAATGTAGGACGCGTTACAGCTCCTAAGAACACCTTACACCACCGTACGAAACATTAAAACTCCTTAATAAACCTAATGAATTTGTCTGAGTCCTTTGAACATCGTACGACAACTTAGGACATCTTAAGACTCTTTATGCCACATTAGCAACTCGAAAAGAACGTTAGTATGATGTAGGACGCCTTGCAGCTCCTAAGAACACCTTACACCGACGTACGAAACATTAAAACTCCATAATAAGCCTAATGAATTCGTCTGATTCCTTTGAACATCGTACGACAACTCAGGAGATGTTACAGCTCAGTATACAGCATTAGCAACATGAGAAGCACGTTAGAATAATGTAGGACGCGTTACAACTCCTAAGAACACCTTACATCACCGTACAAAACTTTAAAACTCCATAATAAACCAAATTAATTCGTACGAGGCCTTTGAACATCGTACGACAACTTAGGACATCTTACGACTCTTTATGCCACATTAGCAACATGAAAAGCATCTTAGAATAATGTAGGACGCGTTACAGCTCCTAAGAACACCTTACACCACCGTATGAAACATTAAAACTCCATAATAAACCTAATGAATTTGGTCGACTCCTTTGAACATCGTACGACATCTTAAGACTCTTTATGCCACATTAGCAACTCGAAAAGAACGTTAGTATGATGTAGGACGCCTTACAGCTCCTAAGAACACCTTACACCACCGTACGAAACATTAAAACTCCATAATAAACCTAATGAATTCGTCCGAGTCCTTTGAACATCGTACGACAACTCAGGAGATGTTACAGCTCAGTATACAGCATTAGCAACATGAAAAGCACGTTAGAATAATTTAGGACGCGTTACGACTCCTAAGAACACCTTACATCACCGTACACAACTTCAAAACTCCATAATAAACCTAATTAATTCGTACGAGTCCTCTGAACATCGTACGAAAACTTAGGAAAACTTACGACTCTTTATGCCACATTAGCAACATGAAAAGCACATTAGAATAATGTAGGACGCGTTACAATTCCTAAGAACACCTTACATCACCGTACAAAACTTTAAAACTCCATAATAAACGTAATAAATTCGTACGAGTCCTTTGAACATCGTACGACAACTTAGGACATCTTACGACTCTTTATGCCACATCAGCAACTCGAAAAGAACATTAGTATATTGTAGGACGCCTTACAGTTCCTAAGAACACCTTACACCACCGTACGAAACATTAAAACTCCTTAATAAACCTAATGAATTTGTCTGAGTCCTTTGAACATCGTACGACAACTTAGGACATCTTAAGACTCTTTATGCCACATTAGCAACTCGAAAAGAACGTTAGTGTGATGTAGGACGCCTTGCAGCTCCTAAGAACACCTTACACCGACGTACGAAACATTAAAACTCCATAATAAACCTAATGAATTCGTCTGATTCCTTTGAACATCGAACGACAACTCAGGAGATGTTACAGCTCAATATACAGCACTAGCAACATGAAAAGCACGTTAGAATAATGTAGGACGCGTTACAACTCCTAAGAACACCTTACATCACCGTACAAAACTTTAAAACTCCATAATAAACCAAATTAATTCGTACGAGGCCTTTGAACATCGTACGACAACTTAGGACATCTTACGACTCTTTATGCCACATCAGCAACTCGAAAAGAACATTAGTATAATGTAGGACGCCTTACAGCTCCTAAGAACACCTGACACCACCGTACGAAACATTAAAACTCCTTAATAAACCTAATGAATTTGTCTGAGTCCTTTGAACATCGTACGACAACTTAGGACATCTTAAGACTCTTTATGCCACATTAGCAACTCGAAAAGAACGTTAGTATGATGTAGGACGCCTTGCAGCTCCTAAGAACACCTTACACCAACGTACGAAACATTAAACTCCATAATAAACCTAATGAATTCGTCTGATTCCTTTGAACATCGTACGACAACTCAGGAGATGTTACAGCTCAATATACAGCACTAGCAACATGAAAAGCACGTTAGAATAATGTAGGACGCGTTACAACTCCTAAGAACACCTTACATCACCGTACAAAACTTTAAAACTCCATAATAAACCAAATTAATTCGTACGAGGCCTTTGAACATCGTACGACAACTTAGGACATCTTACGACTCTTTATGCCACATCAGCAACTCGAAAAGAACATTAGTATAATGTAGGACGCCTTACAGCTCCTAAGAACACCTTACACCACCGTACGAAACGTTAAAATTCCATAATAAACCTAATGAATTCGTCCGAGTCCTTTGAACATCGTACGACAACTTAGGACATCTTAAGACTCTTTATGCCACATTAACAAATCGAAAAGAACGTTAGTATGATGTAGGACGCCTTACAGCTCCTAAGAACACCTTACACCACCGTACGAAACATTAAAACTCCATAATAAACCTAATGAATTCGTCCGAGTCCTTTGAACATCGTACGACAACTCAGGAGATGTTACAGCTCAGTATACAGCATTAGCAACATGAAAAGCACGTTAGAATAATTTAGGACGCGTTACAACTCCTAAGAACACCTTACATCACCGTACACAACTTCAAAACTCCATAATAAACCTAATTAATTCGTACGAGTCCTCTGAACATCGTACGACAACTTAGGAAATCTTACGACTCTTTATGACACATTAGCAACATGAAAAGCACATTAGAATAATGTAGGACGCGTTACAACTCCTAAGAACACCTTACACCAACGTATGAAACATTAAAACTCCTTAATAAACCTAATGAATTTGTCTGAGTCCTTTGAACATCGTACGACAACTTAGGACATCTTAAGACTCTTTATGCCACATTAGCAACTCGAAAAGAACGTTAGTATGATGTAGGACGCCTTGAAGCTCCTAAGAACACCTTACACCAACTTACGAAACATTAAAACTCCATAATAAACCTAATGAATTCGTCTGATTCCTTTGAACATCGTACGACAACTCAGGAGATGTTACAGCTCAATATACAGCACTAGCAACATGAAAAGCACGTTAGAATAATGTAGGACGCGTTACAACTCCTAAGAACACCTTACATCACCGTACAAAACTTTAAAACTCCATAATAAACCAAATTAATTCGTACGAGGCCTTTGAACATCGTACGACAACTTAGGACATCTTACGACTCTTTATGCCACATCAGCAACTCGAAAAGAACATTAGTATAATGTAGGACGCGTTACAGCTCCTAAGAACACCTTACACCACCGTACGAAACATTAAAACTCCTTAATAAACCTAATGAATTTGTCTGAGTCCTTTGAACATCGTACGACAACTTAGGACATCTTAAGACTCTTTATGCCACATTAGCAACTCGAAAAGAACGTTAGTATGATGTAGGACGCCTTGCAGCTCCTAAGAACACCTTACACCGACGTACGAAACATTAAAACTCCATAATAAGCCTAATGAATTCGTCTGATTCCTTTGAACATCGTACGACAACTCAGGAGATGTTACAGCTCAGTATACAGCATTAGCAACATGAAAAGCACGTTAGAATAATGTAGGACGCGTTACAACTCCTAAGAACACCTTACATCACCGTACAAAACTTTAAAACTCCATAATAAACCAAATTAATTCGTACGAGGCCTTTGAACATCGTACGACAACTTAGGACATCTTACGACTCTTTATGCCACATTAGCAACATGAAAAGCATGTTAGAATAATGTAGGACGCGTTACAGCTCCTAAGAACACCTTACACCACCGTATGAAACATTAAAACTCCATAATAAACCTAATGAATTTGGTCGAGTCCTTTGAACATCGTACGACATCTTAAGACTCTTTATGCCACATTAGCAACTCGAAAAGAATGTTAGTATGATGTAGGACGCCTTACAGCTCCTAAGAACACCTTACACCACCGTACGAAATATTAAAACTCCATAATAAACCTAATGAATTCGTCCGAGTCCTTTGAACATCGTACGACAAGTCAGGAGATGTTACAGCTCAGTATACAGCATTAGCAACATGAAAAGCACGTTAGAATAATTTAGGACGCGTTACGACTCCTAAGAACACCTTACATCACCGTACACAACTTCAAAACTCCATAATAAACCTAATTAATTCGTACGAGTCCTCTGAACATCGTACGACAACTTAGGAAATCTTACTACTCTTTATGCCACATTAGCAACATGAAAAGCACATTAGAATAATGTAGGACGCGTTACAACTCCTAAGAACACCTTACACCACCGTATGAAACATTAAAACTCCTTAATAAACCTAATGAATTTGTCTGAGTCCTTTGAACATCGTACGACAACTTAGGACATCTTAAGACTCTTTATGCCACATTAGCAACTCGAAAAGAACGTTAGTATGATGTAGGACGCCTTGAAGCTCCTAAGAACACCTTACACCAACTTACGAAACATTAAAACTCCATAATAAACCTAATGAATTCGTCTGATTCCTTTGAACATCGTACGACAACTCAGGAGATGTTACAGCTCAGTATATAGCATTAGCAACATGAAAAGCACGTTAGAATAATGTAGGACGCGTTACAACTCCTAAGAACACCTTACATCACCGTACAAAACTTTAAAACTCCATAATAAACCAAATTAATTCGTACGAGGCCTTTGAACATCGTATGACAACTTAGGACATCTTACGACTCTTTATGCCACATCAGCAACTCGAAAAGAACATTAGTATAATGTAGGACGCGTTACAGCTCCTAAGAACACCTTACACCACCGTACGAAACATTAAAACTCCTTAATAAACCTAATGAATTTGTCTGAGTCCTTTGAACATCGTACGACAACTTAGGACATCTTAAGACTCTTTATGCCACATTAGCAACTCGAAAAGAACGTTAGTATGATGTAGGACGCCTTGCAGCTCCTAAGAACACCTTACACCGACGTACGAAACATTAAAACTCCATAATAAGCCTAATGAATTCGTCTAATTCCTTTGAACATCGTACGACAATTCAGGAGATGTTACAGCTCAGTATACAGCATTAGCAACATGAAAAGCACGTTAGAATAATGTAGGACGCGTTACAACTCCTAAGAACACCTTACATCACCGTACAAAACTTTAAAACTCCATAATAAACCAAATTAATTCGTACGAGGCCTTTGAACATCGTACGACAACTTAGGACATCTTACGACTCTTTATGCCACATTAGCAACATGAAAAGCATGTTAGAATAATGTAGGACGCGTTACAGCTCCTAAGAACACCTTACACCACCGTATGAAACATTAAAACTCCATAATAAACCTAATGAATTTGGTCGACTCCTTTGAACATCGTACGACATCTTAAGACTCTTTATGCCACATTAGCAACTCGAAAAGAACGTTAGTATGATGTAGGACGCCTTACAGCTCCTAAGAACACCTTACACCACCGTACGAAACATTAAAACTCCATAATAAACCTAATGAATTCGTCCGAGTCCTTTGAACATCGTACGACAACTCAGGAGATGTTACAGCTCAGTATACAGCATTAGCAACATGAAAAGCACGTTAGAATAATTTAGGACGCGTTACGACTCCTAAGAACACCTTACATCACCGTACACAACTTCAAAACTCCATAATAAACCTAATTAATTCGTACGAGTCCTCTGAACATCGTACGACAACTTAGGAAATCTTACTACTCTTTATGCCACATTAGCAACATGAAAAGCACATTAGAATAATGTAGGACGCGTTACAACTCCTAAGAACACCTTACACCACCGTATGAAACATTAAAACTCCTTAATAAACCTAATGAATTTGTCTGAGTCCTTTGAACATCGTACGACAACTTAGGACATCTTAAGACTCTTTATGCCACATTAGCAACTCGAAAAGAACGTTAGTATGATGTAGGACGCCTTGAAGCTCCTAAGAACACCTTACACCAACTTACGAAACATTAAAACTCCATAATAAACCTAATGAATTCGTCTGATTCCTTTGAACATCGTACGACAACTCAGGAGATGTTACAGCTCAATATACAGCACTAGCAACATGAAAAGCACGTTAGAATAATGTAGGACGCGTTACAACTCTTAAGAACACCTTACATCACCGTACAAAACTTTAAAACTCCATAATAAACCAAATTAATTCGTACGAGGCCTTTGAACATCGTACGACAACTTAGGACATCTTACGACTCTTTATGCCACATCAGCAACTCGAAAAGAACATTAGTATAATGTAGGACGCGTTACAGCTCCTAAGAACACCTGACACCACGGTACGAAACATTAAAACTCCTTAATAAACCTAATGAATTTGTCTGAGTCCTTTGAACATCGTACGACAACTTAGGACATCTTAAGACTCTTTATGCCACATTAGCAACTCGAAAAGAACGTTAGTATGATGTAGGACGCCTTGCAGCTCCTAAGAACACCTTACACCGACGTACGAAACATTAAAACTCCATAATAAGCCTAATGAATTCGTCTGATTCCTTTGAACATCGTACGACAACTCAGGAGATGTTACAGCTCAGTATACAGCATTAGCAACATGAAAAGCACGTTAGAATAATGTAGGACGCGTTACAACTCCTAAGAACACCTTACATCACCGTACAAAACTTTAAAACTCAATAATAAACCAAAATAATTCGTACGAGGCCTTTGAACATCGTACGACAACTTAGGACATCTTACGACTCTTTATGCCACATTAGCAACATGAAAAGCATGTTAGAATAATGTAGGACGCGTTACAGCTCCTAAGAACACCTTACACCACCGTATGAAACATTAAAACTCCATAATAAACCTAATGAATTTGGTCGACTCCTTTGAACATCGTACGACATCTTAAGACTCTTTATGCCACATTAGCAACTCGAAAAGAACGTTAGTATGATGTAGGACGCCTTACAGCTCCTAAGAACACCTTACACCACCGTACGAAACATTAAAACTCCATAATAAACCTAATGAATTCGTCCGAGTCCTTTGAACATCGTACGACAACTCAGGAGATGTTACAGCTCAGTATACAGCATTAGCAACATGAAAAGCACGTTAGAATAATTTAGGACGCGTTACGACTCCTAAGAACACCTTACATCACCGTACACAACTTCAAAACTCCATAATAAACCTAATTAATTCGTACGAGTCCTCTGAACATCGTACGAAAACTTAGGAAAACTTACGACTCTTTATGCCACATTAGCAACATGAAAAGCACATTAGAATAATGTAGGACGCGTTACAATTCCTAAGAACACCTTACATCACCGTACAAAACTTTAAAACTCCATAATAAACGTAATAAATTCGTACGAGTCCTTTGAACATCGTACGACAACTTAGGACATCTTACGACTCTTTATGCCACATCAGCAACTCGAAAAGAACATTAGTATATTGTAGGACGCCTTACAGCTCCTAAGAACACCTTACACCACCGTACGAAACATTAAAACTCCTTAATAAACCTAATGAATTTGTCTGAGTCCTTTGAACATCGTACGACAACTTAGGACATCTTAAGACTCTTTATGCCACATTAGCAACTCGAAAAGAACGTTAGTGTGATGTAGGACGCCTTGCAGCTCCTAAGAACACCTTACACCGACGTACGAAACATTAAAACTCCATAATAAACCTAATGAATTCGTCTGATTCCTTTGAACATCGAACGACAACTCAGGAGATGTTACAACTCAATATACAGCACTAGCAACATGAAAAGCACGTTAGAATAATGTAGGACGCGTTACAACTCCTAAGAACACCTTACATCACCGTACAAAACTTTAAAACTCCATAATAAACCAAATTAATTCGTACGAGGCCTTTGAACATCGTACGACAACTTAGGACATCTTACGACTCTTTATGCCACATCAGCAACTCGAAAAGAACATTAGTATAATGTAGGACGCCTTACAGCTCCTAAGAACACCTGACACCACCGTACGAAACATTAAAACTCCTTAATAAACCTAATGAATTTGTCTGAGTCCTTTGAACATCGTACGACAACTTAGGACATCTTAAGACTCTTTATGCCACATTAGCAACTCGAAAAGAACGTTAGTATGATGTAGGACGCCTTGCAGCTCCTAAGAACACCTTACACCAACGTACGAAACATTAAAACTCCATAATAAACCTAATGAATTCGTCTGATTCCTTTGAACATCGTACGACAACTCAGGAGATGTTACAGCTCAATATACAGCACTAGCAACATGAAAAGCACGTTAGAATAATGTAGGACGCGTTACAACTCCTAAGAACACCTTACATCACCGTACAAAACTTTAAAACTCCATAATAAACCAAATTAATTCGTACGAGGCCTTTGAACATCGTACGACAACTTAGGACATCTTACGACTCTTTATGCCACATCAGCAACTCGAAAAGAACATTAGTATAATGTAGGACGCCTTACAGCTCCTAAGAACACCTTACACCACCGTACGAAACATTAAAACTCCTTAATAAACCTAATGAATTTGTCTGAGTCCTTTGAACATCGTACGACAACTTAGTACATCTTAAGACTCTTTATGCCACATTAGCAACTCGAAAAGAACGTTAGTATGATGTAGGACGCCTTGCAGCTCCTAAGAACACCTTACACCGACGTACGAAACATTAAAACTCCATAATAAACCTAATGAATTCGTCTGATTCCTTTGAACATCGTACGACAACTCAGGAGATGTTACAGCTCAGTATATAGCATTAGCAACATGAAAAGCACGTTAGAATAATGTAGGACGCGTTACAACTCCTAAGAACACCTTACATCACCGTACAAAACTTTAAAACTCCATAATAAACCAAATTAATTCGTACGAGGCCTTTGAACATCGTACGACAACTTAGGACATCTTACGACTCTTTATGCCACATTAGCAACATGAAAAGCATGTTAGAATAATGTAGGACGCGTTACAGCTCCTAAGAACACCTTACACCACCGTATGAAACATTAAAACTCCATAATAAACCTAATGAATTTGGTCGACTCCTTTGAACATCGTACGACATCTTAAGACTCTTTATGCCACATTAGCAACTCGAAAAGAACGTTAGTATGATGTAGGACGCCTTACAGCTCCTAAGAACACCTTACACCACCGTACGAAACATTAAAACTCCATAATAAACCTAATGAATTCGTCCGAGTCCTTTGAACATCGTACGACAACTCAGGAGATGTTACAGCTCAGTATACAGCATTAGCAACATGAAAAGCACGTTAGAATAATTTAGGACGCGTTACGACTCCTAAGAACACCTTACATCACCGTACACAACTTCAAAACTCCATAATAAACCTAATTAATTCGTACGAGTCCTCTGAACATCGTACGAAAACTTAGGAAAACTTACGACTCTTTATGCCACATTAGCAACATGAAAAGCACATTAGAATAATGTAGGACGCGTTACAATTCCTAAGAACACCTTACATCACCGTACAAAACTTAAAAACTCCATAATAAACGTAATAAATTCGTACGAGTCCTTTGAACATCGTACGACAACTTAGGACATCTTACGACTCTTTATGCCACATCAGCAACTCGAAAAGAACATTAGTATATTGTAGG
This sequence comes from Tagetes erecta, assembly GCA_030867185.1. NCBI lineage: Eukaryota > Viridiplantae > Streptophyta > Magnoliopsida > Asterales > Asteraceae > Tagetes > Tagetes erecta. Next base: position 41,934,484 of record CM061487.1, on the reverse strand, counting down.
ACGCCTTACAGCTCCTAAGAACACCTTACACCACCGTACGAAACATTAAAACTCCTTAATAAACCTAATGAATTTGTCTGAGTCCTTTGAACATCGTACGACAACTTAGGACATCTTAAGACTCTTTATGCCACATTAGCAACTCGAAAAGAACGTTAGTGTGATGTAGGACGCCTTGCAGCTCCTAAGAACACCTTACACCGACGTACGAAACATTAAAACTCCATAATAAACCTAATGAATTCGTCTGATTCCTTTGAACATCGAACGACAACTCAGGAGATGTTACAGCTCAATATACAGCACTAGCAACATGAAAAGCACGTTAGGATAATGTAGGACGCGTTACAACTCCTAAGAACACCTTACATCACCGTACAAAACTTTAAAACTCCATAATAAACCAAATTAATTCGTACGAGGCCTTTGAACATCGTACGACAACTTAGGACATCTTACGACTCTTTATGCCACATCAGCAACTCGAAAAGAACATTAGTATAATGTAGGACGCCTTACAGCTCCTAAGAACACCTGACACCACGGTACGAAACATTAAAACTCCTTAATAAACCTAATGAATTTGTCTGAGTCCTTTGAACATCGTACGACAACTTAGGACATCTTAAGACTCTTTATGCCACATTAGCAACTCGAAAAGAACGTTAGTATGATGTAGGACGCCTTGCAGCTCCTAAGAACACCTTACACCAACGTACGAAACATTAAAACTCCATAATAAACCTAATGAATTCGTCTGATTCCTTTGAACATCGTACGACAACTCAGGAGATGTTACAGCTCAATATACAGCACTAGCAACATGAAAAGCACGTTAGAATAATGTAGGACGCGTTACAACTCCTAAGAACACCTTACATCACCGTACAAAACTTTAAAACTCCATAATAAACCAAATTAATTCGTACGAGGCCTTTGAACATCGTACGACAACTTAGGACATCTTACGACTCTTTATGCCACATCAGCAACTCGAAAAGAACATTAGTATAATGTAGGACGCCTTACAGCTCCTAAGAACACCTTACACCACCGTACGAAACATTAAAACTCCTTAATAAACCTAATGAATTTGTCTGAGTCCTTTGAACATCGTACGACAACTTAGTACATCTTAAGACTCTTTATGCCACATTAGCAACTCGAAAAGAACGTTAGTATGATGTAGGACGCCTTGCAGCTCCTAAGAACACCTTACACCGACGTACGAAACATTAAAACTCCATAATAAACCTAATGAATTCGTCTGATTCCTTTGAACATCGTACGACAACTCAGGAGATGTTACAGCTCAGTATATAGCATTAGCAACATGAAAAGCACGTTAGAATAATGTAGGACGCGTTACAACTCCTAAGAACACCTTACATCACCGTACAAATCTTTAAAACTCCATAATAAACCAAATTAATTCGTACGAGGCCTTTGAACATCGTACGACAACTTAGGACATCTTACGACTCTTTATGCCACATTAGCAACATGAAAAGCATGTTAGAATAATGTAGGACGCGTTACAGCTCCTAAGAACACCTTACACCACCGTATGAAACATTAAAACTCCATAATAAACCTAATGAATTTGGTCGAGTCCTTTGAACAGCGTACGACATATTAAGACTCTTTATGCCACATTAGCAACTCGAAAAGAACGTTAGTATGATGTAGGACGCCTTACAGCTCCTAAGAACACCTTACACCACCGTACGAAACATTAAAACTCCATAATAAACCTAATGAATTCGTCCGAGTCCTTTGAACATCGTACGACAACTTAGGACATCTTAAGACTCTTTATGCCACATTAACAAATCGAAAAGAACGTTAGTATAATGTAGGACGCCTTACAGCTCCTAAGAACACCTTACACCACCGTATGAAACATTAAAACTCCATAATAAACCTAATGAATTCGTCCGAGTCCTTTGAACATCGTACGACAACTTAGGACATCTTACGACTCTTTTTGCCACATTAGAAACTCGAAATGAACATTAGTATAACGTAGTACGCCTTACAGCTCCTAAGAACACCTTACACCACCGTACGAAACGTTAAAACTCAATAATAAACCTAATGAATTCGTCCGAGTCCTTTGAACATCGTACGACAACTTAGGACATCTTAAGACTCTTTATGCCACATTAACAAATCGAACAGAACGTTAGTATGATGTAGGACGCCTTACAGCTCCTAAGAACACCTTACACCACCGTACGAAACATTAAAACTCCATAATAAACCTAATGAATTCGTCCGAGTCCTTTGAACATCGTACGACAACTCAGGAGATGTTACAGCTCAGTATACAGCATTAGCAACATGAAAAGCACGTTAGAATAATTTAGGACGCGTTACAACTCCTAAGAACACCTTACATCACCGTACACAACTTCAAAACTCCATAATAAACCTAATTAATTCGTACGAGTCCTCTGAACATCGTACGACAACTTAGGAAATCTTACGACTCTTTATGCCACATTAGCAACATGAAAAGCACATTAGAATAATGTAGGACGCGTTACAACTCCTAAGAACACCTTACACCACCGTATGAAACATTAAAACTCCTTAATAAACCTAATGAATTTGTCTGAGTCCTTTGAACATCGTACGACAACTTAGGACATCTTAAGACTCTTTATGCCACATTAGCAACTCGAAAAGAACGTTAGTATGATGTAGGACGCCTTGCAGCTCCTAAGAACACCTTACACCGACGTACGAAACATTAAAACTCCATAATAAACCTAATGAATTCGTCTGATTCCTTTGAACATCGTACGACAACTCAGGAGATGTTACAACTCAATATACAGCACTAGCAACATGAAAAGCACGTTAGAATAATGTAGGACGCGTTACAACTCCTAAGAATACCTTACATCACCGTACAAAACTTTAAAACTCCATAATAAACCAAATTAATTCGTACGAGGCCTTTGAACATCGTACGACAACTTAGGACATCTTACGACTCTTTATGCCACATCAGGAACTCGAAAAGAACATTAGTATAATGTAGGACGCGTTACAGCTCCTAAGAACACCTTACACCACCGTACGAAACATTAAAACTCCTTAATAAACCTAATGAATTTGTCTGAGTCCTTTGAACATCGTACGACAACTAAGCACATCTTAAGACTCTTTATGCCACATTAGCAACTCGAAAAGAACGTTAGTATGATGTAGGACGCCTTGCAGCTCCTAAGAGCACCTTACACCGACGTACGAAACATTAAAACTCCATAATAAGCCTAATGAATTCGTCTGATTCCTTTGAACATCGTACGACAACTCAGGAGATGTTACAGCTCAGTATACAGCGTTAGCAACATGAAAAGCACGTTAGAATAATGTAGGACGCGTTACAACTCCTAAGAACACCTTACATCACCGTACAAAACATTAAAACTCCATAATAAACCAAATTAATTCGTACGAGGCCTTTGAACATCGTACGACAACTTAGGACATCTTACGACTCTTTATGCCACATTAGCAACATGAAAAGCATGTTAGAATAATGTAGGACGCGTTACAGCTCCTAAGAACACCTTACACCACCGTATGAAACATTAAAACTCCATAATAAACCTAATGAATTTGGTCGAGTCCTTTGAACATCGTACGACATATTAAGACTCTTTATGCCACATTAGCAACTCGAAAAGAACGTTAGTATGATGTAGGACGCCTTACAGCTCCTGAGAACACCTTACACCACCGTACGAAACATTAAAACTCCATAATAAACCTAATGAATTCGTCCGAGTCCTTTGAACATCGTACGACAACTTAGGACATCTTAAGACTCTTTATGCCACATTAACAAATCGAAAAGAACGTTAGTATAATGTAGGACGCCTTACAGCTCCTAAGAACACCTTACACCACCGTACGAAACATTAAAACTCCATAATAAACCTAATGAATTCGTCCGAGTCCTTTGAACATCGTACGACAACTTAGGACATCTTACGACTCTTTATGCCACATTAGAAACTCGAAATGAACATTAGTATAATGTAGTACGCCTTACAGCTCCTAAGAACACCTTACACCACCGTACGAAACGTTAAAACTCCATAATAAACCTAATGAATTCGTCCGAGTCCTTTGAACATCGTACGACAACTTAGGACATCTTACGACTCTTTATGCCACATTAACAAATCGAAAAGAACGTTAGTATGATGTAGGACGCCTTACAGCTCCTAAGAACACCTTACACCACCGTACGAAACATTAAAACTCCATAATAAACCTAATGAATTCGTCCGAGTCCTTTGAATATCGTACGACAACTCAGGAGATGTTACAGCTCAGTATACAACATTAGCAACACTAAAAGCACGTTTTAATAATTTAGGACGCGTTACAACTCCTAAGAACACCTTACATCACCGTACACAACTTCAAAACTCCATAATAAACCTAATTAATTCGTACGAGTCCTCTGAACATCGTACGACAACTTAGGAAATCTTACGACTCTTTATGCCACATTAGCAACATGAAAAGCACATTAGAATAATGTAGGACGCGTTACAACTCCTAAGAACACCTTACACCACCGTATGAAACATTAAAACTCCTTAATAAACCTAATGAATTTGTCTGAGTCCTTTGAACATCGTACGACAACTTAGGACATCTTAAGACTCTTTATGCCACATTAGCAACTCGAAAAGAACGTTAGTATGATGTAGGACGCCTTGCAGCTCCTAAGAACAACTTAGACCGACGTACGAAACATTAAAACTCCATAATAAACCTAATGAATTCGTCTGATTCCTTTGAACATCGTACGACAACTCAGGAGATGTTACAACTCAATATACAGCACTAGCAACATGAAAAGCACGTTAGAATAATGTAGGACGCGTTACAACTCCTAAGAACACCTTACATCACCGTACAAAACTTTAAAACTCCATAAAAAACCAAATTAATTCGTACGAGGCATTTGAACATCGTACGACAACTTAGGACATCTTACGACTCTTTATGCCACATCAGCAACTCGAAAAGAACATTAGTATAATGTAGGACGCGTTACAGCTCCTAAGAACACCTTACACCACCGTACGAAACATTAAAACTCCTTAATAAACCTAATGAATTTGTCTGAGTCCTTTGAACATCGTACGACAACTTAGGACATCTTAAGACTCTTTATGCCACATTAGCAACTCGAAAAGAACGTTAGTATGATGTAGGACGCCTTGCAGCTCCTAAGAACACCTTACACCGACGTACGAAACATTAAAACTCCATAATAAACCTAATGAATTCGTCTGATTCCTTTGAACATCGTACGACAACTCAGGAGATGTTACAACTCAATATACAGCACTAGCAACATGAAAAGCACGTTAGAATAATGTAGGACGCGTTACAACTCCTAAGAACACCTTACATCACCGTACAAAACTTTAAAACTCCATAATAAACCAAATTAATTCGTACGAGGCCTTTGAACATCGTACGACAACTTAGGACATCTTACGACTCTTTATGCCACATCAGCAACTCGAAAAGAACATTAGTATAATGTAGGACGCGTTACAGCTCCTAAGAACACCTTACACCACCGTACGAAACATTAAAACTCCTTAATAAACCTAATGAATTTGTCTGAGTCCTTTGAACATCGTACGACAACTTAGCACATCTTAAGACTCTTTATGCCACATTAGCAACTCGAAAAGAACGTTAGTATGATGTAGGACGCCTTGCAGCTCCTAAGAGCACCTTACACCGACGTACGAAACATTAAAACTCCATAATAAGCCTAATGAATTCGTCTGATTCCTTTGAACATCGTACGACAACTCAGGAGATGTTACAGCTCAGTATACAGCATTAGCAACATGAAAAGCACGTTAGAATAATGTAGGACGCGTTACAACTCCTAAGAACACCTTACATCACCGTACAAAACATTAAAACTCCATAATAAACCAAATTAATTCGTACGAGGCCTTTGAACATCGTACGACAACTTAGGACATCTTACGACTCTTTATGCCACATTAGCAACATGAAAAGCATGTTAGAATAATGTAGGACGCGTTACAGCTCCTAAGAACACCTTACACCACCGTATGAAACATTAAAACTCCATAATAAACCTAATGAATTTGGTCGAGTCCTTTGAACATCGTACGACATATTAAGACTCTTTATGCCACATTAGCAACTCGAAAAGAACGTTAGTATGATGTAGGACGCCTTACAGCTCCTGAGAACACCTTACACCACCGTACGAAACATTAAAACTCCATAATAAACCTAATGAATTCGTCCGAGTCCTTTGAACATCGTACGACAACTTAGGACATCTTAAGACTCTTTATGCCACATTAACAAATCGAAAAGAACGTTAGTATAATGTAGGACGCCTTACAGCTCCTAAGAACACCTTACACCACCGTACGAAACATTAAAACTCCATAATAAACCTAATGAATTCGTCCGAGTCCTTTGAACATCGTACGACAACTTAGGACATCTTACGACTCTTTATGCCACATTAGAAACTCGAAATGAACATTAGTATAATGTAGTACGCCTTACAGCTCCTAAGAACACCTTACACCACCGTACGAAACGTTAAAACTCCATAATAAACCTAATGAATGCGTCCGAGTCCTTTGAACATCGTACGACAACTTAGGACATCTTACGACTCTTTATGCCACATTAACAAATCGAAAAGAACGTTAGTATGATGTAGGACGCCTTACAGCTCCTAAGAACACCTTACACCACCGTACGAAACATTAAAACTCCATAATAAACCTAATGAATTCGTCCGAGTCCTTTGAATATCGTACGACAACTCAGGAGATGTTACAGCTCAGTATACAACATTAGCAACACTAAAAGAACGTTTTAATAATTTAGGACGCGTTACAACTCCTAAGAACACCTTACATCACCGTACACAACTTCAAAACTCCATAATAAACCTAATTAATTCGTACGAGTCCTCTGAACATCGTACGACAACTTAGGAAATCTTACGACTCTTTATGCCACATTAGCAACATGAAAAGCACATTAGAATAATGTAGGACGCGTTACAACTCCTAAGAACACCTTACACCACCGTATGAAACATTAAAACTCCTTAATAAACCTAATGAATTTGTCTGAGTCCTTTGAACATCGTACGACAACTTAGGACATCTTAAGACTCTTTATGCCACATTAGCAACTCGAAAAGAACGTTAGTATGATGTAGGACGCCTTGCAGCTCCTAAGAACACCTTAGACCGACGTACGAAACATTAAAACTCCATAATAAACCTAATGAATTCGTCTGATTCCTTTGAACATCGTACGACAACTCAGGAGATGTTACAACTCAATATACAGCACTAGCAACATGAAAAGCACGTTAGAATAATGTAGGACGCGTTACAACTCCTAAGAACACCTTACATCACCGTACAAAACTTTAAAACTCCATAATAAACCAAATTAATTCGTACGAGGCCTTTGAACATCGTACGACAACTTAGGACATCTTACGACTCTTTATGCCACATCAGCAACTCGAAAAGAACATTAGTATAATGTAGGACGTGTTACAGCTCCTAAGAACACCTTACACCACCGTACGAAACATTAAAACTCCTTAATAAACCTAATGAATTTGTCTGAGTCCTTTGAACATCGTACGACAACTTAGCACATCTTAAGACTCTTTATGCCACATTAGCAACTCGAAAAGAACGTTAGTATGATGTAGGACGCCTTGCAGCTCCTAAGAGCACCTTACACCGACGTACGAAACATTAAAACACCATAATAAGCCTAATGAATTCGTCTGATTCCTTTGAACATCGTACGACAACTCAGGAGATGTTACAGCTCAGTATACAGCATTAGCAACATGAAAAGCACGTTAGAATAATGTAGGACGCGTTACAACTCCTAAGAACACCTTACATCACCGTACAAAACTTTAAAACTCCATAATAAACCAAATTAATTCGTACGAGGCCTTTGAACATCGTACGACAACTTAGGACATCTTACGACTCTTTATGCCACATTAGCAACATGAAAAGCATGTTAGAATAATGTAGGACGCGTTACAGCTCCTAAGAACACCTTACACCACCGTATGAAACATTAAAACTCCATAATAAACCTAATGAATTTGGTCGAGTCCTTTGAACATCGTACGACATCTTAAGACTCTTTATGCCACATTAGCAACTCGAAAAGAACGTTAGTATGATGTAGGACGCCTTACAGCTCCTAAGAACACCTTACACCACCGTACGAAACATTAAAACTCCATAATAAACCTAATGAATTCGTCCGAGTCCTTTGAACATCGTACGACAACTTAGGACATCTTAAGACTCTTTATGCCACATTAACAAATCGAAAAGAACGTTAGTATAATGTAGGACGCCTTACAGCTCCTAAGAACACCTTACACCACCGTACGAAACATTAAAACTCCATAATAAACCTAATGAATTCGTCCGAGTCCTTTGAACATCGTACGACAACTTAGGACATCTTACGACTCTTTATGCCACATTAGAAACTCGAAATGAACATTAGTATAATGTAGTACGCCTTACAGCTCCTAAGAACACCTTACACCACCGTACGAAACGTTAAAACTCCATAATAAACCTAATGAATTCGTCCGAGTCCTTTGAACATCGTACGACAACTTAGGACATCTTACGACTCTTTATGCCACATTAACAATTCGAAAAGAACGTTAGTATGATGTAGGACGCCTTACAGCTCCTAAGAACACCTTACACCACCGTACGAAACATTAAAACTCCATAATAAACCTAATGAATTCGTCCGAGTCCTTTGAATATCGTACGACAACTCAGGAGATGTTACAGCTCAGTATACAACATTAGCAACATGAAAAGCACGTTTTAATAATTTAGGACACGTTACAACTCCTAAGAACACCTTACATCACCGTACACAACTTCAAAACTCCATAATAAACCTAATTAATTCGTACGAGTCCTCTGAACATCGTACGACAACTTAGGAAATCTTACGACTCTTTATGCCACATTAGCAACATGAAAAGCACATTAGAATAATGTAGGACGCGTTACAACTCCTAAGAACACCTTACACCACCGTACGAAACGTTAAAACTCCATAATAAACCTAATGAATGCGTCCGAGTCCTTTAAACATCGTACGACAACTTAGGACATCTTACGACTCTTTATGCCACATTAACAAATCGAAAAGAACGTTAGTATGATGTAGGACGCCTTACAGCTCCTAAGAACACCTTACACCACCGTACGAAACATTAAAACTCCATAATAAACCTAATGAATTCGTCCGAGTCCTTTGAATATCGTACGACAACTCAGGAGATGTTACAGCTCAGTATACAACATTAGCAACACTAAAAGAACGTTTTAATAATTTAGGACGCGTTACAACTCCTAAGAACACCTTACATCACCGTACACAACTTCAAAACTCCATAATAAACCTAATTAATTCGTACGAGTCCTCTGAACATCGTACGACAACTTAGGAAATCTTACGACTCTTTATGCCACATTAGCAACATGAAAAGCACATTAGAATAATGTAGGACGCGTTACAACTCCTAAGAACACCTTACACCACCGTATGAAACATTAAAACTCCTTAATAAACCTAATGAATTTGTCTGAGTCCTTTGAACATCGTACGACAACTTAGGACATCTTAAGACTCTTTATGCCACATTAGCAACTCGAAAAGAACGTTAGTATGATGTAGGACGCCTTGCAGCTCCTAAGAACACCTTAGACCGACGTACGAAACATTAAAACTCCATAATAAACCTAATGAATTCGTCTGATTCCTTTGAACATCGTACGACAACTCAGGAGATGTTACAACTCAATATACAGCACTAGCAACATGAAAAGCACGTTAGAATAATGTAGGACGCGTTACAACTCCTAAGAACACCTTACATCACCGTACAAAACTTTAAAACTCCATAATAAACCAAATTAATTCGTACGAGGCCTTTGAACATCGTACGACAACTTAGGACATCTTACGACTCTTTATGCCACATCAGCAACTCGAAAAGAACATTAGTATAATGTAGGACGTGTTACAGCTCCTAAGAACACCTTACACCACCGTACGAAACATTAAAACTCCTTAATAAACCTAATGAATTTGTCTGAGTCCTTTGAACATCGTACGACAACTTAGCACATCTTAAGACTCTTTATGCCACATTAGCAACTCGAAAAGAACGTTAGTATGATGTAGGACGCCTTGCAGCTCCTAAGAGCACCTTACACCGACGTACGAAACATTAAAACACCATAATAAGCCTAATGAATTCGTCTGATTCCTTTGAACATCGTACGACAACTCAGGAGATGTTACAGCTCAGTATACAGCATTAGCAACATGAAAAGCACGTTAGAATAATGTAGGACGCGTTACAACTCCTAAGAACACCTTACATCACCGTACAAAACTTTAAAACTCCATAATAAACCAAATTAATTCGTACGAGGCCTTTGAACATCGTACGACAACTTAGGACATCTTACGACTCTTTATGCCACATTAGCAACATGAAAAGCATGTTAGAATAATGTAGGACGCGTTACAGCTCCTAAGAACACCTTACACCACCGTATGAAACATTAAAACTCCATAATAAACCTAATGAATTTGGTCGAGTCCTTTGAACATCGTACGACATCTTAAGACTCTTTATGCCACATTAGCAACTCGAAAAGAACGTTAGTATGATGTAGGACGCCTTACAGCTCCTAAGAACACCTTACACCACCGTACGAAACATTAAAACTCCATAATAAACCTAATGAATTCGTCCGAGTCCTTTGAACATCGTACGACAACTTAGGACATCTTAAGACTCTTTATGCCACATTAACAAATCGAAAAGAACGTTAGTATAATGTAGGACGCCTTACAGCTCCTAAGAACACCTTACACCACCGTACGAAACATTAAAACTCCATAATAAACCTAATGAATTCGTCCGAGTCCTTTGAACATCGTACGACAACTTAGGACATCTTACGACTCTTTATGCCACATTAGAAACTCGAAATGAACATTAGTATAATGTAGTACGCCTTACAGCTCCTAAGAACACCTTACACCACCGTACGAAACGTTAAAACTCCATAATAAACCTAATGAATTCGTCCGAGTCCTTTGAACATCGTACGACAACTTAGGACATCTTACGACTCTTTATGCCACATTAACAAATCGAAAAGAACGTTAGTATGATGTAGGACGCCTTACAGCTCCTAAGAACACCTTACACCACCGTACGAAACATTAAAACTCCATAATAAACCTAATGAATTCGTCCGAGTCCTTTGAATATCGTACGACAACTCAGGAGATGTTACAGCTCAGTATACAACATTAGCAACATGAAAAGCACGTTTTAATAATTTAGGACACGTTACAACTCCTAAGAACACCTTACATCACCGTACACAACTTCAAAACTCCATAATAAACCTAATTAATTCGTACGAGTCCTCTGAACATCGTACGACAACTTAGGAAATCTTACGACTCTTTATGCCACATTAGCAACATGAAAAGCACATTAGAATAATGTAGGACGCGTTACAACTCCTAAGAACACCTTACACCACCGTACGAAACATTAAAACTCCTTAATAAACCTAATGAATTTGTCTGAGTCCTTTGAACATCGTACGACAACTTAGGACATCTTAAGACTCTTTATGCCACATTAGCAACTCGAAAATATCGTTAGTATGATGTAGGACGCCTTGCAGCTCCTAAGAACACCTTACACCGACGTACGAAACATTAAAACTCCATAATAAACCTAATGAATTCGTCTGATTCCTTTGAACATCGTACGACAACTCAGGAGATGTTACAGCTCAGTATACAGCATTAGCAACATGAAAAGCACGTTAGAATAATGTAGGACGCGTTACAACTCCTAAGAACACCTTACATCACCGTACAAAACTTTAAACCTCCATAATAAACCAAATTAATTCGTACGAGGCCTTTGAACATCGTACGACAACTTAGGACATCTTACGACTCTTTATGCCACATTAGCAACATGAAAAGCATGTTAGAATAATGTAGGACGCGTTACAGCTCCTAAGAACACCTTACACCACCGTATGAAACATTAAAACTCCATAATAAACCTAATGAATTTGGTCGAGTCCTTTGCACATCGTACGACATCTTAAGACTCTTTATGCCACATTAACAAATCGAAAAGAACGTTAGTATGATGTAGGACGCCTTACAGCTCCTAAGAACACCTTACACCACCTTACGAAACATTAAAACTCCATAATAAACCTAATGAATTCGTCCGAGTCCTTTGAACATCGTACGACAACTCAGGAGATGTTACAGCTCAGTATACAGCATTAGCAACATGAAAAGCACGTTAGAATAATTTAGGACGCGTTACAACTCCTAAGAACACCTTACATCACCATACACAACTTCAAAACTCCATAATAAACCTAATTAATTCGTACGAGTCCTCTGTACATCGTACGAAAACTTAGGAAAACTTACGACTCTTTATGCCACATTAGCAACATGAAAAGCACATTAGAATAATGTAGGACGCGTTACAATTCCTAAGAACACCTTACATCACCGTAAAAAACTTTAAAACTCCATAATAAAAGTAATTAATTCGTACGAGTCCTTTGAACATCGTACGACAACTTAGGACATCTTACGACTCTTTATGCCACATCAGCAACTCGAAAAGAACATTAGTATAATGTAGGACGCCTTACAGCTCCTAAGAACACCTTACACCACCGTACGAAACATTAGAACTCCTTAATAAACCTAATGAATTTGTCTGAGTCCTTTGAACATCGTACGACAACTTAGGACATCTTAAGACTCTTTATGCCACATTAGCAACTCGAAAATAACGTTAGTATGATGTAGGACGCCTTGCAGCTCCTAAGAACACCTTACACCGACGTACGAAACATTAAAACTCCATAATAAACCTAATGAATTCGTCTGATTCCTTTGAACATCGTACGACAACTCAGGAGATGTTACAGCTCAGTATACAGCATTAGCAACATGAAAAGCACGTTAGAATAATGTAGGACGCGTTACAACTCCTAAGAACACCTTACATCACCGTACAAAACTTTAAAACTCCATAATAGACCAAATTAATTCGTACGAGGCCTTTGAACATCGTACGACAACTTAGGACATCTTACGACTCTTTATGCCACATTAGCAACATGAAAAGCATGTTAGAATAATGTAGGACGCGTTACAGCTCCTAAGAACACCTTACACCACCGTATGAAACATTAAAACTCCATAATAAACCTAATGAATTTGGTCGAGTCCTTTGAACATCGTACGACATCTTAAGACTCTTTATGCCACATTAACAAATTGAAAAGAACGTTAGTATGATGTAGGACGCCTTACAGCTCCTAGGAACACCTTACACCACCGTACGAAACATTAAAACTCCATAATAAACCTAATGAATTCGTCCGAGTCCGTTGAACATCGTACGACAACTCAGGAGATGTTACAGCTCAGTATACAGCATTAGCAACATGAAAAGCACGTTAGAATAATTTAGGACGCGTTACAACTCCTAAGAACACCTTACATCACCATACACAACTTCAAAACTCCATAATAAACCTAATTAATTCGTACGAGTCCTCTGAACATCGTACGAAAACTTAGGAAAACTTACGACTCTTTATGCCACATTAGCAACATGAAAAGCACATTAGAATAATGTAGGACGCGTTACAATTCCTAAGAACACCTTACATCACCGTAAGAAACTTTAAAACTCCATAATAAACGTAATTAATTCGTACGAGTCCTTTGAACATCGTACGACAACTTAGGACATCTTACGACTCTTTATGCCACATCAGCAACTCGAAAAGAACATTAGTATAATGTAGGACGCCTTACAGCTCCTAAGAACACCTTACACCACCGTACGAAACATTAAAACTCCTTAATAAACCTAATGAATTTGTCTGAGTCCTTTGAACATCGTACGACAACTTAGGACATCTTAAGACTCTTTATGCCACATTAGCAACTCGAAAAGAACGTTAGTGTGATGTAGGACGCCTTGCAGCTCCTAAGAACCCCTTACATCGACGTACGAAACATTAAAACTCCATAATAAACCTAAGAATTCGTCTGATTCCTTTGAACATCGTACGACAACTCAGGAGATGTTACAGCTCAGTATACAGCATTAGCAACATGAAAAGCACGTTAGAATAATGTAGGACGCGTTACAACTCCTAAGAACACCTTACATCACCGTACAAAACTTTAAAACTCCATAATAAACCAAATTAATTCGTACGAGGCCTTTGAACATCGTACGACAACTTAGGACATCTTACGACTCTTTATGCCACATTAGCAACATGAAAAGCATGTTAGAATAATGTAGGACGCGTTACAGCTCCTAAGAACACCTTACACCACCGTATGAAACATTAAAACTCCATAATAAACCTAATGAATTTGGTCGAGTCCTTTGAACATCGTACGACATCTTAAGACTCTTTATGCCACATTAACAAATTGAAAAGAACGTTAGTATGATGTAGGACGCCTTACAGCTCCTAGGAACACCTTACACCACCGTACGAAACATTAAAACTCCATAATAAACCTAATGAATTCGTCCGAGTCCGTTGAACATCGTACGACAACTCAGGAGATGTTACAGCTCAGTATACAGCATTAGCAACATGAAAAGCACGTTAGAATAATTTAGGACGCGTTACAACTCCTAAGAACACCTTACATCACCATACACAACTTCAAAACTCCATAATAAACCTAATTAATTCGTACGAGTCCTCTGAACATCGTACGAAAACTTAGGAAAACTTACGACTCTTTATGCCACATTAGCAACATGAAAAGCACATTAGAATAATGTAAGACGCGTTACAATTCCTAAGAACACCTTACATCACCGTAAGAAACTTTAAAACTCCATAATAAACGTAAATAATTCGTACGAGTCCTTTGAACATCGTACGACAACTTAGGACATCTTACGACTCTTTATGCCACATCAGCAACTCGAAAAGAACATTAGTATAATGTAGGACGCCTTACAGCTCCTAAGAACACCTTACACCACCGTACGAAACATTAAAACTCCTTAATAAACCTAATGAATTTGTCTGAGTCCTTTGAACATCGTACGACAACTTAGGACATCTTAAGACTCTTTATGCCACATTAGCAACTCGAAAAGAACGTTAGTGTGATGTAGGACGCCTTGCAGCTCCTAAGAACCCCTTACATCGACGTACGAAACATTAAAACTCCATAATAAACCTAAGAATTCGTCTGATTCCTTTGAACATCGTACGACAACTCAGGAGATGTTACAGCTCAGTATACAGCATTAGCAACATGAAAAGCACGTTAGAATAATGTAGGACGCGTTACAACTCCTAAGAACACCTTACATCACCGTACAAAACTTTAAAACTCCATAATAAACCAAATTAATTCGTACGAGGCCTTTGAACATCGTACGACAACTTAGGACATCTTACGACTCTTTATGCCACATTAGCAACATGAAAAGCATGTTAGAATAATGTAGGACGCGTTACAGCTCCTAAGAACACCTTACACCACCGTATGAAACATTAAAACTCCATAATAAACCTAATGAATTTGGTCGAGTCCTTTGAACATCGTACGACATCTTAAGACTCTTTATGCCACATTAGCAACTCGAAAAGAACGTTAGTATGATGTAGGACGCCTTACAGCTCCTAAGAACACCTTACACCACCGTACGAAACATTAAAACTCCATAATAAACCTAATGAATTCGTCCGAGTCCTTTGAACATCGTACGACAACTTAGGACATCTTAAGACTCTTTATGCCACATTAACAAATCGAAAAGAACGTTAGTATAATGTAGGACGCCTTACAGCTCCTAAGAACACCTTACACCACCGTACGAAACATTAAAACTCCATAATAAACCTAATGAATTCGTCCGAGTCCTTTGAACATCGTACGACAACTTAGGACATCTTACGACTCTTTATGCCACATTAGAAACTCGAAATGAACATTAGTATAATGTAGTACGCCTTACAGCTCCTAAGAACACCTTACACCACCGTACGAAACGTTAAAACTCCATAATAAACCTAATGAATTCGTCCGAGTCCTTTGAACATCGTACGACAACTTAGGACATCTTACGACTCTTTATGCCACATTAACAAATTGAAAAGAACGTTAGTATGATGTAGGACGCCTTACAGCTCCTAAGAACACCTTACACCACCGTACGAAACATTAAAACTCCATAATAAACCTAATGAATTCGTCCGAGTCCTTTGAACATCGTACGACAACTCAGGAGATGTTACAGCTCAGTATACAACATTAGCAACATGAAAAGCACGTTTTAATAATTTAGGACGCGTTAAAACTCCTAAGAACACCTTACATCACCGTACACAACTTCAAAACTCCATAATAAACCTAATTAATTCGTACGAGTCCTCTGAACATCGTACGACAACTTAGGAAATCTTACGACTCTTTATGCCACATTAGCAACATGAAAAGCACATTAGAATAATGTAGGACGCGTTACAACTCCTAAGAACAACTTACACCACCGTACGAAACATTAAAACTCCTTAATAAACCTAATGAATTTGTCTGAGTCCTTTGAACATCGTACGACAACTTAGGACATCTTAAGACTCTTTATGCCACATTAGCAACTCGAAAAGAACGTTAGTGTGATGTAGGACGCCTTGCAGCTCCTAAGAACCCCTTACACCGACGTACGAAACATTAAAACTCCATAATAAACCTAATGAATTCGTCTGATTCCTTTGAACATCGTACGACAACTTAGGACATCTTAAGACTCTTTATGCCACATTAACAAATCGAAAAGAACGTTAGTATAATGTAGGACGCCTTACAGCTCCTAAGAACACCTTACACCACCGTACGAAACATTAAAACTCCATAATAAACCTAATGAATTCGTCCGAGTCCTTTGAACATCGTACGACAACTTAGGACATCTTACGACTCTTTATGCCACATTAGAAACCCGAAATGAACATTAGTATAATGTAGTACGCCTTACAGCTCCTAAGAACACCTTACACCACCGTACGAAACGTTAAAACTCCATAATAAACCTAATGAATTCGTCAGAGTCCTTTGAACATCGTACGACAACTTAGGACATCTTACGACTCTTTATGCCACATTAACAAATCGAAAAGAACGTTAGTATGATGTAGGACGCCTTACAGCTCCTAAGAACACCTTACACCACCGTACGAAACATTAAAACTCCATAATAAACCTAATGAATTCGTCCGAGTCCTTTGAACATCGTACGACAACTCAGGAGATGTTACAGCTCAGTATACAACATTAGCAACATGAAAAGCACGTTTTAATAATTTAGGACGCGTTACAACTCCTAAGAACACCTTACATCACCGTACACAACTTCAAAACTCCATAATAAACCTAATTAATTCGTACGAGTCCTCTGAACATCGTACGACAACTTAGGAAATCTTACGACTCTTTATGCCACATTAGCAACATGAAAAGCACATTAGAATAATGTAGGACGCGTTACAACTCCTAAGAACACCTTACACCACCGTACGAAACATTAAAACTCCTTAATAAACCTAATGAATTTATCTGAGTCCTTTGAACATCGTACGACAACTTAGGACATCTTAAGACTCTTTATGCCACATTAGCAACTCGAAAAGAACGTTAGTGTGATGTAGGACGCCTTGCAGCTCCTAAGAACCCCTTACAACGACGTACGAAACATTAAAACTCCATAATAAACCTAATGAATTCGTCTGATTCCTTTGAACATCGTACGACAACTCAGGAGATCTTACAGCTCAGTATACAGCATTAGCAACATGAAAAGCACGTTAGAATAATGTAGGACGCGTTACAACTCCTAAGAACACCTTACATCACCGTACAAAACTTTAAAACTCCATAATAAACCAAATTAATTCGTACGAGGCCTTTGAACATCGTAAGACAACTTAGGCCATCTTACGACTCTTTATGCCACATTAGCAACATGAAAAGCATGTTAGAATAATGTAGGACGCGTTACAGCTCCTAAGAACACCTTACACCACCGTATGAAACATTAAAACTCCATAATAAACCTAATGAATTTGGTCGAGTCCTTTGAACATCGTACGACATCTTAAGACTCTTTATGCCACATTAGCAACTCGAAAAGAACGTTAGTATGATGTAGGACGCCTTACAGCTCCTAAGAACACCTTACACCACCGTACGAAACATTAACACTCCATAATAAACCTAATGAATTCGTCCGAGTCCTTTGAACATCGTACGACAACTTAGGACATCTTAAGACTCTTTATGCCACATTAACAAATCGAAAAGAACGTTAGTATAATGTAGGACGCCTTACAGCTCCTAAGAACACCTTACACCACCGTACGAAACATTAAAACTCCATAATAAACATAATGAATTCGTCCGAGTCCTTTGAACATCGTACGACAACTTAGGACATCTTACGACTCTTTATGCCACATTAGAAACTCGAAATGAACATTAGTATAATGTAGTACGCCTTACAGCTCCTAAGAACACCTTACACCACCGTACGAAACGTTAAAACTCCATAATAAACCAAATGAATTCGTCCGAGTCCTTTGAACATCGTACGACAACTTAGGACATCTTACGACTCTTTATGCCACATTAACAAATCGAAAAGAACGTTAGTATGATGTAGGACGCCTTACAGCTCCTAAGAACACCTTACACCACCGTACGAGACATTAAAACTCCATAATAAACCTAATGAATTCGTCCGAGTCCTTTGAACATCGTACGACAACTCAGGAGATGTTACAGCTCAGTATACAGCATTAGCAACATGAAAAGCACGTTAGAATAATGTAGGACGCGTTACAACTCCTAAGAACACCTTACATCACCGTACAAAACTTTAAAACTCCATAATAAACCAAATTAATTCGTACGAGGCCTTTGAACATCGTACGACAACTTAGGACATCTTACGACTCTTTATGCCACATTAGCAACATGAAAAGCATGTTAGAATAATGTAGGACGCGTTACAGCTCCTAAGAACACCTTACACCACCGTATGAAACATTAAAACTCCATAATAAACCTAATGAATTTGGTCGAGTCCTTTGAACATCGTACGACATCTTAAGACTCTTTATGCCACATTAGCAACTCGAAAAGAACGTTAGTATGATGTAGGACGCCTTACAGCTCCTAAGAACACCTTACACCACCGTACGAAACATTAAAACTCCATAATAAACCTAATGAATTCGTCCGAGTCCTTTGAACATCGTACGACAACTTAGGACATCTTAAGACTCTTTATGCCACATTAACAAATCGAAAAGAACGTTAGTATAATGTAGGACGCCTTACAGCTCCTAAGAACACCTTACACCACCGTACGAAACATTAAAACTCCATAATAAACCTAATGAATTCGTCCGAGTCCTTTGAACATCGTACGACAACTTAGGACATCTTACGACTCTTTATGCCACATTAGAAACTCGAAATGAACATTAGTATAATGTAGTACGCCTTACAGCTCCTAAGAACACCTTACACCACCGTACGAAACGTTAAAACTCCATAATAAACCTAATGAATTCGTCCGAGTCCTTTGAACATCGTACGACAACTTAGGACATCTTACGACTCTTTATGCCACATTAACAAATTGAAAAGAACGTTAGTATGATGTAGGACGCCTTACAGCTCCTAAGAACACCTTACACCACCGTACGAAACATTAAAACTCCATAATAAACCTAATGAATTCGTCCGAGTCCTTTGAACATCGTACGACAACTCAGGAGATGTTACAGCTCAGTATACAACATTAGCAACATGAAAAGCACGTTTTAATAATTTAGGACGCGTTAAAACTCCTAAGAACACCTTACATCACCGTACACAACTTCAAAACTCCATAATAAACCTAATTAATTCGTACGAGTCCTCTGAACATCGTACGACAACTTAGGAAATCTTACGACTCTTTATGCCACATTAGCAACATGAAAAGCACATTAGAATAATGTAGGACGCGTTACAACTCCTAAGAACAACTTACACCACCGTACGAAACATTAAAACTCCTTAATAAACCTAATGAATTTGTCTGAGTCCTTTGAACATCGTACGACAACTTAGGACATCTTAAGACTCTTTATGCCACATTAGCAACTCGAAAAGAACGTTAGTGTGATGTAGGACGCCTTGCAGCTCCTAAGAACCCCTTACACCGACGTACGAAACATTAAAACTCCATAATAAACCTAATGAATTCGTCTGATTCCTTTGAACATCGTACGACAACTTAGGACATCTTAAGACTCTTTATGCCACATTAACAAATCGAAAAGAACGTTAGTATAATGTAGGACGCCTTACAGCTCCTAAGAACACCTTACACCACCGTACGAAACATTAAAACTCCATAATAAACCTAATGAATTCGTCCGAGTCCTTTGAACATCGTACGACAACTTAGGACATCTTACGACTCTTTATGCCACATTAGAAACCCGAAATGAACATTAGTATAATGTAGTACGCCTTACAGCTCCTAAGAACACCTTACACCACCGTACGAAACGTTAAAACTCCATAATAAACCTAATGAATTCGTCAGAGTCCTTTGAACATCGTACGACAACTTAGGACATCTTACGACTCTTTATGCCACATTAACAAATCGAAAAGAACGTTAGTATGATGTAGGACGCCTTACAGCTCCTAAGAACACCTTACACCACCGTACGAAACATTAAAACTCCATAATAAACCTAATGAATTCGTCCGAGTCCTTTGAACATCGTACGACAACTCAGGAGATGTTACAGCTCAGTATACAACATTAGCAACATGAAAAGCACGTTTTAATAATTTAGGACGCGTTACAACTCCTAAGAACACCTTACATCACCGTACACAACTTCAAAACTCCATAATAAACCTAATTAATTCGTACGAGTCCTCTGAACATCGTACGACAACTTAGGAAATCTTACGACTCTTTATGCCACATTAGCAACATGAAAAGCACATTAGAATAATGTAGGACGCGTTACAACTCCTAAGAACACCTTACACCACCGTACGAAACATTAAAACTCCTTAATAAACCTAATGAATTTATCTGAGTCCTTTGAACATCGTACGACAACTTAGGACATCTTAAGACTCTTTATGCCACATTAGCAACTCGAAAAGAACGTTAGTGTGATGTAGGACGCCTTGCAGCTCCTAAGAACCCCTTACAACGACGTACGAAACATTAAAACTCCATAATAAACCTAATGAATTCGTCTGATTCCTTTGAACATCGTACGACAACTCAGGAGATCTTACAGCTCAGTATACAGCATTAGCAACATGAAAAGCACGTTAGAATAATGTAGGACGCGTTACAACTCCTAAGAACACCTTACATCACCGTACAAAACTTTAAAACTCCATAATAAACCAAATTAATTCGTACGAGGCCTTTGAACATCGTACGACAACTTAGGACATCTTACGACTCTTTATGCCACATTAGCAACATGAAAAGCATGTTAGAATAATGTAGGACGCGTTACAGCTCCTAAGAACACCTTACACCACCGTATGAAACATTAAAACTCCATAATAAACCTAATGAATTTGGTCGAGTCCTTTGAACATCGTACGACATCTTAAGACTCTTTATGCCACATTAGCAACTCGAAAAGAACGTTAGTATGATGTAGGACGCCTTACAGCTCCTAAGAACACCTTACACCACCGTACGAAACATTAACACTCCATAATAAACCTAATGAATTCGTCCGAGTCCTTTGAACATCGTACGACAACTTAGGACATCTTAAGACTCTTTATGCCACATTAACAAATCGAAAAGAACGTTAGTATAATGTAGGACGCCTTACAGCTCCTAAGAACACCTTACACCACCGTACGAAACATTAAAACTCCATAATAAACATAATGAATTCGTCCGAGTCCTTTGAACATCGTACGACAACTTAGGACATCTTACGACTCTTTATGCCACATTAGAAACTCGAAATGAACATTAGTATAATGTAGTACGCCTTACAGCTCCTAAGAACACCTTACACCACCGTACGAAACGTTAAAACTCCATAATAAACCAAATGAATTCGTCCGAGTCCTTTGAACATCGTACGACAACTTAGGACATCTTACGACTCTTTATGCCACATTAACAAATCGAAAAGAACGTTAGTATGATGTAGGACGCCTTACAGCTCCTAAGAACACCTTACACCACCGTACGAGACATTAAAACTCCATAATAAACCTAATGAATTCGTCCGAGTCCTTTGAACATCGTACGACAACTCAGGAGATGTTACAGCTCAGTATACAACATTAGCAACATGAAAAGCACGTTTTAATAATTTAGGACGCGTTACAACTCCTAAGAAAACCTTACATCACCGTACACAACTTCAAAACTCCATAATAAACCTAATTAATTCGTACGAGTCCTCTGAACATCGTACGACAACTTAGGAAATCTTACGACTCTTTATGCCACATTAGCAACATGAAAAGCACATTAGAATAATGTAGGACGCGTTACAACTCCTAAGAACACCTTACACCACCGTACGAAACATTAAAACTCCTTAATAAACCTAATGAATTTGTCTGAGTCCTTTGAACATCGTACGACAACTTAGGACATCTTAAGACTCTTTATGCCACATTAGCAACTCGAAAAGAACGTTAGTATGATGTAGGACGCCTTGCAGCTCCTAAGAACACCTTACACCGACGTACGAAACATTAAAACTCCATAATAAACCTAATGAATTCGTCTGATTCCTTTGAACATCGTACGACAACTCAGGAGATGTTACAGCTCAGTATACAGCATTAGCAACATGAAAAGCACGTTAGAATAATGTAGGACGCGTTACAACTCCTACGAACACCTTACATCACCGTACAAAACTTTAAAACTCCATAATAAACCAAATTAATTCGTACGAGGCCTTTGAACATCGTACGACAACTTAGGACATCTTACGACTCTTTATGCCACATTAGCAACATGAAAAGCATGTTAGAATAATGTAGGACGCGTTACAGCTCCTAAGAACACCTTACACAACCGTATGAAACATAAAAACTCCATAATAAACCTAATGAATTTGGTCGAGTCCTTTGAACATCGTACGACATCTTAAGACTCTTTATGCCACATTAACAAATCGAAAAGAACGTTAGTATGATGTAGGACGCCTTACAGCTCCTAAGAACACCTTACACCACCGTACGAAACATTAAAACTCCATAATAAACCTAATGAATTCGTCCGAGTCCTTTGAACATCGTACGACAACTCAGGAGATGTTACAGCTCAGTATACAGCATTAGCAACATGAAAAGCACGTTAGAATAATTTAGGACGCGTTACAACTCCTAAGAACACCTTATATCACCGTACACAACTTCAAAACTCCATAATAAACCTAATTAATTCGTACGAGTCCTCTGAACATCGTACGAAAACTTAGGAAAACTTACGACTCTTTATGCCACATTAGCAACATGAAAAGCACATTAGAATAATGTAGGACGCGTTACAATTCCTAAGAACACCTTACATCACCGTACAAAACTTTAAAACTCCATAATAAACGTAATTAATTCGTACGAGTCCTTTGAACATCGTACGACAACTTAGGACATCTTACGACTCTTTATGCCACATCAGCAACTCGAAAAGAACGTTAGTATAATGTAGGACGCCTTACAGCTCCTAAGAACACCTTACACCACCGTACGAAACATTAAAACTCCTTAATAAACCTAATGAATTTGTCTGAGTCCTTTGAACATCGTACGACAACTTAGGACATCTTAAGACTCTTTATGCCACATTAGCAACTCGAAAAGAACGTTAGTATGATGTAGGACGCCTTGCAGCTCCTAAGAACACCTTACACCGACGTACGAAACATTAAAACTTCATAATAAACCTAATGAATTCGTCTGATTCCTTTGAACATCGTACGACAACTCAGGAGATGTTACAGCTCAGTATACAGCATTAGCAACATGAAAAGCACGTTAGAATAATTTAGGACGCGTTACAACTCCTAAGAACACCTTATATCACCGTACACAACTTCAAAACTCCATAATAAACCTAATTAATTCGTACGAGTCCTCTGAACATCGTACGAAAACTTAGGAAAACTTACGACTCTTTATGCCACATTAGCAACATGAAAAGCACATTAGAATAATGTAGGACGCGTTACAATTCCTAAGAACACCTTACATCACCGTACAAAACTTTAAAACTCCATAATAAACGTAATTAATTCGTACGAGTCCTTTGAACATCGTACGACAACTTAGGACATCTTACGACTCTTTATGCCACATCAGCAACTCGAAAAGAACGTTAGTATAATGTAGGACGCCTTACAGCTCCTAAGAACACCTTACACCACCGTACGAAACATTAAAACTCCTTAATAAACCTAATGAATTTGTCTGAGTCCTTTGAACATCGTACGACAACTTAGAACATCTTAAGACTCTTTATGCCACATTAGCAACTCGAAAATATCGTTAGTATGATGTAGGACGCCTTGCAGCTCCTAAGAACACCTTACACCGACGTACGAAACATTAAAACTCCATAATAAACCTAATGAATTGGTCTGATTCCTTTGAACATCGTACGACAACTCAGGAGATGTTACAGCTCAGTATACAGCATTAGCAACATGAAAAGCACGTTAGAATAATGTAGGACGCGTTACAACTCCTAAGAACACCTTACATCACCGTACAAACTTTAAAACTCCATAATAAACCAAATTAATTCGTACGAGGCCTTTGAACATCGTACGACAACTTAGGACATCTTACAACTCTTTATGCCACATTAGCAACATGAAAAGCATGTTAGAATAATGTAGGACGCGTTACAGCTCCTAAGAACACCTTACACCACCGTATGAAACATTAAAACTCCATAATAAACCTAATGAATTTGGTCGAGTCCTTTGAACATCGTACGACATCTTAAGACTCTTTATGCCACATTAACAAATCCAAAAGAACGTTAGTATGATGTAGGACGCCTTACAGCTCCTAAGAACACCTTACACCACCTTACGAAACATTAAAACTCCATAATAAACCTAATGAATTCGTCCGAGTCCTTTGAACATCGTACGACAACTCAGGAGATGTTACAACTCAGTATACAGCATTAGCAACATGAAAAGCACGTTAGAATAATTTAGGACACGTTACAACTCCTAAGAACACCTTACATCACCATACACAACTTCAAAACTCCATAATAAACCTAATTAATTCGTACGAGTCCTCTGAACATCGTACGAAAACTTAGGAAAACTTACGACTCTTTATGCCACATTAGCAACATGAAAAGCACATTAGAATAATGTAGGACGCGTTACAATTCCTAAGAACACCTTACATCACCATAAAAAACTTTAAAACTCCATAATAAACGTAATTAATTCGTACGAGTCCTTTGAACATCGTACGACAACTTAGGACATCTTACGACTCTTTATGCCACATCAGCAACTCGAAAAGAACATTAGTATAATGTAGGACGCCTTACAGCTCCTAAGAACACCTTACACCACCGTACGAAACATTAAAACTCCTTAATAAACCTAATGAATTTGTCTGAGTCCTTTGAACATCGTACGACAACTTAGGACATCTTAAGACTCTTTATGCCACATTAGCAACTCGAAAATAACGTTAGTATGATGTAGGACGCCTTGCAGCTCCTAAGAACACCTTACACCGACGTACGAAACATTAAAACTCCATAATAAACCTAATGAATTCGTCTGATTCCTTTGAACATCGTACGACAACTCAGGAGATGTTACAGCTCAGTATACAGCATTAGCAACATGAAAAGCACGTTAGAATAATGTAGGACGCGTTACAACTCCTAAGAACACCTTATATCACCGTACACAACTTCAAAACTCCATAATAAACCTAATTAATTCGTACGAGTCCTCTGAACATCGTACGAAAACTTAGGAAAACTTACGACTCTTTATGCCACATTAGCAACATGAAAAGCACATTAGAATAATGTAGGACGCGTTACAATTCCTAAGAACACCTTACATCACCGTACAAAACTTTAAAACTCCATAATAAACGTAATTAATTCGTACGAGTCCTTTGAACATCGTACGACAACTTAGGACATCTTACGACTCTTTATGCCACATCAGCAACTCGAAAAGAACGTTAGTATAATGTAGGACGCCTTACAGCTCCTAAGAACACCTTACACCACCGTACGAAACATTAAAACTCCTTAATAAACCTAATGAATTTGTCTGAGTCCTTTGAACATCGTACGACAACTTAGGACATCTTAAGACTCTTTATGCCACATTAGCAACTCGAAAAGAACGTTAGTATGATGTAGGACGCCTTGCAGCTCCTAAGAACACCTTACACCGACGTACGAAACATTAAAACTCCATAATAAACCTAATGAATTCGTCTGATTCCTTTGAACATCGTACGACAACTCAGGAGATGTTACAGCTCAGTATACAGCATTAGCAACATGAAAAGCACGTTAGAATAATTTAGGACGCGTTACAACTCCTAAGAACACCTTATATCACCGTACACAACTTCAAAACTCCATAATAAACCTAATTAATTCGTACGAGTCCTCTGAACATCGTACGAAAACTTAGGAAAACTTACGACTCTTTATGCCACATTAGCAACATGAAAAGCACATTAGAATAATGTAGGACGCGTTACAATTCCTAAGAACACCTTACATCACCGTACAAAACTTTAAAACTCCATAATAAACGTAATTAATTCGTACGAGTCCTTTGAACATCGTACGACAACTTAGGACATCTTACGACTCTTTATGCCACATCAGCAACTCGAAAAGAACGTTAGTATAATGTAGGACGCCTTACAGCTCCTAAGAACACCTTACACCACCGTACGAAACATTAAAACTCCTTAATAAACCTAATGAATTTGTCTGAGTCCTTTGAACATCGTACGACAACTTAGGACATCTTAAGACTCTTTATGCCACATTAGCAACTCGAAAAGAACGTTAGTATGATGTAGGACGCCTTGCAGCTCCTAAGAACACCTTACACCGACGTACGAAACATTAAAACTCCATAATAAACCTAATGAATTCGTCTGATTCCTTTGAACATCGTACGACAACTCAGGAGATGTTACAGCTCAGTATACAGCATTAGCAACATGAAAAGCACGTTAGAATAATTTAGGACGCGTTACAACTCCTAAGAACACCTTATATCACCGTACACAACTTCAAAACTCCATAATAAACCTAATTAATTCGTACGAGTCCTCTGAACATCGTACGAAAACTTAGGAAAACTTACGACTCTTTATGCCACATTAGCAACATGAAAAGCACATTAGAATAATGTAGGACGCGTTACAATTCCTAAGAACACCTTACATCACCGTACAAAACTTTAAAACTCCATAATAAACGTAATTAATTCGTACGAGTCCTTTGAACATCGTACGACAACTTAGGACATCTTACGACTCTTTATGCCACATCAGCAACTCGAAAAGAACGTTAGTATAATGTAGGACGCCTTACAGCTCCTAAGAACACCTTACACCACCGTACGAAACATTAAAACTCCTTAATAAACCTAATGAATTTGTCTGAGTCCTTTGAACATCGTACGACAACTTAGAACATCTTAAGACTCTTTATGCCACATTAGCAACTCGAAAATATCGTTAGTATGATGTAGGACGCCTTGCAGCTCCTAAGAACACCTTACACCGACGTACGAAACATTAAAACTCCATAATAAACCTAATGAATTGGTCTGATTCCTTTGAACATCGTACGACAACTCAGGAGATGTTACAGCTCAGTATACAGCATTAGCAACATGAAAAGCACGTTAGAATAATGTAGGACGCGTTACAACTCCTAAGAACACCTTACATCACCGTACAAACTTTAAAACTCCATAATAAACCAAATTAATTCGTACGAGGCCTTTGAACATCGTACGACAACTTAGGACATCTTACAACTCTTTATGCCACATTAGCAACATGAAAAGCATGTTAGAATAATGTAGGACGCGTTACAGCTCCTAAGAACACCTTACACCACCGTATGAAACATTAAAACTCCATAATAAACCTAATGAATTTGGTCGAGTCCTTTGAACATCGTACGACATCTTAAGACTCTTTATGCCACATTAACAAATCCAAAAGAACGTTAGTATGATGTAGGACGCCTTACAGCTCCTAAGAACACCTTACACCACCTTACGAAACATTAAAACTCCATAATAAACCTAATGAATTCGTCCGAGTCCTTTGAACATCGTACGACAACTCAGGAGATGTTACAACTCAGTATACAGCATTAGCAACATGAAAAGCACGTTAGAATAATTTAGGACACGTTACAACTCCTAAGAACACCTTACATCACCATACACAACTTCAAAACTCCATAATAAACCTAATTAATTCGTACGAGTCCTCTGAACATCGTACGAAAACTTAGGAAAACTTACGACTCTTTATGCCACATTAGCAACATGAAAAGCACATTAGAATAATGTAGGACGCGTTACAATTCCTAAGAACACCTTACATCACCATAAAAAACTTTAAAACTCCATAATAAACGTAATTAATTCGTACGAGTCCTTTGAACATCGTACGACAACTTAGGACATCTTACGACTCTTTATGCCACATCAGCAACTCGAAAAGAACATTAGTATAATGTAGGACGCCTTACAGCTCCTAAGAACACCTTACACCACCGTACGAAACATTAAAACTCCTTAATAAACCTAATGAATTTGTCTGAGTCCTTTGAACATCGTACGACAACTTAGGACATCTTAAGACTCTTTATGCCACATTAGCAACTCGAAAATAACGTTAGTATGATGTAGGACGCCTTGCAGCTCCTAAGAACACCTTACACCGACGTACGAAACATTAAAACTCCATAATAAACCTAATGAATTCGTCTGATTCCTTTGAACATCGTACGACAACTCAGGAGATGTTACAGCTCAGTATACAGCATTAGCAACATGAAAAGCACGTTAGAATAATGTAGGACGCGTTACAACTCCTAAGAACACCTTACATCACCGTACAAAACTTTAAAACTCCATAATAAACCAAATTAATTCGTACGAGGCCTTTGAACATCGTACGACAACTTAGGACATCTTACGACTCTTTATGCCACATTAGCAACATGAAAAGCATGTTAGAATAATGTAGGACGCGTTACAGCTCCTAAGAACACCTTACACCACCGTATGAAACATTAAAACTCCATAATAAACCTAATGAATTTGGTCGAGTCCTTTGAACATCGTACGACATCTTAAGACTCTTTATGCCACATTAACAAATTGAAAAGAACGTTAGTATGATGTAGGACGCCTTACAGCTCCTAAGAACACCTTACACCACCGTACGAAACATTAAAACTCCATAATAAACCTAATGAATTCGACCGAGTCCTTTGAACATCGTACGACAACTCAGGAGATGTTACAGCTCAGTATACAGCATTAGCAACATGAAAAGCACGTTAGAATAATTTAGGACGCGTTACAACTCCTAAGAACACCTTACATCACCATACACAACTTCAAAACTCCATAATAAACCTAATTAATTCGTACGAGTCCTCTGAACATCGTACGAAAACTTAGGAAAACTTACGACTCTTTATGCCACATTAGCAACATGAAAAGCACATTAGAATAATGTAGGACGCGTTACAATTCCTAAGAACACCTTACATCACCGTAAAAAACTTTAAAACTCCATAATAAACGTAATTAATTCGTACGAGTCCTTTAAACATCGTACGACAACTTAGGACATCTTACGACTCTTTATGCCACATCAGCAACTCGAAAAGACATTAGTATAATGTAGGACGCCTTACAGCTCCTAAGAACACCTTACACCACCGTACGAAACATTAAAACTCCTTAATAAACCTAATGAATTTGTCTGAGTCCTTTGAACATCGTACGACAACTTAGGACATCTTAAGACTCTTTATGCCACATTAGCAACTCGAAAATAACGTTAGTATGATGTAGGACGCCTTGCAGCTCCTAAGAACACCTTACACCGACGTACGAAACATTAAAACTCCATAATAAACCTAATGAATTCGTCTGATTCCTTTGAACATCGTACGACAACTCAGGAGATGTTACAGCTCAGTATACAGCATTAGCAACATGAAAAGCACGTTAGAATAATGTAGGACGCGTTACAACTCCTAAGAACACCTTACATCACCGTACAAAACTTTAAAACTCCATAATAAACCAAATTAATTCGTACGAGGCCTTTGAACATCGTACGACAACTTAGGACATCTTACGACTCTTTATGCCACATTAGCAACATGAAAAGCATGTTAGAATAATGTAGGACGCGTTACAGCTCCTAAGAACACCTTACACCACCGTATAAAACATTAAAACTCCATAATAAACCTAATGAATTTGGTCGAGTCCTTTGAACATCGTACGACATCTTAAGACTCTTTATGCCACATTAACAAATTGAAAAGAACGTTAGTATGATGTAGGACGCCTTACAGCTCCTAAGAACACCTTACACCACCGTACGAAACATTAAAACTCCATAATAAACCTAATGAATTCGTCCGAGTCCTTTGAACATCGTACGACAACTCAGGAGATGTTACAGCTCAGTATACAGCATTAGCAACATGAAAAGCACGTTAGAATAATTTAGGACGCGTTACAACTCCTAAGAACACCTTACATCACCATACACAACTTCAAAACTCCATAATAAACCTAATTAATTCGTACGAGTCCTCTGAACATCGTACGAAAACTTAGGAAAACTTACGACTCTTTATGCCACATTAGCAACATGAAAAGCACATTAGAATAATGTAGGACGCGTTACAATTCCTAAGAACACCTTACATCACCGTAAAAAACTTTAAAACTCCATAATAAACGTAATTAATTCGTACGAGTCCTTTAAACATCGTATGACAACTTAGGACATCTTACGACTCTTTATGCCACATCAGCAACTCGAAAAGACATTAGTATAATGTAGGACGCCTTACAGCTCCTAAGAACACCTTACACCACCGTACGAAACATTAAAACTCCTTAATAAACCTAATGAATTTGTCTGAGTCCTTTGAACATCGTACGACAACTAAGGACATCTTAAGACTCTTTATGCCACATTAGCAACTCGAAAAGAACATTAGTGTGATGTAGGACGCCTTGCAGCTCCTAAGAACCCCTTACACCGACGTACGAAACATTAAAACTCCATAATAAACCTAATGAATTCGTCTGATTCCTTTGAACATCGTACGACAACTCAGGAGATGTTACAGCTCAGTATACAGCATTAGCAACATGAAAAGCACGTTAGAATAATGTAGGACGCGTTACAACTCCTAAGAACACCTTACATCACCGTACAAAACTTTAAAACTCCATAATAAACCAAATTAATTCGTACGAGGCCTTTGAACATAGTACGACAACTTAGGACATCTTACGACTCTTTATGCCACATTAGCAACATGAAAAGCATGTTAGAATAATGTAGGACGCGTTACAGCTCCTAAGAACACCTTACACCACCGTATGAAACATTAAAACTCCATAATAAACCTAATGAATTTGGTCGAGTCCTTTGAACATCGTACGACATCTTAAGACTCTTTATGCCACATTAGCAACTCGAAAAGAACGTTAGTATGATGTAGGACGCCTTGCAGCTCCTAAGAACACCTTACACCACCGTACGAAACATTAAAACTCCATAATAAACCTAATGAATTCGTCCGAGTCCTTTGAACATCGTACGACAAATTAGGACATCTTAAGACTCTTTATGCCACATTAACAAATCGAAAAGAACGTTAGTATAATGTAGGACGCCTTACAGCTCCTAAGAACACCTTACACCACCGTACGAAACATTAAAACTCCATAATAAACCTAATGAATTCGTCCGAGTCCTTTGAACATCGTACGACAACTTAGGACAGCTTACGACTCTTTATGCCACATTAGAAACTCGAAATGAACATTAGTATAATGTAGTACGCCTTACAGCTCCTAAGAACACCTTACACCACCGTACGAAACGTTAAAACACCATAATAAACCTAATGAATTCGTCCGAGTCCTTTGAACATCGTACGACAAATTAGGACATCTTAAGACTCTTTATGCCACATTAACAAATCGAAAAGAACGTTAGTATGATGTAGGACGCCTTACAGCTCCTAAGAACACCTTACACCACCGTACGAAACATTAAAACTCTATAATAAACCTAATGAATTCGTCCGAGTCCTTTGAACATCGTACGACAACTCAGGAGATGTTACAGCTCAGTATACAACATTAGCAACATGAAAAGCACGTTAGAATAATGTAGGACGCGTTACAACTCCTAAGAGCACCTTATATCACCGTACAAAACTTTAAAACTCCATAATAAACCAAATTAATTCGTACGAGGCCTTTGAACATAGTACGACAACTTAGGACATCTTACGACTCTTTATGCCACATTAGCAACATGAAAAGCATGTTAGAATAATGTAGGACGCGTTACAGCTCCTAAGAACACCTTACACCACCGTATGAAACATTAAAACTCCATAATAAACCTAATGAATTTGGTCGAGTCCTTTGAACATCGTACGACATCTTAAGACTCTTTATGCCACATTAGCAACTCGAAAAGAACGTTAGTATGATGTAGGACGCCTTGCAGCTCCTAAGAACACCTTACACCACCGTACGAAACATTAAAACTCCATAATAAACCTAATGAATTCGTCCGAGTCCTTTGAACATCGTACGACAACTTAGGACATCTTAAGACTCTTTATGTCACATTAACAAATCGAAAAGAACGTTAGTATAATGTAGGACGCCTTACAGCTCCTAAGAACACCTTACACCACCGTACGAAACATTAAAACTCCATAATAAACCTAATGAATTCGTCCGAGTCCTTTGAACATCGTACGACAACTTAGGACAGCTTACGACTCTTTATGCCACATTAGAAACTCGAAATGAACATTAGTATAATGTAGTACGCCTTACAGCTCCTAAGAACACCTTACACCACCGTACGAAACGTTAAAACACCATAATAAACCTAATGAATTCGTCCGAGTCCTTTGAACATCGTACGACAAATTAGGACATCTTAAGACTCTTTATGCCACATTAACAAATCGAAAAGAACGTTAGTATGATGTAGGACGCCTTACAGCTCCTAAGAACACCTTACACCACCGTACGAAACATTAAAACTCTATAATAAACCTAATGAATTCGTCCGAGTCCTTTGAACATCGTACGACAACTCAGGAGATGTTACAGCTCAGTATACAACATTAGCAACATGAAAAGCACGTTAGAATAATGTAGGACGCGTTACAACTCCTAAGAGCACCTTATATCACCGTACAAAACTTTAAAACTCCATAATAAACCAAATTAATTCGTACGAGGCCTTTGAACATCGTACGACAACTTAGGACATCTTACGACTCTTTATGCCACATTAGCAACATGAAAAGCACATTAGAATAATGTAGGACGCGTTACAACTCCTAAGAACACTTACACCACCGTACGAAACATTAAAACTCCATAATAAACCTAATGAATTCGTCCGAGTCCTTTGAACATCGTACGACATCTTAAGACTCTTTATGCCACATTAGCAACTCGAAAAGAACGTTACTATGATGTAGGACGCCTTGCAGCTCCTAAGAACACCATACACCACCGTACGAAACATTAAAACTCCATAATAAACCTAATGAATTCGTCCGAGTCCTTTGAACATCGTACGACAACTTAGGACAGCTTACGACTCTTTATGCCACATTAGAAACTCGAAATGAACATTAGTATAATGTAGTACGCCTTACAGCTCCTAAGAACACCTTACACCACCGTACGAAACGTTAAAACACCATAATAAACCTAATGAATTCGTCCGAGTCCTTTGAACATCGTACGACAAATTAGGACATCTTAAGACTCTTTATGCCACATTAACAAATCGAAAAGAACGTTAGTATGATGTAGGACGCCTTACAGCTCCTAAGAACACCTTACACCACCGTACGAAACATTAAAACTCTATAATAAACCTAATGAATTCGTCCGAGTCCTTTGAACATCGTACGACAACTCAGGAGATGTTACAGCTCAGTATACAACATTAGCAACATGAAAAGCACGTTAGAATAATGTAGGACGCGTTACAACTCCTAAGAGCACCTTATATCACCGTACAAAACTTTAAAACTCCATAATAAACCAAATTAATTCGTACGAGGCCTTTGAACATCGTACGACAACTTAGGACATCTTACGACTCTTTATGCCACATTAGCAACATGAAAAGCACATTAGAATAATGTAGGACGCGTTACAACTCCTAAGAACACCTTACACCACCGTACGAAACATTAAAACTCCATAATAAACCTAATGAATTCGTCCGAGTCCTTTGAACATCGTACGACAACTTAGGACATCTTAAGACTCTTTATGCCACATTAACAAATCGAAAAGAACGTTAGTATAATGTAGGACGCCTTACAGCTCCTAAGAACACCTTACACCACCGTACGAAACATTAAAACTCCATAATAAACCTAATGAATTCGTCCGAGTCCTTTGAACATTGTACGACAACTTAGGACAGCTTACGACTCTTTATGCCATATTAGAAACTCGAAATGAACATTAGTATAATGTAGTACGCCTTACAGCTCCTAAGAACACCTTACACCACCGTACGAAACGTTAAAACACCATAATAAACCTAATGAATTCGTCCGAATCCTTTGAACATCGTACGACAAATTAGGACATCTTAAGACTCTTTATGCCACATTAACAAATCGAAAAGAACGTTAGTATGATGTAGGACGCCTTACAGCTCCTAAGAACACCTTACACCACCGTACGAAACATTAAAACTCTATAATAAACCTAATGAATTCGTCCGAGTCCTTTGAACATCGTACGACAACTCAGGAGATGTTACAGCTCAGTATACAACATTAGCAACATGAAAAGCACGTTAGAATAATGTAGGACGCGTTACAACTCCTAAGAGCACCTTATATCACCGTATAAAACTTTAAAACTCCATAATAAACCAAATTAATTCGTACGAGGCCTTTGAACATCGTACGACAACTTAGGACATCTTACGACTCTTATGCCACATTAGCAACATGAAAAGCACATTAGAATAATGTAGGACGCGTTACAACTCCTAAGAACACCTTAAACCACCGTACGAAACATTAAAACTCCTTAATAAACCTAATGAATTTGTCTGAGTCCTATGAACATCGTACGACAACTTAGGACATCTTAAGACTCTTTATGCCACATTAGCAACTCGAAAAGAACTTTAGTATGATGTAGGACGCCTTGCAGCTCCAAATACAACTTACACCGACGTACGAAACATTAAAACTCCATAATAAACCTAATGAATTCGTCTGATTCCTTTGAACATCGTACGACAACTCAGGAGATGTTACAGCTCAGTATACAGCATTAGCAACATGAAAAGCACGTTAGAATAATTTAGGACACGTTACAACTCCTAAGAACACCTTACACCACCGTATGAAACATTAAAACTCCATAATAAACCTAATGAATTTGGTCGAGTCCTTTGAACATCGTACGACATCTTAAGACTCTTTATGCCACATTAGCAACTCGAAAAGAACGTTAGTATGATGTAGGACGCCTTACAGCTCCTAAGAACACCTTACACCACCGTACGAAACATTAAAACTCCATAATAAACCTAATGAATTCGTCCGAGTCCTTTGAACATCGTACGACAACTCAGGAGATGTTACAGCTCAGTATACAGCATTAGCAACATGAAAAGCACGTTAGAATAATTTAGGACGCGTTACAACTCCTAAGAACACCTTACATCACCATACACAACTTCAAAACTCCATAATAAACCTAATTAATTCGTACGAGTCCTCTGAACATCGTACGAAAACTTAGGAAAACTTACGACTCTTTATGCCACATTAGCAACATGAAAAGCACATTAGAATAATGTAGGACGCGTTACAATTCCTAAGAACACCTTACATCACCGTAAAAAACTTTAAAACTCCATAATAAACGTAATTAATTCGTACGAGTCCTTTAAACATCGTACGACAACTTAGGACATCTTACGACTCTTTATGCCACATCAGCAACTCGAAAAGACATTAGTATAATGTAGGACGCCTTACAGCTCCTAAGAACACCTTACACCACCGTACGAAACATTAAAACTCCTTAATAAACCTAATGAATTTGTCTGAGTCCTTTGAACATCGTACGACAACTAAGGACATCTTAAGACTCTTTATGCCACATTAGCAACTCGAAAAGAACATTAGTGTGATGTAGGACGCCTTGCAGCTCCTAAGAACCCCTTACACCGACGTACGAAACATTAAAACTCCATAATAAACCTAATGAATTCGTCTGATTCCTTTGAACATCGTACGACAACTCAGGAGATGTTACAGCTCAGTATACAGCATTAGCAACATGAAAAGCACGTTAGAATAATGTAGGACGCGTTACAACTCCTAAGAACACCTTACATCACCGTACAAAACTTTAAAACTCCATAATAAACCAAATTAATTCGTACGAGGCCTTTGAACATAGTACGACAACTTAGGACATCTTACGACTCTTTATGCCACATTAGCAACATGAAAAGCATGTTAGAATAATGTAGGACGCGTTACAGCTCCTAAGAACACCTTACACCACCGTATGAAACATTAAAACTCCATAATAAACCTAATGAATTTGGTCGAGTCCTTTGAACATCGTACGACATCTTAAGACTCTTTATGCCACATTAGCAACTCGAAAAGAACGTTAGTATGATGTAGGACGCCTTGCAGCTCCTAAGAACACCTTACACCACCGTACGAAACATTAAAACTCCATAATAAACCTAATGAATTCGTCCGAGTCCTTTGAACATCGTACGACTACTTAGGACAGCTTACGACTCTTTATGCCACATTAGAAACTCGAAATGAACATTAGTATAATGTAGTACGCCTTACAGCTCCTAAGAACACCTTACACCACCGTACGAAACGTTAAAACACCATAATAAACCTAATGAATTCGTCCGAGTCCTTTGAACATCGTACGACAAATTAGAACATCTTAAGACTCTTTATGCCACATTAACAAATCGAAAAGAACGTTAGTATGATGTAGGACGCCTTACAGCTCCTAAGAACACCTTACACCACCGTACGAAACATTAAAACTCTATAATAAACCTAATGAATTCGTCCGAGTCCTTTGAACATCGTACGACAACTCAGGAGATCTTACAGCTCAGTATACAACATTAGCAACATGAAAAGCACGTTAGAATAATGTAGGACGCGTTACAACTCCTAAGAGCACCTTATATCACCGTACAAAACTTTAAAACTCCATAATAAACCAAATTAATTCGTACGAGGCCTTTGAACATCGTACGACAACTTAGGACATCTTACGACTCTTTATGCCACATTAGCAACATGAAAAGCACATTAGAATAATGTAGGACGCGTTACAACTCCTAAGAACACCTTACACCACCGTACGAAACATTAAAACTCTATAATAAACCTAATGAATTCGTCCGAGTCCTTTGAACATCGTACGACAACTTAGGACATCTTAAGACTCTTTATGCCACATTAACAAATCGAAAAGAACGTTAGTATAATGTAGGACGCCTTACAGCTCCTAAGAACACCTTACACCACCGTACGAAACATTAAAACTCCATAATAAACCTAATGAATTCGTCCGAGTCCTTTGAACATCGTACGACAACTTAGGACAGCTTACGACTCTTTATGCCACATTAGAAACTCGAAATGAACATTAGTATAATGTAGTACGCCTTACAGCTCCTAAGAACACCTTACACCACCGTACGAAACGTTAAAACACCATAATAAACCTAATGAATTCGTCCGAATCCTTTGAACATCGTACGACAAATTAGGACATCTTAAGACTCTTTATGCCACATTAACAAATCGAAAAGAACGTTAGTATGATGTAGGACGCCTTACAGCTCCTAAGAACACCTTACACCACCGTACGAAACATTAAAACTCTATAATAAACCTAATGAATTCGTCCGAGTCCTTTGAACATCGTACGACAACTCAGGAGATGTTACAGCTCAGTATACAACATTAGCAACATGAAAAGCACGTTAGAATAATGTAGGACGCGTTACAACTCCTAAGAGCACCTTATATCACCGTATAAAACTTTAAAACTCCATAATAAACCAAATTAATTCGTACGAGGCCTTTGAACATCGTACGACAACTTAGGACATCTTACGACTCTTTATGCCACATCAGCAACTCGAAAAGAACATTAGTATAATGTAGGACGCCTTACAGCTCCTAAGAACACCTTACACCACTGTACGAAACATTAAAACTCCTTAATAAACCTAATGAATTTGTCTGAGTCCTATGAACATCGTACGACAACTTAGGACATCTTAAGACTCTTTATGCCACATTAGCAACTCGAAAAGAACATTAGTGTGATGTAGGACGCCTTGCAGCTCCTAAGAACCCCTTACACCGACGTACGAAACATTAAAACTCCATAATAAACCTAATGAATTCGTCTGATTCCTTTGAACATCGTACGACAACTCAGGAGATGTTACAGCTCAGTATACAGCATTAGCAACATGAAAAGCACGTTAGAATAATGTAGGACGCGTTACAACTCCTAAGAACACCTTACATCACCGTACAAAACTTTAAAACTCCATAATAAACCAAATTAATTCGTACGAGGCCTTTGAACATAGTACGACAACTTAGGACATCTTACGACTCTTTATGCCACATTAGCAACATGAAAAGCATGTTAGAATAATGTAGGACGCGTTACAGCTCCTAAGAACACCTTACACCACCGTATGAAACATTAAAACTCCATAATAAACCTAATGAATTTGGTCGAGTCCTTTGAACATCGTACGACATCTTAAGACTCTTTATGCCACATTAGCAACTCGAAAAGAACGTTAGTATGATGTAGGACGCCTTGCAGCTCCTAAGAACACCTTACACCACCGTACGAAACATTAAAACTCCATAATAAACCTAATGAATTCGTCCGAGTCCTTTGAACATCGTACGACAACTTAGGACAGCTTACGACTCTTTATGCCACATTAGAAACTCGAAATGAACATTAGTATAATGTAGTACGCCTTACAGCTCCTAAGAACACCTTACACCACCGTACGAAACGTTAAAACACCATAATAAACCTAATGAATTCGTCCGAGTCCTTTGAACATCGTACGACAAATTAGGACATCTTAAGACTCTTTATGCCACATTAACAAATCGAAAAGAACGTTAGTATGATGTAGGACGCCTTACAGCTCCTAAGAACACCTTACACCACCGTACGAAACATTAAAACTCTATAATAAACCTAATGAATTCGTCCGAGTCCTTTGAGCATCGTACGACAACTCAGGAGATGTTACAGCTCAGTATACAACATTAGCAACATGAAAAGCACGTTAGAATAATGTAGGACGCGTTACAACTCCTAAGAGCACCTTATATCACCGTACAAAACTTTAAAACTCCATAATAAACCAAATTAATTCGTACGAGGCCTTTGAACATCGTACGACAACTTAGGACATCTTACGACTCTTTATGCCACATTAGCAACATGAAAAGCACATTAGAATAATGTAGGACGCGTTACAACTCCTAAGAACACCTTACACCACCGTACGAAACATTAAAACTCTATAATAAACCTAATGAATTCGTCCGAGTCCTTTGAACATCGTACGACAACTTAGGACATCTTAAGACTCTTTATGCCACATTAACAAATCGAAAAGAACGTTAGTATAATGTAGGACGCCTTACAGCTCCTAAGAACACCTTACACCACCGTACGAAACATTAAAACTCCATAATAAACCTAATGAATTCGTCCGAGTCCTTTGAACATCGTACGACAACTTAGGACAGCTTACGACTCTTTATGCCACATTAGAAACTCGAAATGAACATTAGTATAATGTAGTACGCCTTACAGCTCCTAAGAACACCTTACACCACCGTACGAAACGTTAAAACACCATAATAAACCTAATGAATTTGTCCGAATCCTTTGAACATCGTACGACAAATTAGGACATCTTAAGACTCTTTATGCCACATTAACAAATCGAAAAGAACGTTAGTATGATGTAGGACGCCTTACAGCTCCTAAGAACACCTTACACCACCGTACGAAACATTAAAACTCTATAATAAACCTAATGAATTCGTCCGAGTCCTTTGAACATCGTACGACAACTCAGGAGATGTTACAGCTCAGTATACAACATTAGCAACATGAAAAGCACGTTAGAATAATGTAGGACGCGTTACAACTCCTAAGAGCACCTTATATCACCGTATAAAACTTTAAAACTCCATAATAAACCAAATTAATTCGTACGAGGCCTTTGAACATCGTACGACAACTTAGGACATCTTACGACTCTTTATGCCACATCAGCAACTCGAAAAGAACATTAGTATAATGTAGGACGCCTTACAGCTCCTAAGAACACCTTACACCACTGTACGAAACATTAAAACTCCTTAATAAACCTAATGAATTTGTCTGAGTCCTATGAACATCGTACGACAACTTAGGACATCTTAAGACTCTTTATGCCACATTAGCAACTCGAAAAGAACTTTAGTATGATGTAGGACGCCTTGCAGCTCCAAATACACCTTACACCGACGTACGAAACATTAAAACTCCATAATAAACCTAATGAATTCGTCTGATTCCTTTGAACATCGTACGACAACTCAGGAGATGTTACAGCTCAGTATACAGCATTAGCAACATGAAAAGCACGTTAGAATAATTTAGGACGCGTTACAACTCCTAAGAACACCTTACACCACCGTATGAAACATTAAAACTCCATAATAAACCTAATGAATTTGGTCGAGTCCTTTGAACATCGTACGACATCTTAAGACTCTTTATGCCACATTAGCAACTCGAAAAGAACGTTAGTATGATGTAGGACGCCTTACAGCTCCTAAGAACACCTTACACCACCGTACGAAACATTAAAACTCCATAATAAACCTAATGAATTCGTCCGAGTCCTTTGAACATCGTACGACAACTTAGGACAGCTTACGACTCTTTATGCCACATTAACAAATCGAAAAGAACGTTAGTATAATGTAGTACGCCTTACAGCTCCTAAGAACACCTTACACCACCGTACGAAACGTTAAAACACCATAATAAACCTAATGAATTTGTCCGAATCCTTTGAACATCGTACGACAAATTAGGACATCTTAAGACTCTTTATGCCACATTAACAAATCGAAAAGAACGTTAGTATGATGTAGGACGCCTTACAGCTCCTAAGAACACCTTACACCACCGTACGAAACATTAAAACTCTATAATAAACCTAATGAATTCGTCCGAGTCCTTTGAACATCGTACGACAACTCAGGAGATGTTACAGCTCAGTATACAACATTAGCAACATGAAAAGCACGTTAGAATAATGTAGGACGCGTTACAACTCCTAAGAGCACCTTATATCACCGTATAAAACTTTAAAACTCCATAATAAACCAAATTAATTCGTACGAGGCCTTTGAACATCGTACGACAACTTAGGACATCTTACGACTCTTTATGCCACATCAGCAACTCGAAAAGAACATTAGTATAATGTAGGACGCCTTACAGCTCCTAAGAACACCTTACACCACTGTACGAAACATTAAAACTCCTTAATAAACCTAATGAATTTGTCTGAGTCCTATGAACATCGTACGACAACTTAGGACATCTTAAGACTCTTTATGCCACATTAGCAACTCGAAAAGAACTTTAGTATGATGTAGGACGCCTTGCAGCTCCAAATACACCTTACACCGACGTACGAAACATTAAAACTCCATAATAAACCTAATGAATTCGTCTGATTCCTTTGAACATCGTACGACAACTCAGGAGATGTTACAGCTCAGTATACAGCATTAGCAACATGAAAAGCACGTTAGAATAATTTAGGACGCGTTACAACTCCTAAGAACACCTTACACCACCGTATGAAACATTAAAACTCCATAATAAACCTAATGAATTTGGTCGAGTCCTTTGAACATCGTACGACATCTTAAGACTCTTTATGCCACATTAGCAACTCGAAAAGAACGTTAGTATGATGTAGGACGCCTTACAGCTCCTAAGAACACCTTACACCACCGTACGAAACATTAAAATTCCATAATAAACCTAATGAATTCGTCCGAGTCCTTTGAACATCGTACGACAACTTAGGACATCTTAAAACTCTTTATGCCACATT
This sequence comes from Tagetes erecta, assembly GCA_030867185.1. Classification (NCBI taxonomy): domain Eukaryota; kingdom Viridiplantae; phylum Streptophyta; class Magnoliopsida; order Asterales; family Asteraceae; genus Tagetes; species Tagetes erecta. The sequence goes on along the minus strand of CM061487.1, from coordinate 41,891,599 downwards.
AACAAATCGAAAAGAACGTTAGTATAATGTAGGACGCCTTACAGCTCCTAAGAACACCTTACACCACCGTACGAAACATTAAAACTCCATAATAAACCTAATGAATTCGTCCGAGTCCTTTGAACATCGTACGACAACTTAGGACAGCTTACGACTCTTTATGCCACATTAGAAACTCGAAATGAACATTAGCATAATGTAGTACGCCTTACAGCTCCTAAGAACACCTTACACCACCGTACGAAACGTTAAAACACCATAATAAACCTAATGAATTCGTCCGAGTCCTTTGAACATCGTACGACAAATTAGGACATCTTAAGACTCTTTATGCCACATTAACAAATCGAAAAGAACGTTAGTATGATGTAGGACGCCTTACAGCTCCTAAGAACACCTTACACCACCGTACGAAACATTAAAACTCTATAATAAACCTAATGAATTCGTCCGAGTCCTTTGAACATCGTACGACAACTTAGGACATCTTAAGACTCTTTATGCCACATTAACAAATCGAAAAGAACGTTAGTATAATGTAGGACGCCTTACAGCTCCTAAGAACACCTTACACCACCGTACGAAACATTAAAACTCCATAATAAACCTAATGAATTCGTCCGAGTCCTTTGAACATCGTACGACAACTTAGGACAGCTTACGACTCTTTATGCCACATTAGAAACTCGAAATGAACATTAGTATAATGTAGTACGCCTTACAGCTCCTAAGAACACCTTACACCACCGTACGAAACGTTAAAACACCATAATAAACCTAATGAATTTGTCCGAATCCTTTGAACATCGTACGACAAATTAGGACATCTTAAGACTCTTTATGCCACATTAACAAATCGAAAAGAACGTTAGTATGATGTAGGACGCCTTACAGCTCCTAAGAACACCTTACACCACCGTACGAAACATTAAAACTCTATAATAAACCTAATGAATTCGTCCGAGTCCTTTGAACATCGTACGACAACTCAGGAGATGTTACAGCTCAGTATACAACATTAGCAACATGAAAAGCACGTTAGAATAATGTAGGACGCGTTACAACTCCTAAGAGCACCTTATATCACCGTATAAAACTTTAAAACTCCATAATAAACCAAATTAATTCGTACGAGGCCTTTGAACATCGTACGACAACTTAGGACATCTTACGACTCTTTATGCCACATCAGCAACTCGAAAAGAACATTAGTATAATGTAGGACGCCTTACAGCTCCTAAGAACACCTTACACCACTGTACGAAACATTAAAACTCCTTAATAAACCTAATGAATTTGTCTGAGTCCTATGAACATCGTACGACAACTTAGGACATCTTAAGACTCTTTATGCCACATTAGCAACTCGAAAAGAACTTTAGTATGATGTAGGACGCCTTGCAGCTCCAAATACACCTTACACCGACGTACGAAACATTAAAACTCCATAATAAACCTAATGAATTCGTCTGATTCCTTTGAACATCGTACGACAACTCAGGAGATGTTACAGCTCAGTATACAGCATTAGCAACATGAAAAGCACGTTAGAATAATTTAGGACGCGTTACAACTCCTAAGAACACCTTACACCACCGTATGAAACATTAAAACTCCATAATAAACCTAATGAATTTGGTCGAGTCCTTTGAACATCGTACGACATCTTAAGACTCTTTATGCCACATTAGCAACTCGAAAAGAACGTTAGTATGATGTAGGACGCCTTACAGCTCCTAAGAACACCTTACACCACCGTACGAAACATTAAAACTCCATAATAAACCTAATGAATTCGTCCGAGTCCTTTGAACATCGTACGACAACTTAGGACAGCTTACGACTCTTTATGCCACATTAACAAATCGAAAAGAACGTTAGTATAATGTAGTACGCCTTACAGCTCCTAAGAACACCTTACACCACCGTACGAAACGTTAAAACACCATAATAAACCTAATGAATTTGTCCGAATCCTTTGAACATCGTACGACAAATTAGGACATCTTAAGACTCTTTATGCCACATTAACAAATCGAAAAGAACGTTAGTATGATGTAGGACGCCTTACACCTCCTAAGAACACCTTACACCACCGTACGAAACATTAAAACTCTATAATAAACCTAATGAATTCGTCCGAGTCCTTTGAACATCGTACGACAACTCAGGAGATGTTACAGCTCAGTATACAACATTAGCAACATGAAAAGCACGTTAGAATAATGTAGGACGCGTTACAACTCCTAAGAGCACCTTATATCACCGTATAAAACTTTAAAACTCCATAATAAACCAAATTAATTCGTACGAGGCCTTTGAACATCGTACGACAACTTAGGACATCTTACGACTCTTTATGCCACATCAGCAACTCGAAAAGAACATTAGTATAATGTAGGACGCCTTACAGCTCCTAAGAACACCTTACACCACTGTACGAAACATTAAAACTCCTTAATAAACCTAATGAATTTGTCTGAGTCCTATGAACATCGTACGACAACTTAGGACATCTTAAGACTCTTTATGCCACATTAGCAACTCGAAAAGAACTTTAGTATGATGTAGGACGCCTTGCAGCTCCAAATACACCTTACACCGACGTACGAAACATTAAAACTCCATAATAAACCTAATGAATTCGTCTGATTCCTTTGAACATCGTACGACAACTCAGGAGATGTTACAGCTCAGTATACAGCATTAGCAACATGAAAAGCACGTTAGAATAATTTAGGACGCGTTACAACTCCTAAGAACACCTTACACCACCGTATGAAACATTAAAACTCCATAATAAACCTAATGAATTTGGTCGAGTCCTTTGAACATCGTACGACATCTTAAGACTCTTTATGCCACATTAGCAACTCGAAAAGAACGTTAGTATGATGTAGGACGCCTTACAGCTCCTAAGAACACCTTACACCACCGTACGAAACATTAAAATTCCATAATAAACCTAATGAATTCGTCCGAGTCCTTTGAACATCGTACGACAACTTAGGACATCTTAAAACTCTTTATGCCACATTAACAAATCGAAAAGAACGTTAGTATAATGTAGGACGCCTTACAGCTCCTAAGAACACCTTACACCACCGTACGAAACATTAAAACTCCATAATAAACCTAATGAATTCGTCCGAGTCCTTTGAACATCGTACGACAACTTAGGACAGCTTACGACTCTTTATGCCACATTAGAAACTCGAAATGAACATTAGCATAATGTAGTACGCCTTACAGCTCCTAAGAACACCTTACACCACCGTACGAAACGTTAAAACACCATAATAAACCTAATGAATTCGTCCGAGTCCTTTGAACATCGTACGACAAATTAGGACATCTTAAGACTCTTTATGCCACATTAACAAATCGAAAAGAACGTTAGTATGATGTAGGACGCCTTACAGCTCCTAAGAACACCTTACACCACCGTACGAAACATTAAAACTCCATAATAAACCTAATGAATTCGTCCGAGTCCTTTGAACATCGTACGACAACTCAGGAGATGTTACAGCTCAGTATACAACATTAGCAACATGAAAAGCACGTTAGAATAATGTAGGACGCGTTACAACTCCTAAGAACACCTTACATCACAGTACAAAGCTTTAAAACTCCATAATAAACCAAATTAATTCGTACGAGGCCTTTGAACATCGTACGACAACTTAGGACATCTTACGACTCTTTATGCCACATCAGCAACTCGAAAAGAACATTAGTATAATGTAGGACGCCTTACAGCTCCTAAGAACAACTTACACCACTGTACGAAACATTAAAACTCCTTAATAAACCTAATGAATTTGTCGGAGTCCTATGAACATCGTACGACAACTTAGGACATCTTAAGACTCTTTATGCCACATTAGCAACTCGAAAAGAACGTTAGTGTGATGTAGGACGCCTTGCAGCTCCTAAGAACCCCTTACAACGACGTACGAAACATTAAAACTCCATAATAAACCTAATGAATTCGTCTGATTCCTTTGAACATCGTACGACAACTCAGGAGATGTTACAGCTCAGTATACAGCATTAGCAACATGAAAAGCATGTTAGAATAATGTAGGACGCGTTACAACTCCTAAGAACACCTTACATCACCGTACAAAACTTTAAAACTCCATAATAAACCAAATTAATTCGTACGAGGCCTTTGAACATCGTACGACAACTTAGGACATCTTACGACTCTTTATGCCACATTAGCAACATGAAAAGCATGTTAGAATAATGTAGGACGCGTTATAGCTCCTAAGAACACCTTACACCACCGTATGAAACATTAAAACTCCATAATAAACCTAATGAATTTGGTCGAGTCCTTTGAACATCGTACGGCATCTTAAGACTCTTTATGCCACATTAGCAACTCGAAAAAAACGTTAGTATGATGTAGGACGCCTTACAGCTCTTAAGAACACCTTACACCACCGTACGAAACATTAAAACTCCATAATAAACCTAATGAATTCGTCCGAGTCCTTTGAACATCGTACGACAACTTAGGACATCTTACGACTCTTTATGCCACATTAGAAACTCGAAATGAACATTAGTATAATGTAGTACGCCTTACAGCTCCTAAGAACACCTTACACTACCGTACGAAACGTTAAAACACCATAATAAACCTAATGAATTCGTCTGAGTCCTTTGAACATCGTACGACAAATTAGGACATCTTAAGACTCTTTATGACACATTAACAAATCGAAAAGAACGTTAGTATGATGTAGGACGCCTTACAGCTCTAAGAACACCTTACACCACCGTACGAAGCATTAAAACTCCATAATAAACCTAATGAATTCGTCCGAGTCCTTTGAACATCGTACGACAACTTAGGACATCTTAAGACTCTTTATGCCACATTAGCAAATCGAAAAGAACGTTAGTATGATGTTGGACGCCTTGCAGCTCCTAAGAACACCTTACACCGACGTACGAAACATTAAAACTCCATAATAAACCTAATGAATTCGTCTGATTCCTTTGAACATCGTACGACAACTCAGGAGATGTTACAGCTCAGTATACAGCATTAGCAACTTGAAAAGCACGTTAGAATAATGTAGGACGCGTTACAACTCCTAAGAACACCTTACATCACCGTACAAAACTTTAAAACTCCATAATAAACCAAATTAATTCGTACAAGGCCTTTGAACATCGTACGACAACTTAGGACATCTGAAGACTCTTTATGCCACATTAACAAATCGAAAAGAGCGTTAGTATAATGTAGGACGCCTTACAGCTCCTAAGAACACCTTACACCACCGTACGAAACATTAAAACTCCATAATAAACCTAATGAATTCGTCCGAGTCCTTTGAACATCGTACGACAACTTAGGACATCTTACGACTATTTATGCCACATTAGAAACTCGAAATGAACATTAGTATAATGTAGTACGCCTTACAGCTCCTAAGAACACCTTACACCACCGTACGAAACGTTAAAACACCATAATAAACCTAATGAATTCGTCTGAGTCCTTTGAACATCGTACGACAAATTAGGACATCTTAAGACTCTTTATGACACATTAACAAATCGAAAAGAACGTTAGTATGATGTAGGACGCCTTACAGCTCTAAGAACACCTTACACCACCGTACGAAACATTAAAACTCCATAATAAACCTAATGAATTTGTCCGAGTCCTTTGAACATCGTACGACAACTTAGGACATCTTAAGACTCTTTATGCCACATTAGCAACTCGAAAAGAACGTTAGTATGATGTAGGACGCCTTACGATTCCTAAGAACACCTTACACCACCGTACGAAACATTAAAACTCCATAATAAACCTAATGAATTCGTCCGAGTCCTTTGAACATCGTACGACAACTTAGGACATCTTAAGACTCTTTATGCCACATTAACAAATCGAAAAGAACGTTAGTATAATGTAAGACGCCTTACAGCTCCTAAGAACACCTTACACCAACGTACGAAACATTAAAACTCCATAATAAACCTAATGAATTCGTCCGAGTCCTTTGAACATCGTACGACAACTTAGGACATCTTACGACTCTTTATGCCACATTAGAAACTCGAAATGAACATTAGTATAATGTAGTACGCCTTACAGCTCCTAAGAACACCTTACACCACCGTACGAAACGTTAAAACACCATAATAAACCTAATGAATTCGTCTGAGTCCTTTGAACATCGTACGACAAATTAGGACATCTTAAGACTCTTTATGCCACATTAACAAATCGAAAAGAACGTTAGTATGATGTAGGACGCCTTACAGCTCTAAGAACACCTTACACCACCGTACGAAACATTAAAACTCCATAATAAACCTAATGAATTCGTCCGAGTCCTTTGAACATCGTACGACAACTTAGGACATATTAAGACTCTTTATGCCACATTAGCAACTCGAAAAGAACGTTAGTATGATGTAGGACGCCTTACAGCTCCTAAGAACACCTTACACCACCGTACGAAACATTAAAACTCCATAATAAACCTAATGAATTCGTCCGAGTCCTTTGAACATCGTACGACAACTTAGGACATCTTAAGACTCTTTATGCCACATTAACAAATCGAAAAGAACGTTAGTATAATGTAGGACGCCTTACAGCTCCTAAGAACACCTTACACCACCGTACGAAACATTAAAACTCCATAATAAACCTAATGAATTCGTCCGAGTCCTTTGAACATCGTACGACAACTTAGGACATCTTACGACTCTTTATGCCACATTAGAAACTCGAAATGAACATTAGTATAATGTAGTACGCCTTACAGCTCCTAAGAACACCTTACACCACCGTACGAAACGTTAAAACACCATAATAAACCTAATGAATTCGTCTGAGTCCTTTGAACATCGTACGACAAATTAGGACATCTTAAGACTCTTTATGCCACATTAACAAATCGAAAAGAACGTTAGTATGATGTAGGACGCCTTACAGCTCTAAGAACACCTTACACCACCGTACGAAACATTAAAACTCCATAATAAACCTAATGAATTTGTCCGAGTCCTTTGAACATCGTACGACAACTTAGGACATCTTAAGACTCTTTATGCCACATTAGCAAATCGAAAAGAACGTTAGTATGATGTAGGACGCCTTGCAGCTCCTAAGAACACCTTACACCGACGTACGAAACATTAAAACTCCATAATAAACCTAATGAATTCGTCTGATTCCTTTGAACATCGTACGACAACTCAGGAGATGTTACAGCTCAGTATACAGCATTAGCAACTTGAAAAGCACGTTAGAATAATGTAGGACGCGTTACAACTCCTAAGAACACCTTACATCACCGTACAAAACTTTAAAACTCCATAATAAACCAAATTAATTCGTACGAGGCCTTTGAACATCGTACGACAACTTAGGACAACTTACGACTCTTTATGCCACATTAGCAACATGAAAAGCATGTTAGAATAATGTAGGACGCGTTACAGCTCCTAAGAACACCTTACACCACCGTATGAAACATTAAAACTCCATAATAAACCTAATGAATTTGGTCGAGTCCTTTGAACATCGTACGACATCTTAAGACTCTTTATGCCACATTAGCAACTCGAAAAGAACGTTAGTATGATGTAGGACGCCTTACAGCTCCTAAGAACACCTTACACCACCGTACGAAACATTAAAACTCCATAATAAACCTAATGAATTCATCCGAGTCCTTTGAACATCGTACGACAACTTAGGAAATCTTACGACTCTTTATGCCACATTAGCAACATGAAAAGCACATTAGAATAATGTAGGACGCGTTACAACTCCTAAGAACACCTTACACCACCGTACGAAACATTAAAACTGCTTAATAAACCTAATGAATTTGTCTGAGTCCTTTGAACATCGTACGACAACTTAGGACATCTTAAGACTCTTTATGCCACATTAGCAACTCGAAAATAACGTTAGTATGATGTAGGACGCCTTGCAGCTCCTAAGAACACCTTACACCGACGTACGAAACATTAAAACTCCATAATAAACCTAATGAATTCGTCTGATTCCTTTGAACATCGTACTACAACTCAGGAGATGTTACAGCTCAGTATACAACACTAGCAACATGAAAAGCACGTTAGAATAATGTAGGGCGCGTTACAACTCCTAAGAACACCTTACATCACCGTACAAAACTTTAAAACTCCATTATAAACCAAATTAATTCGTATGAGGCCTTTGAACATCGTACGACAACTTAGGACATCTTACGACTCTTTATGCCACATTAGCAACATGAAAAGCATGTTAGAATAATGTAGGACACGTTACAGCTCCTAAGAACACCTTACACCACCGTATGAAACATTAAAACTCCATAATAAACCTAATGAATTTGGTCGAGTCCTTTGAACATTGTACGACATCTTAAGACTCTTTATGCCACATTAACAAATCGAAAAGAACGTTAGTATGATGTAGGACGCCTTACAGCTCCTAAGAACACCTTACACCACCGTACGAAACATTAAAACTCCATAATAAACCTAATGAATTCGTCCGAGTCCTTTGAACATCGTACGACAACTCAGGAGATGTTACAGCTCAGTATACAGCATTAGCAACATGAAATGCACGTTAGAATAATTTAGGACGCGTTACAACTCCTAAGAACACCTTACATCACCGTACACAACTTCAAAACTCCATAATAAACCTAATTAATTCGTACGAGTCCTCTGAACATCGTACGACAACTTAGGAAATCTTACGACTCTTTATGCCACATTAGCAACATGAAAAGCACATTAGAATAATGTAGGACGCGTTACAACTCCTAAGAACACCTTACACCACCGTACGAAACATTAAAACTCCTTAATAAACCTAATGAATTTGTCTGAGTCCTTTGAACATCGTACGACAACTTAGGACATCTTAAGACTCTTTATGCCACATTAGCAACTCGAAAAGAACGTTAGTATGATGTAGGACGCCTTGCAGCTCCTAAGAACACCTTACACCGACGTACGAAACATTAAAACTCCATAATAAACCTAATGAATTCGTCTGATTCCTTTGAACATCGTACGACAACTCAGGAGATGTTACAGCTCAGTATACAGCACTAGCAACATGAAAAGCACGTTAGAATAATGTAGGACGCGTTACAACTCCTAAGAACACCTTACATCACCGTACAAAACTTTAAAACTCCATTATAAACCAAATTAATTCGTATGAGGCCTTTGAACATCGTACGACAACTTAGGACATCTTACGACTCTTTATGCCACATTAGCAACATGAAAAGCATGTTAGAATAATGTAGGACACGTTACAGCTCCTAAGAACACCTTACACCACCGTATGAAACATTAAAACTCCATAATAAACCTAATGAATTTGGTCGAGTCCTTTGAACATCGTACGACATCTTAAGACTCTTTATGCCACATTAACAAATCGAAAAGAACGTTAGTATGATGTAGGACGCCTTACAGCTCCTAAGAACACCTTACACCACCGTACGAAACATTAAAACTCCATAATAAACCTATCGAATTCGTCCGAGTCCTTTGAACATCGTACGACAACTCAGGAGATGTTACAGCTCAGTATACAGCATTAGCAACATGAAATGCGCGTTAGAATAATTTAGGACGCGTTACAACTCCTAAGAACACCTTACATCACCGTACACAACTTCAAAACTCCATAATAAACCTAATTAATTCGTACGAGTCCTCTGAACATCGTACGACAACTTAGGAAATCTTACGACTCTTTATGCCACATTAGCAACATGAAAAGCACATTAGAATAATGTAGGACGCGTTACAATTCCTAAGAACACCTTACATCACCGTACAAAACTTTAAAACTCCATAATAAACGTAATTAATTCGTACGAGTCCTTTGAACATCGTACGGCAACTTAGGACATCTTACGACTCTTTATGCCACATCAACAACTCGAAAAGAACATTAGTATAATGTAGGACGCCTTACAGCTCCTAAGAACACCTTACACCACCGTACGAAACATTAAAACTCCTTAATAAACCTAATGAATTTGTCTAAGTCCTTTGAACATCGTACGACAACTTAGGACATCTTAAGACTCTTTATGCCAGATTAGCAACTCGAAAAGAACGTTAGTATGATGTAGGACGCCTTGCAGCTCCTAAGAACGCCTTACACCGACGTACGAAACATTAAAACTCCATAATAAACCTATGGAATTCGTCCGAGTCCTTTGAACATCGTACGACAACTCAGGAGATGTTACAGCTCAGTAACAACATTAGCAACATGAAAAGCACGTTAGAATAATGTAGGACGCGTCACAACTCCTAAGAACACCTTACATCACCGTACAAAACTTTAAAACTCCATAATAAACCAAATTAATTCGTACGAGGCCTTTGAACATCGTACGACAACTTAGGACATCTTAAGACTCTTTATGCCACATTAACAAATCGAAAAGAACGTTAGTATAGTGTAGGACGCCTTACAGCTCCTAAGAACACCTTACACCACCGTACGAAACATTAAAACTCCATAATAAACCTAATTAATTCGTCCGAGTCCTTTGAACATCGTACGACAACTTAGGACATCTTACGACTCTTTATGCCACATTAGAAACTCGAAATGAACATTAGTATAATGTAGTACGCCTTACAGCTCCTAAGAACACCTTACACCACCGTACGAAACATTAAAACTCCATAATAAACCTAATGAATTCGTCCGAGTCCTTTGAACATCGTAAGACAACTCAGGAGATGTTACAGCTCAGTACACAGCATTAGCAACATGAAAAGCACGTTAGAATAATTTAGGACGCGTTACAACTCCTAAGAACACCTTACATCACCGTACACAACTTCAAAACTCCATAATAAACCTAATTAATTCGTACGAGTCCACTGAACATCGTACGACAACTTAGGACATCTTACGACTCTTTATGCCACATCAGCAACTCGAAAAGAACATTATTATAATGTAGGACGCCTTACAGCTCCTAAGAACACCTTACACCACCGTACGAAACATTAAAACTCCTTAATAAACCTAATGAATTTGTCTGAGTCCTTTGAACATCGTACGACAACTTAGGACATCTTAAGACTCTTTATGCCACATTAACAAATCGAAAAGAACGTTAGTATAATGTAGGACGCCTTACAGCTCCTAAGAACACCTTACACCACCGTACGAAACATTAAAACTCCATAATAAACCTAATGAATTCGTCCGAGTCCTTTGAACATCGTACGACAACTCAGGAGATGTTACTGCTCAGTATACAACATTAGCAACATGAAAAGCACGTTAGAATAATGTAGGACGCGTTACAACTCCTAAGAACACCTTACATCACCGTACAAAACTTTAAAACTCCATAATAAACCAAATTAATTCGTACGAGGCCTTTGAACATCGTACGACAACTTAGGACATCTTAAGACTCTTTATGCCACATTAACAAATCGAAAAGAACGTTAGTATAATGTAGGACGCCTTACAGCTCCTAAGAACACCGTACACCACCGTACGAAACATTAAAACTCCATAATAAACCTAGTTAATTCGTCCGAGTCCTTTGAACATCGTACGACAACTTAGGACATCTTACGACTCTTTATGCCACATTAGAAACTCCAAAATGAACATTAGTATAATGTAGTACGCCTTACAGCTCCTAAGAACACCTTACACCACCGTACGAAACATTAAAACTCCATAATAAACCTAATGAATTCGTCTGAGTCCTTTGTACATCGTACGACAACTCAGGAGATGTTACAGCTTAGTATACAGCATTAGCAACATGAAAAGCACGTTAGAATAATTTAGGACGCGTTACAACTCCTAAGAACACCTTACATCACCGTACACAACTTCAAAACTCCATAATAAACCTAATTAATTCGTACGAGTCCACTGAACATCGTACGACAACTTAGGACATCTTACGACTCTTTATGCCACATCAGCAACTCGAAAAGAACATTATTATAATGTAGGACGCTTTACAGCTCTTAAGAACACCTTACACCACCGTACGAAACATTAAAACTCCTTAATAAACCTAATGAATTTGTCTGAGTCCTTTGAACATCGTACGACAACTTAGGACATCTTAAGACTCTTTATGCCACATTAACAAATCGAAACGAACGTTAGTATAATGTAGGACGCCTTACAGCTCCTAAGAACACCTTACACCACCGTACGAAACATTAAAACTCCATAATAAACCTAATTAATTCGTCCGAGTCCTTTGAACATCGTACGACAACTTAGGACATCTTACGACTCTTTATGCCACATTAGAAACTCGAAATGAACATTAGTATAATGTAGTACGCCTTACAGCTCCTAAGAACACCTTACACCACCGTACGAAACATTAAAACTCCATAATAAACCTAATGAATTCGTCCGAGTCCTTTGAACATCGTACGACAACTCAGGAGATGTTACAGCTCAGTATACAACATTAGCAACATGAAAAGCACGTTAGAATAATTTAGGACGCGTTACAACTCCTAAGAACACCTTACATCACCGTACACAACTTCAAAACTCCATAATAAACCTAATTAATTCGTACGAGTCCACTGAACATCGTACGACAACTTAGGACATCTTACGACTCTTTATGCCACATCAGCAACTCGAAAAGAACATTATTATAATGTAGGACGCCTTACAGCTCCTAAGAACACCTTACACCACCGTACGAAACATTAAAACTCCTTAATAAACCTAATGAATTTGTCTGAGTCCTTTGAACATCATACGACAACTTAGGACATCTTAAGACTCTTTATGCCACATTAACAAATCGAAAAGAACGTTAGTAAATGTAGGACGCCTTACAGCTCCTAAGAACACCTTACACCACCGTACGAAACATTAAAACTCCATAATAAACCTAATGAATTCGTCCGAGTCCTTTGAACATCGTACGACAACTCAGGAGATGTTACTGCTCAGTATACAACATTAGCAACATGAAAAGCACGTTAGAATAATGTAGGACGCGTTACAACTCCTAAGAACACCTTACATCACCGTACAAAACTTTAAAACTCCAGAATAAACCAAATTAATTCGTACGAGGCCTTTGAACATCGTACGACAACTTAGGACATCTTAAGACTCTTTATGCCACATTAACAAATCGAAAAGAACGTTAGTATAATGTAGGACGCCTTACAGCTCCTAAGAACACCGTACACCACCGTACGAAACATTAAAACTCCATAATAAACCTAGTTAATTCGTCCGAGTCCTTTGAACATCGTACGACAACTTAGGACATCTTACGACTCTTTATGCCACATTAGAAACTCGAAATGAACATTAGTATAATGTAGTACGCCTTACAGCTCCTAAGAACACCTTACACCACCGTACGAAACATTAAAACTCCATAATAAACCTAATGAATTCGTCCGAGTCCTTTGTACACCGTACGACAACTCAGGAGATGTTACAGCTCAGTATACAGCATTAGCAACATCAAAAGCACGTTAGAATAATTTAGGATGCGTTACAACTCCTAAGAACACCTTACATCACCGTACACAACTTCAAAACTCCATAATAAACCTAATTAATTCGTACGAGTCCACTGAACATCGTACGACAACTTAGGACATCTTACGACTCTTTATGCCACATCAGCAACTCGAAAAGAACATTATTATAATGTAGGACGCCTTACAGCTCCTAAGAACACCTTACACCACCGTACGAAACATTAAAACTCCTTAATAAACCTAATGAATTTGTCTGAGTCCTTTGAACATCGTACGACAACTTAGGACATCTTAAGACTCTTTATGCCACATTAACAAATCGAAAAGAACGTTAGTATGATGTAGGACGCCTTACAGCTCCTAAGAACACCTTACACCACCGTACGAAACATTAAAACTCCATAATAAACCTAATGAATTCGTCCGAGTCCTTTGAACATCGTACGACAACTTAGGACATCTTACGACTCTTTATGCCACATTAGAAACTCGAAATGAACATTAGTATAATGTAGTACGCCTTACAGCTCCTAAGAACACCTTACACCACCGTACGAAACTTTAAAACTCCATAATAAACCTAATGAATTCGTCCTAGTCCTTTGAACATCGTACGACAACCTAGGACATCTTAAGACTCTTTATGCCACATTAACAAATCTAAAAGAACGTTAGTATGATATAGGACGCCTTACAGCTCCTAAGAACACCTTACACCACCGTACGAAATATTAAAACTCCATAATAAACCTAATGAATTAGTCCGAGTCCTTTGAACATCGTACGGCAACTCAGGAGATGTTACAGCCAAGTATACAGCATTAGCAACATGAAAAGCACGTTAGAATAATTTAGGACGCGTTACAACTCCTAAGAACACCTTACATCAACGTACACAACTTCAAAACTCCATAATAAACCTAATTAATTCGTACGAGTCCTCTGAACATCGTACGACAACTTAGGAATTCTTACGACTCTTTATGCCACATTAGCAACATGAAAAGTACATTAGAATAATGTAGGACGCGTTACAACTCCTAAGAACACCTTACATCACCGTACAAAACTTTAAAACTCCATAATAAACGTAATTAATTCGTACGAGTCCTTTGAACATCGTACGACAACTTAGGACATCTTACGACTCTTTATGCCACATTAGCAACTCGAAAAGAACGTTAGTATAATGTAGGACGCCTTACAGCTCCTAAGAACACCTTACACCACCGTACGAAACATTAAAACTCCATAATAAACCTAATGAATTAGTCCGAGTCCTTTGAACATCGTACGGCAACTCAGGAGATGTTACAGCTAAGTATACATCATTAGCAACATGAAAAGCACGTTAGAATAATTTAGGACGCGTTACAACTCCTAAGAACACCTTACATCAACGTACACAACTTCAAAACACCATAATAAACCTAATTAATTCGTACGAGTCCTCTGAACATCGTACGACAACTTAGGAATTCTTACGACTCTTTATGCCACATTAGCAACATGAAAAGTACATTAGAATAATGTAGGACGCGTTACAACTCCTAAGAACACCTTACATCACCGTACAAAACTTTAAAACTCCATAATAAACGTAATTAATTCGTACGAGTCCTTTGAACATCGTACGACAACTTAGGACATCTTACGACTCTTTATGCCACATTAGCAACTCGAAAAGAACGTTAGTATAATGTAGGACGCCTTACAGCTCCTAAGAACACCTTACACCACCGTACGAAACATTAAAACTCCATAATAAACCTAATGAATTAGTCCGAGTCCTTTGAACATCGTACGGCAACTCAGGAGATGTTACAGCTCATTATACAGCATTAGCAACATGAAAAGCACGTTAGAATAATTTAGGACGCGTTACAACTCCTAAGAACACCTTACATCACCGTACACAACTTCAAAACTCCATAGTAAACCTAATTAATTCGTACGAGTCCGCTGAACATCGTACGACAACTTAGGAAATCTTACGACTCTTTATGCCACATTAACAACATGAAAAGCACATTAGAATAATGTAGGACGCGTTACAACTCCTAAGAACACCTTACATCACCGTACAAAACTTTAAAACTCCATAATAAACGTAATTAATTCGTACGAGTCCTTTGAACATCGTACGACAACTTAGGACATCTTACGACTCTCTATGCCACATTAGCAACTCGAAAAGAACGTTAGTATAATGTAGGACGCCTTACAGCTCCTAAGAACACCTTACACCACCGTACGAAACATTAAAACTCCATAATAAACCTAATGAATTCGTCCGAGTCCTTTGAACATCGTACGACAACTTAGGACATCTTACGACTCTTTATGCCACATTAGAAACTCGAAATGAACATTAGTATAATGTAGTACGCCTTACAGCTCCTAAGAACACCATACACCACCGTACGAAACTTTAAAACTCCATAATAAACCTAATGAATTCGTCCTAGTCCTTTGAACATCGTACGACAACCTAGGACATCTTAAGACTCTTTATGCCACATTAACAAATCTAAAAGAACGTTAGTATGATATAGGACGCCTTACAGCTCCTAAGAACACCTTACACCACCGTACGAAACATTAAAACTCCATAATAAACCTAATGAATTAGTCCGAGTCCTTTGAACATCGTACGGCAACTCAGGAGATGTTACAGCTAAGTATACAGCATTAGCAACATGAAAAGCACGTTAGAATAATTTAGGACGCGTTACAACTCCTAAGAACACCTTACATCAACGTACACAACTTCAAAACTCCATAATAAACCTAATTAATTCGTACGAGTCCTCTGAACATCGTACGACAACTTAGGAATTCTTACGACTCTTTATGCCACATTAGCAACATGAAAAGTACATTAGAATAATGTAGGACGCGTTACAACTCCTAAGAACACCTTACATCACCGTACAAAACTTTAAAACTCCATAATAAACGTAATTAATTCGTACGAGTCCTTTGAACATCGTACGACAACTTAGGACATCTTACGACTCTTTATGCCACATTAGCAACTCGAAAAGAACGTTAGTATAATGTAGGACGCCTTACAGCTCCTAAGAACACCTTACACCACCGTACGAAACATTAAAACTCCATAATAAACCTAATGAATTAGTCCGAGTCCTTTGAACATCGTACGGCAACTCAGGAGATGTTACAGCTAAGTATACATCATTAGCAACATGAAAAGCATGTTAGAATAATTTAGGACGCGTTACAACTCCTAAGAACACCTTACATCAACGTACACAACTTCAAAACTCCATAATAAACCTAATTAATTCGTACGAGTCCTCCGAACATCGTACGACAACTTAGGAATTCTTACGACTCTTTATGCCACATTAGCAACATGAAAAGTACATTAGAATAATGTAGGACGCGTTACAACTCCTAAGAACACCTTACATCACCGTACAAAACTTTAAAAATCCATAATAAACGTAATTAATTCGTACGAGTCCTTTGAACATCGTACGACAACTTAGGACATCTTACGACTCTTTATGCCACATTAGCAACTCGAAAAGAACGTTAGTATAATGTAGGACGCCTTACAGCTCCTAAGAACACCTTACACCACCGTACGAAACATTAAAACTCCATAATAAACCTAATGAATTAGTCCGAGTCCTTTGAACATCGTACGGCAACTCAGGAGATGTTACAGCTCATTATACAGCATTAGCAACATGAAAAGCACGTTAGAATAATTTAGGACGCGTTACAACTCCTAAGAACACCTTACATCACCGTACACAACTTCAAAACTCCATAGTAAACCTAATTAATTCGTACGAGTCCGCTGAACATCGTACGACAACTTAGGAAATCTTACGACTCTTTATGCCACATTAACAACATGAAAAGCACATTAGAATAATGTAGGACGCGTTACAACTCCTAAGAACACCTTACATCACCGTACAAAACTTTAAAACTCCATAATAAACGTAATTAATTCGTACGAGTCCTTTGAACATCGTACGACAACTTAGGACATCTTACGACTCTTTATGCCACATTAGCAACTCGAAAAGAACGTTAGTATAATGTAGGACGCCTTACAGCTCCTAAGAACACCTTACACCACCGTACGAAACATTAAAACTCCATAATAAACCTAATGAATTCGTCCGAGTCCTTTGAACATCGTACGACAACTTAGGACATCTTACGACTCTTTATGCCACATTAGAAACTCGAAATGAACATTAGTATAATGTAGTACGCCTTACAGCTCCTAAGAACACCATACACCACCGTACGAAACTTTAAAACTCCATAATAAACCTAATGAATTCGTCCTAGTCCTTTGAACATCGTACGACAACCTAGGACATCTTAAGACTCTTTATGCCACATTAACAAATCTAAAAGAACGTTAGTATGATATAGGACGCCTTACAGCTCCTAAGAACACCTTACACCACCGTACGAAACATTAAAACTCCATAATAAACCTAATGAATTAGTCCGAGTCCTTTGAACATCGTACGGCAACTCAGGAGATGTTACAGCTAAGTATACAGCATTAGCAACATGAAAAGCACGTTAGAATAATTTAGGACGCGTTACAACTCCTAAGAACACCTTACATCAACGTACACAACTTCAAAACTCCATAATAAACCTAATTAATTCGTACGAGTCCTCTGAACATCGTACGACAACTTAGGAATTCTTACGACTCTTTATGCCACATTAGCAACATGAAAAATACATTAGAATAATGTAGGACGCGTTACAACTCCTAAGAACACCTTACATCACCGTACAAAACTTTAAAACTCCATAATAAACGTAATTAATTCGTACGAGTCCTTTGAACATCGTACGACAACTTAGGACATCTTACGACTCTTTATGCCACATTAGCAACTCGAAAAGAACGTTAGTATAATGTAGGACGCCTTACAGCTCCTAAGAACACCTTACACCACCGTACGAAACATTAAAACTCCATAATAAACCTAATGAATTAGTCCGAGTCCTTTGAACATCGTACGGCAACTCAGGAGATGTTACAGCTAAGTATACAGCATTAGCAACATGAAAAGCACGTTAGAATAATTTAGGACGCGTTACAACTCCTAAGAACACCTTACATCAACGTACACAACTTCAAAACTCCATAATAAACCTAATTAATTCGTACGAGTCCTCTGAACATCGTACGACAACTTAGGAATTCTTACGACTCTTTATGCCACATTAGCAACATGAAAAGTACATTAGAATAATGTAGGACGCGTTACAACTCCTAAGAACACCTTACATCACCGTACAAAACTTTAAAACTCCATAATAAACGTAATTAATTCGTACGAGTCCTTTGAACATCGTACGACAACTTAGGACATCTTACGACTCTTTATGCCACATTAGCAACTCGAAAAGAACGTTAGTATAATGTAGGACGCCTTACAGCTCCTAAGAACACCTTACACCACCGTACGAAACATTAAAACTCCATAATAAACCTAATGAATTAGTCCGAGTCCTTTGAACATCGTACGGCAACTCAGGAGATGTTACAGCTAAGTATACATCATTAGCAACATGAAAAGCACGTTAGAATAATTTAGGACGCGTTACAACTCCTAAGAACACCTTACATCAACGTACACAACTTCAAAACTCCATAATAAACCAAATTAATTCGTACGAGTCCTCTGAACATCGTACGACAACTTAGGAATTCTTACGACTCTTTATGCCACATTAGCAACATGAAAAGTACATTAGAATAATGTAGGACGCGTTACAACTCCTAAGAACACCTTACATCACCGTACAAAACTTTAAAAATCCATAATAAACGTAATTAATTCGTACGAGTCCTTTGAACATCGTACGACAACTTAGGACATCTTACGACTCTTTATGCCACATTAGCAACTCGAAAAGAACGTTAGTATAATGTAGGACGCCTTACAGCTCCTAAGAACACCTTACACCACCGTACGAAACATTAAAACTCCATAATAAACCTAATGAATTAGTCCGAGTCCTTTGAACATCGTACGACAACTCAGGAGATGTTACAGCTCATTATACAGCATTAGCAACATGAAAAGCACGTTAGAATAATTTAGGACGCGTTACAACTCCTAAGAACACCTTACATCACCGTACACAACTTCAAAACTCCATAGTAAACCTAATTAATTCGTACGAGTCCGCTGAACATCGTACGACAACTTAGGAAATCTTACGACTCTTTATGCCACATTAACAACATGAAAAGCACATTAGAATAATGTAGGACGCGTTACAACTCCTAAGAACACCTTACATCACCGTACAAAACTTTAAAACTCCATAATAAACGTAATTAATTCGTACGAGTCCTTTGAACATCGTACGACAACTTAGGACATCTTACGACTCTTTATGCCACATTAGCAACTCGAAAAGAACGTTAGTATAATGTAGGACGCCTTACAGCTCCTAAGAACACCTTACACCACCGTACGAAACATTAAAACTCCATAATAAACCTAATGAATTAGTCCGAGTCCTTTGAACATCGTACGGCAACTCAGGAGATGTTACAGCTAAGTATACATCATTAGCAACATGAAAAGCACGTTAGAATAATTTAGGACGCGTTACAACTCCTAAGAACACCTTACATCAACGTACACAACTTCAAAACTCCATAATAAACCTAATTAATTCGTACGAGTCCTCTGAACATCGTACGACAACTTAGGAATTCTTACGACTCTTTATGCCACATTAGCAACATGAAAAGTACATTAGAATAATGTAGGACGCGTTACAACTCCTAAGAACACCTTACATCACCGTACAAAACTTTAAAAATCCATAATAAACGTAATTAATTCGTACGAGTCCTTTGAACATCGTACGACAACTTAGGACATCTTACGACTCTTTATGCCACATTAGCAACTCGAAAAGAACGTTAGTATAATGTAGGACGCCTTACAGCTCCTAAGAACACCTTACACCACCGTACGAAACATTAAAACTCCATAATAAACCTAATGAATTAGTCCGAGTCCTTTGAACATCGTACGACAACTCAGGAGATGTTACAGCTCATTATACAGCATTAGCAACATGAAAAGCACGTTAGAATAATTTAGGACGCGTTACAACTCCTAAGAACACCTTACATCACCGTACACAACTTCAAAACTCCATAGTAAACCTAATTAATTCGTACGAGTCCGCTGAACATCGTACGACAACTTAGGAAATCTTACGACTCTTTATGCCACATTAACAACATGAAAAGCACATTAGAATAATGTAGGACGCGTTACAACTCCTAAGAACACCTTACATCACCGTACAAAACTTTAAAACTCCATAATAAACGTAATTAATTCGTACGAGTCCTTTGAACATCGTACGACAACTTAGGACATCTTACGACTCTTTATGCCACATTAGCAACTCGAAAAGAACGTTAGTATAATGTAGGACGCCTTACAGCTCCTAAGAACACCTTACACCACCGTACGAAACATTAAAACTCCATAATAAACCTAATGAATTCGTCCGAGTCCTTTGAACATCGTACGACAACTTAGGACATCTTACGACTCTTTATGCCACATTAGAAACTCGAAATGAACATTAGTATAATGTAGTACGCCTTACAGCTCCTAAGAACACCATACACCACCGTACGAATCTTTAAAACTCCATAATAAACCTAATGAATTCGTCCTAGTCCTTTGAACATCGTACGACAACCTAGGACATCTTAAGACTCTTTATGCCACATTAACAAATCTAAAAGAACGTTAGTATGATATAGGACGCCTTACAGCTCCTAAGAACACCTTACACCACCGTACGAAACATTAAAACTCCATAATAAACCTAATGAATTAGTCCGAGTCCTTTGAACATCGTACGGCAACTCAGGAGATGTTACAGCTAAGTATACAGCATTAGCAACATGAAAAGCACGTTAGAATAATTTAGGACGCGTTACAACTCCTAAGAACACCTTACATCAACGTACACAACTTCAAAACTCCATAATAAACCTAATTAATTCGTACGAGTCCTCTGAACATCGTACGACAACTTAGGAATTCTTACGACTCTTTATGCCACATTAGCAACATGAAAAATACATTAGAATAATGTAGGACGCGTTACAACTCCTAAGAACACCTTACATCACCGTACAAAACTTTAAAACTCCATAATAAACGTAATTAATTCGTACGAGTCCTTTGAACATCGTACGACAACTTAGGACATCTTACGACTCTTTATGCCACATTAGCAACTCGAAAAGAACGTTAGTATAATGTAGGACGCCTTACAGCTCCTAAGAACACCTTACACCACCGTACGAAACATTAAAACTCCATAATAAACCTAATGAATTAGTCCGAGTCCTTTGAACATCGTACGGCAACTCAGGATATGTTACAGCTCATTATACAGCATTAGCAACATGAAAAGCACGTTAGAATAATTTAGGACGCGTTACAACTCCTAAGAACACCTTACATCACCGTACACAACTTCAAAACTCCATAGTAAACCTAATTAATTCGTACGAGTCCGCTGAACATCGTACGACAACTTAGGAAATCTTACGACTCTTTATGCCACATTAACAACATGAAAAGCACATTAGAATAATGTAGGACGCGTTACAACTCCTAAGAACACCTTACATCACCGTACAAAACTTTAAAACTCCATAATAAACGTAATTAATTCGTACGAGTCCTTTGAACATCGTACGACAACTTAGGACATCTTACGACTCTTTATGCCACATTAGCAACTCGAAAAGAACGTTAGTATAATGTAGGACGCCTTACAGCTCCTAAGAACACCTTACACCACCGTACGAAACATTAAAACTCCATAATAAACCTAATGAATTCGTCCGAGTCCTTTGAACATCGTACGACAACTTAGGACATCTTACCTCTTTATGCCACATTAGAAACTCGAAATGAACATTAGTATAATGTAGTACGCCTTACAGCTCCTAAGAACACCTTACACCACCGTACGAAACGTTAAAACTCCATAATAAACCTAATGAATTCGTCCGAGTCCTTTGAACATCGTACGACAACTTAGGACATCTTAAGACTCTTTATGCCACATTAACAAATCTAAAAGAACGTTAGTATGATGTAGGACGCCTTACAGCTCCTAAGAACACCTTACACCACCGTACGAAGCATTAAAACTCCATAATAAACCTAATGAATTCGTCCGAGTCCTTTGAACATCGTACGACAACTCAGGAGATGTTACAGCTCAGTATACAGCATTAGCAACATGAAAAGCACATTAGAATAATTTAGGACGCGTTACAACTCCTAAGAACACCTTACATCACCGTACACAACTTCAAAACTCCATAATAAACTTAATGAATTCGTCCGAGTCCTTTGAACATCGTACGACAACTTAGGACATCTTACGACTCTTTATGCCACATTAGCAACTCGAAATGAACATTTGTATAATGTAGTACGCCTTACAGCTCCTAAGAACACCTTACACCACCGTACGAAACGTTAAAACTCAATAATAAACCTAATGAATTCGTCCGAGTCCTTTGAACATCGTACGACAACTCAGGAGATGTTACGGCTCAGTATACGGCACTAGCAACATGAAAAGCACGTTAGAATAATGTAGGACGCGTTACAACTCCTAAGAACACCTTACATCACCGTACAAAACTTTAAAACTCAATAATAAACGTAATTAATTCGTACGAGTCCTTTGAACATCGTACGACAACTTAGGACATCTTACGACTCTTTATGCCACATTAGCAACTCGAAAAGAACGTTAGTATAATGTAGGACGCCTTACAGCTCCTAAGAACACCTTACACCACCGTACGAAACATTAAAACTCCATAATAAACCTAATGAATTAGTCCGAGTCCTTTGAACATCGTACGGCAACTCAGGAGATGTTACAGCTCATTATACAGCATTAGCAACATGAAAAGCACGTTAGAATAATTTAGGACGCGTTACAACTCCTAAGAACACCTTACATCACCGTACACAACTTCAAAACTCCATAGTAAACCTAATTAATTCGTACGAGTCCGCTGAACATCGTACGACAACTTAGGAAATCTTACGACTCTTTATGCCACATTAACAACATGAAAAGCACATTAGAATAATGCAGGACGCGTTACAACTCCTAAGAACACCTTACATCACCGTACAAAACTTTAAAACTCCATAATAAACGTAATTAATTCGTACGAGTCCTTTGAACATCGTACGACAACTTAGGACATCTTACGACTCTTTATGCCACATTAGCAACTCGAAAAGAACGTTAGTATAATGTAGGACGCCTTACAGCTCCTAAGAACACCTCACACCACCGTACGAAACATTAAAACTCCATAATAAACCTAATGAATTCGTCCGAGTCCTTTGAACATCGTACGACAACTTAGGACATCTTACCTCTTTATGCCACATTAGAAACTCGAAATGAACATTAGTATAATGTAGTACGCCTTACAGCTCCTAAGAACACCTTACACCACCGTACGAAACGTTAAAACTCCATAATAAACCTAATGAATTCGTCCGAGTCCTTTGAACATCGTACGACAACTTAGGACATCTTAAGACTCTTTATGCCACATTAACAAATCTAAAAGAACGTTAGTATGATGTAGGACGCCTTACAGCTCCTAAGAACACCTTACACCACCGTACGAAGCATTAAAACTCCATAATAAACCTAATGAATTCGTCCGAGTCCTTTGAACATCGTACGACAACTCAGGAGATGTTACAGCTCAGTATACAGCATTAGCAACATGAAAAGCACGTTAGAATAATTTAGGACGCGTTACAACTCCTAAGAACACCTTACATCACCGTACACAACTTCAAAACTCCATAATAAACTTAATGAATTCGTCCGAGTCCTTTGAACATCGTACGACAACTTAGGACATCTTACGACTCTTTATGCCACATTAGCAACTCGAAATGAACATTAGTATAATGTAGTACGCCTTACAGCTCCTAAGAACACCTTACACCACCGTACGAAACGTTAAAACTCAATAATAAACCTAATGAATTCGTCCGAGTCCTTTGAACATCGTACGACAACTCAGGAGATGTTACGGCTCAGTATACGGCACTAGCAACATGAAAAGCACGTTAGAATAATGTAGGACGCGTTACAACTCCTAAGAACACCTTACATCACCGTACAAAACTTTAAAACTCCATAATAAACCAAATTAATTCGTACGAGTCCTTTGAACATCGTACGACAACTTAGGACATCTTACGACTCTTTATGCCACATTACCAACATGAAAAGCATGTTAGAATAATGTAGGACGTGTTA
Organism: Tagetes erecta; assembly: GCA_030867185.1. NCBI lineage: Eukaryota > Viridiplantae > Streptophyta > Magnoliopsida > Asterales > Asteraceae > Tagetes > Tagetes erecta. The sequence continues at coordinate 41,866,639 of CM061487.1, read as the reverse complement.
CAGCTCCTAAGAACACCTTACACCACCGTATGAAACATTAAAACTCCATAATAAACCTAATGAATTCGTTTGAGTCCTTTGAACATCGTACGACAACTTAAGACATCTTAAGAGTCTATATGCCACATTAGCAACTCGAAAAGAACTTTAGTAAGATGTAGGACGCCTTACAGCTCCTAAGAACACCTTACACCACCGTACGAAACATTAAAATTCCATAATGAACCTAATGAATTTGTCCGAGTCCTTTGAACATCGTACGACAACTCAGGAGATGTTACAACTCAGTATACAGCATTAGCAACATGAAAAGCACGTTAGAATAATGTAGGACGCGTTACAACTCCTAAGAACACCTTACATCACCGTACAAAACTTTAAAACTCCATAATAAACCAAATTAATTCGTACGAGTCCTTTGAACATCGTACGACAACTTAGGACATCTTACGACTCTTTATGCCACATCAGCAACTCGAAAAGAACATTAGTATAATGTAGGACGCCTTACAGCTCCTAAGAACACCTTACACCACCGTACGAAACATTAAAACTCCATAATAAACCTAATGAATTCGTCCGAGTCCTTTGAACATCGTACGACAACTCAGGAGATGTTACAGCTCAGTATACAGCATTAGCAACATGAAAAGCACGTTAGAATAATGTAGGACGCGTTACAACTCCTAAGAACACCTTACATCACCGTACAAAACTTTAAAACTCCATAATAAACCAAATTAATTCGTACGAGTCCTTTGAACATCGTACGACAACTTAGGACATCTTACGACTCTTTATGCTGATAGGTTCAATTGGATCGATAATATCACTCAAATGATCAGAATAAAGCGTACAAACAAACGATTCAATCACAAACACAGTTCATACTCATAAATTCTCTTGTATATTGATGATCAAAGCAATTCGTAGTACAAAGTGCAGGAGAAAATAAATCACACACAGTTAATTCTCTCTCTAACAGTGTAAAAGTGATCTAGCCCTCTCTCCTAACACACGCACACTACATGCTATAACAAACAAAATGCAAGTTTAAGGAAAATACACAATAAACCCTAAACTATACAAACATATAAACAAAATACAAAGTAAATCTTAACAGGAAATAACCCTAACAGTACTCCCCCTAAGATTTATCTTTGGATCTTCAAAAACTTCAATCTTTTTCTTCTTTTATCAGCATCAATCTTCAATATTTTTCTACCATTCTTCTGGTTCTTCTTTCACGTTCAGCAATTCTCGTCCTTTATACTCCTCTTGTTCTTTCAAGGCTTCTTCAATACAAGATTTGAACTTTTCAGCGATCTTAGATTGTCGAGGCTTTGATTCATTCGTCAGAATTGGTAAGGCATTCATGCGTCTGAGCGAATCCAGATTCAAACCTGCAAAATCGATATTAGCATAAAACTCAAACGGCATCTCTTGGCCTTTGACTTTCACCTCCAATGTTCCTTTTCTGGATATCCTCATGTACTCTATCTCTGGCAAATCAACCCTCACGAGATTAGAGTTCAGCAACGCCTTTCTCACACGTATCTTCTCAGTTGCAGCTGCTATTACTTCAATCATAATCACAAATAACTTCCTGTCAGCTTCAGCTAGTTTATCCTTACATTTCTCCATTCTATAACTTCTCAAAAAATCAATATATGAAGGATGCAATAGCTTCAACTCAAAAGTACTGAAAAGCGTAATCATATCCTTATCCCAATTCTCCAAGTTCCGAACAAGCTTCAGTTCAAACGTCTCTTGATTATAAAATACTCTGAGTATTGGCTTTGTCATTTGAGTTCCATCGATCACTTTCAGTCCAGGATCAGTCACTTTGTCAAAATACTCGTCTGAAAACTCTTCTAAATACATGTCTTCAGTCACAACCAATCTTTTCTTCTTTCTCTCTTTCTTCGCTTGAACATATGCAGTGTCTTCCTGTTGCCCTCGGAAATCCAAAAACTTTGGTGATCTTCCAATCCCGGCATCTAACAGTATGACACATTTATCACCACGCTCAGCGCGCGTGTGATTAATCAACCTTAGTTTGTGTAATTCTTTCAAGTCCTGAACCTCCAACTTAAATATACTCGAGTAGTAATGGTAAACGTCACACAAACCATTCACTCTCTTAATCATAAAGGCGTCAAACACTTCATCATATTTCCAAGCTATTATCTTCACCTTCTTATTTTTCTCAGGCACAATCATTGAATCTAGTAACTCAGCAATTGATTGTCCTTTACTCATCAGTGACCTAACCACATCACCCGGTGTTGCTGATTTATGCCAAGTTTCACGCACATCCATCGGTATGTTGTACGATTTAACCTCGCTTGGAAACATATCCATCAGTTCGTGTCGTTTTTTATGAGCATCTTCAGGAAGCGCCATCACTGGAATTTCTCTTGGACCCAGAATTTTGTATTTCTTTGTCAGCTCAAAATATTGTGGATTGTTGTAGTCCAAATAAAACATCCGATTGTACAGTTTTTCTGTCTTCATGAAGCTCACCACAATTTTCTTCAATGAAACAGACTTCAATCTTTGCAATGTCTTGTACGGATAGTTTCTGGAACTCAACCAATCTCGCATCTCCCTACTAGTCATTTCCTCCGGATTTGGATGATACAGCTCAGTTGGTGGCAGATCTTCTATATTCAGACTTTCCTGCATTGGAGTCCATTCGCCCATCTCAGTAACAAACTCCTTCTTATCAGCTTCAGCCTTGTCTTGATGAATCATGCATTTCTCGTACTCTTCATTAATCTGAGTTACCGTCAACCCATTCAAAAACACCGAATTGTACTTCATTCTTTCAAGATAGGCAAACCTCTGATCCAAGTCATCTGGTAATTCTTCAACAACATTTTGTACAGGCTCTGGCTCCTCTTCATTTTCAGACTCAGTCCAATCTATATCCAAATCATCCAACGCTTCTATCATAGGTGCATCATCAGCTTGAACCGGCTCAAACTGACTAGCAACTTCAGCTTCTATTTCTGGCGCACTTTCAACTTCAGCAGCTTCAGATTGAATCGGCTCAATCTGAACTGTTTTTTCTGAACCAGCTCCTTTTTCACTCTCTGTGACCTCAAAAACTTCAGTCTTAGCTACAGAACCAGATTGAATCGGCTCAATCTGTCCTGACTTTGTAATCTCAGCTCCAGTCACTTTTTCAGTCTCAATCACAGCTGCAAATTGAATCGGCTCAATCTGCACTGGTTCATTTATTTTTGCCTTTTTCAAGCTTTCTTCATCACCAAATATCTCCGGAATAGCATCTATCTTTCTCTTTCCCTCAGCTTTGTCCATCTTGACAGTTTCAGCAACAGCTTCATCGGGAATTATGATTGGTGATTCTACCAAAATACCAGCATTCGCAGTTCCCCTTGCCCTAGTCAAATAAACTTTTGGCACATTCGTTTCAGTCACTTCTATAACTTCTTCAGAAAAGTCTTTGTCCGATGATGAGCCAGCCTTCTTTGGTCTAGTTTCCTCCAACTCTTTTTCTAACATCTCTTTCTCGGCCTCCAAGGTATTACATTCAGCCTTCAAATCAGTGTAATCATACTTTAAGTTTTCATACTCCTCCTTTAACTTTGCATGTTCGGCCTTCAACTCATCATGTTCAATCTTTAACTTCAGATGATCAGAATCTAACTCTTTGAAAATCTTCAGATTCTGATTATGAATATCCCAATATTCATCAAATCTTTTCTTTTTACGTTCATTTGAGGCTTTTAACAAGTCATTTGATTTGATCAAATTTTCAACAATCTCCTCCAACTCTGCAATCCGTTTTTCTTTTTCCTCATAAATCTCATCAACACTTGGCACAACATTTGGTGAAGACTCCAAATCTTGTCCAATGTTTTCAGCAGTTTGTGGTAATGCGGTGGGAATATCAACATCAATAGTATCAGCAACGCCAGCATCCACTTCCTCTATCTGTGCAATAGATTCAGCTTCGGCCATTACTGTCTGAGCAATTTCCATCACATCAATCTCTTCAGGTTCAACCACTGGTTTCGACTTCTTTCGTCTAACATACTGAACACTAACATCTCTTGGAGTCTCAGCAACAACTTCTTTAATCACAGAAGCAACCTCAGCCGGTTCTTCTATCATCACATTCTCTACTTCCATAGGTTCAACCTCCTCTGAAATAGATTCAGATTCAGCATCATTACCACCATCATCATTACCATCATTACCATCATCTTCTTCATCTTCTGGATGACGAGCAAAGTACTCGTCATCATCCAACAGGTTATCCGGCACCTCATCCACCAGATCCTGTGGATTGACAATCTCACCATGAGATATATGATAGTACACACCTTCTACATCTTCTTCATTGTTTACTATATCTTTCATATAGTCAAACAAATCAATATCAGGCACATTCCTGATACTCATCTTTCGATAAGAGAGATCGTTCATGTCCTCAGTATATAGTATGCCTCCAGCATAACCCTCAGATCTGATGATAGGATAAGCAATGTTTATCATCAGCTGTAAGAACCTCGGGTACATGAGGAACTTAAATCTCTTTCCTTTCACCAAGTTGAACACAAAACCATTCATAATCCACCTCGACATGTTGAATGGCTTGTTCTCAGCTATTGCCACAATTGGTGATGCAATGTCTGAAGGAAAGTTATCAAACCCTGCACTCCTTCTAGACATGCATTGTTGCACTACATAGCACAGCAACTTGTACTTCCTTCCCAACTTAGCTCTCTAAAACTGTGACTTTGGAAACACAGGTGGATGTCCCATGTTCACAAAACACGTTTTGCATTCCTCCATTGTCAGTTCATCCAACATACCAACCTCATCCTCATCTATCCTTAGGGCCTGCCTAATAGCATCTTCTGTAACATTCAGTACCCAGTCTCTAGTGATATGCCCTCTAACCATAGCAACTCCATTCTCATCTCTCACAACCTCTGCTGATCTCCAGAAGCTCTTGATCAGCCTTGCGTATATGACCGGTTTGGCACATATAGCATAAACATACTTAGTCCTCTTAATGAACTTAATCATATCTCTATAACCCTCTGTCTCAGGAAGTGATTCATCTAAACATGCTACTAGATTATGTTTAGGCTCAAACTTGAGATTCTCCATCTGTTAAAAACACAAACAAACATAAAACAAGGCAAATGTATTAGATTCTTCATAAACATATCAAAAATTTTAATAAGTGTTTAACTAAAAGTTAGAAAGCAAAACATTAACATAATCTGTTTAAATCCTAAATTGTTCTAATAACCTGATTTTCATCATTTTAATCAAACAATATTGAATTTTAAAGATTATACTTCATATTTAAACTTTTAACAGTTAATCACTTAGGCAAAATTTTGACAAATTTATGATGAAAAAGTTTAACATGTTTTGGTTCAGTTTTAACAAGTTTAATCACTTTTAAACAGATATTTCATTGTTTTGATGTTTAAATTTTAAAAGCTTCAAAGTTCATCAATGGCGATTTTTATCAGTTAAGAACATTTCACTTGATTCAGTTGATTTTAAGGTGTTTTAGTGCAAATGAGTGATTGAATGTTGATAATCGACAGATTTTAATCCTAAAACAACATTCGATTTAAGTTTTTAATGCTCAAAATCAAAGTGTCGATTCAAGTTCAAAACACTGTTCATCATCGTTTTTCTTTTAAACAGTTGATTTGCAAGTCTATTAAGGTCAAAAACACTAACTCATTACCTTATTCAATCGATTAACCTTGTTACAGAACAAACGATTGAGTATGATATCACGGCGATTTTAAGCTCAGAGTGTTTGTGTGAAAGTGAAAGTGTGAAATGATAAGTGTTTGTGAAGAGGCGGTCTTTTGTATCGTCAAAAATTTAGGTCAAACTTTAAGTGCCGGGTCAACAAAAGCAAAATAGGCCCAATAAACCTTGCCGGGTCAAGTACTGTAGTGACGGGTCATGTACTGTAGTTACGGGTCAAGTACATAAAACAAGTCATCAACATGTGAAAATCACTTGACGGGTCAAGCACTGTAGATACGGGTAAGTCACTGTAGTGACGGGTAAAGGTTAAGGAACAACTACACCTGATGGTTTTATTCATCACCCGGCAGAATAGTTGTTATCAAAACATCACCCGGCAACCTTCTTCATCACCCGGCAACACAGTTGCTTTCCTTCTTCATCCGGCTTGCTTTCTTCTATACACGGCAACCTTTGACAACCTTCTTCACACGACATACACACTTCTTCATTACCCGGCAACATAGTGTCATACCTTTACACGGCAACAAGACTTCTTTATTACCCGGCTGTATAGTATACACTTGTCACCCGGCAAGATATCTATGACCTTCACCCGGCTGTATTTGACATGATCATTGCCCGGCTGTACAGTGGTCATAATATCTTCACCTTTTTCCTTAATCACCCGGCAAGTATCAGACTTATAACTTTACCCGGCTGACCAGTTCTTTACCCGGCTGCACAGTTGTATCTGATATCTTTACCCGGCAATAACACTTGAACAATTTCTTCAATTTTCCTCGTCTGTTGACTTTTTCAACAATCATTTATTGCACCTGCAACATTCTCCGACATATTAATTAGACAAGATATCCTTAAAAAGAATGTTTGTCATATTAATTATCAAACAATATTAAACATTGCAACAAATTAATTTTCAATTAAAATTCATTTTTCTTTTTCTTTTTCAAAAATGTTTTTGCACAACCAATTTTTCTATATCCCGAAGCAATTTCTTAAAAACAAATTACAAGACCTTGGGTTTGTTTTTAACACATCCAATACTTTTGCCTTTCATACTACATAATCTTGTACATTCAAAACACACTTATTCAAAACAAAAATATTTTTGGATTTTTGTAGATATTTTTCTTCAATTTATTCTCCCCCTAAACTTGAAATTTCTTGAAAATTTTTAAGTTTAACAAGGATGTTGATGTGTCAATAATGATTCCAAAAGCCTGCACACACAAAGCACACACATTAAAATAAATACATATGCAATGCACTGAATCAAAATATCGCGGTGAGATCATGCCACACATTATCTGAACATGTTTTGCAAGTTTTGAATAGACATTTGACTTATGCTTGATTGAGTGATGATATGAAAACATACCAATTAGCTCGAATTGACACACTTACTTTTTCAGTATCATGATGATATTTAAGGTTCGATTAGAATGACTTATGTGACCCACATGTATACATATGTCAACATATTTCCTTATCAATCACTACCTGAATGCTTTATTGCACAAAGCCTGATCACTTACAGTCATACACAGTGTGGAATATGGGTTCTATTCGGATTTGGTCCACTTTGGGACTTCTTTTTATTCCATCTTTGGGAATTTTAAATTTCCTATCGTTCCCCTTGGGAATCTTCTGAATTCCTTTTTGGAATTTTTGTTTGGTGTTGGTCCACATTTGGGACTCTTTTTGTTCCATTTTGGAATCTTTTGCTGCATCTTGAAGCTCGAAAGAGACTTCGTGTGAGACTTCAGGTCTGTGGGTACCACAACAAAGAAGCTCACGATGCGGTTCATCACACTGAATACACTGCATCGTTACCCGATCATGCACAACTATCATCACAAGCAATGTTTCAAAAGATATATATCTAGACATGTATAACAATGGAACTTAACACAAAGATCATTAAGTTTATGTTTGTCAACAATCAACTTACTTGTTCAGTCTAATTGCCTGAGCTGTCTAGCACATCAATTAACATTCATCAGTCTTTATTAAAAATGATGTAACAAATAATGTCTAGTGTATCTATCATTTCTCACTTTTTGCAATATAGATTCTTATGACATGATATTTTCTTTTCTTTTTGATTTTATATTTTGTTTTTGCTTTTCTTTTTCATGCACACACACAATGCAAAACATAAAATAAAAGACAAAGGAATCAAAACTTAACATCAACTTATTATATTTTTGGCTTTTATATTTTCTGATTTTTCTTTTGTTTTTCGAAAAATAGAATCAATCATGATTGATTAATCCTATGGATTGAATTAAAAATTCAAACCGGCCTGACAAAAATGATTTTGTGAAAAGATCTGCCAGTTGTTTGTCGGTATGAACTTTAATCAAAATTATTAAACCTTTTTCAGAGTTATCTCTTAAAAAGTGATATCTAATTTCGATGTGTTTAGTTTTGGAATGTTGAACAGGATTAGCAGTTATAAACATAGCAGCAGTATTGTCTATGTAAATAGGTGTTTTCAAAAAGTTAAACCCGTAGTCAAGCAACTGATTTTGTAACCATAAAACCTGAGAACATCCTGCAGATGCAGCGATATACTCTGCTTCAGCTGTGGATACAGAAACATTGGTCTGCTTCTTGCATTGCCAAGATACAAGTCTAGGACCCAGAAACTGACAACCACCAGTAGTCGATTTCCTGTCAAGAGCACAACCACCAAAATCACTGTCAGAATAGCTATATAATTCAAAATTTCCTTCATAAGGATACCATAACCCAAGATTCGGTTTCCCTTTGAGATATCTGAAAATACGCTTCACAGCAATCAGGTGCGACTCCTTTGGATCAGACTGATATCTTGCGCATACACATACAGCGTACATGATGTCTGGCCTTGATGCAGTAAGATACATCAGCGAACCGATCATTGACCTGTATAGTGTTTGATCCACGGATTTGCCTTTCGGATCCGGTTGTATCTTGCAGTTTACATCAGAAGGAGTTCGAATTGTTTGACAATCTTGCATCTTGAACTTCTTCAACAACTTCTCAACAAATTTTGATTGATTGATGAAAATTCCGTCAGCTGATTGTTTCACTTGTAATCCAAGAAAGAAATTAATCTCCCCCATAGAACTCATCTGGAATCTGCACTTCATGATTTCCTCAAATTCTTTGCACATGGACTCACTGGTTGAACCGAAGATAATATCGTCCACATAAACTTGAACGCACAGAAAATCATCATTATCCCTCTTCATAAACAAAGTTGGATCAATCTGACCTCTTGTAAATCCGTGTTCTAGTAAATGCTTGGATAATGTCTCATACCAGATTCTAGGAGCTTGATGTAGACCGTAAAGAGCTTTACTCAACTTGTATACCCGATGAGGATAGTCAGGATCTTCAAAACCCGGAGGTTGTCTGACATAAACATCATCTGTAATAGGTCCATACAAGAAAGCACCTTTGACGTCCATTTGGAATACCTTAAACTTCATAAAAGACGCATATGCAAGAAAAACGCGTATGGCTTCAAGTCTTGCGACTGGAGCAAACACTTCTTCATAATCTATGCCTTCTTCTTGAGTGTATCCCTGTGCAATGAGTCTTGCTTTGTTTCTCACAACAATGCCACGTTCGTCTGGCTTGTTTTTGTACAACCATCTTGTACCTATCGCATTCTCTCCTTCAGGTAAGTCCACAAGTTTCCAAACTTCCTGTTTGCGAAACTGAAGCAATTCCTCTTGCATGGCTTCAATCCAACTATTGTCTTGCAACGCCTCTGAAATATTCTTTGGCACCACTTGAGATAGAAAACACGAGTAAAGACAAACATTTGCTTGCTCTGTCTGACTTCTTGTAGTTCTCTGATTCAACGGCCCAATAATCTGAGAGACAGGATGTTTCTTGTGAATTCGATGAATAGGAATATCACCTCCTTGCACTTGAGTCTCTAGATTAGAAGTATTCAGATTTGGTAGATCTTGTAGTATAGTTGAAGTATGCGGTGTGAAATTCGGGACTTGATCCGATGAATTGATGAAGTAATCAAATGATTCAGGAATAACTTCAACATTCGGATCCGATGATGGTTGATTTTGAACGGATCCACCATCATTAGGAGACATTTGCGAATTCACATTTTCGTCACGATTATTTGATTCTTGATCTTCTTGTGAACCAGAAGGACCCGGAGCTTGACTGGATTTGACATGATCAGGATTGTGAAAAGACATAAATGGATATTCAGAGTTGACATTTCCATCTTCGTCATTATCAGAATCGTCACTAAAGCTTCCTAGGTCACCTGATTCCTTCCTTGTTTTTCCTGAAAAATCAAATAAGTTCGAATTGAAAGATCTAGATAACGAATCCAAATCAAATAACCATTCGGGACCATGAGCCACTAACGGAAACGAATTTTCTAAAAACTTGACGTTGATAGTTTCAATAACAGTATTTGTTTTGCTATTAAAAACCCGATAAGCTTTAGAAACAGACGAATATCCTAGGAAAAATCCATCGTCAGATTTTGACTCAAACTTCCCGAGATGTTCATCTAGATTAAGGATCGAAACTGGACAACCAAATGCTTTCAAGTAAGAAATATTTGGTTTTCTTCCAAACAACAACTCATAAGAAGTTTTCTGTTTATCTTGAACTAATAATGTTCTATTTTGTACAAAACATGCAGTAGCAATAGCTTCATCCCAAAAAGTGATAGGAATTTTGGCATCTGCGAGCATGGATCTTGCAGCTTCAATTAGTGTCCGGTTTTTCCGTTCCGCAACCCCATTTTGTTGAGGCGTTCTTGGAGCACTATATTGACGAGCAATCCCCTTTTCTGCACAAAATAAATCAACATTAGCATTCTTAAATTCAGTTCCATTATCACTTCTTAAAATTTTAACTTTGCATTCCAATTGATTTTCAATTTTAATGATAAATTCTTTCAATAATTCAGCTGTTTCAGATTTTGCATGCAAAAAATAAACCCATGAAAATCTAGTGAAGTCATCTATGATAACTAAACAATATGATTTTCTGCCGATGCTTTGAACGTTTGTTGGTCCAAAAAGATCCATATGTAGCATCTGCAAAGGTTTTGAAATGGAGTTCTCGAGCTTGGACTTAAAAGACATCCGATGCTGTTTGCCCTTCAAACATGCTGGACAGAGATCAGTTGTGGAGAATTTCTTCGATGGGATTCCCACAGCGTGATTTCCAGTTACCAAACGGTTCATGTTTCTGAAGTTGGAGTGGCCCAGCCGTCTATGCCATAACTGACTCTCATCATTTGAAGCATGGGCAATAAGACAGGTTGTTTCGGTATCAGCGTCAATCTGCGACATATCCAACTTGTATACATCACGATCTCTTGGAGCTTTAACCACTACCCACTCATTGTCAATCTTGAAACCTGGTTTAAGAATATAACAGAAAGAATCATCAAATAAAGTTGAATAAGATTTATCACAAATTTGAGATACACTTAGTAAGTTAAAGTTCAACTGTGCACAGTAGTTGACTTTATCAAAACTAATGACCCCATTGGATACTGTTCCTTCTCCTGTTATCTTTCCACCCGCATCACCTCCAAACGCTACGTGAGTACCATTTTTCAGCTTGAAATCCTGAAGCAAGGCATGGTTGCCTGTCATGTGCCGGCTACACCCACTATCAACGAACCATGAGTTGATAGGTCTTCTTGGGCGTACCTGCATTTCAACAAAAACACTCAGTTAGTTTGGTCAACCCAGGCCCACACGGTCTTGGGTTTTCCGAATCTATCTGCAATAGTAACTTGTTGGTATTGAACGTTTTGAAAATTTGTTTCGTTTAAAAGATTTTGATGCTGATAACTTCGCCCATTGGCGTTCAATGATTGCTTTCTCCTCAAAGCAATAAACCTTTCCTCTAGCTTAGGATCAAGGTTATTTTCAAACTTTTGATTCTTAACCATTAAAGCTCTTGGTTTAAAACTGTTAACCTGCACATTCCTTGAAAAGTTAGAAACAGAATTGTTTCGATTGAAATTTCTCAAAACCGGAGAATGACTTTGACTCATATTTTGAAAACCATATGAATTATTTCTTTGAAAGTTTGAATATGGAGTCATTTCTCTAGTCGAGTTTGATCGAAAGAAACAATCCTTTGTGTCATGGTTTCTTCTCTCACAGATATCACAAAATTTGTTAAAATAACATTCTTCTGAAGAATGATTTCTTTTGTCACAGAAACTGCAGTACCTGTTAAAAAAACATTCAGCAGTTGCATGATTATATCTATCACAAATTTCACAATGTTTCTTGCTAATCCTAAAGAGCCGATTGTTAACTCTTGATGTTGAACCAAAACGTGATTCATTATCATAGTTGTTCGGTTTTAGATTAACGTTTTTCTGTGGAGTCATTGTTTGTGCTTTTGATTGCATGGGACTTTGGTTCGATTTTAAACTGTTCTGTTTGGTCACCTTTTTGTTTTCAATTCTCTTTTCATTGACAGCGGAAGACTTAGGACCTGAACCTGTTTTCAGACCAGAGTTAGATTTGATTGGAGAATTGATTGGTTTACCATAAGATCCATATAAATCAAACGTTCCTGCAGACACAAACTTGATTTTCTTTTCTTTTGACACTTTCTTGACAGGTTTAACTTTGTCAGTTTTAACACTTTGAACTTTTGTGTTATCATTCGATTTTAAGACATTTTTGCCTTTTGACTGTTTCGTTTCAGATTGATTGTTCATTGTTTTCGATTTTTGCTTCTTAGCATTCGAAACTTCAGTCTTTTTCACTTCTGGCTTTTTGACCAACTGAGCAGCAACTTGCGCCTTTTGTTCTTTCTTCCATTTGATGTACTCAGGATCATTGTATCCTGAAAATTCACCTTCTTCCTTCACCGGTGTTTCTGGTTCGGGATTAAGCTTTGGATACTCAACAAGTTGGATAAGAACAGGCTCTACTTTGTTTTCAGATTTGTTGCTTGCTTCATCATCAGCTTCAGTTGTCATTCCATCTTCTTCTCTCAAACTTTCAATCAACACCTCAGATCCTTCAGACTCGGATTTACTTCTTTGAATTTCTTTAAATTTTCGTTCATTTTCAGGTGAATGATCAAATTCATTAAAGTTTTCCGGTAAGGTTTGAGTGATTGAATTTGGCATCGGTTCATGTGTAAAACCCAACCCGGTTTTGGTTTTGTTACCTCTTTCTTTGATGAGTTGTTTAACCATGGTTTTACAGCTTTTAACCTTTGTTAATTCAACTTGAGTAACAGCATGTGCGACTTTTTCTTGTTCAAAGTTCTTTGTCATTTCTTCAAGTTGTTTGGTTATCAATTCCAGTTCCTTTAAGGTTTTGTTCCATGATTCTTTAAGTGACAAAATCTTCTCATCAGCAATTTTGTGATCAATTTTAAGTTGTTCATGAATTTTCTCATGTTTGCTTAATTTGTCACCGATTTTAAATGAATGAGTTCGATAATGTTCTACTTGTTGAATGCACTGTTCAGAACATAGCCTTTCCTTGACATCAGCAGGTAATGGAACATAGTAAGGGGGTAGGTCAGTATTAACCTTTGGTTGTTCGGTAGATGATGAAGATTCACTGGCAGTAGCCATCAGCACAAGTTCAGACTCAGATTCTTCAGTAGGATCAGATTTTGCACTCCAGTCATAATCTTCTGAATCTTCACTCACATCTTCAATCATCTTACAATCCCCTTCTTCTGACCAATCTTCTTCTACTTCACATACCAGTGCCAGACTTGATGTAAGATCAGACGTGAATTGTTCTGCATAAGCGCTCCAATCATACCCGTCTTTCACACTTACAACCAACGCCTTTGTTTGGTCTTCTGGCTTCTTTCCTTCATCCTTTAATTCAGGCATAGGAAGACTTTGGTATGGTTTCTGAAAGAAACGTTGATTTCTGCCTTGATAACTCGTTGATTGTTGAGATCTTTGACCTTGACCTTGATTGCTTGAACTAGCTTGGTCATTGAAATTCTTTGGAGCTTTACATTCTCTTGAGAAATGACCATACTGGTTACAGTTAAAGCATCTGGCCTTAGATTTGTCAAATCCAACAGTCTTGTTAGCATGAGGTTTGTAACTTCGGTTAACATATGCATGCTTTTGTGTACGATAAGCTACCATAACCATCTGCCAGTTAAGATCCATTTCCTCAACATCCAGTGGATCCATTTCAAATAAATCTTGAAGCACAACGTCCATTTGACTTAAATGACTACCTTGGTACGCTTGAAAACTTGCCATAAAAGCAGTAAAGGCAGTTTTCGTTTCGTCATCTTGCAACAGAATATTCATGACGTCTTTCACCTTGGCTTGAACATTTGAACTTTGATATTCTGATTGATTCTTCACATTCTGACTTGGAACTTGAACTTGAGCTCTTGGCGGAGATTGAGGTTGAGAATAAGTTGGTGAATTTGGAAAGTATGCTGAATCAGTATAGAAACTTGCACCAACGAATAAGTCATCCTCATCTTCAAACTTTGTTGTATTTTGCACAAGAAAAGCATTATCCACAGTATTGGCAGGATTTACCACATACTTGTATTGAGTTTGTGACGTTGATCTATCAGAATTTCTTGATCCTTCATCAATCTCAACTTCTTCAATTTTCCCAATAAGCAGATCTAATTCCATTGGGAATTTCTCAGTATGCTTCAAAAGAGTAACAGTCTGCTTCCAGGATGATGGTAAAGCACATAACAATCGATCATTCAAGTCTTGAAGTTCAGTCTTAACTCCGAGGTTTGACATCTCAGTAGTTAAGTGAACAAACCTGTTCATCATCTGGTGAACTGTCTCTCCATTAATATGTTCAAATAGTTCCAGTTGTCTTTTGAGTTTAGATTTCTTCAAACTTCTCAATTGCTCTCCTCCTTCACATATAGACTTCAATGCCTTGAAGCATGTATAACCAGTCTGATATGCATCCAATCTAGACAAAACTTGGAGTGGTAACCCCTTGCACATCAACGAATAGGCCTTGCTATCATTCTTTACCTTCCTCAAGTCTTCAGCTGACAGATTATCCTCTGGATAAGGTGTAGTAGAATCTTTAGTATAGGTACTGGCACTATCTGGTTGTGTCTGAGTTGGAATGTGAGGACCCTTCTCAATGGATTTCCATAAGTCATTGTCAATAGAACACAAGTGATGTCTCAGCCTGATGGTCCAGTTCTTGAAATCTGCACGATTCAACAGTCTAGGAACACGGTTATCAGAATCATCATTAGGAGCCATTTTAACAATTTTTTTTTTTTTTTTTTAAAGAAAATATTTTTGGTTTTTGTTAATTTTTGAAAAGAAGTGATTAAAATACTAAAATAAAGACAAGAAATTAAAGACAAGATAAAAAACAAGTATTGAAAAACAACTAAAATGAGTCACACGACAAAACAGTGAAAATCCTTCTTCAACCGGCTAAACAGTGTATTTGTTCTTCACCCGGCAGAATAAGTCTTCACACGGCTAAACAGTTATACGGCTCAACAGTTGAAAATACTTTTGTTCTTCACCCGGATGAACAGTTACCCGGCAATAAGAAAAACTTCACACGGCAATAAGTCTTTGACCCGGCAGAATCTTGACACGGCAAAGAGCTTCCCCGGCTGAACAGTACTTGGGTCACACGACAGAGTTGTTAATTACCCGGCTACACAGTTGAAGTTTACCCGGCTGTATTTTTCTCTATCACCCGGCGTAACAGTGTATCACGCGGCACAACAGTGTCTGATCCGGCTGAACAGTAGCAACTTTTCAAGTCAAATTCTTCACCCGTCTAGAACAAATTCCTTTACACGGCAGCACAGGACCTAATTTCTTCTTAAATCTAAGTCCAAGGAAAATGTCTAAGTCAAATATATCACCCGGCAAGTTAATCTTCAACCAAAAATCAACTGTTCATCATCTTCTTCATGAGATTTTTCTGGGTTTTGTCAAAAACTTGTCCGATTTGTCCAAAATTCACACACAAGCTGTGAAATAGTCCGATTATCAAACCCTTGTATCAATCAATCCAAAACATCATCATTCTTTGATGAATTTGAGCAAAAAATTGATCGAACAGTAACTTTTTCTATTCTTCTTAATTCTTCAGATCTGATGATGATCTGATAGAATCTGCACAATCGTTGCGAATTAGAGTGATTATGATGACAAATCACACCTAAAAACACCAACAATTCATTCAGATCATGATATTTTGAGCAATATTGATGTGTTTTGCTTAGAAACAGCGAAAAACACGATACCGAATGCTCTGATACCAATTGATAGGTTCAATTGGATCGATAATATCACTCAAATGATCAGAATAAAGCGTACAAACAAACGATTCAATCACAAACACAGTTCATACTCATAAATTCTCTTGTATATTGATGATCAAAGCAATTCGTAGTACAAAGTGCAGGAGAAAATAAATCACACACAGTTAATTCTCTCTCTAACAGTGTAAAAGTGATCTAGCCCTCTCTCCTAACACACGCACACTACATGCTATAACAAACAAAATGCAAGTTTAAGGAAAATACACAATAAACCCTAAACTATACAAACATATAAACAAAATACAAAGTAAATCTTAACAGGAAATAACCCTAACATATGCCACATTACCAACATGAAAAGCATGTTAGAATAATGTAGGACGCGTTACAGCTCCTAAGAACACCTTACACCACCGTACGAAACATTAAAACTCCATAATAAACCTAATGAATTCGTTCGAGTCCTTTGAACATCGTACGACAACTTAAGACATCTTAAGACTCTATATGCCACATTAGCACCTTGAAAAGAACGTTAGTATGATGTAGGACGCCTTACAGCACCTAAGAACACCTTACACCACCGTACGAAACAATAAAACTCCATAATAAACCTAATGAATTCGTCCGAGTCCTTTGAACATCGTACGACAACTTAGGACATCTTACGACTCTTTATGCCACATCAGCAACTCGAAAAGAACAATAGTATAATGTAGGACGCCTTACAGCTCCTAAGAACACCTTACACCACCGTACGAAACATTAAAACTCCATAATAAACCTAATGAATTCGTCCGAGTCCTTTGAACATCGTACGACAACTCAGGAGATGTTACAGCTCAGTATACAGCATTAGCAACATGAAAAGCACGTTAGAATAATGTAGGACGCGTTACAACTCCTAAGAACACCTTACATCACCGTACAAAACTTTAAAACTCCATAATAAACCAAATTAATTCGTACGAGTCCTTTGAACATCGTACGACAACTTAGGACATCTTACGACTCTTTACGCCACATTAGCAACATGAAAAGTACATTAGAATAATGTAGGACGCGTTACAACTCCTAAGAACACCTTACATCACCGTACAAAACTTTAAAACTCCATAATAAACGTAATTAATTCGTACGAGTCCTTTGAACATCGTACGACAACTTAGGACATCTTACGACTCTTTATGCCACATCAGCAACTCGAAAAGAACATTAGTATAATGTAGGACGCCTTACAGCTCCTAAGAACACCTTACACCACCGTACGAAACATTAAAACTCCATAATAAACCTAATGAATTCGTCCGAGTCCTTTGAACATCGTACGACAACTCAGGAGATGTTACAGCTCAGTATACAGCATTAGCAACATGAAAAGCACGTTAGAATAATGTAGGACGCGTTACAACTCCTAAGAACACCTTACATCACCGTACAAAACTTTAAAACTCCATAATAAACCAAATTAATTCGTACGAGTCCTTTGAACATCGTACGACAACTTAGGACATCTTACGACTCTTTATGCCACATTAGCAACATGAAAAGTACATTAGAATAATGTAGGACGCGTTACAACTCCTAAGAACACCTTACATCACCGTACAAAACTTTAAAACTCCATAATAAACGTAATTAATTCGTACGAGTCCTTTGAACATCGTACGACAACTTAGGACATCTTACGACTCTTTATGCCACATTAGCAACTCGAAATGAACATTAGTATAACGTAGTACGCCTTACAGCTCCTAAGAACACCTTACACCACCGTACGAAACGTTAAAACTCAATAATAAACCTAATGAATTCGTCCGAGTCCTTTGAACATCGTACGACAACTCAGGAGATGTTACGGCTCAGTATACGGCACTAGCAACATGAAAAGCACGTTAGAATAATGTAGGACGCGTTACAACTCCTAAGAACACCTTACATCACCGTACAAAACTTTAAAACTCCATAATAAACCAAATTAATTCGTACGAGTCCTTTGAACATCGTACGACAACTTAGGACATCTTACGACTCTTTATGCCACATTACCAACATGAAAAGCATGTTAGAATAATGTAGGACGCGTTACAGCTCCTAAGAACACCTTAGACCACCGTATGAAACATTAAAACTCCATAATAAACCTAATGAATTCGTTCGAGTCCTTTGAACATCGTACGACAACTTAAGACATCTTAAGAGTCTATATGCCACATTAGCAACTCGAAAAGAACGTTAGTAAGATGTAGGACGCCTTACAGCTCCTAAGAACACCTTACACCACCGTACGAAACATTAAAATTCCATAATGAACGTAATGAATTTTTCCGAGTCCTTTGAACATCGTACGACAACTCAGGAGATGTTACAACTCAGTATACAGCATTAGCAACATGAAAAGCACGTTAGAATAATGTAGGACGCGTTACAACTCCTAAGAACACCTTACATCACCGTACAAAACTTTAAAACTCCATAATAAACCAAATTAATTCGTACGAGTCCTTTGAACATCGTACGACAACTTAGGACATCTTACGACTCTTTATGCCACATCAGCAACTCGAAAAGAACATTAGTATAATGTAGGACGCCTTACAGCTCCTAAGAACACCTTACACCACCGTACTAAACATTAAAACTCCATAATAAACCTAATGAATTCGTCCGAGTCCTTTGAACATCGTACGACAACTCAGGAGATGTTACAGCTCAGTATACAGCATTAGCAACATGAAAAGCACGTTAGAATAATGTAGGACGCGTTACAACTCCTAAGAACACCTTACATCACCGTACAAAACTTTAAAACTCCATAATAAACCAAATTAATTCGTACGAGTCCTTTGAACATCGTACGACAACTTAGGACATCTTACGACTCTTTATGCCACATTACCAACATGAAAAGCATGTTAGAATAATGTAGGACGCGTTACAGCTCTTAAGAACACCTTACACCACCGTACGAAACATTAAAACTCCATAATAAACCTAATGAATTCGTTCGAGTCCTTTGAACATCGTACGACAACTTAAGACATCTTAAGACTCTATATGCCACATTAGCACCTTGAAAAGAACGTTAGTATGATGTAGGACGCCTTACAGCACCTAAGAACACCTTACACCACCGTACGAAACATTAAAACTCCATAATAAACCTAATGAATTCGTCCGAGTCCTTTGAACATCGTACGACAACTTAGGACATCTTACGACTCTTTATGCCACATCAGCAACTCGAAAAGAACATTAGTATAATGTAGGACGCCTTACAGCTCCTAAGAACACCTTACACCACCGTACGAAACATTAAAACTCCATAATAAACCTAATGAATTCGTCCGAGTCCTTTGAACATCGTACGACAACTCAGGAGATGTTACAGCTCAGTATACAGCATTTGCAACATGAAAAGCACGTTAGAATAATGTAGGACGCGTTACAACTCCTAAGAACACCTTACATCACCGTACAAAACTTTAAAACTCCATAATAAACCAAATTAATTCGTACGAGTCCTTTGAACATCGTACGACAACTTAAGACATCTTAAGAGTCTATATGCCACATTAGCAACTCGAAAAGAACGTTAGTAAGATGTAGGACGCCTTACAGCTCCTAAGAACACCTTACACCACCGTACGAAACATTAAAATTCCATAATGAACGTAATGAATTTGTCCGAGTCCTTTGAACATCGTACGACAACTCAGGAGATGTTACAACTCAGTATACAGCATTAGCAACATGAAAAGCACGTTAGAATAATGTAGGACGCGTTAAAACTCCTAAGAACACCTTACATCACCGTACAAAACTTTAAAACTCCATAATAAACCAAATTAATTCGTACGAGTCCTTTGAACATCGTACGACAACTTAGGACATCTTACGACTCTTTATGCCACATCAGCAACTCGAAAAGAACATTAGTATAATGTAGGACGCCTTACAGCTCCTAAGAACACCTTACACCACCGTACTAAACATTAAAACTCCATAATAAACCTAATGAATTCGTCCGAGTCCTTTGAACATCGTACGACAACTCAGGAGATGTTACAGCTCAGTATACAGCATTAGCAACATGAAAAGCACGTTAGAATAATGTAGGACGCGTTACAACTCCTAAGAACACCTTACATCACCGTACAAAACTTTAAAACTCCATAATAAACCAAATTAATTCGTACGAGTCCTTTGAACATCGTACGACAACTTAGGACATCTTACGACTCTTTACGCCACATTAGCAACATGAAAAGTACATTAGAATAATCTAGGACGCGTTACAACTCCTAAGAACACCTTACATCACCGTACAAAACTTTAAAACTCCATAATAAACGTAATTAATTCGTACGAGTCCTTTGAACATCGTACGACAACTTAGGACATCTTACGACTCTTTATGCCACATCAGCAACTCGAAAAGAACATTAGTATAATGTAGGACGCCTTACAGCTCCTAAGAACACCTTACACCACCGTACGAAACATTAAAACTCCATAATAAACCTAATGAATTCGTCCGAGTCCTTTGAACATCGTACGACAACTCAGGAGATGTTACAGCTCAGTATACAGCATTAGCAACATGAAAAGCACGTTAGAATAATGTAGGACGCGTTACAACTCCTAAGAACACCTTACATCACCGTACAAAACTTTAAAACTCCATAATAAACCAAATTAATTCGTACGAGTCCTTTGAACATCGTACGACAACTTAGGACATCTTACGACTCTTTATGCCACATTAGCAACATGAAAAGTACATTAGAATAATGTAGGACGCGTTACAACTCCTAAGAACACCTTACATCACCGTACAAAACTTTAAAACTCCATAATAAACGTAATTAATTCGTACGAGTCCTTTGAACATCGTACGACAACTTAGGACATCTTACGACTCTTTATGCCACATTAGCAACTCGAAATGAACATTAGTATAACGTAGTACGCCTTACAGCTCCTAAGAACACCTTACACCACCGTACGAAACGTTAAAACTCAATAATAAACCTAATGAATTCGTCCGAGTCCTTTGAACATCGTACGACAACTCAGGAGATGTTACGGCTCAGTATACGGCACTAGCAACATGAAAAGCACGTTAGAATAATGTAGGACGCGTTACAACTCCTAAGAACACCTTACATCACCGTACAAAACTTTAAAACTCTATAATAAACCAAATTAATTCATACGAGTCCTTTGAACATCGTACGACAACTTAGGACATCTTACGACTCTTTATGCCACATTACCAACATGAAAAGCATGTTAGAATAATGTAGGACGCGTTACAGCTCCTAAGAACACCTTACACCACCGTATGAAACATTAAAACTCCATAATAAACCTAATGAATTCGTTCGAGTCCTTTGAACATCGTACGACAACTTAAGACATCTTAAGAGTCTATATGCCACATTAGCAACTCGAAAAGAACGTTAGTAAGATGTAGGACGCCTTACAGCTCCTAAGAACACCTTACACCACCGTACGAAACATTAAAATTCCATAATGAACCTAATGAATTTGTCCGAGTCCTTTGAACATCGTACGACAACTCAGGAGATGTTACAACTCAGTATACAGCATTAGCAACATGAAAAGCACGTTAGAATAATGTAGGACGCGTTACAACTCCTAAGAACACCTTACATCACCGTACAAAACTTTAAAACTCCATAATAAACCAAATTAATTCGTACGAGTCCTTTGAACATCGTACGACAACTTAGGACATCTTACGACTCTTTATGCCACATCAGCAACTCGAAAAGAACATTAGTATAATGTAGGACGCCTTACAGCTCCTAAGAACACCTTACACCACCGTACGAAACATTAAAACTCCATAATAAACCTAATGAATTCGTCCTAGTCCTTTGAACATCGTACGACAACTCAGGAGATGTTACAGCTCAGTATACAGCATTAGCAACATGAAAAGCACGTTAGAATAATGTAGGACGCGTTACAACTCCTAAGAACACCTTACATCACCGTACAAAACTTTAAAACTCCATAATAAACCAAATTAATTCGTACGAGTCCTTTGAACATCGTACGACAACTTAGGACATCTTACGACTCTTTATGCCACATTAGCAACATGAAAAGTACATTAGAATAATGTAGGACGCGTTACAACTCCTAAGAACACCTTACATCACCGTACAAAACTTTAAAACTCCATAATAAACGTAATTAATTCGTACGAGTCGTTTGAACATCGTACGACAACTTAGGACATCTTACGACTCTTTATGCCACATTAGCAACTCGAAATGAACATTAGTATAACGTAGTACGCCTTACAGCTCCTAAGAACACCTTACACCACCGTACGAAACGTTAAAACTCAATAATAAACCTAATGAATTCGTCCGAGTCCTTTGAACATCGTACGACAACTCAGGAGATGTTACGGCTCAGTATACGGCACTAGCAACATGAAAAGCACGTTAGAATAATGTAGGACGCGTTACAACTCCTAAGAACACCTTACATCACCGTACAAAACTTTAAAACTCCATAATAAACCAAATTAATTCGTACGAGTCCTTTGAACATCGTACGACAACTTAGGACATCTTACGACTCTTTATGCCACATTACCAACATGAAAAGCATGTTAGAATAATGTAGGACGCGTTACAGCTCCTAAGAACACCTTACACCACCGTATGAAACATTAAAACTCCATAATAAACCTAATGAATTCGTTCGAGTCCTTTGAACATCGTACGACAACTTAAGACATCTTAAGAGTCTATATGCCACATTAGCAACTCGAAAAGAACGTTAGTAAGATGTAGGACGCCTTACAGCTCCTAAGAACACCTTACACCACCGTACGAAACATTAAAATTCCATAATGAACCTAATGAATTTGTCCGAGTCCTTTGAACATCGTACGACAACTCAGGAGATGTTACAACTCAGTATACAGCATTAGCAACATGAAAAGCACGTTAGAATAATGTAGGACGCGTTACAACTCCTAAGAACACCTTACATCACCGTACAAAACTTTAAAACTCCATAATAAACCAAATTAATTCGTACGAGTCCTTTGAACATCGTACGACAACTTAGGACATCTTACGACTCTTTATGCCACATCAGCAACTCGAAAAGAACATTAGTATAATGTAGGACGCCTTACAGCTCCTAAGAACACCTTACACCACCGTACGAAACATTAAAACTCCATAATAAACCTAATGAATTCGTTCGAGTCCTTTGAACATCGTACGACAACTCAGGAGATGTTCTAGCTCAGTATACAGCATTAGCAACATGAAAAGCACGTTAGAACGCGTTACAACTCCTAAGAACACCTTACATCACCGTACAAAACTTTAAAACTCCATAATAAACCAAATTAATTCGTACGAGTCCTTTGAACATCGTACGACAACTCAGGACATCTTACGACTCTTTATGCCACATTAGCAACATGAAAAGTACATTAGAATAATGTAGGACGCGTTACAACTCCTAAGAACACCTTACATCACCGTACAAAACTTTAAAACTCCATAATAAACCAAATTAATTCGTACGAGTCCTTTGAACATCGTACGACAACTTAGGACATCTTACGACTCTTTATGCCACATTACCAACATGAAAAGCATGTTAGAATAATGTAGGACGCGTTACAGCTCCTAAGAACACCTTACACCACCGTATGAAACATTAAAACTCCATAATAAACCTAATGAATTCGTTCGAGTCCTTTGAACATCGTACGACAACTTAAGACATCTTAAGAGTCTATATGCCACATTAGCAACTCGAAAAGAACGTTAGTAAGATGTAGGACGCCTTACAGCTCCTAAGAACACCTTACACCACCGTACGAAACATTAAAATTCCATAATGAACCTAATGAATTTGTCCGAGTCCTTTGAACATCGTACGACAACTCAGGAGATGTTACAACTCAGTATACAGCATTAGCAACATGAAAAGCACGTTAGAATAATGTAGGACGCGTTACAACTCCTAAGAACACCTTACATCACCGTACAAAACTTTAAAACTCCATAATAAACCAAATTAATTCGTACGAGTCCTTTGAACATCGTACGACAACTTAGGACATCTTACGACTCTTTATGCCACATCAGCAACTCGAAAAGAACATTAGTATAATGTAGGACGCCTTACAGCTCCTAAGAACACCTTACACCACCGTACGAAACATTAAAACTCCATAATAAACCTAATGAATTCGTCCGAGTCCTTTGAACATCGTACGACAACTCAGGAGATGTTACAGCTCAGTATACAACATTAGCAACATGAAAAGCACGTTAGAATAATGTAGGACGCGTTACAACTCCTAAGAACACCTTACATCACCGTACAAAACTTTAAAACTCCATAATAAACCAAATTAATTCGTACGAGTCCTTTGAACATCGTACGACAACTTAGGACATCTTACGACTCTTTATGCCACATTACCAACATGAAAAGCATGTTAGAATAATGTAGGACGCGTTACAGCTCCTAAGAACACCTTACACCACCGTACGAAACATTAAAAATCCATAATAAACCTAATGAATTCGTTCGAGTCCTTTGAACATCGTATGACAACTTAAGACATCTTAAGACTCTATATGCCACATTAGCACCTTGAAAAGAACGTTAGTATGATGTAGGACGCCTTACAGCACCTAAGAACACCTTACACCACCGTACGAAACATTAAAACTCCATAATAAACCTAATGAATTCGTCCGAGTCCTTTGAACATCGTACGACAACTTAGGACATCTTATGACTCTTTATGCCACATCAGCAACTCGAAAAGAACATTAGTATAATGTAGGACGCCTTACAGCTCCTAAGAACACCTTACACCACCGTACGAAACATTAAAACTCCATAATAAACCTAATGAATTCGTCCGAGTCCTTTGAACATCGTACGACAACTCAGGAGATGTTACAGCTCAGTATACAGCATTAGCAACATGAAAAGCACGTTAGAATAATGTAGGACGCGTTACAACTCCTAAGAACACCTTACATCACCGTACAAAACTTTAAAACTCCATAATAAACCAAATTAATTCGTACGAGTCCTTTGAACATCGTAAGACAACTTAGGACATCTTACGACTCTTTATGCCACATTAGCAACATGAAAAGTACATTAGAATAATGTAGGACGCGTTACAACTCCTAAGAACACCTTACATCACCGTACAAAACTTTAAAACTCCATAATAAACGTAATTAATTCGTACGAGTCCTTTGAACATCGTACGACAACTTAGGACATCTTACGACTCTTTATGCCACATTAGCAACTCGAAAAGAACGTTAGTATAATGTAGGACGCCTTACAGCTCCTAAGAACACCTTACACCACCGTACGAAACATTAAAACTCCATAATAAACCTAATGAATTAGTCCGAGTCCTTTGAACATCGTACGACAACTCAGGAGATGTTACAGCTCATTATACAGCATTAGCAACATGAAAAGCACGTTAGAATAATTTAGGACGCGTTACAACTCCTAAGAACACCTTACATCACCGTACACAACTTCAAAACTCCATAGTAAACCTAATTAATTCGTACGAGTCCTCTGAACATCGTACGACAACTTAGGAAATCTTACGACTCTTTATGCCACATTAACAACATGAAAAGCACATTAGAATAATGTAGGACGCGTTACAACTCCTAAGAACACCTTACATCACCGTACAAAACTTTAAAACTCCATAATAAACGTAATTAATTCGTACGAGTCCTTTGAACATCGTACGACAATTTAGGACATCTTACGACTCTTTATGCCACATTAGCAACTCGAAAAGAACGTTAGTATAATGTAGGACGCCTTACAGCTCCTAAGAACAGCTTACACCACCGTACGAAACATTAAAACTCCATAATAAACCTAATGAATTCGTCCGAGTCCTTTGAACATCGTACGACAACTTAGGACATCTTACCTCTTTATGCCACATTAGAAACTCGAAATGAACATTAGTATAATGTAGTACACCTTACAGCTCCTAAGAACACCTTACACCACCGTACGAAACGTTAAAACTCCATAATAAACCTAATGAATTCGTCCGAGTCCTTTGAACATCGTACGACAACTTAGGACATCTTAAGACTCTTTATGCCACATTAACAAATCTAAAAGAACGTTAGTATGATGTAGGACGCCTTACAGCTCCTAAGAACACCTTACACCACCGTACGAAGCATTAAAACTCCATAATAAACCTAATGAATTCGTCCGAGTCCTTTGAACATCGTACGACAACTCAGGAGATGTTACAGCTCAGTATACAGCATTAGCAACATGAAAAGCACGTTAGAATAATTTAGGACGCGTTACAACTCCTAAGAACACCTTACATCACCGTACACAACTTCAAAACTCCATAATAAACTTAATGAATTCGTCCGAGTCCTTTGAACATCGTACGACAACTTAGGACATCTTACGACTCTTTATGCCACATTAGCAACTCGAAATGAACATTAGTATAATGTAGTACGCCTTACAGCTCCTAAGAACACCTTACACCACCGTACGAAACGTTAAAACTCAATAATAAACCTAATGAATTCGTCCGAGTCCTTTGAACATCGTACGACAACTCAGGAGATGTTACGGCTCAGTATACGGAACTAGCAACATGAAAAGCATGTTAGAATAATGTAGGACGCGTTACAACTCCTAAGAACACCTTACATCACCGTACAAAACTTTAAAACTCCAAAATAAACCAAATTAATTCGTACGAGTCCTTTGAACATCGTACGACAACTTAGGACATCTTACGACTCTTTATGCCACATTACCAACATGAAAAGCATGTTAGAATAATGTAGGACGCGTTACAGCTCCTAAGAACACCTTACACCACCGTATGAAACATTAAAACTCCATAATAAACCTAATGAATTCGTTCGAGTCCTTTGAACATCGTACGACAACTTAAGACATCTTAAGAGTCTATATGCCACATTAGCAACTCGAAAAGAACGTTAGTAAGATGTAGGACGCCTTACAGCTCCTAAGAACACCTTACACCACCGTACGAAACATTAAAATTCCATAATGAACCTAATGAATTTGTCCGAGTCCTTTGAACATCGTACGACAACTCAGGAGATGTTACAACTCAGTATACAGCATTAGCAACATGAAAAGCACGTTAGAATAATGTAGGACGCGTTACAACTCCTAAGAACACCTTACATCACCGTACAAAACTTTAAAACTCCATAATAAACCAAATTAATTCGTACGAGTCCTTTGAACATCGTACGACAACTTAGGACATCTTACGACTCTTTATGCCACATCAGCAACTCGAAAAGAACATTAGTATAATGTAGGACGCCTTACAGCTCCTAAGAACACCTTACACCACCGTACGAAACATTAAAACTCCATAATAAACCTAATGAATTCGTCCGAGTCCTTTGAACATCGTACGACAACTCAGGAGATGTTACAGCTCAGTATACAGCATTAGCAACATGAAAAGCACGTTAGAATAATGTAGGACGCGTTACAACTCCTAAGAACACCTTACATCACCGTACACAACTTCAAAACTCCATAATAAACTTAATGAATTCGTCCGAGTCCTTTGAACATCGTACGACAACTTAGGACATCTTACGACTCTTTATGCCACATTAGCAACTCGAAATGAACATTAGTATAATGTAGTACGCCTTACAGCTCCTAAGAACACCTTACACCACCGTACGAAACGTTAAAACTCAATAATAAACCTAATGAATTCGTCCGAGTCCTTTGAACATCGTACGACAACTCAGGAGATGTTACGGCTCAGTATACGGCACTAGCAACATGAAAAGCACGTTAGAATAATGTAGGACGCGTTACAACTCCTAAGAACACCTTACATCACCGTACAAAACTTTAAAACTCCATAATAAACCAAATTAATTCGTACGAGTCCTTTGAACATCGTACGACAACTTAGGACATCTTACGACTCTTTATGCCACATTACCAACATGAAAAGCATGTTAGAATAATGTAGGACGCGTTACAGCTCCTAAGAACACCTTACACCACCGTATGAAACATTAAAACTCCATAATAAACCTAATGAATTCGTTCGAGTCCTTTGAACATCGTACGACAACTTAAGACATCTTAAGAGTCTATATGCCACATTAGCAACTCGAAAAGAACGTTAGTAAGATGTAGGACGCCTTACAGCTCCTAAGAACACCTTACACCACCGTACGAAACATTAAAATTCCATAATGAACCTAATGAATTTGTCCGAGTCCTTTGAACATCGTACGACAACTCAGGAGATGTTACAACTCAGTATACAGCATTAGCAACATGAAAAGCACGTTAGAATAATGTAGGACGCGTTACAACTCCTAAGAACACCTTACATCACCGTACAAAACTTTAAAACTCCATAATAAACCAAATTAATTCGTACGAGTCCTTTGAACATCGTACGACAACTTAGGACATCTTACGACTCTTTATGCCACATCAGCAACTCGAAAAGAACATTAGTATAATGTAGGACGCCTTACAGCTCCTAAGAACACCTTACACCACCGTACGAAACATTAAAACTCCATAATAAACCTAATGAATTCGTCCGAGTCCTTTGAACATCGTACGACAACTCAGGAGATGTTACAGCTCAGTATACAGCATTAGCAACATGAAAAGCACGTTAGAATAATGTAGGACGCGTTACAACTCCTAAGAACACCTTACATCACCGTACAAAACTTTAAAACTCCATAATAAACCAAATTAATTCGTACGAGTCCTTTGAACATCGTACGACAACTTAGGACATCTTACGACTCTTTATGCCACATTACCAACATGAAAAGCATGTTAGAATAATGTAGGACGCGTTACAGCTCCTAAGAACACCTTACCCCACCGTACGAAACATTAAAACTACATAATAAACCTAATGAATTCGTTCGAGTCCTTTGAACAACGTACGACAACTTAAGACATCTTAAGACTCTATATGCCACATTAGCACCTTGAAAAGAACGTTAGTATGATGTAGGACGCCTTACAGCACCTAAGAACACCTTACACCACCGTACGAAACATTAAAACTCCATAATAAACTTAATGAATTCGTCCGAGTCCTTTGAACATCGTACGACAACTCAGGAGATGTTACGGCTCAGTATACGGCACTAGCAACATGAAAAGCACGTTAGAATAATGTAGGACGCGTTACAACTCCTAAGAACACCTTACATCACCGTACAAAACTTTAAAACTCCATAATAAACCAAATTAATTCGTACGAGTCCTTTGAACATCGTACGACAACTTAGGACATCTTACGACTCTTTATGCCACATTACCAACATGAAAAGCATGTTAGAATAATGTAGGACGCGTTACAGCTCCTAAGAACACCTTACACCACCGTATGAAACATTAAAACTCCATAATAAACCTAATGAATTCGTTCGAGTCCTTTGAACATCGTACGACAACTTAAGACATCTTAAGAGTCTATATGCCACATTAGCAACTCGAAAAGAACGTTAGTAAGATGTAGGACGCCTTACAGCTCCTAAGAACACCTTACACCACCGTACGAAACATTAAAATTCCATAATGAACCTAATGAATTTGTCCGAGTCCTTTGAACATCGTACGACAACTTAGGAGATGTTACAACTCAGTATACAGCATTAGCAACATGAAAAGCACGTTAGAATAATGTAGGACGCGTTACAACTCCTAAGAACACCTTACATCACCGTACAAAACTTTAAAACTCCATAATAAACCAAATTAATTCGTACGAGTCCTTTGAACATCGTACGACAACTTAGGACATCTTACGACTCTTTATGCCACATCAGCAACTCGAAAAGAACATTAGTATAATGTAGGACGCCTTACAGCTCCTAAGAACACCTTACACCACCGTACGAAACATTAAAACTCCATAATAAACCTAATGAATTCGTCCGAGTCCTTTGAACATCGTACGACAACTCAGGAGATGTTACAGCTCAGTATACAGCATTAGCAACATGAAAAGCACGTTAGAATAATGTAGGACGCGTTACAACTCCTAAGAACACCTTACATCACCGTACAAAACTTTAAAACTCCATAATAAACCAAATTAATTCGTACGAGTCCTTTGAACATCGTACGACAACTTAGGACATCTTACGACTCTTTATGCCACATTACCAACATGAAAAGCATGTTAGAATAATGTAGGACGCGTTACAGCTCCTAAGAACACCTTACCCCACCGTACGAAACATTAAAACTACATAATAAACCTAATGAATTCGTTCGAGTCCTTTGAACAACGTACGACAACTTAAGACATCTTAAGACTCTATATGCCACATTAGCACCTTGAAAAGAACGTTAGTATGATGTAGGACGCCTTACAGCACCTAAGAACACCTTACACCACCGTACGAAACATTAAAACTCCATAATAAACCTAATGAATTCGTCCGAGTCCTTTGAACATCGTACGACAACTTAGGACATCTTAAGACTCTTTATGCCACATTAGCAAATCGAAAAGAACGTTAGAATAACGTACGACGCGTTACAGCTCCTAAGAACACCTTACACCACCGTACGAAACATTAAAACTCCATAATAAACTTAATGAATTCGTCCGAGTCCTTTGAACATCGTACGACAACTCAGGAGATGTTACGGCTCAGTATACGGCACTAGCAACATGAAAAGCACGTTAGAATAATGTAGGACGCGTTACAACTCCTAAGAACACCTTACATCACCGTACAAAACTTTAAAACTCCATAATAAACCAAATTAATTCGTACGAGTCCTTTGAACATCGTACGACAACTTAGGACATCTTACGACTCTTTATGCCACATTACCAACATGAAAAGCATGTTAGAATAATGTAGGACGCGTTACAGCTCCTAAGAACACCTTACACCACCGTATGAAACATTAAAACTCCATAATAAACCTAATGAATTCGTTCGAGTCCTTTGAACATCGTACGACAACTTAAGACATCTTAAGAGTCTATATGCCACATTAGCAACTCGAAAAGAACGTTAGTAAGATGTAGGACGCCTTACAGCTCCTAAGAACACCTTACACCACCGTACGAAACATTAAAATTCCATAATGAACCTAATGAATTTGTCCGAGTCCTTTGAACATCGTACGACAACTCAGGAGATGTTACAACTCAGAATACAGCATTAGCAACATGAAAAGCACGTTAGAATAATGTAGGACGCGTTACAACTCCTAAGAACACCTTACATCACCGTACAAAACTTTAAAACTCCATAATAAACCAAATTAATTCGTACGAGTCCTTTGAACATCGTACGACAACTTAGGACATCTTACGACTCTTTATGCCACATCAGCAACTCGAAAAGAACATTAGTATAATGTAGGACGCCTTACAGCTCCTAAGAACACCTTACACCACCGTACGAAACATTAAAACTCCATAATAAACCTAATGAATTCGTCCGAGTCCTTTGAACATCGTACGACAACTCAGGAGATGTTACAGCTCAGTATACAGCATTAGCAACATGAAAAGCACGTTAGAATAATGTAGGACGCGTTACAACTCCTAAGAACACCTTACATCACCGTACAAAACTTTAAAACTCCATAATAAACCAAATTAATTCGTACGAGTCCTTTGAACATCGTACGACAACTTAGGACATCTTACGACTCTTTATGCCACATTACCAACATGAAAAGCATGTTAGAATAATGTAGGACGCGTTACAGCTCCTAAGAACACCTTACCCCACCGTACGAAACATTAAAACTACATAATAAACCTAATGAATTCGTTCGAGTCCTTTGAACAACGTACGACAACTTAAGACATCTTAAGACTCTATATGCCACATTAGCACCTTGAAAAGAACGTTAGTATGATGTAGGACGCCTTACAGCACCTAAGAACACCTTACACCACCGTACGAAACATTAAAACTCCATAATAAACCTAATGAATTCGTCCGAGTCCTTTGAACATCGTACGACAACTTAGGACATCTTAAGACTCTTTATGCCACATTAGCAAATCGAAAAGAACGTTAGAATAACGTACGACGCGTTACAGCTCCTAAGAACACCTTACACCACCGTACGAAACATTAAAACTCCATAATAAACTTAATGAATTCGTCCGAGTCCTTTGAACATCGTACGACAACTTAGGACATCCTACGACTCTTTATGCCACATTAGCAACTCGAAATGAACATTAGTATAATGTAGTACGCCTTACAGCTGCTAAGAACACCTTACACCACCGTACGAAACGTTAAAACTCCATAATAAACCTAATGAATTCGTCCGAGTCCTTTGAACATCGTACGACAACTTAGGACATCTTAAAACTCTTTATGCCACATTAACAAATTGAAAAGAACGTTAGTATGATGTAGGACGCCTTACAGCTCCTAAGAACACCTTACACCACCGTACGAAACATTAAAACTCCATAATAAACCTAA
This sequence comes from Tagetes erecta, assembly GCA_030867185.1. NCBI lineage: Eukaryota > Viridiplantae > Streptophyta > Magnoliopsida > Asterales > Asteraceae > Tagetes > Tagetes erecta. The sequence continues at coordinate 41,833,988 of CM061487.1, read as the reverse complement.
TGAATTCGTCCGAGTCCTTTGAACATCGTACGACAACTTAGGACATCTTACGACTCTTTATACCACATTAGAAACTCGAAATGAACATTAGTATAATGTAGTATGCCTTACAGCTCCTAAGAACACCTTACACCACCGTACGAAACGTTAAAACTCCATAATAAACCTAATGAATTCGTCCTAGTCCTTTGAACATCGTACGACAACCTAGGACATCTTAAGACTCTTTATGCCACATTAACAAATCTAAAAGAACGTTAGTATGATGTAGGACGCCTTACAGCTCCTAAGAACACCTTACATCACCGTACGAAACATTAAAACTCCATAATAAACCTAATGAATTAGTCCGAGCCCTTTGAACATCGTACGGCAACTCAGGAGATGTTACAGCTAAGTATACAGCATTAGCAACATGAAATGCACGTTAGAATAATTTAGGACGCGTTACAACTCCTAAGAACACCTTACATCAACGTACACAACTTCAAAACTCCATAATAAACCTAATTAATTCGTACGAGTCCTCTGAACATCGTACGACAACTTAGGAAATCTTACGACTCTTTATGCCACATTAGCAACATGAAAAGTACATTAGAATAATGTAGGACGCGTTACAACTCCTAAGAACACCTTACATCACCGTACAAAACTTTAAAACTCCATAATAAACCAAATTAATTCGTACGAGTCCTTTGAACATCGTACGACAACTTAGGACATCTTACGACTCTTTATGCCACATTACCAACATGAAAAGCATGTTAGAATAATGTAGGACGCGTTACAGCTCCTAAGAACACCTAACACCACCGTACGAAACATTAAAACTCCATAATAAACCTAATGAATTCGTTCGAGTCCTTTGAACATCGTACGACAACTTAAGACATCTTAAGACTCTATATGCCACATTAGAACCTTGAAAAGAACGTTAGTATGATGTAGGACGCCTTACAGCACCTAAGAACACCTTACACCACCGTACGAAACATTAAAACTCCATAATAAACCTAATGAATTCGACCGAGTCCTTTGAACATCGTACGACAACTTAGGACATCTTACGACTCTTTATGCCACATTAGCAACTCGAAATGAACATTAGTATAATGTAGTACGCCTTACAGCTCCTAAGAACACCTTACACCACCGTACGAAACGTTAAAACTCAATAATAAACCTAACGAATTCGTCCGAGTCCTTTGAACATCGTACGACAACTCAGGAGATGTTACGGCTCAGTATACGGCACTAGCAACATGAAAAGCACGTTAGAATAATGTAGGACGCGTTACAACTCCTAAGAACACCTTACATCACCGTACAAAACTTTAAAACTCCATAATAAACCAAATTAATTCGTACGAGTCCTTTGAACATCGTACGACAACTTAGGACATCTTACGACTCTTTATGCCACATTACCAACATGAAAAGCATGTTAGAATAATGTAGGACGCGTTACAGCTCCTAAGAACACCTTACACCACCGTATGAAACATTAAAACTCCATAATAAACCTAATGAATTCGTTCGAGTCCTTTGAACATCGTACGACAACTTAAGACATCTTAAGAGTCTATATGCCACATTAGCAACTCGAAAAGAACGTTAGTAAGATGTAGGACGCCTTACAGCTCCTAAGAACACCTTACACCACCGTACGAAACATTAAAACTCCATAATAAACCTAATGAATTAGTCCGAGCCCTTTGAACATCGTACGGCAACTCAGGAGATGTTACAGCTAAGTATACAGCATTAGCAACATGAAATGCACGTTAGAATAATTTAGGACGCGTTACAACTCCTAAGAACACCTTACATCAACGTACACAACTTCAAAACTCCATAATAAACCTAATTAATTCGTACGAGTCCTCTGAACATCGTACGACAACTTAGGAAATCTTACGACTCTTTATGCCACATTAGCAACATGAAAAGTACATTAGAATAATGTAGGACGCGTTACAACTCCTAAGAACACCTTACATCACCGTACAAAACTTTAAAACTCCATAATAAACCAAATTAATTCGTACGAGTCCTTTGAACATCGTACGACAACTTAGGACATCTTACGACTCTTTATGCCACATTACCAACATGAAAAGCATGTTAGAATAATGTAGGACGCGTTACAGCTCCTAAGAACACCTAACACCACCGTACGAAACATTAAAACTCCATAATAAACCTAATGAATTCGTTCGAGTCCTTTGAACATCGTACGACAACTTAAGACATCTTAAGACTCTATATGCCACATTAGAACCTTGAAAAGAACGTTAGTATGATGTAGGACGCCTTACAGCACCTAAGAACACCTTACACCACCGTACGAAACATTAAAACTCCATAATAAACCTAATGAATTCGACCGAGTCCTTTGAACATCGTACGACAACTTAGGACATCTTACGACTCTTTATGCCACATTACCAACATGAAAAGCATGTTAGAATAATGTAGGACGCGTTACAGCTCCTAAGAACACCTTACACCACCGTATGAAACATTAAAACTCCATAATAAACCTAATGAATTCGTTCGAGTCCTTTGAACATCGTACGACAACTTAAGACATCTTAAGAGTCTATATGCCACATTAGCAACTCGAAAAGAACGTTAGTAAGATGTAGGACGCCTTACAGCTCCTAAGAACACCTTACACCACCGTACGAAACATTAAAATTCCATAATGAACCTAATGAATTTGTCCGAGTCCTTTGAACATCGTACGACAACTCAGGAGATGTTACAACTCAGTATACAGCATTAGCAACATGAAAAGCACGTTAGAATAATGTAGGACGCGTTACAACTCCTAAGAACACCTTACATCACCGTACAAAACTTTAAAACTCCATAATAAACCAAATTAATTCGTACGAGTCCTTTGAACATCGTACGACAACTTAGGACATCTTACGACTCTTTATGCCACATCAGCAACTCGAAAAGAACATTAGTATAATGTAGGACGCCTTACAGCTCCTAAGAACACCTTACACCACCGTACGAAACATTAAAACTCCATAATAAACCTAATGAATTCGTCCGAGTCCTTTGAACATCGTACGACAACTCAGGAGATGTTACAGCTCAGTATACAGCATTAGCAACATGAAAAGCACGTTAGAATAATGTAGGACGCGTTACAACTCCTAAGAACACCTTACATCACCGTACAAAACTTTAAAACTCCATAATAAACCAAATTAATTCGTACGAGTCCTTTGAACATCGTACGACAACTTAGGACATCTTACGACTCTTTATGCCACATTACCAACATGAAAAGCATGTTAGAATAATGTAGGACGCGTTACAGCTCCTAAGAACACCTTACCCCACCGTACGAAACATTAAAACTACATAATAAACCTAATGAATTCGTCCTAGTCCTTTGAACATCGTACGACAACCTAGGACATCTTAAGACTCTTTATGCCACATTAACAAATCTAAAAGAACGTTAGTATGATGTAGGACGCCTTACAGCTCCTAAGAACACCTTACACCACCGTACGAAACATTAAAACTCCATAATAAACCTAATGAATTAGTCCGAGCCCTTTGAACATCGTACGGCAACTCAGGAGATGTTACAGCTAAGTATACAGCATTAGCAACATGAAATGCACGTTAGAATAATTTAGGACGCGTTACAACTCCTAAGAACACCTTACATCAACGTACACAACTTCAAAACTCCATAATAAACCTAATTAATTCGTACGAGTCCTCTGAACATCGTACGACAACTTAGGAAATCTTACGACTCTTTATGCCACATTAGCAACATGAAAAGTACATTAGAATAATGTAGGACGCGTTACAACTCCTAAGAACACCTTACATCACCGTACAAAACTTTAAAACTCCATAATAAACCAAATTAATTCGTACGAGTCCTTTGAACATCGTACGACAACTTAGGACATCTTACGACTCTTTATGCCACATTACCAACATGAAAAGCATGTTAGAATAATGTAGGACGCGTTACAGCTCCTAAGAACACCTAACACCACCGTACGAAACATTAAAACTCCATAATAAACCTAATGAATTCGTTCGAGTCCTTTGAACATCGTACGACAACTTAAGACATCTTAAGACTCTATATGCCACATTAGAACCTTGAAAAGAACGTTAGTATGATGTAGGACGCCTTACAGCACCTAAGAACACCTTACACCACCGTACGAAACATTAAAACTCCATAATAAACCTAATGAATTCGACCGAGTCCTTTGAACATCGTACGACAACTTAGGACATCTTACGACTCTTTATGCCACATTAGCAACTCGAAATGAACATTAGTATAATGTAGTACGCCTTACAGCTCCTAAGAACACCTTACACCACCGTACGAAACGTTAAAACTCAATAATAAACCTAATGAATTCGTCCGAGTCCTTTGAACATCGTACGACAACTCAGGAGATGTTACGGCTCAGTATACGGCACTAGCAACATGAAAAGCACGTTAGAATAATGTAGGACGCGTTACAACTCCTAAGAACACCTTACATCACCGTACAAAACTTTAAAACTCCATAATAAACCAAATTAATTCGTACGAGTCCTTTGAACATCGTACGACAACTTAGGACATCTTACGACTCTTTATGCCACATTACCAACATGAAAAGCATGTTAGAATAATGTAGGACGCGTTACAGCTCCTAAGAACACCTTACACCACCGTATGAAACATTAAAACTCCATAATAAACCTAATGAATTCGTTCGAGTCCTTTGAACATCGTACGACAACTTAAGACATCTTAAGAGTCTATATGCCACATTAGCAACTCGAAAAGAACGTTAGTAAGATGTAGGACGCCTTACAGCTCCTAAGAACACTTTACACCACCGTACGAAACATTAAAATTCCATAATGAACCTAATGAATTTGTCCGAGTCCTTTGAACATCGTACGACAACTCAGGAGATGTTACAACTCAGTATACAGCATTAGCAACATGAAAAGCACGTTAGAATAATGTAGGACGCGTTACAACTCCTAAGAACACCTTACATCACCGTACAAAACTTTAAAACTCCATAATAAACCAAATTAATTCGTACGAGTCCTTTGAACATCGTACGACAACTTAGGACATCTTACGACTCTTTATGCCACATCAGCAACTCGAAAAGAACATTAGTATAATGTAGGACGCCTTACAGCTCCTAAGAACACCTTACACCACCGTACGAAACATTAAAACTCCATAATAAACCTAATGAATTCGTCCGAGTCCTTTGAACATCGTACGACAACTCAGGAGATGTTACAGCTCAGTATACAGCATTAGCAACATGAAAAGCACGTTAGAATAATGTAGGACGCGTTACAACTCCTAAGAACACCTTACATCACCGTACAAAACTTTAAAACTCCATAATAAACCAAATTAATTCGTATGAGTCCTTTGAACATCGTACGACAACTTAGGACATCTTACGACTCTTTATGCCACATTACCAACATGAAAAGCATGTTAGAATAATGTAGGACGCGTTACAGCTCCTAAGAACACCTTACCCCACCGTACGAAACATTAAAACTACATAATAAACCTAATGAATTCGTTCGAGTCCTTTGAACAACGTACGACAACTTAAGACATCTTAAGACTCTATATGCCACATTAGCACCTTGAAAAGAACGTTAGTATGATGTAGGACGCCTTACAGCACCTAAGAACACCTTACACCACCGTACGAAACATTAAAACTCCATAATAAACCTAATGAATTCGTCCGAGTCCTTTGAACATCGTACGACAACTTAGGACATCTTAAGACTCTTTATGCCACATTAGCAAATCGAAAAGAACGTTAGAATAACGTACGACGCGTTACAGCTCCTAAGAACACCTTACACCACCGTACGAAACATTAAAACTCCATAATAAACTTAATGAATTCGTCCGAGTCCTTTGAACATCGTACGACAACTTAGGACATCCTACGACTCTTTATGCCACATTAGCAACTCGAAATGAACATTAGTATAATGTAGTACGCCTTACAGCTGCTAAGAACACCTTACACCACCGTACGAAACGTTAAAACTCCATAATAAACCTAATGAATTCGTCCGAGTCCTTTGAACATCGTACGACAACTTAGGACATCTTAAAACTCTTTATGCCACATTAACAAATTGAAAAGAACGTTAGTATGATGTAGGACGCCTTACAGCTCCTAAGAACACCTTACACCACCGTACGAAACATTAAAACTCCATAATAAACCTAATGAATTCGTCCGAGTCCTTTGAACATCGTACGACAACTTAGGACATCTTACGACTCTTTATACCACATTAGAAACTCGAAATGAACATTAGTATAATGTAGTATGCCTTACAGCTCCTAAGAACACCTTACACCACCGTACGAAACGTTAAAACTCCATAATAAACCTAATGAATTCGTCCTAGTCCTTTGAACATCGTACGACAACCTAGGACATCTTAAGACTCTTTATGCCACATTAACAAATCTAAAAGAACGTTAGTATGATGTAGGACGCCTTACAGCTCCTAAGAACACCTTACACCACCGTACGAAACATTAAAACTCCATAATAAACCTAATGAATTAGTCCGAGCCCTTTGAACATCGTACGGCAACTCAGGAGATGTTACAGCTAAGTATACAGCATTAGCAACATGAAATGCACGTTAGAATAATTTAGGACGCGTTACAACTCCTAAGAACACCTTACATCAACGTACACAACTTCAAAACTCCATAATAAACCTAATTAATTCGTACGAGTCCTCTGAACATCGTACGACAACTTAGGAAATCTTACGACTCTTTATGCCATATTAGCAACATGAAAAGTACATTAGAATAATGTAGGACGCGTTACAACTCCTAAGAACACCTTACATCACCGTACAAAACTTTAAAACTCCATAATAAACCAAATTAATTCGTACGAGTCCTTTGAACATCGTACGACAACTTAGGACATCTTACGACTCTTTATGCCACATTACCAACATGAAAAGCATGTTAGAATAATGTAGGACGCGTTACAGCTCCTAAGAACACCTAACACCACCGTACGAAACATTAAAACTCCATAATAAACCTAATGAATTCGTTCGAGTCCTTTGAACATCGTACGACAACTTAAGACATCTTAAGACTCTATATGCCACATTAGAACCTTGAAAAGAACGTTAGTATGATGTAGGACGCCTTACAGCACCTAAGAACACCTTACACCACCGTACGAAACATTAAAACTCCATAATAAACCTAATGAATTCGACCGAGTCCTTTGAACATCGTACGACAACTTAGGACATCTTACGACTCTTTATGCCACATCAACAACTCGAAAAGAACATTATTATAATGTAGGACGCCTTACAGCTCCTAAGAACACCTTACACCACCGTACGAAACATTAAAACTCCATAATAAACCTAATGAATTCGTCCGAGTCCTTTGAACATCGTACGACAACTCAGGAGATGTTACAGCTCAGTATACAGCATTAGCAACATGAAAAGCACGTTAGAACGCGTTACAACTCCTAAGAACACCTTACATCACCGTACAAAACTTTAAAACTCCATAATAAACCAAATTAATTCGTACGAGTCCTTTGAACATCGTACGACAACTCAGGACATCTTACGACTCTTTATGCCACATTAGCAACATGAAAAGTACATTAGAATAATGTAGGACGCGTTACAACTCCTAAGAACACCTTACATCACCGTACAAAACTTTAAAACTCCATAATAAACCAAATTAATTCGTACGAGTCCTTTGAACATCGTACGACAACTTAGGACATCTTACGACTCTTTATGCCACATTACCAACATGAAAAGCATGTTAGAATAATGTAGGACGCGTTACAGCTCCTAAGAACACCTTACACCACCGTATGAAACATTAAAACTCCATAATAAACCTAATGAATTCGTTCGAGTCCTTTGAACATCGTACGACAACTTAAGACATCTTAAGAGTCTATATGCCACATTAGCAACTCGAAAAGAACGTTAGTAAGATGTAGGACGCCTTACAGCTCCTAAGAACACCTTACACCACCGTACGAAACATTAAAATTCCATAATGAACCTAATGAATTTGTCCGAGTCCTTTGAACATCGTACGACAACTCAGGAGATGTTACAACTCAGTATACAGCATTAGCAACATGAAAAGCACGTTAGAATAATGTAGGACGCGTTACAACTCCTAAGAACACCTTACATCACCGTACAAAACTTTAAAACTCCATAATAAACCAAATTAATTCGTACGAGTCCTTTGAACATCGTACGACAACTTAGGACATCTTACGACTCTTTATGCCACATCAGCAACTCGAAAAGAACATTAGTATAATGTAGGACGCCTTACAGCTCCTAAGAACACCTTACACCACCGTACGAAACATTAAAACTCCATAATAAACCTAATGAATTCGTCCGAGTCCTTTGAACATCGTACGACAACTCAGGAGATGTTACAGCTCAGTATACAACATTAGCAACATGAAAAGCACGTTAGAATAATGTAGGACGCGTTACAACTCCTAAGAACACCTTACATCACCGTACAAAACTTTAAAACTCCATAATAAACCAAATTAATTCGTACGAGTCCTTTGAACATCGTACGACAACTTAGGACATCTTACGACTCTTTATGCCACATTACCAACATGAAAAGCATGTTAGAATAATGTAGGACGCGTTACAGCTCCTAAGAACACCTTACACCACCGTACGAAACATTAAAAATCCATAATAAACCTAATGAATTCGTTCGAGTCCTTTGAACATCGTACGACAACTTAAGACATCTTAAGACTCTATATGCCACATTAGCACCTTGAAAAGAACGTTAGTATGATGTAGGACGCCTTACAGCACCTAAGAACACCTTACACCACCGTACGAAACATTAAAACTCCATAATAAACCTAATGAATTCGTCCGAGTCCTTTGAACATCGTACGACAACTTAGGACATCTTATGACTCTTTATGCCACATCAGCAACTCGAAAAGAACATTAGTATAATGTAGGACGCCTTACAGCTCCTAAGAACACCTTACACCACCGTACGAAACATTAAAACTCCATAATAAACCTAATGAATTCGTCCGAGTCCTTTGAACATCGTACGACAACTCAGGAGATGTTACAGCTCAGTATACAGCATTAGCAACATGAAAAGCACGTTAGAATAATGTAGGACGCGTTACAACTCCTAAGAACACCTTACATCACCGTACAAAACTTTAAAACTCCATAATAAACCAAATTAATTCGTACGAGTCCTTTGAACATCGTAAGACAACTTAGGATATCTTACGACTCTTTATGCCACATTAGCAACATGAAAAGTACATTAGAATAATGTAGGACGCGTTACAACTCCTAAGAACACCTTACATCACCGTACAAAACTTTAAAACTCCATAATAAACGTAATTAATTCGTACGAGTCCTTTGAACATCGTACGACAACTTAGGACATCTTACGACTCTTTATGCCACATTAGCAACTCGAAAAGAACGTTAGTATAATGTAGGACGCCTTACAGCTCCTAAGAACACCTTACACCACCGTACGAAACATTAAAACTCCATAATAAACCTAATGAATTAGTCCGAGTCCTTTGAACATCGTACGACAACTCAGGAGATGTTACAGCTCATTATACAGCATTAGCAACATGAAAAGCACGTTAGAATAATTTAGGACGCGTTACAACTCCTAAGAACACCTTACATCACCGTACACAACTTCAAAACTCCATAGTAAACCTAATTAATTCGTACGAGTCCTCTGAACATCGTACGACAACTTAGGAAATCTTACGACTCTTTATGCCACATTAACAACATGAAAAGCACATTAGAATAATGTAGGACGCGTTACAACTCCTAAGAACACCTTACATCACCGTACAAAACTTTAAAACTCCATAATAAACGTAATTAATTCGTACGAGTCCTTTGAACATCGTACGACAATTTAGGACATCTTACGACTCTTTATGCCACATTAGCAACTCGAAAAGAACGTTAGTATAATGTAGGACGCCTTACAGCTCCTAAGAACAGCTTACACCACCGTACGAAACATTAAAACTCCATAATAAACCTAATGAATTCGTCCGAGTCCTTTGAACATCGTACGACAACTTAGGACATCTTACCTCTTTATGCCACATTAGAAACTCGAAATGAACATTAGTATAATGTAGTACACCTTACAGCTCCTAAGAACACCTTACACCACCGTACGAAACGTTAAAACTCCATAATAAACCTAATGAATTCGTCCGAGTCCTTTGAACATCGTACGACAACTTAGGACATCTTAAGACTCTTTATGCCACATTAACAAATCTAAAAGAACGTTAGTATGATGTAGGACGCCTTACAGCTCCTAAGAACACCTTACACCACCGTACGAAGCATTAAAACTCCATAATAAACCTAATGAATTCGTCCGAGTCCTTTGAACATCGTACGACAACTCAGGAGATGTTACAGCTCAGTATACAGCATTAGCAACATGAAAAGCACGTTAGAATAATTTAGGACGCGTTACAACTCCTAAGAACACCTTACATCACCGTACACAACTTCAAAACTCCATAATAAACTTAATGAATTCGTCCGAGTCCTTTGAACATCGTACGACAACTTAGGACATCTTACGACTCTTTATGCCACATTAGCAACTCGAAATGAACATTAGTATAATGTAGTACGCCTTACAGCTCCTAAGAACACCTTACACCACCGTACGAAACGTTAAAACTCAATAATAAACCTAATGAATTCGTCCGAGTCCTTTGAACATCGTACGACAACTCAGGAGATGTTACGGCTCAGTATACGGAACTAGCAACATGAAAAGCATGTTAGAATAATGTAGGACGCGTTACAACTCCTAAGAACACCTTACATCACCGTACAAAACTTTAAAACTCCAAAATAAACCAAATTAATTCGTACGAGTCCTTTGAACATCGTACGACAACTTAGGACATCTTACGACTCTTTATGCCACATTACCAACATGAAAAGCATGTTAGAATAATGTAGGACGCGTTACAGCTCCTAAGAACACCTTACACCACCGTATGAAACATTAAAACTCCATAATAAACCTAATGAATTCGTTCGAGTCCTTTGAACATCGTACGACAACTTAAGACATCTTAAGAGTCTATATGCCACATTAGCAACTCGAAAAGAACGTTAGTAAGATGTAGGACGCCTTACAGCTCCTAAGAACACCTTACACCACCGTACGAAACATTAAAATTCCATAATGAACCTAATGAATTTGTCCGAGTCCTTTGAACATCGTACGACAACTCAGGAGATGTTACAACTCAGTATACAGCATTAGCAACATGAAAAGCACGTTAGAATAATGTAGGACGCGTTACAACTCCTAAGAACACCTTACATCACCGTACAAAACTTTAAAACTCCATAATAAACCAAATTAATTCGTACGAGTCCTTTGAACATCGTACGACAACTTAGGACATCTTACGACTCTTTATGCCACATCAGCAACTCGAAAAGAACATTAGTATAATGTAGGACGCCTTACAGCTCCTAAGAACACCTTACACCACCGTACGAAACATTAAAACTCCATAATAAACCTAATGAATTCGTCCGAGTCCTTTGAACATCGTACGACAACTCAGGAGATGTTACAGCTCAGTATACAGCATTAGCAACATGAAAAGCACGTTAGAATAATGTAGGACGCGTTACAACTCCTAAGAACACCTTACATCACCGTACACAACTTCAAAACTCCATAATAAACTTAATGAATTCGTCCGAGTCCTTTGAACATCGTACGACAACTTAGGACATCTTACGACTCTTTATGCCACATTAGCAACTCGAAATGAACATTAGTATAATGTAGTACGCCTTACAGCTCCTAAGAACACCTTACACCACCGTACGAAACGTTAAAACTCAATAATAAACCTAATGAATTCGTCCGAGTCCTTTGAACATCGTACGACAACTCAGGAGATGTTACGGCTCAGTATACGGCACTAGCAACATGAAAAGCACGTTAGAATAATGTAGGACGCGTTACAACTCCTAAGAACACCTTACATCACCGTACAAAACTTTAAAACTCCATAATAAACCAAATTAATTCGTACGAGTCCTTTGAACATCGTACGACAACTTAGGACATCTTACGACTCTTTATGCCACATTACCAACATGAAAAGCATGTTAGAATAATGTAGGACGCGTTACAGCTCCTAAGAACACCTTACACCACCGTATGAAACATTAAAACTCCATAATAAACCTAATGAATTCGTTCGAGTCCTTTGAACATCGTACGACAACTTAAGACATCTTAAGAGTCTATATGCCACATTAGCAACTCGAAAAGAACGTTAGTAAGATGTAGGACGCCTTACAGCTCCTAAGAACACCTTACACCACCGTACGAAACATTAAAATTCCATAATGAACCTAATGAATTTGTCCGAGTCCTTTGAACATCGTACGACAACTCAGGAGATGTTACAACTCAGTATACAGCATTAGCAACATGAAAAGCACGTTAGAATAATGTAGGACGCGTTACAACTCCTAAGAACACCTTACATCACCGTACAAAACTTTAAAACTCCATAATAAACCAAATTAATTCGTACGAGTCCTTTGAACATCGTACGACAACTTAGGACATCTTACGACTCTTTATGCCACATCAGCAACTCGAAAAGAACATTAGTATAATGTAGGACGCCTTACAGCTCCTAAGAACACCTTACACCACCGTACGAAACATTAAAACTCCATAATAAACCTAATGAATTCGTCCGAGTCCTTTGAACATCGTACGACAACTCAGGAGATGTTACAGCTCAGTATACAGCATTAGCAACATGAAAAGCACGTTAGAATAATGTAGGACGCGTTACAACTCCTAAGAACACCTTACATCACCGTACAAAACTTTAAAACTCCATAATAAACCAAATTAATTCGTACGAGTCCTTTGAACATCGTACGACAACTTAGGACATCTTACGACTCTTTATGCCACATTACCAACATGAAAAGCATGTTAGAATAATGTAGGACGCGTTACAGCTCCTAAGAACACCTTACCCCACCGTACGAAACATTAAAACTACATAATAAACCTAATGAATTCGTTCGAGTCCTTTGAACAACGTACGACAACTTAAGACATCTTAAGACTCTATATGCCACATTAGCACCTTGAAAAGAACGTTAGTATGATGTAGGACGCCTTACAGCACCTAAGAACACCTTACACCACCGTACGAAACATTAAAACTCCATAATAAACCTAATGAATTCGTCCGAGTCCTTTGAACATCGTACGACAACTTAGGACATCTTAAGACTCTTTATGCCACATTAGCAAATCGAAAAGAACGTTAGAATAACGTACGACGCGTTACAGCTCCTAAGAACACCTTACACCACCGTACGAAACATTAAAACTCCATAATAAACTTAATGAATTCGTCCGAGTCCTTTGAACATCGTACGACAACTCAGGAGATGTTACGGCTCAGTATACGGCACTAGCAACATGAAAAGCACGTTAGAATAATGTAGGACGCGTTACAACTCCTAAGAACACCTTACATCACCGTACAAAACTTTAAAACTCCATAATAAACCAAATTAATTCGTACGAGTCCTTTGAACATCGTACGACAACTTAGGACATCTTACGACTCTTTATGCCACATTACCAACATGAAAAGCATGTTAGAATAATGTAGGACGCGTTACAGCTCCTAAGAACACCTTACACCACCGTATGAAACATTAAAACTCCATAATAAACCTAATGAATTCGTTCGAGTCCTTTGAACATCGTACGACAACTTAAGACATCTTAAGAGTCTATATGCCACATTAGCAACTCGAAAAGAACGTTAGTAAGATGTAGGACGCCTTACAGCTCCTAAGAACACCTTACACCACCGTACGAAACATTAAAATTCCATAATGAACCTAATGAATTTGTCCGAGTCCTTTGAACATCGTACGACAACTCAGGAGATGTTACAACTCAGAATACAGCATTAGCAACATGAAAAGCACGTTAGAATAATGTAGGACGCGTTACAACTCCTAAGAACACCTTACATCACCGTACAAAACTTTAAAACTCCATAATAAACCAAATTAATTCGTACGAGTCCTTTGAACATCGTACGACAACTTAGGACATCTTACGACTCTTTATGCCACATCAGCAACTCGAAAAGAACATTAGTATAATGTAGGACGCCTTACAGCTCCTAAGAACACCTTACACCACCGTACGAAACATTAAAACTCCATAATAAACCTAATGAATTCGTCCGAGTCCTTTGAACATCGTACGACAACTCAGGAGATGTTACAGCTCAGTATACAGCATTAGCAACATGAAAAGCACGTTAGAATAATGTAGGACGCGTTACAACTCCTAAGAACACCTTACATCACCGTACAAAACTTTAAAACTCCATAATAAACCAAATTAATTCGTACGAGTCCTTTGAACATCGTACGACAACTTAGGACATCTTACGACTCTTTATGCCACATTACCAACATGAAAAGCATGTTAGAATAATGTAGGACGCGTTACAGCTCCTAAGAACACCTTACCCCACCGTACGAAACATTAAAACTACATAATAAACCTAATGAATTCGTTCGAGTCCTTTGAACAACGTACGACAACTTAAGACATCTTAAGACTCTATATGCCACATTAGCACCTTGAAAAGAACGTTAGTATGATGTAGGACGCCTTACAGCACCTAAGAACACCTTACACCACCGTACGAAACATTAAAACTCCATAATAAACCTAATGAATTCGTCCGAGTCCTTTGAACATCGTACGACAACTTAGGACATCTTAAGACTCTTTATGCCACATTAGCAAATCGAAAAGAACGTTAGAATAACGTACGACGCGTTACAGCTCCTAAGAACACCTTACACCACCGTACGAAACATTAAAACTCCATAATAAACTTAATGAATTCGTCCGAGTCCTTTGAACATCGTACGACAACTTAGGACATCCTACGACTCTTTATGCCACATTAGCAACTCGAAATGAACATTAGTATAATGTAGTACGCCTTACAGCTGCTAAGAACACCTTACACCACCGTACGAAACGTTAAAACTCCATAATAAACCTAATGAATTCGTCCGAGTCCTTTGAACATCGTACGACAACTTAGGACATCTTAAAACTCTTTATGCCACATTAACAAATTGAAAAGAACGTTAGTATGATGTAGGACGCCTTACAGCTCCTAAGAACACCTTACACCACCGTACGAAACATTAAAACTCCATAATAAACCTAATGAATTCGTCCGAGTCCTTTGAACATCGTACGACAACTTAGGACATCTTACGACTCTTTATACCACATTAGAAACTCGAAATGAACATTAGTATAATGTAGTATGCCTTACAGCTCCTAAGAACACCTTACACCACCGTACGAAACGTTAAAACTCCATAATAAACCTAATGAATTCGTCCTAGTCCTTTGAACATCGTACGACAACCTAGGACATCTTAAGACTCTTTATGCCACATTAACAAATCTAAAAGAACGTTAGTATGATGTAGGACGCCTTACAGCTCCTAAGAACACCTTACATCACCGTACGAAACATTAAAACTCCATAATAAACCTAATGAATTAGTCCGAGCCCTTTGAACATCGTACGGCAACTCAGGAGATGTTACAGCTAAGTATACAGCATTAGCAACATGAAATGCACGTTAGAATAATTTAGGACGCGTTACAACTCCTAAGAACACCTTACATCAACGTACACAACTTCAAAACTCCATAATAAACCTAATTAATTCGTACGAGTCCTCTGAACATCGTACGACAACTTAGGAAATCTTACGACTCTTTATGCCACATTAGCAACATGAAAAGTACATTAGAATAATGTAGGACGCGTTACAACTCCTAAGAACACCTTACATCACCGTACAAAACTTTAAAACTCCATAATAAACCAAATTAATTCGTACGAGTCCTTTGAACATCGTACGACAACTTAGGACATCTTACGACTCTTTATGCCACATTACCAACATGAAAAGCATGTTAGAATAATGTAGGACGCGTTACAGCTCCTAAGAACACCTAACACCACCGTACGAAACATTAAAACTCCATAATAAACCTAATGAATTCGTTCGAGTCCTTTGAACATCGTACGACAACTTAAGACATCTTAAGACTCTATATGCCACATTAGAACCTTGAAAAGAACGTTAGTATGATGTAGGACGCCTTACAGCACCTAAGAACACCTTACACCACCGTACGAAACATTAAAACTCCATAATAAACCTAATGAATTCGACCGAGTCCTTTGAACATCGTACGACAACTTAGGACATCTTACGACTCTTTATGCCACATTAGCAACTCGAAATGAACATTAGTATAATGTAGTACGCCTTACAGCTCCTAAGAACACCTTACACCACCGTACGAAACGTTAAAACTCAATAATAAACCTAATGAATTCGTCCGAGTCCTTTGAACATCGTACGACAACTCAGGAGATGTTACGGCTCAGTATACGGCACTAGCAATATGAAAAGCACGTTAGAATAATGTAGGACGCGTTACAACTCCTAAGAACACCTTACATCACCGTACAAAACTTTAAAACTCCATAATAAACCAAATTAATTCGTACGAGTCCTTTGAACATCGTACGACAACTTAGGACATCTTACGACTCTTTATGCCACATTACCAACATGAAAAGCATGTTAGAATAATGTAGGACGCGTTACAGCTCCTAAGAACACCTTACACCACCGTATGAAACATTAAAACTCCATAATAAACCTAATGAATTCGTTCGAGTCCTTTGAACATCGTACGACAACTTAAGACATCTTAAGAGTCTATATGCCACATTAGCAACTCGAAAAGAACGTTAGTAAGATGTAGGACGCCTTACAGCTCCTAAGAACACCTTACACCACCGTACGAAACATTAAAATTCCATAATGAACCTAATGAATTTGTCCGAGTCCTTTGAACATCGTACGACAACTCAGGAGATGTTACAACTCAGTATACAGCATTAGCAACATGAAAAGCACGTTAGAATAATGTAGGACGCGTTACAACTCCTAAGAACACCTTACATCACCGTACAAAACTTTAAAACTCCATAATAAACCAAATTAATTCGTACGAGTCCTTTGAACATCGTACGACAACTTAGGACATCTTACGACTCTTTATGCCACATCAGCAACTCGAAAAGAACATTAGTATAATGTAGGACGCCTTACAGCTCCTAAGAACACCTTACACCACCGTACGAAACATTAAAACTCCATAATAAACCTAATGAATTCGTCCGAGTCCTTTGAACATCGTACGACAACTCAGGAGATGTTACAGCTCAGTATACAGCATTAGCAACATGAAAAGCACGTTAGAATAATGTAGGACGCGTTACAACTCCTAAGAACACCTTACATCACCGTACAAAACTTTAAAACTCCATAATAAACCAAATTAATTCGTACGAGTCCTTTGAACATCGTACGACAACTTAGGACATCTTACGACTCTTTATGCCACATTACCAACATGAAAAGCATGTTAGAATAATGTAGGACGCGTTACAGCTCCTAAGAACACCTTACCCCACCGTACGAAACATTAAAACTACATAATAAACCTAATGAATTCGTCCTAGTCCTTTGAACATCGTACGACAACCTAGGACATCTTAAGACTCTTTATGCCACATTAACAAATCTAAAAGAACGTTAGTATGATGTAGGACGCCTTACAGCTCCTAAGAACACCTTACACCACCGTACGAAACATTAAAACTCCATAATAAACCTAATGAATTAGTCCGAGCCCTTTGAACATCGTACGGCAACTCAGGAGATGTTACAGCTAAGTATACAGCATTAGCAACATGAAATGCACGTTAGAATAATTTAGGACGCGTTACAACTCCTAAGAACACCTTACATCAACGTACACAACTTCAAAACTCCATAATAAACCTAATTAATTCGTACGAGTCCTCTGAACATCGTACGACAACTTAGGAAATCTTACGACTCTTTATGCCACATTAGCAACATGAAAAGTACATTAGAATAATGTAGGACGCGTTACAACTCCTAAGAACACCTTACATCACCGTACAAAACTTTAAAACTCCATAATAAACCAAATTAATTCGTACGAGTCCTTTGAACATCGTACGACAACTTAGGACATCTTACGACTCTTTATGCCACATTACCAACATGAAAAGCATGTTAGAATAATGTAGGACGCGTTACAGCTCCTAAGAACACCTAACACCACCGTACGAAACATTAAAACTCCATAATAAACCTAATGAATTCGTTCGAGTCCTTTGAACATCGTACGACAACTTAAGACATCTTAAGACTCTATATGCCACATTAGAACCTTGAAAAGAACGTTAGTATGATGTAGGACGCCTTACAGCACCTAAGAACACCTTACACCACCGTACGAAACATTAAAACTCCATAATAAACCTAATGAATTCGACCGAGTCCTTTGAACATCGTACGACAACTTAGGACATCTTACGACTCTTTATGCCACATTACCAACATGAAAAGCATGTTAGAATAATGTAGGACGCGTTACAGCTCCTAAGAACACCTTACACCACCGTATGAAACATTAAAACTCCATAATAAACCTAATGAATTCGTTCGAGTCCTTTGAACATCGTACGACAACTTAAGACATCTTAAGAGTCTATATGCCACATTAGCAACTCGAAAAGAACGTTAGTAAGATGTAGGACGCCTTACAGCTCCTAAGAACACCTTACACCACCGTACGAAACATTAAAATTCCATAATGAACCTAATGAATTTGTCCGAGTCCTTTGAACATCGTACGACAACTCAGGAGATGTTACAACTCAGTATACAGCATTAGCAACATGAAAAGCACGTTAGAATAATGTAGGACGCGTTACAACTCCTAAGAACACCTTACATCACCGTACAAAACTTTAAAACTCCATAATAAACCAAATTAATTCGTACGAGTCCTTTGAACATCGTACGACAACTTAGGACATCTTACGACTCTTTATGCCACATCAGCAACTCGAAAAGAACATTAGTATAATGTAGGACGCCTTACAGCTCCTAAGAACACCTTACACCACCGTACGAAACATTAAAACTCCATAATAAACCTAATGAATTCGTCCGAGTCCTTTGAACATCGTACGACAACTCAGGAGATGTTACAGCTCAGTATACAGCATTAGCAACATGAAAAGCACGTTAGAATAATGTAGGACGCGTTACAACTCCTAAGAACACCTTACATCACCGTACAAAACTTTAAAACTCCATAATAAACCAAATTAATTCGTACGAGTCCTTTGAACATCGTACGACAACTTAGGACATCTTACGACTCTTTATGCCACATTACCAACATGAAAAGCATGTTAGAATAATGTAGGACGCGTTACAGCTCCTAAGAACACCTTACCCCACCGTACGAAACATTAAAACTACATAATAAACCTAATGAATTCGTCCTAGTCCTTTGAACATCGTACGACAACCTAGGACATCTTAAGACTCTTTATGCCACATTAACAAATCTAAAAGAACGTTAGTATGATGTAGGACGCCTTACAGCTCCTAAGAACACCTTACACCACCGTACGAAACATTAAAACTCCATAATAAACCTAATGAATTAGTCCGAGCCCTTTGAACATCGTACGGCAACTCAGGAGATGTTACAGCTAAGTATACAGCATTAGCAACATGAAATGCACGTTAGAATAATTTAGGACGCGTTACAACTCCTAAGAACACCTTACATCAACGTACACAACTTCAAAACTCCATAATAAACCTAATTAATTCGTACGAGTCCTCTGAACATCGTACGACAACTTAGGAAATCTTACGACTCTTTATGCCACATTAGCAACATGAAAAGTACATTAGAATAATGTAGGACGCGTTACAACTCCTAAGAACACCTTACATCACCGTACAAAACTTTAAAACTCCATAATAAACCAAATTAATTCGTACGAGTCCTTTGAACATCGTACGACAACTTAGGACATCTTACGACTCTTTATGCCACATTACCAACATGAAAAGCATGTTAGAATAATGTAGGACGCGTTACAGCTCCTAAGAACACCTAACACCACCGTACGAAACATTAAAACTCCATAATAAACCTAATGAATTCGTTCGAGTCCTTTGAACATCGTACGACAACTTAAGACATCTTAAGACTCTATATGCCACATTAGAACCTTGAAAAGAACGTTAGTATGATGTAGGACGCCTTACAGCACCTAAGAACACCTTACACCACCGTACGAAACATTAAAACTCCATAATAAACCTAATGAATTCGACCGAGTCCTTT
The DNA here is from genome assembly GCA_030867185.1 of Tagetes erecta. Taxonomy (NCBI): domain Eukaryota; kingdom Viridiplantae; phylum Streptophyta; class Magnoliopsida; order Asterales; family Asteraceae; genus Tagetes; species Tagetes erecta. Next base: position 41,813,410 of record CM061487.1, on the reverse strand, counting down.
GAACATCGTACGACAACTTAGGACATCTTACGACTCTTTATGCCACATTAGCAACTCGAAATGAACATTAGTATAATGTAGTACGCCTTACAGCTCCTAAGAACACCTTACACCACCGTACGAAACGTTAAAACTCAATAATAAACCTAATGAATTCGTCCGAGTCCTTTGAACATCGTACGACAACTCAGGAGATGTTACGGCTCAGTATACGGCACTAGCAACATGAAAAGCACGTTAGAATAATGTAGGACGCGTTACAACTCCTAAGAACACCTTACATCACCGTACAAAACTTTAAAACTCCATAATAAACCAAATTAATTCGTACGAGTCCTTTGAACATCGTACGACAACTTAGGACATCTTACGACTCTTTATGCCACATTACCAACATGAAAAGCATGTTAGAATAATGTAGGACGCGTTACAGCTCCTAAGAACACCTTACACCACCGTATGAAACATTAAAACTCCATAATAAACCTAATGAATTCGTTCGAGTCCTTTGAACATCGTACGACAACTTAAGACATCTTAAGAGTCTATATGCCACATTAGCAACTCGAAAAGAACGTTAGTAAGATGTAGGACGCCTTACAGCTCCTAAGAACACTTTACACCACCGTACGAAACATTAAAATTCCATAATGAACCTAATGAATTTGTCCGAGTCCTTTGAACATCGTACGACAACTCAGGAGATGTTACAACTCAGTATACAGCATTAGCAACATGAAAAGCACGTTAGAATAATGTAGGACGCGTTACAACTCCTAAGAACACCTTACATCACCGTACAAAACTTTAAAACTCCATAATAAACCAAATTAATTCGTACGAGTCCTTTGAACATCGTACGACAACTTAGGACATCTTACGACTCTTTATGCCACATCAGCAACTCGAAAAGAACATTAGTATAATGTAGGACGCCTTACAGCTCCTAAGAACACCTTACACCACCGTACGAAACATTAAAACTCCATAATAAACCTAATGAATTCGTCCGAGTCCTTTGAACATCGTACGACAACTCAGGAGATGTTACAGCTCAGTATACAGCATTAGCAACATGAAAAGCACGTTAGAATAATGTAGGACGCGTTACAACTCCTAAGAACACCTTACATCACCGTACAAAACTTTAAAACTCCATAATAAACCAAATTAATTCGTATGAGTCCTTTGAACATCGTACGACAACTTAGGACATCTTACGACTCTTTATGCCACATTACCAACATGAAAAGCATGTTAGAATAATGTAGGACGCGTTACAGCTCCTAAGAACACCTTACCCCACCGTACGAAACATTAAAACTACATAATAAACCTAATGAATTCGTTCGAGTCCTTTGAACAACGTACGACAACTTAAGACATCTTAAGACTCTATATGCCACATTAGCACCTTGAAAAGAACGTTAGTATGATGTAGGACGCCTTACAGCACCTAAGAACACCTTACACCACCGTACGAAACATTAAAACTCCATAATAAACCTAATGAATTCGTCCGAGTCCTTTGAACATCGTACGACAACTTAGGACATCTTAAGACTCTTTATGCCACATTAGCAAATCGAAAAGAACGTTAGAATAACGTACGACGCGTTACAGCTCCTAAGAACACCTTACACCACCGTACGAAACATTAAAACTCCATAATAAACTTAATGAATTCGTCCGAGTCCTTTGAACATCGTACGACAACTTAGGACATCCTACGACTCTTTATGCCACATTAGCAACTCGAAATGAACATTAGTATAATGTAGTACGCCTTACAGCTGCTAAGAACACCTTACACCACCGTACGAAACGTTAAAACTCCATAATAAACCTAATGAATTCGTCCGAGTCCTTTGAACATCGTACGACAACTTAGGACATCTTAAAACTCTTTATGCCACATTAACAAATTGAAAAGAACGTTAGTATGATGTAGGACGCCTTACAGCTCCTAAGAACACCTTACACCACCGTACGAAACATTAAAACTCCATAATAAACCTAATGAATTCGTCCGAGTCCTTTGAACATCGTACGACAACTTAGGACATCTTACGACTCTTTATACCACATTAGAAACTCGAAATGAACATTAGTATAATGTAGTATGCCTTACAGCTCCTAAGAACACCTTACACCACCGTACGAAACGTTAAAACTCCATAATAAACCTAATGAATTCGTCCTAGTCCTTTGAACATCGTACGACAACCTAGGACATCTTAAGACTCTTTATGCCACATTAACAAATCTAAAAGAACGTTAGTATGATGTAGGACGCCTTACAGCTCCTAAGAACACCTTACACCACCGTACGAAACATTAAAACTCCATAATAAACCTAATGAATTAGTCCGAGCCCTTTGAACATCGTACGGCAACTCAGGAGATGTTACAGCTAAGTATACAGCATTAGCAACATGAAATGCACGTTAGAATAATTTAGGACGCGTTACAACTCCTAAGAACACCTTACATCAACGTACACAACTTCAAAACTCCATAATAAACCTAATTAATTCGTACGAGTCCTCTGAACATCGTACGACAACTTAGGAAATCTTACGACTCTTTATGCCATATTAGCAACATGAAAAGTACATTAGAATAATGTAGGACGCGTTACAACTCCTAAGAACACCTTACATCACCGTACAAAACTTTAAAACTCCATAATAAACCAAATTAATTCGTACGAGTCCTTTGAACATCGTACGACAACTTAGGACATCTTACGACTCTTTATGCCACATTACCAACATGAAAAGCATGTTAGAATAATGTAGGACGCGTTACAGCTCCTAAGAACACCTAACACCACCGTACGAAACATTAAAACTCCATAATAAACCTAATGAATTCGTTCGAGTCCTTTGAACATCGTACGACAACTTAAGACATCTTAAGACTCTATATGCCACATTAGAACCTTGAAAAGAACGTTAGTATGATGTAGGACGCCTTACAGCACCTAAGAACACCTTACACCACCGTACGAAACATTAAAACTCCATAATAAACCTAATGAATTCGACCGAGTCCTTTGAACATCGTACGACAACTTAGGACATCTTACGACTCTTTATGCCACATCAACAACTCGAAAAGAACATTATTATAATGTAGGACGCCTTACAGCTCCTAAGAACACCTTACACCACCGTACGAAACATTAAAACTCCATAATAAACCTAATGAATTCGTCCGAGTCCTTTGAACATCGTACGACAACTCAGGAGATGTTACAGCTCAGTATACAACATTAGCAACATGAAAAGCACGTTAGAATAATGTAGGACGCGTTACAACTCCTAAGAACACCTTACATCACCGTAAAAACTTTAAAACTCCATAATAAACCAAATTAATTCGTACGAGTCCTTTGAACATCGTACGACAACTTAGGACATCTTACGACTCTTTATGCCACATTACCAACATGAAAAGCATGTTAGAATAATGTAGGACGCGTTACAGCTCCTAAGAACACCTTACACCACTGTACGAAACATTAAAACTCCATAATAAACCTAATGAATTCGTTCGAGTCCTTTGAACATCGTACGACAACTTAAGACATCTTAAGACTCTATATGCCACATTAGCACCTTGAAAAGAACGTTAGTATGATGTAGGACGGCTTACAGCACCTAAGAACACCTTACACCACCGTACGAAACATTAAAACTCCATAATAAACCTAATGAATTCGACCGAGTCCTTTGAACATCGTACGACAACTTAGGACATCTTACGACTCTTTATGCCACATCAGCAACTCGAAAAGAACATTAGTATAATGTAGGACGCCTTACAGCTCCTAAGAACACCTTACACCACCGTACGAAACATTAAAACTCCATAATAAACCTAATGAATTCGTCCGAGTCCTTTGAACATCGTACGACAACTCAGGAGATGTTACAGCTCAGTATACAGCATTAGCAACATGAAAAGCACGTTAGAATAATGTAGGACGCGTTACAACTCCTAAGAACACCTTACATCACCGTACAAAACTTTAAAACTCCATAATAAACCAAATTAATTCGTACGAGTCCTTTGAACATCGTACGACAACTTAGGACATCTTACGACTCTTTATGCCACATTACCAACATGAAAAGCATGTTAGAATAATGTAGGACGCGTTACAGCTCCTAAGAACACCTTACACCACCGTACGAAACATTAAAACTCCATAATAAACCTAATGAATTCGTTCGAGTCCTTTGAACATCTTAAGACTCTATATGCCACATTAGCACCTTGAAAAGAACGTTAGTATGATGTAGGACGCCTTACAGCACCTAAGAACACCTTACACCACCGTACGAAACATTAAAACTCCATAATAAACCTAATGAATTCGACCGAGTCCTTTGAACATCGTACGACAACTTAGGACATCTTACGACTCTTTATGCCACATCAGCAACTCGAAAAGAAAATTAGTATAATGTAGGACGCCTTACAGCTCCTAAGAACACCTTACACCACCGTACGAAACATTAAAACTCCATAATTAACCTAATGAATTCATCCGAGTCCTTTGAACATCGTACGACAACTCAGGAGATGTTACAGCTCAGTATACAGCATTAGCAACATGAAAAGCACGTTAGAATAATGTAGGACGCGTTACAACTCCTAAGAACACCTTACATCACCGTACAAAACTTTAAAACTCCATAATAAACCAAATTAATTCGTACGAGTCCTTTGAACATCGTACGACAACTTAGGACATCTTACGACTCTTTATGCCACATTACCAACATGAAAAGCATGTTAGAATAATGTAGGACGCGTTACAGCTCCTAAGAACACCTTACACCACCGTATGAAACATTAAAACTCCATAATAAACCTAATGAATTCGTTCGAGTCCCTTGAACATCGTACGACAACTTAAGACATCTTAAGAGTCTATATGCCACATTAGCAACTCGAAAAGAACGTTAGTAAGATGTAGGACGCCTTACAGCTCCTAAGAACACCTTACACCATCGTACGAAACATTAAAATTCCATAATGAACCTAATGAATTTGTCCGAGTCCTTTGAACATCGTACGACAACTCATGAGATGTTACAACTCAGTATACATCATTAGCAACATGAAAAGCACGTTAGAATAATGTAGGACGCGTTACAACTCCTAAGAACACCTTACATCACCGTACAAAACTTTAAAACTCCATAATAAACCAAATTAATTCGTACGAGTCCTTTGAACATCGTACGACAACTTAGGACATCTTACGACTCTTTATGCCACATCAGCAACTCGAAAAGAACATTAGTATAATGTAGGACGCCTTACAGCTCCTAAGAACACCTTACACCACCGTACGAAACATTAAAACTCCATAATAAACCTAATGAATTCGTCCGAGTCCTTTGAACATCGTACGACAACTCAGGAGATGTTACAGCTCAGTATACAGCATTAGCAACATGAAAAGCACGTTAGAATAATGTAGGACGCGTTACAACTCCTAAGAACACCTTACATCACCGTACAAAACTTTAAAACTCCATAATAAACCAAATTAATTCGTACGAGTCCTTTGAACATCGTACGACAACTTAGGACATCTTACGACTCTTTATGCCACATTACCAACATGAAAAGCGTGTTAGAATAATGTAGGACGCGTTACAGCTCCTAAGAACACCTTACACCACCGTACGAAACATTAAAACACCATAATAAACCTAATGAATTCGTTCGAGTCCTTTGAACATCGTACGACAACTTAAGACATCTTAAGACTCTATATGCCACATTAGCACCTTGAAAAGAACGTTAGTATGATGTAGGACGCCTTACAGCACCTAAGAACACCTTACACCATCGTACGAAACATTAAAACTCCATAATAAACCTAATGAATTCGTCCGAGTCCTTTGAACATCGTACGACAACTTAGGACATCTTAAGACTCTTTATGCCACATTAGCAAATCGAAAAGAACGTTAGAATAACGTACGACGCGTTACAGCTCCTAAGAACACCTTACACCACCGTACGAAACATTAAAACTCCATAATAAACTTAATGAATTCGTCCGAGTCCTTTGAACATCGTACGACAACTTAGGACATCCTACGACTCTTTATGCCACATTAGCAACTCGAAATGAACATTAGTATAATGTAGTACGCCTTACAGCTCCTAAGAACACCTTACACCACCGTACGAAACGTTAAAACTCAATAATAAACCTAATGAATTCGTCCGAGTCCTTTGAACATCGTACGACAACTCAGGAGATGTTACGGCTCAGTATACAGCATTAGCAACATGAAAAGCACGTTAGAATAATGTAAGACGCGTTACAACTCCTAAGAACACCTTACATCACCGTACAAAACTTTAAAACTCCATAATAAACCAAATTAATTCGTACTAGTCCTTTGAACATCGTACGACAACTTAAGACATCTTAAGAGTCTATATGCCACATTAGCAACTCGAAAAGAACGTTAGTAAGATGTAGGACGCCTTACAGCTCCTAAGAACACCTTACACCATCGTACGAAACATTAAAATTCCATAATGAACCTAATGAATTTGTCCGAGTCCTTTGAACATCGTACGACAACTCATGAGATGTTACAACTCAGTATACATCATTAGCAACAAGAAAAGCACGTTAGAATAATGTAGGACGCGTTACAACTCCTAAGAACACCTTACATCACCGTACAAAACTTTAAAACTCCATAATAAACCAAATTAATTCGTACGAGTCCTTTGAACATCGTACGACAACTTAGGACATCTTACGACTCTTTATGCCACATCAGCAACTCGAAAAGAACATTAGTATAATGTAGGACGCCTTACAGCTCCTAAGAACACCTTACACCACCGTACGAAACATTAAAACTCCATAATAAACCTAATGAATTCGTCCGAGTCCTTTGAACATCGTACGACAACTCAGGAGATGTTACAGCTCAGTATACAGCATTAGCAACATGAAAAGCACGTTAGAATAATGTAGGACGCGTTACAACTCCTAAGAACACCTTACATCACCGTACAAAACTTTAAAACTCCATAATAAACCAAATTAATTCGTACGAGTCCTTTGAACATCGTACGACAACTTAGGACATCTTACGACTCTTTATGCCACATTACCAACATGAAAAGCGTGTTAGAATAATGTAGGACGCGTTACAGCTCCTAAGAACACCTTACACCACCGTACGAAACATTAAAACACCATAATAAACCTAATGAATTCGTTCGAGTCCTTTGAACATCGTACGACAACTTAAGACATCTTAAGACTCTATATGCCACATTAGCACCTTGAAAAGAACGTTAGTATGATGTAGGACGCCTTACAGCACCTAAGAACACCTTACACCATCGTACGAAACATTAAAACTCCATAATAAACCTAATGAATTCGTCCGAGTCCTTTGAACATCGTACGACAACTTAGGACATCTTAAGACTCTTTATGCCACATTAGCAAATCGAAAAGAACGTTAGAATAACGTACGACGCGTTACAGCTCCTAAGAACACCTTACACCACCGTACGAAACATTAAAACTCCATAATAAACTTAATGAATTCGTCCGAGTCCTTTGAACATCGTACGACAACTTAGGACATCCTACGACTCTTTATGCCACATTAGCAACTCGAAATGAACATTAGTATAATGTAGTACGCCTTACAGCTCCTAAGAACACCTTACACCACCGTACGAAACGTTAAAACTCAATAATAAACCTAATGAATTCGTCCGAGTCCTTTGAACATCGTACGACAACTCAGGAGATGTTACGGCTCAGTATACAGCATTAGCAACATGAAAAGCACGTTAGAATAATGTAAGACGCGTTACAACTCCTAAGAACACCTTACATCACCGTACAAAACTTTAAAACTCCATAATAAACCAAATTAATTCGTACTAGTCCTTTGAACATCGTACGACAACTTAAGACATCTTAAGAGTCTATATGCCACATTAGCAACTCGAAAAGAACGTTAGTAAGATGTAGGACGCCTTACAGCTCCTAAGAACACCTTACAACACCGTACGAAACATTAAAATTCCATAATGAACCTAATGAATTTGTCCGAGTCCTTTGAACATCGTAAGACAACTCAGGAGATGTTACAGCTCAGTATACAGCATTAGCAACATGAAAAGCACGTTAGAATAATGTAGGACGCGTTACAACTCCTAAGAACACCTTACATCACCGTACAAAACTTTAAAACTCCATAAAAAACCAAATTAATTCGTACGAGTCCTTTGAACATCGTACGACAACTTAGGACATCTTACGACTCTTTATGCCACATTACCAACATGAAAAGCATGTTAGAATAACGTAGGACGCGTTACAGCTCCTAAGAACACCTTACACCACCGTACGAAACATTGAAATTCCATAATAAACCTAATGAATTCGTTCGAGTCCTTTGAACATCGTATGACAACTTAAGACATCTTAAGACTCTATATGCCACATTAGCAACTTGAAAAGAAAGTTAGTATGATGTAGGACGCCTTACAGCACCTAAGAACACCTTACACCACCGTACGAAACATTAAAACTCCATAATAAACCTAATGAATTCGTCCGAATCCTTTGAACATCGTACGACAACTCAGGAGATGTTACAGCTCAGTATACAGCATTAGCAACATGAAAAGCACGTTAGAATAATGTAGGACGCGTTACAACTCCTAAGAACACCTTACATCACAGTACAAAACTTTAAAACTCCATAATAAACCAAATTAATTCGTACGAGTCCTTTGAACATCGTACGACAACTTAGGACATCTTACGACTCTTTATGCCACATTACCAACATGAAAAGCATGTTAGAATAATGTAGGACGCGTTACAGCTCCTAAGAACACCTTACACCACCGTATGAAACATTAAAACTCCATAATAAACCTAATGAATTCGTTCGAGTCCTTTGAACATCGTACGACAACTTAAGACATCTTAAGAGTCTATATGCCACATCAGCAACTCGATAAGAACGTTAGTAAGATGTAGGACACCTTACAGCTCCTAAGAACACCTTTCACCACCGTACGAAACATTAAAACTCCATAATAAACCTAATGAATTCGTCCGAGTCCTTTGAACATCGTACGACAACTCAGGAGATGTTACAGCTCAGTATACAGCATTAGCAACATGAAAAGCACGTTAGAATAATGTAGGACGCGTTACAACTCCTAAGAACACCTTACATCACCGTACAAAACTTTAAAACTCCATAATAAACCAAATTAATTCGTACGAGTCCTTTGAACATCGTACGACAACTTAGGACATCTTACGACTCTTTATGCCACATTACCAACATGAAAAGCATGTTAGAATAATGTAGGACGCGTTACAGCTCCTAAGAACACCTTACACCACCGTACGAAACATTAAAACTCCATAATAAACCTAATGAATTCGTTCGAGTCCTTTGAACATCGTACGACAACTTAAGACATCTTAAGACTCTATATGCCACATTAGCAACTTGAAAAGAACGTTAGTATGATGTAGGACGCCTTACAGCACCTAAGAACACCTTACACCACCGTACGAAACATTAAAACTCCATAATAAACCTAATGAATTCGTCCGAGTCCTTTGAACATCGTACGACAACTTAGGACATCTTAAGACTCTTTATGCCACATTAGCAAATCGAAAAGAACGTTAGAATAACGTACGACGCGTTACAGCTCCTAAGAACACCTTACACCACCGTACGAAACATTAAAACTCCATAATAAACTTAATGAATTCGTCCGAGTCCTTTGAACATCGTACGACAACTTAGGACATCTTACGACTCTTTATGCCACATTAGCAACTCGAAATGAACATTAGTATAATGCAGTACGCCTTACCGCTCCTAAGAACACCTTACACCACCGTACGAAACGTTAAAACTCAATAATAAACCTAATGAATTCGTCCGGGTCCTTTGAACATCGTACGACAACTCAGGAGATGTTACGGCTCAGTATACGGCACTAGCAACATGAAAAGCACGTTTGAATAATGTAGGACGCGTTACAACTCCTAAGAACACCTTACATCACCGTACAAAACTTTAAAACTCCATAATAAACGTAATTAATTCGTACGAGTCCTTTGAACATCGTACGACAACTTAGGACATCTTACGACTCTTTATGCCACATCAGCAACTCGAAAAGAATATTAGTATAATGTAGGACGCCTTACAGCTCCTAAGAACACCTTACACCACCGTACGAAACATTAAAACTCCATAATAAACCTAATGAATTCGTCTGAGTCCTTTGAACATCGTACGACAACTCAGGAGATGTTACAGCTCAGTATACAGCATTAGCAACATGAAAAGCACGTTAGAATAATGTAGGACGCGTTACAACTCCTAAGAACACCTTACATCACCGTACAAAACTTTAAAACTCCATAATAAACCAAATTAATTCGTACGAGTCCTTTGAACATCGTACGACAACTTAGGACATCTTACGACTCTTTATGCCACATTACCAACATGAAAAGCATGTTAGAATAATGTAGGACGCGTTACAGCTCCTAAGAACACCTTAAACCACCGTATGAAACATTAAAAGTCCATAATAAACCTAATGAATTCCTTCGAGTCCTTTGAACATCGTACGACAACTTAAGACATCTTAAGAGTCTATATGCCACATTAGCAACTCGAAAAGAACGTTAGTAAGATGTAGGACGCCTTACAGCTCCTAAGAACACCTTACACCACCGTACGAAACATTAAAATTCCATAATGAACCTAATGAATTTGTCCGAGTCCTTTGAACATCGTACGACAACTCAGGAGATGTTACAGCTCAGTATACAGCATTAGCAACATGAAAAGCACGTTAGAATAATGTAGGACGCGTTACAACTCCTAAGAACACCTTACATCACCGTACAAAACTTTAAAACTCCATAATAAACCAAATTAATTCGTACGAGTCCTTTGAACATCGTACGACAACTTAGGACATCTTACGACTCTTTATGCCACATTAGCAACTCGAAATGAACATTAGTATAATGTAGTACGCCTTACAGCTCCTAAGAACACCTTACACCACCGTACGAAACGTTAAAACTCAATAATAAACCTAATGAATTCGTCTGAGTCCTTTGAACATCGTACGACAACTCAGGAGATGTTACGGCTCAGTATACGGCACTAGCAACATGAAAAGCACGTTTGAATAATGTAGGACGCGTTACAACTCCTAAGAACACCTTACATCACCGTACAAAACTTTAAAACTCCATAATAAACGTAATTAATTCGTACGAGTCCTTTGAACATCGTACGACAACTTAGGACATCTTACGACTCTTTATGCCACATCAGCAACTCGAAAAGAACATTAGTATAATGTAGCACGCCTTACAGCTCCTAAGAACACCTTACACCACCGTACGAAACATTAAAACTCCATAATAAACCTAATGAATTCGTCCGAGTCCTTTGAACATCGTACGACAACTCAGGAGATGTTACAGCTCAGTATACAGCATTAGCAACATGAAAAGCACGTTAGAATAATGTAGGACGCGTTACAACTCCTAAGAACACCTTACATCACCGTACAAAACTTTAAAACTCCATAATAAACCAAATTAATTCGTACGAGTCCTTTGAACATCGTACGACAACTTAGGACATCTTACGACTCTTTATGCCACATTACCAACATGAAAAGCATGTTAGAATAATGTAGGACGCGTTACAGCTCCTAAGAACACCTTACACCACCGTATGAAACATTAAAACTCCATAATAAACCTAATGAATTCGTTCGAGTCCTTTGAACATCGTACGACAACTTAAGACATCTTAAGAGTCTATATGCCACATTAGCAACTCGAAAAGAACGTTAGTAAGATGTAGGACGCCTTACAGCTCCTAAGAACACCTTACACCACCGTACGAAACATTAAAATTCCATAATGAACCTAATGAATTTGTCCGAGTCCTTTGAACATCGTACGACAACTCAGGAGATGTTACAGCTCAGTATACAGCATTAGCAACATGAAAAGCACGTTAGAATAATGTAGGACGCGTTACAACTCCTAAGAACACCTTACATCACCGTACAAAACTATAAAACTCCATAATAAACCAAATTAATTCGTACGAGTCCTTTGAACATCGTACGACAACTTAGGACATCTTACGACTCTTTATGCCACATTACCAACATGAAAAGCATGTTAGAATAACGTAGGACGCGTTACAGCTCCTAAGAACACCTTACACCACCGTACGAAACATTAAAACTCCATAATAAACCTAATGAATTCGTTCGAGTCCTTTGAACATCGTACGACAACTTAAGACATCTTAAGACTCTATATGCCACATTAGCAACTTGAAAAGAACGTTAGTATGATGTAGGACGCCTTACAGCACCTAAGAACACCTTACACCACCGTACGAAACATTAAAACTCCATAATAAACCTAATGAATTCGTCCGAGTCCTTTGAACATCGTACGACAACTTAGGACATCTTAAGACTCTTTATGCCACATTAGCAAATCGAAAAGAACGTTAGAATAACGTACGACGCGTTACAGCTCCTAAGAACACCTTACACCACCGTACGAAACATTAAAACTCCATAATAAACTTAATGAATTCGTCCGAGTCCTTTGAACATCGTACGACAACTTAGGACATCTTACGACTCTTTATGCCACATTAGCAACTCGAAATGAACATTAGTATAATGCAGTACGCCTTACAGCTCCTAAGTACACCTTACACCACCGTACGAAACGTTAAAACTCAATAATAAACCTAATGAATTCGTCCGAGTCCTTTGAACATCGTACGACAACTCAGGAGATGTTACGGCTCAGTATACGGCACTAGCAACATGAAAAGCACGTTAGAATAATGTAGGACGCGTTACAACTCCTAAGAACACCTTACATCACCGTACAAAACTTTAAAACTCCATAATAAACCAAATTAATTCGTACGAGTCCTTTGAACATCGTACGACAACTTAGGACATCTTACGACTCTTTATGCCACATTACCAACATGAAAAGCATGTTAGAATAACGTAGGACGCGTTACAGCTCCTAAGAACACCTTACACCACCGTACGAAACATTAAAACTCCATAATAAACCTAATGAATTCGTTCGAGTCCTTTGAACATCGTACGACAACTTAAGACATCTTAAGAGTCTATATGCCACATTAGCAACTCGAAAAGAACGTTAGTAAGATGTAGGACGCCTTACAGCTCCTAAGAACACCTTACACCACCGTACGAAACATTAAAAGTCCATAATGAACCTAATGAATTTGTCCGAGTCCTTTGAACATCGTACGACAACTCAGGACATGTTACAGCTCAGTATACAGCATTAGCAACATGAAAAGCACGTTAGAATAATGTAGGACGCGTTACAACTCCTAAGAACACCTTACATCACCGTACAAAACTTTAAAACTCCATAATAAACCAAATTAATTCGTACGAGTCCTTTGAACATCGTACGACAACTTAGGACATCTTACGACTCTTTATGCCACATTACCAACATGAAAAGCATGTTAGAATAACGTAGGACGCGTTACAGCTCCTAAGAACACCTTACACCACCGTACGAAACATTAAAACTCCATAATAAACCTAATGAATTCGTTCGAGTCCTTTGAACATCGTACGACAACTTAAGACATCTTAAGACTCTATATGCCACATTAGCAACTTGAAAAGAACGTTAGTATGATGTAGGACGCCTTACAGCACCTAAGAACACCTTACACCACCGTACGAAACATTAAAACTCCATAATAAACCTAATGAATTCGTCCGAGTCCTTTGAACATCGTACGACAACTTAGGACATCTTAAGACTCTTTATGCCACATTAGCAAATCGAAAAGAACGTTAGAATAACGTACGACGCGTTACAGCTCCTAAGAACACCTTACACCACCGTACGAAACATTAAAACTCCATAATAAACTTAATGAATTCGTCCGAGTCCTTTGAACATCGTACGACAACTTAGGACATCTTACGACTCTTTATGCCACATTAGCAACTCGAAATGAACATTAGTATAATGCAGTACGCCTTACAGCTCCTAAGAACACCTTACACCACCGTACGAAACGTTAAAACTCAATAATAAACCTAATGAATTCGTCCGAGTCCTTTGAACATCGTACGACAACTCAGGAGATGTTACGGCTCAGTATACGGCACTAGCAACATGAAAAGCACGTTAGAATAATGTAGGACGCGTTACAACTCCTAAGAACACCTTACATCACCGTACAAAACTTTAAAACTCCATAATAAACCAAATTAATTCGTACGAGTCCTTTGAACATCGTACGACAACTTAGGACATCTTACGACTCTTTATGCCACATTACCAACATGAAAAGCATGTTAGAATAACGTAGGACGCGTTACAGCTCCTAAGAACACCTTACACCACCGTACGAAACATTAAAACTCCATAATAAACCTAATGAATTCGTTCGAGTCCTTTGAACATCGTACGACAACTTAAGACATCTTAAGACTCTATATGCCACATTAGCAACTTGAAAAGAACGTTAGTATGATGTAGGACGCCTTACAGCACCTAAGAACACCTTACACCACCGTACGAAACATTAAAACTCCATAATAAACCTAATGAATTCGTCCGAGTCCTTTGAACATCGTACGACAACTTAGGACATCTTAAGACTCTTTATGCCACATTAGCAAATCGAAAAGAACGTTAGAATAACGTACGACGCGCTACAGCTCCTAAGAACACCTTACACCACCGTACGAAACATTAAAACTCCATAATAAACTTAATGAATTCGTCCGAGTCCTTTGAACATCGTACGACAACTTAGGACATCTTACGACTCTTTATGCCACATTAGCAACTCGAAATGAACATTAGTATAATGCAGTATGCCTTACAGCTCCTAAGAACACCTTACACCACCGTACGAAACGTTAAAACTCAATAATAAACCTAATGAATTCGTCCGAGTCCTTTGAACATCGTACGACAACTCAGGAGATGTTACGGCTCAGTATACGGCACTAGCAACATGAAAAGCACGTTAGAATAATGTAGGACGCGTTACAACTCCTAAGAACACCTTACATCACCGTACGAAACTTTAAAACTCCATAATAAACCAAATTAATTCGTACGAGTCCTTTGAACATCGTACGACAACTTAGGACATCTTACGACTCTTTATGCCACATTACCAACATGAAAAGCATGTTAGAATAACGTAGGACGCGTTACAGCTCCTAAGAACACCTTACACCACCGTACGAAACATTAAAACTCCATAATAAACCTAATGAATTCGTTCGAGTCCTTTGAACATCGTACGACAACTTAAGACATCTTAAGACTCTATATGCCACATTAGCAACTTGAAAAGAACGTTAGTATGATGTAGGACGCCTTACAGCACCTAAGAACACCTTACACCACCGTACGAAACATTAAAACTCCATAATAAACCTAATGAATTCGTCCGAGTCCTTTGAACATCGTACGACAACTTAGGACATCTTAAGACTCTTTATGCCACATTAGCAAATCGAAAAGAACGTTAGAATAACGTACGACGCGTTACAGCTCCTAAGAACACCTTACACCACCGTACGAAACATTAAAACTCCATAATAAACTTAATGAATTCGTCCGAGTCCTTTGAACATCGTACGACAACTTAGGACATCTTACGACTCTTTATGCCACATTAGCAACTCGAAATGAACATTAGTATAATGCAGTATGCCTTACAGTTCCTAAGAACACCTTACACCACCGTACGAAACGTTAAAACTCAATAATAAACCTAATGAATTCGTCCGAGTCCTTTGAACATCGTACGACAACTCAGGAGATGTTACGGCTCAGTATACGGCACTAGCAACATGAAAAGCACGTTAGAATAATGTAGGACGCGTTACAACTCCTAAGAACACCTTACATCACCGTACAAAACTTTAAAACTCCATAATAAACCAAATTAATTCGTACGAGTCCTTTGAACATCGTACGACAACTTAGGACATCTTACGACTCTTTATGCCACATTACCAACATGAAAAGCATGTTAGAATAACGTAGGACGCGTTACAGCTCCTAAGAACACCTTACACCACCGTACGAAACATTAAAACTCCATAATAAACCTAATGAATTCGTCCGAGTCCTTTGAACATCGTACGACAACTTAGGACATCTTAAGACTCTTTATGCCACATTAGCAAATTGAAAAGAACGTTAGTATAATGTACGACGCGTTACAGCTCCTAAGAACACCTTACACCACCGTACGAAACATTAAAACTCCATAATAAACCTAATGAATTCGTCTGAGTCCTTTGAACATCGTACGACAACTTAGGACATCTTACGACTCTTTATGCCACATTAGCAACTCGAAATGAACATTAGTATATGGTAGTACGCCTTACAGCTCCTAAGAACACCTTACACCACCGTACGAAACGTTAAAACTCAATAATAAACCTAATGAATTCGTCCGAGTCCTTTGAACATCGTACAACAACTCAGGAGATGTTACGGCTCAGTATACGGCACTAGCAACATGAAAAGCACGTTAGAATAATGTAGGACGCGTTACAACTCCTAAGAACACCTTACATCACCGTACAAAACTATAAAACTCCATAATGAACCTAATGAATTTGTCCGGGTCCTTTGAACATCGTACGACAACTCAGGAGATGTTACAGCTCAGTATACAACATTAGCAACATGAAAAGCACGTTAGAATAATGTAGGACGCATTACAACTCCTAAGAACACCTTACATCACCGTACAAAACTTTAAAACTCCATAATAAACCAAATTAATTCGTACGAGTCCTTTGAAAATCGTACGACAACTTAGGACATCTTACGACTCTTTATGCCACATTACCAACATGAAAAGCATGTTAGAATAATGTAGGACGCGTTACAGCTCCTAAGAACACCTTACACCACTGTACGAAACATTAAAACTCCATAATAAACCTAATGAATTCGTTCGAGTCCTTTGAACATCGTACGACAACTTAAGACATCTTAAGACTCTATATGCCACATTAGCAACTCGAAAAGAACGTTAGTATGATGTAGGACGCCTTACAGCACCTAAGAACAGCTTACACCACCGTACGAAGCATTAAAACTCCATAATAAACCTAACGAATTCGTCCGAGTCCTTTGAACATCGTACGACAACTTAGGACATCTTAAGACTCTTTATGCCACATTAGCAAATCGAAAAGAACGTTAGTATAATGTACGACGCGTTACAGCTCCTAAGAACACCTTACACCACCGTACGAAACATTAAAACTCCATAATAAACCTAATGAATTCGTCTGAGTCCTTTGAACATCGTACGACAACTTAGGACATCTTACGACTCTTTATGCCACATTAGCAACTCGAAATGAACATTAGTATATGGTAGTACGCCTTACAGCTCCTAAGAACACCTTACACCACCGTACGAAACGTTAAAACTCCATAATAAACCTAATGAATTCGTCCGAGTCCTTTGAACATCGTACGACAACTCAGGAGATGTTACGGCTCAGTATACGGCACTAGCAACATGAAAAGCACGTTAGAATAATGTAGGACGCGTTACAACTCCTAAGAACACCTTACATCACCGTACAAAACTTTAAAACTCCATAATAAACGTAATTAATTCGTACGAGTCCTTTGAACATCGTACGACAACTTAGGACATCTTACGACTCTTTATGCCACATCAGCAGCTCGAAAAGAACATTAGTATAATGTAGGACGCCTTACAGCTCCTAAGAACACCTTACACCACCGTACGAAACATTAAAACTCCATAATGAACCTAATGAATTTGTCCGAGTCCTTTGAACATCGTACGACAACTCAGGAGATGTTACAGCTCAGTATACAGCATTAGCAACATGAAAAGCACGTTAGAATAATGTAGGACGCGTTACAACTCCTAAGAACACCTTACATCACCGTACAAAACTTTAAAACTCCATAATAAACCAAATTAATTCGTACGAGTCCTTTGAACATCGTACGACAACTTAGGACATCTTACGACTCTTTATGCCACATTACCAACATGAAAAGCATGTTAGAATAATGTAGGACGCGTTACAGCTCCTAAGAACACCTTACACCACCGTACGAAACATTAAAACTCCATAATAAACCTAATGAATTCGTTCGAGTCCTTTGAACATCGTACGACAACTTAAGACATCTTAAGACTCTATATGCCACATTAGCAACTCGAAAAGAACGTTAGTATGATGTAGGACGCCTTACAGCTCCTAAGAACACCTTACACCACCGTACGAAACATTAAAACTCCATAATAAACCTAATGAATTCATCCGAGTCTTTTGAACATCGTACGACAACTTCGGACATCTTAAGACTCTTTATGCCACATTAGCAAATCGAAAAGAACATTAGTATATTGTAGGACGCGTTACAGCTCCTAAGAACACCTTACACCACCGTACGAAACATTAAAACTCCATAATAAATCTAATGAATTCGTCCGAGTCCTTTGAACATCGTACGGCAACTTAGGACATCTTACGACTCTTTATGCCACATTAGCAACTCGAAATGAACATTAGTATAATGTAGTACGCCTTACAGCTCCTAAGAACACCTTACACCACCGTACGAAACGTTAAAACTCCATAATGAACCTAATGAATTCGTCCGAGTCCTTTGAACAACGTACGACAACACAGGAGATGTTACAGCTCAGTATACAGCATTAGCAACATGAAAAGCACGTTAGAATAATGTAGGACGCGTTACAACTCCTAAGAACACCTTACATCACTGTACAAAACTTTAAAACTCCATAATAAACCAAATTAATTCGTACGAGTCCTTTGAACATCGTACGACAACTTAGGACATCTTACGACTCTTTATGCCACATTACCAACATGAAAAGCATGTTAGAATAATGTACGACGCGTTACAGCTCCTAAGAACACCTTACACCACCGTACGAAACATTAAAACTCCATAATAAACCTAATGAATTCGTCTGAGTCCTTTGAAAATCGTACGACAACTTAGGACATCTTACGACTCTTTATGCCACATTAGCAACTCGAAATGAACATTAGTATATGGTAGTACGCCTTACAGCTCCTAAGAACACCTTACACCACCGTACGAAACGTTAAAACTCCATAATAAACCTAATGAATTCGTCCGAGTCCTTTGAACATCGTACGACAACTCAGGATATGTTACGGCTCAGTATACGGCACTAGCAACATGAAAAGCACGTTAGAATAATGTAGGACGCGTTACAACTCCTAAGAACACCTTACATCACCGTACAAAACTTTAAAACTCCATAATAAACGTAATTAATTCGTACGAGTCCTTTGAACATCGTACGACAACTTAGGACATCTTACGACTCTTTATGCCACATCAGCAGCTCGAAAAGAACATTAGTATAATGTAGGACGCCTTACAGCTCCTAAGAACACCTTACACCACCGTACGAAACATTAAAACTCCATAATAAACCTAATGAATTCGTCCGAGTCCTTTGAACATCGTACGACAACTCAGGAGATGTTACAGCTCAGTATACGGCATTAGCAACATGAAAAGCACGTTAGAATAATGTAGGACGCGTTACAACTCCTAAGAACACCTTACATCACCGTACAAAACTTTAAAACTCCATAATAAACCAAATTAATTCGTACGAGTCCTTTGAACATCGTACGACAACTTAGGACATCTTACGACTCTTTATGCCACATGAAAAGCATGTTAGAATAATGTAGGACGCGTTACAACTCCTAAGAACACCTTACATCACCGTACAAAACTTTAAAACTCCATAATAAACCAAATTAATTCGTACGAGTCCTTTGAACATCGTACGACAACTTAGGACATCTTACGACTCTTTATGCCACATTACCAACATGAAAAGCATGTTAGAATAATGTAGGACGCGTTACAGCTCCTAAAAACACCTTACACCACCGTACGAAACATTAAAACTCCATAATAAACCTAATGAATTCGTTCGAGTCCTTTGAACATCGTACGACAACTTAAGACATCTTAAGACTCTATATGCCACATTAGCAACTCGAAAAGAACGTTAGTATGATGTAGGACGCCTTACAGCTCCTAAGAACACCTTACACCACCGTACGAAACATTAAAACTCCATAATAAACCTAATGAATTCGTCCGAGTCTTTTGAACATCGTACGACAACTTCGGACATCTTAAGACTCTTTATGCCACATTGGCAAATCGAAAAGAACATTAGTATATTGTAGGACGCGTTACAGCTCCTAAGAACACCTTACACCACCGTACGAAACATTAAAACTCCATAATAAATCTAATGAATTCGTCCGAGTCCTTTGAACATCGTACGGCAACTTAGGACATCTTACGACTCTTTATGCCACATTAGCAACTCGAAATGAACATTAGTATAATGTAGTACGCCTTACAGCTCCTAAGAACACCTTACACCACCGTACGAAACGTTAAAACTCCATAATGAACCTAATGAATTCGTCCGAGTCCTTTGAACAACGTACGACAACTCAGGAGATGTTACAGCTCAGTATACAGCATTAGCAACATGAAAAGCACGTTAGAATAATGTAGGACGCGTTACAACTCCTAAGAACACCTTACATCACTGTACAAAACTTTAAAACTCCATAATAAACCAAATTAATTCGTACGAGTCCTTTGAACATCGTACGACAACTTAGGACATCTTACGACTCTTTATGCCACATTACCAACATGAAAAGCATGTTAGAATAATGTACGACGCGTTACAGCTCCTAAGAACACCTTACACCACCGTACGAAACATTAAAACTCCATAATAAACCTAATGAATTCGTCTGAGTCCTTTGAAAATCGTACGACAACTTAGGACATCTTACGACTCTTTATGCCACATTAGCAACTCGAAATGAACATTAGTATATGGTAGTACGCCTTACAGCTCCTAAGAACACCTTACACCACCGTACGAAACGTTAAAACTCCATAATAAACCTAATGAATTCGTCCGAGTCCTTTGAACATCGTACGACAACTCAGGATATGTTACGGCTCAGTATACGGCACTAGCAACATGAAAAGCACGTTAGAATAATGTAGGACGCGTTACAACTCCTAAGAACACCTTACATCACCGTACAAAACTTTAAAACTCCATAATAAACGTAATTAATTCGTACGAGTCCTTTGAACATCGTACGACAACTTAGGACATCTTACGACTCTTTATGCCACATTAGCAACTCGAAATGAACATTAGTATATGGTAGTACGCCTTACAGCTCCTAAGAACACCTTACACCACCGTACGAAACGTTAAAACTCCATAATAAACCTAATGAATTCGTCCGAGTCCTTTGAACATCGTACGACAACTCAGGAGATGTTACAGCTCAGTATACGGCATTAGCAACATGAAAAGCACGTTAGAATAATGTAGGACGCGTTACAACTCCTAAGAACACCTTACATCACCGTACAAAACTTTAAAACTCCATAATAAACCAAATTAATTCGTACGAGTCCTTTGAACATCGTACGACAACTTAGGACATCTTACGACTCTTTATGCCACATGAAAAGCATGTTAGAATAATGTAGGACGCGTTACAACTCCTAAGAACACCTTACACCACCGTATGAAACATTAAAACTCCATAATAAACCTAATGAATTCGTTCGAGTCCTTTGAACATCGTACGACAACTTAAGACATCTTAAGAGTCTATATGCCACATTAGCAACTCGAAAAGAACGTTAGTAAGATGTAGGACGCCTTACAGCTCCTAAGAACACCTTACACCACCGTACGAAACATTAAAACTCCATAATGAACCTAATGAATTTGTCCGAGTCCTTTGAACATCGTACGACAACTCAGGAGATGTTACAGCTCAGTATACAGCATTAGCAACATGAAAAGCACGTTAGAATAATGTAGGACGCATTACAACTCCTAAGAACACCTTACATCACCGTACAAAACTTTAAAACTCCATAATAAACCAAATTAATTCGTACGAGTCCTTTGAACATCGTACGACAACTTAGGACATCTTACGACTCTTTATGCCACATTACCAACATGAAAAGAACGTTAGTATGATGTAGGACGACTTACAGCATCTAAGAACACCTTACACCACCGTACGAAACATTAAAACTCCATAATAAACCTAATGAATTCGTCCGAGTCCTTTGAACATCGTACGACAACTTAGGACATCTTAAGACTCTTTATGCCACATTAGCAAATCGAAAAGAACGTTAGTATAATGTACGACGCGTTACAGCTCCTAAGAACACCTTACACCACCGTACGAAACATTAAAACTCCATAATAAACCTAATGAATTCGTCCGAGTCCTTTGAACATCGTACGACAACTTAGGACATCTTACGACTCTTTATGCCACATTAGCAACTCGAAATGAACATTAGTATATGGTAGTACGCCTTACAGCTCCTAAGAACACCTTACACCACCGTACGAAACGTTAAAACTCCATAATAAACCTAATGAATTCGTCCGAGTCCTTTGAACATCGTACGACAACTCAGGAGATGTTACAGCTCAGTATACGGCATTAGCAACATGAAAAGCACGTTAGAATAATGTAGGACGCGTTACAACTCCTAAGAACACCTTACATCACCGTACAAAACTTTAAAACTCCATAATAAACCAAATTAATTCGTACGAGTCCTTTGAACATCGTACGACAACTTAGGACATCTTACGACTCTTTATGCCACATGAAAAGCATGTTAGAATAATGTAGGACGCGTTACAACTCCTAAGAACACCATACACCACCGTATGAAACATTAAAACTCCATAATAAACCTAATGAATTCGTTCGAGTCCTTTGAACATCGTACGACAACTTAAGACATCTTAAGAGTCTATATGCCACATTAGCAACTCGAAAAGAACGTTAGTAAGATGTAGGACGCCTTACAGCTCCTAAGAACACCTTACACCACCGTACGAAACATTAAAACTCCATAATGAACCTAATGAATTTGTCCGAGTCCTTTGAACATCGTACGACAACTCAGGAGATGTTACAGCTCAGTATACAGCATTAGCAACATGAAAAGCACGTTAGAATAATGTAGGACGCATTACAACTCCTAAGAACACCTTACATCACCGTACAAAACTTTAAAACTCCATAATAAACCAAATTAATTCGTACGAGTCCTTTGAACATCGTACGATAACTTAGGACATCTTACGACTCTATATGCCACATTAGCAACTCGAAAAGAACGTTAGTATGATGTAGGACGACTTACAGCATCTAAGAACACCTTACACCACCGTACGAAACATTAAAACTCCATAATAAACCTAATGAATTCGTCCGAGTCCTTTGAACATCGTACGATAACTTAGGACATCTTAAGACTCTTTATGCCACATTAGCAAATCGAAAAGAACGTTAGTATAATGTACGACGCGTTACAGCTCCTAAGAACACCTTACACCACCGTACGAAACATTAAAACTCCATAATAAACCTAATGAATTCGTCCGAGTCCTTTGAACATCGTACGACAACTTAGGACATCTTACGACTCTTTATGCCTCATTAGCAACTCGAAATGAACATTAGTATATGGTAGTACGCCTTACAGCTCCTAAGAACACCTTACACCACCGTACGAAACGTTAAAACTCCATAATAAACCTAATGAATTCGTCCGAGTCCTTTGAACATCGTACGACAACTCAGGAGATGTTACAGCTCAGTATACGGCATTAGCAACATGAAAAGCACGTTAGAATAATGTAGGACGCGTTACAACTCCTAAGAACACCTTACATCACCGTACAAAACTTTAAAACTCCATAATAAACCAAATTAATTCGTACGAGTCCTTTGAACATCGTACGACAACTTAGGACATCTTACGACTCTTTATGCCACATGAAAAGCATGTTAGAATAATGTAGGACGCGTTACAACTCCTAAGAACACCTTACACCACCGTATGAAACATTAAAACTCCATAATAAACCTAATGAATTCGTTCGAGTCCTTTGAACATCGTACGACAACTTAAGACATCTTAAGAGTCTATATGCCACATTAGCAACTCGAAAAGAACGTTAGTAAGATGTAGGACGCCTTACAGCTCCTAAGAACACCTTACACCACCGTACGAAACATTAAAACTCCATAATGAACCTAATGAATTTGTCCGAGTCCTTTGAACATCGTACGACAACTCAGGAGATGTTACAGCTCAGTATACGGCATTAGCAACATGAAAAGCACGTTAGAATAATGTAGGACGCGTTACAACTCCTAAGAACACCTTACATCACCGTACAAAACTTTAAAACTCCATAATAAACCAAATTAATTCGTACGAGTCCTTTGAACATCGTACGACAACTTAGGACATCTTACGACTCTTTATGCCACATGAAAAGCATGTTAGAATAATGTAGGACGCGTTACAACTCCTAAGAACACCTTACACCACCGTATGAAACATTAAAACTCCATAATAAACCTAATGAATTCGTTCGAGTCCTTTGAACATCGTACGACAACTTAAGACATCTTAAGAGTCTATATGCCACATTAGCAACTCGAAAAGAACGTTAGTAAGATGTTGGACGCCTTACAGCTCCTAAGAACACCTTACACCACCGTACGAAACATTAAAACTCCATAATGAACCTAATGAATTTGTCCGAGTCCTTTGAACATCGTACGACAACTCAGGAGATGTTACAGCTCAGTATACAGCATTAGCAACATGAAAAGCACGTTAGAATAATGTAGGACGCATTACAACTCCTAAGAACACCTTACATCACCGTACAAAACTTTAAAACTCCATAATAAACCAAATTAATTCGTACGAGTCCTTTGAACATCGTACGACAACTTAGGACATCTTACGACTCTATATGCCACATTAGCAACTCGAAAAGAACGTTAGTATGATGTAGGACGACTTACAGCATCTAAGAACACCTTACACCACCGTACGAAACATTAAAACTCCATAATAAACCTAATGAATTCGTCCGAGTCCTTTGAACATCGTACGACAACTTAGGACATCTTAAGACTCTTTATGCCACATTAGCAAATCGAAAAGAACGTTAGTATAATGTACGACGCGTTACAGCTCCTAAGAACACCTTACACCACCGTACGAAACATTAAAACTCCATAATAAACCTAATGAATTCGTCCGAGTCCTTTGAACATCGTACGACAACTTAGGACATCTTACGACTCTTTATGCCTCATTAGCAACTCGAAATGAACATTAGTATATGGTAGTACGCCTTACAGCTCCTAAGAACACCTTACACCACCGTACGAAACGTTAAAACTCCATAATAAACCTAATGAATTCGTCCGAGTCCTTTGAACATCGTACGACAACTCAGGAGATGTTACAGCTCAGTATACGGCATTAGCAACATGAAAAGCACGTTAGAATAATGTAGGACGCGTTACAACTCCTAAGAACACCTTACATCACCGTACAAAACTTTAAAACTCCATAATAAACCAAATTAATTCGTACGAGTCCTTTGAACATCGTACGACAACTTAGGACATCTTACGACTCTTTATGCCACATGAAAAGCATGTTAGAATAATGTAGGACGCGTTACAACTCCTAAGAACACCTTACACCACCGTATGAAACATTAAAACTCCATAATAAACCTAATGAATTCGTTCGAGTCCTTTGAACATCGTACGACAACTTAAGACATCTTAAGAGTCTATATGCCACATTAGCAACTCGAAAAGAACGTTAGTAAGATGTAGGACGCCTTACAGCTCCTAAGAACACCTTACACCACCGTACGAAACATTAAAACTCCATAATGAACCTAATGAATTTGTCCGAGTCCTTTGAACATCGTACGACAACTCAGGAGATGTTACAGCTCAGTATACGGCATTAGCAACATGAAAAGCACGTTAGAATAATGTAGGACGCGTTACAACTCCTAAGAACACCTTACATCACCGTACAAAACTTTAAAACTCCATAATAAACCAAATTAATTCGTACGAGTCCTTTGAACATCGTACGACAACTTAGGACATCTTACGACTCTTTATGCCACATGAAAAGCATGTTAGAATAATGTAGGACGCGTTACAACTCCTAAGAACACCTTACACCACCGTATGAAACATTAAAACTCCATAATAAACCTAATGAATTCGTTCGAGTCCTTTGAACATCGTACGACAACTTAAGACATCTTAAGAGTCTATATGCCACATTAGCAACTCGAAAAGAACGTTAGTAAGATGTTGGACGCCTTACAGCTCCTAAGAACACCTTACACCACCGTACGAAACATTAAAACTCCATAATGAACCTAATGAATTTGTCCGAGTCCTTTGAACATCGTACGACAACTCAGGAGATGTTACAGCTCAGTATACAGCATTAGCAACATGAAAAGCACGTTAGAATAATGTAGGACGCATTACAACTCCTAAGAACACCTTACATCACCGTACAAAACTTTAAAACTCCATAATAAACCAAATTAATTCGTACGAGTCCTTTGAACATCGTACGACAACTTAGGACATCTTACGACTCTATATGCCACATTAGCAACTCGAAAAGAACGTTAGTATGATGTAGGACGACTTACAGCATCTAAGAACACCTTACACCACCGTACGAAACATTAAAACTCCATAATAAACCTAATGAATTCGTCCGAGTCCTTTGAACATCGTACGACAACTTAGGACATCTTAAGACTCTTTATGCCACATTAGCAAATCGAAAAGAACGTTAGTATAATGTACGACGCGTTACAGCTCCTAAGAACACCTTACACCACCGTACGAAACATTAAAACTCCATAATAAACCTAATGAATTCGTCCGAGTCCTTTGAACATCGTACGACAACTTAGGACATCTTACGACTCTTTATGCCACATTAGCAACTCGAAATGAACATTAGTATATGGTAGTACGCCTTACAGCTCCTAAGAACACCTTACACCACCGTACGAAACGTTAAAACTCCATAATAAACCTAATGAATTCGTCCGAGTCCTTTGAACATCGTACGACAACTCAGGAGATGTTACAGCTCAGTATACGGCATTAGCAACATGAAAAGCACGTTAGAATAATGTAGGACGCGTTACAACTCCTAAGAACACCTTACATCACCGTACAAAACTTTAAAACTCCATAATAAACCAAATTAATTCGTACGAGTCCTTTGAACATCGTACGACAACTTAGGACATCTTACGACTCTTTATGCCACATGAAAAGCATGTTAGAATAATGTAGGACGCGTTACAACTCCTAAGAACACCTTACACCACCGTATGAAACATTAAAACTCCATAATAAACCTAATGAATTCGTTCGAGTCCTTTGAACATCGTACGACAACTTAAGACATCTTAAGAGTCTATATGCCACATTAGCAACTCGAAAAGAACGTTAGTAAGATGTAGGACGCCTTACAGCTCCTAAGAACACCTTACACCACCGTACGAAACATTAAAACTCCATAATGAACCTAATGAATTTGTCCGAGTCCTTTGAACATCGTACGACAACTCAGGAGATGTTACAGCTCAGTATACGGCATTAGCAACATGAAAAGCACGTTAGAATAATGTAGGACGCGTTACAACTCCTAAGAACACCTTACATCACCGTACAAAACTTTAAAACTCCATAATAAACCAAATTAATTCGTACGAGTCCTTTGAACATCGTACGACAACTTAGGACATCTTACGACTCTTTATGCCACATGAAAAGCATGTTAGAATAATGTAGGACGCGTTACAACTCCTAAGAACACCTTACACCACCGTATGAAACATTAAAACTCCATAATAAACCTAATGAATTCGTTCGAGTCCTTTGAACATCGTACGACAACTTAAGACATCTTAAGAGTCTATATGCCACATTAGCAACTCGAAAAGAACGTTAGTAAGATGTAGGACGCCTTACAGTTCCTAAGAACACCTTACACCACCGTACGAAACATTAAAACTCCATAATGAACCTAATGAATTTGTCCGAGTCCTTTGAACATCGTACGACAACTCAGGAGATGTTACAGCTCAGTATACAGCATTAGCAACATGAAAAGCACGTTAGAATAATGTAGGACGCATTACAACTCCTAAGAACACCTTACATCACCGTACAAAACTTTAAAACTCCATAATAAACCAAATTAATTCGTACGAGTCCTTTGAACATCGTACGACAACTTAGGACATCTTACGACTCTATATGCCACATTAGCAACTCGAAAAGAACGTTAGTATGATGTAGGACGACTTACAGCATCTAAGAACACCTTACACCACCGTACGAAACATTAAAACTCCATAATAAACCTAATGAATTCGTCCGAGTCCTTTGAACATCGTACGACAACTTAGGACATCTTAAGACTCTTTATGCCACATTAGCAAATCGAAAAGAACGTTAGTATAATGTACGACGCGTTACAGCTCCTAAGAACACCTTACACCACCGTACGAAACATTAAAACTCCATAATAAACCTAATGAATTCGTCCGAGTCCTTTGAACATCGTACGACAACTTAGGACATCTTACGACTCTTTATGCCACATTAGCAACTCGAAATGAACATTAGTATATGGTAGTACGCCTTACAGCTCCTAAGAACACCTTACACCACCGTACGAAACGTTAAAACTCCATAATAAACCTAATGAATTCGTCCGAGTCCTTTGAACATCGTACGACAACTCAGGAGATGTTACAGCTCAGTATACGGCATTAGCAACATGAAAAGCACGTTAGAATAATGTAGGACGCGTTACAACTCCTAAGAACACCTTACATCACCGTACAAAACTTTAAAACTCCATAATAAACCAAATTAATTCGTACGAGTCCTTTGAACATCGTACGACAACTTAGGACATCTTACGACTCTTTATGCCACATGAAAAGCATGTTAGAATAATGTAGGACGCGTTACAACTCCTAAGAACACCTTACACCACCGTATGAAACATTAAAACTCCATAATAAACCTAATGAATTCGTTCGAGTCCTTTGAACATCGTACGACAACTTAAGACATCTTAAGAGTCTATATGCCACATTAGCAACTCGAAAAGAACGTTAGTAAGATGTAGGACGCCTTACAGCTCCTAAGAACACCTTACACCACCGTACGAAACATTAAAACTCCATAATGAACCTAATGAATTTGTCCGAGTCCTTTGAACATCGTACGACAACTCAAGAGATGTTACAGCTCAGTATACAGCATTAGCAACATGAAAAGCACATTAGAATAATGTAGGACGCATTACAACTCCTAAGAACACCTTACATCACCGTACAAAACTTTAAAACTCCATAATAAACCAAATTAATTCGTCCGAGTCCTTTGAACATCGTACGACAACTTAGGACATCTTACGACTCTTTATGCCACATTAGCAACTCGAAATGAACATTAGTATATGGTAGTACGCCTTACAGCTCCTAAGAACACCTTACACCACCGTACGAAACGTTAAAACTCCATAATAAACCTAATGAATTCGTCCGAGTCCTTTGAACATCGTACGACAACTCAGGAGATGTTACAGCTCAGTATACGGCATTAGCAACATGAAAAGCACGTTAGAATAATGTAGGACGCGTTACAACTCCTAAGAACACCTTACATCACCGTACAAAACTTTAAAACTCCATAATAAACCAAATTAATTCGTACGAGTCCTTTGAACATCGTACGACAACTTAGGACATCTTACGACTCTTTATGCCACATGAAAAGCATGTTAGAATAATGTAGGACGCGTTACAACTCCTAAGAACACCTTACACCACCGTATGAAACATTAAAACTCCATAATAAACCTAATGAATTCGTTCGAGTCCTTTGAACATCGTACGACAACTTAAGACATCTTAAGAGTCTATATGCCACATTAGCAACTCGAAAAGAACGTTAGTAAGATGTAGGACGCCTTACAGCTCCTAAGAACACCTTACACCACCGTACGAAACATTAAAACTCCATAATAAACCTAATGAATTCGTCCGAGTCCTTTGAACATCGTACGACAACTCAGGACATCTTAAGACTCTTTATGCCACATTAGCAAATCGAAAAGAACGTTAGTATAATGTACGACGCGTTACAGCTCCTAAGAACACCTTACATCACCGTACAAAACTTTAAAACTCCATAATAAACCAAATTAATTCGTACGAGTCCTTTGAACATCGTACGACAACTTAGGACATCTTACGACTCTTTATGCCACATTACCAACATGAAAAGCATGTTAGAATAATGTAGGACGCGTTACAGCTCCTAAGAACACCTTACACCACCGTACGAAACATTAAAACTCCATAATAAACCTAATGAATTCGTTTGAGTCCTTTGAACATCGTACGACAACTTAAGACATCTTAAGACTCTATATGCCACATTAGCAACTCGAAAAGAACGTTAGTATGATGTAGGACGACTTACAGCATCTAAGAACACCTTACACCACCGTACGAAACATTAAAACTCCATAATAAACCTAATGAATTCGTCCGAGTCCTTTGAACATCGTACGACAACTTAGGACATCTTAAGACTCTTTATGCCACATTAGCAAATCGAAAAGAACGTTAGTATAATGTACGACGCGTTACAGCTCCTAAGAACACCTTACACCACCGTACGAAACATTAAAACTCCATAATAAACCTAATGAATTCGTCCGAGTCCTTTGAACATCGTACGACAACTTAGGACATCTTACGACTCTTTATGCCACATTAGCAACTCGAAATGAACATTAGTATATGGTAGTACGCCTTACAGCTCCTAAGAACACCTTACACCACCGTACGAAACGTTAAAACTCCATAATAAACCTAATGAATTCGTCCGAGTCCTTTGAACAACGTACGACAACTCAGGAGATGTTACAGCTCAGTATACAGCATTAGCAACATGAAAAGCACGTTAGAATAATGTAGGACGCGTTACAACTCCTAAGAACACCTTACATCACTGTACAAAACTTTAAAACTCCATAATAAACCAAATTAATTCGTCCGAGTCCTTTGAACATCGTACGACAACTTAGGACATCTTACGACTCTTTATGCCACATTAGCAACTCGAAATGAACATTAGTATATGGTAGTACGCCTTACAGCTCCTAAGAACACCTTACACCACCGTACGAAACGTTAAAACTCCATAATAAACCTAATGAATTCGTCCGAGTCCTTTGAACATCGTACGACAACTCAGGAGATGTTACAGCTCAGTATACGGCATTAGCAACATGAAAAGCACGTTAGAATAATGTAGGACGCGTTACAACTCCTAAGAACACCTTACATCACCGTACAAAACTTTAAAACTCCATAATAAACCAAATTAATTCGTACGAGTCCTTTGAACATCGTACGACAACTTAGGACATCTTACGACTCTTTATGCCACATGAAAAGCATGTTAGAATAATGTAGGACGCGTTACAACTCCTAAGAACACCTTACACCACCGTATGAAACATTAAAACTCCATAATAAACCTAATGAATTCGTTCGAGTCCTTTGAACATCGTACGACAACTTAAGACATCTTAAGAGTCTATATGCCACATTAGCAACTCGAAAAGAACGTTAGTAAGATGTAGGACGCCTTACAGCTCCTAAGAACACCTTACACCACCGTACGAAACATTAAAACTCCATAATGAACCTAATGAATTTGTCCGAGTCCTTTGAACATCGTACGACAACTCAGGAGATGTTACAACTCAGTATACAGCATTAGCAACATGAAAAGCACGTTAGAATAATGTAGGACGCATTACAACTCCTAAGAACACCTTACATCACCGTACAAAACTTTAAAACTCCATAATAAACCAAATTAATTCGTACGAGTCCTTTGAACATCGTACGACAACTTAGGACATCTTACGACTCTTTATGCCACATTACCAACATGAAAAGCATGTTAGAATAATGTAGGACGCGTTACAGCTCCTAAGAACACCTTACACCACCGTACGAAACATTAAAACTCCATAATAAACCTAATGAATTCGTTTGAGTCCTTTGAACATCGTACGACAACTTAAGACATCTTAAGACTCTATATGCCACATTAGCAACTCGAAAAGAACGTTAGTATGAT
Organism: Tagetes erecta; assembly: GCA_030867185.1. Classification (NCBI taxonomy): domain Eukaryota; kingdom Viridiplantae; phylum Streptophyta; class Magnoliopsida; order Asterales; family Asteraceae; genus Tagetes; species Tagetes erecta. Next base: position 41,780,992 of record CM061487.1, on the reverse strand, counting down.
GTAGGACGACTTACAGCATCTAAGAACACCTTACACCACCGTACGAAACATTAAAACTCCATAATAAACCTAATGAATTCGTCCGAGTCCTTTGAACATCGTACGACAACTTAGGACATCTTAAGACTCTTTATGCCACATTAGCAAATCGAAAAGAACGTTAGTATAATGTACGACGCGTTACAGCTCCTAAGAACACCTTACACCACCGTACGAAACATTAAAACTCCATAATAAACCTAATGAATTCGTCCGAGTCCTTTGAACATCGTACGACAACTTAGGACATCTTACGACTCTTTATGCCACATTAGCAACTCGAAATGAACATTAGTATATGGTAGTACGCCTTACAGCTCCTAAGAACACCTTACACCACCGTACGAAACGTTAAAACTCCATAATAAACCTAATGAATTCGTCCGAGTCCTTTGAACAACGTACGACAACTCAGGAGATGTTACAGCTCAGTATACAGCATTAGCAACATGAAAAGCACGTTAGAATAATGTAGGACGCGTTACAACTCCTAAGAACACCTTACATCACTGTACAAAACTTTAAAACTCCATAATAAACCAAATTAATTCGTACGAGTCCTTTGAACATCGTACGACAACTTAGGACATCTTACGACTCTTTATGCCACATTACCAACATGAAAAGCATGTTAGAATAATGTAGGACGCGTTACAGCTCCTAAGAACACCTTACACCACCGTACGAAACATTAAAACTCCATAATAAACCTAATGAATTCGTTCGAGTCCTTTGAACATCGTACGACAACTTAAGACATCTTAAGACTCTATATGCCACATTAGCAACTCGAAAAGAACGTTAGTATGATGTAGGACGACTTACAGCACCTAAGAACACCTTACACCACCGTACGAAACATTAAAACTCCATAATAAACCTAATGAATTCGTCCGAGTCCTTTGAACATCGTACGACAACTTAGGACATCTTAAGACTCTTTATGCCACATTAGCAAATCGAAAAGAACGTTAGTATAATGTACGACGCGTTACAGCTCCTAAGAACACCTTACACCACCGTACGAAACATTAAAACTCCATAATAAACCTAATGAATTCGTCCGAGTCCTTTGAACATCGTACGACAACTTAGGACATCTTACGACTCTTTATGCCACATTAGCAACTCGAAATGAACATTAGTATATGGTAGTACGCCTTACAGCTCCTAAGAACACCTTACACCACCGTACGAAACATTAAAACTCCATAATAAACCTAATGAATTCGTCCGAGTCCTTTGAACATCGTACGACAACTCAGGAGATGTTACAGCTCAGTATACGGCATTAGCAACATGAAAAGCACGTTAGAATAATGTAGGACGCGTTACAACTCCTAAGAACACCTTACATCACCGTACAAAACTTTAAAACTCCATAATAAACCAAATTAATTCGTACGAGTCCTTTGAACATCGTACGACAACTTAGGACATCTTACGACTCTTTATGCCACATGAAAAGCATGTTAGAATAATGTAGGACGCGTTACAACTCCTAAGAACAAATTACACCACCGTATGAAACATTAAAACTCCATAATAAACCTAATGAATTCGTTCGAGTCCTTTGAACATCGTACGACAACTTAAGACATCTTAAGAGTCTATATGCCACATTAGCAACTCGAAAAGAACGTTAGTAAGATGTAGGACGCCTTACAGCTCCTAAGAACACCTTACACCACCGTACGAAACATTAAAACTCCATAATGAACCTAATGAATTTGTCCGAGTCCTTTGAACATCGTACGACAACTCAGGAGATGTTACAGCTCAGTATACAACATTAGCAACATGAAAAGCACGTTAGAATAATGTAGGACGCATTACAACTCCTAAGAACACCTTACATCACCGTACAAAACTTTAAAACTCCATAATAAACCAAATTAATTCGTACGAGTCCTTTGAACATCGTACGACAACTTAGGACATCTTACGACTCTTTATGCCACATTACCAACATGAAAAGCATGTTAGAATAATGTAGGACGCGTTACAGCTCCTAAGAACACCTTACACCACTGTACGAAACATTAAAACTCCATAATAAACCTAATGAATTCGTTCGAGTCCTTTGAACATCGTACGGCAACTTAAGACATCTTAAGACTCTATATGCCACATTAGCAACTCGAAAAGAACGTTAGTATGATGTAGGACGCCTTACAGCACCTAAGAACAGCTTACACCACCGTACGAAGCATTAAAACTCCATAATAAACCTAATGAATTCGTCCGAGTCCTTTGAACATCGTACGACAACTTAGGACATCTTAAGACTCTTTATGCCACATTAGCAAATCGAAAAGAACGTTAGTATAATGTACGACGCGTTACAGCTCCTATGAACACCTTACACCACCGTACGAAACATTAAAACTCCATAATAAACCTAATGAATTCGTCTGAGTCCTTTGAACATCGTACGACAACTTAGGACATCTTACGACTCTTTATGCCACATTAGCAACTCGAAATGAACATTAGTATATGGTAGTACGCCTTACAGCTCCTAAGAACACCTTACACCACCGTATGAAACGTTAAAACTCCATAATAAACCTAATGAATTCGTCCGAGTCCTTTGAACATCGTACGACAACTCAGGAGATGTTACGGCTCAGTATACGGCACTAGCAACATGAAAAGCACGTTAGAATAATGTAGGACGCGTTACAACTCCTAAGAACACCTTACATCACCGTACAAAACTTTAAAACTCCATAATAAACGTAATTAATTCGTACGAGTCCTTTGAACATCGTACGACAACTTAGGACATCTTACGACTCTTTATGCCACATTACCAACATGAAAAGCATGTTAGAATAATGTAGGACGCGTTACAGCTCCTAAGAACACCTTACACCACCGTACGAAACATTAAAACTCCATAATAAACCTAATGAATTCGTTCGAGTCCTTTGAACATCGTACGACAACTTAAGACATCTTAAGACTCTATATGCCACATTAGCAACTCGAAAAGAACGTTTGTATGATGTAGGACGCCTTACAGCTCCTAAGAACACCTTACACCACCGTACGAAACATTAAAACTCCATAATAAACCTAATGAATTCGTCCGAGTCTTTTGAACATCGTACGACAACTTAGGACATCTTAAGACTCTTTATGCCACATTAGCAAATCGAAAAGAACATTAGTATATTGTAGGACGCGTTACAGCTCCTAAGAACACCTTACACCACCGTACGAAACATTAAAACTCCATAATAAATCTAATGAATTCGTCCGAGTCCTTTGAACATCGTACGACAACTTAGGACATCTTACGACTCTTTATGCCACATTAGCAACTCGAAATGAACATTAGTATAATGTAGTACGCCTTACAGCTCCTAAGAACACCTTACACCACCGTACGAAACGTTAAAACTCCATAATGAACCTAACGAATTCGTCCGAGTCTTTTGAACAACGTACGACAACTCAGGAGATGTTACAGCTCAGTATACAGCATTAGCAACATGAAAAGCACGTTAGAATAATGTAGGACGCGTTACAACTCCTAAGAACACCTTACATCACTGTACAAAACTTTAAAACTCCATAATAAACCAAATTAATTCGTACGAGTCCTTTGAACATCGTACGACAACTTAGGACATCTTACGACTCTTTATGCCACATTACCTACATGAAAAGCATGTTAGAATAATGTACGACGCGTTACAGCTCCTAAGAACACCTTACACCACCGTACGAAACATTAAAACTCCATAATAAACCTAATGAATTCGTCCGAGTCCTTTGAACATCGTACGACAACTCAGGAGATGTTACGGCTCAGTATACGGCACTAGCAACATGAAAAGCACGTTAGAATAATGTAGGACGCGTTACAACTCCTAAGAACACCTTACATCACCGTACAAAACTTTAAAACTCCATAATAAACGTAATTAATTCGTACGAGTCCTTTGAACATCGTACGACAACTTAGGACATCTTACGACTCTTTATGCCACATCAGCAGCTCGAAAAGAACATTATTATAATGTAGGACGCCTTACAGCTCCTAAGAACACCTTACACCACCGTACGAAACATTAAAACTCCATAATAAATCTAATGAATTCGTCCGAGTCCTTTGAACATCGTACGACAACTTAGGACATCTTACGACTCTTTATGCCACATTAGCAACTCGAAATGAACATTAGTATAATGTAGTACGCCTTACAGCTCCTAAGAACACCTTACACCACCGTACGAAACGTTAAAACTCCATAATGAACCTAACGAATTCGTCCGAGTCTTTTGAACAACGTACGACAACTCAGGAGATGTTACAGCTCAGTATACAGCATTAGCAACATGAAAAGCACGTTAGAATAATGTAGGACGCGTTACAACTCCTAAGAACACCTTACATCACTGTACAAAACTTTAAAACTCCATAATAAACCAAATTAATTCGTACGAGTCCTTTGAACATCGTACGACAACTTAGGACATCTTACGACTCTTTATGCCACATTACCTACATGAAAAGCATGTTAGAATAATGTACGACGCGTTACAGCTCCTAAGAACACCTTACACCACCGTACGAAACATTAAAACTCCATAATAAACCTAATGAATTCGTCCGAGTCCTTTGAACATCGTACGACAACTCAGGAGATGTTACGGCTCAGTATACGGCACTAGCAACATGAAAAGCACGTTAGAATAATGTAGGACGCGTTACAACTCCTAAGAACACCTTACATCACCGTACAAAACTTTAAAACTCCATAATAAACGTAATTAATTCGTACGAGTCCTTTGAACATCGTACGACAACTTAGGACATCTTACGACTCTTTATGCCACATTAGCAACTCGAAATGAACATTAGTATATGGTAGTACGCCTTACAGCTCCTAAGAACACCTTACACCACCGTACGAAACGTTAAAACTCCATAATAAACCTAATGAATTCGTCCGAGTCCTTTGAACATCGTACGACAACTCAGGAGATGTTACGGCTCAGTATACGGCACTAGCAACATGAAAAGCACGTTAGAATAATGTAGGACGCGTTACAACTCCTAAGAACACCTTACATCACCGTACAAAACTTTAAAACTCCATAATAAACGTAATTAATTCGTACGAGTCCTTTGAACATCGTACGACAACTTAGGACATCTTACGACTCTTTATGCCACATCAGCAGCTCGAAAAGAACATTATTATAATGTAGGACGCCTTACAGCTCCTAAGAACACCTTACACCACCGTACGAAACATTAAAACTCCATAATAAACCTAATGAATTCGTTTGAGTCCTTTGAACATCGTACGACAACTTAAGACATCTTAAGACTCTATATGCCACATTAGCAACTCGAAAAGAACGTTAGTATGATGTAGGACGACTTACAGCATCTAAGAACACCTTACACCACCGTACGAAACATTAAAACTCCATAATAAACCTAATGAATTCGTCCGAGTCCTTTGAACATCGTACGACAACTTAGGACATCTTAAGACTCTTTATGCCACATTAGCAAATCGAAAAGAACGTTAGTATAATGTACGACGCGTTACAGCTCCTAAGAACACCTTACACCACCGTACGAAACATTAAAACTCCATAATAAACCTAATGAATTCGTCCGAGTCCTTTGAACATCGTACGACAACTTAGGACATCTTACGACTCTTTATGCCACATTAGCAACTCGAAATGAACATTAGTATATGGTAGTACGCCTTACAGCTCCTAAGAACACCTTACACCACCGTACGAAACGTTAAAACTCCATAATAAACCTAATGAATTCGTCCGAGTCCTTTGAACAACGTACGACAACTCAGGAGATGTTACAGCTCAGTATACAGCATTAGCAACATGAAAAGCATGTTAGAATAATGTAGGACGCGTTACAACTCCTAAGAACACCTTACATCACTGTACAAAACTTTAAAACTCCATAATAAACCAAATTAATTCGTACGAGTCCTTTGAACATCGTACGACAACTTAGGACATCTTACGACTCTTTATGCCACATTACCAACATGAAAAGCATGTTAGAATAATGTAGGACGCGTTACAGCTCCTAAGAACACCTTACACCACCGTACGAAACATTAAAACTCCATAATAAACCTAATGAATTCGTTCGAGTCCTTTGAACATCGTACGACAACTTAAGACATCTTAAGACTCTATATGCCACATTAGCAACTCGAAAAGAACGTTAGTATGATGTAGGACGACTTACAGCACCTAAGAACACCTTACACCACCGTACGAAACATTAAAACTCCATAATGAACCTAATGAATTCGTCCGAGTCCTTTGAACATCGTACGACAACTTAGGACATCTTAAGACTCTTTATGCCACATTAGCAAATCGAAAAGAACGTTAGTATAATGTACGACGCGTTACAGCTCCTAAGAACACCTTACACCACCGTACGAAACATTAAAACTCCATAATAAACCTAATGAATTCGTCCGAGTCCTTTGAACATCGTACGACAACTTAGGACATCTTACGACTCTTTATGCCACATTAGCAACTCGAAATGAACATTAGTATATGGTAGTACGCCTTACAGCTCCTAAGAACACCTTACACCACCGTACGAAACGTTAAAACTCCATAATAAACCTAATGAATTCGTCCGAGTCCTTTGAACATCGTACGACAACTCAGGAGATGTTACGGCTCAGTATACGGCACTAGCAACATGAAAAGCACGTTAGAATAGTGTAGGACGCGTTACAACTCCTAAGAACACCTTACATCACCGTACAAAACTTTAAAACTCCATAATAAACGTAATTAATTCGTACGAGTCCTTTGAACATCGTACGACAACTTAGGACATCTTACGACTCTTTATGCAACATCAGCAGCTCGAAAAGAACATTAGTATAATGTAGGACGCCTTACAGCTCCTAAGAACACCTTACACCACCGTACGAAACATTAAAACTCCATAATAAACCTAATGAATTCGTCCGAGTCCTTTGAACATCGTACGACAACTCAGGAGATGTTACAGCTCAGTATACGGCATTAGCAACATGAAAAGCACGTTAGAATAATGTAGGACGCGTTACAACTCCTAAGAACACCTTACATCACCGTACAAAACTTTAAAACTCCATAATAAACCAAATTAATTCGTACGAGTCCTTTGAACATCGTACGACAACTTAGGACATCTTACGACTCTTTATGCCACATGAAAAGCATGTTAGAATAATGTAGGACGCGTTACAACTCCTAAGAACAAATTACACCACCGTATGAAACATTAAAACTCCATAATAAACCTAATGAATTCGTTCGAGTCCTTTGAACATCGTACGACAACTTAAGACATCTTAAGAGTCTATATGCCACATTAGCAACTCGAAAAGAACGTTAGTAAGATGTAGGACGCCTTACAGCTCCTAAGAACACCTTACACCACCGTACGAAACATTAAAACTCCATAATGAACCTAATGAATTTGTCCGAGTCCTTTGAACATCGTACGACAACTCAGGAGATGTTACAGCTCAGTATACAACATTAGCAACATGAAAAGCACGTTAGAATAATGTAGGACGCATTACAACTCCTAAGAACACCTTACATCACCGTACAAAACTTTAAAACTCCATAATAAACCAAATTAATTCGTACGAGTCTTTTGAACATCGTACGACAACTTAGGACATCTTACGACTCTTTATGCCACATTACCAACATGAAAAGCATGTTAGAATAATGTAGGACGCGTTACAGCTCCTAAGAACACCTTACACCACTGTACGAAACATTAAAACTCCATAATAAACCTAATGAATTCGTTCGAGTCCTTTGAACATCGTACGACAACTTAAGACATCTTAAGACTCTATATGCCACATTAGCAACTCGAAAAGAACGTTAGTATGATGTAGGACGCCTTACAGCACCTAAGAACAGCTTACACCACCGTACGAAGCATTAAAACTCCATAATAAACCTAATGAATTCGTCCGAGTCCTTTGAACATCGTACGACAACTTAGGACATCTTAAGACTCTTTATGCCACATTAGCAAATCGAAAAGAACGTTAGTATAATGTACGACGCGTTACAGCTCCTAAGAACACCTTACACCACCGTACGAAACATTAAAACTCCATAATAAACCTAATGAATTCGTCTGAGTCCTTTGAACATCGTACGACAACTTAGGACATCTTACGACTCTTTATGCCACATTAGCAACTCGAAATGAACATTAGTATATGGTAGTACGCCTTACAGCTCCTAAGAACACCTTACACCACCGTATGAAACGTTAAAACTCCATAATAAACCTAATGAATTCGTCCGAGTCCTTTGAACATCGTACGACAACTCAGGAGATGTTACGGCTCAGTATACGGCACTAGCAACATGAAAAGCACGTTAGAATAATGTAGGACGCGTTACAACTCCTAAGAACACCTTACATCACCGTACAAAACTTTAAAACTCCATAATAAACGTAATTAATTCGTACGAGTCCTTTGAACATCGTACGACAACTTAGGACATCTTACGACTCTTTATGCCACATTACCAACATGAAAAGCATGTTAGAATAATGTAGGACGCGTTACAGCTCCTAAGAACACCTTACACCACCGTACGAAACATTAAAACTCCATAATAAACCTAATGAATTCGTTCGAGTCCTTTGAACATCGTACGACAACTTAAGACATCTTAAGACTCTATATGCCACATTAGCAACTCGAAAAGAACGTTTGTATGATGTAGGACGCCTTACAGCTCCTAAGAACACCTTACACCACCGTACGAAACATTAAAACTCCATAATAAACCTAATGAATTCGTCCGAGTCTTTTGAACATCGTACGACAACTTAGGACATCTTAAGACTCTTTATGCCACATTAGCAAATCGAAAAGAACATTAGTATATTGTAGGACGCGTTACAGCTCCTAAGAACACCTTACACCACCGTACGAAACATTAAAACTCCATAATAAATCTAATGAATTCGTCCGAGTCCTTTGAACATCGTACGACAACTTAGGACATCTTACGACTCTTTATGCCACATTAGCAACTCGAAATGAACATTAGTATAATGTAGTACGCCTTACAGCTCCTAAGAACACCTTACACCACCGTACGAAACGTTAAAACTCCATAATGAACCTAACGAATTCGTCCGAGTCTTTTGAACAACGTACGACAACTCAGGAGATGTTACAGCTCAGTATACAGCATTAGCAACATGAAAAGCACGTTAGAATAATGTAGGACGCGTTACAACTCCTAAGAACACCTTACATCACTGTACAAAACTTTAAAACTCCATAATAAACCAAATTAATTCGTACGAGTCCTTTGAACATCGTACGACAACTTAGGACATCTTACGACTCTTTATGCCACATTACCTACATGAAAAGCATGTTAGAATAATGTACGACGCGTTACAGCTCCTAAGAACACCTTACACCACCGTACGAAACATTAAAACTCCATAATAAACCTAATGAATTCGTCCGAGTCCTTTGAACATCGTACGACAACTTAGGACATCTTACGACTCTTTATGCCACATTAGCAACTCGAAATGAACATTAGTATATGGTAGTACGCCTTACAGCTCCTAAGAACACCTTACACCACCGTACGAAACGTTAAAACTCCATAATAAACCTAATGAATTCGTCCGAGTCCTTTGAACAACGTACGACAACTCAGGAGATGTTACGGCTCAGTATACGGCACTAGCAACATGAAAAGCACGTTAGAATAATGTAGGACGCGTTACAACTCCTAAGAACACCTTACATCACCGTACAAAACTTTAAAACTCCATAATAAACGTAATTAATTCGTACGAGTCCTTTGAACATCGTACGACAACTTAGGACATCTTACGACTCTTTATGCCACATGAAAAGCATGTTAGAATAATGTAGGACGCGTTACAACTCCTAAGAACACCTTACACCACCGTATGAAACATTAAAACTCCATAATAAACCTAATGAATTCGTTCGAGTCCTTTGAACATCGTACGACAACTTAAGACATCTTAAGAGTCTATATGCCACATTAGCAACTCGAAAAGAACGTTAGTAAGATGTAGGACGCCTTACAGCTCCTAAGAACACCTTACACCACCGTACGAAACATTAAAACTCCATAATGAACCTAATGAATTTGTCCGAGTCCTTTGAACATCGTACGACAACTCAGGAGATGTTACAGCTCAGTATACAGCATTAGCAACATGAAAAGCACGTTAGAATAATGTAGGACGCATTACAACTCCTAAGAACACCTTACATCACCGTACAAAACTTTAAAACTCCATAATAAACCAAATTAATTCGTACGAGTCCTTTGAACATCGTACGACAACTTAGGACATCTTACGACTCTTTATGCCACATTACCAACATGAAAAGCATGTTAGAATAATGTAGGACGCGTTACAGCTCCTAAGAACACCTTACACCACCGTACGAAACATTAAAACTCCATAATAAACCTAATGAATTCGTTTGAGTCCTTTGAACATCGTACGACAACTTAAGACATCTTAAGACTCTATATGCCACATTAGCAACTCGAAAAGAACGTTAGTATGATGTAGGACGACTTACAGCATCTAAGAACACCTTACACCACCGTACGAAACATTAAAACTCCATAATAAACCTAATGAATTCGTCCGAGTCCTTTGAACATCGTACGACAACTTAGGACATCTTAAGACTCTTTATGCCACATTAGCAAATCGAAAAGAACGTTAGTATAATGTACGACGCGTTACAGCTCCTAAGAACACCTTACACCACCGTACGAAACATTAAAACTCCATAATAAACCTAATGAATTCGTCCGAGTCCTTTGAACATCGTACGACAACTTAGGACATCTTACGACTCTTTATGCCACATTAGCAACTCGAAATGAACATTAGTATATGGTAGTACGCCTTACAGCTCCTAAGAACACCTTACAGCACCGTACGAAACGTTAAAACTCCATAATAAACCTAATGAATTCGTCCGAGTCCTTTGAACATCGTACGACAACTAAGGAGATGTTACGGCTCAGTATACGGCACTAGCAACATGAAAAGCACGTTAGAATAATGTAGGACGCGTTACAACTCCTAAGAACACCTTACATCACCATACAAAACTTTAAAACTCCATAATAAACATAATTAATTCGTACGAGTCCTTTGAACATCGTACGACAACTTAGGACATCTTACGACTCTTTATGCCACATCAGCAGCTCGAAAAGAACATTAGTATAATGTAGGACGCCTTACAGCTCCTAAGAACACCTTACACCACCGTACGAAACATTAAAACTCCATAATAAACCTAATGAATTCGTCCGAGTCCTTTGAACATCGTACGACAACTTAGGACATCTTAAGACTCTTTATGCCACATTAGCAAATCGAAAAGAACGTTAGTATAATGTACGACGCGTTACAGCTCCTAAGAACACCTTACACCACCGTACGAAACATTAAAACTCCATAATAAACCTAATGAATTCGTCCGAGTCCTTTGAACATCGTACGACAACTTAGGACATCTTACGACTCTTTATGCCACATTAGCAACTCGAAATGAACATTAGTATATGGTAGTACGCCTTACAGCTCCTAAGAACACCTTACACCACCGTACGAAACGTTAAAACTCCATAATAAACCTAATGAATTCGTCCGAGTCCTTTGAACATCGTACGACAACTCAGGAGATGTTACGGCTCAGTATACGGCACTAGCAACATGAAAAGCACGTTAGAATAATGTAGGACGCGTTACAACTCCTAAGAACACCTTACATCACCATACAAAACTTTAAAACTCCATAATAAACGTAATTAATTCGTACGAGTCCTTTGAACATCGTACGACAACTTAGGACATCTTACGACTCTTTATGCCACATCAGCAGCTCGAAAAGAACATTAGTATAATGTAGGACGCCTTACAGCTCCTAAGAACACCTTACACCACCGTACGAAACATTAAAACTCCATAATAAACCTAATGAATTCGTCCGAGTCCTTTGAACATCGTACGACAACTCAGGAGATGTTACAGCTCAGTATACGGCATTAGCAACATGAAAAGCACGTTAGAATAATGTAGGACGCGTTACAACTCCTAAGAACACCTTACATCACCGTACAAAACTTTAAAACTCCATAATAAACCAAATTAATTCGTACGAGTCCTTTGAACATCGTACGACAACTTAGGACATCTTACGACTCTTTATGCCACATGAAAAGCATGTTAGAATAATGTAGGACGCGTTACAACTCCTAAGAACACCTTACACCACCGTATGAAACATTAAAACTCCATAATAAACCTAATGAATTCGTTCGAGTCCTTTGAACATCGTACGACAACTTAAGACATCTTAAGAGTCTATATGCCACATTAGCAACTCGAAAAGAACGTTAGTAAGATGTAGGACGCCTTACAGCTCCTAAGAACACCTTACACCACCGTACGAAACATTAAAACTCCATAATGAACCTAATGAATTTGTCCGAGTCCTTTGAACATCGTACGACAACTCAGGAGATGTTACAGCTCAGTATACAGCATTAGCAACATGAAAAGCACGTTAGAATAATGTAGGACGCATTACAACTCCTAAGAACACCTTACATCACCGTACAAAACTTTAAAACTCCATAATAAACCAAATTAATTCGTACGAGTCCTTTGAACATCGTACGACAACTTAGGACATCTTACGACTCTTTATGCCACATTACCAACATGAAAAGCATGTTAGAATAATGTAGGACGCGTTACAGCTCCTAAGAACACTTTACACCACCGTACGAAACATTAAAACTCCATAATAAACCTAATGAATTCGTTCGAGTCCTTTGAACATCGTACGACAACTTTAGACATCTTAAGACTCTATATGCCACATTAGCAACTCGAAAAGAACGTTAGTATGATGTAGGACGCCTTACAGCACCTAAGAACACCTTACACCACCGTACGAAACTTTAAAACTCCATAATAAACCTAATGAATTCGTCCGAGTCCTTTGAACATCGTACGACAACTTAGGACATCTTAAGACTCTTTATGCCACATTAACAAATCGAAAAGAACGTTAGTATAATGTACGACGCGTTACAGCTCCTAAGAACACCTTACACCACCGTACGAAACATTACAACTCCATAATAAACCTAATGAATTCGTCTGAGTCCTTTGAAAATCGTACGACAACTTAGGACATCTTACCACTCTTTATGCCACATTAGCAACTCGAAATGAACATTAGTATATGGTAGTACGCCTTACAGCTCCTAAGAACACCTTACACCACCGTATGAAACATTAAAACTCCATAATAAACCTAATGAATTCGTTCGAGTCCTTTGAACATCGTACGACAACTTAAGACATCTTAAGAGTCTATATGCCTCATTAGCAACTCGAAAAGAACGTTAGTAAGATGTAGGACGCCTTACAGCTCCTAAGAACACCTTACACCACCGTACGAAACATTAAAACTCCATAATGAACCTAATGAATTTGTCCGAGTCCTTTGAACATCGTACGACAACTCAGGAGATGTTACAGCTCAGTATACAGCATTAGCAACATGAAAAGCACGTTAGAATAATGTAGGACGCATTACAACTCCTAAGAACACCTTACATCACCGTACAAAACTTTAAAACTCCATAATAAACCAAATTAATTCGTACGAGTCCTTTGAACATCGTACGACAACTTAGGACATCTTACGACTCTTTATGCCACATTACCAACATGAAAAGCATGTTAGAATAATGTAGGACGCGTTACAGCTCCTAAGAACACTTTACACCACCGTACGAAACATTAAAACTCCATAATAAACCTAATGAATTCGTTCGAGTCCTTTGAACATCGTACGACAACTTAAGACATCTTAAGACTCTATATGCCACATTAGCAACTCGAAAAGAACGTTAGTATGATGTAGGACGCCTTACAGCACCTAAGAACACCTTACACCACCGTACGAAACTTTAAAACTCCATAATAAACCTAATGAATTCGTCCGAGTCCTTTGAACATCGTACGACAACTTAGGACATCTTAAGACTCTTTATGCCACATTAACAAATCGAAAAGAACGTTAGTATAATGTACGACGCGTTACAGCTCCTAAGAACACCTTACACCACCGTACGAAACATTACAACTCCATAATAAACCTAATGAATTCGTCTGAGTCCTTTGAAAATCGTACGACAACTTAGGACATCTTACCACTCTTTATGCCACATTAGCAACTCGAAATGAACATTAGTATATGGTAGTACGCCTTACAGCTCCTAAGAACACCTTACACCACCGTACGAAACGTTAAAACTCCATAATAAACCTAATGAATTCGTCCGAGTCCTTTGAACATCGTACGACAACTCAGGAGATGTTACGGCTCAGTATACGGCACTAGCAACATGAAAAGCACGTTAGAATAATGTAGGACGCGTTACAACTCCTAAGAACACCTTACATCACCGTACAAAACTTTAAAACTCCATAATAAACCAAATTAATTCGTACGAGTCCTTTGAACATCGTACGACAACTTAGGACATCTTACGACTCTTTATGCCACATTACCAACATGAAAAGCATGTTAGAATAATGTAGGACGCGTTACAGCTCCTAAGAACACTTTACACCACCGTACGAAACATTAAAACTCCATAATAAACCTAATGAATTCGTTCGAGTCCTTTGAACATCGTACGACAACTTAAGACATCTTAAGACTCTATATGCCACATTAGCAACTCGAAAAGAACGTTAGTATGATGTAGGACGCCTTACAGCACCTAAGAACACCTTACACCACCGTACGAAACTTTAAAACTCCATAATAAACCTAATGAATTCGTCCGAGTCCTTTGAACATCATACGACAACTTAGGACATCTTAAGACTCTTTATGCCACATTAACAAATCGAAAAGAACGTTAGTATAATGTACGACGCGTTACAGCTCCTAAGAACACCTTACACCACCGTACGAAACATTACAACTCCATAATAAACCTAATGAATTCGTCTGAGTCCTTTGAAAATCGTACGACAACTTAGGACATCTTACCACTCTTTATGCCACATTAGCAACTCGAAATGAACATTAGTATATGGTAGTACGCCTTACAGCTCCTAAGAACACCTTACACCACCGTATGAAACATTAAAACTCCATAATAAACCTAATGAATTCGTTCGAGTCCTTTGAACATCGTACGACAACTTAAGACATCTTAAGAGTCTATATGCCACATTAGCAACTCGAAAAGAACGTTAGTAAGATGTAGGACGCCTTACAGCTCCTAAGAACACCTTACACCACCGTACGAAACATTAAAACTCCATAATGAACCTAATGAATTTGTCCGAGTCCTTTGAAAATCGTACGACAACTCAGGAGATGTTACAGCTCAGTATACAGCATTAGCAACATGAAAAGCACGTTAGAATAATGTAGGACGCATTACAACTCCTAAGAACACCTTACATCACCGTACAAAACTTTAAAACTCCATAATAAACCAAATTAATTCGTACGAGTCCTTTGAACATCGTACGACAACTTAGGACATCTTACGACTCTTTATGCCACATTACCAACATGAAAAGCATGTTAGAATAATGTAGGACGCGTTACAGCTCCTAAGAACACTTTACACCACCGTACGAAACATTAAAACTCCATAATAAACCTAATGAATTCGTTCGAGTCCTTTGAACATCGTACGACAACTTAAGACATCTTAAGACTCTATATGCCACATTAGCAACTCGAAAAGAACGTTAGTATGATGTAGGACGCCTTACAGCACCTAAGAACACCTTACACCACCGTACGAAACTTTAAAACTCCATAATAAACCTAATGAATTCGTCCGAGTCCTTTGAACATCGTACGACAACTTAGGACATCTTAAGACTCTTTATGCCACATTAACAAATCGAAAAGAACGTTAGTATAATGTACGACGCGTTACAGCTCCTAAGAACACCTTACACCACCGTACGAAACATTACAACTCCATAATAAACCTAATGAATTCGTCTGAGTCCTTTGAAAATCGTACGACAACTTAGGACATCTTACCACTCTTTATGCCACATTAGCAACTCGAAATGAACATTAGTATATGGTAGTACGCCTTACAGCTCCTAAGAACACCTTACACCACCGTATGAAACATTAAAACTCCATAATAAACCTAATGAATTCGTTCGAGTCCTTTGAACATCGTACGACAACTTAAGACATCTTAAGAGTCTATATGCCACATTAGCAACTCGAAAAGAACGTTAGTAAGATGTAGGACGCCTTACAGCTCCTAAGAACACCTTACACCACCGTACGAAACATTAAAACTCCATAATGAACCTAATGAATTTGTCCGAGTCCTTTGAAAATCGTACGACAACTCAGGAGATGTTACAGCTCAGTATACAGCATTAGCAACATGAAAAGCACGTTAGAATAATGTAGGACGCATTACAACTCCTAAGAACACCTTACATCACCGTACAAAACTTTAAAACTCCATAATAAACCAAATTAATTCGTACGAGTCCTTTGAACATCGTACGACAACTTAGGACATCTTACGACTCTTTATGCCACATTACCAACATGAAAAGCATGTTAGAATAATGTAGGACGCGTTACAGCTCCTAAGAACACTTTACACCACCGTACGAAACATTAAAACTCCATAATAAACCTAATGAATTCGTTCGAGTCCTTTGAACATCGTACGACAACTTAAGACATCTTAAGACTCTATATGCCACATTAGCAACTCGAAAAGAACGTTAGTATGATGTAGGACGCCTTACAGCACCTAAGAACACCTTACACCACCGTACGAAACTTTAAAACTCCATAATAAACCTAATGAATTCGTCCGAGTCCTTTGAACATCGTACGACAACTTAGGACATCTTAAGACTCTTTATGCCACATTAACAAATCGAAAAGAACGTTAGTATAATGTACGACGCGTTACAGCTCCTAAGAACACCTTACACCACCGTACGAAACATTACAACTCCATAATAAACCTAATGAATTCGTCTGAGTCCTTTGAAAATCGTACGACAACTTAGGACATCTTACCACTCTTTATGCCACATTAGCAACTCGAAATGAACATTAGTATATGGTAGTACGCCTTACAGCTCCTAAGAACACCTTACACCACCGTACGAAACGTTAAAACTCCATAATAAACCTAATGAATTCGTCCGAGTCCTTTGAACATCGTACGACAACTCAGGAGATGTTACGGCTCAGTATACGGCACTAGCAACATGAAAAGCACGTTAGAATAATGTAGGACGCGTTACAACTCCTAAGAACACCTTACATCACCGTACAAAACTTTAAAACTCCATAATAAACCAAATTAATTCGTACGAGTCCTTTGAACATCGTACGACAACTTAGGACATCTTACGACTCGTTATGCCACATTACAAACATGAAAAGCATGTTAGAATAATGTAGGACGCGTTACAGCTCCTAAGAACACCTTACACCACCGTACGAAACATTAAAACTCCATAATAAACCTAATGAATTCGTTCGAGTCCTTTGAACATCGTACGACAACTTAAGACATCTTAAGACTCTATATGCCACATTAGCAACTCGAAAAGAACGTTAGTAAGATGTAGGACGCCTTACAGCTCCGAAGAACACCTTACATCACCGTACGAAACATTAAAACTCCATAATGAACCTAAAGAATTTGTCCGAGTCCTTTGAACATCGTACGACAACTCAGGAGATGTTACAGCTCAGTATACAGCATTAGCAACATGAAAAGCACGTTAGAATAATGTAGGACGCGTTACAACTCCTAAGAACACCTTACATCACCGTACAAAACTTTAAAACTCCATAATAAACCAAATTAATTCGTACGAGTCCTTTGAATATCGTACGACAACTTACGACATCTTACGACTCTTTATGCCACATTACCAACATGAAAAGCATGTTAGAATAATGTAGGACGCGTTACAGCTCCTAAGAACACCTTACACCACCGTATGAAACATTAAAACTCCATAATAAACCTAATGAACTCGTTCGAGTCCTTTGAACATCGTACGACAACTTAAGACATCTTAAGAGTCTATATGCCACATTAGCAACTCGAAAAGAACGTTAGTAAGATGTAGGACGCCTTACAGCTCCTAAGAACACCTTACACCACCGTACGAAACATTAAAACTCCATAATGAACCTAATGAATTTGTCCGAGTCCTTTGAACATCGTACGACAACTCAGGAGATGTTACAGCTCAGTATACAGCATTAGCAACATGAAAAGCACGTTAGAATAATGTAGGACGCGTTACAACTCCTAAGAACACCTTACATCACCGTACAAAACTTTAAAACTCCATAATAAACCAAATTAATTCGTACGAGTCCTTTGAACATCGTACGACAACTTAGGACATCTTACGACTCTTTATGCCACATTACCAACACGAAAAGCATGTTAGAATAATGTAGAACGCGTTACATCTCCTAAGAACACCTTACACCACCGTACGAAACATTAAAACTCCATAATAAACCTAATGAATTCGTCTGAGTCCTTTGAAAATCGTACGACAACTTAGGACATCTTACGACTCTTTATGCCACATTAGCAACTCGAAATGAACATTAGTATATGGTAGTACGCCTTACAGCTCCTAAGAACACCTTACACCACCGTACGAAACGTTAAAACTCCATAATAAACCTAATGAATTCGTCCGAGTCCTTTGAACATCGTACGACAACTCAGGAGATGTTACGGCTCAGTATACGGCACTAGCAACATGAAAAGCACGTTAGAATAATGTAGGACGCGTTACAACTCCTAAGAACACCTTACATCACCGTACAAAACTTTAAAACTCCATAATAAACCAAATTAATTCGTACGAGTCCTTTGAACATCGTACGACAACTTAGGACATCTTACGACTCGTTATGCCACATTACAAACATGAAAAGCATGTTAGAATAATGTAGGACGCGTTACAGCTCCTAAGAACACCTTACACCACCGTACGAAACATTAAAACTCTATAATAAACCTAATGAATTCGTTCGAGTCCTTTGAACATCGTACGACAACTTAAGACATCTTAAGACTCTATATGCCACATTAGCAACTCGAAAAGAACGTTAGTAAGATGTAGGACGCCTTACAGCTCCTAAGAACACCTTACACCACCGTACGAAACACTAAAACTCCATAATGAACCTAATGAATTTGTCCGAGTCCTTTGAACATCGTACGACAACTCAGGAGATGTTACAGCTCAGTATACAACATTAGCAACATGAAAAGCACGTTAGAATAATGTAGGACGCTCTACAACTCCTAAGAACACCTTACATCACCGTACAAAACTTTAAAACTCCATAATAAACCAAATTAATTCGTACGAGTCCTTTGAACATCGAACGACAACTTAGGACATCTTACGACTCTTTATGCCACATTACCAACATGAAAAGCATGTTAGAATAATATAGGACGCGTTACAGCTCCTAAGAACACCTTACACCACCGTACGAAACATTAAAACTCCATAATAAACCTAATGAATTCGTCCGAGTCCTTTGAACATCGTACGACAACTTAGGACATCTTAAGACTCTTTATGCCACATTAGCAAATCGAAAAGAACGTTAGTATAATGTACGACGCGTTACAGCTCCTAAGAACACCTTACACCACCGTACGAAACATTAAAACTCCATAATAAACCTAATGAATTCGTCTGAGTCCTTTGAAAATCGTACGACAACTTAGGACATCTTACGACTCTTTATGCGACATTAGCAACTCGAAATGAATATTAGTATATGGTAGTACGCCTTACAGCTCCTAAGAACACCTTACACCACCGTACGAAACGTTAAAACTCCATAATAAACCTAATGAATTCGTCCGAGTCCTTTGAACATCGTACGACAACTCAGGAGATGTTACGGCTCAGTATACGGCACTAGCAACATGAAAAGCACGTTAGAATAATGTAGGACGCGTTACAACTCCTAAGAACACCTTACATCACCGTACAAAACTTTAAAACTCCATAATAAACCAAATTAATTCGTACGAGTCCTTTGAACATCGTACGACAACTTAGGACATCTTACGACTCGTTATGCCACATTACAAACATGAAAAGCATGTTAGAATAATGTAGGACGCGTTACAGCTCCTAAGAACACCTTACACCACCGTACGAAACATTAAAACTCCAAAATAAACCTAATGAATTCGTTCGAGTCCTTTGAACATCGTACGACAACTTAAGACATCTTAAGACTCTATATGCCACATTAGCAACTCGAAAAGAACGTTAGTAAGATGTAGGACGCCTTACAGCTCCGAAGAACACCTTACATCACCGTACGAAACATTAAAACTCCATAATGAACCTAATGAATTTGTCCGAGTCCTTTGAACATCGTACGACAACTCAGGAGATGTTACAGCTCAGTATACAGCATTAGCAACATGAAAAGCACGTTAGAATAATGTAGGACGCGTTACAACTCCTAAGAACACCTTACATCACCGTACAAAACTTTAAAACTCCATAATAAACCAAATTAATTCGTACGAGTCCTTTGAATATCGTACGACAACTTACGACATCTTACGACTCTTTATGCCACATTACCAACATGAAAAGCATGTTAGAATAATGTAGGACGCGTTACAGCTCCTAAGAACACCTTACACCACCGTATGAAACATTAAAACTCCATAATAAACCTAATGAACTCGTTCGAGTCCTTTGAACATCGTACGACAACTTAAGACATCTTAAGAGTCTATATGCCACATTAGCAACTCGAAAAGAACGTTAGTAAGATGTAGGACGCCTTACAGCTCCTAAGAACACCTTACACCACCGTACGAAACATTAAAACTTCATAATGAACCTAATGAATTTGTCCGAGTCCTTTGAACATCGTACGACAACTCAGGAGATGTTACAGCTCAGTATACAGCATTAGCAACATGAAAAGCACGTTAGAATAATGTAGGACGCGTTACAACTCCTAAGAACACCTTACATCACCGTACAAAACTTTAAAACTCCATAATAAACCAAATTAATTCGTACGAGTCCTTTGAACATCGTACGACAACTTAGGACATCTTACGACTCTTTATGCCACATTACCAACATGAAAAGCATGTTAGAATAATGTAGGACGCGTTACAGCTCCTAAGAACACCTTACACCACCGTACGAAACATTAAAACTCCATAATAAACCTAATGATATCGTTCGAGTCCTTTGAACATCGTACGACAACTTAAGACATCTTAAGACTCTATATGCCACATTAGCAACTCGAAAAGAACGTTAGTATGATGTAGGACGCCTTACAGCACCTAAGAACACCTTACACCACCGTACGAAACATTAAAACTCCATAATAAACCTAATGAATTCGTCCGAGTCCTTTGAACATCGTACGACAACTTAGGACATCTTAAGACTCTTTATGCCACATTAGCAAATCGAAAAGAACGTTAGTATAATGTACGACGCGTTACAGCTCCTAAGAACACCTTACACCACCGTACGAAATATTAAAACTCCATAATAAACCTAATGAATTCGTCTGAGTCCTTTGAAAATCGTACGACAACTTAGGACATCTTACGACTCTTTATGCGACATTAGCAACTCGAAATGAATATTAGTATATGGTAGTACGCCTTACAGCTCCTAAGAACACCTTACACCACCGTACGAAACGTTAAAACTCCATAATAAACCTAATGAATTCGTCCGAGTCCTTTGAACATCGTACGACAACTCAGGAGATGTTACGGCTCAGTATACGGCACTAGCAACATGAAAAGCACGTTAGAATAATGTAGGACGCGTTACAACTCCTAAGAACACCTTACATCACCGTACAAAACTTTAAAACTCCATAAAAAACCAAATTAATTCGTACGAGTCCTTTGAACATCGTACGACAACTTATGACATCTTACGACTCGTTATGCCACATTACAAACATGAAAAGCATGTTAGAATAATGTAGGACGCGTTACAGCTCCTAAGAACACCTTACACCACCGTACGAAACATTAAAACTCCATAATAAACCTAATGAATTCGTTCGAGTCCTTTGAACATCGTACGACAACTTAAGACATCTTAAGACTCTATATGCCACATTAGCAACTCGAAAAGAACGTTAGTAAGATGTAGGACGCCTTACAGCTCCGAAGAACACCTTACATCACCGTACGAAACATTAAAACTCCATAATGAACCTAATGAATTTGTCCGAGTCCTTTGAACATCGTACGACAACTCAGGAGATGTTACAGCTCAGTATACAGCATTAGCAACATGAAAAGCATGTTAGAATAATGTAGGACGCGTTACAACTCCTAAGAACACCTTACATCACCGTATAAAACTTTAAAACTCCATAATAAACCAAATTAATTCGTACGAGTCCTTTGAATATCGTACGACAACTTACGACATCTTACGACTCTTTATGCCACATTACCAACATGAAAAGCATGTTAGAATAATGTAGGACGCGTTACAGCTCCTAAGAACACCTTACACCACCGTATGAAACATTAAAACTCCATAATAAACCTAATGAACTCGTTCGAGTCCTTTGAACATCGTACGACAACTTAAGACATCTTAAGAGTCTATATGCCACATTAGCAACTCGAAAAGAACGTTAGTAAGATGTAGGACGCCTTACAGCTCCTAAGAACACCTTACACCACCGTACGAAACATTAAAACTCCATAATGAACCTAATGAATTTGTCCGAGTCCTTTGAACATCGTACGACAACTCAGGAGATGTTACAGCTCAGTATACAGCATTAGCAACATGAAAAGCACGTTAGAATAATGTAGGACGCGTTACAACTCCTAAGAACACCTTACATCACCGTACAAAACTTTAAAACTCCATAATAAACCAAATTAATTCGTACGAGTCCTTTGAACATCGTACGACAACTTAGGACATCTTACGACTCTTTATGCCACATTACCAACATGAAAAGCATGTTAGAATAATGTAGGACGCGTTACAGCTCCTAAGAACACCTTACACCACCGTACGAAACATTAAAACTCCATAATAAACCTAATGAATTCGTTCGAGTCCTTTGAACATCGTACGACAACTTAAGACATCTTAAGACTCTATATGCCACATTAGCAACTCGAAAAGAACGTTAGTAAGATGTAGGACGCCTTACAGATCCGAAGAACACCTTACACCACCGTACGAAACATTAAAACTCCATAATGAACCTAATGAATTTGTCCGAGTCCTTTGAACATCGTACGACAACTCAGGAGATGTTACAGCTCAGTATACAGCATTAGCAACATGAAAAGCATGTTAGAATAATGTAGGACGCGTTACAACTCCTAAGAACACCTTACATCACCGTATAAAACTTTAAAACTCCATAATAAACCAAATTAATTCGTACGAGTCCTTTGAATATCGTACGACAACTTACGACATCTTACGACTCTTTATGCCACATTACCAACATGAAAAGCATGTTAGAATAATGTAGGACGCGTTACAGCTCCTAAGAACACCTTACACCACCGTATGAAACATTAAAACTCCATAATAAACCTAATGAACTCGTTCGAGTCCTTTGAACATCGTACGACAACTTAAGACATCTTAAGAGTCTATATGCCACATTAGCAACTCGAAAAGAACGTTAGTAAGATGTAGGACGCCTTACAGCTCCTAAGAACACCTTACACCAACGTACGAAACATTAAAACTCCATAATGAACCTAATGAATTTGTCCGAGTCCTTTGAACATCGTACGACAACTCAGGAGATGTTACAGCTCAGTATACAGCATTAGCAACATGAAAAGCACGTTAGAATAATGTAGGACGCGTTACAACTCCTAAGAACACCTTACATCACCGTACAAAACTTTAAAACTCCATAATAAACCAAATTAATTCGTACGAGTCCTTTGAACATCGTACGACAACTTAGGACATCTTACGACTCTTTATGCCACATTACCAACATGAAAAGCATGTTAGAATAATGTAGGACGCGTTACAGCTCCTAAGAACACCTTACACCACCGTACGAAACATTAAAACTCCATAATAAACCTAATGAATTCGTTCGAGTCCTTTGAACATCGTACGACAACTTAAGACATCTTAAGACTCTATATGCCACATTAGCAACTCGAAAAGAACGTTAGTATGATGTAGGACGCCTTACAGCACCTAAGAACACCTTACACCACCGTACGAAATATTAAAACTCCATAATAAACCTAATGAATTCGTCCGAGTCCTTTGAACATCGTACGACAACTTAGGACATCTTAAGACTCTTTATGCCACATTAGCAAATCGAAAAGAACGTTAGTATAATGTACGACGCGTTACAGCTCCTAAGAACACCTTACACCACCGTACGAAACATTAAAACTCCATAATAAACCTAATGAATTCGTCTGAGTCCTTTGAACATCGTACGACAACTTAGGACATCTTACGACTCTTTATGCCACATTAGCAACTCGAAATGAACATTAGTATATGGTAGTACGCCTTACAGCTCCTAAGAACACCTTACACCACCGTACGAAACGTTAAAACTCCATAATAAACCTAATGAATTCGTCCGAGTCCTTTGAACATCGTACGACAACTCAGGAGATGTTACGGCTCAGTATACGGCACTAGCAACATGAAAAGCACGTTAGAATAATGTAGGACGCGTTACAACTCCTAAGAACACCTTACATCACCGTACAAAACTTTAAAACTCCATAATAAACCAAATTAATTCGTACGAGTCCTTTGAACATCGTACGACAACTTAGGACATCTTACGACTCTTTATGCCACATCAGCAGCTCGAAAAGAACATTAGTATAATGTAGGACGCCATACAGCTCCTAAGAACACCTTACACCACCGTACGAAACATTAAAACTCCATAATGAACCTAATGAATTTGTCCGAGTCCTTTGAACATCGTACGACAACTCAGGAGATGTTACAGCTCAGTATACAGCATTAGCAACATGAAAAGCACGTTAGAATAATGTAGGACGCGTTACAACTCCTAAGAACACCTTACATCACCGTACAAAACATTAAAACTCCATAATAAACCAAGTTAATTCGTACGAATCCTTTGAACATCGTACGACAACTTAGGACATCTTACGACTATTTATGCCACATTACCAACATGAAAAGCATGTTAGAATAATGTAGGACGCGTTACAGCTCCTAAGAACACCTTACAACACCGTACGAAACATTAAAACTCCATAATAAACCTAATGAATTCGTTCGAGTCCTTTGAACATCGTACGACAACATAAGACATCTTAAGACTCTATATGCCACATTAGCAACTCGAAAAGAACGTTAGTATGATGTAGGACGCCTTACAGCACCTAAGAACACCTTACACCACCGTACGAAACATTAAAACTCCATAATAAACCTAATGAATTCGTCCGAGTCCTTTGAACATCGTACGACAACTTAGGACATCTTAAGACTCTTTATGCCACATTAGCAAATCGAAAAGAACGTTAGTATAATGTACGACGCGTTACAGCTCCTAAGAACACCTTACACCACCGTACGAAACATTAAAACTCCATAATAAACCTAATGAATTCGTCTGAGTCCTTTGAACATCGTACGACAACTTAGGACATCTTACGACTCTTTATGCCACATTAGCAACTCAAAATGAACATTAGTATATGGTAGTACGCCTTACAGCTCCTAAGAACACCTTACACCACCGTACGAAACGTTAAAACTCCATAATAAACCTAATGAATTCGTCCGAGTCCTTTGAACATCGTACGACAACTCAGGAGATGTTACGGCTCAGTATACGGCACTAGCAACATGAAAAGCACGTTAGAATAATGTAGGACGCGTAACTTCATAGTAAACCTAATTAATTCGTACGAGTCCTCTAAACATCGTACGACAACTTAGGACATCTTACGACTCTTTATGCCACATTAGCAACATGAAAACCACATTAGAATAATGTAGGACGCCTTACAGCTCCTAAGAACACCTTACACCACCGTACGAAACGTTAAAACTCCATAATAAACCTAATGAATTCGTCCGAGTCCTTTGAACATCGTACGACAACTTAGGACATCTTAAGACTCTTTATGCCACATTAGCAAATCGAAAAGAACGTTAGTATAATGTAGGACGCGTTACAACTCCTAAGAACACCTTAAACCACCGTACGAAACATTAAAACTCCATAATAAACCTAATGAATTCGTCTGAGTCCTTTGAACATCGTACGACAACTTAGGACATCTTACGACTCTTTATGCCACATTAGCAACTCGAAATGAACATTAGTATAATGTAGTTCGCCTTACAGCTCCTAGGAACACCTTCCACCACCGTACGAAACGTTAAAACTCCATAATAAACCTAATGAATTCGTCCGAGTCCTTTGAACATCGTACGACAACTCAGGAGATGTTACGGCTCAGTATACGGCACTAGCAACATGAAAAGCACGTTAGAATAATATAGGACGCGTTACAACTCCTAAGAACACCTTACATCACAGTACAAAACTTTAAAACTCCATAATAAACGTAATTAATTCGTACGAGTCCATTGAACATCGTACGACAACTTAGGACATCTTACGACTCTTTATGCCACATCAGCAACTCGAAAAGAACATTAGTATAATGTAGGACGCCTTACAGCTCCTAAGAACACCTTACACCACCGTACGAAACATTAAAACTCCATAATAAACCTAATGAATTCGTCCGAGTCCTTTGAACATCGTACGACAACTCAGGAGATGTTACGGCTCAGTATACGGCACTAGCAACATGAAAAGCACGTTAGAATAATGTAGGACGCGTTACAACTCCTAAGAACACCTTACATCACAGTACAAAACTTTAAAACTCCATAATAAACGTAATTAATTCGTACGAGTCCATTGAACATCGTACGACAACTTAGGACATCTTACGACTCTTTATGCCACATCAGCAACTCGAAAAGAACATTAGTATAATGTAGGACGCCTTACAGCTCCTAAGAACACCTTACACCACCGTACGAAACATTAAAACTCCATAATAAACCTAATGAATTCGTCTGAGTCCTTTGAACATCGTACGACAACTTAGGACATCTTACGACTCTTTATGCCACATTAGCAACTCGAAATGAACATTAGTATAATGTAGTTCGCCTTACAGCTCCTAGGAACACCTTACACCACCGTACGAAACGTTAAAACTCCATAATAAACCTAATGAATTCGTCCGAGTCCTTTGAACATCGTACGAAAACTCAGGAGATGTTACGGCTCAGTATACGGCACTAGCAACATGAAAAGCACGTTAGAATAATGTAGGACGCGTTACAACTCCTAAGAACACCTTACATCACAGTACAAAACTTTAAAACTCCATAATAAACGTAATTAATTCGTACGAGTCCATTGAACATCGTACGACAACTTAGGACATCTTACGACTCTTTATGCCACATCAGCAACTCGAAAAGAACATTAGTATAATGTAGGACGCCTTACAGCTCCTAAGAACACCTTACACCACCGTACGAAACATTAAAACTCCATAATAAACCTAATGAATTCGTTCGAGTCCTTTGAACATCGTACGACAACTTAAGACATCTTAAGACTCTATATGCGACATTAGCAACTCGAAAAGAACGTTAGTATGATGTAGGACGCCTTACAGCTCCTAAGAACACCTTACACCACCGTACGAAACATTAAAACTCCATAATAAACCTAATGAATTCGTCCGAGTCCTTTGAACATCGTACGACAACTTAGGACATCTTAAGACTCTTTATGCCACATTAGCAAATCGAAAAGAACGTTAGTATAATGTAGGACGCGTTACAGCTCCTAAGAACACCTTACACCACCGTACGAAACATTTAAATTCCATAATAAACCTAATGAATTCGTCCGAGTCCTTTGAACATCGTACGACAACTTAGGACATCTTACGACTCTTTATGCCACATTAGCGACTAGAAATGAACATTAGTATAATGTAGTACGCCTTACAGCTCCTAAGAACACGTTACACCACCGTACGAAACGTTAAAACTCCATAATAAACCTAATGAATTCGTCCGAGTCCTTTGAACATCGTACGACAACTTAGGACATCTTAAGACTCTTTATGCCACATTAGCAAATCGAAAAGAACGTTAGTATAATGTAGGACGCGTTACAACTCCTAAGAACACCTTACATCACCGTACAAAACATTAAAACTCCATAATAAACCAAATTAATTCGTACGAGTCCTTTGAACATCGTACGACGACTTAGGACATCTTACGACTCTTTATGCCACATTAGCAAATCGAAAAGAACGTTAGTATAATGTAGGACGCGTTACAGCTCCTAAGAACACCTTACACCACCGTACGAAACATTAAAACTCCATAATGAACCTAATGAATTTGTCCGAGTCCTTTGAACATCGTACGACAACTCAGGAGATTTTACAGCTCAGTATACAGCATTAGCAACATGAAAAGCACGTTAGAATAATTTAGGACGCGTTACAACTCCTAAGAACATGTTACATCACCGTATAAAACTTTAAAACTCCATAATAAACCAAATTAATTCGTACGAGTCCTTTGAACATCGTACGACAACTTAGGACATTTTACGACTCTTTATGCCACATTAGCAACTCGAAATGAACATTAGTATAATGTAGTACGCCTTACAGCTCCTAAGAACACCTTACACCACCGTACGAAACATTAAAACTCCATAATAAACCTAATGAGTTCGTCCGAGTCCTTTGAACATCGTACGACAACTTAGGACATCTTACGACTCTTTATGCCACATTAGCAACTCGAAATGAACATTAGTATAATGTAGTACGCCTTACAGCTCCTAAGAACACCTTACACCACCGTACGAAGCGTTAAAACTCCATAATAAACCTAATGAATTCGTCCGAGTCCTTTGAACATCGTACGACAACTCAGGAGATGTTACGGCTCAGTATACGGCACTAGCAACATGAAAAGCACCTTAGAATAATGTAGGACGTGTTACAACTCCTAAGAACACCTTACATCACCGTACAAAACTTTAAAACTCCATAATAAACCAAATTAATTCGTACGAGTCCTTTGAACATCGTACGACAACTTAGGACATCTTACGACTCTTTATGCCACATTAGCAAATCGAAAAGAACGTTAGTATAATGTAGGACGCGTTACAGCTCCTAAGAACACCTTACACCACCGTACGAAACATTAAAACTCCATAATGATCCTAATGAATTTGTCCGAGTCCTTTGAACATCGTACGACAACTCAGGAGATTTTACAGCTTAGTATACAGCATTAGCAACATGAAAAGCACGTTAGAATAATTTAGGACGCGTTACAACTCCTAAGAACATGTTACATCACCGTATAAAACTTTAAAACTCCATAATAAACCAAATTAATTCGTACGAGTCCTTTGAACATCGTACGACAACTTGGGACATTTTACGACTCTTTATGCCACATTAGCAACTCGAAATGAACATTAGTATAATGTAGTACGCCTTACAGCTCCTAAGAACACCTTACACCACCGTACGAAACGTTAAAACTCCATAATAAACCTAATGAGTTCGTCCGAGTCCTTTGAACATCGTACGACAACTTAGGAGATCTTAAGACTCTTTATGCCACATTAGCAACTCGAAAAGAACGTTAGTATGATGTAGGACGCCTTACAGCTCCTAAGAACATCTTACCCCACCGTACGAAACATTAAAACTCCATAATAAACCTAATGAATTCGTCCGAGTCCTTTGAACATCGTACGACAACTTAGGACATCTTACGACTCTTTATGCCACATTAGCAACTCGAAATGAACATTAGTATAATGTAGTACGCCTTACAGCTCCTAAGAACACCTTACACCACCGTACGAAACGTTAAAACTCCATAATAAACCTAATGAATTCGTCCGAGTCCTTTGAACATCGTACGACAACTCAGGAGATGTTACGGCTCAGTATAGGGCACTAGCAACATGAAAAGCACGTTAGAATAATGTAGGACGCGTTACAACTCCTAAGAACACCTTACATCACCATACAAAACTTTAAAACTCCATAATAAACCAAATTAATTCGTACGAGTCCTTTGAACATCGTACGACAACTTAGGACATCTTACGACTCTTTATGCCACATTAGCAAATCGAAAAGAACGTTAGTATAATGTAGGACGCGTTACAGCTCCTAAGAACACCTTACACCACCGTACGAAACATTAAAACTCCATAATGATCCTAATGAATTTGTCCGAGTCCTTTGAACATCGTACGACAACTCAGGAGATTTTACAGCTCAGTATACAGCATTAGCAACATGAAAAGCACGTTAGAATAATTTAGGACGCGTTACAACTCCTAAGAACATGTTACATCACCGTATAAAACTTTAAAACTCCATAATAAACCAAATTAATTCGTACGAGTCCTTTGAACATCGTACGACAACTTAGGACATTTTACGACTCTTTATGCCACATTAGCAACTCGAAATGAACATTAGTATAATGTAGTACGCCTTACAGCTCCTAAGAACACCTTACACCACCGTACGAAACGTTAAAACTCCATAATAAACCTAATGAGTTCGTCCGAGTCCTTTGAACATCATACGATAACTTAGGAGATCTTAAGACTCTTTATGCCACATTAGCAACTCGAAAAGAACGTTAGTATGATGTAGGACGCCTTACAGCTCCTAAGAACATCTTACACCACCGTACGAAACATTAAAACTCCATAATAAACCTAATGAATTCGTCCGAGTCCTTTGAACATCGTACGACAACTTAGGACATCTTACGACTCTTTATGCCACATTAGCAACTCGAAATGAACATTAGTATAATGTAGTACGCCTTACAGCTCCTAAGAACACCTTACACCACCGTACGAAGCGTTAAAACTCCATAATAAACCTAATGAATTCGTCCGAGTCCTTTGAACATCGTACGACAACTCAGGAGATGTTACGGCTCAGTATACGGCACTAGCAACATGAAAAGCACGTTAGAATAATGTAGGACGTGTTACAACTCCTAAGAACACCTTACATCACCGTACAAAACTTTAAAACTCCATAATAAACCAAATTAATTCGTACGAGTCCTTTGAACATCGTACGACAACTTAGGACATCTTACGACTCTTTATGCCACATTAGCAAATCGAAAAGAACGTTAGTATAATGTAGGACGCGTTACAGCTCCTAAGAACACCTTACACCACCGTACGAAACATTAAAACTCCATAATGATCCTAATGAATTTGTCCGAGTCCTTTGAACATCGTACGACAACTCAGGAGATTTTACAGCTCAGTATACAGCATTAGCAACATGAAAAGCACGTTAGAATAATTTAGGACGCGTTACAACTCCTAAGAACATGTTACATCACCGTATAAAACTTTAAAACTCCATAATAAACCAAATTAATTCGTACGAGTCCTTTGAACATCGTACGACAACTTAGGACATTTTACGACTCTTTATGCCACATTAGCAACTCGAAATGAACATTAGTATAATGTAGTACGCCTTACAGCTCCTAAGAACACCTTACACCACCGTACGAAACGTTAAAACTCCATAATAAACCTAATGAGTTCGTCCGAGTCCTTTGAACATCATACGACAACTTAGGAGATCTTAAGACTCTTTATGCCACATTAGCAACTCGAAAAGAACGTTAGTATGATGTAGGACGCCTTACAGCTCCTAAGAACATCTTACACCACCGTACGAAACATTAAAACTCCATAATAAACCTAATGAATTCGTCCGAGTCCTTTGAACATCGTACGACAACTTAGGACATCTTACGACTCTTTATGCCACATTAGCAACTCGAAATGAACATTAGTATAATGTAGTACGCCTTACAGCTCCTAAGAACACCTTACACCACCGTACGAAGCGTTAAAACTCCATAATAAACCTAATGAATTCGTCCGAGTCCTTTGAACATCGTACGACAACTCAGGAGATGTTACGGCTCAGTATACGGCACTAGCAACATGAAAAGCACGTTAGAATAATGTAGGACGTGTTACAACTCCTAAGAACACCTTACATCACCGTACAAAACTTTAAAACTCCATAATAAACCAAATTAATTCGTACGAGTCCTTTGAACATCGTACGACAACTTAGGACATCTTACGACTCTTTATGCCACATTAGCAAATCGAAAAGAACGTTAGTATAATGTAGGACGCGTTACAGCTCCTAAGAACACCTTACACCACCGTACGAAACATTAAAACTCCATAATGATCCTAATGAATTTGTCCGAGTCCTTTGAACATCGTACGACAACTCAGGAGATTTTACAGCTCAGTATACAGCATTAGCAACATGAAAAGCACGTTAGAATAATTTAGGACGCGTTACAACTCCAAAGAACATGTTACATCACCGTATAAAACTTTAAAACTCCATAATAAACCAAATTAATTCGTACGAGTCCTTTGAACATCGTACGACAACTTAGGACATTTTAAGACTCTTTATGCCACATTAGCAACTCGAAATGAACATTAGTATAATGTAGTACGCCTTACAGCTCCTAAGAACACCTTACACCACCGTACGAAACGTTAAAACTCCATAATAAACCTAATGAGTTCGTCCGAGTCCTTTGAACATCATACGACAACTTAGGAGATCTTAAGACTCTTTATGCCACATTAGCAACTCGAAAAGAACGTTAGTATGATGTAGGACGCCTTACAGCTCCTAAGAACATCTTACACCACCGTACGAAACATTAAAACTCCATAATAAACCTAATGAATTCGTCCGAGTCCTTTGAACATCGTACGACAACTTAGGACATCTTACGACTCTTTATGCCACATTAGCAACTCGAAATGAACATTAGTATAATGTAGTACGCCTTACAGCTCCTAAGAACACCTTACACCACCGTACGAAGCGTTAAAACTCCATAATAAACCTAATGAATTCGTCCGAGTCCTTTGAACATCGTACGACAACTCAGGAGATGTTACGGCTCAGTATACGGCACTAGCAACATGAAAAGCACGTTAGAATAATGTAGGACGTGTACAACTCCTAAGAACACCTTACATCACCGTACAAAACTTTAAAACTCCATAATAAACCAAATTAATTCGTACGAGTCCTTTGAACATCGTACGACAACTTAGGACATCTTACGACTCTTTATGCCACATTAGCAAATCGAAAAGAACGTTAGTATAATGTAGGACGCGTTACAGCTCCTAAGAACACCTTACACCACCGTACGAAACATTAAAACTCCATAATGATCCTAATGAATTTGTCCGAGTCCTTTGAACATTGTACGACAACTCAGGAGATTTTACAGCTCAGTATACACCATTAGCAACATGAAAAGCACGTTAGAATAATTTAGGACGCGTTACAACTCCAAAGAACATGTTACATCACCGTATAAAACTTTAAAACTCCATAATAAACCAAATTAATTCGTACGAGTCCTTTGAACATCGTACGACAACTTAGGACATTTTACGACTCTTTATGCCACATTAGCAACTCGAAATGAACATTAGTATAATGTAGTACGCCTTACAGCTCCTAAGAACACCTTACACCACCGTACGAAACGTTAAAACTCCATAATAAACCTAA
Organism: Tagetes erecta; assembly: GCA_030867185.1. Taxonomy (NCBI): domain Eukaryota; kingdom Viridiplantae; phylum Streptophyta; class Magnoliopsida; order Asterales; family Asteraceae; genus Tagetes; species Tagetes erecta. The sequence goes on along the minus strand of CM061487.1, from coordinate 41,746,999 downwards.
TGAGTTCGTCCGAGTCCTTTGAACATCGTACGACAACTTAGGAGATCTTAAGACTCTTTATGCCACATTAGCAACTCGAAAAGAACGTTAGTATGATGTAGGACGCCTTACAGCTCCTAAGAACATCTTACACCACCGTACGAAACATTAAAACTCCATAATAAACCTAATGAATTCGTCCGAGTCCTTTGAACATCGTACGACAACTTAGGACATCTTACGACTCTTTATGCCACATTAGCAACTCGAAATGAACATTAGTATAATGTAGTACGCCTTACAGCTCCTAAGAACACCTTACACCACCGTACGAAACGTTAAAACTCCATAATAAACCTAATGAATTCGTCGGAGTCCTTTGAACATCGTACGACAACTCAGGAGATGTTACGGCTCAGTATAGGGCACTAGCAACATGAAAAGCACGTTAGAATAATGTAGGACGCGTTACAACTCCTAAGAACACCTTACATCACCGTACAAAACTTTAAAACTCCATAATAAACCAAATTAATTCGTACGAGTCCTTTGAACATCGTACGACAACTTAGGACATCTTACGACTCTTTATGCCACATTAGCAAATCGAAAAGAACGTTAGTATAATGTAGGACGCGTTACAGCTCCTAAGAACACCTTACACCACCGTACGAAACATTAAAACTCCATAATGATCCTAATGAATTTGTCCGAGTCCTTTGAACATCGTACGACAACTCAGGAGATTTTACAGCTCAGTATTCATCATTAGCAACATGAAAAGCACGTTAGAATAATTTAGGACGCGTTACAACTCCTAAGAACATGTTACATCACCGTATAAAACTTTAAAACTCCATAATAAACCAAATTAATTCGTACGAGTCCTTTGAACATCGTACGACAACTTAGGACATTTTACGACTCTTTATGCCACATTAGCAACTCGAAATGAACATTAGTATAATGTAGTACGCCTTACAGCTCCTAAGAACACCTTACACCACCGTACGAAACGTTAAAACTCCATAATAAACCTAATGAGTTCGTCCGAGTCCTTTGAACATCGTACGACAACTTAGGAGATCTTAAGACTCTTTATGCCACATTAGCAACTCGAAAAGAACGTTAGTATGATGTAGGACGCCTTACAGCTCCTAAGAACACCTTACACCACCGTATGAAACATTAAAACTCCATAATAAACCTAATGAATTCGTCCGAGTCGTTTGAACATCGTACGACAACTTAGGACATCTTACGACTCTTTATGCCACATTAGCAACTCGAAATGAACATTAGTATAATGTAGTACGCCTTACAGCTCCTAAGAACACCTTACACCACCGTACGAAACGTTAAAACTCCATAATAAACCTAATGAATTCGTCCGAGTCCTTTGAACATCGTACGACAACTCAGGAGATGTTACGGCTCAGTATGCGGCACTAGCAACATGAAAAGCATGTTAGAATAATGTAGGACGCGTTACAACTCCTAAGAACACCTTACATCACCGTACAAAACTTTAAAACTCCATAATAAACCAAATGAATTCGTCCGAGTCCTTTGAACATCGTACGACAACTTAGGACATCTTACGACTCTTTATGCCACATCAGCAACTCGAAAAGAACAATAGTATAATGTAGGACGCCTTACAGCTCCTAAGAACACCTTACACCACCGTATGAAACATTAAAACTCCATAATAAACCTAATGAATTCGTCTGAGTCGTTTGAACATCGAACAACAACTTAGGACATCTTACGACTCTTTATGCCACATTAGCAACTCGAAATGAACATTAGTATAATGTAGTACGCCTTACAGCTCCTAAGAACACCTTACACCACCGTACGAAACGTTAAAACTCCGTAATAAACCTAATGAGTTCGTACGAGTCCTTTGAACATCGTACGAAAACTTAGGACATCTTACGTCTCTTTATGCCACATTAGCAAATCGAAAAGGACGTTACTATAATGTAGAACGCCTTACAGCTCCTAAGAACACCTTACACCACCGTACGAAACATTAAAACTCCATAATAAACCTAATGAATTCGTCCGAGTCCTTTGAACATCGTACGACAACTTAGGACATCTTACGACTCTTTATGCCACATCAGCAACTCGAAAAGAACATTAGTATAATGTAGGACGCCTTACAGCTCCTAAGAACACCTTACACCACCGTACGAAACATTAAAACTCCATAACAAACCTAATGAACTCGTCCGAGTCATTTGAACATCGTACGACATCTCAGGAGATGTTACAGCTCAGTATACAGCATTAGCAACATGAAAAGCACGTTAGAATAATGTAGGACGCGTTACAACTCCTAAGAACACCTTACATTACCGTCCAAAACTTTAAAACTCCATAGTAAACCAAATTAATTCGTACGAGTCCCTTGAACATCGTACGACAACTTAGGACATCTTACGACTCTTTATGCCACATTACCAACATTAAAAGCATGTTAGAGTAATGTAGGACGCGTTACAGCTCCTAAGAACACTTTACACCACCGTACGAAACATTAAAACTCCATAATAAACCTAATGAATTCGTTCGAGTCCTTTGAACATCGTACGACAACTTAGGAGATCTTAAGACTCTTTATGCCACATTAGCAACTCGAAAAGAACGTTAGTATGATGTAGGACGCCTTACAGCTCCTAAGAACACCTTACACCACCGTATGAAACATTAAAACTCCATAATAAACCTAATGAATTCGTCCGAGTCGTTTGAACATCGTACGACAACTTAGGACATCTTACGACTCTTTATGCCACATTAGCAACTCGAAATGAACATTAGTATAATGTAGTACGCCTTACAGCTCCTAAGAACACCTTACACCACCGTACGAAACGTTAAAACTCCATAATAAACCTAATGAATTCGTCCGAGTCCTTTGAACATCGTACGACAAGTCAGGAGATGTTACGGCTCAGTATGCGGCACTAGCAACATGAAAAGCACGTTAGAATAATGTAGGACGCATTACAACTCCTAAGAACACCTTACATCACCGTACAAAACTTTAAAACTCCATAATAAACCAAATGAATTCGTCCGAGTCCTTTGAACATTGTACGGCAACTTAGGACATCTTACGACTCTTTATGCCACATCAGCAACTCGAAATGAACATTAGTATAATGTAGGACGCCTTACAGCTCCTAAGAACACCTTACACCACCGTATGAAACATTAAAACTCCATAATAAACCTAATGAATTCGTCTGAGTCGTTTGAACATCGAACAACAACTTAGGACATCTTACGACTCTTTATGCCACATTAGCAACTCGAAATGAACATTAGTATAATGTAGTACGCCTTACAGCTCCTAAGAACACCTTACACCACCGTACGAAACGTTAAAACTCCGTAATAAACCTAATGAGTTCGTACGAGTCCTTTGAACATCGTACGAAAACTTAGGACATCTTACGTCTCTTTATGCCACATTAGCAAATCGAAAAGGACGTTACTATAATGTAGAACGCCTTACAGCTCCTAAGAACACCTTACACCACCGTACGAAACATTAAAACTCCATAATAAACCTAATGAATTCGTCCGAGTCCTTTGAACATCGTACGACAACTTAGGACATCTTACGACTCTTTATGCCACATCAGCAACTCGAAAAGAACATTAGTATAATGTAGGACGCCTTACAGCTCCTAAGAACACCTTACACCACCGTACGAAACATTAAAACTCCATAACAAACCTAATGAACTCGTCCGAGTCATTTGAACATCGTACGACAACTCAGGAGATGTTACAGCTCAGTATACAGCATTAGCAACATGAAAAGCACGTTAGAATAATGTAGGACGCGTTACAACTCCTAAGAACACCTTACATTACCGTACAAAACTTTAAAACTCCATAGTAAACCAAATTAATTCGTACGAGTCCCTTGAACATCGTACGACAACTTAGGACATCTTACGACTCTTTATGCCACATTACCAACATTAAAAGCATGTTAGAGTAATGTAGGACGCGTTACAGCTCCTAAGAACACTTTACACCACCGTACGAAACATTAAAACTCCATAATAAACCTAATGAATTCGTTCGAGTCCTTTGAACATCGTACGACAACTCAGGAGATTTTACAGCTCAGTATACAGCATTAGCAACATGAAAAGCACGTTAGAATAATTTAGGACGCGTTACAACTCCTAAGAACATGTTACATCACCGTATAAAACTTTAAAACTCCATAATAAACCAAATTAATTCGTACGAGTCCTTTGAACATCGTACGACAACTTAGAGCATTTTACGACTCTTTATGCCACATTAGCAACTCGAAATGAACATTAGTATAATGTAGTACGCCTTACAGCTCCTAAGAACACCTTACACCACCGTACGAAACGTTAAAACTCCATAATAAACCTAATGAGTTCGTCCGAGTCCTTTGAACATCGTACGACAACTTAGGAGATCTTAAGACTCTTTATGCCACATTAGCAACTCGAAAAGAACGTTAGTATGATGTAGGACGCCTTACAGCTCCTAAGAACACCTTACACCACCGTACGAAACATTAAAACTCCATAATAAACCTAATGAATTCGTCCGAGTCCTTTGAACATCGTACGACAACTTAGGACATCTTACGACTCTTTATGCCACATTAGCAACTCGAAATGAACATTAGTATAATGTAGTACGCCTTACAGCTCCTAAGAACACCTTACACCACCGTACGAAACGTTAAAACTCCATAATAAACCTAATGAATTCGTCCGAGTCCTTTGAACATCGTATGACAACTCAGGAGATGTTACGGCTCAGTATACGGCACTAGCAACATGAAAAGCACGTTAGAATAATGTAGGACGTGTTACAACTCCTAAGAACACCTTACATCACCGTACAAAACTTTAAAACTCCATAATAAACCAAATTAATTCGTACGAGTCCTTTGAACATCGTACGACAACTTAGGACATCTTACGACTCTTTATGCCACATTAGCAAATCGAAAAGAACGTTAGTATAATGTAGGACGCGTTACAGCTCCTAAGAACACCTTACACCACCGTACGAAACATTAAAACTCCATAATGATCCTAATGAATTTGTCCGAGTCCTTTGAACATCGTACGACAACTCAGGAGATTTTACAGCTCAGTATACAGCATTAGCAACATGAAAAGCACGTTAGAATAATTTAGGACGCGTTACAACTCCTAAGAACATGTTACATCACCGTATAAAACTTTAAAACTCCATAATAAACCAAATTAATTCGTACGAGTCCTTTGAACATCGTACGACAACTTAGGACATTTTACGACTCTTTATGCCACATTAGCAACTCGAAATGAACATTAGTATAATGTAGTACGCCTTACAGCTCCTAAGAACACCTTACACCACCGTACGAAACGTTAAAACTCCATAATAAACCTAATGAGTTCGTCCGAGTCCTTTGAACATCGTACGACAACTTAGGAGATCTTAAGACTCTTTATGCCACATTAGCAACTCGAAAAGAACGTTAGTATGATGTAGGATGCCTTACAGCTCCTAAGAACACCTTACACCACCGTACGAAACATTAAAACTCCATAATAAACCTAATGAATTCGTCCGAGTCCTTTGAACATCGTACGACAACTTAGGACATCTTACGACTCTTTATGCCACATTAGCAACTCGAAATGAACATTAGTATAATGTAGTACGCCTTACAGCTCCTAAGAACACCTTACACCACCGTACGAAACGTTAAAACTCCATAATAAACCTAATGAATTCGTCCGAGTCCTTTGAACATCGTACGACAACTCAGGAGATGTTACGGCTCAGTATACGGCACTAGCAACATGAAAAGCACGTTAGAATAATGTAGGACGTGTTACAGCTCCTAAGAACACCTTACATCACCGTACAAAACTTTAAAACTCCATAATAAACCAAATTAATTCGTACGAGTCCTTTGAACATCGTACGACAACTTAGGACATCTTACGACTCTTTATGCCACATTAGCAAATCGAAAAGAACGTTAGTATAATGTAGGACGCCTTACAGCTCCTAAGAACACCTTACACCACCGTACGACACGTTAAAACTCCATAATAAACCTAATGAATTCGTCCGAGTCCTTTGAACATCGTACGACAACTCAGGAGATGTTACGGCTCAGTATACGGCACTAGCAACATGAAAAGCACGTTAGAATAATGTAGGACGTGTTACAACTCCTAAGAACACCTTACATCACCGTACAAAACTTTAAAACTCCATAATAAACCAAATTAATTCGTACGAGTCCTTTGAACATCGTACGACAACTTAGGACATCTTACGACTCTTTATGCCACATTAGCAAATCGAAAAGAACGTTAGTATAATGTAGGACGCGTTACAGCTCCTAAGAACACCTTACACCACCGTACGAAACATTAAAACTCCATAATGATCCTAATGAATTTGTCCGAGTCCTTTGAACATCGTACGACAACTCAGGAGATTTTACAGCTCAGTATACAGCATTAGCAACATGAAAAGCACGTTAGAATAATTTAGGACGCGTTACAACTCCTAAGAACATGTTACATCACCGTATAAAACTTTAAAACTCCATAATAAACCAAATTAATTCGTACGAGTCCTTTGAACATCGTACGACAACTTAGGACATTTTACGACTCTTTATGCCACATTAGCAACTCGAAATGAACATTAGTATAATGTAGTACGCCTTACAGCTCCTAAGAACACCTTACACCACCGTACGAAACGTTAAAACTCCATAATAAACCTAATGAGTTCGTCCGAGTCCTTTGAACATCGTACGACAACTTAGGAGATCTTAAGACTCTTTATGCCACATTAGCAACTCGAAAAGAACGTTAGTATGATGTAGGACGCCTTACAGCTCCTAAGAACACCTTACACCACCGTACGAAACATTAAAACTCCATAATAAACCTAATGAATTCGTCCGAGTCCTTTGAACATCGTACGACAACTTAGGACATCTTACGACTCTTTATGCCACATTAGCAACTCGAAATGAACATTAGTATAATGTAGTACGCCTTATAGCTCCTAAGAACACCTTACACCACCGTACGAAACGTTAAAACTCCATAATAAACCTAATGAATTCGTCCGAGTCCTTTGAACATCGTACGACAACTCAGGAGATGTTACGGCTCAGTATACGGCACTAGCAACATGAAAAGCACGTTAGAATAATGTAGGACGTGTTACAGCTCCTAAGAACACCTTACATCACCGTACAAAACTTTAAAACTCCATAATAAACCAAATTAATTCGTACGAGTCCTTTGAACATCGTACGACAACTTAGGACATCTTACGACTCTTTATGCCACATTAGCAAATCGAAAAGAACGTTAGTATAATGTAGGACGCCTTACAGCTCCTAAGAACACCTTACACCACCGTACGACACGTTAAAACTCCATAATAAACCTAATGAATTCGTCCGAGTCCTTTGAACATCGTACGACAACTCAGGAGATGTTACGGCTCAGTATACGGCACTAGCAACATGAAAAGCACGTTAGAATAATGTAGGACGTGTTACAACTCCTAAGAACACCTTACATCACCGTACAAAACTTTAAAACTCCATAATAAACCAAATTAATTCGTACGAGTCCTTTGAACATCGTACGACAACTTAGGACATCTTACGACTCTTTATGCCACATTAGCAAATCGAAAAGAACGTTAGTATAATGTAGGACGCGTTACAGCTCCTAAGAACACCTTACACCACCGTACGAAACATTAAAACTCCATAATGATCCTAATGAATTTGTCCGAGTCCTTTGAACATCGTACGACAACTCAGGAGATTTTACAGCTCAGTATACAGCATTAGCAACATGAAAAGCACGTTAGAATAATTTAGGACGCGTTACAACTCCTAAGAACATGTTACATCACCGTATAAAACTTTAAAACTCCATAATAAACCAAATTAATTCGTACGAGTCCTTTGAACATCGTACGACAACTTAGGACATTTTACGACTCTTTATGCCACATTAGCAACTCGAAATGAACATTAGTATAATGTAGTACGCCTTACAGCTCCTAAGAACACCTTACACCACCGTACGAAACGTTAAAACTCCATAATAAACCTAATGAGTTCGTCCGAGTCCTTTGAACATCGTACGACAACTTAGGAGATCTTAAGACTCTTTATGCCACATTAGCAACTCGAAAAGAACGTTAGTATGATGTAGGACGCCTTACAGCTCCTAAGAACACCTTACACCACCGTACGAAACATTAAAACTCCATAATAAACCTAATGAATTCGTCCGAGTCCTTTGAACATCGTACGACAACTTAGGACATCTTACGACTCTTTATGCCACATTAGCAACTCGAAATGAACATTAGTATAATGTAGTACGCCTTATAGCTCCTAAGAACACCTTACACCACCGTACGAAACGTTAAAACTCCATAATAAACCTAATGAATTCGTCCGAGTCCTTTGAACATCGTACGACAACTCAGGAGATGTTACGGCTCAGTATACGGCACTAGCAACATGAAAAGCACGTTAGAATAATGTAGGACGTGTTACAACTCCTAAGAACACCTTACATCACCGTACAAAACTTTAAAACTCCATAATAAACCAAATTAATTCGTACGAGTCCTTTGAACATCGTACGACAACTTAGGACATCTTACGACTCTTTATGCCACATTAGCAAATCGAAAAGAACGTTAGTATAATGTAGGACGCGTTACAGCTCCTAAGAACACCTTACACCACCGTACGAAACATTAAAACTACATAATGATCCTAATGAATTTGTCCGAGTCCTTTGAACATCGTACGACAACTCAGGAGATTTTACAGCTCAGTATACAGCATTAGCAACATGAAAAGCACGTTAGAATAATTTAGGACGCGTTACAACTCCTAAGAACATGTTACATCACCGTATAAAACTTTAAAACTCCATAATAAACCAAATTAATTCGTACGAGTCCTTTGAACATCGTACGACAACTTAGGACATTTTACGACTCTTTATGCCACATTAGCAACTCGAAATGAACATTAGTATAATGTAGTACGCCTTACAGCTCCTAAGAACACCTTACACCACCGTACGAAACGTTAAAACTCCATAATAAACCTAATGAGTTCGTCCGAGTCCTTCGAACATCGTACGACAACTTAGGAGATCTTAAGACTCTTTATGCCACATTAGCAACTCGAAAAGAACGTTAGTATGATGTAGGACGCCTTACAGCTCCTAAGAACACCTTACACCACCGTACGAAACATTAAAACTCCATAATAAACCTAATGAATTCGTCCGAGTCCTTTGAACATCGTACGACAACTTAGGACATCTTACGACTCTTTATGCCACATTAGCAACTCGAAATGAACATTAGTATAATGTAGTACGCCTTACAGCTCCTAAGAACACTTACACCACCGTACGAAACGTTAAAACTCCATAATAAACCTAATGAATTCGTCCGAGTCCTTTGAACATCGTACGACAACTCAGGAGATGTTATGGCTCAGTATACGGCACTAGCAACATGAAAAGCACGTTAGAATAATGTAGGACGTGTTACAACTCCTAAGAACACCTTACATCACCGTACAAAACTTTAAAACTCCATAATAAACCAAATTAATTCGTACGAGTCCTTTGAACATCGTACGACAACTTAGGACATCTTACGACTCTTTATGCCACATTAGCAAATCGAAAAGAACGTTAGTATAATGTAGGACGCGTTACAGCTCCTAAGAACACCTTACACCACCGTACGAAACATTAAAACTCCATAATGATCCTAATGAATTTGTCCGAGTCCTTTGAACATCGTACGACAACTCAGGAGATTTTACAGCTCAGTATACAGCATTAGCAACATGAAAAGCACGTTAGAATAATTTAGGACGCGTTACAACTCCTAAGAACATGTTACATCACCGTATAAAACTTTAAAACTCCATAATAAACCAAATTAATTCGTACGAGTCCTTTGAACATCGTACGACAACTTAGGACATTTTACGACTCTTTATGCCACATTAGCAACTCGAAATGAACATTAGTATAATGTAGTACGCCTTACAGCACCTAAGAACACCTTACACCACCGTACGAAACGTTAAAACTCCATAATAAACCTAATGAGTTCGTCCGAGTCCTTTGAACATCGTACGACAACTTAGGAGATCTTAAGACTCTTTATGCCACATTAGCAACTCGAAAAGAACGTTAGTATGATGTAGGACGCCTTACAGCTCCTAAGAACACCTTACACCACCGTACGAAACATTAAAACTCCATAATAAACCTAATGAATTCGTCCGAGTCCTTTGAACATCGTACGACAACTTAGGACATCTTACGACTCTTTATGCCACATTAGCAACTCGAAATGAACATTAGTATAATGTAGTACGCCTTACAGCTCCTAAGAACACCTTACACCACCGTACGAAACGTTAAAACTCCATAATAAACCTAATGAATTCGTCCGAGTCCTTTGAACATCGTACGACAACTCAGGAGATGTTACGGCTCAGTATACGGCACTAGCAACATGAAAAGCACGTTAGAATAATGTAGGACGTGTTACAACTCCTAAGAACACCTTACATTACCGTACAAAACTTTAAAACTCCATAATAAACCAAATTAATTCGTACGAGTCCTTTGAACATCGTACGACAACTTAGGACATCTTACGACTCTTTATGCCACATTAGCAAATCGAAAAGAACGTTAGTATAATGTAGGACGCGTTACAGCTCCTAAGAACACCTTACACCACCGTACGAAACATTAAAACTCCATAATGATCCTAATGAATTTGTCCGAGTCCTTTGAACATCGTACGACAACTCAGGAGATTTTACAACTCAGTATACAGCATTAGAAACATGAAAAGCACGTTAGAATAATTTAGGACGCGTTACAACTCCTAAGAACATGTTACATCACCGTATAAAACTTAAAAACTCCATAATAAACCAAATTAATTCGTACGAGTCCTTTGAACATCGTACGACAACTTAGGACATTTTACGACTCTTTATGCCACATTAGCAACTCGAAATGAACATTAGTATAATGTAGTACGCCTTACAGCTCCTAAGAACACCTTACACCACCGTACGAAACGTTAAAACTCCATAATAAACCTAATGAGTTCGTCCGAGTCCTTCGAACATCGTACGACAACTTAGGAGATCTTAAGACTCTTTATGCCACATTAGCAACTCGAAAAGAACGTTAGTATGATGTAGGACGCCTTACAGCTCCTAAGAACACCTTACACCACCGTACGAAACATTAAAACTCCATAATAAACCTAATGAATTCGTCCGAGTCCTTTGAACATCGTACGACAACTTAGGACATCTTACGACTCTTTATGCCACATTAGCAACTCGAAATGAACATTAGTATAATGTAGTACGCCTTACAGCTCCTAAGAACACCTTACACCACCGTACGAAGCGTTAAAACTCCATAATAAACCTAATGAATTCGTCCGAGTCCTTTGAACATCGTACGACAACTCAGGAGATTTTACAGCTCAGTATACAGCATTAGCAACATGAAAAGCACGTTAGAATAATTTAGGACGCGTTACAACTCCTAAGAACATGTTACATCACCGTATAAAACTTTAAAACTCCATAATAAACCAAATTAATTCGTACGAGTCCTTTGAACATCGTACGACAACTTAGGACATCTTACGACTCTTTATGCCACATTAGCAAATCGAAAGAACGTTAGTATAATGTAGGACGCGTTACAGCTCCTAAGAACACCTTACACCACCGTAGGAAACATTAAAACTCCATAATGATCCTAATGAATTTGTCCGAGTCCTTTGAACATCGTACGACAACTCAGGAGATTTTACAGCTCAGTATACAGCATTAGCAACATGAAAAGCACGTTAGAATAATTTAGGACGCGTTACAACTCCAAAGAACATGTTACATCACCGTATAAAACTTTAAAACTCCATAATAAACCAAATTAATTCGTACGAGTCCTTTGAACATCGTACGACAACTTAGAGCATTTTACGACTCTTTATGCCACATTAGCAACTCGAAATGAACATTAGTATAATGTAGTACGCCTTACAGCTCCTAAGAACACCTTACACCACCGTACGAAACGTTAAAACTCCATAATAAACCTAATGAGTTCGTCCGAGTCCTTCGAACATCGTACGACAACTTAGGAGATCTTAAGACTCTTTATGCCACATTAGCAACTCGAAAAGAACGTTAGTATGATGTAGGACGCCTTACAGCTCCTAAGAACACCTTACACCACCGTACGAAACATTAAAACTCCATAATAAACCTAATGAATTCGTCCGAGTCCTTTGAACATCGTACGACAACTTAGGACATCTTACGACTCTTTATGCCACATTAGCAACTCGAAATGAACATTAGTATAATGTAGTACGCCTTACAGCTCCTAAGAACACCTTACACCACCGTACGAAACGTTAAAACTCCATAATAAACCTAATGAATTCGTCCGAGTCCTTTGAACATCGTACGACAACTCAGGAGATGTTACGGCTCAGTATACGGCACTAGCAACATGAAAAGCACGTTAGAATAATGTAGGACGTGTTACAACTCCTAAGAACACCTTACATTACCGTACAAAACTTTAAAACTCCATAATAAACCAAATTAATTCGTACGAGTCCTTTGAACATCGTACGACAACTTAGGACATCTTACGACTCTTTATGCCACATTAGCAAATCGAAAAGAACGTTAGTATAATGTAGGACTCGTTACAGCTCCTAAGAACACCTTACACCACCGTACGAAACATTAAAACTCCATAATGATCCTAATGAATTTGTCCGAGTCCTTTGAACATCGTACGACAACTCAGGAGATTTTACAGCTCAGTATACAGCATTAGCAACATGAAAAGCACGTTAGAATAATTTAAGACGCGTTACAACTCCTAAGAACATGTTACATCACCGTATAAAACTTTAAAACTCCATAATAAACCAAATTAATTCGTACGAGTCCTTTGAACATCGTACGACAACTTAGGACATTTTACGACTCTTTATGCCACATTAGCAACTCGAAATGAACATTAGTATAATGTAGTACGCCTTACAGCTCCTAAGAACACCTTACACCACCGTACGAAACGTTAAAACTCCATAATAAACCTAATGAGTTCGTCCGAGTCCTTCGAACATCGTACGACAACTTAGGAGATCTTAAGACTCTTTATGCCACATTAGCAACTCGAAAAGAACGTTAGTATGATGTAGGACGCCTTACAGCTCCTAAGAACACCTTACACCACCGTACGAAACATTAAAACTCCATAATAAACCTAATGAATTCGTCCGAGTCCTTTGAACATCGTACGACAACTTAGGACATCTTACGACTCTTTATGCCACATTAGCAACTCGAAATGAACATTAGTATAATGTAGTACGCCTTACAGCTCCTAAGAACACTTACACCACCGTACGAAACGTTAAAACTCCATAATAAACCTAATGAATTCGTCCGAGTCCTTTGAACATCGTACGACAACTCAGGAGATGTTATGGCTCAGTATACGGCACTAGCAACATGAAAAGCACGTTAGAATAATGTAGGACGTGTTACAACTCCTAAGAACACCTTACATCACCGTACAAAACTTTAAAACTCCATATTAAACCAAATTAATTCGTACGAGTCCTTTGAACATCGTACGACAACTTAGGACATCTTACGACTCTTTATGCCACATTAGCAAATCGAAAAGAACGTTAGTATAATGTAGGACGCGTTACAGCTCCTAAGAACACCTTACACCACCGTACGAAACATTAAAACTCCATAATGATCCTAATGAATTTGTCCGAGTCCTTTGAACATCGTACGACAACTCAGGAGATTTTACAGCTCAGTATACAGCATTAGCAACATGAAAAGCACGTTAGAATAATTTAGGACGCGTTACAACTCCTAAGAACATGTTACATCACCGTATAAAACTTTAAAACTCCATAATAAACCAAATTAATTCGTACGAGTCCTTTGAACATCGTACGACAACTTAGGACATTTTACGACTCTTTATGCCACATTAGCAACTCGAAATGAACATTAGTATAATGTAGTACGCCTTACAGCTCCTAAGAACACCTTACACCACCGTACGAAACGTTAAAACTCCATAATAAACCTAATGAGTTCGTCCGAGTCCTTTGAACATCGTACGACAACTTAGGAGATCTTAAGACTCTTTATGCCACATTAGCAACTCGAAAAGAACGTTAGTATGATGTAGGACGCCTTACAGCTCCTAAGAACACCTTACACCACCGTACGAAACATTAAAACTCCATAATAAACCTAATGAATTCGTCCGAGTCCTTTGAACATCGTACGACAACTTAGGACATCTTACGACTCTTTATGCCACATTAGCAACTCGAAATGAACATTAGTATAATGTAGTACGCCTTACAGCTCCTAAGAACACCTTACACCACCGTACGAAGCGTTAAAACTCCATAATAAACCTAATGAATTCGTCCGAGTCCTTTGAACATCGTACGACAACTCAGGAGATTTTACAGCTCAGTATACAGCATTAGCAACATGAAAAGCACGTTAGAATAATTTAGGACGCGTTACAACTCCTAAGAACATGTTACATCACCGTATAAAACTTTAAAACTCCATAATAAACCAAATTAATTCGTACGAGTCCTTTGAACATCGTACGACAACTTAGGACATCTTACGACTCTTTATGCCACATTAGCAAATCGAAAGAACGTTAGTATAATGTAGGACGCGTTACAGCTCCTAAGAACACCTTACACCACCGTAGGAAACATTAAAACTCCATAATGATCCTAATGAATTTGTCCGAGTCCTTTGAACATCGTACGACAACTCAGGAGATTTTACAGCTCAGTATACAGCATTAGCAACATGAAAAGCACGTTAGAATAATTTAGGACGCGTTACAACTCCAAAGAACATGTTACATCACCGTATAAAACTTTAAAACTCCATAATAAACCAAATTAATTCGTACGAGTCCTTTGAACATCGTACGACAACTTAGAGCATTTTACGACTCTTTATGCCACATTAGCAACTCGAAATGAACATTAGTATAATGTAGTACGCCTTACAGCTCCTAAGAACACCTTACACCACCGTACGAAACGTTAAAACTCCATAATAAACCTAATGAGTTCGTCCGAGTCCTTCGAACATCGTACGACAACTTAGGAGATCTTAAGACTCTTTATGCCACATTAGCAACTCGAAAAGAACGTTAGTATGATGTAGGACGCCTTACAGCTCCTAAGAACACCTTACACCACCGTACGAAACATTAAAACTCCATAATAAACCTAATGAATTCGTCCGAGTCCTTTGAACATCGTACGACAACTTAGGACATCTTACGACTCTTTATGCCACATTAGCAACTCGAAATGAACATTAGTATAATGTAGTACGCCTTACAGCTCCTAAGAACACCTTACACCACCGTACGAAACGTTAAAACTCCATAATAAACCTAATGAGTTCGTCCGAGTCCTTCGAACATCGTACGACAACTTAGGAGATCTTAAGACTCTTTATGCCACATTAGCAACTCGAAAAGAACGTTAGTATGATGTAGGACGCCTTACAGCTCCTAAGAACACCTTACACCACCGTACGAAACATTAAAACTCCATAATAAACCTAATGAATTCGTCCGAGTCCTTTGAACATCGTACGACAACTTAGGACATCTTACGACTCTTTATGCCACATTAGCAACTCGAAATGAACATTAGTATAATGTAGTACGCCTTACAGCTCCTAAGAACACTTACACCACCGTACGAAACGTTAAAACTCCATAATAAACCTAATGAATTCGTCCGAGTCCTTTGAACATCGTACGACAACTCAGGAGATGTTATGGCTCAGTATACGGCACTAGCAACATGAAAAGCACGTTAGAATAATGTAGGACGTGTTACAACTCCTAAGAACACCTTACATCACCGTACAAAACTTTAAAACTCCATATTAAACCAAATTAATTCGTACGAGTCCTTTGAACATCGTACGACAACTTAGGACATCTTACGACTCTTTATGCCACATTAGCAAATCGAAAAGAACGTTAGTATAATGTAGGACGCGTTACAGCTCCTAAGAACACCTTACACCACCGTACGAAACATTAAAACTCCATAATGATCCTAATGAATTTGTCCGAGTCCTTTGAACATCGTACGACAACTCAGGAGATTTTACAGCTCAGTATACAGCATTAGCAACATGAAAAGCACGTTAGAATAATTTAGGACGCGTTACAACTCCTAAGAACATGTTACATCACCGTATAAAACTTTAAAACTCCATAATAAACCAAATTAATTCGTACGAGTCCTTTGAACATCGTACGACAACTTAGGACATTTTACGACTCTTTATGCCACATTAGCAACTCGAAATGAACATTAGTATAATGTAGTACGCCTTACAGCTCCTAAGAACACCTTACACCACCGTACGAAACGTTAAAACTCCATAATAAACCTAATGAGTTCGTCCGAGTCCTTTGAACATCGTACGACAACTTAGGAGATCTTAAGACTCTTTATGCCACATTAGCAACTCGAAAAGAACGTTAGTATGATGTAGGACGCCTTACAGCTCCTAAGAACACCTTACACCACCGTACGAAACATTAAAACTCCATAATAAACCTAATGAATTCGTCCGAGTCCTTTGAACATCGTACGACAACTTAGGACATCTTACGACTCTTTATGCCACATTAGCAACTCGAAATGAACATTAGTATAATGTAGTACGCCTTACAGCTCCTAAGAACACCTTACACCACCGTACGAAGCGTTAAAACTCCATAATAAACCTAATGAATTCGTCCGAGTCCTTTGAACATCGTACGACAACTCAGGAGATTTTACAGCTCAGTATACAGCATTAGCAACATGAAAAGCACGTTAGAATAATTTAGGACGCGTTACAACTCCTAAGAACATGTTACATCACCGTATAAAACTTTAAAACTCCATAATAAACCAAATTAATTCGTACGAGTCCTTTGAACATCGTACGACAACTTAGGACATCTTACGACTCTTTATGCCACATTAGCAAATCGAAAGAACGTTAGTATAATGTAGGACGCGTTACAGCTCCTAAGAACACCTTACACCACCGTAGGAAACATTAAAACTCCATAATGATCCTAATGAATTTGTCCGAGTCCTTTGAACATCGTACGACAACTCAGGAGATTTTACAGCTCAGTATACAGCATTAGCAACATGAAAAGCACGTTAGAATAATTTAGGACGCGTTACAACTCCAAAGAACATGTTACATCACCGTATAAAACTTTAAAACTCCATAATAAACCAAATTAATTCGTACGAGTCCTTTGAACATCGTACGACAACTTAGAGCATTTTACGACTCTTTATGCCACATTAGCAACTCGAAATGAACATTAGTATAATGTAGTACGCCTTACAGCTCCTAAGAACACCTTACACCACCGTACGAAACGTTAAAACTCCATAATAAACCTAATGAGTTCGTCCGAGTCCTTCGAACATCGTACGACAACTTAGGAGATCTTAAGACTCTTTATGCCACATTAGCAACTCGAAAAGAACGTTAGTATGATGTAGGACGCCTTACAGCTCCTAAGAACACCTTACACCACCGTACGAAACATTAAAACTCCATAATAAACCTAATGAATTCGTCCGAGTCCTTTGAACATCGTACGACAACTTAGGACATCTTACGACTCTTTATGCCACATTAGCAACTCGAAATGAACATTAGTATAATGTAGTACGCCTTACAGCTCCTAAGAACACCTTACACCACCGTACGAAACGTTAAAACTCCATAATAAACCTAATGAATTCGTCCGAGTCCTTTGAACATCGTACGACAACTCAGGAGATGTTACGGCTCAGTATACGGCACTAGCAACATGAAAAGCACGTTAGAATAATGTAGGACGTGTTACAACTCCTAAGAACACCTTACATTACCGTACAAAACTTTAAAACTCCATAATAAACCAAATTAATTCGTACGAGTCCTTTGAACATCGTACGACAACTTAGGACATCTTACGACTCTTTATGCCACATTAGCAAATCGAAAAGAACGTTAGTATAATGTAGGACGCGTTACAGCTCCTAAGAACACCTTACACCACCGTACGAAACATTAAAACTCCATAATGATCCTAATGAATTTGTCCGAGTCCTTTGAACATCGTACGACAACTCAGGAGATTTTACAGCTCAGTATACAGCATTAGCAACATGAAAAGCACGTTAGAATAATTTAGGACGCGTTACAACTCCTAAGAACATGTTACATCACCGTATAAAACTTTAAAACTCCATAATAAACCAAATTAATTCGTACGAGTCCTTTGAACATCGTACGACAACTTAGGACATTTTACGACTCTTTATGCCACATTAGCAACTCGAAATGAACATTAGTATAATGTAGTACGCCTTACAGCTCCTAAGAACACCTTACACCACCGTACGAAACGTTAAAACTCCATAATAAACCTAATGAGTTCGTCCGAGTCCTTTGAACATCGTACGACAACTTAGGAGATCTTAAGACTCTTTATGCCACATTAGCAACTCGAAAAGAACGTTAGTATGATGTAGGACGCCTTACAGCTCCTAAGAACACCTTACACCACCGTACGAAACATTAAAACTCCATAATAAACCTAATGAATTCGTCCGAGTCCTTTGAACATCGTACGACAACTTAGGACATCTTACGACTCTTTATGCCACATTAGCAACTCGAAATGAACATTAGTATAATGTAGTACGCCTTACAGCTCCTAAGAACACCTTACACCACCGTACGAAGCGTTAAAACTCCATAATAAACCTAATGAATTCGTCCGAGTCCTTTGAACATCGTACGACAACTCAGGATATTTTACAGCTCAGTATACAGCATTAGCAACATGAAAAGCACGTTAGAATAATTTAGGACGCGTTACAACTCCTAAGAACATGTTACATCACCGTATAAAACTTTAAAACTCCATAATAAACCAAATTAATTCGTACGAGTCCATTGAACATCGTACGACAACTTAGGACATCTTACGACTCTTTATGCCACATTAGCAAATCGAAAGAACGTTAGTATAATGTAGGACGCGTTACAGCTCCTAAGAACACCTTACACCACCGTAGGAAACATTAAAACTCCATAATGATCCTAATGAATTTGTCCGAGTCCTTTGAACATCGTACGACAACTCAGGAGATTTTACAGCTCAGTATACAGCATTAGCAACATGAAAAGCACGTTAGAATAATTTAGGACGCGTTACAACTCCAAAGAACATGTTACATCACCGTATAAAACTTTAAAACTCCATAATAAACCAAATTAATTCGTACGAGTCCTTTGAACATCGTACGACAACTTAGAGCATTTTACGACTCTTTATGCCACATTAGCAACTCGAAATGAACATTAGTATAATGTAGTACGCCTTACAGCTCCTAAGAACACCTTACACCACCGTACGAAACGTTAAAACTCCATAATAAACCTAATGAGTTCGTCCGAGTCCTTCGAACATCGTACGACAACTTAGGAGATCTTAAGACTCTTTATGCCACATTAGCAACTCGAAAAGAACGTTAGTATGATGTAGGACGCCTTACAGCTCCTAAGAACACCTTACACCACCGTACGAAACATTAAAACTCCATAATAAACCTAATGAATTCGTCCGAGTCCTTTGAACATCGTACGACAACTTAGGACATCTTACGACTCTTTATGCCACATTAGCAACTCGAAATGAACATTAGTATAATGTAGTACGCCTTACAGCTCCTAAGAACACCTTACACCACCGTACGAAACGTTAAAACTCCATAATAAACCTAATGAATTCGTCCGAGTCCTTTGAACATCGTACGACAACTCAGGAGATGTTACGGCTCAGTATACGGCACTAGCAACATGAAAAGCACGTTAGAATAATGTAGGACGTGTTACAACTCCTAAGAACACCTTACATTACCGTACAAAACTTTAAAACTCCATAATAAACCAAATTAATTCGTACGAGTCCTTTGAACATCGTACGACAACTTAGGACATCTTACGACTCTTTATGCCACATTAGCAAATCGAAAAGAACGTTAGTATAATGTAGGACGCGTTACAGCTCCTAAGAACACCTTACACCACCGTACGAAACATTAAAACTCCATAATGATCCTAATGAATTTGTCCGAGTCCTTTGAACATCGTACGACAACTCAGGAGATTTTACAGCTCAGTATACAGCATTAGCAACATGAAAAGCACGTTAGAATAATTTAGGACGCGTTACAACTCCTAAGAACATGTTACATCACCGTATAAAACTTTAAAACTCCATAGTAAACCAAATTAATTCGTACGAGTCCTTTGAACATCGTACGACAACTTAGGACATTTTACGACTCTTTATGCCACATTAGCAACTCGAAATGAACATTAGTATAATGTAGTACGCCTTACAGCTCCTAAGAACACCTTACACCACCGTACGAAACGTTAAAACTCCATAATAAACCTAATGAGTTCGTCCGAGTCCTTTGAACATCGTACGACAACTTAGGAGATCTTAAGACTCTTTATGCCACATTAGCAACTCGAAAAGAACGTTAGTATGATGTAGGACGCCTTACAGCTCCTAAGAACACCTTACACCACCGTATGAAACATTAAAACTCCATAATAAACCTAATGAATTCGTCCGAGTCCTTTGAACATCGTACGACAACTTAGGACATCTTACGACTCTTTATGCCACATTAGCAACTCGAAATGAACATTAGTATAATGTAGTACGCCTTACAGCTCCTAAGAACACCTTACACCACCGTACGAAACGTTAAAACTCCATAATAAACCTAATGAATTCGTCCGAGTCCTTTGAACATCGTACGACAACTCAGGAGATGTTACGGCTCAGTATACGGCACTAGCAACATGAAAAGCACGTTAGAATAATGTAGGACGTGTTACAACTCCTAAGAACACCTTACATTACCGTACAAAACTTTAAAACTCCATAATAAACCAAATTAATTCGTACGAGTCCTTTGAACATCGTACGACAACTTAGGACATCTTACGACTCTTTATGCCACATTAGCAAATCGAAAAGAACGTTAGTATAATGTAGGACGCATTACAGCTCCTAAGAACACCTTACACCACCGTACGAAACATTAAAACTCCATAATGATCCTAATGAATTTGTCCGAGTCCTTTGAACATCGTACGACAACTCAGGAGATTTTACAGCTCAGTATACAGCATTAGCAACATGAAAAGCACGTTAGAATAATTTAGGACGCGTTACAACTCCTAAGAACATGTTACATCACCGTATAAAACTTTAAAACTCCATAATAAACCAAATTAATTCGTACGAGTCCTTTGAACATCGTACGACAACTTAGGACATTTTACGACTCTTTATGCCACATTAGCAACTCGAAATGAACATTAGTATAATGTAGTACGCCTTACAGCTCCTAAGAACACCTTACACCACCGTACGAAACGTTAAAACTCCATAATAAACCTAATGAGTTCGTCCGAGTCCTTTGAACATCGTACGACAACTTAGGAGATCTTAAGACTCTTTATGCCACATTAGCAACTCGAAAAGAACGTTAGTATGATGTAGGACGCCTTACAGCTCCTAAGAACACCTTACACCACCGTATGAAACATTAAAACTCCATAATAAACCTAATGAATTCGTCCGAGTCCTTTGAACATCGTACGACAACTTAGGACATCTTACGACTCTTTATGCCACATTAGCAACTCGAAATGAACATTAGTATAATGTAGTACGCCTTACAGCTCCTAAGAACACCTTACACCACCGTACGAAACGTTAAAACTCCATAATAAACCTAATGAATTCGTCCGAGTCCTTTGAACATCGTACGACAACTCAGGAGATGTTACGGCTCAGTATACGGCACTAGCAACATGAAAAGCACGTTAGAATAATGTAGGACGTGTTACAACTCCTAAGAACACCTTACATTACCGTACAAAACTTTAAAACTCCATAATAAACCAAATTAATTCGTACGAGTCCTTTGAACATCGTACGACAACTTAGGACATCTTACGACTCTTTATGCCACATTAGCAAATCGAAAAGAACGTTAGTATAATGTAGGACGCGTTACAGCTCCTAAGAACACCTTACACCACCGTACGAAACATTAAAACTCCATAATGATCCTAATGAATTTGTCCGAGTCCTTTGAACATCGTACGACAACTCAGGAGATTTTACAGCTCAGTATACAGCATTAGCAACATGAAAAGCACGTTAGAATAATTTAGGACGCGTTACAACTCCTAAGAACATGTTACATCACCGTATAAAACTTTAAAACTCCATAATAAACCAAATTAATTCGTACGAGTCCTTTGAACATCGTACGACAACTTAGGACATTTTACGACTCTTTATGCCACATTAGCAACTCGAAATGAACATTAGTATAATGTAGTACGCCTTACAGCTCCTAAGAAACACCTTACACCACCGTACGAAACGTTAAAACTCCATAATAAACCTAATGAGTTCGTCCGAGTCCTTCGAACATCGTACAACAACTTAGGAGATCTTAAGACTCTTTATGCCACATTAGCAACTCGAAAAGAACGTTAGTATGATGTAGGACGCCTTACAGCTCCTAAGAACACCTTACACCACCGTACGAAACATTAAAACTCCATAATAAACCTAATGAATTCGTCCGAGTCCTTTGAACATCGTACGACAACTTAGGACATCTTACGACTCTTTATGCCACATTAGCAACTCGAAATGAACATTAGTATAATGTAGTACGCCTTACAGCTCCTAAGAACACCTTACACCACCGTACGAAACGTTAAAACTCCATAATAAACCTAATGAATTCGTCCGAGTCCTTTGAACATCGTACGACAACTCAGGAGATGTTACGGCTCAGTATACGGCACTAGCAACATGAAAAGCACGTTAGAATAATGTAGGACGTGTTACAACTCCTAAGAACACCTTACATTACCGTACAAAACTTTAAAACTCCATAATAAACCAAATTAATTCGTACGAGTCCTTTGAACATCGTACGACAACTTAGGACATCTTACGACTCTTTATGCCACATTAGCAAATCGAAAAGAACGTTAGTATAATGTAGGACGCGTTACAGCTCCTAAGAACACCTTACACCACCGTACGAAACATTAAAACTCCATAATGATCCTAATGAATTTGTCCGAGTCCTTTGAACATCGTACGACAACTCAGGAGATTTTACAGCTCAGTATACAGCATTAGCAACATGAAAAGCACGTTAGAATAATTTAGGACGCGTTACAACTCCTAAGAACATGTTACATCACCGTATAAAACTTTAAAACTCCATAATAAACCAAATTAATTCGTACGAGTCCTTTGAACATCGTACGACAACTTAGGACATGTTACGACTCTTTATGCCACATTAGCAACTCGAAATGAACATTAGTATAATGTAGTACGCCTTACAGCTCCTAAGAACACCTTACACCACCGTACGAAACGTTAAAACTCCATAATAAACCTAATGAGTTCGTCCGAGTCCTTCGAACATCGTACGACAACTTAGGAGATCTTAAGACTCTTTATGCCACATTAGCAACTCGAAAAGAACGTTAGTATGATGTAGGACGCCTTACAGCTCCTAAGAACACCTTACACCACCGTACGAAACATTAAAACTCCATAATAAACCTAATGAATTCGTCCGAGTCCTTTGAACATCGTACGACAACTTAGGACATCTTACGACTCTTTATGCCACATTAGCAACTCGAAATGAACATTAGTATAATGTAGTACGCCTTACAGCTCCTAAGAACACCTTACACCACCGTACGAAACGTTAAAACTCCATAATAAACCTAATGAATTCGTCCGAGTCCTTTGAACATCGTACGACAACTCAGGAGATGTTACGGCTCAGTATACGGCACTAGCAACATGAAAAGCACGTTAGAATAATGTAGGACGTGTTACAACTCCTAAGAACACCTTACATCACCGTACAAAACTTTAAAACTCCATAATAAACCAAATTAATTCGTACGAGTCCTTTGAATATCGTACGACAACTTAGGACATCTTACGACTCTTTATGCCACATTAGCAAATCGAAAAGAACGTTAGTATAATGTAGGACGCGTTACAGCTCCTAAGAACACCTTAAACCACCGTACGAAACATTAAAACTCCATAATGATCCTAATGAATTTGTCCGAGTCCTTTGAACATCGTACGACAACTCAGGAGATTTTACAGCTCAGTTTACAGCATTAGCAACATGAAAAGCACGTTAGAATAATTTAGGACGCGTTACAACTCCTAAGAACATGTTACATCACCGTATAAAACTTTAAAACTCCATAATAAACCAAATTAATTCGTACGAGTCCTTTGAACATCGTACGACAACTTAGGACATTTTACGACTCTTTATGCCACATAAGCAACTCGAAATGAACATTAGTATAATGTAGTACGCCTTACAGCTCTTAAGAACACCTTACACCACCGTACGAAACGTTAAAACTCCATAATAAACCTAATGAGTTCGTCCGAGTCCTTTGAACATCGTACGACAACTTAGGAGATCTTCAGACTCTTTATGCCACATTAGCAACTCGAAAAGAACGTTAGTATGATGTAGGACGCCTTACAGCTCCTAAGAACACCTTACACCACCGTACGAAACATTAAAACTCCATAATAAACCTAATGAATTCGTCCGAGTCCTTTGAACATCGTACGACAACTTAGGACATCTTACGGCTCAGTATACGGCACTAGCAACATGAAAAGCACGTTAGAATAATGTAGGACGTGTTACAACTCCTAAGAACACCTTACATTACCGTACAAAACTTTAAAACTCCATAATAAACCAAATTAATTCGTACGAGTCCTTTGAACATCGTACGACAACTTAGGACATCTTACGACTCTTTATGCCACATTAGCAAATCGAAAAGAACGTTAGTATAATGTAGGACGCGTTACAGCTCCTAAGAACACCTTACACCACCGTACGAAACATTAAAACTCCATAATGATCCTAATGAATTTGTCCGAGTCCTTTGAACATCTTACGACAACTCAGGAGATTTTACAGCTCAGTATACAGCATTAGCAACATGAAAAGCACGTTAGAATAATTTAGGACGCGTTACAACTCCTAAGAACATGTTACATCACCGTATAAAACTTTAAAACTCCATAATAAACCAAATTAATTCGTACGAGTCCTTTGAACATCGTACGACAACTTAGGACATCTTACGACTCTTTATGCCACATTAGCAACTCGAAATGAACATTAGTATAATGTAGTACGCCTTACAGCTCCTAAGAAACACCTTACACCACCGTACGAAACGTTAAAACTCCATAATAAACCTAATGAGTTCGTCCGAGTCCTTCGAACATCGTACGACAACTTAGGAGATCTTAAGACTCTTTATGCCACATTAGCAACTCGAAAAGAACGTTAGTATGATGTAGGACGCCTTACAGCTCCTAAGAACACCTTACACCACCGTACGAAACATTAAAACTCCATAATAAACCTAATGAATTCGTCCGAGTCCTTTGAACATCGTACGACAACTTAGGACATCTTACGACTCTTTATGCCACATTAGCAACTCGAAATGAACATTAGTATAATGTAGTACGCCTTACAGCTCCTAAGAACACCTTACACCACCGTACGAAACGTTAAAACTCCATAATAAACCTAATGAATTCGTCCGAGTCCTTTGAACATCGTACGACAACTCAGGAGATGTTACGGCTCAGTATACGGCACTAGCAACATGAAAAGCACGTTAGAATAATGTAGGACGTGTTACAACTCCTAAGAACACCTTACATTACCGTACAAAACTTTAAAACTCCATAATAAACCAAATTAATTCGTACGAGTCCTTTGAACATCGTACGACAACTTAGGACATCTTACGACTCTTTATGCCACATTAGCAAATCGAAAAGAACGTTAGTATAATGTAGGACGCGTTACAGCTCCTAAGAACACCTTACACCACCGTACGAAACATTAAAACTCCATAATGATCCTAATGAATTTGTCCGAGTCCTTTGAACATCGTACGACAACTCAGGAGATTTTACAGCTCAGTATACAGCATTAGCAACATGAAAAGCACGTTAGAATAATTTAGGACGCGTTACAACTCCTAAGAACATGTTACATCACCGTATAAAACTTTAAAACTCCATAATAAACCAAATTAATTCGTACGAGTCCTTTGAACATCGTACGACAACTTAGGACATTTTACGACTCTTTATGCCACATTAGCAACTCGAAATGAACATTAGTATAATGTAGTACGCCTTACAGCTCCTAAGAAACACCTTACACCACCGTACGAAACGTTAAAACTCCATAATAAACCTAATGAGTTCGTCCGAGTCCTTCGAACATCGTACAACAACTTAGGAGATCTTAAGACTCTTTATGCCACATTAGCAACTCGAAAAGAACGTTAGTATGATGTAGGACGCCTTACAGCTCCTAAGAACACCTTACACCACCGTACGAAACATTAAAACTCCATAATAAACCTAATGAATTCGTCCGAGTCCTTTGAACATCGTACGACAACTTAGGACATCTTACGACTCTTTATGCCACATTAGCAACTCGAAATGAACATTAGTATAATGTAGTACGCCTTACAGCTCCTAAGAACACCTTACACCACCGTACGAAACGTTAAAACTCCATAATAAACCTAATGAATTCGTCCGAGTCCTTTGAACATCGTACGACAACTCAGGAGATGTTACGGCTCAGTATACGGCACTAGCAACATGAAAAGCACGTTAGAATAATGTAGGACGTGTTACAACTCCTAAGAACACCTTACATTACCGTACAAAACTTTAAAACTCCATAATAAACCAAATTAATTCGTACGAGTCCTTTGAACATCGTACGACAACTTAGGACATCTTACGACTCTTTATGCCACATTAGCAAATCGAAAAGAACGTTAGTATAATGTAGGACGCGTTACAGCTCCTAAGAACACCTTACACCACCGTACGAAACATTAAAACTCCATAATGATCCTAATGAATTTGTCCGAGTCCTTTGAACATCGTACGACAACTCAGGAGATTTTACAGCTCAGTATACAGCATTAGCAACATGAAAAGCACGTTAGAATAATTTAGGACGCGTTACAACTCCTAAGAACATGTTACATCACCGTATAAAACTTTAAAACTCCATAATAAACCAAATTAATTCGTACGAGTCCTTTGAACATCGTACGACAACTTAGGACATTTTACGACTCTTTATGCCACATTAGCAACTCGAAATGAACATTAGTATAATGTAGTACGCCTTACAGCTCCTAAGAACACCTTACACCACCGTACGAAACGTTAAAACTCCATAATAAACCTAATGAGTTCGTCCGAGTCCTTCGAACATCGTACGACAACTTAGGAGATCTTAAGACTCTTTATGCCACATTAGCAACTCGAAAAGAACGTTAGTATGATGTAGGACGCCTTACAGCTCCTAAGAACACCTTACACCACCGTACGAAACATTAAAACTCCATAATAAACCTAATGAATTCGTCCGAGTCCTTTGAACATCGTACGACAACTTAGGACATCTTACGACTCTTTATGCCACATTAGCAACTCGAAATGAACATTAGTATAATGTAGTACGCCTTACAGCTCCTAAGAACACCTTACACCACCGTACGAAACGTTAAAACTCCATAATAAACCTAATGAATTCATCCGAGTCCTTTGAACATCGTACGACAACTCAGGAGATGTTACGGCTCAGTATACGGCACTAGCAACATGAAAAGCACGTTAGAATAATGTAGGACGTGTTACAACTCCTAAGAACACCTTACATCACCGTACAAAACTTTAAAACTCCATAATAAACCAAATTAATTCGTACGAGTCCTTTGAATATCGTACGACAACTTAGGTCATCTTACGACTCTTTATGCCACATTAGCAAATCGAAAAGAACGTTAGTATAATGTAGGACGCGTTACAGCTCCTAAGAACACCTTAAACCACCGTACGAAACATTAAAACTCCATAATGATCCTAATGAATTTGTCCGAGTCCTTTGAACATCGTACGACAACTCAGGAGATTTTACAGCTCAGTATACAGCATTAGCAACATGAAAAGCACGTTAGAATAATTTAGGACGCGTTACAACTCCTAAGAACATGTTACATCACCGTATAAAACTTTAAAACTCCATAATAAACCAAATTAATTCGTACGAGTCCTTTGAACATCGTACGACAACTTAGGACATTTTACGACTCTTTATGCCACATAAGCAACTCGAAATGAACATTAGTATAATGTAGTACGCCTTACAGCTCCTAAGAACACCTTACACCACCGTACGAAACGTTAAAACTCCATAATAAACCTAATGAGTTCGTCCGAGTCCTTTGAACATCGTACGACAACTTAGGAGATCTTCAGACTCTTTATGCCACATTAGCAACTCGAAAAGAACGTTAGTATGATGTAGGACGCCTTACAGCTCCTAAGAACACCTTACACCACCGTACGAAACATTAAAACTCCATAATAAACCTAATGAATTCGTCCGAGTCCTTTGAACATCGTACGACAACTTAGGACATCTTACGACTCTTTATGCCACATTAGCAACTCGAAATGAACATTAGTATAATGTAGTACGCCTTACAGCTCCTAAGAACACCTTACACCACCGTACGAAACGTTAAAACTCCATAATAAACCTAATGAATTCGTCCGAGTCCTTTGAACATCGTACGACAACTCAGGAGATGTTACGGCTCAGTATACGGCACTAGCAACATGAAAAGCACGTTAGAATAATGTAGGACGTGTTACAACTCCTAAGAACACCTTACATCACCGTACAAAACTTTAAAACTCCATAATAAACCAAATTAATTCGTACGAGTCCTTTGAACATCGTACGACAACTTAGGACATCTTACGACTCTTTATGCCACATTAGCAAATCGAAAAGAACGTTAGTATAATGAAGGACGCGTTACAGCTCCTAAGAACACCTTACACCACCGTACGAAACATTAAAACTCCATAATGATCCTAATGAATTTGTCCGAGTCCTTTGAACATCTTACGACAACTCAGGAGATTTTACAGCTCAGTATACAGCATTAGCAACATGAAAAGCACGTTAGAATAATTTAGGACGCGTTACAACTCCTAAGAACATGTTACATCACCGTATAAAACTTTAAAACTCCATAATAAACCAAATTAATTCGTACGAGTCCTTTGAACATCGTACGACAACTTAGGACATCTTACGACTCTTTATGCCACATTAGCAACTCGAAATGAACATTAGTATAATGTAGTACGCCTTACAGCTCCTAAGAAACACCTTACACCACCGTACGAAACGTTAAAACTCCATAATAAACCTAATGAGTTCGTCCGAGTCCTTCGAACATCGTACGACAACTTAGGAGATCTTAAGACTCTTTATGCCACATTAGCAACTCGAAAAGAACGTTAGTATGATGTAGGACGCCTTACAGCTCCTAAGAACACCTTACACCACCGTACGAAACATTAAAACTCCATAATAAACCTAATGAATTCGTCCGAGTCCTTTGAACATCGTACGACAACTTAGGACATCTTACGACTCTTTATGCCACATTAGCAACTCGAAATGAACATTAGTATAATGTAGTACGCCTTACAGCTCCTAAGAACACCTTACACCACCGTACGAAACGTTAAAACTCCATAATAAACCTAATGAATTCGTCCGAGTCCTTTGAACATCGTACGACAACTCAGGAGATGTTACGGCTCAGTATACGGCACTAGCAACATGAAAAGCACGTTAGAATAATGTAGGACGTGTTACAACTCCTAAGAACACCTTACATTACCGTACAAAACTTTAAAACTCCATAATAAACCAAATTAATTCGTACGAGTCCTTTGAACATCGTACGACAACTTAGGACATCTTACGACTCTTTATGCCACATTAGCAAATCGAAAAGAACGTTAGTATAATGTAGGACGCGTTACAGCTCCTAAGAACACCTTACACCACCGTACGAAACATTAAAACTCCATAATGATCCTAATGAATTTGTCCGAGTCCTTTGAACATCGTACGACAACTCAGGAGATTTTACAGCTCAGTATACAGCATTAGCAACATGAAAAGCACGTTAGAATAATTTAGGACGCGTTACAACTCCTAAGAACATGTTACATCACCGTATAAAACTTTAAAACTCCATAATAAACCAAATTAATTCGTACGAGTCCTTTGAACATCGTACGACAACTTAGGACATTTTACGACTCTTTATGCCACATTAGCAACTCGAAATGAACATTAGTATAATGTAGTACGCCTTACAGCTCCTAAGAACACCTTACACCACCGTACGAAACGTTAAAACTCCATAATAAACCTAATGAGTTCGTCCGAGTCCTTTGAACATCGTACGACAACTCAGGAGATGTTACGGCTCAGTATACGGCACTAGCAACATGAAAAGCACGTTAGAATAATGTAGGACGTGTTACAACTCCTAAGAACACCTTACATCACCGTACAAAACTTTAAAACTCCATAATAAACCAAATTAATTCGTACGAGTCCTTTGAATATCGTACGACAACTTAGGACATCTTACGACTCTTTATGCCACATTAGCAAATCGAAAAGAACGTTAGTATAATGTAGGACGCGTTACAGCTCCTAAGAACACCTTAAACCACCGTACGAAACATTAAAACTCCATAATGATCCTAATGAATTTGTCCGAGTCCTTTGAACATCGTACGACAACTCAGGAGATTTTACAGCTCAGTATACAGCATTAGCAACATGAAAAGCACGTTAGAATAATTTAGGACGCGTTACAACTCCTAAGAACATGTTACATCACCGTATAAAACTTTAAAACTCCATAATAAACCAAATTAATTCGTACGAGTCCTTTGAACATCGTACGATAACTTAGGACATTTTACGACTCTTTATGCCACATAAGCAACTCGAAATGAACATTAGTATAATGTAGTACGCCTTACAGCTCCTAAGAACACCTTACACCACCGTACGAAACGTTAAAACTCCATAATAAACCTAATGAGTTCGTCCGAGTCCTTTGAACATCGTACGACAACTTAGGAGATCTTCAGACTCTTTATGCCACATTAGCAACTCGAAAAGAACGTTAGTATGATGTAGGACGCCTTACAGCTCCTAAGAACACCTTACACCACCGTACGAAACATTAAAACTCCATAATAAACCTAATGAATTCGTCTGAGTTCTTTGAACATCGTACGACAACTTAGGACATCTTACGACTCTTTATGCCACATTAGCAACTCGAAATGAACATTAGTATAATGTAGTACGCCTTACAGCTCCTAAGAACACCTTACACCACCGTACGAAACGTTAAAACTCCATAATAAACCTAATGAATTCGTCCGAGTCCTTTGAACATCGTACGACAACTCAGGAGATGTTACGGCTCAGTATACGGCACTAGCAACATGAAAAGCACGTTAGAATAATGTAGGACGTGTTACAACTCCTAAGAACACCTTACATCACCGTACAAAACTTTAAAACTCCATAATAAACCAAATTAATTCGTACGAGTCCTTTGAACATCGTACGACAACTTAGGACATCTTACGACTCTTTATGCCACATTAGCAAATCGAAAAGAACGTTAGTATAATGTAGGACGCGTTACAGCTCCTAAGAACACCTTACACCACCGTACGAAACATTAAAACTCCATAATGATCCTAATGAATTTGTCCGAGTCCTTTGAACATCTTACGACAACTCAGGAGATTTTACAGCTCAGTATACAGCATTAGCAACATGAAAAGCACGTTAGAATAATTTAGGACGCGTTACAACTCCTAAGAACATGTTACATCACCGTATAAAACTTTAAAACTCCATAATAAACCAAATTAATTCGTACGAGTCCTTTGAACATCGTACGACAACTTAGGACATCTTACGACTCTTTATGCCACATTAGCAACTCGAAATGAACATTAGTATAATGTAGTACGACTTACAGCTCCTAAGAACACCTTACACCACCGTACTAAACGTTAAAACTCCATAATAAACCTAATGAATTCGTCCGAGTCCTTTGAACATCGTACGACAACTCAGGAGATGTTACGGCTCAGTATACGGCACTAGCAACATGAAAAGCACGTTAGAATAATGTAGGACGCGTTACAACTCCTAAGAACACCTTACATCACCGTACAAAACTTTAAAACTCCATAATAAACCAAATTAATTCGTACGTGTCCTTTGAACATCGTACGACAACTTAGGACATCTTACGACTCTTTATGCCACATTAGCAAATTGAAAAGAACGTTAGTATAATGTAGGACGCGTTACAGCTCCTAAGAACACCTTACACCACCGTACGAAACATTAAAACTCCATAATGATCCTAATGAATTTGTCCGAGTCCTTTGAACATCGTACGACAACTCAGGAGATTTTACAGCTCAGTATACAGCATTAGCAACATGAAAAGCACGTTAGAATAATTTAGGACGCGTTACAACTCCTAAGAACATGTTACATCACCGTATAAAACTTTAAAACTCCATAATAAACCAAATTAATTCGTACGAGTCCTTTGAACATCGTACGACAACTTAGGACATTTTACGACTCTTTATGCCACATTAGCAACTCGAAATGAACATTAGTATAATGTAGTACGCCTTACAGCTCCTAAGAACACCTTACACCACCGTACGAAACGTTAAAACTCCATAATAAACCTAATGAGTTCGTCTGAGTCCTTTGAACATCGTACGACAACTTAGGAGATCTTAAGACTCTTTATGCCACATTAGCAACTAGAAAAGAACGTTAGTATGATGTAGGACGCCTTACAGCTCCTAAGAACACCTTACACCACCGTACGAAACATTAAAACTCCATAATAAACCTAATGAATTCGTCCGAGTCCTTTGAACATCGTACGACAACTTAGGACATCTTACGACTCTTTATGCCACATTAGCAACTCGAAATGAACATTAGTATAATGTAGTACGCCTTACAGCTCCTAAGAACACCTTACACCACCGTACGAAACGTTAAAACTCCATAATAAACCTAATGAATTCGTCCGAGTCCTTTGAACATCGTACGACAACTCAGGAGATGTTACGGCTCAGTATACGGCACTAGCAACATGAAAAGCACGTTAGAATAATGTAGGACGCGTTACAACTCCTAAGAACACCTTACATCACCGTACAAAACTTTAAAACTCCATAATAAACCAAATTAATTCGTACGAGTCCTTTGAACATCGTACGACAACTTAGGACATCTTACGACTCTTTATGCCACATTAGCAAATTGAAAAGAACGTTAGTATAATGTAGGACGCGTTACAGCTCCTAAGAACACCTTACACCACCGTACGAAACATTAAAACTCCATAATGATCCTAATGAATTTGTCCGAGTCCTTTGAACATCGTACGACAACTCAGGAGATTTTACAGCTCAGTATACAACATTAGCAACATGAAAAGCACGTTAGAATAATTTAGGACGTGTTACAACTCCTAAGAACATGTTACATCACCGTATAAAACTCTAAAACTCCATAATAAACCAAATTAATTCGTACGAGTCCTTTGAACATCGTACGACAACTTAGGACATTTTACGACTCTTTATGCCACATTAGCAACTCGAAATGAACATTAGTATAATGTAGTACGCCTTACAGCTCCTAAGAACACCTTACACCACCGTACGAAACGTTAAAACTCCATAATAAACCTAATGAGTTCGTCCGAGTCCTTTGAACATCGTACGACAACTTAGGAGATCTTAAGACTCTTTATGCCACATTAGCAACTAGAAAAGAACGTTAGTATGATGTAGGACGCCTTACAGCTCCTAAGAACACCTTACACCACCGTACGAAACATTAAAACTCCATAATAAACCTAATGAATTCGTCCGAGTCCTTTGAACATCGTACGACAACTTAGGACATCTTACGACTCTTTATGCCACATTAGCAACTCGAAATGAACATTAGTATATTGTAGTACGCCTTACAGCTCCTAAGAACACATTACACCACCGTACGAAACGTTAAAACTCCATAATAAACCTAATGAATTCGTCCGAGTCCTTTGAACATCGTACGACAACTCAGGAGATGTTACGGCTCAGTATACGGCACTAGCAACATGAAAAGCACGTTAGAATAATGTAGGACGCGTTACAACTCCTAAGAACACCTTACATCACCGTACAAAACTTTAAAACTCCATAATAAACCAAATTAATTCGTACGAGTCCTTTGAACATCGTACGACAACTTAGGACATCTTACGACTCTTTATGCCACATTAGCAAATCGAAAAGAACGTTAGTGTAATGTAGGACGCGTTACAGCTCCTAAGAACACCTTACACCACCGTACGAAACATTAAAACTCCATAATGATCCTAATGAATTTGTCCGAGTCCTTTGAACATCGTACGACAACTCAGGAGATTTTACAGCTCAGTATACAGCATTAGCAACATGAAAAGCACGTTAGAATAATTTTGGACGCGTTACAACTCCTAAGAACATGTTACATCACCGTATAAAACTTTAAAACTCCATAATAAACCAAATTAATTCGTACGAGTCCTTTGAACATCGTACGACAACTTAGGACATTTTACGACTCGTTATGCAACATTAGCAACTCGAAATGAACATTAGTATAATGTAGTACGCCTTACAGCTCCTAAGAACACCTTACACCACCGTACGAAACGTTAAAACTCCATAATAAACCTAATGAGTTCGTCCGAGTCCTTTGAACATCGTACGACAACTTAGGAGATCTTAAGACTCTTTATGCCACATTAGCAACTAGAAAAGAACGTTAGTATGATGTAGGACGCCTTACAGCTCCTAAGAACACCTTACACCACCGTACGAAACATTAAAACTCCATAATAAACCTAATGAATTCGTCCGAGTCCTTCGAACATCGTACGACAACTTAGGACATCTTACGACTCTTTATGCCACATTAGCAACTCGAAATGAACATTAGTATAATGTAGTACGCCTTACAGCTCCTAAGAACACCTTACACCACCGTACGAAACGTTAAAACTCCATAATAAACCTAATGAATTCGTCCGAGTCCTTTGAACATCGTACGACAACTCAGGAGATGTTACGGCTCAGTATACGGCACTAGCAACATGAAAAGCACGTTAGAATAATGTAGGACGCGTTACAACTCCTAAGAACACCTTACATCACCGTACAAAACTTTAAAACTCCATAATAAACCAAATTAATTCGTACGAGTCCTTTGAACATCGTACGACAACTTAGGACATCTTACGACTCTTTATGCCACATTAGCAAATCGAAAAGAACGTTAGTATAATGTAGGACGCGTTACAGCTCCTAAGAACACCTTACACCACCGTACGAAACATTAAAACTCCATAATGATCCTAATGAATTTGTCCGAGTCCTTTGAACATCGTACGATAACTCAGGAGATTTTACAGCTCAATATACAGCATTAGCAACATGAAAAGCACGTTAGAATAATTTAGGACGCGTTACAACTCCTAAGAACATGTTACATCACCGTATAAAACTTTAAAACTCCATAATAAACCAAATTAATTCGTACGAGTCCTTTGAACATCGTACGACAACTTAGGACATTTTACGACTCTTTATGCCACATTAGCAACTCGAAATGAACATTAGTATAATGTAGTACGCCTTACAGCTCCTAAGAACACCTTACACCACCGTACGAAACGTTAAAACTCCATAATAAACCTAATGAATTCGTCCGAGTCCTTTGAACATCGTACGACAACTCAGGAGATGTTACGGCTCAGTATACGGCACTAGCAACATGAAAAGCACGTTAGAATAATGTAGGACGCGTTACAACTCCTAAGAACACCTTACATCACCGTACAAAACTTTAAAACTCCATAATAAACCAAATTAATTCGTACGAGTCCTTTGAACATCGTACGACAACTTAGGACATCTTACGACTCTTTATGCCACATTAGCAAATTGAAAAGAACGTTAGTATAATGTAGGACGCGTTACAGCTCCTAAGAACACCTTACACCACCGTACGAAACATTAAAACTCCATAATGATCCTAATGAATTTGTCCGAGTCCTTTGAACATCGTACGACAACTCAGGAGATTTTACAGCTCAGTATACAGCATTAGCAACATGAAAAGCACGTTAGAATAATTTAGGACGTGTTACAACTCCTAAGAACATGTTACATCACCGTATAAAACTTTAAAACTCCATAATAAACCAAATTAATTCGTACGAGTCCTTTGAACATCGTACGACAACTTAGGACATTTTACGACTCTTTATGCCACATTAGCAACTCGAAATGAACATTAGTATAATGTAGTACGCCTTACAGCTCCTAAGAACACCTTACACCACCGTACGAAACGTTAAAACTCCATAATAAACCTAATGAGTTCGTCCGAGTCCTTTGAACATCGTACGACAACTTAGGAGATCTTAAGACTCTTTATGCCACATTAGCAACTAGAAAAGAACGTTAGTATGATGTAGGACGCCTTACAGCTCCTAAGAACACCTTACACCACCGTACGAAACATTAAAACTCCATAATAAACCTAATGAATTCGTCCGAGTCCTTTGAACATCGTACGACAACTTAGGACATCTTACGACTCTTTATGCCACATTAGCAACTCGAAATGAACATTAGTATATTGTAGTACGCCTTACAGCTCCTAAGAACACCTTACACCACCGTACGAAACGTTAAAACTCCATAATAAACCTAATGAATTCGTCCGAGTCCTTTGAACATCGTACGACAACTCAGGAGATGTTACGGCTCAGTATACGGCACTAGCAACATGAAAAGCACGTTAGAATAATGTAGGACGCGTTACAACTCCTAAGAACACCTTACATCACCGTACAAAACTTTAAAACTCCATAATAAACCAAATTAATTCGTACGAGTCCTTTGAACATCGTACGACAACTTAGGACATCTTACGACTCTTTATGCCACATTAGCAAATCGAAAAGAACGTTAGTGTAATGTAGGACGCGTTACAGCTCCTAAGAACACCTTACACCACCGTACGAAACATTAAAACTCCATAATGATCCTAATGAATTTGTCCGAGTCCTTTGAACATCGTACGACAACTCAGGAGATTTTACAGCTCAGTATACAGCATTAGCAACATGAAAAGCACGTTAGAATAATTTTGGACGCGTTACAACTCCTAAGAACATGTTACATCACCGTATAAAACTTTAAAACTCCATAATAAACCAAATTAATTCGTACGAGTCCTTTGAACATCGTACGACAACTTAGGACATTTTACGACTCGTTATGCCACATTAGCAACTCGAAATGAACATTAGTATAATGTAGTACGCCTTACAGCTCCTAAGAACACCTTACACCACCGTACGAAACGTTAAAACTCCATAATAAACCTAATGAGTTCGTCCGAGTCCTTTGAACATCGTACGACAACTTAGGAGATCTTAAGACTCTTTATGCCACATTAGCAACTAGAAAAGAACGTTAGTATGATGTAGGACGCCATACAGCTCCTAAGAACACCTTACACCACCGTACGAAACATTAAAACTCCATAATAAACCTAATGAATTCGTCCGAGTCCTTCGAACATCGTACGACAACTTAGGACATCTTACGACTCTTTATGCCACATTAGCAACTCGAAATGAACATTAGTATAATGTAGTACGCCTTACAGCTCCTAAGAACACCTTACACCACCGTACGAAACGTTAAAACTCCATAATAAACCTAATGAATTCGTCTGAGTCCTTTGAACATCGTACGACAACTCAGGAGATGTTACGGCTCAGTATACGGCACTAGCAACATGAAAAGCACGTTAGAATAATGTAGGACGCGTTACAACTCCTAAGAACACCTTACATCACCGTACAAAACTTTAAAACTCCATAATAAACCAAATTAATTCGTACGAGTCCTTTGAACATCGTACGACAACTTAGGACATCTTACGACTCTTTATGCCACATTAGCAAATCGAAAAGAACGTTAGTATAATGTAGGACGCGTTACAGCTCCTAAGAACACCTTACACCACCGTACGAAACATTAAAACTCCATAATGATCCTAATGAATTTGTCCGAGTCCTTTGAACATCGTACGATAACTCAGGAGATTTTACAGCTCAATATACAGCATTAGCAACATGAAAAGCACGTTAGAATAATTTAGGACGCGTTACAACTCCTAAGAACATGTTACATCACCGTATAAAACTTTAAAACTCCATAATAAACCAAATTAATTCGTACGAGTCCTTTGAACATCGTACGACAACTTAG
Source organism: Tagetes erecta (assembly GCA_030867185.1). Taxonomy (NCBI): domain Eukaryota; kingdom Viridiplantae; phylum Streptophyta; class Magnoliopsida; order Asterales; family Asteraceae; genus Tagetes; species Tagetes erecta. The sequence goes on along the minus strand of CM061487.1, from coordinate 41,708,201 downwards.
GACATTTTACGACTCTTTATGCCACATTAGCAACTCGAAATGAACATTAGTATAATGTAGTACGCCTTACAGCTCCTAAGAACACCTTACACCACCGTACGAAACGTTAAAACTCCATAATAAACCTAATGAATTCGTCCGAGTCCTTTGAACATCGTACGACAACTCAGGAGATGTTACGGCTCAGTATACGGCACTAGCAACATGAAAAGCACGTTAGAATAATGTAGGACGCGTTACAACTCCTAAGAACACCTTACATCACCGTACAAAACTTTAAAACTCCATAATAAACCAAATTAATTCGTACGAGTCCTTTGAACATCGTACGACAACTTAGGACATCTTACGACTCTTTATGCCACATTAGCAAATTGAAAAGAACGTTAGTATAATGTAGGACGCGTTACAGCTCCTAAGAACACCTTACACCACCGTACGAAACATTAAAACTCCATAATGATCCTAATGAATTTGTCCGAGTCCTTTGAACATCGTACGACAACTCAGGAGATTTTACAGCTCAGTATACAGCATTAGCAACATGAAAAGCACGTTAGAATAATTTAGGACGTGTTACAACTCCTAAGAACATGTTACATCACCGTATAAAACTTTAAAACTCCATAATAAACCAAATTAATTCGTACGAGTCCTTTGAACATCGTACGACAACTTAGGACATTTTACGACTCTTTATGCCACATTAGCAACTCGAAATGAACATTAGTATAATGTAGTACGCCTTACAGCTCCTAAGAACACCTTACACCACCGTACGAAACGTTAAAACTCCATAATAAACCTAATGAGTTCGTCCGAGTCCTTTGAACATCGTACGACAACTTAGGAGATCTTAAGACTCTTTATGCCACATTAGCAACTAGAAAAGAACGTTAGTATGATGTAGGACGCCTTACAGCTCCTAAGAACACCTTACACCACCGTACGAAACATTAAAACTCCATAATAAACCTAATGAATTCGTCCGAGTCCTTTGAACATCGTACGACAACTTAGGACATCTTACGACTCTTTATGCCACATTAGCAACTCGAAATGAACATTAGTATATTGTAGTACGCCTTACAGCTCCTAAGAACACCTTACACCACCGTACGCAACGTTAAAACTCCATAATAAACCTAATGAATTCGTCCGAGTCCTTTGAACATCGTACGACAACTCAGGAGATGTTACGGCTCAGTATACGGCACTAGCAACATGAAAAGCACGTTAGAATAATGTAGGACGCGTTACAACTCCTAAGAACACCTTACATCACCGTACAAAACTTTAAAACTCCATAATAAACCAAATTAATTCGTACGAGTCCTTTGAACATCGTACGACAACTTAGGACATCTTACGACTCTTTATGCCACATTAGCAAATCGAAAAGAACGTTAGTGTAATGTAGGACGCGTTACAGCTCCTAAGAACACCTTACACCACCGTACGAAACATTAAAACTCCATAATGATCCTAATGAATTTGTCCGAGTCCTTTGAACATCGTACGACAACTCAGGAGATTTTACAGCTCAGTATACAGCATTAGCAACATGAAAAGCACGTTAGAATAATTTAGGACGCGTTACAACTCCTAAGAACATGTTACATCACCGTATAAAACTTTAAAACTCCATAATAAACCAAATTAATTCGTACGAGTCCTTTGAACATCGTACGACAACTTAGGACATTTTACGACTCGTTATGCCACATTAGCAACTCGAAATGAACATTAGTATAATGTAGTACGCCTTACAGCTCCTAAGAACACCTTACACCACCGTACGAAACGTTAAAACTCCATAATAAACCTAATGAGTTCGTCCGAGTCCTTTGAACATCGTACGACAACTTAGGAGATCTTAAGACTCTTTATGCCACATTAGCAACTAGAAAAGAACGTTAGTATGATGTAGGACGCCTTACAGCTCCTAAGAACACCTTACACCACCGTACGAAACATTAAAACTCCATAATAAACCTAATGAATTCGTCCGAGTCCTTTGAACATCGTACGACAACTTAGGACATCTTACGACTCTTTATGCCACATTAGCAACTCGAAATGAACATTAGTATAATGTAGTACGCCTTACAGCTCCTAAGAACACCTTACACCACCGTACGAAACGTTAAAACTCCATAATAAACCTAATGAATTCGTCCGAGTCCTTTGAACATCGTACGACAACTCAGGAGATGTTACGGCTCAGTATACGGCACTAGCAACATGAAAAGCACGTTAGAATAATGTAGGACGCGTTACAACTCCTAAGAACACCTTACATCACCGTACAAAACTTTAAAACTCCATAATAAACCAAATTAATTCGTACGAGTCCTTTGAACATCGTACGACAACTTAGGACATCTTACGACTCTTTATGCCACATTAGCAAATCGAAAAGAACGTTAGTATAATGTAGGACGCGTTACAGCTCCTAAGAACACCTTACACCACCGTACGAAACATTAAAACTCCATAATGATCCTAATGAATTTGTCCGAGTCCTTTGAACATCGTACGATAACTCAGGAGATTTTACAGCTCAATATACAGCATTAGCAACATGAAAAGCACGTTAGAATAATTTAGGACGCGTTACAACTCCTAAGAACATGTTACATCACCGTATAAAACTTTAAAACTCCATAATAAACCAAATTAATTCGTACGAGTCCTTTGAACATCGTACGACAACTTAGGACATTTTACGACTCTTTATGCCACATTAGCAACTCGAAATGAACATTAGTATAATGTAGTACGCCTTACAGCTCCTACGAACACCTTACACCACCGTACGAAACGTTAAAACTCCATAATAAACCTAATGAGTTCGTCCGAGTCCTTTGAACATCGTACGACAACTTAGGAGATCTTAAGACTCTTTATGCCACATTAGCAACTCGAAAAGAACGTTAGTATGATGTAGGACGCCTTACAGCTCCTAAGAACACCTTACACCACCGTACGAAACATTAAAACTCCATAATAAACCTAATGAATTCGTCCGAGTCCTTTAAACATCGTACGACAACTCAGGAGATGTTACGGCTCAGTATACGGCACTAGCAACATGAAAAGCACGTTAGAATAATGTAGGACGCGTTACAACTCCTAAGAACACCTTACATCATCGTACAAAACTTTAAAACTCCATAATAAACCAAATTAATTCGTACGAGTTCTTTGAACATCGTACGACAACTTAGGACATCTTACGACTCTTTATGCCACATTAGCAACATGAAAAGCATGTTAGAATAATATAGGACGCGTTACAACTCCTAAGAACAACTTACATCACCGTAGAAAACTTTAAAACTCCATAATAAACCTAATGAATTTGTCCGAGTCCTTTGAACATCGTACGACAACTTAGGAGATCTTAAGACTCTTTATGCCACATTAGCAACTCGAAAAGAACGTTAGTATGATGTAGGACGCCTTACAGCTCCTAAGAACACCTTACACCACCGTACGAAACATTAAAACTCCATAATAAACCTAATGAATTCGTCTGAGTCGTTTGAACATCGAACGACAACTTAGGACATCTTACGACTCTTTATGCCACATTAGCAACTCGAAATGAACATTAGTATAATGTAGTACGCCTTACGGCTCCTAAGAACACCTTACACCACCGTACGAAACGTTAAAACTCCGTAATAAACCTAATGAGTTCGTCCGAGTCCTTTGAACATCGTACGACAACTTAGGAGATCTTAAGACTCTTTATGCCACATTAGCAACTCGAAAAGAACGTTAGTATGATGTAGGACGCCTTACAGCTCCTAAGATCACCTTACACCACCGTACGAAACATTAAAACTCCATAATAAACCTAATGAATTCGTCCGAGTCCTTTGAACATCGTACGACAACTCAGGAGATGTTACGGCTCAGTATACGGCACTAGCAACATGAAAAGCACGTTAGAATAATGTAGGACGCGTTACAACTCCTAAGAACACCTCACATCACCGTACAAAACTTTAAAACTCCATAATAAACCAAATTAATTCGTACGAGTCCTTTGAACATCGTACGACAACTTAGGACATCTTACGACTCTTTATGCCACATTAGCAAATCGAAAAGAACGTTAGTATAATGTAGGACACGTTACAGCTCCTAAGAACACCTTACACCACCGTACGAAACATTAAAACTCCATAATGATCCTAATGAATTTGTCCGAGTCCTTTGAACATCGTACGACAACTCAGGAGATTTTACAGCTCAGTATACAGCATTAGCAACAAGAAAAGCACGTTAGAATAATTTAGGACGCGTTACAACTCCTAAGAACATGTTACATCACCGTATAAAACTTTAAAACTCCATAATAAACCAAATTAATTCGTACGAGTCCTTTGAACATCGTACGACAACTTAGGACATTTTACGACTCTTTATGCCACATTAGCAACTCGAAATGAACATTAGTATAATGTAGTACGCCTTACAGTTCCTAAGAACACCTTACATCACCGTACGAAACGTTAAAACTCCATAATAAACCTAATGAGTTCGTCCGAGTCCTTTGAACATCGTACGACAACTTAGGAGATCTTAAGACTCTTTATGCCACATTAGCAACTCGAAAAGAACGTTAGTATGATGTAGGACGCCTTACAGCTCCTAAGAACACCTTACACCACCGTACGAAACATTAAAACTCCATAATAAACCTAATGAATTCGTCTGAGTCGTTTGAACATCCAACAACAACTTAGAACATCTTACGACTCTTTATGCCACATTAGCAACTCGAAATGAACATTAGTATAATGTAGTACGCCTTACAGCTCCTAAGAACACCTTACACCACCGTACGAAACGTTAAAACTCCGTAATAAACCTAATGAGTTCGTACGAGTCCTTTGAACATCGTACGACAACTTAGGACATCTTACGTCTCTTTATGCCACATTAGCAAATCAAAAAGAACGTTACTATAATGTAGAACGCCTTACAGCTCCTAAGAACACCTTACACCACCGTACGAAACATTAAAACTCCATAATAAACCTAATGAATTCGTCCGAGTCCTTTGAACATCGTACGACAACTTAGGACATCTTACGACTCTTTATGCCACATTAGCAACTCGAAATGAACATTAGTATAATGTAGTACGCCTTACAGCTCCTAAGAACACCTTACACCACCGTACGAAACGTTAAAACTCCATAATAAACCTAATGAATTCGTCCGAGTCCTTTAAACATCGTACGACAACTCAGGAGATGTTACGGCTCAGTATACGGCACTAGCAACATGAAAAGCACGTTAGAATAATGTAGGACGCGTTACAACTCCTAAGAACACCTTACATCATCGTACAAAACATTAAAACTCCATAATAAACCAAATTAATTCGTACGAGTTCTTTGAACATCGTACGACAACTTAGGACATCTTACGACTCTTTATGCCACATTAGCAACATGAAAAGCATGTTAGAATAATATAGGACGCGTTACAACTCCTAAGAACAACTTACATCACCGTAGAAAACTTTAAAACTCCATAATAAACCTAATGAATTTGTCCGAGTCCTTTGAACATCGTACGACAACTTAGGAGATCTTAAGACTCTTTATGCCACATTAGCAACTCGAAAAGAACGTTAGTATGATGTAGGACGCCTTACAGCTCCTAAGAACACCTTACACCACCGTACGAAACATTAAAACTACATAATAAACCTAATGAATTCGTCTGAGTCGTTTGAACATCGAACGACAACTTAGGACATCTTACGACTCTTTATGCCACATTAGCAACTCAAAATGAACATTAGTATAATGTAGTACGCCTTACGGCTCCTAAGAACACCTTACACCACCGTACGAAACGTTAAAACTCCGTAATAAACCTAATGAGTTCGTCCGAGTCCTTTGAACATCGTACGACAACTTAGGAGATCTTAAGACTCTTTATGCCACATTAGCAACTCGAAAAGAACGTTAGTATGATGTAGGACGCCTTACAGCTCCTAAGATCACCTTACACCACCGTACGAAACATTAAAACTCCATAATAAACCTAATGAATCCGTCCGAGTCCTTTGAACATCGGTCGACAACTCAGGAGATGTTACAGCTCAGTATACAGCATTAGCAACATGAAAAGCACGTTAGAATAATGTAGGACGTGTTACAACTCCTAAGAACACCTTACATCACCGTACAAAACTTTAAAACTCCATAATAAACCAAATTAATTCGTACGAGTCCTTTGAACATCGTACGACAACTTAGGACATCTTACGACTCTTTATGCCACATTACCAACATGAAAAGCATGTTAGAATAATGTAGGACGCGTTACAGCTCCTAAGAACACCTTACACCACCGTACGAAGCATTAAAACTCCATAATAAACCTAATGAATTCGTTCGAGTCCTTTGAACATCGTACGACAACTCAGGAGATGTTACAGCTTAGTATACAGCATTAGCAACATGAAAAGCACGTTAGAATAATTTAGGACGCGTTACAACTCCTAAGAACACCTTACAGCACCGTACAAAACTTTAAAACTCCATAATAAACCTAATTAATTCGTACGAGTCCTCTAAACATCGTACGACAACTTAGAACATCTTACGACTCTTTATGCCACATTAGCAACATTAAAAGCACATTAGAATAATGTAGGACGCGTTACAACTCCTAAGAACACCTTACATCACCGTACAAAACTTTAAAACTCCATAATAAACGTAATTAATTTGTACGCGTCCTTTGAACATCGTACGACAACTTAGGACATCTTACGTCTCTTTATGCCACATCAGCAACTCGAAAAGAACATTAGTATAATGTAGGACGCCTTACAGCTCCTAAGAACACCTTACACCACCGTACGAAACATTAAAACTCCATAATAAACCTAATGAACTCGTCCGAGTCCTTTGAACATCGTACGACAACTTAGGAGATGTTACAGCTCAGTATACAGCATTAGCAACATGAAAAGCACGTTAGAATAATGTAGGACGTGTTACAACTCCTAAGAACACCTTACATCACCGTACAAAACTTTAAAACTCCATAATAAACCAAATTAATTCGTACGAGTCCTTTGAACATCGTACGACAACTTAGGACATCTTACGACTCTTTATGCCACATTACCAACATTAAAAGCATGTTAGAATAATGTAGGACGCGTTACAGCTCCTAAGAACACCTTACACCACGGTACGAAACATTAAAACTCCATAATAAACCTAATGAATTCGTTCGAGTCCTTTGAACATCGTACGACAACTTAAGACATCTTAAGACTCTATATGCGACATTAGCAACTCGAAAAGAACGTTAGTATGATGTAGGACGCCTTACAGCTCCTAAGAACACCTTACACCACCGTACGAAACATTAAAACTCCATAATAAACCTAATGAATTCGTCCGAGTCCTTTGAACATCGTACGACAACTTAGGACATCTTAAGACTCTTTATGCCACATTAGCAAATCGAAAAGAACGTTAGTATAATGTAGGACGCGTTACAGCTGTTAGGGCTATTTCCTAGTTAAGATTTACTTTGTATTTGTTTATATGTTTGTGTATAGTTTAGGGTCTATTTTGTTATATTCCTTAAACTTGTAATTGTTGCTAAAAGCATGTAGTAAGAGAGTGTGAGGAGTGAGGCTAGATCACAATTCACGTAAGAGAGAGAACTTTGTGTGTGTGTGATTTATTTTCTCCTGCACTTGTATTGCAAATACTGCTTTGATCATCAATATACAAAGAGAATTATTAGTATGGATTGTGTTTGTGATTGAACTGTGATTGTGTACTTGTTATTCTGATCATTGAGCGATATTAACGATCCAATTGAACCTATCAATTGGTATCAGAGCTTTCGGTATTGTGTTCTTCGCTGTTCTTAAGCAAAACACTACAATATTGCTCAAATATCATGATCTGAATGAATTGTTCGTGTTTTTAGTTGTGATTCATCAGCATAATCACTCCTAATTCACAACGATTGTGCAAATTCCATCAGATTATCATCAGATCTGAGGAATTAAGAAGATTGAAAAAGTTACTGTTCGATCGAATTTTGCTCAAATTCATCAAAATTTGATCATGTTTTGGATTGATTGATATAAGGGATTGATAATCGGACCATTTCACAGCTTGTGTGTGAATTTTGAACGAATTGGACAAGTTTTTGACAAAACCCAGAAAATTCTCATGGAGAAGATGATGAACAGTATGAACTTGGTTGAAGATTAACTTGCCGGGTGATTAAATTTGACTTAGACAATTTCCTTTGGACTTAGATTGAAGAAAATTAGGTCATGTGCAGCCGTGTAAGGGATTTTGTGCTAGACGGGTAAAGAATTTGACGAAAAAGAGTGTTACTGTTCAGCCGGATCAACAACTGTTGTGCCGGGTGATACACTGTTACGCCGGGTGATTAACAAAATTCAGCCGGGTAATCATCAACTGTGTAGCCGGGTGATTAACAACTGCCGTGTGATCAAGTACTGTTTAGCCGGGTAAAGCTTTTTGCCGTGTCAAGATTCTGCCGGGTCAAGTTATTGCCGTGTGAAGTTATTTCTTGTTGCCGGGTAACTGTTCAGCCGGGTTAAGAACAAAGTATTACAACTGTTGAGCCGTATAACTGTTTAGCCGTGTAAAGACTTTTTCTCTGCCGGGTGAAGAACAAATACACTGTATAGCCGGGTGAAGAAGGATTTTCACTGTTCAGCCGTGTGACTCATTTTTAGTTGTTTTAATTCTTGTTTTTCTTATCTTGTCTTTAATTGCTTGTCTTTAATTTAGTATTTTAATCATTTCTTTTCAAAAATTAACAAAAACCAAAAATATTTTCTTTAAAAATCTTAAAAGTTAAAAATGGCACCTAATGATGATTCTGATAACCGTGTTCCTAGACTTGTTAATCGTGCAGATTTCAAGAATTGGACAATCAGACTGAGACATCACTTATGCTCCATTGACAATGATTTATGGAAGTCAATTGAAAAGGGTCCTCATATTCCAACTCAGACTGCTCCAGATAGTGCAAGTACCTACACCAAAGATTCTACTGAACCATATCCAGAGGATAATTTGTCAGCAGAAGATTTGAGGAAGGTGAAGAATGATAGCAAGGCTTATTCTTTAATGTGCAAGGGACTGCCACTCCAAGTTCTGTCGAGATTGGATGCATATCAGACTGGTTATACATGTTTCAAAGCATTAAAGTCGATATGTGAAGGAGGAGAACAATTGAGAAGTTTGAAGAAATCAAAGTTGAAAAGACAATTGGAGTTGTTTGAACATATTAATGGAGAAACAGTACATCAAATGATGAACAGATTTGTTCACTTAACTACTGAGATGTCAAACCTTGGAGTTAAGACTGATCTTCAAGACTTGAATGATCGTTTGTTATGTGCTTTGCCATCATCATGGAAGCAGACTATTACTTTGTTGAAGCATACTGAGAAATTTCCAATGGATTTAGATCTACTTATTGGAAAGATTGAAGAAGTTGAGATTGATGAAGGATCAAGAAATACTGATAGATCAAGCTCACAAACTCAGTATAAGTATGTGGTAAATCCTGCCAATACTGTGGAAAATGCATTTCTTGCACAAGATGCAATGAAGTTTGAAGAAGAGGGTGATTTATTTGTTGGTGCAAGTTTTTACACTGATTCATCATACTTTCCGAGTTCACCAACTTATTCTCAACCTCAATCTCCACCAAGAGCTCAAGTTCAAAGACAGAATCTGAAGAATCAAGTTGACAGTCAAAGTTCAAATGTTCAAGCTAAAGTGAAAGATGTAATGAACATTCTGTTGCAAGATGATGAGACAAAAACTGCCTTCACAGCTTTTATGGCAAGTTTTCAAGCATACCAAGGAAGTCACTTAAGTCAAATGGACGTGGTCCTTCAAGACTTATTTGAGATGGATCCAGTTGACGTTGAGGAGATGGATTTAAACTGGCAAATGGTAATGGTTGCATATAGAACGCAGAAGCATGCATATGTTAACGGAAGCTACAAGCCTCATGCAAACAAAACTGTTGGTTTTGACAAATCAAAGGCCAGATGTTTCAATTGTAACCAGTATGGTCATTTTTCAAGAGAATGCAAAGCTCCCAAGAATCAAAATTTCAATGACCAAGCTAGTTCAAGTAATCAAGGTCAAGGTCAAAGCTCACAACAGTCTTCAAGCTACCAAAGCAGAAATCAACGTTACTTTCAGAAACCATACCAAAGTCTTCCTATGCCTGAATTGAAAGATGAAGGAAAGAAACCAGAAGACCAAACAAAGGCAATGGTAGTAAGTGTAAAAGACGGATATGATTGGAGTGCGTATGCAGAACAATTTACATCTGATCTTACATCAAGTCTGGCACTGGTATGTGAAATCGAAGAAGACTGGTCTGAAGAAGGAGATGAAAAGATGATTGAAGATGTGAGTGAAGATTCAGAGGAATATGACTGGAGTGCAAAGTCTGATCCTCTTGAAGAATCTGAGTCTGAGATTGCGCTGATGGCTACTGCCAATGAGTCTTCATCATCTACCGAACAACCAAATGTTAGTAATGACTTACCCCCTAACTATGTTCCTTTACCTGCTGATGTGAAAGAAAGGTTATGTTCTGAACAATGCATTCAACAAGTAGAACATTATCGAACTCATTCTTTTAAAATTGGTGATAAGTTAAGTAAACATGAAAAACTTCATGAACAACTTAAAATTGATCATAAAATTTCTGATGAGAAGATTTTGTCACTTAAAGAATCATGGAACAAAACTTTAAAGGAATTGGAACTAGTAACAAAACAACTTGAAGAAATGACAAAGAACTTTGAACAAGAAAAGGTTGCTCATGCTGTCACACAAGTTGAACTAACGAAAGTGAAAAGTTGTAAAACCATGGTGAAACAACTCGTAAGTGAAAGAGGTAACAAAACCAAAACCGGGTTGGGTTTTACTCATGAACCAATGCCAAATTCTATCACACAAACCTTACCGGAAAACTTTAATGAATTTGATCATTCACCTGAAAATGAAAGAAAATTTAAAGAAATTCAAAGAAGTAAATCCGAGTCTGAAGGTTATGAAGTGTTGATGGAAAGTTTAAAAGAAGAAGATGGTGCAACAACTGAAGCTGATGATGAAGCAAGCAACAAGTCTGATAACAAATTGGAGCCTGTTCTGATTCAACTTGTTGAGTATCCGGAACTGAATCCGAAGCCAGAAACGGTGAAGGATGAAGGTGAATTTTCAGGATACAATGATCCTGAATACATCAGGTGGAAGAAAGAACAAAAGGCGCAAGTTGCTGATCAGTTGATCAAGAAGCAAGAAGTAAAGAAGGCTGAAGTTTCAACTGCGAAGAAGCAGAAATCGAAATTAAAGATCAATCAATCTGAAACAAAAGAGTCAAAAGGCAAAAGTGTCTTAAAATCGAATGATAACACCAAAGTTCAAAGTGTTAAAACTGACAAAGTTAAACCTGTCAAGAAAATGTCAAAAGATAAGAAAATCAAGTTTGTGTCTGCAGGAACGTTTGATTTGAACGGATCTTATGGTAAACCAATCAATTCTCCAAACAAATCTAACTCTGGTCTGAAAACAGGTTCAGGTCCTAAGTCTTCCGCTGTCAATGATAAGAGAATTGAATCTAAAAAGTTAACCAAACAGAACAGTTTAAAATCGAACCAAAGTCCCATGCAATCAAGATCACAAACCAAGTCTCCACAAAAGAATCAAGTTAATCTAAAACCGAACAAAACTGATAATGAATCTCGAATGAGTTCAACATCAAAAGTTAACAATCGGCTCTTTAAGATTAGCAAGAAACATTGTGAAATTTGTGATAGATATAATCATGCAACTGCTGAATGTTTCTTTAACAGGTACTGCAATTTCTGTGACAAAAGAAATCATTCTTCAGAAGAATGTTTTTATAACAAATTTTGTGAAATTTGTGAGAGGAGAAACCATGACACAAAGGATTGTTTCTTTCGATCAAACTCAACAAGAGAAATGACTCCGTTTTCAAACTTTCAAAGAAATCAGTCATTTGGTTTTCAAAATATGAATCAAAGTCATTCTCCGGTTTTGAGAAATTTCAATAGAAACAATTCTGTTTCTAACTTTTCATCAAGAAATGTGCAGGTTAACAGTTTTAAACCAAGAGCCTTGATGATGAGAAATCAAAAGTTTGAAAATAACCTTGATCCTAAGTTAAATGAAACAAATTTTCAAAACGTTCAATATCAACAAGTTACTATTGCAGATAGATTCGGAAAACCCAAGACCGTGTGGGCCTGGGTTGACCAAACTAACTAAGTGATTGTTGAAATGCAGGTACGCCCAAGAAGACCTATCAACTCATGGTTCGTTGATAGTGGGTGTAGCCGGCACATGACAGGCAACCATGCCTTGCTTCAGGATTTCAAGCTGAAAAATGGTACACACGTTGCATTTGGAGGTGATGCGGGTGGTAAGATAACAGGAGAAGGAACCGTATCGAATGGGGTCATTAGTTTTGATAAAGTCAACTACTGTGCACAGTTGAACTTTAACTTACTAAGTGTATCTCAAATTTGTGATAAATCTTATTCAACTTTATTTGATGATTCTTTCTGTTATATACTCAAACCAGGTTTCAAGATTGTCAATGAATGGGTAGTGGTTAAAGCTCCAAGAGATCGTGATGTATACAAACTGGATATGTCGCAGATTGACGCCGAAACCGAGACTACTTGTCTCATTGCACATGCTTCAAATGATGAGAGTCAGCTTTGGCATAGACGGCTGGGCCATTCAAACTTCAGAAACATGAATCGTTTGGTGACTGGAAATCACGCTGTGGGAATCCCATCGAAGAAATTCTCTACAACTGATCTCTGTCCTGCATGTTTGAAAGGAAAACAGCATCGGATGTCTTTTATGTCCAAGCTAGAAAACTCCATTTCAAAACCCTTGCAGATGCTACATATGGATCTTTTCGGACCAACAAATGTGCAAAGCATCGGAAAGAAGTCCTACTGTTTTGTCATTATTGACGATTTCACTAGATTTTCTTGGGTTTATTTCTTGCATGTTAAATCTGAAACTGCGGTGTTATTAAAAGAATTTATTATCAAAGTTGAAAATCAGTTGGATTGTAAAGTGAAAACTTTAAGAAGTGATAATGGGACTGAATTTAAGAACGCTAATGTTGATTTGTTTTGTGCAGAAAAGGGAATTGCTAGACAATTTAGTGCTCCAAGAACGCCTCAACAAAATGTGGTTGCGGAACGGAAAAACCGGACACTGATTGAAGCAGCAAGATCCATGCTCGCAGATGCCAAAATCCATATCACATTCTGGGACGAAGCTATTGCTACTGCGTGTTTTGTGCAAAACTTAACATTACTGGTTCAGGATAAACAGAAAACATCATATGAGTTGTTGTTTGGAAGAAAACCAAATATTTCTTATTTGAAAGCATTTGGTTGTCCTGTAACGATTCTAAATTTAAATGATCACCTCGGGAAATTTGAGTCAAAATCTGACGATGGATTTTTCCTCGGATATTCGTCTGTTTCTAAAGCTTATCGGGTTTTTAATAGCAAAACAAATACTGTTATTGAAACTATTAACGTCAAGTTTTTAGAAAATTTGTTTCCGTCAGTGGCGCATGGTCCCGAATGGTTATTTGATTTAGATTCGTTATCAAAATCTTTCAATTCTAACTTGTTTGATTTTTCAGGAAAAGCAAGGAAAGAATCAGGTGACTTGGGATGCTTTAGTGACGATTCTGATAATGACGAGGATGGAACTCTCAACTCTGAATATCCGTTCATGTCATTTCATAATCCTGATCATGTCAAATCCAGTCAAGCTCCGGGTCCTTCTGGTTCTCAAGAAGATCAAGAATCAAACAATCTTGAAGATGATGTGAATCCGCAAAGTTCTCCTAATGATGGTGGATCTGTTCAAAATCAACCATCATCAGATCCGAATGCTGAAGTTATTCCAGAATCATTTGATTACTTCATCAATTCACCGGATCAAGTTCCGAACTTCACTCCGCATGTGTCTACTATTCTACAAGATCTACCGAATCTGAATCAGTCTAATCTGGAGACTCAAGTGCAAGGAGATGATATTCCTACTCATCGAATTCACAAGAAACATCCTTTCTCTCAGATTATTGGGCCGTTGAATCAGAGAACTACAAGAAGTCAAACTGAGCAAGCAAACGTTTGTCTTTATTCATGTTTTCTTTCTCAAGTTGTGCTGAAGAACATTTCAGAAGCGTTGCAAGATAATAGTTGGATTGAAGCCATGCAAGAGGAGTTACTTCAATTTCGCAAACAAGAAGTTTGGAAATTAGTGGACTTACCTGAAGGAGAAAATGCGATTGGTACAAGATGGTTGTACAAAAACAAGCCAGACGAACGTGGCATTGTTGTGAGAAACAAAGCAAGACTCATTGCACAGGGATATACTCAAGAAGAAGGCATTGATTACGAAGAGGTGTTCGCTCCGGTCGCAAGACTTGAAGCCATACGCGTTTTTCTTGCATATGCTTCTTTCATGAAGTTTAAAGTATTCCAAATGGACGTTAAAGGCGCTTTTCTGTATGGACCGATTACAGATGATGTATATGTCAGACAACCTCCGGGTTTTGAAGATCCTGACTATCCTCATCGTGTATACAAGTTGAGTAAAGCACTATACGGTCTACACCAAGCTCCTAGAATCTGGTATGAGACATTATCTAAGCATTTACTAGAACATGGATTTACAAGAGGACAGATTGATCCAACTTTGTTTATGAAGAGGGAAAATGAAGAACTCTTATGTGTTCAAGTTTATGTGGACGATATTATCTTCGGATCGACCAGTACGTCAATGTGCAAAGAATTTGAAGAAATCATGAAGTGCAGATTCCAGATGAGTTCTATGGGGGAGATTAACTTCTTTCTTGGATTACAAGTGAAACAATCAGCTGACGGAATTTTGATCAATCAATCAAAATTTGTTGAGAAGTTGTTGAAGAAGTTCAAGATGCAAGATTGTCAGACAATTCGAACTCCATCTGATGTGAACTGCAAGATACAACCGGATCCAAAAGGCAAATCCGTGGATCAAACACTATACAGATCAATGATCGGTTCACTGATGTATCTTACTGCATCAAGGCCAGACATCATGTATGCTGTATGTGTGTGCGCAAGATATCAGTCTGATCCAAAAGAGTCGCACCTGGTTGCTGTGAAACGTATTTTCAGATACCTTAAAGGGAAACCGAATCTTGGGTTATGGTATCCTTATGAAGGCAATTTTGAATTATATAGTTATTCTGACAGTGATTTTGGTGGGTGTGCTCTTGACAGGAAATCGACTACTGGTGGATGTCAATTTCTGGGTCCTAGACTTGTCTCTTGGCAATGCAAGAAGCAGACCAACGTTTCTGTATCCACAGCTGAAGCAGAGTATATCGCTGCATCGGCAGGATGTTCTCAAGTTTTGTGGTTACAAAACCAATTGCTTGACTACGGGTTTAACTTTCTCAAAACTCCTATATACATAGATAATACTGCTGCTATGTTCATTACTGCTAATCCTGTTCAACACTCAAAAACTAAACATATCGAAATTCGATATCACTTTTTAAGAGACAACTCTGAAAAAGGTTTAATAATTTTGATTAAAGTTCATACCGACAAACAACTGGCAGATCTTTTCACAAAATCATTCTTGTCAGGCCGGTTGGAATTCTTAATTCAATCCATAGGATTAATCAATCATGATTGATTCTATTTTTCGAAAACAAAACAAAAATCAGAAAATTTAAAAGCCAAAAATAAAATAAGTTGATGTCAAGTATTGATTCCATTGTCCTTTATTTTATGTTTTGCATTGTGTGCTTGCATGAAAAAGAAAATAGAAAAACCAAACAAAATATAAAAGCAAAAAGAAAAGAAAATATCATGTCATAAGAATCTATATTGCACAAAGTGAGAAATGATAGTTACACTAGACATTATTTGTTACATCATTTTTAATAAAGACTGATAAATGTTAATTGATGTGCTAGACAGCTCAGGCAATTAGACTGAAAAAGTAAGTTGATTTTTGACGAACATAAACTTAATGATATTTGTGTTAAGTTCCATTGTTATACATGTATAGATATATATCTTTTGATACATTGCTTATGATGATAGTTGTGCATGATCGGGTAACGATGTAGTCTATTCAGTGTGATGAACCGCATCGTGAGCTTCTTTGTTGTGGTACCCACAGACCTGAAGTCTCACACGATTTTTTTTTTGAACTTCAAGGTGCAGCAAAAGATTCCCAAAGTTGGAACAAAAAGAGTCCCAAATGTGGACCAACACCAAACAAAAATTTCAAAAAGGAATTCAGAAGATTCCCAAGGGGAACGTTAGGAAAGAAAAATTCCCAAAGATGGAATTAAAAAGAAGTCCCAAAGTGGACCAAATCCGAATAGAACCCATATTCCACACTGTGTATGACTATAAGTGACCAGGTTGTTGTGCAATATGCATTAAGGTAGTGATTGATAAGGAAATATGTTGACATATGTATACATGTGGGTCACATAAGTCATTTTAATCGAACCTTAATTATCATCATGATACTGAAAAAGTAAGTGTGTCAACTCGAGCTAATTGGTATGTGTTCATATCATCACTCAATCAAGCATAAGTCAAATGTCTATTCAAAACTTGCAAAACATGTTCAGATAATGTGTGGTATGATCTCACTGCGATAATTTGATTCATTGCATTGCATATGTCTTTATTTTAATGTGCGTGCTTTGTGTGTGCAGGCATATGGAATCTTTATTGACACATCGACATCCTTGTTAAACTTAAAAATTTCAAGAAATTTCAAGTTTAGGGGGAGAATAAATTTGAAGAAAAATATCTACAAAAATCCAAAAACATTTTGTTTTGAATAAATGTGTTTTGAATGAACAAGATTATGTGGTATGAAAAGCAAAGGTATTGGACGTGTTAAAAACAAACCCAAGGTCTTGTGAATTGTTTTTATGAAATTGCTTCGGGATATAAAAAAATTGGTTGTGCAAAAACATTTTTGAAAAAGAAAAAGAAAAATTAATTTAATTAGAATTGATATTATTGACTTGTTTAATGTTGTTGATAATTAATGTGACAAATTCTTTTTAAGGATATCTTGTCTAATTAATGTGTCGAGAATGTTTGCAGGTGCAATAAATACAGTTGAAAAAGTCAACAGACGAGAAAAGTGAAGAAAAATCGCAAAGTGTTATTGCCGGGCAAAGATATCAGATACAACTGTTCTGCCGGGTAATGAACATACTGTTCAGCCGGGTAATGTTGTGATTTTGATAAAAGCCGGGTGATTGAGAAAAAGGTGAAGATATTATGACCACTGTACAGCCGGGCAATGATCATGTCAAATACAGCCGAGTGAAGGTCATAGATATCTGCCGGGTGACAAGTGTTTACTATACAGCCGGGTAAAAGAGAAATCTTCTTGCCGTGTAAGAGTACAACACTGTGTTGCTGGGTAATAAAGAAAAGCATGCCGGGTGATATAGAAGACAACTATGTTGCCGGGTGATGAAGAAAGCAAGCCGGATGAAAGAAAAGCAACTGTGTTGCCGGGTGATGAAGAAAGGTTGCCGGGTGATGTTTTGAAGACTACTATGCTGCCGGGTGATGAATAAAACCCATCAGGTGTAGTTGTTCCTAATCTTTACCCGTCACTACAGTGACTTACCCGTCTTTACAGTGTTTGACCCGTCAAGTGTGTTTCACATGTTGTGACTTGTCCCAACAGTACATGACCCGTCACAACAGTGCATGACACGGATCAACAGTGCTTGACCCGGCAAGGCTTATTGGGCCTTTTATGTTTACCCGTCCCTTTGTTGACCCGGCACCTCAAGTTTGACCTAAATTTTTAACGATATAAAAAAAAACCCCGCCTCTTCACAAACACTTATCATTTTTCACATTCACTTTCAAGCAAATTCCTTGTACTTAAATCGTTTTGATTATCATATTCAGTCGTTGTTCTGTAACAAGTGTAATCGATTGAATAAGGTATTGTCCTTGAGATTTGTTCTTGATAAACCTGCAAATCGACCGATAAAATGAAAAACGATGATGAACAGTGTTTTTGATCATTGAATCGACACTTTGATTGTGTGTGTTAAAACCAAAATCGAATGTTGTTTTAAGTATAAAATCTGTCGATCATCAACAATCAATCACTCATTTGCACTAAAACACCTTAAAACCAACTGAAACAATCAAAATTGCCATAACTATTAAAATCGCCACTGGTTAACTTTGAAGCTCTTAAATGTTAAACATCAAAATGATGAAATGTTTGTTTAAAAGTGACAAATCCTTGTTAAAACAGAACTAAAACATGATAAACAACTTCATCATACAAATGTCAAAATTGTGCTTAAGTGTTAAAATGTTAATTTGAAAAATGTTGTATAATCATTAAAATTCAAAGTTGTTTTGATCAAAATGATGAAAATCAGTTTGTTAGATCAATTTAGGGTTAAAATGATTATGTGAATGCTTTTCTTCTTAACTTTTGTTCATACACTTACAAAAGTTTTGATATGTTTTTAATGAAGAATCTAACACATTTGTCTTGTTTATGTTTTGTGTTTGTTTTGACAGATGGAGAATCTAAAGTTTGAGCCCAAACACAATTTGGTGGCATGTCTAGATGAATCTATCCCTGAAACTGATGGTTACAGAGATATGATCAAGTTTATAAAGAGGACGAAGTATGTGTATGCTATGTGTGCCAAACCGGTCATATATGCAAGGCTGATTAAGAGTTTTTGGAGGACAGCAGAGGTTATTAGAGATGATAATGGTGTTGCTGTTGTTAGAGGAAACATAACTAGAGATTTGATTCTGACCGTTTCTAAAGAAGCCATCAGAAATGCTCTGAGGATAGATGAAGATGAAGTTGGTATGAATGATGAATTGACCATGGCAGAGTGTCAATCGTGTTTTGTTAATATGGGGCATCCACCTGTATTTCCAAAGTCACAGTTTTATAGAGCAAAGTTGGGAAAGAAGTTTAAGTTGTTATGCTATGTTGTCCAACAGTGCATGTCAAGGAGGAGTGCAGGCTTTGACAATTTCCCATCTGACATAGCATCCCCGATTGTTGCCATAGCTGAGAATAAACCATTCAATATGTCAAGATGGATCATGAATGGATTTGTTTTCAATTTGGTAAAGGGCAAGAGGTTTAAGTTTCTCATGTACCCGAGATTCTTACAACTGATGATTAATGTTGCCTATCCTATCATCAGAACTGAAGGTTATACTGGAGGTATTTTATATACTGAGGACATGAACGATCTATCTTACAGAAAGATGAGTATCGGAAATGTGCCTAATGTGGATTTATTTGACTATATGAGAGATATAGCAAATAATGAAGAAGATATTGAAGGTGTTTATTATCATATTTCTCATGGTGAGATTGTAAATCTTCATGATTTGGTGGATGAGATGCCTGATAATTTGTTAGATGATGATGAGTACTTTACTCGTCATCCAGAGGATGAAAATGAGTCTGTGAATGAAGAAGAAGATGATAGTGATGATGGTGAAAATGGTGACAGTGATAGTGATGATGGTCAAGATGATGATAATGATGATGGTGGTAATGAAGGTGCTGAATCTGAAGCTAATTCAGAGGAGGCAGAGATTGTTGAAACAACTGAACCGATGGAATTGGAGACTGAGAATGTTGAAGTCATTGAGCCTGTTGTGATAGAAGAACCTGTTGAGGTTGCTTCTGTTGAAGAAGAAGTAGTTGCTGAAATTCCAAAGGATATTACTGTTCAGTATGTTAGAAGAAAAAGATCGAAACCAGTAATAGAGTCTGTGATTGTAGAGGAACCGAATGTGATTGAGACTGAAGAGATAGATGTAATTCAGATAGCTCAGGAGGTAATGGCCGAAGCTGAAACTATTGCACAGATAGTTGAGGAAGCTGATGCTGGCGTTACTGATCCTATTCCTGTTGATATTCCCACCACATCATCCCCCGTTGCAGAAAACATTGAACAAAATTTGGAGTCTTCACCAAATTTTGTGTCAAGTGTTGAAGAAAGTGAGGATAAGAAAAAGATTGCTGAGTTAGAAGAAATGGTGACTAAGTTGGTGGAGGCAAATGAATCATTGAGGGCTTCGAATGAGAGGAAAAAGAAAAGGTTTGAAGGATGATAATGTCAAACTTGCTGCTGAACATGCGAAATTGAAGGATGATTATGAAAAACTGAAGGAGGAATATGATAATCTAAAGTATGATTATACTGATTTGAAGGCTGAATGCAATACATTGGAGGATGAAAAAGAAATGTTGGAAAAATGGCTGGAAGAAACAAAATCGAAGAAATCTGGATCAACATCGGATAAAGATTTTTCAGATGAAGTAGTTGAAATGACTGAAGCTCAAGTACCAAAAGTTTATCTTACTAGAGCACGAGGAACAACAAATGTTGGTATAAGGGTGGAATCTCCAATCATCATTCCCGATGAAGCTGTTGCTGAAACTGTCAATACTGACAAAGCTGAGGGAAAAAGGAAGTTAGATGCTATACCAGAGATTATGGGTGATGAAAGCAGTTCGAAAAAGGCAAAGATTGATGAGATAGTGCAGATTGAGCCGATTCAATCTGTAGCTGTAGTTGAAACTGAGATAGTTGATGAGATTGTGACTGAAGCTGAAATTGCTAAACCAGTTCAGATTGAGCCGATTCAATCTGAAGCTGCTGTTGTTGAAAAAGTGCCTGAAACTGCTGAAATTGTACCTGAAGTTGCAAGTCAGTTTGAGCCGGTTCAAACTGACAATGCACCTATGATTGAAGCTCTAGATGATTTGGATGATATAGATTTCACTGAGTCTGAGCCAGAAGCTGAACCAGAAACAAATGTTGATCAAGAGATTCCAGATGATTTAGATCAAAGATTTGCTTATCTTGAAAAGATGAAGTATAATGCTGTGTTTTTGAATGGGTTGACTGTGAGCCAGATAAATGAAGAATATGAAAAATGTATGATTGCCCAAGACAAAGCCGAAGCTGATAAAAAGGAATTTATCATTGAGATGGGTGAATGGACTCCATTGCAAGAAAGTTTGAATATAGAAGACTTGCCTCCAACTGAACTTTATCATCAAAATCCGGAAGAAATGTCAAGTACAGATATGCGTAGTTGGCTGAGCTCAAGAAATTATCCGTATAGGACTCTGAAGAGATTGAAATCTGAGTCATTGAGGAAAATTGTTGTTAGCTTTATGAAGACCGAAAAAATGTACAATCGTATGTTTTATTTGGACTACAACAATCCTCAATACGTCGAGCTGACAAAGAGATATAAAGTTCTTGGACCGAAGGAGATACCGGTGATGGCTTTACCTGAAAATGCTCACAAGAAAAGGCACGAGTTGATGGATATGTTTCCCAGTGAAGTCAAATCTTATAACATACCGATGGATGTACGTGAATCATGGCATAAATCAGCCACAGCAGGTGACGTTGTGAGGTCACTGCTGAGCAAGGGTCAGTCAATAGCTGAACTGCTTGACTCAATGATTGTGCCGGAAAAGAATAAGAAGGTGAAGATTATTGCATGGAAATACGATGAAGTGTTTGATGCTTTCATGATAAAGAGAGTTAATGGTTTATGTGACGTATACCATTACTACTCTAGCATTTTCAAGTTGGAAGTTCAGGATTTGAAGGAGCTGCACAAACTCAGACTGATAAATCACACGCATGCTGAGCGTGGTGATAAATGTGCAATGCTGCTTGATGCCGTGATAGCCAGACCACCGAAGTATCTTGACTTCAGAGGACAACAAGAAGATACTGCTTATGTGCAAGCAAAGAAAGAAAGAAAGAAGAAGAGATTGGTTGTTAGTGAAGATATGTACTTAGAAGAATTTTCGGATGAGTATTTTGATAAAGTAACCAATCCTGGATTGAAGGTGATAGATGGATCTCAAATGACAAAGCCAATACTTAAAGTTTTCTACAATCAAGAAACTTTTGAGTTGAAGCTTGTTCGAAATTTGGAAGATTGGGACAAAGACATGATTACTCTTTTTAGTACCTTTGAGTTGAAGTTGCTACATCCGTCCTACATAGATTTTCTGCGAAGTTACAGAATGGAAAAGTGTAAAGATAAACTTGCTGAAGCTGACAGAAAATTGTTTGTAGTGATGATAGAGGTGATTGCTGCTGCTTCAGAAAAGATCCGAGTGAGGAAGGCACTGCTTAATTCTAATCTCGTGAGGGTTGACATACCAGAGATAGAATTTATGAGGATCAGTGCAAAGGGTACTTTAGAAGTCCAAGTCAAAGGACAGGAGATGCCGTTTGAATTTTATGCTAACATTGACTTTGCAGGTTTAAATCTGGATTCACTGAGACGCATGAATGCCTGCCCAATCCTGACAAATGAGTCCAAACCACGTCAAGCCAAGATTGCAGAGAAGTTCAAGTCTTGCATAGAAGAAGCTCTGAAAGAACAAGAAGAATACAAGGGAAGAGAACTGCTGGATATCAAAGACGAACCAGAAGATTGGTAGAAAGAGATTGATGCTGAACAAGATGAAAAAGATATGAAGATTTTGCTGAAGATTCAAAGATAAATCTTAGGGGGAGTACTGTTAGAGCTATTTACTAGTTAAGATTTACTTTGTATTTGTTTATATGTTTGTGTATAGTTTAGGGTCTATTTTGTTATATTCCTTAAACTTGTAATTGTTGCTAAAAGCATGTAGTAAGAGAGTGTGAGGAGTGAGGCTAGATCACAATTCACGTAAGAGAGAGAACTTTGTGTGTGTGTGATTTATTTTCTCCTGCACTTGTATTGCAAATACTGCTTTGATCATCAATATACAAAGAGAATTATTAGTATCGATTGTGTTTGTGATTGAACTGTGTTTGTGTACATGTTATTCTGATCATTGAGCGATATTAACGATCCAATTGAACCTATCAATAGCTCCTAAGAACACCTTACACCACCGTACGAAACATTAAAACTCCATAATAAACCTAATGAATTCGTCCGAGTCCTTTGAACATCATACGACAACTTAGGACATCTTACGACTCTTTATGCCACATTAGCAACTCGAAATGAACATTAGTATAATGTAGTACGCCTTACAGCTCCTAAGAACACCTTACACCACCGTACGAAACGTTAAAACTCCATAATAAACCTAATGAATTCGTCCGAGTCCTTTGAACATCGTACGACAACTCAGGAGATGTTACGGCTCAGTATAAGGCACTAGCAACATGAAAAGCACGTTAGAATAATGTAGGACGCGTTACAACTCCTAAGAACACCTTACATCACCGTACAAAACTTTAAAACTCCATAATAAACCAAATTAATTCGTACGAGTCCTTTGAACATCGTACGACAACTTATGACATCTTACGACTCTTTATGCCACATTAGAAACATGAAAAGCATGTTAGAATAATGTAGGACGCGATACAACTCCTAAGAACACCTTACGTCACCGTACAAAACTTTAAAACTCCATAATGAACCTAATGAATTTGTACGAGTCCTTTGAACATCGTACGACAACTTAGGACATCTTACGACTCTTTATGCCACATTAGCAAATCGAAAAGAACGTTAGTATAATGTAGAACGCGTTACAGCTCCTAAGAACACCTTACACCACCGTACGAAACATTAAAACTCCATAATAATCCTAATAAATTCGTCCGAGTCCTTTGAACATCGTACGACAACTTATGACATCTTACGACTCTTTATGCCACATTAACAACTCGAAAAGAACGTTAGTATAATGTAGGACGCCTTACAGCTCCTAAGAACACCTTACACCACCGTACGAAACATTAAAACTCCATAATAAACCTAATGAATTCGTCTGAGTCGTTTGAACATCGAACGACAACTTAGGACATCTTACGACTCTTTATGCCACATTAGCAACTCGAAATGAACATTAGTATAATGTAGTACGCCTTACAGCTCCTAAGAACACCTTACACCACCGTACGAAACGTTAAAACTCCGTAATAAACCTAATGAATTCGTCTGAGTCCTTTGAACATCGTACCGCAACTTAGGACATCTTACGACTCTTTATGCCACATTAGCAACATGAAAAGCATGTTAGAATAATGTAGGACGCGTTACAACTCCTAAGAACAACTTACATCACCGTACAAAAATTTAAAACTCCATAATAAACCTAATGAATTTGTACGAGTCCTTTGAACATCGTACGACAACTTAGGACATCTTACGACTCTTTATGCCACATTAGCAACTCGAAAAGAACGTTAGTATAATGTAGGACGCCTTACAACTCCTAAGAACACCTTACACCACCGTACGAAACATTAAAACTCCATAATAAACCTAATGAATTCGTCTGAGTCGTTTGAACATCGAACGACAACTTAGGACATCTTACGACTCTTTATGCCACATTAGCAACTCGAAATGAACATTAGTATAATGTAGTACGCCTTACAGCTCCTAAGAACACCTTACACCACCGTACGAAACGTTAAAACTCCATAATAAACCAAATTAATTCGTACGAGTCCTTTGAACATCATACGACAACTTAGGACATCTTACGACTCTTTATGCCACATTAGCAACTCGAAATGAACATTAGTATAATGTAGTACGCCATACAGCTCCTAAGAACAACTTACACCACCGTACGAAACGTTAAAACTCCATAATAAACCTAATGAATTCGTCCGAGTCCTTTGAACATCGTACGACAACTCAGGAGATGTTACGGCTCAGTATACGGCACTATCAACATGAAAAGCACGTTAGAATAATGTAGGACGCGTTACAACTCCTAAGAACACCTTACATCATCATACAAAACTTTAAAACTCCATAATAAACAAAATTAATTCGTACGACTCCTTTGAACATCGTACGACAACTTAGGACATCTTACGACTCTTTATGCCACATTAGCAACATGAAAAGCATGTTAGAATAATATAGGACGCGTTACAACTCCTAAGAACAACTTACATCACCGTACAAAATTTTAAAACTCCATAATAAACCTAATGAATTTGTACGAGTCGTTTGAACATCGTACGACAACTTAGGACATCTTACGACTCTTTATGCCACATTAGCAAATCGAAAAGAACGTTAGTATAATGTAGAACGCGTTACAGCTCCTAAGAACACCTTACACCACCGTACGAAACATTAAAACTCCATAATAATCCTAATGAATTCGTCCGAGTCCTTTGAACATCGTACGACAACTTATGACCTCTTACGACTCTTTATGCCACATTAGCAACTCGAAAAGAACGTTAGTATAATGTAGGACGCCTTACAGCTCCTAAGAACACCTTACACCACCGTACGAAACATTAAAACTCCATAATAAACCTAATGAATTCGTCTGAGTCGTTTGAACATCGAACGACAACTTAGGACATCTTACGACTCTTTATGCCACATTAGCAACTCGAAATGAACATTAGTATAATGTAATACGCCTTACAGCTCCTAAGAACACCTTACACCACCGTACGAAACGTTAAAACTCCGTAATAAACCTAATGAATTCGTCTGAGTCCTTTGAACATCGTACGTCAACTTAGGACATCTTACGACTCTTTATGCCAAATTAGCAACATGAAAAGCATGTTAGAATAATGTAGGACGCGTTACAACTCCTAAGAACAACTTACATCACCGTACAAAAATTTAAAACTCCATAATAAACCTAATGAATTTGTACGAGTCCTTTGAACATCGTACGACAACTTAGGACATCTTATGACTCTTTATGCCACATTAGCAACTCGAAAAGAACGTTAGTATATAGTAGGACGCCTTACAGCTCCTAAGAACACCTTACACCACCATACGAAACATTAAAACTCCATAATAAACCTAATGAATTCGTCTTAGTCGTTTGAACATCGAACGACAACTTAGGACATCTTACGACTCTTTATGCCACATTAGCAACTAGAAATGAACATTAGTATAATGTAGTACGCCTTACAACTCCTAAGAACACCTTACACCACCGTACGAAACGTTAAAACTCCGTAATAAACCTAATGAGTTCGTCCGAGTCCTTTGAACATCGTACGACAACTTAGGAGATCTTAAGACTCTTTATGCCACATTAGCAACTCGAAAAGAACGTTAGTATGATGTAGGACGCCTTACAGCTCCTAAGATCACCTTACACCACCGTACGAAACATTAAAACTCCATAATAAACCTAATGAATTCGTCCGAGTCCTTTGAACATCGTACGACAACTCAGGAGATGTTACAGCTCAGTATACAGCATTAGAAACATGAAAAGCACGTTAGAATAATGTAGGACGCGTTACAACTCCTAAGAACACCTTACATCATCATACAAAACTTTAAAACTCCATAATAAACAAAATTAATTCGTACGACTCCTTTGAACATCGTACGACAACTTAGGACATCTTACGACTCTTTATGCCACATTAGCAACATGAAAAGCATGTTAGAATAATATAGGACGCATTACAACTCTTAAGAACAACTTACATCACCGTACAAAACTTTAAAACTCCATAATAAACCTAATGAATTTGTACGAGTCGTTTGAACATCGTACGACAACTTAGGACATCTTACGACTCTTTATGCCACATTAGCAACTCGAAAAGAACGTTAGTAAAATGTAGGACGCCTTACAGCTCCTAAGAACACCTTACACCACCATACGAAACATTAAAACTCCATAATAAACCAAATGAATTCGTCTGAGTCGTTTGAACATCGAACGACAACTTAGGACATCTTACGACTCTTTATGCCACATTAGCAACTCGAAATGAACATTAGTATAATGTAGTACGCCTTACAACTCCTAAGAACACCTTACACCACCGTACGAAACGTTAAAACTCCGTAATAAACCTAATGAGTTCGTCCGAGTCCTTTGAACATCGTACGACAACTTAGAAGATCTTAAGACTCTTTATGCCACATTAGCAACTCGAAAAGAACGTTAGTATGATGTAGGACGCCTTACAGCTCCTAAAATCACCTTACACCACCGTACGAAACATTAAAACTCCATAATAAACCTAATGAATTCGTCCGAGTCCTTTGAACATCGTACGACAACTCAGGAGATGTTACAGCTCAGTATACAGCATTAGCAACATGAAAAGCACGTTAGAATAATGTAGGACGCGTTACAACTCCTAAGAACACCTTACATCATCATACAAAACTTTAAAACTCCGTAATAAACAAAATTAATTCGTACGACTCCTTTGAACATCGTACGACAACTTAGGACATCTTACGACTCTTTATGCCACATTAGCAACATGAAAAGCATGTTAGAATAATATAGGACGCGTTACAACTCCTAAGAACAACTTACATCACCGTACAAAACTTTAAAACTCCATAATAAACCTAATGAATTTGTACGAGTCGTTTGAACATCGTTCGACAACTTAGGACATCTTACGACTCTTTATGCCACATTAGCAACTCGAAAAGAACGTTAGTATAATGTAGAACGCGTCACAGCTCCTAAGAACACCTTACACCACCGTACGAAACATTAAAACTCCATAATAATCCTAATGAATTCGTCCGAGTCCTTTGAACATCGTACGACAACTTATGACATCTTACGACTCTTTATGCCACATTAGCAACTCGAAAAGAACGTTAGTATAATGTAGGACGCCTTACAGCTCCTAAGAACACCTTACACCACCGTACGAAACATTAAAACTCCATAATAAACCTAATGAATTCGTCTGAGTCGTTTGAACATCGAACGACAACTTAGGACATCTTACGACTCTTTATGCCACATTAGCAACTCGAAATGAACATTAGTATAATGTAGTACGCCTTACAGCTCCTAAGAACACCTTACACCACCGTACGAAACGTTAAAACTCCGTAATAAACCTAATGAATTCGTCTGAGTCCTTTGAACATCGTACGGCAACTTAGGACATCTTACGACTCTTTATGCCAAATTAGCAACATGAAAAACATGTTAGAATAATGTAGGACGCGTTACAACTCCTAAGAACAACTTACATCACCGTACAAAAATTTAAAACTCCATAATAAACCTAATGAATTTGTACGAGTCCTTTGAACATCGTACGACAACTTAGGACATCTTACGAGTCTTTATGCCACATTAGCAACTCGAAAAGAAAACGTTAGTATATAGTAGGACGCCTTACAGCTCCTAAGAACACCTTACACCACCATACGAAACATTAAAACTCCATAATAAACCTAATGAATTCGTCTGAGTCGTTTGAACATCGAACGACAACTTAGGACATCTTACGACTCTTTATGCCACATTAGCAACTCGAAATGAACATTAGTATAATGTAGTACGCCTTACAACTCCTAAGAACACCTTACACCACCGTACGAAACGTTAAAACTCCGTAATAAACCTAATGAGTTCGTCCGAGTCCTTTGAACATCGTACGACAACTTATGACATCTTACGACTCTTTATGCCACATTAGCAACTCGAAAAGAACGTTAGTATAATGTAGGACGCCTTACAGCTCCTAAGAACACCTTACACCACCGTACGAAACATTAAAACTCCATAATAAACCTAATGAATTCGTCTGAGTCGTTTGAACATCGAACGACAACTTAGGACATCTTACGACTCTTTATGCCACATTAGCAACTCGAAATGAACATTAGTATAATGTAGTACGCCTTACAGCTCCTAAGAACACCTTACACCACCGTACGAAACGTTAAAACTCCGTAATAAACCTAATGAATTCGTCTGAGTCCTTTGAACATCGTACGGCAACTTAGGACATCTTACGACTCTTTATGCCAAATTAGCAACATGAAAAACATGTTAGAATAATGTAGGACGCATTACAACTCCTAAGAACAACTTACATCACCGAACAAAAATTTAAAACTCCATAATAAACCTAATGAATTTGTACGAGTCCTTTGAACATCGTACGACAACTTAGGACATCTTACGACTCTTTATGCCACATTAGCAACTCGAAAAGAACGTTAGTATATAGTAGGACGCCTTACAGCTCCTAAGAACACCTTACACCACCATACGAAACATTAAAACTCCATAATAAACCTAATGAATTCGTCTGAGTCGTTTGAACATCGAACGACAACTTAGGACATCTTACGACTCTTTATGCCACATTAGCAACTCGAAATGAACATTAGTATAATGTAGTACGCCTTACAACTCCTAAGAACACCTTACACCACCGTACGAAACGTTAAAACTCCGTAATAAACCTAATGAGTTCGTCCGAGTCCTTTGAACATCGTACGACAACTTAGGAGATCTTAAGACTCTTTATGCCACATTAGCAACTCGAAAAGAACGTTAGTATGATGTAGGACGCCTTACAGCTCCTAAGATCACCTTACACCACCGTACGAAACATTAAAACTCCATAATAAACCTAATGAATTCGTCCGAGTCCTTTGAACATCGTACGACAACTCAGGAGATGTTACAGCTCAGTATACAGCATTAGCAACATGAAAAGCACGTTAGAATAATGTAGGACGCGTTACAACTCCTAAGAACACCTTACATCATCATACAAAACTTTAAAACTCCATAATAAACAAAATTAATTCGTACGACTCCTTTGAACATCGTACGACAACTTAGGACATCTTACGACTCTTTATGCCACATTAGCAACATGAAAAGCATGTTAGAATAATATAGGACGCGTTACAACTCTTAAGAACAACTTACATCACCGTACAAAACTTTAAAACTCCATAATAAACCTAATGAATTTGTACGAGTCGTTTGAACATCGTACGACAACTTAGGACATCTTACGACTCTTTATGCCACATTAGCAACTCGAAAAGAACGTTAGTATAATGTAGGACGCCTTACAGCTCCTAAGAACACCTTACACCACCATACGAAACATTAAAACTCCATAATAAACCAAATGAATTCGTCTGAGTCGTTTGAACATCGAACGACAACTTAGGACATCTTACGACTCTTTATGCCACATTAGCAACTCGAAATGAACATTAGTATAATGTAGTACGCCTTACAACTCCTAAGAACACCTTACACCACCGTACGAAACGTTAAAACTCCGTAATATACCTAATGAGTTCGTCCGAGTCCTTTGAACATCGTACGACAACTTAGGAGATCTTAAGACTCTTTATGCCACATTAGCAACTCGAAAAGAACGTTAGTATGATGTAGGACGCCTTACAGCTCCTAAGATCACCTTACACCACCGTACGAAACATTAAAACTCCATAATAAACCTAATGAATTCGTCCGAGTCCTTTGAACATCGTACGACAACTCAGGAGATGTTAGAGCTCAGTATACAGCATTAGCAACATGAAAAGCACGTTAGAATAATGTAGGACGCGTTACAACTCCTAAGAACACCTTACATCATCATACAAAACTTTAAAACTCCGTAATAAACAAAATTAATTCGTACGACTCCTTTGAACATCGTACGACAACTTAGGACATCTTACGACTCTTTATGCCACATTAGCAATATGAAAAGCATGTTAGAATAATATAGGACGCGTTACAACTCCTAAGAACAACTTACATCACCGTACAAAACTTTAAAACTCCATAATAAACCTAATGAATTTGTACGAGTCGTTTGAACATCGTTCGACAACTTAGGACATCTTACGACTCTTTATGCCACATTAGCAACTCGAAAAGAACGTTAGTATAATGTAGAACGCGTCACAGCTCCTAAGAACACCTTACACCACCGTACGAAACATTAAAACTCCATAATAATCCTAATGAATTCGTCCGAGTCCTTTGAACATCGTACGACAACTTATGACATCTTACGACTCTTTATGCCACATTAGCAACTCGAAAAGAACGTTAGTATAATGTAGGACGCCTTACAGCTCCTAAGAACACCTTACACCACCGTACGAAACATTAAAACTCCATAATAAACCTAATGAATTCGTCTGAGTCGTTTGAACATCGAACGACAACTTAGGACATCTTACGACTCTTTATGCCACATTAGCAACTCGAAATGAACATTAGTATAATGTAGTACGCCTTACAGCTCCTAAGAACACCTTACACCACCGTACGAAACGTTAAAACTCTGTAATAAACCTAATGAATTCGTCTGAGTCCTTTGAACATCGTACGGCAACTTAGGACATCTTACGACTCTTTATGCCACATTAGCAACATGAAAAGCATGTTAGAATAATGTAGGACGCGTTACAACTCCTAAGAACAACTTACATCACCGTACAAAAATTTAAAACTCCATAATAAACCTAATGAATTTGTACGAGTCCTTTGAACATCGTACGACAACTTAGGACATCTTACGACTCTTTATGCCACATTAGCAACTCGAAAAGAACGTTAGTATATAGTAGGACGCCTTACAGCTCCTAAGAACACCTTACACCACCATACGAAACATTAAAACTCCATAATAAACCTAATGAATTCGTCTGAGTCGTTTGAACATCGAACGACAACTTAGGACATCTTACGACTCTTTATGCCACATTAGCAACTCGAAATGAACATTAGTATAATGTAGTACGCCTTACAACTCCTAAGAACACCTTACACCACCGTACGAAACGTTAAAACTCCGTAATAAACCTAATGAGTTCGTCCGAGTCCTTTGAACATCGTACGACAACTTTGGAGATCTTAAGACCCTTTATGCCACTTTAGCAACTCGAAAAGAACGTTAGTATGATGTAGGACGCCTTACAGCTCCTAAGATCACCTTACACCACCGTACGAAACATTAAAACTCCATAATAAACCTAATGAATTCGTCCGAGTCCTTTGAACATCGTACGACAACTCAGGAGATGTTACAGCTCAGTATACAGCATTAGCAACATGAAAAGCACGTTAGAATAATGTAGGACGCGTTACAACTCCTAAGAACACCTTACATCATCATACAAAACTTTAAAACTCCATAATAAACAAAATTAATTCGTACGACTCCTTTGAACATCGTACGACAACTTAGGACATCTTACGACTCTTTATGCCACATTAGCAACATGAAAAGCATGTTAGAATAATATAGGACGCGTTACAACTCCTAAGAACAACTTACATCACCGTACAAAACTTTAAAACTCCATAATAAACCTAATGAATTTGTACGTGTCGTTTGAACATCGTACGACAACTTAGGACATCTTACGACTCTTTATGCCACATTAGCAACTCGAAAAGAACGTTAGTATAATGTAGGACGCCTTACAGCTCCTAAGAACACCTTACACCACCATACGAAACATTAAAACTCCATAATAAACCTAATGAATTCGTCTGAGTCGTTTGAACATCGAACGACAACTTAGGACATCTTACGACTCTTTATGCCACATTAGCAACTCGAAATGAACATTAGTTTAATGTAGTACGCCTTACAACTCCTAAGAACACCTTACACCACCGTACGAAACGTTAAAACTCCGTAATAAACCTAATGAGTTCGTCCGAGTCCTTTGAACATCGTACGACAACTTAGGAGATCTTAAGACTCTTTATGCCACATTAGCAACTCGAAAAGAACGTTAGTATGATGTAGGACGCCTTACAGCTCCTAAGATCACCTTACACCACCGTACGAAACATTAAAACTCCATAATAAACCTAATGAATTCGTCCGAGTCCTTTGAACATCGTACGACAACTCAGGAGATGTTACAGCTCAGTATACAGCATTAGCAACATGAAAAGCACGTTAGAATAATGTAGGACGCGTTACAACTCCTAAGAACACCTTACATCACCGTACAAAACTTTAAAACTCCATAATAAACCAAATTAATTCGTACGAGTCCTTTGAACATCGTACGACAACTTAGGACATCTTACGACTCTTTATGCCACATTACCAACATGAAAAGCATGTTAGAATAATGTAGGACGCGTTACAGCTCCTAAGAACACCTTACACCACCGTACGAAACATTAAAACTCCATAATAAACCTAATGAATTCGTTCGAGTCCTTTGAACATCGTACGACAACTCAGGACATCTTACGAGTCTTTATGCCACATTAGCAACTCGAAAAGAACGTTAGTATAATGTACGACGCCTTACAGCTCCTAAGAACACCTTACACCACCGTACGAAACATTAAAACTCCATAATAAACCTAATGAATTCGTTCGAGTCCTTTGAACATCGTACGACAACTTAAAACATCTTAAGACTCTATATGCCACATTAGCAACTCGAAAAGAACGTTAGTATGATGTAGGACGCCTTACAGCTCCTAAGAACACCTTACACCACCGTACGAAACATTAAAACTCCATAATAAACCTAATGAATTCGTCCGAGTCCTTTGAACATCGTACGACAACTTAGGACATCTTAAGACTCTTTATGGCACATTAGCAAATCGAAAAGAACGTTAGTATAATGTAGGACGCGTTACAGCTCCTAAGATCACCTTACACCACCGTACGAAACATTAAAACTCCATAATAAACCTAATGAATTCGTCCGAGTCCTTTGAACATCGTACGACAACTCAGGAGATGTTACAGCTCAGTATACAGCATTAGCAACATGAAAAGCACGTTAGAATAATGTAGGACGCGTTACAACTCCTAAGAACACCTTACATCATCATACAAAACTTTAAAACTCCATAATAAACAAAATTAATTCGTACGACTCCTTTGAACATCGTACGACAACTTAGGACATCTTACGACTCTTTATGCCACATTAGCAA
Organism: Tagetes erecta; assembly: GCA_030867185.1. Classification (NCBI taxonomy): domain Eukaryota; kingdom Viridiplantae; phylum Streptophyta; class Magnoliopsida; order Asterales; family Asteraceae; genus Tagetes; species Tagetes erecta. The sequence goes on along the minus strand of CM061487.1, from coordinate 41,674,266 downwards.
CATGAAAAGCATGTTAGAATAATATAGGACGCGTTACAACTCCTAAGAACAACTTACATCACCGTACAAAACTTTAAAACTCCATAATAAACCTAATGAATTTGTACGTGTCGTTTGAACATCGTACGACAACTTAGGACATCTTACGACTCTTTATGCCACATTAGCAACTCGAAAAGAACGTTAGTATAATGTAGGACGCCTTACAGCTCCTAAGAACACCTTACACCACCATACGAAACATTAAAACTCCATAATAAACCTAATGAATTCGTCTGAGTCGTTTGAACATCGAACGACAACTTAGGACATCTTACGACTCTTTATGCCACATTAGCAACTCGAAATGAACATTAGTTTAATGTAGTACGCCTTACAACTCCTAAGAACACCTTACACCACCGTACGAAACGTTAAAACTCCGTAATAAACCTAATGAGTTCGTCCGAGTCCTTTGAACATCGTACGACAACTTAGGAGATCTTAAGACTCTTTATGGCACATTAGCAAATCGAAAAGAACGTTAGTATGATGTAGGACGCGTTACAGCTCCTAAGAACACCTTACACCACCGTACGAAACATTAAAACTCCATAATAAACCTAATGAATTCGTCCGAGTCCTTTGAACATCGTACGACAACTTAGGACATCTTACGACTCTTTATGCCACATTAGCAACTCGAAATGAACATTAGTATAATGTGGTACGCCTTACAGCTCCTAAGAACACCTTACACCACCGTACGAAACGTTAAAACTCCGTAATAAACCTAATGAATTCGTCTGAGTCCTTTGAACATCGTACGGCAACTTAGGACATCTTACGACTCTTTATGCCACATTTGCAACATGAAAAGCATGTTAGAATAATGTAGGACGCGTTACAACTCCTAAGAACAACTTACATCACCGTACAAAAATTTAAAACTCCATAATAAACCTAATAAATTTGTACGAGTCCTTTGAACATCGTATGACAACTTAGGACATCTTACGAGTCTTTATGCCACATTAGCAACTCGAAAAGAACGTTAGTATAATGTAGGACGCCTTACAGCTCCTAATAACACCTTACACCACCGTACGAAACATTAAAACTCCATAATAAACCTAATGAATTCGTTCGAGTCCTTTGAACATCGTACGACAACTTAAAACATCTTAAGACTCTATATGCCACATTAGCAACTCGAAAAGAATGTTAGTATGATGTAGGACGCCTTACAGCTCCTAAGAACACCTTACACCACCGTACGAAACATTAAAACTCCATAATAAACCTAATGAATTCGTCCGAGTCCTTTGAACATCGTACGACAACTTAGGACATCTTAAGACTCTTTATGCCACATTAGCAAATCGAAAAGAACGTTAGTATAATGTAGGACGCGTTACAGCTCCTAAGAACACCTTACACCACCGTACGAAACATTAAAACTCCATAATAAACCTAATAAATTCGTCTGAGTCCTTTGAACATCGTACGACAACTTAGGACATCTTACGACTCTTTATGCCACATTAGCAACTCGAAATGAACATTAGTATAATGTAGTACGCCTTACAGCTCCTAAGAACACCTTACACCACCATACGAAACATTAAAACTCCATAATAAACCTAATGAATTCGTCTGAGTCGTTTGAACATCGAACGACAACTTAGGACATCTTACGACTCTTTATGCCACATTAGCAACTCGAAATGAACATTAGTTTAATGTAGTACGCCTTACAACTCCTAAGAACACCTTACACCACCGTACGAAACGTTAAAACTCCGTAATAAACCTAATGAGTTCGTCCGAGTCCTTTGAACATCGTACGACAACTTAGGAGATCTTAAGACTCTTTATGCCACATTAGCAACTCGAAAAGAACGTTAGTATGATGTAGGACGCCTTACAGCTCCTAAGATCACCTTACACCACCGTACGAAACATTAAAACTCCATAATAAACCTAATGAATTCGTTCGAGTCCTTTGAACATCGTACGACAACTTAAAACATCTTAAGACTCTATATGCCACATTAGCAACTCGAAAAGAACGTTAGTATGATGTAGGACGCCTTACAGCTCCTAAGAACACCTTACACCACCGTACGAAACATTAAAACTCCATAATAAACCTAATGAATTCGTCCGAGTCCTTTGAACATCGTACGACAACTTAGGACATCTTAAGACTCTTTATGCCACATTAGCAAATCGAAAAGAACGTTAGTATAATGTAGGACGTGTTACAGCTCCTAAGAACACCTTACACCACCGTACGAAACATTAAAACTCCATAATAAACCTAATGAATTCGTCCGAGTCCTTTGAACATCGTACGACAACTTAGGACATCTTACGACTCTTTATGCCACATTAGCAACTCGAAATGAACATTAGTATAATGTGGTACGCCTTACAGGTCCTAAGAACACCTTACACCACCGTACGAAACGTTAAAACTCCGTAATAAACCTAATGAATTCGTCTGAGTCCTTTGAACATCGTACGGCAACTTAGGACATCTTACGACTCTTTATTCCACATTTGCAACATGAAAAGCATGTTAGAATAATGTAGGACGCGTTACAACTCCTAAGAACAACTTACATCACCGTACAAAAATTTAAAACTCCATAATAAACCTAATGAATTTGTACGAGTCCTTTGAACATCGTATGACAACTTAGGACATCTTACGAGTCTTTATGCCACATTAGGAACTCGAAAAGAACGTTAGTATAATGTAGGACGCCTTACAGCTCCTAAGAACACCTTACACCACCGTACGAAACATTAAAACTCCATAATAAACCTAATGAATTCGTTCGAGTCCTTTGAACATCGTACGACAACTAAAAACATCTTAAGACTCTATATGCCACATTAGCAACTCGAAAAGAATGTTAGTATGATGTAGGACGCCTTACAGCTCCTAAGAACACCTTACACCACCGTACGAAACATTAAAACTCCATAATAAACCTAATGAATTCGTCCGAGTCCTTTGAACATCGTACGACAACTTAGGACATCTTAAGACTCTTTATGACACATTAGCAAATCGAAAAGAACGTTAGTATAATGTAGGACGCGTTACAGCTCCTAAGAACACCTTACACCACCGTACGAAACATTAAAACTCCATAATAAACCTAATGAATTCGTTCGAGTCCTTTGAACATCGTACGACAACTCAGGACATCTTACGAGTCTTTATGCCACATTAGCAACTCGAAAAGAACGTTAGTATAATGTACGACGCCTTACAGCTCCTAAGAACACCTTACACCACCGTACGAAACATTAAAACTCCATAATAAACCTAATGAATTCGTTCGAGTCCTTTGAACATCGTACGACAACTTAAAACATCTTAAGACTCTATATGCCACATTAGCAACTCGAAAAGAACGTTAGTATGATGTAGGACGCCTTACAGCTCCTAAGAACACCTTACACCACCGTACGAAACATTAAAACTCCATAATAAACCTAATGAATTCGTCTGAGTCGTTTGAACATCGAACGACAACTTAGGACATCTTACGACTCTTTATGCCACATTAGCAACTCGAAATGAACATTAGTTTAATGTAGTACGCCTTACAACTCCTAAGAACACCTTACACCACAGTACGAAACGTTAAAACTCCATAATAAACCTAATGAATTCGTCCGAGTCCTTTGAACATCGTACGACAACTTAGGACATCTTACGACTCTTTATGCCACATTAGCAACTCGAAATGAACATTAGTATAATGTGGTACGCCTTACAGGTCCTAAGAACACCTTACACCACCGTACGAAACGTTAAAACTCCGTAATAAACCTAATGAATTCGTCTGAGTCCTTTGAACATCGTACGGCAACTTAGGACATCTTACGACTCTTTATTCCACATTTGCAACATGAAAAGCATGTTAGAATAATGTAGGACGCGTTACAACTCCTAAGAACAACTTACATCACCGTACAAAAATTTAAAACTCCATAATAAACCTAATGAATTTGTACGAGTCCTTTGAACATCGTATGACAACTTAGGACATCTTACGAGTCTTTATGCCACATTAGCAACTCGAAAAGAACGTTAGTATAATGTAGGACGCCTTACAGCTCCTAATAACACCTTACACCACCGTACGAAACATTAAAACTCCATAATAAACCTAATGAATTCGTTCGAGTCCTTTGAACATCGTACGACAACTTAAAACATCTTAAGACTCTATATGCCACATTAGCAACTCGAAAAGAATGTTAGTATGATGTAGGACGCCTTACAGCTCCTAAGAACACCTTACACCACCGTACGAAACATTAAAACTCCATAATAAACCTAATGAATTCGTCCGAGTCCTTTGAACATCGTACGACAACTTAGGACATCTTAAGACTCTTTATGCCACATTAGCAAATGGAAAAGAACGTTAGTATAATGTAGGACGCGTTACAGCTCCTAAGAACACCTTACACCACCGTACGAAACATTAAAACTCCATAATAAACCTAATAAATTCGTCTGAGTCCTTTGAACATCGTACGACAACTTAGGACATCTTACGACTCTTTATGCCACATTAGCAACTCGAAATGAACATTAGTATAATGTAGTACGCCTTACAGCTCCTAAGAACACCTTACACCACCATACGAAACATTAAAACTCCATAATAAACCTAATGAATTCGTCTGAGTCGTTTGAACATCGAACGACAACTTAGGACATCTTACGACTCTTTATGCCACATTAGCAACTCGAAATGAACATTAGTTTAATGTAGTACGCCTTACAACTCCTAAGAACACCTTACACCACCGTACGAAACGTTAAAACTCCGTAATAAACCTAATGAGTTCGTCCGAGTCCTTTGAACATCGTACGACAACTTAGGAGATCTTAAGACTCTTTATGCCACATTAGCAACTCGAAAAGAACGTTAGTATGATGTAGGACGCCTTACAGCTCATAAGATCACCTTACACCACCGTACGAAACATTAAAACTCCATAATAAACCTAATGAATTCGTTCGAGTCCTTTGAACATCGTACGACAACTTAAAACATCTTAAGACTCTATATGCCACATTAGCAACTCGAAAAGAACGTTAGTATGATGTAGGACGCCTTACAGCTCCTAAGAACACCTTACACCACCGTACGAAACATTAAAACTCCATAATAAACCTAATGAATTCGTCCGAGTCCTTTGAACATCGTACGACAACTTAGGACATCTTAAGACTCTTTATGCCACATTAGCAAATCGAAAAGAACGTTAGTATAATGTAGGACGTGTTACAGCTCCTAAGAACACCTTACACCACCGTACGAAACATTAAAACTCCATAATAAACCTAATGAATTCGTCCGAGTCCTTTGAACATCGTACGACAACTTAGGACATCTTACGACTCTTTATGCCACATTAGCAACTCGAAATGAACATTAGTATAATGTGGTACGCCTTACAGGTCCTAAGAACACCTTACACCACCGTACGAAACGTTAAAACTCCGTAATAAACCTAATGAATTCGTCTGAGTCCTTTGAACATCGTACGGCAACTTAGGACATCTTACGACTCTTTATTCCACATTTGCAACATGAAAAGCATGTTAGAATAATGTAGGACGCGTTACAACTCATAAGAACAACTTACATCACCGTACAAAAATTTAAAACTCCATAATAAACCTAATGAATTTGTACGAGTCCTTTGAACATCGTATGACAACTTAGGACATCTTACGAGTCTTTATGCCACATTAGGAACTCGAAAAGAACGTTAGTATAATGTAGGACGCCTTACAGCTCCTAAGAACACCTTACACCACCGTACGAAACATTAAAACTCCATAATAAACCTAATGAATTCGTTCGAGTCCTTTGAACATCGTACGACAACTAAAAACATCTTAAGACTCTATATGCCACATTAGCAACTCGAAAAGAATGTTAGTATGATGTAGGACGCCTTACAGCTCCTAAGAACACCTTACACCACCGTACGAAACATTAAAACTCCATAATAAACCTAATGAATTCGTCCGAGTCCTTTGAACATCGTACGACAACTTAGGACATCTTAAGACTCTTTATGCCACATTAGCAAATCGAAAAGAACGTTAGTATAATGTAGGACGCGTTACAGCTCCTAAGAACACCTTACACCACCGTACGAAACATTAAAACTCCATAATAAACCTAATGAATTCGTTCGAGTCCTTTGAACATCGTACGACAACTCAGGACATCTTACGAGTCTTTATGCCACATTAGCAACTCGAAAAGAACGTTAGTATAATGTACGACGCCTTACAGCTCCTAAGAACACCTTACACCACCGTACGAAACATTAAAACTCCATAATAAACCTAATGAATTCGTTCGAGTCCTTTGAACATCGTACGACAACTTAAAACATCTTAAGACTCTATATGCCACATTAGCAACTCGAAAAGAACGTTAGTATGATGTAGGACGCCTTACAGCTCCTAAGAACACCTTACACCACCGTACGAAACATTAAAACTCCATAATAAACCTAATGAATTCGTCCGAGTCCTTTGAACATCGTACGACAACTTAGGACATCTTAAGACTCTTTATGCCACATTAGCAAATCGAAAAGAACGTTAGTATAATGTAGGACGCGTTACAGCTCCTAAGAACACCTTACACCACCGTACGAAACATTAAAACTCCATAATAAACCTAATGAATTCGTCCGAGTCCTTTGAATATCGTACGACAACTTAGGACATCTTACGACTCTTTATGCCACATTAGCAACTCGAAATGAACATTAGTATAATGTGGTACGCCTTACAGCTCCTAAGAACACCTTACACCACCGTACGAAACGTTAAAACTCCGTAATAAACCTAATGAATTCGTCTGAGTCCTTTGAACATCGTACGGCAACTTAGGACATCTTACGACTCTTTATTCCACATTTGCAACATGAAAAGCATGTTAGAATAATGTAGGACGCGTTACAACTCCTAAGAACAACTTACATCACCGTACAAAAATTTAAAACTCCATAATAAACCTAATGAATTTGTACGAGTCCTTTGAACATCGTATGACAACTTAGGACATCTTACGAGTCTTTATGCCACATTAGCAACTCGAAAAGAACGTTAGTATAATGTAGGACGCCTTACAGCTCCTAAGAACACCTTACACCACCGTACGAAACATTAAAACTCCATAATAAACCTAATGAATTCGTTCGAGTCCTTTGAACATCGTACGACAACTTAAAACATCTTAAGACTCTATATGCCACATTAGCAACTCGAAAAGAACGTTAGTATGATGTAGGACGCCTTACAGCTCCTAAGAACACCTTACACCACCGTACGAAACATTAAAACTCCATAATAAACCTAATGAATTCGTCTGAGTCGTTTGAACATCGAACGACAACTTAGGACATCTTACGACTCTTTATGCCACATTAGCAACTCGAAATGAACATTAGTTTAATGTAGTACGCCTTACAACTCCTAAGAACACCTTACACCACAGTACGAAACGTTAAAACTCCATAATAAACCTAATGAATTCGTCCGAGTCCTTTGAACATCGTACGACAACTTAGGACATCTTACGACTCTTTATGCCACATTAGCAACTCGAAATGAACATTAGTATAATGTGGTACGCCTTACAGCTCCTAAGAACACCTTACACCACCGTACGAAACGTTAAAACTCCGTAATAAACCTAATGAATTCGTCTGAGTCCTTTGAACATCGTACGGCAACTTAGGACATCTTACGACTCTTTATTCCACATTTGCAACATGAAAAGCATGTTAGAATAATGTAGGACGCGTTACAACTCCTAAGAACAACTTACATCACCGTACAAAAATTTAAAACTCCATAATAAACCTAATGAATTTGTACGAGTCCTTTGAACATCGTATGACAACTTAGGACATCTTACGAGTCTTTATGCCACATTAGCAACTCGAAAAGAACGTTAGTATAATGTAGGACGCCTTACAGCTCCTAAGAACACCTTACACCACCGTACGAAACATTAAAACTCCATAATAAACCTAATGAATTCGTTCGAGTCCTTTGAACATCGTACGACAACTTAAAACATCTTAAGACTCTATATGCCACATTAGCAACTCGAAAAGAACGTTAGTATGATGTAGGACGCCTTACAGCTCCTAAGAACACCTTACACCACCGTACGAAACATTAAAACTCCATAATAAACCTAATGAATTCGTCTGAGTCGTTTGAACATCGAACGACAACTTAGGACATCTTACGACTCTTTATGCCACATTAGCAACTCGAAATGAACATTAGTTTAATGTAGTACGCCTTACAACTCCTAAGAACACCTTACACCACAGTACGAAACGTTAAAACTCCATAATAAACCTAATGAATTCGTCCGAGTCCTTTGAACATCGTACGACAACTTAGGACATCTTACGACTCTTTATGCCACATTAGCAACTCGAAATGAACATTAGTATAATGTGGTACGCCTTACAGCTCCTAAGAACACCTTACACCACCGTACGAAACATTAAAACTCCATAATAAACCTAATGAATTCGTCTGAGTCGTTTGAACATCGAACGACAACTTAGGACATCTTACGACTCTTTATGCCACATTAGCAACTCGAAATGAACATTAGTTTAATGTAGTACGCCTTACAACTCCTAAGAACACCTTACACCACAGTACGAAACGTTAAAACTCCATAATAAACCTAATGAATTCGTCTGAGTCCTTTGAACATCGTACGGCAACTTAGGACATCTTACGACTCTTTATTCCACATTTGCAACATGAAAAGCATGTTAGAATAATGTAGGACGCGTTACAACTCCTAAGAACAACTTACATCACCGTACAAAAATTTAAAACTCCATAATAAACCTAATGAATTTATACGAGTCCTTTGAACATCGTATGACAACTTAGGACATCTTACGAGTCTTTATGCCACATTAGCAACTCGAAAAGAACGTTAGTATAATGTAGGACGCCTTACAGCTCCTAAGAACACCTTACACCACCGTACGAAACATTAAAACTCCATAATAAACCTAATGAATTCGTTCGAGTCCTTTGAACATCGTACGACAACTTAAAACATCTTAAGACTCTATATGCCACATTAGCAACTCGAAAAGAACGTTAGTATGATGTAGGACGCCTTACAGCTCCTAAGAACACCTTACACCACCGTACGAAACATTAAAACTCCATAATAAACCTAATGAATTCGTCTGAGTCGTTTGAACATCGAACGACAACTTAGGACATCTTACGACTCTTTATGCCACATTAGCAACTCGAAATGAACATTAGTTTAATGTAGTACGCCTTACAACTCCTAAGAACACCTTACACCACAGTACGAAACGTTAAAACTCCATAATAAACCTAATGAATTCGTCCGAGTCCTTTGAACATCGTACGACAACTTAGGACATCTTACGACTCTTTATGCCACATTAGCAACTCGAAATGAACATTAGTATAATGTGGTACGCCTTACAGCTCCTAAGAACACCTTACACCACCGTACGAAACGTTAAAACTCCGTAATAAACCTAATGAATTCGTCTGAGTCCTTTGAACATCGTACGGCAACTTAGGACATCTTACGACTCTTTATTCCACATTTGCAACATGAAAAGCATGTTAGAATAATGTAGGACGCGTTACAACTCCTAAGAACAACTTACATCACCGTACAAAAATTTAAAACTCCATAATAAACCTAATGAATTTGTACGAGTCCTTTGAACATCGTATGACAACTTAGGACATCTTACGAGTCTTTATGCCACATTAGCAACTCGAAAAGAACGTTAGTATAATGTAGGACGCCTTACAGCTCCTAAGAACACCTTACACCACCGTACGAAACATTAAAACTCCATAATAAACCTAATGAATTCGTTCGAGTCCTTTGAACATCGTACGACAACTTAAAACATCTTAAGACTCTATATGCCACATTAGCAACTCGAAAAGAACGTTAGTATGATGTAGGACGCCTTACAGCTCCTAAGAACACCTTACACCACCGTACGAAACATTAAAACTCCATAATAAACCTAATGAATTCGTCTGAGTCGTTTGAACATCGAACGACAACTTAGGACATCTTACGACTCTTTATGCCACATTAGCAACTCGAAATGAACATTAGTTTAATGTAGTACGCCTTACAACTCCTAAGAACACCTTACACCACAGTACGAAACGTTAAAACTCCATAATAAACCTAATGAATTCGTCCGAGTCCTTTGAACATCGTACGACAACTTAGGACATCTTACGACTCTTTATGCCACATTAGCAACTCGAAATGAACATTAGTATAATGTGGTACGCCTTACAGCTCCTAAGAACACCTTACACCACCGTACGAAACATTAAAACTCCATAATAAACCTAATGAATTCGTCTGAGTCGTTTGAACATCGAACGACAACTTAGGACATCTTACGACTCTTTATGCCACATTAGCAACTCGAAATGAACATTAGTTTAATGTAGTACGCCTTACAACTCCTAAGAACACCTTACACCACAGTACGAAACGTTAAAACTCCATAATAAACCTAATGAATTCGTCTGAGTCCTTTGAACATCGTACGGCAACTTAGGACATCTTACGACTCTTTATTCCACATTTGCAACATGAAAAGCATGTTAGAATAATGTAGGACGCGTTACAACTCCTAAGAACAACTTACATCACCGTACAAAAATTTAAAACTCCATAATAAACCTAATGAATTTGTACGAGTCCTTTGAACATCGTATGACAACTTAGGACATCTTACGAGTCTTTATGCCACATTAGCAACTCGAAAAGAACGTTAGTATAATGTAGGACGCCTTACAGCTCCTAAGAACACCTTACACCACCGTACGAAACATTAAAACTCCATAATAAACCTAATGAATTCGTTCGAGTCCTTTGAACATCGTACGACAACTTAAAACATCTTAAGACTCTATATGCCACATTAGCAACTCGAAAAGAACGTTAGTATGATGTAGGACGCCTTACAGCTCCTAAGAACACCTTACACCACCGTACGAAACATTAAAACTCCATAATAAACCTAATGAATTCGTCTGAGTCGTTTGAACATCGAACGACAACTTAGGACATCTTACGACTCTTTATGCCACATTAGCAACTCGAAATGAACATTAGTTTAATGTAGTACGCCTTACAACTCCTAAGAACACCTTACACCACAGTACGAAACGTTAAAACTCCATAATAAACCTAATGAATTCGTCCGAGTCCTTTGAACATCGTACGACAACTTAGGACATCTTACGACTCTTTATGCCACATTAGCAACTCGAAATGAACATTAGTATAATGTGGTACGCCTTACAGCTCCTAAGAACACCTTACACCACCGTACGAAACGTTAAAACTCCGTAATAAACCTAATGAATTCGTCTGAGTCCTTTGAACATCGTACGGCAACTTAGGACATCTTACGACTCTTTATTCCACATTTGCAACATGAAAAGCATGTTAGAATAATGTAGGACGCGTTACAACTCCTAAGAACAACTTACATCACCGTACAAAAATTTAAAACTCCATAATAAACCTAATGAATTTGTACGAGTCCTTTGAACATCGTATGACAACTTAGGACATCTTACGAGTCTTTATGCCACATTAGCAACTCGAAAAGAACGTTAGTATAATGTAGGACGCCTTACAGCTCCTAAGAACACCTTACACCACCGTACGAAACATTAAAACTCCATAATAAACCTAATGAATTCGTTCGAGTCCTTTGAACATCGTACGACAACTTAAAACATCTTAAGACTCTATATGCCACATTAGCAACTCGAAAAGAACGTTAGTATGATGTAGGACGCCTTACAGCTCCTAAGAACACCTTACACCACCGTACGAAACATTAAAACTCCATAATAAACCTAATGAATTCGTCTGAGTCGTTTGAACATCGAACGACAACTTAGGACATCTTACGACTCTTTATGCCACATTAGCAACTCGAAATGAACATTAGTTTAATGTAGTACGCCTTACAACTCCTAAGAACACCTTACACCACAGTACGAAACGTTAAAACTCCATAATAAACCTAATGAATTCGTCCGAGTCCTTTGAACATCGTACGACAACTTAGGACATCTTACGACTCTTTATGCCACATTAGCAACTCGAAATGAACATTAGTATAATGTGGTACGCCTTACAGCTCCTAAGAACACCTTACACCACCGTACGAAACATTAAAACTCCATAATAAACCTAATGAATTCGTCTGAGTCGTTTGAACATCGAACGACAACTTAGGACATCTTACGACTCTTTATGCCACATTAGCAACTCGAAATGAACATTAGTTTAATGTAGTACGCCTTACAACTCCTAAGAACACCTTACACCACAGTACGAAACGTTAAAACTCCATAATAAACCTAATGAATTCGTCTGAGTCCTTTGAACATCGTACGGCAACTTAGGACATCTTACGACTCTTTATTCCACATTTGCAACATGAAAAGCATGTTAGAATAATGTAGGACGCGTTACAACTCCTAAGAACAACTTACATCACCGTACAAAAATTTAAAACTCCATAATAAACCTAATGAATTTGTACGAGTCCTTTGAACATCGTATGACAACTTAGGACATCTTACGAGTCTTTATGCCACATTAGCAACTCGAAAAGAACGTTAGTATAATGTAGGACGCCTTACAGCTCCTAAGAACACCTTACACCACCGTACGAAACATTAAAACTCCATAATAAACCTAATGAATTCGTTCGAGTCCTTTGAACATCGTACGACAACTTAAAACATCTTAAGACTCTATATGCCACATTAGCAACTCGAAAAGAACGTTAGTATGATGTAGGACGCCTTACAGCTCCTAAGAACACCTTACACCACCGTACGAAACATTAAAACTCCATAATAAACCTAATGAATTCGTCTGAGTCGTTTGAACATCGAACGACAACTTAGGACATCTTACGACTCTTTATGCCACATTAGCAACTCGAAATGAACATTAGTTTAATGTAGTACGCCTTACAACTCCTAAGAACACCTTACACCACAGTACGAAACGTTAAAACTCCATAATAAACCTAATGAATTCGTCCGAGTCCTTTGAACATCGTACGACAACTTAGGACATCTTACGACTCTTTATGCCACATTAGCAACTCGAAATGAACATTAGTATAATGTGGTACGCCTTACAGCTCCTAAGAACACCTTACACCACCGTACGAAACGTTAAAACTCCGTAATAAACCTAATGAATTCGTCTGAGTCCTTTGAACATCGTACGGCAACTTAGGACATCTTACGACTCTTTATTCCACATTTGCAACATGAAAAGCATGTTAGAATAATGTAGGACGCGTTACAACTCCTAAGAACAACTTACATCACCGTACAAAAATTTAAAACTCCATAATAAACCTAATGAATTTGTACGAGTCCTTTGAACATCGTATGACAACTTAGGACATCTTACGAGTCTTTATGCCACATTAGCAACTCGAAAAGAACGTTAGTATAATGTAGGACGCCTTACAGCTCCTAAGAACACCTTACACCACCGTACGAAACATTAAAACTCCATAATAAACCTAATGAATTCGTTCGAGTCCTTTGAACATCGTACGACAACTTAAAACATCTTAAGACTCTATATGCCACATTAGCAACTCGAAAAGAACGTTAGTATGATGTAGGACGCCTTACAGCTCCTAAGAACACCTTACACCACCGTACGAAACATTAAAACTCCATAATAAACCTAATGAATTCGTCTGAGTCGTTTGAACATCGAACGACAACTTAGGACATCTTACGACTCTTTATGCCACATTAGCAACTCGAAATGAACATTAGTTTAATGTAGTACGCCTTACAACTCCTAAGAACACCTTACACCACAGTACGAAACGTTAAAACTCCATAATAAACCTAATGAATTCGTCCGAGTCCTTTGAACATCGTACGACAACTTAGGACATCTTACGACTCTTTATGCCACATTAGCAACTCGAAATGAACATTAGTATAATGTGGTACGCCTTACAGCTCCTAAGAACACCTTACACCACCGTACGAAACATTAAAACTCCATAATAAACCTAATGAATTCGTCTGAGTCGTTTGAACATCGAACGACAACTTAGGACATCTTACGACTCTTTATGCCACATTAGCAACTCGAAATGAACATTAGTTTAATGTAGTACGCCTTACAACTCCTAAGAACACCTTACACCACAGTACGAAACGTTAAAACTCCATAATAAACCTAATGAATTCGTCCGAGTCCTTTGAACATCGTACGACAACTTAGGACATCTTACGACTCTTTATGCCACATTAGCAACTCGAAATGAACATTAGTATAATGTGGTACGCCTTACAGCTCCTAAGAACACCTTACACCACCGTACGAAACGTTAAAACTCCGTAATAAACCTAATGAATTCGTCTGAGTCCTTTGAACATCGTACGGCAACTTAGGACATCTTACGACTCTTTATTCCACATTTGCAACATGAAAAGCATGTTAGAATAATGTAGGACGCGTTACAACTCCTAAGAACAACTTACATCACCGTACAAAAATTTAAAACTCCATAATAAACCTAATGAATTTGTACGAGTCCTTTGAACATCGTATGACAACTTAGGACATCTTACGAGTCTTTATGCCACATTAGCAACTCGAAAAGAACGTTAGTATAATGTACGACGCCTTACAGCTCCTAAGAACACCTTACACCACCGTACGAAACATTAAAACTCCATAATAAACCTAATGAATTCGTTCGAGTCCTTTGAACATCGTACGACAACTTAAAACATCTTAAGACTCTATATGCCACATTAGCAACTCGAAAAGAACGTTAGTATGATGTAGGACGCCTTACAGCTCCTAAGAACACCTTACACCACCGTACGAAACATTAAAACTCCATAATAAACCTAATGAATTCGTCTGAGTCGTTTGAACATCGAACGACAACTTAGGACATCTTACGACTCTTTATGCCACATTAGCAACTCGAAATGAACATTAGTTTAATGTAGTACGCCTTACAACTCCTAAGAACACCTTACACCACCGTACGAAACGTTAAAACTCCGTAATAAACCTAATGAGTTCGTCCGAGTCCTTTGAACATCGTACGACAACTTAGGAGATCTTAAGACTCTTTATGCCACATTAGCAACTCGAAAAGAACGTTAGTATGATGTAGGACGCCTTACAGCTCCTAAGATCACCTTACACCACCGTACGAAACATTAAAACTCCATAATAAACCTAATGAATTCGTTCGAGTCCTTTGAACATCGTACGACAACTTAAAACATCTTAAGACTCTATATGCCACATTAGCAACTCGAAAAGAACGTTAGTATGATGTAGGACGCCTTACAGCTCCTAAGAACACCTTACACCACCGTACGAAACATTAAAACTCCATAATAAACCTAATGAATTCGTCCGAGTCCTTTGAACATCGTACGACAACTTAGGACATCTTAAGACTCTTTATGCCACATTAGCAAATCGAAAAGAACGTTAGTATAATGTAGGACGCGTTACAGCTCCTAAGAACACCTTACACCACCGTACGAAACATTAAAACTCCATAATAAACCTAATGAATTCGTCTGAGTCGTTTGAACATCGAACGACAACTTAGGACATCTTACGACTCTTTATGCCACATTAGCAACTCGAAATGAACATTAGTTTAATGTAGTACGCCTTACAACTCCTAAGAACACCTTACACCACCGTACGAAACGTTAAAACTCCGTAATAAACCTAATGAGTTCGTCCGAGTCCTTTGAACATCGTACGACAACTTAGGAGATCTTAAGACTCTTTATGCCACATTAGCAACTCGAAAAGAACGTTAGTATGATGTAGGACGCCTTACAGCTCCTAAGATCACCTTACACCACCGTACGAAACATTAAAACTCCATAATAAACCTAATGAATTCGTTCGAGTCCTTTGAACATCGTACGACAACTTAAAACATCTTAAGACTCTATATGCCACATTAGCAACTCGAAAAGAACGTTAGTATGATGTAGGACGCCTTACAGCTCCTAAGAACACCTTACACCACCGTACGAAACATTAAAACTCCATAATAAACCTAATGAATTCGTCCGAGTCCTTTGAACATCGTACGACAACTTAGGACATCTTAAGACTCTTTATGCCACATTAGCAAATCGAAAAGAACGTTAGTATAATGTAGGACGCGTTACAGCTCCTAAGAACACCTTACACCACCGTACGAAACATTAAAACTCCATAATAAACCTAATGAATTCGTCCGAGTCCTTTGAACATCGTACGACAACTTAGGACATCTTACGACTCTTTATGCCACATTAGCAACTCGAAATGAACATTAGTATAATGTGGTACGCCTTACAGCTCCTAAGAACACCTTACACCACCGTACGAAACGTTAAAACTCCGTAATAAACCTAATGAATTCGTCTGAGTCCTTTGAACATCGTACGGCAACTTAGGACATCTTACGACTCTTTATTCCACATTTGCAACATGAAAAGCATGTTAGAATAATGTAGGACGCGTTACAACTCCTAAGAACAACTTACATCACCGTACAAAAATTTAAAACTCCATAATAAACCTAATGAATTTGTACGAGTCCTTTGAACATCGTATGACAACTTAGGACATCTTACGAGTCTTTATGCCACATTAGCAACTCGAAAAGAACGTTAGTATAATGTAGGACGCCTTACAGCTCCTAAGAACACCTTACACCACCGTACGAAACATTAAAACTCCATAATAAACCTAATGAATTCGTTCGAGTCCTTTGAACATCGTACGACAACTTAAAACATCTAAAGACTCTATATGCCACATTAGCAACTTGAAAAGAATGTTAGTATGATGTAGGACGCCTTACAGCTCCTAAGAACACCTTACACCACCGTACGAAACATTAAAACTCCATAATAAACCTAATGAATTCGTCCGAGTCCTTTGAACATCGTACGACAACTTAGGACATCTTAAGACTCTTTATGCCACATTAGCAAATCGAAAAGAACGTTAGTATAATGTAGGACGCGTTACAGCTCCTAAGAACACCTTACACCACCGTACGAAACATTAAAACTCCATAATAAACCTAATGAATTCGTTCGAGTCCTTTGAACATCGTACGACAACTCAGGACATCTTACGAGTCTTTATGCCACATTAGCAACTCGAAAAGAACGTTAGTATAATGTACGACGCCTTACAGCTCCTAAGAACACCTTACACCACCGTACGAAACATTAAAACTCCATAATAAACCTAATGAATTCGTTCGAGTCCTTTGAACATCGTACGACAACTTAAAACATCTTAAGACTCTATATGCCACATTAGCAACTCGAAAAGAACGTTAGTATGATGTAGGACGCCTTACAGCTCCTAAGAACACCTAAAACCACCGTACGAAACATTAAAACTCCATAATAAACCTAATGAATTCGTCCGAGTCCTTTGAACATCGTACGACAACTTAGGACATCTTAAGACTCTTTATGCCACATTAGCAAATCGAAAAGAACGTTAGTATAATGTAGGACGCGTTACAGCTCCTAAGAACACCTTACACCACCGTACGAAACATTAAAACTCCATAATAAACCTAATAAATTCGTCTGAGTCCTTTGAACATCGTACGACAACTTAGGACATCTTACGACTCTTTATGCCACATTAGCAACTCGAAATGAACATTAGTATAATGTAGTACGCCTTACAGCTCCTAAGAACACCTTACACCACCGTACGAAACGTTAAAACTCCGTAATAAACCTAATGAATTCGTCTGAGTCCTTTGAACATCGTACGGCAACTTAGGACATCTTACGACTCTTTATGCCACATTAGCAACATGAAAAGCATGTTAGAATAATGTAGGACGCGTTACAACTCCTAAGAACAACTTACATCACCGTACAAAAATTTAAAACTCCATAATAAACCTAATGAATTTGTACGAGTCCTTTGAACATCGTATGACAACTTAGGACATCTTACGAGTCTTTATGCCACATTAGCAACTCGAAAAGAACGTTAGTATAATGTAGGACGCCTTACAGCTCCTAAGAACACCTTACACCACCGTACGAAACATTAAAACTCCATAATAAACCTAATGAATTCGTTCGAGTCCTTTGAACATCGTACGACAACTTAAAACATCTTAAGACTCTATATGCCACATTAGCAACTCGAAAAGAACGTTAGTATGATGTAGGACACCTTACAGCTCCTAAGAACACCTTACACCACCGTACGAAACATTAAAACTCCATAATAAACCTAATGAATTCGTCCGAGTCCTTTGAACATCGTACGACAACTTAGGACATCTTAAGACTCTTTATGCCACATTAGCAAATCGAAAAGAACGTTAGTATAATGTAGGACGCGTTACAGCTCCTAAGAACACCTTACACCACCGTACGAAACATTAAAACTCCATAATAAACCTAATAAATTCGTCTGAGTCCTTTGAACATCGTACGACAACTTAGGACATCTTACGACTCTTTATGCCACATTAGCAACTCGAAATGAACATTAGTATAATGTAGTACGCCTTACAGCTCCTAAGAACACCTTACACCACCGTACGAAACGTTAAAACTCCATAATAAACCTAATGAATTCGTCGGAGTCCTTTGAACATCGTACGACAACTCAGGAGATGTTACGGCTCAGTATACGGCACTAGCAACATGAAAAGCACGTTAGAATAATGTAGGACGCGTTACAACTCCTAAGAACACCTTACATCACCGTACAAAACTTTAAAACTCCATAATAAACTAAATTAATTCGTACGAGTCCTTTGAACATCGTACGACAACTTAGGACATCTTACGACTCTTTATGCCACATTAGAAACATGAAAAGCATGTTAGAATAATGTAGGACACGTTACAACTCCTAAGAACACCTTACATCACCGTACAAAACTTTAAAACTCCATAATGAACCTAATGAATTTGTACGAGTCCTTTGAACATCGTACGACAACTTAGGACATCTTACGACTCTTTATGCCACATTAGCAACATGAAAAGCATGTTAGAATAATGTAGGACGTGTTACAACTCCTAAGAACAACTTACATCACCGTACAAAAATTTAAAACTCCATAATAAACCTAATGAATTTGTACGAGTCCTTTGAACATCGTACGACAACTTAGGACATCTTACGACTCTTTATGCCACATTAGCAACTCGAAAAGAACGTTAGTATAATGTAGGACGCCTTACAGCTCCTAAGAACACCTTACACCACCGTACGAAACATTAAAACTCCATAATAAACCTAATGAATTCGTCTGAGTCGTTTGAACATCGAACGACAACTTAGGACATCTTACGACTCTTTATGCCACATTAGCAACTCGAAATGAACATTAGTATAATGTAGTACGCCTTACAGCTCCTAAGAACACCTTACACCACCGTACGAAACGTTAAAACTCCATAATAAACCAAATTAATTCGTACGAGTCCTTTGAACATCATACGACAACTTAGGACATCTTAAGACTCTTTATGCCACATTAGCAAATCGAAAAGAACGTTAGTATAATGTAGGACGCCTTACAGCTCCTAAGAACACCTTACACCACCGTACGAAACATTAAAACTCCATAATAAACCTAATGAATTCGTCCGAGTCCTTTGAACATCGTACGACAACTTAGGACATCTTAAGACTCTTTATGCCACATTAGCAAATCGAAAAGAACGTTAGTATAATGTAGGACGCGTTACAGCTCCTAAGAACACCTTACACCACCGTACGAAACATTAAAACTCCATAATAAACCTAATGAATTCGTTCGAGTCCTTTGAACATCGTACGACAACTCAGGACATCTTACGAGTCTTTATGACACATTAGCAACTCGAAAAGAACGTTAGTATAATGTACGACGCCTTACAGCTCCTAAGAACACCTTACACCACCGTACGAAACATTAAAACTCCATAATAAACCTAATGAATTCGTTCGAGTCCTTTGAACATCGTACGACAACTTAAAACATCTTAAGACTCTATATGCCACATTAGCAACTCGAAAAGAACGTTAGTATGATGTAGGACGCCTTACAGCTCCTAAGAACACCTAAAACCACCGTACGAAACATTAAAACTCCATAATAAACCTAATGAATTCGTCCGAGTCCTTTGAACATCGTACGACAACTTAGGACATCTTAAGACTCTTTATGCCACATTAGCAAATCGAAAAGAACGTTAGTATAATGTAGGACGCGTTACAGCTCCTAAGAACACCTTACACCACCGTACGAAACATTAAAACTCCATAATAAACCTAATAAATTCGTCTGAGTCCTTTGAACATCGTACAACAACTTAGGACATCTTACGACTCTTTATGCCACATTAGCAACTCGAAATGAACATTAGTATAATGTAGTACGCCTTACAGCTCCTAAGAACACCTTACACCACCGTACGAAACGTTAAAACTCCGTAATAAACCTAATGAATTCGTCTGAGTCCTTTGAACATCGTACGGCAACTTAGGACATCTTACGACTCTTTATGCCACATTAGCAACATGAAAAGCATGTTAGAATAATGTAGGACGCGTTACAACTCCTAAGAACAACTTACATCACCGTACAAAAATTTAAAACTCCATAATAAACCTAATGAATTTGTACGAGTCCTTTGAACATCGTATGACAACTTAGGACATCTTACGAGTCTTTTTGCCACATTAGCAACTCGAAAAGAACGTTAGTATAATGTAGGACGCCTTACAGCTCCTAAGAACACCTTACACCACCGTACGAAACATTAAAACTCCATAATAAACCTAATGAATTCGTTCGAGTCCTTTGAACATCGTACGACAACTTAAAACATCTTAAGACTCTATATGCCACATTAGCAACTCGAAAAGAACGTTAGTATGATGTAGGACACCTTACAGCTCCTAAGAACACCTTACACCACCGTACGAAACATTAAAACTCCATAATAAACCTAATGAATTCGTCCGAGTCCTTTGAACATCGTACGACAACTTAGGACATCTTAAGACTCTTTATGCCACATTAGCAAATCGAAAAGAACGTTAGTATAATGTAGGACGCGTTACAGCTCCTAAGAACACCTTACACCACCGTACGAAACATTAAAACTCCATAATAAACCTAATAAATTCGTCTGAGTCCTTTGAACATCGTACGACAACTTAGGACATCTTACGACTCTTTATGCCACATTAGCAACTCGAAATGAACATTAGTATAATGTAGTACGCCTTACAGCTCCTAAGAACACCTTACACCACCGTACGAAACGTTAAAACTCCATAATAAACCTAATGAATTCGTCGGAGTCCTTTGAACATCGTACGACAACTCAGGAGATGTTACGGCTCAGTATACGGCACTAGCAACATGAAAAGCACGTTAGAATAATGTAGGACGCGTTACAACTCCTAAGAACACCTTACATCACCGTACAAAACTTTAAAACTCCATAATAAACCAAATTAATTCGTACGAGTCCTTTGAACATCGTACGACAACTTAGGACATCTTACGACTCTTTATGCCACATTAGAAACATGAAAAGCATGTTAGAATAATGTAGGACACGTTACAACTCCTAAGAACACCTTACATCACCGTACAAAACTTTAAAACTCCATAATGAACCTAATGAATTTGTACGAGTCCTTTGAACATCGTACGACAACTTAGGACATCTTACGACTCTTTATGCCACATTAGCAACATGAAAAGCATGTTAGAATAATGTAGGACGTGTTACAACTCCTAAGAACAACTTACATCACCGTACAAAAATTTAAAACTCCATAATAAACCTAATGAATTTGTACGAGTCCTTTGAACATCGTACGACAACTTAGGACATCTTACGACTCTTTATGCCACATTAGCAACTCGAAAAGAACGTTAGTATAATGTAGGACGCCTTACAGCTCCTAAGAACACCTTACACCACCGTACGAAACATTAAAACTCCATAATAAACCAAATGAATTCGTCTGAGTCGTTTGAACATCGAACGACAACTTAGGACATCTTACGACTCTTTATGCCACATTAGCAACTCGAAATGAACATTAGTATAATGTAGTACGCCTTACAGCTCCTAAGAACACCTTACACCACCGTACGAAACGTTAAAACTCCATAATAAACCAAATTAATTCGTACGAGTCCTTTGAACATCATACGACAACTTAGGACATCTTACGACTCTTTATGCCACATTAGCAACTCGAAATGAACATTAGTATAATGTAGTACGCCTTACAGCTCCTAAGAACAACTTACACCACCGTACGAAACGTTAAAACTCCATAATAAACCTAATGAATTCGTCCGAGTCCTTTGAACATCGTACGACAACTCAGGAGATGTTACGGCTCAGTATACGGCACTAGCAACATGAAAAGCACGTTAGAATAATGTAGGACGCGTTACAACTCCTAAGAACACCTTACATCATCATACAAAACTTTAAAACTCCATAATAAACAAAATTAATTCGTACGACTCCTTTGAACATCGTACGACAACTTAGGACATCTTACGACTCTTTATGCCACATTAGCAACATGAAAAGCATGTTAGAATAATATAGGACGCGTTACAACTCCTAAGAACAACTTACATCACCGTACAAAACTTTAAAACTCCATAATAAACCTAATGAATTTGTACGAGTCGTTTGAACATCGTACGACAACTTAGGACATCTTACGACTCTTTATGCCACATTAGCAACTCGAAAAGAACGTTAGTATAATGTAGGACGCCTTACAGCTCCTAAGAACACCTTACACCACCATACGAAACATTAAAACTCCATAATAAACCAAATGAATTCGTCTGAGTCGTTTGAACATCGAACGACAACTTAGGACATCTTACGACTCTTTATGCCACATTAGCAACTCGAAATGAACATTAGTATAATGTAGTACGCCTTACAACTCCTAAGAACACCTTACACCACCGTACGAAACGTTAAAACTCCGTAATAAACCTAATGAGTTCGTCCGAGTCCTTTGAACATCGTACGACAACTTAGGAGATCTTAAGACTCTTTATGCCACATTAGCAACTCGAAAAGAACGTTAGTATGATGTAGGACGCCTTACAGCTCCTAAGATCACCTTACACCACCGTACGAAACATTAAAACTCCATAATAAACCTAATGAATTCGTCCGAGTCCTTTGAACATCGTACGACAACTCAGGAGATGTTACAGCTCAGTATACAGCATTAGCAACATGAAAAGCACGTTAGAATAATGTAGGACGCGTTACAACTCCTAAGAACACCTTACATCATCATACAAAACTTTAAAACTCCATAATAAACAAAATTAATTCGTACGACTCCTTTGAACATCGTACGACAACTTAGGACATCTTACGACTCTTTATGCCACATTAGCAACATGAAAAGCATGTTAGAATAATATAGGACGCGTTACAACTCCTAAGAACAACTTACATCACCGTACAAAACTTTAAAACTCCAAAATAAACCTAATGAATTTGTACGAGTCGTTTGAACATCATACGACAACTTAGGACATCTTACGACTCTTTATGCCACATTAGCAACTCGAAAAGAACGTTAGTATAATGTAGGACGCCTCTACAGCTCCTAAGAACACCTTACACCACCATACGAAACATTAAAACTCCATAATAAACCAAATGAATTCGTCTGAGTCGTTTGAACATCGAACGACAACTTAGGACATCTTACGACTCTTTATGCCACATTAGCAACTCGAAATGAACATTAGTATAATGTAGTACGCCTTACAACTCCTAAGAACACCTTACACCACCGTACGAAACGTTAAAACTCCGTAATAAACCTAATGAGTTCGTCCGAGTCCTTTGAACATCGTACGACAATTTAGGAGATCTTAAGACTCTTTATGCCACATTAGCAACTCGAAAAGAACGTTAGTATGATGTAGGACGCCTTACAGCTCCTAAGATCACCTTACACCACCGTACGAAACATTAAAACTCCATAATAAACCTAATGAATTCGTCCGAGTCCTTTGAACATCGTACGACAACTCAGGAGATGTTACAGCTCAGTATACAGCATTAGCAACATGAAAAGCACGTTAGAATAATGTAGGACGCGTTACAACTCCTAAGAACACCTTACATCATCATACAAAACTTTAAAACCCCATAATAAACAAAATTAATTCGTACGACTCCTTTGAACATCGTACGACAACTTAGGACATCTTACGACTCTTTATGCCACATTAGCAACATGAAAAGCATGTTAGAATAATATAGGACGCGTTACAACTCCTAAGAACAACTTACATCACCGTACAAAACTTTAAAACTCCATAATAAACCTAATGAATTTGTACGAGTCGTTTGAACATCGTACGACAACTTAGGACATCTTACGACTCTTTATGCCACATTAGCAACTCGAAAAGAACGTTAGTATAATGTAGGACGCCTTACAGCTCCTAAGAACACCTTACACCACCATACGAAACATTAAAACTCCATAATAAACCAAATGAATTCGTCTGAGTCGTTTGAACATCGAACGACAACTTAGGACATCTTACGACTCTTTATGCCACATTAGCAACTCGAAATGAACAATAGTATAATGTAGTACGCCTTACAACTCCTAAGAACACCTTACACCACCGTACGAAACGTTAAAACTCCGTAATAAACCTAATGAGTTCGTCCGAGTCCTTTGAACATCGTACGACAACTTAGGAGATCTTAAGACTCTTTATGCCACATTAGCAACTCGAAAAGAACGTTAGTATGATGTAGGACGCCTTACAGCTCCTAAGATCACCTTACACCACCGTACGAAACATTAAAACTCCATAATAAACCTAATGAATTCGTCCGAGTCCTTTGAACATCGTACGACAACTCAGGAGATGTTACAGCTCAGTATACAGCATTAGCAACATGAAAAGCACGTTAGAATAATGTAGGACGCGTTACAACTCCTAAGAACACCTTACATCATCATACAAAACTTTAAAACTCCATAATAAACAAAATTAATTCGTACGACTCCTTTGAACATCGTACGACAACTTAGGACATCTTACGACTCTTTATGCCACATTAGCAACATGAAAAGCATGTTAGAATAATATAGGACGCGTTACAACTCCTAAGAACAACTTACATCACCGTACAAAACTTTAAAACTCCAAAATAAACATAATGAATTTGTACGAGTCGTTTGAACATCATACGACAACTTAGGACATCTTACGACTCTTTATGCCACATTAGCAACTCGAAAAGAACGTTAGTATAATGTAGGACGCCTCTACAGCTCCTAAGAACACCTTACACCACCATACGAAACATTAAAACTCCATAATAAACCAAATGAATTCGTCTGAGTCGTTTGAACATCGAACGACAACTTAGGACATCTTACGACTCTTTATGCCACATTAGCAACTCGAAATGAACATTAGTATAATGTAGTACGCCTTACAACTCCTAAGAACACCTTACACCACCGTACGAAACGTTAAAACTCCGTAATAAACCTAATGAGTTCGTCCGAGTCCTTTGAACATCGTACGACAATTTAGGAGATCTTAAGACTCTTTATGCCACATTAGCAACTCGAAAAGAACGTTAGTATGATGTAGGACGCCTTACAGCTCCTAAGATCACCTTACACCACCGTACGAAACATTAAAACTCCATAATAAACCTAATGAATTCGTCCGAGTCCTTTGAACATCGTACGACAACTCAGGAGATGTTACAGCTCAGTATACAGCATTAGCAACATGAAAAGCACGTTAGAATAATGTAGGACGCGTTACAACTCCTAAGAACACCTTACATCATCATACAAAACTTTAAAACCCCATAATAAACAAAATTAATTCGTACGACTCCTTTGAACATCGTACGACAACTTAGGACATCTTACGACTCTTTATGCCACATTAGCAACATGAAAAGCATGTTAGAATAATATAGGACGCGTTACAACTCCTAAGAACAACTTACATCACCGTACAAAACTTTAAAACTCCATAATAAACCTAATGAATTTGTACGAGTCGTTTGAACATCGTACGACAACTTAGGACATCTTACGACTCTTTATGCCACATTAGCAACTCGAAAAGAACGTTAGTATAATGTAGGACGCCTTACAGCTCCTAAGAACACCTTACACCACCATACGAAACATTAAAACTCCATAATAAACCAAATGAATTCGTCTGAGTCGTTTGAACATCGAACGACAACTTAGGACATCTTACGACTCTTTATGCCACATTAGCAACTCGAAATGAACAATAGTATAATGTAGTACGCCTTACAACTCCTAAGAACACCTTACACCACCGTACGAAACGTTAAAACTCCGTAATAAACCTAATGAGTTCGTCCGAGTCCTTTGAACATCGTACGACAACTTAGGAGATCTTAAGACTCTTTATGCCACATTAGCAACTCGAAAAGAACGTTAGTATGATGTAGGACGCCTTACAGCTCCTAAGATCACCTTACACCACCGTACGAAACATTAAAACTCCATAATAAACCTAATGAATTCGTCCGAGTCCTTTGAACATCGTACGACAACTCAGGAGATGTTACAGCTCAGTATACAGCATTAGCAACATGAAAAGCACGTTAGAATAATGTAGGACGCGTTACAACTCCTAAAACACCTTACATCATCATAAAAAACTTTAAAACTCCATAATAAACAAAATTAATTCGTACGACTCCTTTGAACATCGTACGACAACTTAGGACATCTTACGACTCTTTATGCCACATTAGCAACATGAAAAGCATGTTAGAATAATATAGGACGCGTTACAACTCCTAAGAACAACTTACATCACCGTACAAAACTTTAAAACTCCATAATAAACCTAATGAATTTGTACGAGTCGTTTGAACATCGTACGACAACTTAGGACATCTTACGACTCTTTATGCCACATTAGCAACTCGAAAAGAACGTTAGTATAATGTAGGACGCCTTACAGCTCCTAAGAACACCTTACACCACCATACGAAACATTAAAACTCCATAATAAACCAAATGAATTCGTCTGAGTCGTTTGAACATCGAACGACAACTTAGGACATCTTACGACTCTTTATGCCACATTAGCAACTCGAAATGAACATTAGTATAATGTAGTACGCCTTACAACTCCTAAGAACACCTTACACCACCGTACGAAACGTTAAAACTCCGTAATAAACCTAATGAGTTCGTCCGAGTCCTTTGAACATCGTACGACAACTTAGGAGATCTTAAGACTCTTTATGCCACATTAGCAACTCGAAAAGAACGTTAGTATGATGTAGGACGCCTTACAGCTCCTAAGATCACCTTACACCACCGTACGAAACATTAAAACTCCATAATAAACCTAATGAATTCGTCCGAGTCCTTTGAACATCGTACGACAACTCAGGAGATGTTACAGCTCAGTATACAGCATTAGCAACATGAAAAGCACGTTTGAATAATGTAGGACGCGTTACAACTCCTAAGAACACCTTACATCATCATACAAAACTTTAAAACTCCATAATAAACAAAATTAATTCGTACGACTCCTTTGAACATCGTACGACAACTTAGGACATCTTACGACTCTTTATGCCACATTAGCAACATGAAAAGCATGTTAGAATAATATAGGACGCGTTACAACTCCTAAGAACAACTTACATCACCGTACAAAACTTTAAAACTCCATAATAAACCTAATGAATTTGTACGAGTCGTTTGAACATCGTACGACAACTTAGGACATCTTACGACTCTTTATGCCACATTAGCAACTCGAAAAGAACGTTAGTATAATGTAGGACGCCTTACAGCTCCTAAGAACACCTTACACCACCATACGAAACATTAAAACTCCATAATAAACCAAATGAATTCGTCTGAGTCGTTTGAACATCGAACGACAACTTAGGACATCTTACGACTCTTTATGCCACATTAGCAACTCGAAATGAACATTAGTATAATGTAGTACGCCTTACAACTCCTAAGAACACCTTACACCACCGTACGAAACGTTAAAACTCCGTAATAAACCTAATGAGTTCGTCCGAGTCCTTTGAACATCGTACGACAACTTAGGAGATCTTAAGACTCTTTATGCCACATTAGCAACTCGAAAAGAACGTTAGTATGATGTAGGACGCCTTACAGCTCCTAAGATCACCTTACACCACCGTACGAAACATTAAAACTCCATAATAAACCTAATGAATTCGTCCGAGTCCTTTGAACATCGTACGACAACTCAGGAGATGTTACAGCTCAGTATACAGCATTAGCAACATGAAAAGCACGTTTGAATAATGTAGGACGCGTTACAACTCCTAAGAACACCTTACATCATCATACAAAACTTTAAAACTCCATAATAAACAAAATTAATTCGTACGACTCCTTTGAACATCGTACGACAACTTAGGACATCTTACGACTCTTTATGCCACATTAGCAACATGAAAAGCATGTTAGAATAATATAGGACGCGTTACAACTCCTAAGAACAACTTACATCACCGTACAAAACTTTAAAACTCCATAATAAACCTAATGAATTTGTACGAGTCGTTTGAACATCGTACGACAACTTAGGACATCTTACGACTCTTTATGCCACATTAGCAACTCGAAAAGAACGTTAGTATAATGTAGGACGCCTTACAGCTCCTAAGAACACCTTACACCACCATACGAAACATTAAAACTCCATAATAAACCAAATGAATTCTTCGGAGTCGTTTGAACATCGAACGACAACTCAGGAGATGTTACAGCTCAGTATACAGCATTAGCAACATGAAAAGCACGTTAGAATAATGTAGGACGCGTTACAACTCCTAAGAACACCTTACATCATCATACAAAACTTTAAAACTCCATAATAAACAAAATTAATTCGTACGACTCCTTTGAACATCGTATGACAACTTAGGACATCTTACGACTCTTTATGCCACATTAGCAACATGAAAAGCATGTTAGAATAATATAGGACGCGTTACAACTCCTAAGAACAACTTACATCACCGTACAAAACTTTAAAACTCCATAATAAACCTAATGAATTTGTACGAGTCGTTTGAACATCGTACGACAACTTAGGACATCTTACGACTCTTTATGCCACATTAGCAACATGAAAAGCATGTTAGAATAATATAGGACGCGTTACAACTCCTAAGAACACCTTACATCATCATACAAAACTTTAAAACTCCATAATAAACAAAATTAATTCGTACGACTCCTTTGAACATCGTACGACAACTTAGGACATCTTACGACTCTTTATGCCACATTAGCAACATGAAAAGCATGTTAGAATAATATAGGACGCGTTACAACTCCTAAGAACAACTTACATCACCGTACAAAACTTTAAAACTCCATAATAAACCTAATGAATTTGTACGAGTCGTTTGAACATCGTACGACAACTTAGGACATCTTACGACTCTTTATGCCACATTAGCAACTCGAAAAGAACGTTAGTATAATGTAGGACGCCTTACAGCTCCTAAGAACACCTTACACCACCATACGAAACATTAAAACTCCATAATAAACCAAATGAATTCGTCTGAGTCGTTTGAACATCGAACGACAACTCAGGAGATGTTACAGCTCAGTATACAGCATTAGCAACATGAAAAGCACGTTAGAATAATGTAGGACGCGTTACAACTCCTAAGAACACCTTACATCATCATACAAAACTTTAAAACTCCATAATAAACAAAATTAATTCGTACGACTCCTTTGAACATCGTACGACAACTTAGGACATCTTACGACTCTTTATGCCACATTAGCAACATGAAAAGCATGTTAGAATAATATAGGACGCGTTACAACTCCTAAGAACAACTTACATCACCGTACAAAACTTTAAAACTCCATAATAAACCTAATGAATTTGTACGAGTCGTTTGAACATCGTACGACAACTTAGGACATCTTACGACTCTTTATGCCACATTAGCAACTCGAAAAGAACGTTAGTATAATGTAGGACGCCTTACAGCTCCTAAGAACACCTTACACCACCATACGAAACATTAAAACTCCATAATAAACCAAATGAATTCGTCTGAGTCGTTTGAACATCGAACGACAACTTAGGACATCTTACGACTCTTTATGCCACATTAGCAACTCGAAATGAACATTAGTATAATGTAGTACGCCTTACAACTCCTAAGAACACCTTACACCACCGTACGAAACGTTAAAACTCCGTAATAAACCTAATGAGTTCGTCCGAGTCCTTTGAACATCGTACGACAACTTAGAAGATCTTAAGACTCTTTATGCCACATTAGCAACTCGAAAAGAACGTTAGTATGATGTAGGACGCCTTACTGCTCCTAAGATCACCTTACACCACCGTACGAAACATTAAAACTCCATAATAAACCTAATGAATTCGTCCGAGTCCTTTGAACATCGTACGACAACTCAGGAGATGTTACAGCTCAGTATACAGCATTAGCAACATGAAAAGCACGTTAGAATAATGTAGGACGCGTTACAACTCCTAAGAACACCTTACATCATCATACAAAACTTTAAAACTCCAAAATAAACAAAATTAAATCGTACGACTCCTTTGAACATCGTACGACAACTTAGGACATCTTACGACTCTTTATGCCACATTAGCAACATGAAAAGCATGTTAGAATAATATAGGACGCGTTACAACTCCTAAGAACAACTTACATCACCGTACAAAACTTTAAAACTCCATAATAAACCTAATGAATTTGTACGAGTCGTTTGAACATCGTACGACAACTTAGGACATCTTACGACTCTTTATGCCACATTAGCAACTCGAAAAGAACGTTAGTATAATGTAGGACGCCTTACAGCTCCTAAGAACACCTTACACCACCATACGAAACATTAAAACTCCATAATAAACCAAATGAATTCGTCTGAGTCGTTTGAACATCGAACGACAACTTAGGACATCTTACGACTCTTTATGCCACATTAGCAACTCAAAATGAACATTAGTATAATGTAGTACGCCTTACAACTCCTAAGAACACCTTACACCACCGTACGAAACGTTAAAACTCCGTAATAAACCTAATGAGTTCGTCCGAGTCCTTTGAACATCGTACGACAACTCAGGAGATGTTACAGCTCAGTATACAGCATTAGCAACATGAAAAGCACGTTAGAATAATGTAGGACGCGTTACAACTCCTAAGAACACCTTACATCATCATACAAAACTTTAAAACTCCATAATAAACAAAATTAATTCGTACGACTCCTTTGAACATCGTACGACAACTTAGGACATCTTACGACTCTTTATGCCACATTAGCAACATGAAAAGCATGTTAGAATAATATAGGACGCGTTACAACTCCTAAGAACAACTTACATCACCGTACAAAACTTTAAAACTCCATAATAAACCTAATGAATTTGTACGAGTCGTTTGAACATCGTACGACAACTTAGGACATCTTACGACTCTTTATGCCACATTAGCAACTCGAAAACAACGTTAGTATAATGTAGGACGCCTTACAGCTCCTAAGAACACCTTACACCACCATACGAAACATTAAAACTACATAATAAACCAAATGAATTCGTCTGAGTCGTTTGAACATCGAACGACAACTTAGGACATCTTACGACTCTTTATGCCACATTAGCAACTCGAAATGAACATTAGTATAATGTAGTACGCCTTACAACTCCTAAGAACACCTTACACCACCGTACGAAACGTTAAAACTCCGTAATAAACCTAATGAGTTCGTCCGAGTCCTTTGAACATCGTACGATAACTTATGAGATCTTAAGACTCTTTATGCCACATTAGCAACTCGAAAAGAACGTTAGTATGATGTAGGACGCCTTAGAGCTCCTAAGATCACCTTACACCACCGTACGAAACATTAAAACTCCATAATAAACCTAATGAATTCGTCCGAGTCCTTTGAACATCGTACGACAACTCAGGAGATGTTACAGCTCAGTATACAGCATTAGCAACATGAAAAGCACGTTAGAATAATGTAGGACGCGTTACAACTCCTAAGAACACCTTACATCATCATACAAAACTTTAAAACTCCATAATAAACAAAATTAATTCGTACGACTCCTTTGAACATCGTACGACAACTTAGGACATCTTACGACTCTTTATGCCATATTAGCAACATGAAAAGCATGTTAGAATAATATAGGACGCGTTACAACTCCTAAGAACAACTTACATCACCGTACAAAACTTTAAAACTCCATAATAAACCTAATGAATTTGTACGAGTCGTTTGAACATCGTACGACAACTTAGGACATCTTACGACTCTTTATGCCACATTAGCAACTCGAAAAGAACGTTAGTATAATGTAGGACGCCTTACAGCTCCTAAGAACACCTTACACCACCATACGAAACATTAAAACTCCATAATAAACCAAATGAATTCGTCTGAGTCGTTTGAACATCGAACGACAACTTAGGACATCTTACGACTCTTTATGCCACATTAGCAACTCGAAATGAACATTAGTATAATGTAGTACGCCTTACAACTCCTAAGAACACCTTACACCACCGTACGAAACGTTAAAACTCCGTAATAAACCTAATGAGTTCGTCCGAGTCCTTTGAACATCGTACGACAACTTAGGAGATCTTAAGACTCTTTATGCCACATTAGCAACTCGAAAAGAACGTTAGTATGATGTAGGACGCCTTACAGCTCCTAAGATCACCTTACACCACCGTACGAAACATTAAAACTCCATAATAAACATAATGAATTCGTCCGAGTCCTTTGAACATCGTACGACAACTCAGGAGATGTTACAGCTCAGTATACAGCATTAGCAACATGAAAAGCACGTTAGAATAATGTAGGACGCGTTACAACTCCTAAGAACACCTTACATCACCGTACAAAACTTTAAAACTCCATAATAAACAAAATTAATTCGTACGAATCCTTTGAACATCGTAGGACAACTTAGGACATCTTACGACTCTTTATGCCACATTACCAACATGAAAAGCATGTTAGAATAATGTAGGACGCGTTACAGCTCCTAAGAACACCTTACACCACCGTACGAAACATTAAAACTCCATAATAAACCTAATGAATTCGTTCGAGTCCTTTGAACATCGTACGACAACTCAGGACATCTTACGAGTCTTTATGCCACATTAGCAACTCGAAAAGAACGTTAGTATAATGTACGACGCCTTACAGCTCCTAAGAACACCTTACACCACCATACGAAACATTAAAACTCCATAATAAACCAAATGAATTCGTCTGAGTCGTTTGAACATCGAACGACAACTTAAAACATCTTAAGACTCTAAATGCCACATTAGCAACTCGAAAAGAACGTTAGTATGATGTAGGACGCCTTAGAGCTCCTAAGAACACCTTACACCACCGTACGAAACATTAAAACTCCATAATAAACCTAATGAATTCGTCCGAGTCCTTTGAACATCGTACGACAACTTAGGAGATCTTAAGACTCTTTATGCCACATTAGCAACTCGAAAAGAACGTTAGTATGATGTAGGACGCCTTACAGCTCCTAAGATCACCTTACACCACCGTACGAAACATTAAAACTCCATAATAAACCTAATGAATTCGTCCGAGTCCTTTGAACATCGTACGACAACTCAGGAGATGTTACAGCTCAGTATACAGCATTAGCAACATGAAAAGCACGTTAGAATAATGTAGGACGCGTTACAACTCCTAAGAACACCTTACATCATCATACAAAACTTTAAAACTCCATAATAAACAAAATTAATTCGTACGACTCCTTTAAACATCGTACGACAACTTAGGACATCTTACGACTCTTTATGCCACATCAGCAACATGAAAAGCATGTTAGAATAATATAGGACGCGTTACAACTCCTAAGAACAACTTACATCACCGTACAAAACTTTAAAACTCCATAATAAACCTAATGAATTTGTACGAGTCGTTTGAACATCGTACGACAACTTAGGACATCTTACGACTCTTTATGCCACATTAGCAACTCGAAAAGAACGTTAGTATAATGTAGGACGCCTTACAGCTCCTAAGAACACCTTACACCACCATACGAAACATTAAAACTCCATAATAAACCAAATGAATTCGTCTGAGTCGTTTGAACATCGAACGACAACTTAGGACATCTTACGACTCTTTATGCCACATTAGCAACTCGAAATGAACATTAGTATAATGTAGTACGCCTTACAACTCCTAAGAACACCTTACCCCACCGTACGAAACCTTAAAACTCCGTAATAAACCTAATGAGTTCGTCCGAGTCCTTTGAACATCGTACGACAACTTAGGAGATCTTAAGACTCTTTATGCCACATTAGCAACTCGAAAAGAACGTTAGTATGATGTAGGACGCCTTACAGCTCCTAAGATCACCTTACACCACCGTACGAAACATTAAAACTCCATAATAAACATAATGAATTCGTCCGAGTCCTTTGAACATCGTACGACAACTCAGGAGAAGTTACAGCTCAGTATACAGCATTAGCAACATGAAAAGCACGTTAGAATAATGTAGGACGCGTTACAACTCCTAAGAACACCTTACATCACCGTACAAAACTTTAAAACTCCATAATAAACAAAATTAATTCGTACGAATCCTTTGAACATCGTACGACAACTTAGGACATCTTACGACTCTTTATGCCACATTACCAACATGAAAAGCATGTTAGAATAATGTAGGACGCGTTACAGCTCCTAAGAACACCTTACACCACCGTACGAAACATTAAAACTCCATAATAAACCTAATGAATTCGTTCGAGTCCTTTGAACATCGTACGACAACTCAGGACATCTTACGAGTCTTTATGCCACATTAGCAACTCGAAAAGAACGTTAGTATAATGTACGACGCCTTACAGCTCCTAAGAACACCTTACACCACCGTACGAAACATTAAAACTCCATAATAAACCTAATGAATTCGTTCGAGTCCTTTGAACATCGTACGACAACTTAAAACATCTTAAGACTCTATATGCCACATTAGCAACTCGAAAAGAACGTTAGTATGATGTAGGACACCTTAGAGCTCCTAAGAACACCTTACACCACCGTACGAAACATTAAAACTCCATAATAAACCTAATGAATTCGTCCGAGTCCTTTGAATATCGTACGACAACTTAGGACATCTTAAGACTCTTTATGCCACATTAGCAAATCGAAAAGAACGTTAGTATAATGTAGGACGCGTTACAGCTCCTAAGAACACCTTACACCACCGTACGAAACATTAAAACTCCATAATAAACCTAATGAATTCGTCCGAGTCCTTTGAACATCGTACGACAACTTAGGACATATTACGACTCTTTATGCCACATTAGCAACTCGAAATGAACATTAGTATAATGTGGTACGCCTTACAGCTCCTAAGAACACCTTACACCACCGTACGAAACGTTAAAACTCCATAATAAACCTAATGAATTCGTCCGAGTCCTTTGAACATCGTACGACAACTCAGGAGATGTTACGGCTCAGCATACGGCACTAGCAACATGAAAAGCACGTTAGAATAAGGTAGGACGCGTTACAACTCCTAAGAACACCTTACATCACCGTACAAAATTTAAAACTCCATAATAAACCAAATTAATTCGTACGAGTCCTTTGAACATCGTACGACAACTTAGGACATCTTACGACTCTTTATGCCACATTAGAAACATGAAAAGCATGTTAGAATAATGTAGGACGCGTTACAACTCCTAAGAACACCTTACATCACCGTTCAAAACTTTAAAACTCCATAATAAACCTAATGAATTCGTCCGAGTCCTTTGAACATCGTACGACAACTTAGGACATCTTACGACTCTTTATGCCACATTAGCAACTCGAAAAGAACGTTAGTATAATGTAGGACGCCTTACAGCTCCTAAGAACACCTTACACCACCGTACGAAACATTAAAACTCCATAATAAACCTAATGAATTCGTCCGAGTCGTTTGAACATAGAACGACAACTTAGGACATCTTACGACTCTTTATGCCACATTAGCAACTCGAAATGAACATTAGTATAATGTAGTACGCCTTACAGCTCCTAAGAACACCTTACACCACCGTACGAAACGTTAAAACTCCGTAATAAACCTAATGAATTCGTCTGAGTCCTTTGAACATCGTACGGCAACTTAGGACATCTTACGACTCTTTATGCCACATTAGCAACATGAAAAGCATGTTAGAATAATGTAGGACGCGTTACAACTCCTAAGAACAACTTACATCACCGTACAAAAATTTAAAACTCCATGATAAACCTAATGAATTTGTACGAGTCCTTTGAACATCGTATGACAACTTAGGACATCTTACGAGTCTTTATGCCACATTAGCAACTCGAAAAGAACGTTAGTATAATGTAGGACGCCTTACAGCTCCTAAGAACACCTTACACCACCGTACGAAACATTAAAACTCCATAATAAACCTAATGAATTCGTTCAAGTCCTTTGAACATCGTACGACAACTTAAAACATCTTAAGACTCTATATGCCACATTAGCAACTCGAAAAGAACGTTAGTATGATGTAGGACGCCTTACAGCTCCTAAGAACACCTTACACCACCGTACGAAACATTAAAACTCCATAATAAACCTAATGAATTCGTCCGAGTCCTTTGAACATCGTACGACAACTTAGGACATCTTAAGACTCTTTATGCCACATTAGCAAATCGAAAAGAACGTTAGTATAATGTAGGACGCGTTATAGCTCCTAAGAACACCTTACACCACCGTACGAAACATTAAAACTCCATAATAAACCTAATAAATTCGTCCGAGTCCTTTGAACATCGTACGACAACTTAGGACATCTTACGACTCTTTATGTCACATTAGCAACTCGAAATGAACATTAGTATAATGTAGTACGCCTTACAGCTCCTAAGAACACCTTACCCCACCGTACGAAACGTTAAAACTCCATAATAAACCTAATGAATTCGTCCGAGTCCTTTGAACATCGTACGACAACTCAGGAGATGTTACGGCTCAGTATACGGCACTAGCAACATGAAAAGCACGTTAGAATAATGTAGGACGCGTTACAACTCTTAAGAACACCTTACATCACCGTACAAAACTTTAAAACTCCATAATAAACCAAATTAATTCGTACGAGTCCTTTGAACATCGTACGACAACTTAGGACATCTTACGACTCTTTATGCCATATTAGAAACATGAAAAGCATGTTAGAATAATGTAGGACGCGTTACAACTCCTAAGAACACCTTACATCACCGTACAAAACTTTAAAACTCCATAATGAACCTAATGAATTTGTACGAGTCCTTAGAACATCGTACGACAACTTAGGACATCTTACGACTCTTTATGCCACTTTAGCAAATAGAAAAGAACGTTAGTATAATGTAGAACGCGTTACAGCTCCTAAGAACACCTTACACCACCGTACGAAACATTAAAACTCCATAATAATCCTAATGAATTCGTCCGAGTCCTTTGAACATCGTATGACAACTTAGGACATCTTACGACTCTTTATGCCACATTAGCAACTCGAAAAGAACGTTAGTATAATGTAGGACGCCTTACAGCTCCTAAGAACACCTTACACCACCGTACGAAACATTAAAACTCCATAATAAACCTAATGAATTCGTCCGAGTCCTTTGAACATCGTACGACAACTTAGGAGATCTTAAGACTCTTTATGCCACATTAGCAACTCGAAAAGAACGTTAGTATGATGTAGGACGCCTTACAGCTCCTAAGATCACCTTACACCACCGTACGAAACATTAAAACTCCATAATAAACCTAATGAATTCGTCCGAGTCCTTTGAACATCGTACGACAACTCAGGAGATGTTACAGCTCAGTATACAGCATTAGCAACATGAAAAGCACGTTAGAATAATGTAGGACGCGTTACAACTCCTAAGAACACCTTACATCATCATACAAAACTTTAAAACTCCATAATAAACAAAATTAATTCGTACGACTCCTTTAAACATCGTACGACAACTTAGGACATCTTACGACTCTTTATGCCACATTAGCAACATGAAAAGCATGTTAGAATAATATAGGACGCGTTACAACTCCTAAGAACAACTTACATCACCGTACAAAACTTTAAAACTCCATAATAAACCTAATGAATTTGTACGAGTCGTTTGAACATCGTACGACAACTTAGGACATCTTACGACTCTTTATGCCACATTAGCAACTCGAAAAGAACGTTAGTATAATGTAGGACGCCTTACAGCTCCTAAGAACACCTTACACCACCATACGAAACATTAAAACTCCATAATAAACCTAATGAATTCGTCTGAGTCGTTTGAACATCGAACGACAACTTAGGACATCTTACGACTCTTTATGCCACATTAGCAACTCGAAATGAACATTAGTATAATGTAGTACGCCTTACAACTCCTAAGAACACCTTACCCCACCGTACGAAACCTTAAAACTCCGTAATAAACCTAATGAGTTCGTCCGAGTCCTTTGAATATCGTACGACAACTTAGGAGATCTTAAGACTCTTTATGCCACATTAGCAACTCGAAAAGAACGTTAGTATGATGTAGGACGCCTTACAGCTCCTAAGATCACCTTACACCACCGTACGAAACATTAAAACTCCATAATAAACATAATGAATTCGTCCGAGTCCTTTGAACATCGTACGACAACTCAGGAGAAGTTACAGCTCAGTATACAGCATTAGCAACATGAAAAGCACGTTAGAATAATGTAGGACGCGTTACAACTCCTAAGAACACCTTACATCACCGTACAAAACTTTAAAACTCCATAATAAACAAAATTAATTCGTACGAATCCTTTGAACATCGTACGACAACTTAGGACATCTTACGACTCTTTATGCCACATTACCAACATGAAAAGCATGTTAGAATAATGTAGGACGCTTTACAGCTCCTAAGAACACCTTACACCACCGTACGAAACATTAAAACTCCATAATAAACCTAATGAATTCGTTCGAGTCCTTTGAACATCGTACGACAACTCAGGACATCTTACGAGTCTTTATGCCACATTAGCAACTCGAAAAGAACGTTAGTATAATGTACGACGCCTTACAGCTCCTAAGAACACCTTACACCACCGTACGAAACATTAAAACTCCATAATAAACCTAATGAATTCGTTCGAGTCCTTTGAACATCGTACGACAACTTAAAACATCTTAAGACTCTATATGCCACATTAGCAACTCGAAAAGAACGTTAGTATGATGTAGGACGCCTTAGAGCTCCTAAGAACACCTTACACCACCGTACGAAACATTAAAACTCCATAATAAACCTAATGAATTCGTCCGAGTCCTTTGAATATCGTACGACAACTTAGGACATCTTAAGACTCTTTATGCCACATTAGCAAATCGAAAAGAACGTTAGTATAATGTAGGACGCATTACAGCTCCTAAGAACACCTTACACCACCGTACGAAACATTAAAACTCCATAATAAACCTAATGAATTCGTCCGAGTCCTTTGAACATCGTACGACAACTTAGGACATATTACGACTCTTTATGCCACATTAGCAACTCGAAATGAACATTAGTATAATGTGGTACGCCTTACAGCTCCTAAGAACACCTTACACCACCGTACGAAACGTTAAAACTCCATAATAAACCTAATGAATTCGTCCGAGTCCTTTGAACATCGTACGACAACTCAGGAGATGTTACGGCTCAGTATACGGCACTAGCAACATGAAAAGCACGTTAGAATAAGGTAGGACGCGTTACAACTCCTAAGAACACCTTACATCACCGTACAAAATTTAAAACTCCATAATAAACCAAATTAATTCGTACGAGTCCTTTGAACATCGTACGACAACTTAGGACATCTTACGACTCTTTATGCCACATTAGAAACATGAAAAGCATGTTAGAATAATGTAGGACGCGTTACAACTCCTAAGAACACCTTACATCACCGTTCAAAACTTTAAAACTCCATAATAAACCTAATGAATTCGTCCGAGTCCTTTGAACATCGTACGACAACTTAGGACATCTTACGACTCTTTATGCCACATTAGCAACTCGAAAAGAACGTTAGTATAATGTAGGACGCCTTACAGCTCCTAAGAACACCTTACACCACCGTACGAAACATTAAAACTCCATAATAAACCTAATGAATTCGTCCGAGTCGTTTGAACATAGAACGACAACTTAGGACATCTTACGACTCTTTATGCCACATTAGCAACTCGAAATGAACATTAGTATAATGTAGTACGCCTTACAGCTCCTAAGAACACCTTACACCACCGTACGAAACGTTAAAACTCCGTAATAAACCTAATGAATTCGTCTGAGTCCTTTGAACATCGTACGGCAACTTAGGACATCTTACGACTCTTTATGCCACATTAGCAACATGAAAAGCATGTTAGAATAATGTAGGACGCGTTACAACTCCTAAGAACAACTTACATCACCGTACAAAAATTTAAAACTCCATGATAAACCTAATGAATTTGTACGAGTCCTTTGAACATCGTATGACAACTTAGGACATCTTACGAGTCTTTATGCCACATTAGCAACTCGAAAAGAACGTTAGTATAATGTAGGACGCCTTACAGCTCCTAAGAACACCTTACACCACCGTACGAAACATTAAAACTCCATAATAAACCTAATGAATTCGTTCAAGTCCTTTGAACATCGTACGACAACTTAAAACATCTTAAGACTCTATATGCCACATTAGCAACTCGAAAAGAACGTTAGTATGATGTAGGACGCCTTACAGCTCCTAAGAACACCTTACACCACCGTACGAAACATTAAAACTCCATAATAAACCTAATGAATTCGTCCGAGTCCTTTGAACATCGTACGACAACTTAGGACATCTTAAGACTCTTTATGCCACATTAGCAAATCGAAAAGAACGTTAGTATAATGTAGGACGCGTTATAGCTCCTAAGAACACCTTACACCACCGTACGAAACATTAAAACTCCATAATAAACCTAATAAATTCGTCCGAGTCCTTTGAACATCGTACGACAACTTAGGACATCTTACGACTCTTTATGTCACATTAGCAACTCGAAATGAACATTAGTATAATGTAGTACGCCTTACAGCTCCTAAGAACACCTTACCCCACCGTACGAAACGTTAAAACTCCATAATAAACCTAATGAATTCGTCCGAGTCCTTTGAACATCGTACGACAACTCAGGAGATGTTACGGCTCAGTATACGGCACTAGCAACATGAAAAGCACGTTAGAATAATGTAGGACGCGTTACAACTCTTAAGAACACCTTACATCACCGTACAAAACTTTAAAACTCCATAATAAACAAAATTAATTCGTACGAGTCCTTCGAACATCGTACGACAACTTAGGACATCTTACGACTCTTTATGCCATATTAGAAACATGAAAAGCATGTTAGAATAATGTAGGACGCGTTACAACTCCTAAGAACACCTTACATCACCGTACAAAACTTTAAAACTCCATAATGAACCTAATGAATTTGTACGAGTCCTTAGAACATCGTACGACAACTTAGGACATCTTACGACTCTTTATGCCACTTTAGCAAATAGAAAAGAACGTTAGTATAATGTAGAACGCGTTACAGCTCCTAAGAACACCTTACACCACCGTACGAAACATTAAAACTCCATAATAATCCTAATGAATTCGTCCGAGTCCTTTGAACATCGTATGACAACTTAGGACATCTTACGACTCTTTATGCCACATTAGCAACTCGAAAAGAACGTTAGTATAATGTAGGACGCCTTACAGCTCCTAAGAACACCTTACACCACCGTACGAAACATTAAAACTCCATAATAAACCTAATGAATTCGTCCGAGTCCTTTGAACATCGTACGACAACTTAGGAGATCTTAAGACTCTTTATGCCACATTAGCAACTCGAAAAGAACGTTAGTATGATGTAGGACGCCTTACAGCTCCTAAGATCACCTTACACCACCGTACGAAACATTAAAACTCCATAATAAACCTAATGAATTCGTCCGAGTCCTTTGAACATCGTACGACAACTCAGGAGATGTTACAGCTCAGTATACAGCATTAGCAACATGAAAAGCACGTTAGAATAATGTAGGACGCGTTACAACTCCTAAGAACACCTTACATCATCATACAAAACTTTAAAACTCCATAATAAACAAAATTAATTCGTACGACTCCTTTAAACATCGTACGACAACTTAGGACATCTTACGACTCTTTATGCCACATTAGCAACATGAAAAGCATGTTAGAATAATATAGGACGCGTTACAACTCCTAAGAACAACTTACATCACCGTACAAAACATTAAAACTCCATAATAAACCTAATGAATTTGTACGAGTCGTTTGAACATCGTACGACAACTTAGGACATCTTACGACTCTTTATGCCACATTAGCAACTCGAAAAGAACGTTAGTATAATGTAGGACGCCTTACAGCTCCTAAGAACACCTTACACCACCATACGAAACATTAAAACTCCATAATAAACCTAATGAATTCGTCTGAGTCGTTTGAACATCGAACGACAACTTAGGACATCTTACGACTCTTTATGCCACATTAGCAACTCGAAATGAACATTAGTATAATGTAGTACGCCTTACAACTCCTAAGAACACCTTACCCCACCGTACGAAACCTTAAAACTCCGTAATAAACCTAATGAGTTCGTCCGAGTCCTTTGAATATCATACGACAACTTAGGAGATCTTAAGACTCTTTATGCCACATTAGCAACTCGAAAAGAACGTTAGTATGATGTAGGACGCCTTACAGCTCCTAAGATCACCTTACACCACCGTACGAAACATTAAAACTCCATAATAAACATAATGAATTCGTCCGAGTCCTTTGAACATCGTACGACAACTCAGGAGATGTTACAGCTCAGTATACAGCATTAGCAACATGAAAAGCACGTTAGAATAATGTAGGACGCGTTACAACTCCTAAGAACACCTTACATCACCGTACAAAACTTTAAAACTCCATAATAAACAAAATTAATTCGTACGAATCCTTTGAACATCGTACGACAACTTAGGACATCTTACGACTCTTTATGCCACATTAGAAACATGAAAAGCATGTTAGAATAATGTAGGACGCGTTACAGCTCCTAAGAACACCTTACATCACCGTATCAAACTTTAAAACTCCATAATAAACCTAATGAATTCGTCCGAGTCCTTTGAACATCGTACGACAACTTAGGACATCTTACGACTCTTTATGCCACATTAGCAACTCGAAAAGAACGTTAGTATAATGTACGACGCCTTACAGCTCCTAAGAACACCTTACACCACCGTACGAAACATTAAAACTCCATAATAAACCTAATGAATTCGTCCGAGTCGTTTGAACATCGAACGACAACTTAAAACATCTTAAGACTCTATATGCCACATTAGCAACTCGAAAAGAACGTTAGTATGATGTAGGATGCCTTAGAGCTCCTAAGAACACCTTACACCACCGTACGAAACATTAAAACTCCATAATAAACCTAATGAATTCGTCTGAGTCCTTTGAATATCGTACGACAACTTAGGACATCTTACGACTCTTTATGCCACATTAGCAACATGAAAAGCATGTTAGAATAATGTAGGACGCGTTACAACTCCTAAGAACAACTTACATCACCGTACAAAAATTTAAAACTCCATAATAAACCTAATGAATTTGTAGGAGTCCTTTGAACATCGTATGACAACTTAGGACATCTTACGAGTCTTTATGCCACATTAGCAACTCGAAAAGAACGTTAGTATAATGTAGGACGCCTTACAGCTCCTAAGAACACCTTACACCACCGTACGAAACATTAAAACTCCATAATAAACCTAATGAATTCGTCCGAGTCCTTTGAACATCGTACGACAACTTAGGACATCTTAAGACTCTTTATGCCACATTAGCAAATCAAAAAGAACGTTAGTATAATGTAGGACGCGTTACAGCTCCTAAGAACACCTTACACCACCGTACGAAACTTTAAAAATCCATAATAAACCTAATAAATTCGTACGAGTCCTTTGAACATCGTACGACAACTTAGCATATCTTACGACTCTTTATGCCACATTAGAAACATGAAAAGCATGTTAGAATAATGTAGGACGCGTTACAACTCCTAAGAACACCTTACATCACCGTACAAAACTTTAAAACTCCATAATGAACCTAATGAATTTGTACGAG
Organism: Tagetes erecta; assembly: GCA_030867185.1. Taxonomy (NCBI): domain Eukaryota; kingdom Viridiplantae; phylum Streptophyta; class Magnoliopsida; order Asterales; family Asteraceae; genus Tagetes; species Tagetes erecta. The sequence continues at coordinate 41,629,617 of CM061487.1, read as the reverse complement.
TCCTTAGAACATCGTACGACAACTTAGGACATCTTACGACTCTTTATGCCACATTAGCAAATCGAAAAGAACGTTAGTATAATGTAGAACGCGTTACAGCTCCTAAGAACACCTTACACCACCGTACGAAACATTAAAACTCCATAATAATCCTAATGAATTCGTCCGAGTCCTTTGAACATCGTACGACAACTTAGGACATCTTACGACCCTTTATGCCACATTAGCAACTCGAAAAGAACGTTAGTATAATGTAGGACGCCTTACAGCTCCTAAGAACTCCTTACACCACCATACGAAACATTAAAACTCCATAATAAACCAAATGAATTCGTCTGAGTCGTTTGAACATCGAACGACAACTTAGGACATCTTACGACTCTTTATGCCACATTAGCAACTCGAAATGAACATTAGTATAATGTAGTAGGCCTTACAACTCTAAGAACACCTTACACCACCGTACGAAACGTTAAAACTCCGTAATAAACCTAATGACTTCGTCCGAGTCCTTTGAACATCGTACGACAACTTAGGAGATCTTAAGACTCTTTATGCCACATTAGCAACTCGAAAAGAACGTTAGTATGATGTAGGACGCCTTACAGCTCCTAAGATCACCTTACACCACCGTACGAAACATTAAAACTCCATAATAAACCTAATGAATTCGTCCGAGTCCTTTGAACATCGTACGACAACTCAGGAGATGTTACAGCTCAGTATACAGCATTAGCAACATGAAAAGCACGTTAGAATAATGTAGGACGCGTTACAACTCCTAAGAACACCTTACATCATCATACAAAACTTTAAAACTCCATAATAAACAAAATTAATTCGTACGACTCCTTTGAATATCGTACGACAACTTAGGACATCTTACGACTCTTTATGCCACATTTGCAACATGAAAAGCATGTTAGGATAATATAGGACGCGTTACAACTCCTAAGAACAACTTACATCGCCGTACAAAACTTTAAAACTCCATAATAAACCTAATGAATTTGTACGAGTCGTTTGAACATCGTACGACAACTTAGGACATCTTACGACTCTTTATGCCACATTAGCAACTCGAAAAGAACGTTAGTATAATGTAGGACGCCTTACAGCTCCTAAGAACACCTTACACCACCATACGAAACATTAAAACTCCATAATAAACCTAATGAATTCGTCTGAGTCGTTTGAACATCGAACGACAACTTAGGACATCTTACGACTCTTTATGCCACATTAGCAACTCGAAATGAACATTAGTATAATGTAGTACGCCTTACAACTCCTAAGAACACCTTACACCACCGTACGAACCTTAAAACTCCGTAATAAATCTAATGAGTTCGTCCGAGTCCTTTGAACATCGTACGACAACTTAGGAGATCTTAAGACTCTTTATGCCACATTAGCAACTCGAAATGAACATTAGTATAATGTAGTACGCCTTACAGCTCCTAAGAACACCTTACACCACCGTACGAAACGTTAAAACTCCATAATAAACCTAATGAATTCGTCCGAGTCCTTTGAACATCGTACGACAACTCAGGAGATGTTACGGCTCAGTATACGGCACTAGCAACATGAAAAGCACGTTAGAATAATGTAGGACGCGTTACAACTTCTAAGAACACCTTACATCACCGTACAAAACTTTAAAACTCCATAATAAACCAAATTAATTCGTACGAGTCATTTGAACATCGTACGACAACTTAGGACATCTTACGACTCTTTATGCCACATTAGAAACATGAAAAGCATGTTAGAATAATGTAGGACGCGTTACAACTCCTAAGAACACCTTACATCACCGTATCAAACTTTAAAACTCCATAATAAACCTAATGAATTCGTCCGAGTCCTTTGAACATCGTACGACAACTTAGGACATCTTACGACTCTTTATGCCACATTAGCAACTCGAAAAGAACGTTAGTATAATGTAGGACGCCTTACAGCTCCTAAGAACACCTTACACCACCGTACGAAACGTTAAAACTCCGTAATAAACCTAATGAATTCGTCTGAGTCCTTTGAACATCGTACGGCAACTTAGGACATCTTACGACTCTTTATGCCACATTAGCAACATGAAAAACATGTTAGAATAATGTAGGACGCGTTACAACTCCTAAGAACAACTTACATCACCGTACAAAAATTTAAAACTCCATAATAAACCTAATGAATTTGTACGAGTCCTTTGAACATCGTATGACAACTTAGGACATCTTACGAGTCTTTATGCCACATTAGCAACTCGAAAAGAACGTTAGTATAATGTAGGACGCCTTACAGCTCCTAAGAACACCTTACACCACCGTACGAAACATTAAAACTCCATAATAAACCTAATGAATTCGTCCGAGTCGTTTGAACATCGAACGACAACTTAGGACATCTTACGACTCTTTATGCCACATTAGCAACTCGAAATGAACATTAGTATAATGTAGTACGCCTTACAGCTCCTAAGAACACCTTACACCACGGTACGAAACGTTAAAACTCCGTAATAAACCTAATGAATTCGTCTGAGTCCTTTGAACATCGTACGGCAACTTAGGACATCTTACGACTCTTTATGCCACATTAGCAACATGAAAAGCATGTTAGAATAATGTAGGACGCGTTACAACTCCTAAGAACAACTTACATCACCGTACAAAAATTTAAAACTCCATAATAAACCTAATGAATTTGTACGAGTCCTTTGAACATCGTATGACAACTTAGGACATCTTACGAGTCTTTATGCCACATTAGCAACTCGAAAAGAACGTTAGTATAATGTAGGACGCCTTACAGCTCCTAAGAACACCTTACACCACCGTACGAAACATTAAAACTCCATAATAAACCTAATGAATTCGTTCGAGTCCTTTGAACATCGTACGACAACTTAAAACATCTTAAGACTCTATATGCCACATTAGCAACTCGAAAAGAACGTTAGTATGATGTAGGACGCCTTACAGCTCCTAAGAACACCTTACACCACCGTACGAAACACTAAAACTCCATAATAAACCTAATGAATTCGTCCGAGTCCTTTGAACATCGTACGACAACTTAGGACATCTTAAGACTCTTTATGCCACATTAGCAAATTGAAAAGAACGTTAGTATAATGTAGGACGCGTTACAGCTCCTAAGAACACCTTACACCACCGTACGAAACATTAAAACTCCATAATAAACCTAATAAATTCGTCCGAGTCCTTTGAACATCGTACGACAACTTAGGACATCTTACGACTCTTTATACCACATTAGAAACATGAAAAGCATGTTAGAATAATGTAGGACGCGTTACAACTCCTAAGAACACCTTACATCACCGTACAAAACTTTAAAACTCCATAATAAACCTAATGAATTCGTCCGAGTCCTTTGAACATCGTACGACAACTCAGGAGATGTTACGACTCAGTATACGGCACTAGCAACATGAAAAGCACGTTAGAATAATGTAGGACGCGTTACAACTCCTAAGAACACCTTACATCACCGTACAAAACTTTAAAACTCCATAATAAACCAAATTAATTCGTACGAGTCATTTGAACATCGTACGACAACTTAGGACATCTTACGACTCTTTATGCCACATTAGAAACATGAAAAGCATGTTAGAATAATGTAGGACGCGTTACAACTCCTAAGAACACCTTACATCACCGTACAAAACTTTAAAACTCCATAATAAACCTAATGAATTCGTCCGAGTCCTTTGAACATCGTACGACAACTTAGGACATCTTACGACTCTTTATGCCACATTAGCAACTCGAAAAGAACGTTAGTATAATGTAGGACGCCTTACAGCTCCTAAGAACACCTTACACCACCGTACGAAACATTAAAACTCCATAATAAACCTAATGAATTCGTCCGAGTCGTTTGAACATCGAACGACAACTTAGGACATCTTACGACTCTTTATGCCACATTAGCAACTCGAAATGAACATTAGTATAATGTAGTACGCCTTACAGCTCCTAAGAACACCTTACACCACCGTACGAAACGTTAAAACTCCGTAATAAACCTAATGAATTCGTCTGAGTCCTTTGAACATCGTACGGCAACTTAGGACATCTTACGACTCTTTATGCCACATTAGCAACATGAAAAGCATGTTAGAATAATGTAGGACGCGTTACAACTCCTAAGAACAACTTACATCACCGTACAAAAATTTAAAACTCCATAATAAACCTAATGAATTTGTACGAGTCCTTTGAACATCGTATGACAACTTAGGACATCTTACGAGTCTTTATGCCACATTAGCAACTCGAAAAGAACGTTAGTATAATGTAGGACGCCTTACAGCTCCTAAGAACACCTTACACCACCGTACGAAACATTAAAACTCCATAATAAACCTAATGAATTCGTTCGAGTCCTTTGAACATCGTACGACAACTTAAAACATCTTAAGACTCTATATGCCACATTAGCAACTCGAAAAGAACGTTAGTATGATGTAGGACGCCTTACAGCTCCTAAGAACACCTTACACCACCGTACGAAACATTAAAACTCCATAATAAACCTAATGAATTCGTCCGAGTCCTTTGAACATCGTACGACAACTTAGGACATCTTAAGACTCTTTATGCCACATTAGCAAATCGAAAAGAACGTTAGTATAATGTAGGACGCGTTACAGCTCCTAAGAACACCTTACACCACCGTACGAAACATTAAAACTCCATAATAAACCTAATAAATTCGTCCGAGTCCTTTGACATCGTACGACAACTTAGGACATCTTACGACTCTTTATACCACATTAGAAACATGAAAAGCATGTTAGAATAATGTAGGACGCGTTACAACTCCTAAGAACACTTTACATCACCGTACAAAACTTTAAAACTCCATAATAAACCTAATGAATTCGTCCGAGTCCTTTGAACATCGTACGACAACTCAGGAGATGTTACGGCTCAGTATACGGCACTAGCAACATGAAAAGCACGTTAGAATAATGTAGGACGCGTTACAACTCCTAAGAACACCTTACATCACCGTACAAAACTTTAAAACTCCATAATAAACCAAATTAATTCGTACGAGTCATTTGAACATCGTACGACAACTTAGGACATCTTACGACTCTTTATGCCACATTAGAAACATGAAAAGCATGTTAGAATAATGTAGGACGCGTTACAACTCCTAAGAACACCTTACATCACCGTACAAAACTTTAAAACTCCATAATAAACCTAATGAATTCGTCCGAGTCCTTTGAACATCGTACGACAACTTAGGACATCTTACGACTCTTTATGCCACATTAGCAACTCGAAAAGAACGTTAGTATAATGTAGGACGCCTTACAGCTCCTAAGAACACCTTACACCACCGTACGAAACATTAAAACTCCATAATAAACCTAATGAATTCGTCCGAGTCGTTTGAACATCGAACGACAACTTAGGACATCTTACGACTCTTTATGCCACATTAGCAACTCGAAATGAACATTAGTATAATGTAGTACGCCTTACAGCTCCTAAGAACACCTTACACCACCGTACGAAACGTTAAAACTCCGTAATAAACCTAATGAATTCGTCTGAGTCCTTTGAACATCGTACGGCAACTTAGGACATCTTACGACTCTTTATACCACATTAGCAACATGAAAAGCATGTTAGAATAATATAGGACGCGTTACAACTCCTAAGAACAACTTACATCACCGTACAAAACTTTAAAACTCCATAATAAACCTAATGAATTTGTACGAGTCCTTTGAACATCGTATGACAACTTAGGACATCTTACGAGTCTTTATGCCACATTAGCAACTCGAAAAGAACGTTAGTATAATGTAGGACGCCTTACAGCTCCTAAGAACACCTTACACCACCGTACGAAACATTAAAACTCCATAATAAACCTAATGAATTCGTTCGAGTCCTTTGAACATCGTACGACAACTTAAAACATCTTAAGACTCTATATGCCACATTAGCAACTCGAAAAGAACGTTAGTATGATGTAGGACGCCTTACAGCTCCTAAGAACACCTTACACCACCGCACGAAACACTAAAACTCCATAATAAACCTAATGAATTCGTCCGAGTCCTTTGAACATCGTACGACAACTTAGGACATCTTAAGACTCTTTATGCCACATTAGCAAATTGAAAAGAACGTTAGTATAATGTAGGACGCGTTACAGCTCCTAAGAACACCTTACACCACCGTACGAAACATTAAAACTCCATAATAAACCTAATAAATTCGTCCGAGTCTTTTGAACATCGTACGACAACTTAGGACATCTTACGACTCTTTATACCACATTAGAAACATGAAAAGCATGTTAGAATAATGTAGGAAGCGTTACAACTCCTAAGAACACCTTACATCACCGTACAAAACTTTAAAACTCCATAATAAACCTAATGAATTCGTCCGAGTCATTCGAACATCGTACGACAACTTAGGACATCTTACGACTCTTTATGCCACATTAGAAACATGAAAAGCATGTTAGAATAATATAGGACGCGTTACAACTCCTAAGAACATCTTACATCACCGTACAAAACTTTAAAACTCCATAATAAACCTAATGAATTTGTACGAGTCGTTTGAACATCGTACGACAACTTAGGACATCTTACGACTCTTTATGCCACATTAGCAACTCGAAAAGAACGTTAGTATAATGTAGGACGCCTTACAGCTCCTAAGAACACCTTACACCACCATACGAAACATTAAAACTCCATAATAAACCTAATGAATTCGTCTGAGTCGTTTGAACATCGAACGACAACTTAGGAGATCTTACGACTCTTTATGCCACATTAGCAACTCGAAATGAACATTAGTATAATGTAGTACGCCTTACAACTCCTAAGAACACCTTACACCACCGTACGAACCTTAAAACTCCGTAATAAACCTAATGAGTTCGTCCGAGTCCTTTGAACATCGTACGACAACTTAGGAGATCTTAAGACTCTTTATGCCACATTAGCAACTCGAAATGAACATTAGTATAATGTAGTACGCCTTACAGCTCCTAAGAACACCTTACACCACCGTACGAAACGTTAAAACTCCATAATAAACCTAATGAATTCGTCCGAGTCCTTTGAACATCGTACGACAACTCAGGAGATGTTACGGCTCAGTATACGGCACTAGCAACATGAAAAGCACGTTAGAATAATGTAGGACGCGTTACAACTTCTAAGAACACCTTACATCATCGTACAAAACTTTAAAACTCCATAATAAACCAAATTAATTCGTACGAGTCATTTGAACATCGTACGACAACTTAGGACATCTTACGACTCTTTATGCCACATTAGAAACATGAAAAGCATGTTAGAATAATGTAGGACGCGTTACAACTCCTAAGAAAACCTTACATCACCGTACAAAACTTTAAAACTACATAATAAACCTAATGAATTCGTCCGAGTCCTTTGAACATCGTACGACAACTTAGGACATCTTACGACTCTTTATGCCACATTAGCAACTCGAAAAGAACGTTAGTATAATGTAGGACGCCTTACAGCTCCTAAGAACACCTTACACCGCCGTACGAAACATTAAAACTCCATAATAAACCTAATGAATTCGTCCGAGTCGTTTGAACATCGAACGACAACTTAGGACATCTTACGACTCTTTATGCCACATTAGCAACTCGAACTGAACATTAGTATAATGTAGTACGCCTTACAGCTCCTAAGAACACCTTACACCACCGTACGAAACGTTAAAACTCCGTAATAAACCTAATGAATTCGTCTGAGTCCTTTGAACATCGTACGGCAACTTAGGACATCTTACGACTCTTTATGCCACATTAGCAACATGAAAAGCATGTTAGAATAATGTAGGACGCGTTACAACTCCTAAGAACAACTTACATCACCGTACAAAAATTTAAAACTCCATAATAAACCTAATGATTTTGTACGAGTCCTTTGAACATCGTATGACAACTTAGGACATCTTACTAGTCTTTATGCCACATTAGCAACTCGAAAAGAACGTTAGTATAATGTAGGACGCCTTACAGCTCCTAAGAACACCTTACACCACCGTACGAAACATTAAAACTCCATAATAAACCTAATGAATTCGTTCGAGTCCTTTGAACATCGTACGACAACTTAAAACATCTTAAGACTCTATATGCCACATTAGCAACTCGAAAAGAACGTTAGTATAATGTAGGACGCGTTACAGCTCCTAAGAACACCTTACACCACCGTACGAAACATTAAAACTCCATAATAAACCTAATAAATTCGTCCGAGTCCTTTGAACATCGTACGACAACTTAGGACATCTTACGACTCTTTATACCACATTAGAAACATGAAAAGCATGTTAGAATAATGTAGGACGCGTTACAACTCCTAAGAACACCTTACATCACCGTACAAAACTTTAAAACTCCATAATAAACCTAATGAATTCGTCCGAGTCCTTTGAACATCGTACGACAACTCAGGAGATGTTACGGCTCAGTATACGGCACTAGCAACATGAAAAGCACGTTAGAATAATGTAGGACGCGTTACAACTCCTAAGAACACCTTACATCACCGTACAAAACTTTAAAACTCCATAATAAACCAAATTAATTCGTACGAGTCATTTGAACATCGTACGACAACTTAGGACATCTTACGACTCTTTATGCCACATTAGAAACATGAAAAGCATGTTAGAATAATGTAGGACGCGTTACAACTCCTAAGAACACCTTACATCACCGTACAAAACTTTAAAACTCCATAATAAACCTAATGAATTCGTCCGAGTCCATTGAACATCGTACGACAACTTAGGACATCTTACGACTCTTTATGCCACATTAGCAACTCGAAAAGAACGTTAGTATAATGTAGGACGCCTTACAGCTCCTAAGAACACCTTACACCACCGTACGAAACATTAAAACTCCATAATAAACCTAATGAATTCGTCCGAGTCGTTTGAACATCGAACGACAACTTAGGACATCTTACGACTCTTTATGCCACATTAGCAACTCGAAATGAACATTAGTATAATGTAGTACGCCTTACAGCTCCTAAGAACACCTTACACCACCGTACGAAACGTTAAAACTCGGTAATAAACCTAATGAATTCGTCTGAGTCCTTTGAACATCGTACGGCAACTTAGGACATCTTACGACTCTTTATGCCACATTAGCAACATGAAAAGCATGTTAGAATAATGTAGGACGCGTTACAACTCCTAAGAACAACATACATCACCGTACAAAAGTTTAAAACTCCATAATAAACCTAATGAATTTGTACGAGTCCTTTGAACATTGTATGACAACTTAGGACATCTTACGAGTCTTTATGCCACATTAGCAACTCGAAAAGAACGTTAGTATAATGTAGGACGCCTTACAGCTCCTAAGAACACCTTACACCACCGTACGAAACATTAAAACTCCATAATAAACCTAATGAATTCGTCCGAGTCCTTTGAACATCGTACGACAACTTAGGACATCTTAAGACTCTTTATGCCACATTAGCAAATCGAAAAGAACGTTAGTATAATGTAGGACGCGTTACAGCTCCTAAGAACACCTTACACCACCGTACGAAACATTAAAACTCCATAATAAACCTAATAAATTCGTCTGAGTCCTTTGAACATCGTACGACAACTTAGGACATCTTACGACTCTTTATGCCACATTAGAAACATGAAAAGCATGTTAGAATAATGTAGGACGCGTTACAACTCCTAAGAACACCTTACATCACCGTACAAAACTTTAAAACTCCATAATAAACCTAATGAATTCGTCCGAGTCCTTTGAACATCGTACGACAACTCAGGAGATGTTACGGCTCAGTATACGGCACTAGCAACATGAAAAGCACGTTAGAATAATGTAGGACGCGTTACAACTCCTAAGAACACCTTACATCATCGTACAAAACTTTAAAACTCCATAATAAACCAAATTAATTCGTACGAGTCATTTGAACATCGTACGACAACTTAGGACATCTTACGACTCTTTATGCCACATTAGAAACATGAAAAGCATGTTAGAATAATGTAGGACGCGTTACAACTCCTAAGAACACCTTACATCACCGTACAAAACTTTAAAACTCCATAATAAACCTAATGAATTCGTCCGAGTGCTTTGAACATCGTACGACAACTTAGGACATCTTACGACTCTTTATGCCACATTAGCAACTCGAAAAGAACGTTAGTATAATGTAGGACGCCTTACAGCTCCTAAGAACACCTTACCCCACCGTACGAAACATTAAAACTCCATAATAAACCTAATGAATTCCTCCGAGTCGTTTGAACATCGAACGACAACTTAGGACATCTTACGACTCTTTATGCCACATTAGCAACTCGAAATGAACATTAGTATAATGTAGTACGCCTTACAGCTCCTAAGAACACCTTGCACCACCGTACGAAACGTTAAAACTCCGTAATAAACCTAATGAATTCGTCTGAGTCCTTTGAACATCGTACGGCAACTTAGGACATCTTACGACTCTTTATGCCACATTAGCAACTCGAAATGAACATTAGAATAATGTAGTACGCCTTACAGCTCCTAAGAACACCTTACACCACCGTACGAAACGTTAAAACTCCATAATAAACCTAATGAATTCGTCCGAGTCCTTTGAACATCGTACGACAACTCAGGAGATGTTACGGCTCAGTATACGGCACTAGCAACATGAAAAGCACGTTAGAATAATGTAGGACGCGTTACAACTCCTAAGAACACCTTACATCACCGTACAAAACTTTAAAACTCCATAATAAACCAAATTAATTCGTACGAGTCATTTGAACATCGTACGACAACTTAGGACATCATACGACTCTTTATGCCACATTAGAAACATGAAAAGTATGTTAGAATAATGTAGGACGCGTTACAACTCCTAAGAACACCTTACATCACCGTACAAAACTTTAAAACTCCATAATAAACCTAATGAATTCGTCCGAGTCCTTTGAACATCGTACGACAACTTAGGACATCTTACGACTCTTTATGCCACATTAGCAACTCGAAAAGAACGTTAGTATAATGTAGGACGCCTTACAGCTCCTAAGAACACCTTACCCCACCGTACGAAACATTAAAACTCCATAATAAACCTAATGAATTCGTCCGAGTCGTTTGAACATCGAACGACAACTTAGGACATCTTACGACTCTTTATGCCACATTAGCAACTCGAAATGAACATTAGTATAATGTAGTACGCCTTACAGCTCCTAAGAACACCTTACACCACCGTACGAAACGTTAAAACTCCGTAATAAACCTAATGAATTCGTCTGAGACCTTTGAACATCGTACGGCAACTTAGGACATCTTACGACTCTTTATGCCACATTAGCAACTCGAAATGAACATTAGTATAATGTAGTACGCCTTACAGTTCCTAAGAACACCTTACACCACCGTACGAAACGTTAAAACTCCATAATAAACCTAATGAATTCGTCCGAGTTCTTTGAACATCGTACGACAACTCAGGAGATGTTACGGCTCAGTATACGGCACTAGCAACATGAAAAGCACGTTAAAATAATGTAGGACGCGTTACAACTCCTAAGAACACCTTACATCAACGTACAAAACTTTAAAACTCCATAATAAACCAAATTAATTCGTACGAGTCCTTTGAACATCGTACGGCAACTTAGGACATCTTACGACTCTTTATGCCACATTAGCAACATGAAAAGCATGTTAGAATAATGTAGGACGCGTTACAACTCCTAAGAACAACTTACATCACCGTAAAAAAATTTAAAACTCCATAATAAACCTAATGAATTTGTACGAGTCCTTTGAACATCGTATGACAACTTAGGACATCTTACGAGTCTTTATGCCACATTACCAACTCGAAAAGAACGTTAGTATAATGTAGGACGCCTTACAGCTCCTAAGAACACCTTACACCACCGTACGAAACATTAAAACTCCATAATAAACCTAATGAATTCGTTCGAGTCCTTTGAACATGGTACGACAACTTAAAACATCTTAAGACTCTATATGCCACATTAGCAACTCGAAAAGAACGTTAGTATGATGTAGGACGCCTTACAGCTCCTAAGAACACCTTACACCACCGTACGAAACATTAAAACTCCATAATAAACCTAATTAATTCGTCTGAGTCCTTTGAACATCGTACGACAACTTAGGACATCTTAAGACTCTTTATGCCACATTAGCAAATCGAAAAGAACGTTAGTATAATGTAGGACGCGTTACAGCTCCTAAGAACACCTTACACCACCGTACGAAACATTAAAACTCCATAATAAACCTAATAAATTCGTCCGAGTCCTTTGCACATCGTACGACAACTTAGGACATCTTACGACTCTTTATGCCACATTAGAAACATGAAAAGCATGTTAGAATAATGTAGGACGCGTTACAACTCCTAAGAACACCTTACATCACCGTACAAAACTTTAAAACTCCATAATAAACCTAATGAATTCGTCCGAGTCCTTTGAACATCGTACGACAACTTAGGACATCTTACGACTCTTTATGCCACATTAGCAACTCGAAAAGAACGTTAGTATAATGTAGGACGCCTTACAGCTCTTAAGAACACCTTACACCACCGTACGAAACATTAAAACTCCATAATAAACCTAATGAATTCGTCCGAGTCGTTTGAACATCGAACGACAACTTAGGACATCTTACGACTCTTTATTCCACATTAGCAACTCGAAATGAACATTAGTATAATGTAGTACGCCTTACAGCTCCTAAGAACACCTTACACCACCGTACGAAACGTTAAAACTCCGTAATAAACCTAATGAATTCGTCTGAGTCCTTTGAACATCGTACGGCAACTTAGGACATCTTACGACTCTTTATGCCACATTAGCAACATGAAAAGCATGTTAGAATAATGTAGGACGCGTTACAACTCCTAAGAACAACTTACATCACCGTAAAAAAATTTAAAACTCCATAATAAACCTAATGAATTTGTACGAGTCCTTTGAACATCGTATGACAACTTAGGACATCTTACGAGTCTTTATGCCACATTACCAACTCGAAAAGAACGTTAGTATAATGTAGGACGCCTTACAGCTCCTAAGAACACCTTACACCACCGTACGAAACATTAAAACTCCATAATAAACCTAATGAATTCGTTCGAGTCCTTTGAACATGGTACGACAACTTAAAACATCTTAAGACTCTATATGCCACATTAGCAACTCGAAAAGAACGTTAGTATGATGTAGGACGCCTTACAGCTCCTAAGAACACCTTACACCACCGTACGAAACATTAAAACTCCATAATAAACCTAATGAATTCGTCTGAGTCCTTTGAACATCGTACGACAACTTAGGACATCTTAAGACTCTTTATGCCACATTAGCAAATCGAAAAGAACGTTAGTATAATGTAGGACGCGTTACAGCTCCTAAGAACACCTTACACCACCGTACGAAACATTAAAACTCCATAATAAACCTAATAAATTCGTCCGAATCCTTTGAACATCGTACGACAACTTAGGACATCTTACGACTCTTTATGCCACATTAGAAACATGAAAAGCATGTTAGAATAATGTAGGACGCGTTACAACTCCTAAGAACACCTTACATCACCGTACAAAACTTTAAAACTCCATAATAAACCTAATGAATTCGTCCGAGTCCTTTGAACATCGTACGACAACTTAGGACATCTTACGACTCTTTATGCCACATTAGCAACTCGAAAAGAACGTTAGTATAATGTAGGACGCCTTACAGCTCCTAAGAACACCTTACACCACCGTACGAATCATTAAAACTCCATAATAAACCTAATGAATTCGTCCGAGTCGTTTGAACATCGAACGACAACTTAGGACATCTTACGACTCTTTATGCCACATTAGCAACTCGAAATGAACATTAGTATAATGTAGTACGCCTTACAGCTCCTAAGAACACCTTACACCACCGTACGAAACGTTAAAACTCCGTAATAAACCTAATGAATTCGTCTGAGTCCTTTGAACATCGTACGGCAACTTAGGACATCTTACGACTCTTTATGCCACATTAGCAACATGAAAAGCATGTTAGAATAATGTAGGACGCGTTACAACTCCTAAGAACAACTTACATCAACGTACAAAAATTTAAAACTCCATAATAAACCTAATGAATTTGTACGAGTCCTTTGAACATCGTATGACAACTTAGGACATCTTACGAGTCTTTATGCCACAGTAGCAACTCGAAAAGAACGTTAGTATAATGTAGGACGCCTTACAGCTCCTAAGAACACCTTACACCACCGTACGAAACATTAAAACTCGATAATAAACCTAATGAATTCGTTCGAGTCCTTTGAACATCGTACGACAACTTAAAACATCTTAAGACTCTGTATGCCACATTAGCAACTCGAAAAGAACGTTAGTATGATGTAGGACGCCTTACAGCTCCTAAGAACACCTTACACCACCGTACGAAACATTAAAACTCCATAATAAACCTAATGAATTCGTCCGAGTCCTTTGAACATCGTACGACAACTTAGGACATCTTAAGACTCTTTATGCCACATTAGCAAATCGAAAAGAACGTTAGTATAATGTAGGACGCGTTACAGCTCCTAAGAACACCTTACACCACCGTACGAAACATTAAAACTCCATAATAAACCTATTAAATTCGTCCGAGTCCTTTGAACATCGTACGACAACTTAGGACATCTTACGACTCTTTATGCCACATTAGCAACTCGAAATGAACATTAGTATAATGTAGTACGCCTTACAGCTCCTAAGAACACCTTACACCACCGTACGAAACTTAAAACTCCGTAATAAACCTAATGAATTCGTCTGAGTCCTTTGAACATCGTACGGCAACTTAGGACATCTTACGACTCTTTATGCCACATTAGCAACATGAAAAGCATGTTAGAATAATGTAGGACGCGTTACAACTCCTAAGAACAACTTACATCACCGTACAAAAATTTAAAACTCCATAATAAACCTAATGAATTTGTACGAGTCCTTTGAACATCGTATGACAACTTAGGACATCTTACGAGTCTTTATGCCACAGTAGCAACTCGAAAAGAACGTTAGTATAATGTAGGACGCCTTACAGCTCCTAAGAACACCTTACACCACCGTACGAAACATTAAAACTCCATAATAAACCTATTAAATTCGTCCGAGTCCTTTGAACATCGTACGACAACTTAGGACATCTTACGACTCTTTATGCCACATTAGCAACTCGAAATGAACATTAGTATAATGTAGTACGCCTTACAGCTCCAAAGAACACCTTACACCACCGTACGAAACGTTAAAACTCCATAATAAACCTAATGAATTCGTCCGAGTCCTTTGAACATCGTACGACAACTCAGGAGATGTTACGGCTCAGTATACGGCACTAGCAACATGAAAAGCACGTTAGAATAATGTAGGACGCGTTACAACTCCTAAGAACACCTTACATCACCGTACAAAACTTTAAAACTCCATAATAAACCAAATTAATTCGTACGAGTCCTTTGAACATCGTACGACAACTTAGGACATCTTACGACTCTTTATGCCACATTAGAAACATGAAAAGCATGTTAGAATAATGTAGGACGCGTTACAACTTCTAAGAACACCTTACATCACCGTACAAAACTTTAAAACTCCATAATAAACCTAATGAATTCGTCCGAGTCCTTTGAACATCGTACGACAACTTAGGACATCTTACGACTCTTTATGCCACATTAGCAACTCGAAAAGAACGTTAGTATAATGTAGGACGCCTTACAGCTCCTAAGAACACCTTACACCACCGTACGAAACATTAAAACTCCATAATAAACCTAATGAATTCGTCCGAGTCGTTTGAACATCGAACGACAACTTAGGACATCTTACGACTCTTTATGCCACATTAGCAACTCGAAATGAACATTAGTATAATGTAGTACGCCTTACAGCTCCTAAGAACACCTTACACCACCGTACGAAACTTAAAACTCCGTAATAAACCTAATGAATTCGTCTGAGTCCTTT
Source organism: Tagetes erecta (assembly GCA_030867185.1). NCBI lineage: Eukaryota > Viridiplantae > Streptophyta > Magnoliopsida > Asterales > Asteraceae > Tagetes > Tagetes erecta. The sequence continues at coordinate 41,613,467 of CM061487.1, read as the reverse complement.
GAACATCGTACGGCAACTTAGGACATCTTACGACTCTTTATGCCACATTAGCAACATGAAAAGCATGTTAGAATAATGTAGGACGCGTTACAACTCCTAAGAACAACTTACATCACCGTACAAAAATTTAAAACTCCATAATAAACCTAATGAATTTGTACGAGTCCTTTGAACATCGTATGACAACTTAGGACATCTTACGAGTCTTTATGCCACAGTAGCAACTCGAAAAGAACGTTAGTATAATGTAGGACGCCTTACAGCTCCTAAGAACACCTTACACCACCGTACGAAACATTAAAACTCCATAATAAACCTAATGAATTCGTTCGAGTCCTTTGAACATCGTACGACAACTTAAAACATCTTAAGACTCTATATGCCACATTAGCAACTCGAAAAGAACGTTAGTATGATGTAGGACGCCTTACAGCTCCTAAGAACACCTTACACCACCGTACGAAACATTAAAACTCCATAATAAACCTAATGAATTCGTCCGAGTCCTTTGAACATCGTACGACAACTTAGGACATCTTAAGACTCTTTATGCCACATTAGCAAATCGAAAAGAACGTTAGTATAATGTAGGACGCGTTACAGCTCCTAAGAACACCTTACACCACCGTACGAAACATTAAAACTCCATAATAAACCTAATAAATTCGTCCGAGTCCTTTGAACATCGTACGGCAACTTAGGACATCTTACGACTCTTTATGCCACATTAGCAACTCGAAATGAACATTAGTATAATGTAGTACGCCTTACAGCTCCAAAGAACACCTTACACCACCGTACGAAACGTTAAAACTCCATAATAAACCTAATTAATTCGTCCGAGTCCTTTGAACATCGTACGACAACTCAGGAGATGTTACGGCTCAGTATACGGCACTAGCAACATGAAAAGCACGTTAGAATAATGTAGGACGCGTTACAACTCCTAAGAACACCTTACATCACCGTACAAAACTTTAAAACTCCATAATGAACCTAATGAATTTGTACGAGTCCTTAGAACATCGTACGACAACTTAGGACATCTTACGACTCTTTATGCCACATTAGCAAATCGAAAAGAACGTTAGTATAATGTAGAACGCGTTACAGCTCCTAAGAACACCTTACACCACCGTACGAAACATTAAAACTCCATAATAATCCTAATGAATTCGTCCGAGTCCTTTGAACATCGTACGACAACTTAGGACATCTTACGACTCTTTATGCCACATTAGCAACTCGAAAAGAACGTTAGTATAATGTAGGATGCCTTACAGCTCCTAAGAACACCTTACATCACCGTACGAAACATTAAAACTCAATAATAAACCTAATGAATTCATCTGAGTCGTTTGAACATCGAACGACAACTTAGGACATCTTACGACTCTTTATGCCACATTAGCAACTCGAAATGAACATTAGTATAATGTAGTACGCCTTACAGATCCTAAGAACACCTTACACCACCGTACGAAACGTTAAAACTCCGTAATAAACCTAATGAATTCGTCTGAGTCCTTTGAACTTCGTACGGCAACTTAGGACATCTTACGACTCTTTACGCCACATTAGCAACATGAAAAGCATGTTAGAATAATGTAGGACGCGTTACAACTCCTAAGAACAACTTACATCACCGTACAAAAATTTAAAACTCCATAACAAACCTAATGAATTTGTAAGAGTCCTTTGAACATCGTACGACAACTTAGGACATCTTACGACCCTTTATGCCACATTAGCAACTCGAAAAGAACGTTAGTATAATGTAGGACGCCTTACAGCTCCTAAGAACACCTTACACCACCGTACGAAACATTAAAACTCCATAATAAACCTAATGAATTCGTTCGAGTCCTTTGAACATCGTACGACAACTTAAAACATCTTAAGACTCTATATGCCACATTAGCAACTCTAAAAGAATGTTAGTATGATGTAGGACGCCTTACAGCTCCTAAGAACACCTTACACCACCGTACGAAACATTAAAACTCCGTAATAAACCTAATGAATTCGTCCGAGTCCTTTGAACATCGTACGACAACTTAGGACATCTTAAGACTCTTTATGCCACATTAGCAAATCGAAAAGAACGTTAGTATAATGTAGGACGCGTTACAGCTCCTAAGAACACCTTACACCACCGTACGAAACATTAAAACTCCATAATAAACCTAATGAATTCGTCCGAGTCCTTTGAACATCGTACGACAACTTAGGACATCTTACGACTCTTTATGCCACATTAGCAACTCGAAATGAACATTAGTATAATGTAGTACGCCTTACAGCTCCTAAGAACACCTTACAGCACCGTACGAAACGTTAAAACTCCATAATAAACCTAAGGAATTCGTCAGAGTCCTTTGAACATCGTACGACAACTCAGGAGATGTTACGGCTCAGTATACGGCACTAGCAACATGAAAAACACGTTAGAATAATGTAGGACGCGTTACAACTCCTAAGAACACCTTCCATCACCGTACAAAACTTTAAAACTCCATAATAAACCAAATTAATTCGTACGAGTCCTTTGAACATCGTACGACAACTTAGGACATCTTACGACTCTTTATGCCACATTAGAAACATGAAAAGCATGTTAGAATAATGTAGGACGCGTTACAACTCCTAAGAACAACTTACATCACCGTACAAAAATTTAAAACTCCATAATAAACCTAATGAATTTGTACGAGTCCTTTGAACATCGTACGACAACTTAGGACATCTTACGACTCTTTATGCCACATTAGCAACTCGAAAAGAACGCTAGTATAATGTAGGACGCGTTACAGCTCCTAAGAACACCTTACACCACCGTACGAAACATTAAAACTCCATAATAATCCTAATGAATTCGTCCGAGTCCTTTGAACATCGTACGGCAACTTAGGACATCTTATGACTCTTTACGCCACATTAGCAACATGAAAAGCATGTTAGAATAATGTAGGACGCGTTACAACTCCTAAGAACAACTTACATCACCGTACAAAAATTTAAAACTCCGTAATAATCCTAATGAATTCGTCCGAGTCCTTTGAACATCGTACGACAACTTAGGACATCTTACGACCCTTTATGCCACATTAGCAACTCGAAAAGAACGTTAGTATAATGTAGGACGCCTTACAGCTCCTAAGAACACCTTACACCACCGTACGAAACATTAAAACTCCATAATAAACCTAATGAATTCGTTCGAGTCCTTTGAACATCGTACGACAACTTAAAACATCTTAAGACTCTATATGCCCCACATTAGCAACTCTAAAAGAACGTTAGTATGATGTAGGACGCCTTACAGCTCCTAAGAACACCTTACACCACCGTACGAAACGTTAAAACTCCGTAATAATCCTAATGAATTCGTCCGAGTCCTTTGAACATCGTACGACAACTTAGGACATCTTACGACTCTTTATGCCACATTAGCAACTCGAAAAGAACGTTAGTATAATGTAGGACGCCTTACAGCTCCTAAGAACACCTTACACCACCGTACGAAACGTTAAAACTCCATAATAAACCTAATGAATTCGTCTGAGTCGTTTGAACATCGAACGACAACTTAGGACATCTTACGACTCTTTATGCCACATTAGCAACTCGAAATGAACATTAGTATAATGTAGTACGCCTTACAGATCCTAAGAACACCTTACACCACCGTACGAAACGTTAAAACTCCGTAATAAACCTAATGAATTCGTCTGAGTCCTTTGAACATCGTACGGCAACTTAGGACATCTTACGACTCTTTACGCCACATTAACAACATGAAAAGCATGTTAGAATAATGTAGGACGCGTTACAACTCCTAAGAACAACTTACATCACCGTACAAAAATTTAAAACTCCATAACAAACCTAATGAATTTGTAAGAGTCCTTTGAACATCGTACGACAACTTAGGACATCTTACGACCCTTTATGCCACATTAGCAACTCGAAAAGAACGTTAGTATAATGTAGGACGCCTTACAGCTCCTAAGAACACCTTACACCACCGTACGAAACATTAAAACTCCATAATAAACCTAATGAATTCGTTCGAGTCTTTTGAACATCGTACGACAACTTAAAACATCTTAAGACTCTATATGCCACATTAGCAAGTCTAAAAGAATGTTAGTATGATGTAGGACGCCTTACAGCTCCTAAGAACACCTTACACCACCGTACGAAACATTAAAACTCCGTAATAAACCTAATGAATTCGTCCGAGTCCTTTGAACATCGTACGACAACTTAGGACATCTTAAGACTCTTTATGCCACATTAGCAAATCGAAAAGAACGTTAGTATAATGTAGGACGCGTTACAGCTCCTAAGAACACCTTACACCACCGTACGAAACATTAAAACTCCATAATAAACCTAATGAATTCGTCCGAGTCCTTTGAACATCGTACGACAACTTAGGACATCTTACGACTCTTTATGCCACATTAGCAACTCGAAATGAACATTAGTATAATGTAGTACGCCTTACAGCTCCTAAGAACACCTTACAGCACCGTACGAAACGTTAAAACTCCATAATAAACCTAAGGAATTCGTCAGAGTCCTTTGAACATCGTACGACAACTCAGGAGATGTTACGGCTCAGTATACGGCACTAGCAACATGAAAAACACGTTAGAATAATGTAGGACGCGTTACAACTCCTAAGAACACCTTACATCACCGTACAAAACTTTAAAACTTCATAATAAACCAAATTAATTCGTACGAGTCCTTTGAACATCGTACGACAACTTAGGACATCTTACGACTCTTTATGGCACATTAGAAACATGAAAAGCATGTTAGAATAATGTAGGACGCGTTACAACTCCTAAGAACAACTTACATCACCGTACAAAAATTTAAAACTCCATAATAAACCTAATGAATTTGTACGAGTCCTTTGAACATCGTACGACAACTTAGGACATCTTACGACTCTTTATGCCACATTAGCAACTCGAAAAGAACGCTAGTATAATGTAGGACGCGTTACAGCTCCTAAGAACACCTTACACCACCGTACGAAACATTAAAACTCCATAATAATCCTAATGAATTCGTCCGAGTCCTTTGAACATCGTACGGCAACTTAGGACATCTTATGACTCTTTACGCCACATTAGCAACATGAAAAGCATGTTAGAATAATGTAGGACGCGTTACAACTCCTAAGAACAACTTACATCACCGTACAAAAATTTAAAACTCCGTAATAATCCTAATGAATTCGTCCGAGTCCTTTGAACATCGTACGACAACTTAGGACATCTTACGACCCTTTATGCCACATTAGCAACTCGAAAAGAACGTTAGTATAATGTAGGACGCCTTACAGCTCCTAAGAACACCTTACACCACCGTACGAAACATTAAAACTCCATAATAAACCTAATGAATTCGTTCGAGTCCTTTGAACATCGTACGACAACTTAAAACATCTTAAGACTCTATATGCCCCACATTAGCAACTCTAAAAGAACGTTAGTATGATGTAGGACGCCTTACAGCTCCTAAGAACACCTTACACCACCGTACGAAACGTTAAAACTCCGTAATAATCCTAATGAATTCGTCCGAGTCCTTTGAACATCGTACGACAACTTAGGACATCTTACGACTCTTTATGCCACATTAGCAACTCGAAAAGAACGTTAGTATAATGTAGGACGCCTTACAGCTCCTAAGAACACCTTACACCACCGTACGAAACGTTAAAACTCCATAATAAACCTAATGAATTCGTCTGAGTCGTTTGAACATCGAACGACAACTTAGGACATCTTACGACTCTTTATGCCACATTAGCAACTCGAAATGAACATTAGTATAATGTAGTACGCCTTACAGATCCTAAGAACACCTTACACCACCGTACGAAACGTTAAAACTCCGTAATAAACCTAATGAATTCGTCTGAGTCCTTTGAACATCGTACGGCAACTTAGGACATCTTACGACTCTTTACGCCACATTAGCAACATGAAAAGCATGTTAGAATAATGTAGGACGCGTTACAACTCCTAAGAACAACTTACATCACCGTACAAAAATTTAAAACTCCATAACAAACCTAATGAATTTGTAAGAGTCCTTTGAACATCGTACGACAACTTAGGACATCTTACGACCCTTTATGCCACATTAGCAACTCGAAAAGAACGTTAGTATAATGTAGGACGCCTTACAGCTCCTAAGAACACCTTACACCACCGTACGAAACATTAAAACTCCATAATAAACCTAATGAATTCGTTCGAGTCTTTTGAACATCGTACGACAACTTAAAACATCTTAAGACTCTATATGCCACATTAGCAACTCTAAAAGAATGTTAGTATGATGTAGGACGCCTTACAGCTCCTAAGAACACCTTACACCACCATACGAAACATTAAAACTCCGTAATAAACCTAATGAATTCGTCCGAGTCCTTTGAACATCGTACGACAACTTAGGACATCTTAAGACTCTTTATGCCACATTAGCAAATCGAAAAGAACGTTAGTATAATGTAGGACGCGTTACAGCTCCTAAGAACACCTTACACCACCGTACGAAACATTAAAACTCCATAATAAACCTAATGAATTCGTCCGAGTCCTTTGAACATCGTACGACAACTTAGGACATCTTACGACTCTTTATGCCACATTAGCAACTCGAAATGAACATTAGTATAATGTAGTACGCCTTACAGCTCCTAAGAACACCTTACAGCACCGTACGAAACGTTAAAACTCCATAATAAACCTAAGGAATTCGTCAGAGTCCTTTGAACATCGTACGACAACTCAGGAGATGTTACGGCTCAGTATACGGCACTAGCAACATGAAAAACACGTTAGAATAATGTAGGACGCGTTACAACTCTTAAGAACACCTTACATCACCGTACAAAACTTTAAAACTCCATAATAAACCAAATTAATTCGTACGAGTCCTTTGAACATCGTACGACAACTTAGGACATCTTACGACTCTTTATGGCACATTAGAAACATGAAAAGCATGTTAGAATAATGTAGGACGCGTTACAACTCCTAAGAACAACTTACATCACCGTACAAAAATTTAAAACTCCATAATAAACCTAATGAATTTGTACGAGTCCTTTGAACATCGTACGACAACTTAGGACATCTTACGACTCTTTATGCCACATTAGCAACTCGAAAAGAACGCTAGTATAATGTAGGACGCGTTACAGCTCCTAAGAACACCTTACACCACCGTACGAAACATTAAAACTCCATAATAATCCTAATGAATTCGTTCGAGTCCTTTGAACATCGTACGACAACTTAAAACATCTTAAGACTCTATATGCCCCACATTAGCAACTCTAAAAGAACGTTAGTATGATGTAGGACGCCTTACAGCTCCTAAGAACACCTTACACCACCGTACGAAACGTTAAAACTCCATAATAATCCTAATGAATTCGTCCGAGTCCTTTGAACATCGTACGACAACTTAGGACATCTTACGACTCTTTATGCCACATTAGCAACTCGAAAAGAACGTTAGTATAATGTAGGACGCCTTACAGCTCCTAAGAACACCTTACACCACCGTACGAAACGTTAAAACTCCATAATAAACCTAATGAATTCGTCTGAGTCGTTTGAACATCGAACGACAACTAAGGACATCTTACGACTCTTTATGCCACATTAGCAACTCGAAATGAACATTAGTATAATGTAGTACGCCTTACAGATCCTAAGAACACCTTACACCACCGTACGAAACGTTAAAACTCCGTAATAAACCTAATGAATTCGTCTGAGTCCTTTGAACATCGTACGGCAACTTAGGACATCTTACGACTCTTTACGCCACATTAGCAACATGAAAAGCATGTTAGAATAATGTAGGACGCGTTACAACTCCTAAGAACAACTTACATCACCGTACAAAAATTTAAAACTCCATAACAAACCTAATGAATTTGTAAGAGTCCTTTGAACATCGTACGACAACTTAGGACATCTTACGACCCTTTATGCCACATTAGCAACTCGAAAAGAACGTTAGTATAATGTAGGACGCCTTACAGCTCCTAAGAACACCTTACACCACCGTACGAAACATTAAAACTCCATAATAAACCTAATGAATTCGTCCGAGTCCTTTGAACATCGTACGACAACTTAGGACATCTTACGACTCTTTATGCCACATTAGCAACTCGAAATGAACATTAGTATAATGTAGTACGCCTTACAGCTCCTAAGAACACCTTACAGCACCGTACGAAACGTTAAAACTCCATAATAAACCTAAGGAATTCGTCAGAGTCCTTTGAACATCGTACGACAACTCAGGAGATGTTACGGCTCAGTATACGGCACTAGCAACATGAAAAACACGTTAGAATAATGTAGGACGCGTTACAACTCTTAAGAACACCTTACATCACCGTACAAAACTTTAAAACTCCATAATAAACCAAATTAATTCGTACGAGTCCTTTGAACATCGTACGACAACTTAGGACATCTTACGACTCTTTATGGCACATTAGAAACATGAAAAGCATGTTAGAATAATGTAGGACGCGTTACAACTCCTAAGAACAACTTACATCACCGTACAAAAATTTAAAACTCCATAATAAACCTAATGAATTTGTACGAGTCCTTTGAACATCGTACGACAACTTAGGACATCTTACGACTCTTTATGCCACATTAGCAACTCGAAAAGAACGCTAGTATAATGTAGGACGCGTTACAGCTCCTAAGAACACCTTACACCACCGTACGAAACATTAAAACTCCATAATAATCCTAATGAATTCGTTCGAGTCCTTTGAACATCGTACGACAACTTAAAACATCTTAAGACTCTATATGCCCCACATTAGCAACTCTAAAAGAACGTTAGTATGATGTAGGACGCCTTACAGCTCCTAAGAACACCTTACACCACCGTACGAAACGTTAAAACTCCATAATAATCCTAATGAATTCGTCCGAGTCCTTTGAACATCGTACGACAACTTAGGACATCTTACGACTCTTTATGCCACATTAGCAACTCGAAAAGAACGTTAGTATAATGTAGGACGCCTTACAGCTCCTAAGAACACCTTACACCACCGTACGAAACGTTAAAACTCCATAATAAACCTAATGAATTCGTCTGAGTCGTTTGAACATCGAACGACAACTAAGGACATCTTACGACTCTTTATGCCACATTAGCAACTCGAAATGAACATTAGTATAATGTAGTACGCCTTACAGATCCTAAGAACACCTTACACCACCGTACGAAACGTTAAAACTCCGTAATAAACCTAATGAATTCGTCTGAGTCCTTTGAACATCGTACGGCAACTTAGGACATCTTACGACTCTTTACGCCACATTAGCAACATGAAAAGCATGTTAGAATAATGTAGGACGCGTTACAACTCCTAAGAACAACTTACATCACCGTACAAAAATTTAAAACTCCATAACAAACCTAATGAATTTGTAAGAGTCCTTTGAACATCGTACGACAACTTAGGACATCTTACGACCCTTTATGCCACATTAGCAACTCGAAAAGAACGTTAGTATAATGTAGGACGCCTTACAGCTCCTAAGAACACCTTACACCACCGTACGAAACATTAAAACTCCATAATAAACCTAATGAATTCGTCCGAGTCCTTTGAACATCGTACGACAACTTAGGACATCTTACGACTCTTTATGCCACATTAGCAACTCGAAATGAACATTAGTATAATGTAGTACGCCTTACAGCTCCTAAGAACACCTTACAGCACCGTACGAAACGTTAAAACTCCATAATAAACCTAAGGAATTCGTCAGAGTCCTTTGAACATCGTACGACAACTCAGGAGATGTTACGGCTCAGTATACGGCACTAGCAACATGAAAAACACGTTAGAATAATGTAGGACGCGTTACAACTCTTAAGAACACCTTACATCACCGTACAAAACTTTAAAACTCCATAATAAACCAAATTAATTCGTACGAGTCCTTTGAACATCGTACGACAACTTAGGACATCTTACGACTCTTTATGGCACATTAGAAACATGAAAAGCATGTTAGAATAATGTAGGACGCGTTACAACTCCTAAGAACAACTTACATCACCGTACAAAAATTTAAAACTCCATAATAAACCTAATGAATTTGTACGAGTCCTTTGAACATCGTACGACAACTTAGGACATCTTACGACTCTTTATGCCACATTAGCAACTCGAAAAGAACGCTAGTATAATGTAGGACGCGTTACAGCTCCTAAGAACACCTTACACCACCGTACGAAACATTAAAACTCCATAATAATCCTAATGAATTCGTTCGAGTCCTTTGAACATCGTACGACAACTTAAAACATCTTAAGACTCTATATGCCCCACATTAGCAACTCTAAAAGAACGTTAGTATGATGTAGGACGCCTTACAGCTCCTAAGAACACCTTACACCACCGTACGAAACGTTAAAACTCCGTAATAATCCTAATGAATTCGTCCGAGTCCTTTGAACATCGTACGACAACTTAGGACATCTTACGACTCTTTATGCCACATTAGCAACTCGAAAAGAACGTTAGTATAATGTAGGACGCCTTACAGCTCCTAAGAACACCTTACACCACCGTACGAAACGTTAAAACTCCATAATAAACCTAATGAATTCGTCTGAGTCGTTTGAACATCGAACGACAACTAAGGACATCTTACGACTCTTTATGCCACATTAGCAACTCGAAATGAACATTAGTATAATGTAGTACGCCTTACAGATCCTAAGAACACCTTACACCACCGTACGAAACGTTAAAACTCCGTAATAAACCTAATGAATTCGTCTGAGTCCTTTGAACATCGTACGGCAACTTAGGACATCTTACGACTCTTTACGCCACATTAGCAACATGAAAAGCATGTTAGAATAATGTAGGACGCGTTACAACTCCTAAGAACAACTTACATCACCGTACAAAAATTTAAAACTCCATAACAAACCTAATGAATTTGTAAGAGTCCTTTGAACATCGTACGACAACTTAGGACATCTTACGACCCTTTATGCCACATTAGCAACTCGAAAAGAACGTTAGTATAATGTAGGACGCCTTACAGCTCCTAAGAACACCTTACACCACCGTACGAAACATTAAAACTCCATAATAAACCTAATGAATTCGTCCGAGTCCTTTGAACATCGTACGACAACTTAGGACATCTTACGACTCTTTATGCCACATTAGCAACTCGAAATGAACATTAGTATAATGTAGTACGCCTTACAGCTCCTAAGAACACCTTACAGCACCGTACGAAACGTTAAAACTCCATAATAAACCTAAGGAATTCGTCAGAGTCCTTTGAACATCGTACGACAACTCAGGAGATGTTACGGCTCAGTATACGGCACTAGCAACATGAAAAACACGTTAGAATAATGTAGGACGCGTTACAACTCTTAAGAACACCTTACATCACCGTACAAAACTTTAAAACTCCATAATAAACCAAATTAATTCGTACGAGTCCTTTGAACATCGTACGACAACTTAGGACATCTTACGACTCTTTATGGCACATTAGAAACATGAAAAGCATGTTAGAATAATGTAGGACGCGTTACAACTCCTAAGAACAACTTACATCACCGTACAAAAATTTAAAACTCCATAATAAACCTAATGAATTTGTACGAGTCCTTTGAACATCGTACGACAACTTAGGACATCTTACGACTCTTTATGCCACATTAGCAACTCGAAAAGAACGCTAGTATAATGTAGGACGCGTTACAGCTCCTAAGAACACCTTACACCACCGTACGAAACATTAAAACTCCATAATAATCCTAATGAATTCGTTCGAGTCCTTTGAACATCGTACGACAACTTAAAACATCTTAAGACTCTATATGCCCCACATTAGCAACTCTAAAAGAACGTTAGTATGATGTAGGACGCCTTACAGCTCCTAAGAACACCTTACACCACCGTACGAAACGTTAAAACTCCGTAATAATCCTAATGAATTCGTCCGAGTCCTTTGAACATCGTACGACAACTTAGGACATCTTACGACTCTTTATGCCACATTAGCAACTCGAAAAGAACGTTAGTATAATGTAGGACGCCTTACAGCTCCTAAGAACACCTTACACCACCGTACGAAACGTTAAAACTCCATAATAAACCTAATGAATTCGTCTGAGTCGTTTGAACATCGAACGACAACTAAGGACATCTTACGACTCTTTATGCCACATTAGCAACTCGAAATGAACATTAGTATAATGTAGTACGCCTTACAGATCCTAAGAACACCTTACACCACCGTACGAAACGTTAAAACTCCGTAATAAACCTAATGAATTCGTCTGAGTCCTTTGAACATCGTACGGCAACTTAGGACATCTTACGACTCTTTACGCCACATTAGCAACATGAAAAGCATGTTAGAATAATGTAGGACGCGTTACAACTCCTAAGAACAACTTACATCACCGTACAAAAATTTAAAACTCCATAACAAACCTAATGAATTTGTAAGAGTCCTTTGAACATCGTACGACAACTTAGGACATCTTACGACCCTTTATGCCACATTAGCAACTCGAAAAGAACGTTAGTATAATGTAGGACGCCTTACAGCTCCTAAGAACACCTTACACCACCGTACGAAACATTAAAACTCCATAATAAACCTAATGAATTCGTCCGAGTCCTTTGAACATCGTACGACAACTTAGGACATCTTACGACTCTTTATGCCACATTAGCAACTCGAAATGAACATTAGTATAATGTAGTACGCCTTACAGCTCCTAAGAACACCTTACAGCACCGTACGAAACGTTAAAACTCCATAATAAACCTAAGGAATTCGTCAGAGTCCTTTGAACATCGTACGACAACTCAGGAGATGTTACGGCTCAGTATACGGCACTAGCAACATGAAAAACACGTTAGAATAATGTAGGACGCGTTACAACTCTTAAGAACACCTTACATCACCGTACAAAACTTTAAAACTCCATAATAAACCAAATTAATTCGTACGAGTCCTTTGAACATCGTACGACAACTTAGGACATCTTACGACTCTTTATGGCACATTAGAAACATGAAAAGCATGTTAGAATAATGTAGGACGCGTTACAACTCCTAAGAAGAACTTACATCACCGTACAAAAATTTAAAACTCCATAATAAACCTAATGAATTTGTACGAGTCCTTTGAACATCGTACGACAACTTAGGACATCTTACGACTCTTTATGCCACATTAGCAACTCGAAAAGAACGCTAGTATAATGTAGGACGCGTTACAGCTCCTAAGAACACCTTACACCACCGTACGAAACATTAAAACTCCATAATAATCCTAATGAATTCGTTCGAGTCCTTTGAACATCGTACGACAACTTAAAACATCTTAAGACTCTATATGCCCCACATTAGCAACTCTAAAAGAACGTTAGTATGATGTAGGACGCCTTACAGCTCCTAAGAACACCTTACACCACCGTACGAAACGTTAAAACTCCGTAATAATCCTAATGAATTCGTCCGAGTCCTTTGAACATCGTACGACAACTTAGGACATCTTACGACTCTTTATGCCACATTAGCAACTCGAAAAGAACGTTAGTATAATGTAGGACGCCTTACAGCTCCTAAGAACACCTTACACCACCGTACGAAACGTTAAAACTCCATAATAAACCTAATGAATTCGTCTGAGTCGTTTGAACATCGAACGACAACTTAGGACATCTTACGACTCTTTATGCCACATTAGCAACTCGAAATGAACATTAGTATAATGTAGTACGCCTTACAGATCCTAAGAACACCTTACACCACCGTACGAAACGTTAAAACTCCGTAATAAACCTAATGAATTCGTCTGAGTCCTTTGAACATCGTACGGCAACTTAGGACATCTTACGACTCTTTACGCCACATTAGCAACATGAAAAGCATGTTAGAATAATGTAGGACGCGTTACAACTCCTAAGAACAACTTACATCACCGTACAAAAATTTAAAACTCCATAACAAACCTAATGAATTTGTAAGAGTCCTTTGAACATCGTACGACAACTTAGGACATCTTACGACCCTTTATGCCACATTAGCAACTCGAAAAGAACGTTAGTATAATGTAGGACGCCTTACAGCTCCTAAGAACACCTTACACCACCGTACGAAACATTAAAACTCCATAATAAACCTAATGAATTCGTTCGAGTCTTTTGAACATCGTACGACAACTTAAAACATCTTAAGACTCTATATGCCACATTAGCAACTCTAAAAGAATGTTAGTATGATGTAGGACGCCTTACAGCTCCTAAGAACACCTTACACCACCGTACGAAATATTAAAACTCCGTAATAAACCTAATGAATTCGTCCGAGTCCTTTGAACATCGTACGACAACTTAGGACATCTTAAGACTCTTTATGCCACATTAGCAAATCGAAAAGAACGTTAGTATAATGTAGGACGCGTTACAGCTCCTAAGAACACCTTACACCACCGTACGAAACATTAAAACTCCATAATAAACCTAATGAATTCGTCCGAGTCCTTTGAACATCGTACGACAACTTAGGACATCTTACGACTCTTTATGCCACATTAGCAACTCGAAATGAACATTAGTATAATGTAGTACGCCTTACAGCTCCTAAGAACACCTTACAGCACCGTACGAAACGTTAAAACTCCATAATAAACCTAAGGAATTCGTCAGAGTCCTTTGAACATCGTACGACAACTCAGGAGATGTTACGGCTCAGTATAAGGCACTAGCAACATGAAAAACACGTTAGAATAATGTAGGACGCGTTACAACTCCTAAGAACACCTTACATCACCGTACAAAACTTTAAAACTCCATAATAAACCAAATTAATTCGTACGAGTCCTTTGAACATAGTACGACAACTTAGGACATCTTACGACTCTTTATGCCACATTAGAAACATGAAAAGCATGTTAGAATAATGTAGGACGCGTTACAACTCCTAAGAACAACTTACATCACCGTACAAAAATTTAAAACTCCATAATAAACCTAATGAATTTGTACGAGTCCTTTGAACATCGTACGACAACTTAGGACATCTTACGACTCTTTATGCCACATTAGCAACTCGAAAAGAACGCTAGTATAATGTAGGACGCGTTACAGCTCCTAAGAACACCTTACACCACCGTACGAAACATTAAAACTCCATAATAATCCTAATGAATTCGTCCGAGTCCTTTGAACATCGTACGGCAACTTAGGACATCTTATGACTCTTTACGCCACATTAGCAACATGAAAAGCATGTTAGAATAATGTAGGAGCGTTACAACTCCTAAGAACAACTTACATCACCGTACAAAAATTTAAAACTCCGTAATAATCCTAATGAATTCGTCCGAGTCCTTTGAACATCGTACGTCAACTTAGGACATCTTACGACTCTTTATGCCACATTAGCAACTCGA
Organism: Tagetes erecta; assembly: GCA_030867185.1. NCBI lineage: Eukaryota > Viridiplantae > Streptophyta > Magnoliopsida > Asterales > Asteraceae > Tagetes > Tagetes erecta. The sequence goes on along the minus strand of CM061487.1, from coordinate 41,597,925 downwards.
AATGAACATTAGTATAATGTAGTACGCCTTACAGCTCCTAAGAACACCTTACAGCACCGTACGAAACGTTAAAACTCCATAATAAACCTAAGGAATTCGTCAGAGTCCTTTGAACATCATACGACAACTCAGGAGATGTTACGGCTCAGTATACGGCACTAGCAACATGAAAAACACGTTAGAATAATGTAGGACGCGTTACAACTCCTAAGAACACCTTACATCACCGTACAAAACTTTAAAACTCCATAATAAACCAAATTAATTCGTACGAGTCCTTTGAACATCGTACGACAACTTAGGACATCTTACGACTCTTTATGCCACATTAGAAACATGAAAAGCATGTTAGAATAATGTAGGACGCGTTACAACTCCTAAGAACAACTTACATCACCGTACAAAAATTTAAAACTCCATAATAAACCTAATGAATTTGTACGAGTCCTTTGAACATCGTACGACAACTTAGGACATCTTACGACTCTTTATGCCACATTAGCAACTCGAAAAGAACGCTAGTATAATGTAGGACGCGTTACAGCTCCTAAGAACACCTTACACCACCGTACGAAACATTAAAACTCCATAATAATCCTAATGAATTCGTCCGAGTCCTTTGAACATCGTACGGCAACTTAGGACATCTTATGACTCTTTACGCCACATTAGCAACATGAAAAGCATATTAGAATAATGTAGGACGCGTTACAACTCCTAAGAACAACTTACATCACCGTACAAAAATTTAAAACTCCGTAATAATCCTAATGAATTCGTCCGAGTCCTTTGAACATCGTACGACAACTTAGGACATCTTACGACCCTTTATGCCACATTAGCAACTCGAAAAGAACGTTAGTATAATGTAGGACGCCTTACAGCTCCTAAGAACACCTTACACCACCGTACGAAACATTAAAACTCCATAATAAACCTAATGAATTCGTTCGAGTCCTTTGAACATCGTACGACAACTTAAAACATCTTAAGACTCTATATGCCCCACATTAGCAACTCTAAAAGAACGTTAGTATGATGTAGGACGCCTTACAGCTCCTAAGAACACCTTACACCACCGTACGAAACGTTAAAACTCCGTAATAATCCTAATGAATTCGTCCGAGTCCTTTGAACATCGTACGACAACTTAGGACATCTTACGACTCTTTATGCCACATTAGCAACTCGAAAAGAACGTTAGTATAATGTAGGACGCCTTACAGCTCATAAGAAGACCTTACACCACCGTACGAAACGTTAAAACTCCATAATAAACCTAATGAATTCGTCTGAGTCGTTTGAACATCGAACGACAACTTAGGACATCTTACGACTCTTTATGCCACTTTAGCAACTCGAAATGAACATTAGTATAATGTAGTACGCCTTACAGATCCTAAGAACACCTTACACCACCGTACGAAACGTTAAAACTCCGTAATAAACCTAATGAATTCGTCTGAGTCCTTTGAACATCGTACGGCAACTTAGGACATCTTACGACTCTTTACGCCACATTAGCAACATGAAAAGCATGTTAGAATAATGTAGGACGCGTTACAACTCCTAAGAACAACTTACATCACCGTACAAAAATTTAAAACTCCATAACAAACCTAATGAATTTGTACGAGTCCTTTGAACATCGTACGACAACTTAGGACATCTTACGACCCTTTATGCCACATTAGCAACTCGAAAAGAACGTTAGTATAATGTAGGACGCCTTACAGCTCCTAAGAACACCTTACACCACCGTACGAAACATTAAAACTCCATAATAAACCTAATGAATTCGTTCGAGTCCTTTGAACATCGTACGACAACTTAAAACATCTTAAGACTCTATATGCCCCACATTAGCAACTCTAAAAGAACGTTAGTATGATGTAGGACGCCTTACAGCTCCTAAGAACACCTTACACCACTTTACGAAACATTAAAACTCCATAATAAACCTAATGAATTCGGTCGAGTCCTTTGAACATCATACGACAACTTAAGACATCTTAAGACTCTATATGCCACATTAGCAAATCGAAAAGAACGTTAGTATAATGTAGGACGCGTTACAGCTCCTAAGAACACCTTACACCACCGTACGAAACATTAAAACTCCATAATAAACCTAATGAATTCGTCCGAGTCCTTTGAACATCGTACGACAACTTAGGACATCTTACGACTCTTTATGCCACATTAGCAACTCGAAATGAATATTAGTATAATGTAGTACGCCTTACAGCTCCTAAGAACACCTTACAGCACCGTACGAAACGTTAAAACTCCATAATAAACCTAATGAATTCGTCCGAGTCCTTTGAACATCGTACGACAACTCAGGAGATGTTACGGCTCAGTATACTGCACTAGCAACATGAAAAGTACGTTAGAATAATGTAGGACGCGTTACAACTCCTAAGAACACCTTACATCACTGTACAAAACTTTAAAACTCCATAATAAACCAAATTAATTCGTACGAGTCCTTTGAACATCGTACGACAACTTAGGACATCTTACGACTCTTTATGCCACATTAGAAACATGAAAAGCATGTTAGAATAATGTAGGACGCGTTACAACTCCTAAGAACAACTTACATCACCGTACAAAAATTTAAAACTCCATAATAAACCTAATGAATTTGTACGAGTCCTTTGAACATCGTACGACAACTTAGGACATCTTACGACTCTTTATGCCACATTAGCAACTCGAAAAGAACGCTAGTATAATGTAGGACGCGTTACAGCTCCTAAGAACACCTTACACCACCGTACGAAACATTAAAACTCCATAATAATCCTAATGAATTCGTCCGAGTCCTTTGAACATCGTACGACAACTTAGGACATCTTACGACTCTTTATGCCACATTAGCAACTCGAAAAGAACGTTAGTATAATGTAGGACGCCTTACAGCTCCTAAGAACACCTTACACCACCGTACGAAACATTAAAACTCCATAATAAACCTAATGAATTCGTCCGAGTCGTTTGAACATCGTACGGCAACTTAGGACATCTTACGACTCTTTATGCCACATTAGCAACATGAAAAGCATGTTAGAATAATGTAGGACGCGTTACAACTCCTAAGAACAACTTACATCACCGTACAAAAATTTAAAACTCCATAACAAACCTAATGAATTTGTACGAGTCCTTTGAACATCGTACGACAACTTAGGACATCTTACGACTCTTTATGCCACATTAGCAACTCGAAAAGAACGTTAGTATAATGTAGGACGCCTTACAGCTCCTAAGAACACCTTACACCACCGTACGAAACATTAAAACTCCATAATAAACCTAATGAATTCGTTCGAGTCCTTTGAACATCGTACGACAACTTAAGACATCTTAAGACTCTATATGCCACATTAGCAACTCGAAAAGAACGTTAGTATGATGTAGGACGCCTTACAGTTCCAAAGAACACCTTACACCACCGTACGAAACATTAAAACTCCATAATAAACCTAATGAATTCGTCCGAGTCCTTTGAACATCGTACGGCAACTTAGGACATCTTAAGACTCTTTATGCCACATTAGCAAATCGAAAAGAACGTTAGTATAATGTAGGACACGTTACAGCTCCTAAGAATACCTTACACCACCGTACGAAACATTAAAACTCCATAATATACCTAATGAATTCGTCCGAGTCCTTTGAACATCGTACGACAACTTAGGACATCTTACGACTCTTTATGCCACATTAGAAACATGAAAAGCATGTTAGAATAATGTAGGACTCGTTACAACTCCTAAGAACACCTTACATCACCGTACAAAACATTAAAACTCCATAATGAACCTAATGAATTTGTACGAGTCCTTTGAATATCGTACGACAACTTAGGACATCTTACGACTCTTTATGCCACATTAGCAAATTGAAAAGAACGTTAGTATAATGTAGAATGCGTTACAGCTCCTAAGAACACCTTACACCACCGTACGAAACATTAAAACTCCATAATAATCCTAATGAATTCGTCCGAGTCCTTTGAACATCGTACGACAACTTAGGAAATCTTATGACTCTTTATGCCACATTAGCAAATCGAAAAGAACGTTAGTATAATGTAGGACGCGTTACAGATCCTAACAACACCTTACACCACCGTACGAAACATTAAAACTCCATAATAAACCTAATGAATTCGTCCGAGTCCTTTGAACATCGTACGGAAACTTAGGACATCTTACGACTCTTTATGCCACATTAGCAACATGAAAAGCATGTTTGAATAATGTAGGACGCGTTACAACTCCTAAGAACAACTTACATCACCGTACAAAAATTTAAAACTCCATAATAAACCTAATGAATTTGTACGAGTCCTTTGAACATCGTACGACAACTTAGGACATCTTACGACTCTTTATGCCACATTAGCAACTCGAAAAGAACGTTAGTATAATGTAGGACGCCTTACAGCTCCTAAGAACACATTACACCACCGTACGAAACATTAAAACTCCATAATAAACCTAATGAATTCGTTCGAGTCCTTTGAACATCGTACAACAACTTAAGACATCTTAAGACTCTATATGCCACATTAGCAACTCTAAAAGAACGTTAGTATGATGTAGGACGCCTTACAGCTCCTAAGAACACCTTACACCACCGTACGAAACATTAAAACTCCGTAATAAACCTAATGAATTCGTCCGAGTCCTTTGAACATCGTACGACAACTTAGGACATCTTAAGACTCTTTATGCCACATTAGCAAATCGAAAAGAACGTTAGTATAATGTAGGACGCGTTACAGCTCCTAAGAACACCTTACACCACCGTACGAAACATTAAAACTCCATAATAAACCTAATGAATTCGAGCGAGTCCTTTGAACATCGTACGACAACTTAGGACATCTTACGACTCTTTATGCCACATTAGCAACTCGAAATGAACATTAGTATAATGTAGTACGCCTTACAGCTCCTAAGAACACCTTACAGCACCGTACGAAACGTTAAAACTCCATATTAAACCTAATGAATTCGTCCGAGTCCTTTGAACATCGTACGACAACTCAGGAGATGTTATGGCTCAGTATACGACACTAGAAACATGAAAAGCACGTTAGAATAATGTAGGACGCGTTACAACTCCTAAGAACACCTTACATCACCGTACAAAACTTTAAAACTCCATAATAAACCAAATTAATTCGTACGAGTCCTTTGAACATCGTACGACAACTTAGGACATCTTACGACTCTTTATGCCACATTAGAAACATGAAAAGCATGTTAGAATAATGTAGGACGCGTTACAACTCCTAAGAACAACTTACATCACCGTACAAAAATTTAAAACTCCATAATAAACCTAATGAATTTGTACGAGTCCTTTGAACATCGTACGACAACTTAGGACATCTTACGACTCTTTATGCCACATTAGCAACTCGAAAAGAATGCTAGTATAATGTAGGACGCCTTACAGCTCCTAAGAACACCTTACACCACCGTACGAAACATTAAAAGTCCATAATAAACCTAATGAATTTGTTCGAGTCCTTTGAAGATCGTAAAACAACTTAAGACATCTTAAGACTCTATATGCCACATTAGCAACTCGAAAAGAACGTTAGTATGATGTAGGACGCCTTACAGCTCCTAAGAACACCTTACACCACCGTACGAAACATTAAAACTAAATAATAAACCTAATGAATTCGTCCGAGTCCTTTGAACATCATGCGACAACTTAGGACATCTTAAGACTCTTTATGCCACATTAGCAAATCGAAAAGAACGTTAGTATAACGTAGGACGCGTTACAGCTCCTAAGAACACCTTACACCACCGTACGAAACATTAAAACTCCATAATAAACCTAATGAATTCGTCCGAGTCCTTTGAACATCGTACGACAACTTAGGACATCTTACGACTCTTTATGCCACATTAGCAACTCGAAATGAATATTAGTATAATGTAGTACGCCTTACAGCTCCTAAGAACACCTTACACCACCGTACGAAACGTTAAAACTCCATAATAAACCTAATGAATTCGTCCGAGTCCTTTGAACATCGTACGACAATTCAGGAGTTGTTACGGCTCAGTATACGGCACTAGCAACATGAAAAGTACGTTAGAATAATGTAGGACGCGTTACAACTCCTAAGAACACCTTACATCACCGTACAAAACTTTAAAACTCCATAATAAACCAAATTAATTCGTACGAGTCCTTTGAACATCGTACGACAACTTAGGTCATCTTACGACTCTTTATGCCACATTAGAAACATGAAAAGCATGTTAGAATAATGTAGGACGCGTTACAACACCTAAGAACACCTTACATCACCGTACAAAACTTTAAAACTCCATAATGAACCTAATGAATTTGTACGAGTCCTTTGAACATCGTACGACAACTTAGGACATCTTACGACTCTTTATGCCACATTAGCAAATCGAAAAGAACGTTAGTATAATGTAGAACGCGTTACAGCTCCTAAGAACACCTTACACCACCGTACGAAACATTAAAACTCCATAATAATCCTAATGAATTCGTCCGAGTCCTTTGAACATCGTACGACAAATTAGGACATCTTAAGACTCTTTATGCCACATTAGCAAATCGAAAAGAACGTTAGTATAATGTAGGACGCGTTACAGCTCCTAACAACACCTTACACCACCGTACGAAATATTAAAACTCCATAATAAACCTAATGAATTCGTCCGAGTCCTTTGAACATCGTACGACAACTTAGGACATCTTACGACTCTTTATGCCACATTAGCAACATGAAAAGCATGTTAGAATAATGTAGGACGCGTTACAACTCCTAAGAACAACTTACATCACCGTACAAAAATTTAAAACTCCATAATAAACCTAATGAATTTGTACGAGTCCTTTGAACATCGTACGACAACTTAGGACATCTTACGACTCTTTATGCCACATTAGCAACTCGAAAAGAACGTTAGTATAATGTAGGACGCCTTACAGCTCCTAAGAACACCTTACACCACCGTACGAAACATTAAAACTCCATAATAAACCTAATGAATTCGTTCGAGTCCTTTGAACATCGTACGACAACTTAAGACATCTTAAGACTCTATATGGCACATTAGCAACTCGAAAAGAACGTTAGTATGATGTAGGACGCCGTACAGCTCCTAAGAACACCTTACACCACCGTACGAAACATTAAAACTCCATAATAAACGTAATGAATTCGTCTGAGTCCTTTGAACATCGTACGACAACTTAGGACATCTTAAGACTCTTTATGCCACATTAGTAAATCGAAAAGAACGTTAGTATAATGTAGGACGCGTTACAGCTCCTAAGAACACCTTACACCACAGTACGAAACATTAAAACTCCATAATAAACCTAATGAATTCGTCCGAGTCCTTTGAACATCGTACGACAACTTAGGACATCTTACGACTCTTTATGCCACATTAGCAACTCGAAATGAATATTAGTATAATGTAGTACGCCTTACAGCTCCTAAGAACACCTTACACCACCGTACGAAATGTTAAAACTCCATAATAAACCTAATGAATTCGTCCGAGTCCTTTGAACATCGTACGACAATTCAGGAGTTGTTACGGCTCAGTATACGGCACTAGCAACATGAAAAGTACGTTAGAATAATGTAGGACGCGTTACAACTCCTAAGAACACCTTACATCACCGTACAAAACTTTAAAACTCCATAATAAACCAAATTAATTCGTACGAGTCCTTTGAACATCGTACGACAACTTAGGTCATCTTACGACTCTTTATGCCACATTAGAAACATGAAAAGCATGTTAGAATTATGTAGGACGCGTTACAACACCTAAGAACACCTTACATCACCGTACAAAACTTTAAAACTCCATAATGAACCTAATGAATTTGTACGAGTCCTTTGAACATCGTACGACAACTTAGGACATCTTACGACTCTTTATGCCACATTAGCAAATCGAAAATAACGTTAGTATAATGTAGAACGCGTTACAGCTCCTAAGAACACCTTACACCACCGTACGAAACATTAAAACTCCATAATAATCCTAATGAATTCGTCCGAGTCCTTTGAACATCGTACGACAACTTAGGACATCTTAAGACTCTTTATGCCACATTAGCAAATCGAAAAGAACGTTAGTATAATGTAGGACGCGTTACAGCTCCTAACAACACCTTACACCACCGTACGAAACATTAAAACTCCATAATAAACCTAATGAATTCGTCCGAGTCCTTTGAACATCGTACGGCAACTTAGGACATCTTACGACTCTTTATGCCACATTAGCAACATGAAAAGCATGTTAGAATAATGTGGGACGCGTTACAACTCCTAAGAACAACTTACATCAACGTACAAAAATATAAAACTCCATAATAAACCTAATGAATTTGTACGTGTCCTTTGAACATCGTACGACAACTTAGGACATCTTACGACTCTTTATGCCACATTAGCAACTCGAAAAGAACGTTAGTATAATGTAGGACGCCTTACAGCTCCTAAGAACACCTTACACCACCGTACGAAACATTAAAACTCCATAATAAACCTAATGAACTCGTTCGAGTCCTTTGAACATCGTACGACAACTTAAGACATCTTAAGACTCTATATGCCACATTAGCAACTCGAAAAGAACGTTAGTATGATGTAGGACGCCTTACAGCTCCTAAGAACACCTTACACCACCGTACGAAACATTAAAACTCCATAATAAACCTAATGAATTCGTCCGAGTCCTTTGAACATCGTACGACAACTTAGGACATCTTAAGACTCTTTATGCCCCATTAGTAAATCGAAAAGAACGTTAGTATAATGTAGGACGCGTTACAGCTCCTAAGAACACCTTACACTACCGTACGAAACATTAAAACTCCATAATAAACCTAATTAATTCGTCCGAGTCCTTTGAACATCGTACGACAACTTAGGACATCTTACGACTCTTTATGCCACATTAGCAACTCGAAATTAATATTAGTATAATGTAGTACGCCTTACAGCTCCTAAGAACACCTTACACCACCGTACGAAACGTTAAAACTCCATAATAAACCTAATGAATTCGTCCGAGTCCTTTGAACATCGTACGACAACTCAGGAGTTGTTACGGCTCAGTATACAGCACTAGCAACATGAAAAGTACGTTAGAATAATGTAGGACGCGTTACAACTCCTAAGAACACCTTACATCACCGTACAAAACTTTAAAACTCCATAATAAACCAAATTAATTCGTACGAGTCCTTTGAACATCGTACGACAACTTAGGACATCTTACAACTCTTTATGCCACATTAGAAACATGAAAAGCATGTTAGAATAATGTAGGACACGTTACAACTCCTAAGAACACCTTACATCACCGTACAAAACTTTAAACCTCCATAATGAACCTAATGAATTTGTACGAGTCCTTTGAACATCGTACGACAACTTAGGACATCTTACGACTCTTTATGCCACATTAGCAAATTGAAAAGAACATTAGTATAATGTAGAACGCGTTACAGCTCCTAAGAACACCTTACACCACCGTACGAAACATTAAAACTCCATAATAAACCTAATGAATTCGTTCGAGTCCTTTGAACATCGTACGACAACTTAAGACATCTTAAGACTCTATATGCCACATTAGCAACTCGAAAAGAACGTTAGTATGATGTAGGACGCCTTACAGCTCCTAAGAACACCTTACACCACCGTACGAAACATTAAAACTCCATAATAAACCTAATGAATTCGTCCGAGTCCTTTGAACATCGTACGACAACTTAGGACATCTTAAGACTCTTTATGCCACATTAGCAAATCGAAAAGAACGTTAGTATAATGTAGGACGCGTTACAGATCCTAACAACACCTTACACCACCGTACGAAACATTAAAACTCCATAATAAACCTAATGAATTCGTCCGAGTCCTTTGAACATCGTACGGCAACTTAGGACATCTTACGACTCTTTATGCCACATTAGCAACATGAAAAGCATGTTAGAATAATGTAGGACGCGTTACAACTCCTAAGAACAACTTACATCACCGTACAAAAATTTAAAACTCCATAATAAACCTAATGAATTTGTACGAGTCCTTTGAACATCGTACGACAACCTAGGACATCTTACGACTCTTTATGCCACATTAGCAACTCGAAAAGAACGTTAGTATAATGTAGGACGCCTTACAGCTCCTAAGAACACCTTACACCACCGTACGAAACATTAAAACTCCATAATAAACCTAATGAATTCGTTCGAGTCCTTTGAACATTGTACGACAACTTAAGACATCTTAAGACTCTATATGCCACATTAGCAACTCGAAAAGAACGTTGGTATGATGTAGGACGCCTTACAGCTCCTAAGAACACCTTACACCACCGTACGAAACATTAAAACTCCATAATAAACCTAATGAATTCGTTCGAGTCCTTTGAACATTGTACGACAACTTAAGACATCTTAAGACTCTATATGCCACATTAGCAACTCGAAAAGAACGTTGGTATGATGTAGGACGCCTTACAGCTCCTAAGAACACCTTACACCACCGTACGAAACATTAAAACTCCATAATAAACCTAATGAATTCGTCCGAGTCCTTTGAACATCGTACGACAACTTAGGACATCTTAAGACTCTTTATGCCACATTAGTAAATCGAAAAGAACGTTAGTATAATGTAGGACGCGTTACAGCTCCTAAGAACACCTTACACTACCGTACGAAACATTAAAACTCCATAATAAACCTAATTAATTCGTCCGAGTCCTTTGAACATCGTACGACAACTTAGGACATCTTACGACTCTTTATGCCACATTAGCAACTCGAAATTAATATTAGTATAATGTAGTACGCCTTACAGCTCCTAAGAACACCTTACACCACCGTACGAAACGTTAAAACTCCATAATAAACCTAATGAATTCGTCCGAGTCCTTTGAACATCGTACGACAACTCAGGAGTTGTTACGGCTCAGTATACAGCACTAGCAACATGAAAAGTACGTTAGAATAATGTAGGACGCGTTACAACTCCTAAGAACACCTTACATCACCGTACAAAACTTTAAAACTCCATAATAAACCAAATTAGTTCGTACGAGTCCTTTGAACATCGTACGACAACTTAGGACATCTTACAACTCTTTATGCCACATTAGAAACATGAAAAGCATGTTAGAATAATGTAGGACACGTTACAACTCCTAAGAACACCTTACATCACCGTACAAAACTTTAAACCTCCATAATGAACCTAATGAATTTGTACGAGTCCTTTGAACATCGTACGACAACTTAGGACATCTTACGACTCTTTATGCCACATTAGCAAATTGAAAAGAACATTAGTATAATGTAGAACGCGTTACAGCTCCTAAGAACACCTTACACCACCGTACGAAACATTAAAACTCCATAATAAACCTAATGAATTCGTTCGAGTCCTTTGAACATCGTACGACAACTTAAGACATCTTAAGACTCTATATGCCACATTAGCAACTCGAAAAGAACGTTAGTATGATGTAGGACGCCTTACAGCTCCTAAGAACACCTTACACCACCGTACAAAACATTAAAACTCCATAATAAACCTAATGAATTCGTCCGAGTCCTTTGAACATCGTACGACAACTTAGGACATCTTAAGACTCTTTATGCCACATTAGCAAATCGAAAAGAACGTTAGTATAATGTAGGACGCGTTACAGATCCTAACAACACCTTACACCACCGTACGAAACATTAAAACTCCATAATAAACCTAATGAATTCGTCCGAGTCCTTTGAACATCGTACGGCAACTTAGGACATCTTACGACTCTTTATGCCACATTAGCAACATGAAAAGCATGTTAGAATAATGTAGGACGCGTTACAACTCCTAAGAACAACTTACATCACCGTACAAAAATTTAAAACTCCATAATAAACCTAATGAATTTGTACGAGTCCTTTGAACATCGTACGACAACCTAGGACATCTTACGACTCTTTATGCCACATTAGCAACTCGAAAAGAACGTTAGTATAATGTAGGACGCCTTACAGCTCCTAAGAACACCTTACACCACCGTACGAAACATTAAAACTCCATAATAAACCTAATGAATTCGTTCGAGTCCTTTGAACATTGTACGACAACTTAAGACATCTTAAGACTCTATATGCCACATTAGCAACTCGAAAAGAACGTTGGTATGATGTAGGACGCCTTACAGCTCCTAAGAACACCTTACACCACCGTACGAAACATTAAAACTCCATAATAAACCTAATGAATTCGTCCGAGTCCTTTGAACATCGTACGACAACTTAGGACATCTTAAGACTCTTTATGCCACATTAGTAAATCGAAAAGAACGTTAGTATAATGTAGGACGCGTTACAGCTCCTAAGAACACCTTACACTACCGTACGAAACATTAAAACTCCATAATAAACCTAATTAATTCGTCCGAGTCCTTTGAACATCGTACGACAACTTAGGACATCTTACGACTCTTTATGCCACATTAGCAACTCGAAATTAATATTAGTATAATGTAGTACGCCTTACAGCTCCTAAGAACACCTTACACCACCGTACGAAACGTTAAAACTCCATAATAAACCTAATGAATTCGTCCGAGTCCTTTGAACATCGTACGACAACTCAGGAGTTGTTACGGCTCAGTATACAGCACTAGCAACATGAAAAGTACGTTAGAATAATGTAGGACGCGTTACAACTCCTAAGAACACCTTACATCACCGTACAAAACTTTAAAACTCCATAATAAACCAAATTAATTCGTACGAGTCCTTTGAACATCGTACGACAACTTAGGACATCTTACAACTCTTTATGCCACATTAGAAACATGAAAAGCATGTTAGAATAATGTAGGACACGTTACAACTCCTAAGAACACCTTACATCACCGTACAAAACTTTAAACCTCCATAATGAACCTAATGAATTTGTACGAGTCCTTTGAACATCGTACGACAACTTAGGACATCTTACGACTCTTTATGCCACATTAGCAAATTGAAAAGAACATTAGTATAATGTAGAACGCGTTACAGCTCCTAAGAACACCTTACACCACCGTACGAAACATTAAAACTCCATAATAAACCTAATGAATTCGTTCGAGTCCTTTGAACATCGTAGGACAACTTAAGACATCTTAAGACTCTATATGCCACATTAGCAACTCGAAAAGAACGTTAGTATGATGTAGGACGCCTTACAGCTCCTAAGAACACCTTACACCACCGTACGAAACATTAAAACTCCATAATAAACCTAATGAATTCGTCCGAGTCCTTTGAACATCGTACGACAACTTAGGACATCTTAAGACTCTTTATGCCACATTAGTAAATCGAAAAGAACGTTAGTATAATGTAGGACGCGTTACAGCTCCTAAGAACACCTTACACCACCGTACGAAACATTAAAACTCCATAATAAACCTAATGAATTCGTCCGAGTCCTTTGAACATCGTACGACAACTTAGGACATCTTACGACTCTTTATGCCACATTAGCAACTCGAAATTAATATTAGTATAATGTAGTACGCCTTACAGCTCCTAAGAACACCTTACACCACCGTACGAAACGTTAAAACTTAATAATAAACCTAATGAATTCGTCCGAGTCCTTTGAACATCGTACGACAACTCAGGAGTTGTTACGGCTCAGTATACAGCACTAGCAACATGAAAAGTACGTTAGAATAATGTAGGACGCGTTACAACTCCTAAGAACACCTTACATCACCGTACAAAACTTTAAAACTCCATAATAAACCAAATTAATTCGTACGAGTCCTTTGAACATCGTACGACAACTTAGGACATCTTACAACTCTTTATGCCACATTAGAAACATGAAAAGCATGTTAGAATAATGTAGGACGCATTACAACTCCTAAGAACACCTTACATCACCGTACAAAACTTTAAACCTCCATAATGAACCTAATGAATTTGTACGAGTCCTTTGAACATCGTACGACAACTTAGGACATCTTACGACTCTTTATGCCACATTAGCAAATTGAAAAGAACATTAGTATAATGTAGAACGCGTTACAGCTCCTAAGAACACCTTACACCACCGTACGAAACATTAAAACTCCATAATAATCCTAATGAATTCGTCCGAGTCCTTTGAACATCGTACGACAACTTAGGACATCTTAAGACTCTTTATGCCACATTAGCAAATCGAAAAGAACGTTAGTATAATGTAGGACGCGTTACAGATCCTAACAACACCTTACACCACCGTACGAAACATTAAAACTCCATAATAAACCTAATGAATTCGTCCGAGTCCTTTGAACATCGTACGACAACTTAGGACATCTTAAGACTCTTTATGCCACATTAGTAAATCGAAAAGAACGTTAGTATAATGTAGGACGCGTTACAGCTCCTAAGAACACCTTACACCACCGTACGAAACATTAAAACTCCATAATAAACCTAATGAATTCGTCCGAGTCCTTTGAACATCGTACGACAACTTAGGACATCTTACGACTCTTTATGCCACATTAGCAACTCGAAATTAATATTAGTATAATGTAGTACGCCTTACAGCTCCTAAGAACACCTTACACCACCGTACGAAACGTTAAAACTTAATAATAAACCTAATGAATTCGTCCGAGTCCTTTGAACATCGTACGACAACTCAGGAGTTGTTACGGCTCAGTATACAGCACTAGCAACATGAAAAGTACGTTAGAATAATGTAGGACGCGTTACAACTCCTAAGAACACCTTACATCACCGTACAAAACTTTAAAACTCCATAATAAACCAAATTAATTCGTACGAGTCCTTTGAACATCGTACGACAACTTAGGACATCTTACAACTCTTTATGCCACATTAGAAACATGAAAAGCATGTTAGAATAATGTAGGACGCATTACAACTCCTAAGAACACCTTACATCACCGTACAAAACTTTAAACCTCCATAATGAACCTAATGAATTTGTACGAGTCCTTTGAACATCGTACGACAACTTAGGACATCTTACGACTCTTTATGCCACATTAGCAAATTGAAAAGAACATTAGTATAATGTAGAACGCGTTACAGCTCCTAAGAACACCTTACACCACCGTACGAAACATTAAAACTCCATAATAATCCTAATGAATTCGTCCGAGTCCTTTGAACATCGTACGACAACTTAGGACATCTTAAGACTCTTTATGCCACATTAGCAAATCGAAAAGAACGTTAGTATAATGTAGGACGCGTTACAGATCCTAACAACACCTTACACCACCGTACGAAACATTAAAACTCCATAATAAACCTAATGAATTCGTCCGAGTCCTTTGAACATCGTACGACAACTTAGGACATCTTAAGACTCTTTATGCCACATTAGTAAATCGAAAAGAACGTTAGTATAATGTAGGACGCGTTACAGCTCCTAAGAACACCTTACACCACCGTACGAAACATTAAAACTCCATAATAAACCTAATGAATTCGTTCGAGTCCTTTGAACATCGTACGACAACTTAAGACATCTTAAGACTCTATATGCCACATTAGCAACTCGAAAAGAACGTTAGTATGATGTAGGACGCCTTACAGCTCCTAAGAACACCTTACACCACCGTACGAAACATTAAAACTCCATAATAAACCTAATGAATTCGTCCGAGTCCTTTGAACATCGTACGACAACTTAGGACATCTTAAGACTCTTTATGCCACATTAGTAAATCGAAAAGAACGTTAGTATAATGTAGGACGCGTTACAGCTCCTAAGAACACCTTACACCACCGTACGAAACATTAAAACTCCATAATAAACCTAATGAATTCGTCCGAGTCCTTTGAACATCGTACGACAACTTAGGACATCTTACGACTCTTTATGCCACATTAGCAACTCGAAATTAATATTAGTATAATGTAGTACGCCTTACAGCTCCTAAGAACACCTTACACCACCGTACGAAACGTTAAAACTTAATAATAAACCTAATGAATTCGTCCGAGTCCTTTGAACATCGTACGACAACTCAGGAGTTGTTACGGCTCAGTATACAGCACTAGCAACATGAAAAGTACGTTAGAATAATGTAGGACGCGTTACAACTCCTAAGAACACCTTACATCACCGTACAAAACTTTAAAACTCCATAATAAACCAAATTAATTCGTACGAGTCCTTTGAACATCGTACGACAACTTAGGACATCTTACAACTCTTTATGCCACATTAGAAACATGAAAAGCATGTTAGAATAATGTAGGACGCATTACAACTCCTAAGAACACCTTACATCACCGTACAAAACTTTAAACCTCCATAATGAACCTAATGAATTTGTACGAGTCCTTTGAACATCGTACGACAACTTAGGACATCTTACGACTCTTTATGCCACATTAGCAAATTGAAAAGAACATTAGTATAATGTAGAACGCGTTACAGCTCCTAAGAACACCTTACACCACCGTACGAAACATTAAAACTCCATAATAATCCTAATGAATTCGTCCGAGTCCTTTGAACATCGTACGACAACTTAGGACATCTTAAGACTCTTTATGCCACATTAGCAAATCGAAAAGAACGTTAGTATAATGTAGGACGCGTTACAGATCCTAACAACACCTTACACCACCGTACGAAACATTAAAACTCCATAATAAACCTAATGAATTCGTCCGAGTCCTTTGAACATCGTACGACAACTTAGGACATCTTAAGACTCTTTATGCCACATTAGTAAATCGAAAAGAACGTTAGTATAATGTAGGACGCGTTACAGCTCCTAAGAACACCTTACACCACCGTACGAAACATTAAAACTCCATAATAAACCTAATGAATTCGTCCGAGTCCTTTGAACATCGTACGACAACTTAGGACATCTTACGACTCTTTATGCCACATTAGCAACTCGAAATTAATATTAGTATAATGTAGTACGCCTTACAGCTCCTAAGAACACCTTACACCACCGTACGAAACGTTAAAACTTAATAATAAACCTAATGAATTCGTCCGAGTCCTTTGAACATCGTACGACAACTCAGGAGTTGTTACGGCTCAGTATACAGCACTAGCAACATGAAAAGTACGTTAGAATAATGTAGGACGCGTTACAACTCCTAAGAACACCTTACATCACCGTACAAAACTTTAAAACTCCATAATAAACCAAATTAATTCGTACGAGTCCTTTGAACATCGTACGACAACTTAGGACATCTTACAACTCTTTATGCCACATTAGAAACATGAAAAGCATGTTAGAATAATGTAGGACGCATTACAACTCCTAAGAACACCTTACATCACCGTACAAAACTTTAAACCTCCATAATGAACCTAATGAATTTGTACGAGTCCTTTGAACATCGTACGACAACTTAGGACATCTTACGACTCTTTATGCCACATTAGCAAATTGAAAAGAACATTAGTATAATGTAGAACGCGTTACAGCTCCTAAGAACACCTTACACCACCGTACGAAACATTAAAACTCCATAATAATCCTAATGAATTCGTCCGAGTCCTTTGAACATCGTACGACAACTTAGGACATCTTAAGACTCTTTATGCCACATTAGCAAATCGAAAAGAACGTTAGTATAATGTAGGACGCGTTACAGATCCTAACAACACCTTACACCACCGTACGAAACATTAAAACTCCATAATAAACCTAATGAATTCGTCCGAGTCCTTTGAACATCGTACGACAACTTAGGACATCTTAAGACTCTTTATGCCACATTAGTAAATCGAAAAGAACGTTAGTATAATGTAGGACGCGTTACAGCTCCTAAGAACACCTTACACCACCGTACGAAACATTAAAACTCCATAATAAACCTAATGAATTCGTTCGAGTCCTTTGAACATCGTACGACAACTTAAGACATCTTAAGACTCTATATGCCACATTAGCAACTCGAAAAGAACGTTAGTATGATGTAGGACGCCTTACAGCTCCTAAGAACACCTTACACCACCGTACGAAACATTAAAACTCCATAATAAACCTAATGAATTCGTCCGAGTCCTTTGAACATCGTACGACAACTTAGGACATCTTAAGACTCTTTATGCCACATTAGTAAATCGAAAAGAACGTTAGTATAATGTAGGACGCGTTACAGCTCCTAAGAACACCTTACACCACCGTACGAAACATTAAAACTCCATAATAAACCTAATGAATTCGTCCGAGTCCTTTGAACATCGTACGACAACTTAGGACATCTTACGACTCTTTATGCCACATTAGCAACTCGAAATTAATATTAGTATAATGTAGTACGCCTTACAGCTCCTAAGAACACCTTACACCACCGTACGAAACGTTAAAACTTAATAATAAACCTAATGAATTCGTCCGAGTCCTTTGAACATCGTACGACAACTCAGGAGTTGTTACGGCTCAGTATACAGCACTAGCAACATGAAAAGTACGTTAGAATAATGTAGGACGCGTTACAACTCCTAAGAACACCTTACATCACCGTACAAAACTTTAAAACTCCATAATAAACCAAATTAATTCGTACGAGTCCTTTGAACATCGTACGACAACTTAGGACATCTTACAACTCTTTATGCCACATTAGAAACATGAAAAGCATGTTAGAATAATGTAGGACGCATTACAACTCCTAAGAACACCTTACATCACCGTACAAAACTTTAAACCTCCATAATGAACCTAATGAATTTGTACGAGTCCTTTGAACATCGTACGACAACTTAGGACATCTTACGACTCTTTATGCCACATTAGCAAATTGAAAAGAACATTAGTATAATGTAGAACGCGTTACAGCTCCTAAGAACACCTTACACCACCGTACGAAACATTAAAACTCCATAATAATCCTAATGAATTCGTCCGAGTCCTTTGAACATCGTACGACAACTTAGGACATCTTAAGACTCTTTATGCCACATTAGCAAATCGAAAAGAACGTTAGTATAATGTAGGACGCGTTACAGATCCTAACAACACCTTACACCACCGTACGAAACATTAAAACTCCATAATAAACCTAATGAATTCGTCCGAGTCCTTTGAACATCGTACGACAACTTAGGACATCTTAAGACTCTTTATGCCACATTAGTAAATCGAAAAGAACGTTAGTATAATGTAGGACGCGTTACAGCTCCTAAGAACACCTTACACCACCGTACGAAACATTAAAACTCCATAATAAACCTAATGAATTCGTCCGAGTCCTTTGAACATCGTACGACAACTTAGGACATCTTACGACTCTTTATGCCACATTAGCAACTCGAAATTAATATTAGTATAATGTAGTACGCCTTACAGCTCCTAAGAACACCTTACACCACCGTACGAAACGTTAAAACTTAATAATAAACCTAATGAATTCGTCCGAGTCCTTTGAACATCGTACGACAACTCAGGAGTTGTTACGGCTCAGTATACAGCACTAGCAACATGAAAAGTACGTTAGAATAATGTAGGACGCGTTACAACTCCTAAGAACACCTTACATCACCGTACAAAACTTTAAAACTCCATAATAAACCAAATTAATTCGTACGAGTCCTTTGAACATCGTACGACAACTTAGGACATCTTACAACTCTTTATGCCACATTAGAAACATGAAAAGCATGTTAGAATAATGTAGGACGCATTACAACTCCTAAGAACACCTTACATCACCGTACAAAACTTTAAACCTCCATAATGAACCTAATGAATTTGTACGAGTCCTTTGAACATCGTACGACAACTTAGGACATCTTACGACTCTTTATGCCACATTAGCAAATTGAAAAGAACATTAGTATAATGTAGAACGCGTTACAGCTCCTAAGAACACCTTACACCACCGTACGAAACATTAAAACTCCATAATAATCCTAATGAATTCGTCCGAGTCCTTTGAACATCGTACGACAACTTAGGACATCTTAAGACTCTTTATGCCACATTAGCAAATCGAAAAGAACGTTAGTATAATGTAGGACGCGTTACAGATCCTAACAACACCTTACACCACCGTACGAAACATTAAAACTCCATAATAAACCTAATGAATTCGTCCGAGTCCTTTGAACATCGTACGGCAACTTAGGACATCTTACGACTCTTTATGCCACATTAGCAACATGAAAAGCATGTTAGAATAATGTAGGACGCGTTACAACTCCTAAGAACAACTTACATCACCGTACAAAAATTTAAAACTCCATAATAAACCTAATGAATTTGTACGAGTCCTTTGAACATCGTACGACAACCTAGGACATCTTACGACTCTTTATGCCACATTAGCAACTCGAAAAGAACGTTAGTATAATGTAGGACGCCTTACAGCTCCTAAGAACACCTTACACCACCGTACGAAACATTAAAACTCCATAATAAACCTAATGAATTCGTTCGAGTCCTTTGAACATTGTACGACAACTTAAGACATCTTAAGACTCTATATGCCACATTAGCAACTCGAAAAGAACGTTGGTATGATGTAGGACGCCTTACAGCTCCTAAGAACACCTTACACCACCGTACGAAACATTAAAACTCCATAATAAACCTAATGAATTCGTCCGAGTCCTTTGAACATCGTACGACAACTTAGGACATCTTAAGAGTCTTTATGCCACATTAGCAAATCGAAAAGAACGTTAGTATAATGTAGGACGTGTTACAGCTCCTAAGAACACCTTACACCACCGTACGAAACATTAAAACTCCATAATAAACCTAATGAATTCGTCCGAGTCCTTTGAACATCGTACGACAACTTAGGACATCTTACGACTCTTTATGCCACATTAGCAACTCGAAATGAACATTAGTATAATGTAGTACGCCATACAGCTCCTAAGAACACCTTACACCACCGTACGAAACGTTAAAACTCCATAATAAACCTAATGAATTCGTCCGAGTCCTTTGAACATCGTACGACAACTCAGGAGATGTTACGGCTCAGTATACGGCACTAGCAACATGAAAAGCACGTTAGAATAATGTAGGACGCGTTACAACTCCTAAGAACACCTTACATCACCGTACAAAACTTTAAAACTCCATAATAAACCAAATTAATTCGTACGAGTCCTTTGAACATCGTACGACAACTTAGGACATCTTACGACTCTTTATGCCACATTAGAAACATGAAAAGCATGTTAGAATAATGTAGGACGCGTTACAACTCCTAAGAACACCTTACATCACCGTACAAAACTTTAAAACTCCATAATGAACCTAATGAATTTGTACGAGTCCTATGAACATCGTACGACAACTTAGGACATCTTACGACTCTTTATGCCACATTAGCAAATCGAAAAGAACGTTAGTATAATGTAGAACGCGTTACAGCTCCTAAGAACACCTTACACCACCGTACGAAACATTAAAACTCCATAATAATCCTAATGAATTCGTCCGAGTCCTTTGAACATCGTACGACAACTTAGGACATCTTAAGACTCTTTATGCCACATTAGCAAATCGAAAAGAACGTTTGTATAATGTAGGACGCGTTACAGCTCCTAACAACACCTTACACCACCGTACGAAACATTAAAACTCCATAATAAACCTAATGAATTCGTCCGAGTCCTTTGAACATCGTACGGTAACTTAGGACATCTTGCGACTCTTTATGCCACATTAGCAACATGAAAAGCATGTTAGAATAATGTAGGACGCGTTACAACTCCTAAGAACAACTTACATCACCGTACAAATATTTAAAACTCCATAATAAACCTAATGAATTTGTACGAGTCCTTTGAACATCGTACGACAACTTAGGACATCTTACGACTCTTTATGCCACATTAGCAAATTGAAAAGAACATTAGTATAATGTAGAACGCGTTACAGCTCCTAAGAACACCTTACACCACCGTACGAAACATTAAAACTCCATAATAATCCTAATGAATTCGTCCGAGTCCTTTGAACATCGTACGACAACTTAGGACATCTTAAGACTCTTTGTGCCACATTAGCAAATCGAAAAGAACGTTAGTATAATGTAGGACGCGTTACAGATCCTAACAACACCTTACACCACCGTACGAAACATTAAAACTCCATAATAATCCTAATGAATTCGTCCGAGTCCTTTGAACATCGTACGACAACTTAGGACATCTTAAGACTCTTTATGCCACATTAGCAAATCGAAAAGAACGTTAGTATAATGTAGGACGCGTTACAGATCCTAACAACACCTTACACCACCGTACGAAACATTAAAACTCCATAATAAACCTAATGAATTCGTCCGAGTCCTTTGAACATCGTACTGCAACTTAGGACATCTTACGACTCTTTATGCCACATTAGCAACATGAAAAGCATGTTAGAATAATGTAGGACGCGTTACAACTCCTAAGAACAACTTACATCACCGTACAAAAATTTAAAACTCCATAATAAACCTAATGAATTTGTACGAGTCCTTTGAACATCGTACGACAACCTAGGACATCTTACGACTCTTTATGCCACATTAGCAACTCGAAAAGAACGTTAGTATAATGTAGGACGCCTTACAGCTCCTAAGAACACCTTACACCACCGTACGAAACATTAAAACTCCATAATAAACCTAATGAATTCGTTCGAGTCCTTTGAACATTGTACGACAACTTAAGACATCTTAAGACTCTATATGCCACATTAGCAACTCGAAAAGAACGTTGGTATGATGTAGGACGCCTTACAGCTCCTAAGAACACCTTACACCACCGTACGAAACATTAAAACTCCATAATAAACCTAATGAATTCGTCCGAGTCCTTTGAACATCGTACGACAACTTAGGACATCTTAAGACTCTTTATGCCACATTAGCAAATCGAAAAGAACGTTAGTATAATGTAGGACGTGTTACAGCTCCTAAGAACACCTTACACCACCGTACGAAACATTAAAACTCCATAATAAACCTAATGAATTCGTCCGAGTCCTTTGAACATCGTACGACAACTTAGGACATCTTACGACTCTTTATGCCACATTAGCAACTCGAAATGAACATTAGTATAATGTAGTACGCCATACAGCTCCTAAGAACACCTTACACCACCGTACGAAACGTTAAAACTCCATAATAAACCTAATGAATTCGTCCGAGTCCTTTGAACATCGTACGACAACTCAGGAGATGTTACGGCTCAGTATACGGCACTAGCAACATGAAAAGCACGTTAGAATAATGTAGGACGCGTTACAACTCCTAAGAACACCTTACATCACCGTACAAAACTTTAAAACTCCATAATAAACCAAATTAATTCGTACGAGTCCTTTGAACATCGTACGACAACTTAGGACATCTTACGACTCTTTATGCCACATTAGAAACATGAAAAGCATGTTAGAATAATGTAGGACGCGTTACAACTCCTAAGAACACCTTACATCACCGTACAAAACTTTAAAACTCCATAATGAACCTAATGAATTTGTACGAGTCCTATGAACATCGTACGACAACTTAGGACATCTTACGACTCTTTATGCCACATTAGCAAATCGAAAAGAACGTTAGTATAATGTAGAACGCGTTACAGCTCCTAAGAACACCTTACACCACCGTACGAAACATTAAAACTCCATAATAATCCTAATGAATTCGTCCGAGTCCTTTGAACATCGTACGACAACTTAGGACATCTTAAGACTCTTTATGCCACATTAGCAAATCGAAAAGAACGTTTGTATAATGTAGGACGCGTTACAGCTCCTAACAACACCTTACACCACCGTACGAAACATTAAAACTCCATAATAAACCTAATGAATTCGTCCGAGTCCTTTGAACATCGTACGGTAACTTAGGACATCTTGCGACTCTTTATGCCACATTAGCAACATGAAAAGCATGTTAGAATAATGTAGGACGCGTTACAACTCCTAAGAACAACTTACATCACCGTACAAATATTTAAAACTCCATAATAAACCTAATGAATTTGTACGAGTCCTTTGAACATCGTACGACAACTTAGGACATCTTACGACTCTTTATGCCACATTAGCAAATTGAAAAGAACATTAGTATAATGTAGAACGCGTTACAGCTCCTAAGAACACCTTACACCACCGTACGAAACATTAAAACTCCATAATAATCCTAATGAATTCGTCCGAGTCCTTTGAACATCGTACGGCAACTTAGGACATCTTAAGACTCTTTGTGCCACATTAGCAAATCGAAAAGAACGTTAGTATAATGTAGGACGCGTTACAGATCCTAACAACACCTTACACCACCGTACGAAACATTAAAACTCCATAATAAACCTAATGAATTCGTACGAGTCCTTTGAACATCGTACGGCAACTTAGGACATCTTACGACTCTTTATGCCACATTAGCAACATGAAAAGCATGTTAGAATAATGTAGGACGCGTTACAACTCCTAAGAACAACTTACATCACCGTACAAAAATTTAAAACTCCATAATAAACCTAATGAATTTGTACGAGTCCTTTGAACATCGTACGACAACCTAGGACATCTTACGACTCTTTATGCCACATTAGCAACTCGAAAAGAACGTTAGTATAATGTAGGACGCCTTACAGCTCCTAAGAACACCTTACACCACCGTACGAAACATTAAAACTCCATAATAAACCTAATGAATTCGTTCGAGTCCTTTGAACATTGTACGACAACTTAAGACATCTTAAGACTCTATATGCCACATTAGCAACTCGAAAAGAACGTTGGTATGATGTAGGACGCCTTACAGCTCCTAAGAACACCTTACACCACCGTACGAAACATTAAAACTCCATAATAAACCTAATGAATTCGTCCGAGTCCTTTGAACATCGTACGACAACTTAGGACATCTTAAGACTCTTTATGCCACATTAGCAAATCGAAAAGAACGTTAGTATAATGTAGGACGTGTTACAGCTCCTAAGAACACCTTACACCACCGTACGAAACATTAAAACTCCATAATAAACCTAATGAATTCGTCCGAGTCCTTTGAACATCGTACGACAACTTAGGACATCTTACGACTCTTTATGCCACATTAGCAACTCGAAATGAACATTAGTATAATGTAGTACGCCTTACAGCTCCTAAGAACACCTTACACCACCGTACGAAACGTTAAAACTCCATAATAAACCTAATGAATTCGTCCGAGTCCTTTGAACATCGTACGACAACTCAGGAGATGTTACGGCTCAGTATACGGCACTAGCAACATGAAAAGCACGTTAGAATAATGTAGGACGCGTTACAACTCCTAAGAACACCTTACATCACCGTACAAAACTTTAAAACTCCATAATAAAACAAATTAATTCGTACGAGTCCTTTGAACATCGTACGACAACTTAGGACATCTTGCGACTCTTTATGCCACATTAGCAACATGAAAAGCATGTTAGAATAATGTAGGACGCGTTACAACTCCTAAGAACAACTTACATCACCGTACAAATATTTAAAACTCCATAATAAACCTAATGAATTTGTACGAGTCCTTTGAACATCGTACGACAACTTAGGACATCTTACGACTCTTTATGCCACATTAGCAAATTGAAAAGAACATTAGTATAATGTAGAACGCGTTACAGCTCCTAAGAACACCTTACACCACCGTACGAAACATTAAAACTCCATAATAATCCTAATGAATTCGTCCGAGTCCTTTGAACATCGTACGGCAACTTAGGACATCTTGCGACTCTTTATGCCACATTAGCAACATGAAAAGCATGTTAGAATAATGTAGGACGCGTTACAACTCTTAAGAACAACTTACATCACCGTACAAATATTTAAAACTCCATAATAAACCTAATGAATTTGTACGAGTCCTTTGAACATCGTACGACAACTTAGGACATCTTACGACTCTTTATGCCACATTAGCAAATTGAAAAGAACATTAGTATAATGTAGAACGCGTTACAGCTCCTAAGAACACCTTACACCACCGTACGAAACATTAAAACTCCATAATAATCCTAATGAATTCGTCCGAGTCCTTTGAACATCGTACGACAACTTAGGACATCTTAAGACTCTTTATGCCACATTAGCAAATCGAAAAGAACGTTAGTATAATGTAGGACGCGTTACAGATCCTAACAACACCTTACACCACCGTACGAAACATTAAAACTCCATAATAAACCTAATGAATTCGTCCGAGTCCTTTGAACATCGTACGACAACTTAGGACATCTTACGACTCTTTATGCCACATTAGCAACATGAAAAGCATGTTAGAATAATGTAGGACGCGTTACAACTCCTAAGAACAACTTACATCACCGTACAAAAAATTAAAACTCCATAATAAACCTAATGAATTTGTACGAGTCCTTTGAACATCGTACGACAACCTAGGACATCTTACGACTCTTTATGCCACATTAGCAACTCGAAAAGAACGTTAGTATAATGTAGAACGCCTTACAGCTCCTAAGAACACCTTACACCACCGTACGAAACATTAAAACTCCATAATAAACCTAATGAATTCGTTCGAGTCCTTTGAACATTGTACGACAACTTAAGACATCTTAAGACTCTATATGCCACATTAGCAACTCGAAAAGAACGTTGGTATGATGTAGGACGCCTTACAGCTCCTAAGAACACCTTACACCACCGTACGAAACATTTAAACTCCATAATAAACCTAATGAATTCGTCCGAGTCCTTTGAACATCGTACGACAACTTAGGACATCTTAAGACTCTTTATGCCACATTAGCAAATCAAAAAGAACGTTAGTATAATGTAGGACGTGTTACAGCTCCTAAGAACACCTTACACCACCGTACGAAACATTAAAACTCCATAATAAACCTAATGAATTCGTCTGAGTCCTTTGAACATCGTACGACAACTTAGGACATCTTACGACTCTTTATGCCACATTAGCAACTCGAAATGAACATTAGTATAATGAAGTACGCCTTACAGCTCCTAAGAACACCTTACACCACCGTACGAAACGTTAAAACTCCATAATAAACCTAATGAATTCGTCCGAGTCCTTTGAACATCGTACGACAACTCAGGAGATGTTACGGCTCAGTATACGGCGCTAGCAACATGAAAAGCACGTTAGAATAATGTAGGATGCGTTACAACTCCTAAGAACACCTTACATCACAGTACAAAACTTTAAAACTCCATAATAAACCAAATTAATTCGTACGAGTCCTTTGAACATCGTACGACAACTTAGGACATCTTACGACTCTTTATGCCACATTAGAAACATGAAAAGCATGTTAGAATAATGTAGGACGCGTTACAACTCCTAAGAACACCTTACATCACCGTATAAAACTTTAAAACTCCATAATGAACCTAATGAATTTGTACGAGTCCTATGAACATCGTACGACAACTTAGGACATCTTACGACTCTTTATGCCACATTAGCAAATCGAAAAGAACGTTAGTATAATGTAGAACGTGTTACAGCTCCTAAGAACACCTTACACCACCGTACGAAACATTAAAACTCCATAATAATCCTAATGAATTCGTCCGAGTCCTTTGAACATCGTACGACAACTTAGGACATCTTAAGACTCTTTATGCCACATTAGCAAATCGAAAAGAACGTTTGTATAATGTAGGACGCGTTACAGCTCCTAACAACACCTTACACCACCGTACGAAACATTAAAACTCAATAATAAACCTAATGAATTCTTCCGAGTCCTTTGAACATCGTACGGCAACTTAGGACATCTTACGACTCTTTATGCCACATTAGCAACATGAAAAGCATGTTAGAATAATGTAGGACGCGTTACAACTCCTAAGAACAACTTACATCACCGTACAAAAATTTAAAACTCCATAATAAACCTAATGAATTTGTACGAGTCCTTTGAACATCGTACGACAACTTAGGACATCTTACGACTCTTTATGCCACATTAGCAACTCGAAAAGAACGTTAGTATAATGTAGGACGCGTTACAGATCCTAACAACACCTTACACCACCGTACGAAACATTAAAACTCCATAATAAACCTAATGAATTCGTCCGAGTCCTTTGAACATCGTACGGCAACTTAGGACATCTTACGACTCTTTATGCCACATTAGCAACATGAAAAGCATGTTAGAATAATGTAGGACGCGTTACAACTCCTAAGAACAACTTACATCACCGTACAAAAATTTAAAACTCCATAATAAACCTAATGAATTTGTACGAGTCCTTTGAACATCGTACGACAACCTAGGACATCTTACGACTCTTTATGCCACATTAGCAACTCGAAAAGAACGTTAGTATAATGTAGGACGCCTTACAGCTCCTAAGAACACCTTACACCACCGTACGAAACATTAAAACTCCATAATAAACCTAATGAATTCGTTCGAGTCCTTTGAACATTGTACGACAACTTAAGACATCTTAAGACTCTATATGCCACATTAGCAACTCGAAAAGAACGTTGGTATGATGTAGGACGCCTTACAGCTCCTAAGAACACCTTACACCACCGTACGAAACATTAAAACTCCATAATAAACCTAATGAATTCGTCCGAGTCCTTTGAACATCGTACGACAACTTAGGACATCTTAAGACTCTTTATGCCACATTAGCAAATCGAAAAGAACGTTAGTATAATGTAGGACGTGTTACAGCTCCTAAGAACACCTTACACCACCGTACGAAACATTAAAACTCCATAATAAACCTAATGAATTCGTCCGAGTCCTTTGAACATCGTACGACAACTTAGGACATCTTACGACTCTTTATGCCACATTAGCAACTCGAAATGAACATTAGTATAATGTAGTACGCCTTACAGCTCCTAAGAACACCTTACACCACCGTACGAAACGTTAAAACTCCATAATAAACCTAATGAATTCGTCCGAGTCCTTTGAACATCGTACGACAAATCAGGAGATGTTACGGCTCAGTATACGGCACTAGCAACATGAAAAGCACGTTAGAATAATGTAGGACGCGTTACAACTCCTAAGAACACCTTACATCACCGTACAAAACTTTAAAACTCCATAATAAACCAAATTAATTCGTACGAGTCCTTTGAACATCGTACGACAACTTAGGACATCTTACGACTCTTTATGCCACATTAGAAACATGAAAAGCATGTTAGAATAATGTAGGACGCGTTACAACTCCTAAGAACACCTTACATCACCGTACAAAACTTTAAAACTCCATAATGAACCTAATGAATTTGTACGAGTCCTATGAACATCGTACGACAACTTAGGACATCTTACGACTCTTTATGCCACATTAGCAAATCGAAAAGAACGTTAGTATAATGTAGAACGCGTTACAGCTCCTAAGAACACCTTACACCACCGTACGAAACATTAAAACTCCATAATAATCCTAATGAATTCGTCCGAGTCCTTTGAACATCGTACAACAACTTAGGACATCTTAAGACTCTTTATGCCACATTAGCAAATCGAAAAGAACGTTTGTATAATGTAGGACGCGTTACAGCTCCTAACAACACCTTACACCACCGTACGAAACATTAAAACTCCATAATAAACCTAATGAATTCGTCCGAGTCCTTTGAACATCGTACGGCAACTTAGGACATCTTACGACTCTTTATGCCACATTAGCAACATGAAAAGCATGTTAGAATAATGTAGGACGCGTTACAACTCCTAAGAACAACTTACATCACCGTACAAAAATTTAAAACTCCATAATAAACCTAATGAATTTGTACGAGTCCTTTGAACAAACTTAGGACATCTTACGACTCTTTATGCCACATTAGCAACTCGAAAAGAACGTTAGTATAATGTAGGACGCCTTACAGCTCCTAAGAACACCTTACACCACCGTACGAAACATTAAAACTCCTTAATAAACCTAATGAATTCGTTCGAGTCCTTTGAACATCGTACGACAACTTAAGACATCTTAAGACTCTATATGCCACATTAGCAACTCGAAAAGAACGTTAGTATGATGTAGGACGCCTTACAGCTCCTAAGAACACCTTACACCACCGTACGAAACATTAAAACTCCATAATAAACCTAATGAATTCGTCCGAGTCCTTTGAACATCGTACGACAACTTAGGACATCTTAAGACTCTTTATGCCACATTAGTAAATCGAAAAGAACGTTAGTATAATGTAGGACGCGTTACAGCTCCTAAGAACACCTTACACCACCGTACGAAACATTAAAACTCCATAATAAACCTAATGAATTCGTCCGAGTCCTTTGAACATCGTACGACAACTTAGGACATCTTACGACTCTTTATGCCACATTAGCAACTCGAAATTAATATTAGTATAATGTAGTACGCCTTACAGCTCCTAAGAACACCTTACACCACCGTACGAAACGTTAAAACTCCATAATAAACCTAATGAATTCGTCCGAGTCCTTTGAACATCGTACGACAACTCAGGAGTTGTTACGGCTAAGTATACGGCACTAGCAACATGAAAAGTACGTTACAATAATGTAGGACGCGTCACAACTCCTAAGAACACCTTACATAACCGTACAAAACTTTAAAACTCCATAATAAACCAAATTAATTCGTACGAGTCCTTTGAACATCGTACGACAACTTAGGACATCTTACGACTCTTTATACCACATTAGAAACATGAAAAGCATGTTAGAATAATGTAGGACGCGTTACAACTCCTAAGAACACCTTACATCACCGTACAAAACTTTAAAACTCCATAATGAACCTAATGAATTTGTACGAGTCCTTTGAACATCGTACGACAACTTAGGACACCTTACGACTCTTTATGCCACATTAGCAAATTGAAAAGAACGTTAGTATAATGTAGAACGCGTTACAGCTCCTAAGAACACCTTACACCACCGTACGAAACATTAAAACTCCATAATAATCCTAATGAATTCGTCCGAGTCCTTTGAACATTGTACGACAACTTAGGACATCTTAAGACTCTTTATGCCACATTAGCAAATCGAAAAGAACGTTAGTATAATGTAGGACGCGTTACAGATCCTAACAACACCTTACACCACCGTACGAAACATTAAAACTCCATAATAAACCTAATGAATTCGTCCGAGTCCTTTGAACATCGTACGGCAACTTAGGACATCTTACGACTCTTTATGCCACATTAGCAACATGAAAAGCATGTTAGAATAATGTAGGACGCGTTACAACTCCTAAGAACAACTTACATCACCGTTCAAAAATTTAAAACTCCATAATAAATCTAATGAATTTGTACGAGTCCTTTGAACATCGTACGACAACTTAGGACATCTTACGACTCTTTATGCCACATTAGCAACTCGAAAACAACGTTAGTATAATGTAGGACGCCTTACAGCTCCTAAGAACACCTTACACCACCGTACGAAACATTAAAACTCCTTAATAAACCTAATGAATTCGTTCGAGTCCTTTGAACATCGTACGACAACTTAAGACATCTTAAGACTCTATATGCCACATTAGCAACTCGAAAAGAACGTTAGTATGATGTAGGACGCCTTACAGCTCCTAAGAACACCTTACACCACCGTACGAAACATTAAAACTCCATAATAAACCTAATGAATTCGTCCGAGTCCTTTGAACATCGTACGACAACTTAGGACACCTTACGACTCTTTATGCCACATTAGCAAATTGAAAAGAACGTTAGTATAATGTAGAATGCGTTACAGCTCCTAAGAACACCTTACACCACCGTACGAAACATTAAAACTCCATAATAATCCTAATGAATTCGTCCGAGTCCTTTGAACATTGTACGACAACTTAGGACATCTTAAGACTCTTTATGCCACATTAGCAAATCGAAAAGAACGTTAGTATAATGTAGGACGCGTTACAGATCCTAACAACACCTTACACCACCGTACGAAACATTAAAACTCCATAATAAACCTAATGAATTCGTCCGAGTCCTTTGAACATCGTACGGCAACTTAGGACATCTTACGACTCTTTATGCCACATTAGCAACATGAAAAGCATGTTAGAATAATGTAGGACGCGTTACAACTCCTAAGAACAACTTACATCACCGTTCAAAAATTTAAAACTCCATAATAAATCTAATGAATTTGTACGAGTCCTTTGAACATCGTACGACAACTTAGGACATCTTACGACTCTTTATGCCACATTAGCAACTCGAAAACAACGTTAGTATAATGTAGGACGCCTTACAGCTCCTAAGAACACCTTACACCACCGTACGAAACATTAAAACTCCTTAATAAACCTAATGAATTCGTTCGAGTCCTTTGAACATCGTACGACAACTTAAGACATCTTAAGACTCTATATGCCACATTAGCAACTCGAAAAGAACGT
Source organism: Tagetes erecta (assembly GCA_030867185.1). NCBI lineage: Eukaryota > Viridiplantae > Streptophyta > Magnoliopsida > Asterales > Asteraceae > Tagetes > Tagetes erecta. The sequence continues at coordinate 41,565,451 of CM061487.1, read as the reverse complement.
TAGTATGATGTAGGACGCCTTACAGCTCCTAAGAACACCTTACACCACCGTACGAAACATTAAAACTCCATAATAAACCTAATGAATTCGTCCGAGTCCTTTGAACATCGTACGACAACTTAGGACATCTTAAGACTCTTTATGCCACATTAGTAAATCGAAAAGAACGTTAGTATAATGTAGGACGCGTTACAGCTCCTAAGAACACCTTACACCACCGTACGAAACATTAAAACTCCATAATAAACATAATGAATTCGTCCGAGTCCTTTGAACATCGTACGACAACTTAGGACATCTTACGACTTTTTATGCCACATTAGCAATTCGAAATTAATATTAGTATAATGTAGTACGCCTTACAGCTCCTAAGAACACCTTACACCACCGTACGAAACGTTAAAACTCCATAATAAACCTAATGAATTCGTCCGAGTCCTTTGAACATCGTACGACAACTCAGGAGTTGTTACGGCTAAGTATACGGCACTAGCAACATGAAAAGTACGTTACAATAATGTAGGACGCGTCACAACTCCTAAGAACACCTTACACCACCGTACGAAACATTAAAACTCCATAATAAACCTAATGAATTCGTCCGAGTCCTTTGAACATTGTACGACAACTTAGGACATCTTAAGACTCTTTATGCCACATTAGCAAATCGAAAAGAACGTTAGTATAATGTAGGACGCATTACAGATCCTAACAACACCTTACACCACCGTACGAAACATTAAAACTCCATAATAAACCTAATGAATTCGTCCGAGTCCTTTGAACATCGTACGGCAACTTAGGACATCTTACGACTCTTTATGCCACATTAGCAACATGAAAAGCATGTTAGAATAATGTAGGACGCGTTACAACTCCTAAGAACAACTTACATCACCGTTCAAAAATTTAAAACTCCATAATAAATCTAATGAATTTGTACGAGTCCTTTGAACATCGTACGACAACTTAGGACATCTTACGACTCTTTATGCCACATTAGCAACTCGAAAACAACGTTAGTATAATGTAGGACGCCTTACAGCTCCTAAGAACACCTTACACCACCGTACGAAACATTAAAACTCCTTAATAAACCTAATGAATTCGTTCGAGTCCTTTGAACATCGTACGACAACTTAAGACATCTTAAGACTCTATATGCCACATTAGCAACTCGAAAAGAACGTTAGTATGATGTAGGACGCCTTACAGCTCCTAAGAACACCTTACACCACCGTACGAAACATTAAAACTCCATAATAAACCTAATGAATTCGTCCGAGTCCTTTGAACATCGTACGACAACTTAGGACATCTTAAGACTCTTTATGCCACATTAGTAAATTGAAAAGAACGTTAGTATAATGTAGGACGCGTTACAGCTCCTAAGAACACCTTACACCACCGTACGAAACATTAAAACTCCATAATAATCCTAATGAATTCGTCCGAGTCCTTTGAACATTGTACGACAACTTAGGACATCTTAAGACTCTTTATGCCACATTAGCAAATCGAAAAGAACGTTAGTATAATGTAGGACGCGTTACAGATCCTAACAACACCTTACACCACCGTACGAAACATTAAAACTCCATAATAATCCTAATGAATTCGTCCGAGTCCTTTGAACATTGTACGACAACTTAGGACATCTTAAGACTCTTTATGCCACATTAGCAAATCGAAAAGAACGTTAGTATAATGTAGGACGCGTTACAGATCCTAACAACACCTTACACCACCGTACGAAACATTAAAACTCCATAATAAACCTAATGAATTCGTCCGAGTCCTTTGAACATCGTACGGCAACTTAGGACATCTTACGACTCTTTATGCCACATTAGCAACATGAAAAGCATGTTAGAATAATGTAGGACGCGTTACAACTCCTAAGAACAACTTACATCACCGTTCAAAAATTTAAAACTCCATAATAAATCTAATGAATTTGTACGAGTCCTTTGAACATCGTACGACAACTTAGGACATCTTACGACTCTTTATGCCACATTAGCAACTCGAAAACAACGTTAGTATAATGTAGGACGCCTTACAGCTCCTAAGAACACCTTACACCACCGTACGAAACATTAAAACTCCTTAATAAACCTAATGAATTCGTTCGAGTCCTTTGAACATCGTACGACAACTTAAGACATCTTAAGACTCTATATGCCACATTAGCAACTCGAAAAGAACGTTAGTATGATGTAGGACGCCTTACAGCTCCTAAGAACACCTTACACCACCGTACGAAACATTAAAACTCCATAATAAACCTAATGAATTCGTCCGAGTCCTTTGAACATCGTACGACAACTTAGGACATCTTAAGACTCTTTATGCCACATTAGTAAATTGAAAAGAACGTTAGTATAATGTAGGACGCGTTACAGCTCCTAAGAACACCTTACACCACCGTACGAAACATTAAAACTCCATAATAATCCTAATGAATTCGTCCGAGTCCTTTGAACATTGTACGACAACTTAGGACATCTTAAGACTCTTTATGCCACATTAGCAAATCGAAAAGAACGTTAGTATAATGTAGGACGCGTTACAGATCCTAACAACACCTTACACCACCGTACGAAACATTAAAACTCCATAATAAACCTAATGAATTCGTCCGAGTCCTTTGAACATCGTACGGCAACTTAGGACATCTTACGACTCTTTATGCCACATTAGCAACATGAAAAGCATGTTAGAATAATGTAGGACGCGTTACAACTCCTAAGAACAACTTACATCACCGTTCAAAAATTTAAAACTCCATAATAAATCTAATGAATTTGTACGAGTCCTTTGAACATCGTACGACAACTTAGGACATCTTACGACTCTTTATGCCACATTAGCAACTCGAAAACAACGTTAGTATAATGTAGGACGCCTTACAGCTCCTAAGAACACCTTACACCACCGTACGAAACATTAAAACTCCTTAATAAACCTAATGAATTCGTTCGAGTCCTTTGAACATCGTACGACAACTTAAGACATCTTAAGACTCTATATGCCACATTAGCAACTCGAAAAGAACGTTAGTATGATGTAGGACGCCTTACAGCTCCTAAGAACACCTTACACCACCGTACGAAACATTAAAACTCCATAATAAACCTAATGAATTCGTCCGAGTCCTTTGAACATCGTACGACAACTTAGGACATCTTAAGACTCTTTATGCCACATTAGTAAATCGAAAAGAACGTTAGTATAATGTAGGACGCGTTACAACTCCTAAGAACACCTTACACCACCGTACGAAACATTAAAACTCCATAATAAACATAATGAATTCGTCCGAGTCCTTTGAACATCGTACGACAACTTAGGACATCTTACGACTTTTTATGCCACATTAGCAATTCGAAATTAATATTAGTATAATGTAGTACGCCTTACAGCTCCTAAGAACACCTTACACCACCGTACGAAACGTTAAAACTCCATAATAAACCTAATGAATTCGTCCGAGTCCTTTGAACATCGTACGACAACTCAGGAGTTGTTACGGCTCAGTATACGGCACTAGCAACATGAAAAGTACGTTAGAATAATGTAGGACGCGTCACAACGTCTAAGAACACCTTACATCACCGTACAAAACTTTAAAACTCCATAATAAACCAAATTAATTCGTACGAGTCCTTTGAACATCGTACGACAACTTAGGACATCTTACGACTCTTTATACCACATTAGAAACATGAAAAGCATGTTAGAATAATGTAGGACGCGTTACAACTCCTAAGAACACCTTACATCACCGTACAAAACTTTAAAACTCCATAATGAACCTAATGAATTTGTACGAGTCCTTTGAACATCGTACGACAACTTAGGACACCTTACGACTCTTTATGCCACATTAGCAAATTGAAAAGAACGTTAGTATAATGTAGAACGCGTTACAGCTCCTAAGAACACCTTACACCACCGTACGAAACATTAAAACTCCATAATAATCCTAATGAATTCGTCCGAGTCCTTTGAACATTGTACGACAACTTAGGACATCTTAAGACTCTTTATGCCACATTAGCAAATCGAAAAGAACGTTAGTATAATGTAGGACGCGTTACAGATCCTAACAACACCTTACACCACCGTACGAAACATTAAAACTCCATAATAAACCTAATGAATTCGTCCGAGTCCTTTGAACATCGTACGGCAACTTAGGACATCTTACGACTCTTTATGCCACATTAGCAACATGAAAAGCATGTTAGAATAATGTAGGACGCGTTACAACTCCTAAGAACAACTTACATCACCGTTCAAAAATTTAAAACTCCATAATAAACCTAATGAATTTGTACGAGTCCTTTGAACATCGTACGACAACTTAGGACATCTTACGACTCTTTATTCCACATTAGCAACTCGAAAACAACGTTAGTATAATGTAGGACGCCTTACAGCTCCTAAGAACACCTTACACCACCGTACGAAACATTAAAACTCCTTAATAAACCTAATGAATTCGTTCGAGTCCTTTGAACATCGTACGACAACTTAAGACATCTTAAGACTCTATATGCCACATTAGCAACTCGAAAAGAACGTTAGTATGATGTAGGACGCCTTACAGCTCCTAAGAACACCTTACACCACCGTACGAAACATTAAAACTCCATAATAAACCTAATGAATTCGTCTGAGTCCTTTGAATATCGTACGACAACTTAGGACATCTTAAGACTCTTTATGCCACATTAGTAAATCGAAAAGAACGTTAGTATAATGTAGGACGCGTTACAGCTCCTAAGAACACCTTACACCACCGTACGAAACATTAAAACTCCATAATAAACCTAATGAATTCGTCCGAGTCCTTTGAACATCGTACGACAACTTAGGACATCTTACGACTTTTTATGCCACATTAGCAATTCGAAATTAATATTAGTATAATGTAGTACGCCTTACAGCTCCTAAGAACACCTTACACCACCGTACGAAACGTTAAAACTCCATAATAAACCTAATGAATTCGTCCGAGTCCTTTGAACATCGTACGACAACTCAGGAGTTGTTACGGCTCAGTATACGGCACTAGCAACATGAAAAGTACGTTAGAATAATGTAGGACGCGTCACAACGTCTAAGAACACCTTACATCACCGTACAAAACTTTAAAACTCCATAATAAACCAAATTAATTCGTACGAGTCCTTTGAACATCGTACGACAACTTAGGACATCTTACGACTCTTTATGCCACATTAGAAACATGAAAAGCATGTTAGAATAATGTAGGACGAGTTACAACTCCTAAGAACACCTTACATCACCGTACAAAACTTTAAAACTCCATAATGAACCTAATGAATTTGTACGAGTCCTTTGAACATCGTACGACAACTTAGGACATCTTACGACTCTTTATGCCACATTAGCAAATTGAAAAGAACGTTAGTATAATGTGGAACGCGTTACAGCTCCTAAGAACACCTTACACCACCGTACGAAACATTAAAACTCCATAATAATCCTAATGAATTCGTCCGAGTCCTTTGAACATCGTACGACAACTTAGGACATCTTAAGACTCTTTATGCCACATTAGCAAATCGAAAAGATCGTTATTATAATGTAGGACGCGTTACAGATCCTAACAACACCTTACACCACCGTACGAAACATTAAAACTCCATAATAATCCTAATGAATTCGTCCGAGTCCTTTGAACATCGTACGACAACTTAGGACATCTTAAGACTCTTTATGCCACATTAGTAAATCGAAAAGAACGTTAGTATAATGTAGGACGCGTTACAGCTCCTAAGAACACCTTACACCACCGTACGAAACATTAAAACTCCATAATAAACCTAATGAATTCGTCCGAGTCCTTTGAACATCGTACGACAACTTAGGACATCTTACGACTCTTTATGCCACATTAGCAACTCGAAATGAACATTAGTATAATGTAGTACGCCTTACAGCTCCTAAGAACACCTTACACCACCGTACGAAACGTTAAAACTCCATAATAAACCTAATGAATTCGTCCGAGTCCTTTGAACATCGTACGACAACTCAGGAGTTGTTACGGCTCAGTATACGGCACTAGCAACATGAAAAGTACGTTAGAATAATGTAGGACGCGTCACAACGTCTAAGAACACCTTACATCACCGTACAAAACTTTAAAACTCCATAATAAACCAAATTAATTCGTACGAGTCCTTTGAACATCGTACGACAACTTAGGACATCTTACGACTCTTTATGCCACATTAGAAACATGAAAAGCATGTTAGAATAATGTAGGACGAGTTACAACTCCTAAGAACACCTTACATCACCGTACAAAACTTTAAAACTCCATAATGAACCTAATGAATTTGTACGAGTCCTTTGAATATCGTACGACAACTTAGGACATCTTACGACTCTTTATGCCACATTAGCAAATTGAAAAGAACGTTAGTATAATGTAGAACGCGTTACAGCTCCTAAGAACACCTTACACCACCGTACGAAACATTAAAACTCCATAATAATCCTAATGAATTCGTCCGAGTCCTTTGAACATCGTACGACAACTTAGGACATCTTAAGACTCTTTATGCCACATTAGCAAATCGAAAAGAACGTTATTATAATGTAGGACGCGTTACAGATCCTAACAACACCTTACACCACCGTACGAAACATTAAAACTCCATAATAAACCTAATGAATTCGTCCGACTCCTTTGAACATCGTACGGCAACTTAGGACATCTTACGACTCTTTATGCCACATTAGCAACATGAAAAGCATGTTAGAATAATGTAGGACACGTTACAACTCCTAAGAACAACTTACATCACCGTACAAAAATTTAAAACTCCATAATAAACCTAATGAATTTGTACGAGTCCTTTGAACATCGTACGACAACTTAGGACATCTTACGACTCTTTATGCCACATTAGCAACTCGAAAAAGAACGTTAGTATAATGTAGGACGCCTTACAGCTCCTACGAACACCTTACACCACCGTACGAAACATTAAAACTCCATAATAAACCTAATGAATTCGTTCGAGTCCTTTGAACATCGTACGACAACTTAAGACATCTTAAGACTCTATATGCCACATTAGCAACTCGAAAAGAACGTTGGTATGATGTAGGACGCCTTACAGCTCCTAAGAACACCTTACACCACCGTACGAAACATTAAAACTCCATAATAAACCAAATGAATTCGTCCGAGTCCTTTGAACATCGTACGACAACTTAGGACATCTTAAGACTCTTTATGCCACATTAGCAAATCGAAAAGAACGTTAGTATAATGTAGGACGTGTTACAGCTCCTAAGAACACCTTACACCACCGTACGAAACATTAAAACTCCAAAATAAACCTAATGAATTCGTCCGAGTCCTTTGAACATCGTACGACAACTTAGGACATCTTACGACTCTTTATGCCACATTAGCAACTCGAAATGAACATTAGTATAATGTAGTACGCCTTACAGCTCCTAAGAACACCTTACACCACCGTACGAAACGTTAAAACTCCATAATAAACCTAATGAATTCGTCCGAGTCCTTTGAACATCGTACGACAACTCAGGAGTTGTTACGGCTCAGTATACGGCACTAGCAACATGAAAAGTACGTTAGAATAATGTAGGACGCGTCACAACGTCTAAGAACACCTTACATCACCGTACAAAACTTTAAAACTCCATAATAAACCAAATTAATTCGTACGAGTCCTTTGAACATCGTACGACAACTTAGGACATCTTACGACTCTTTATGCCACATTAGAAACATGAAAAGCATGTTAGAATAATGTAGGACGAGTTACAACTCCTAAGAACACCTTACATCACCGTACAAAACTTTAAAACTCCATAATGAACCTAATGAATTTGTACGAGTCCTTTGAACATCGTACGACAACTTAGGACATCTTACGACTCTTTATGCCACATTAGCAAATTGAAAAGAACGTTAGTATAATGTAGAACGCGTTACAGCTCCTAAGAACACCTTACACCACCGTACGAAACATTAAAACTCCATAATAATCCTAATGAATTCGTCCGAGTCCTTTGAACATCGTACGACAACTTAGGACATCTTAAGACTCTTTATGCCACATTAGCAAATCGAAAAGAACGTTATTATAATGTAGGACGCGTTACAGATCCTAACAACACCTTACACCACCGTACGAAACATTAAAACTCCATAATAAACCTAATGAATTCGTCCGACTCCTTTGAACATCGTACGGCAACTTAGGACATCTTACGACTCTTTATGCCACATTAGCAACATGAAAAGCATGTTAGAATAATGTAGGACGCGTTACAACTCCTAAGAACAACTTACATCACCGTACAAAAATTTAAAACTCCATAATATACCTAATGAATTTGTACGAGTCCTTTGAACATCGTACGACAACTTAGGACATCTTACGACTCTTTATGCCACATTAGCAACTCGAAAAAGAACGTTAGTATAATGTAGGACGCCTTACAGCTCCTACGAACACCTTACACCACCGTACGAAACATTAAAACTCCATAATAAACCTAATGAATTCGTTCGAGTCCTTTGAACATCGTACGACAACTTAAGACATCTTAAGACTCTATATGCCACATTAGCAACTCGAAAAGAACGTTGGTATGATGTAGGACGCCTTACAGCTCCTAAGAACACCTTACACCACCGTACGAAACATTAAAACTCCATAATAAACCAAATGAATTCGTCCGAGTCCTTTGAACATCGTACGACAACTTAGGACATCTTAAGACTCTTTATGCCACATTAGCAAATCGAAAAGAACGTTAGTATAATGTAGGACGTGTTACAGCTCCTAAGAACATCTTACACCACCGTACGAAACATTAAAACTCCAAAATAAACCTAATGAATTCGTCCGAGTCCTTTGAACATCGTACGACAACTTAGGACATCTTACCACTCTTTATGCCACATTAGCAACTCGAAATGAACATTAGTATAATGTAGTACGCCTTACAGCTCCTAAGAACACCTTACACCACCGTACGAAACGTTAAAACTCCATAATAAACCTAATGAATTCGTCCGAGTCCTTTGAACATCGTACGACAACTCAGGAGATGTTATGGCTCAGTATACGGCACTAGCAACATGAAAAGCACGTTAGAATAATGTAGGACGCGTTACAACTCCTAAGAACACCTTACATCACCGTACAAAACTTTAAAGCTCCATAATAAACCAAATTAATTCGTACGAGTCCTTTGAACATCGTACGACAACTTAGGACATCTTACGACTCTTTATGCCACATTAGAAACATGAAAAGCATGTTAGAATAATGTAGGACGCGTTACAACTCCTAAGAACACCTTACATCACCGTACAAAACTTTAAAACTCCATAATAAACCTAATGAATTTGTACGAGTCCTTTGAACATCGTACGACAACTTAGGACATCTTACGACTCTTTATGCCACATTAGCAACTCGAAAAAGAACGTTAGTATAATGTAGGACGCCTTACAGCTCCTACGAACACCTTACACCACCGTACGAAACATTAAAACTCCATAATAAACCTAATGAATTCGTTCGAGTCCTTTGAACATCGTACGACAACTTAAGACATCTTAAGACTCTATATGCCACATTAGCAACTCGAAAAGAACGTTGGTATGATGTAGGACGCCTTACAGCTCCTAAGAACACCTTACACCACCGTACGAACCATTAAAACTCCAAAATAAACCTAATGAATTCGTCCGAGTCCTTTGAACATCGTACGACAACTTAGGACATCTTACGACTCTTTATGCCACATTAGCAACTCGAAATGAACATTAGTATAATGTAGTACGCCTTACAGCTCCTAAGAACACCTTACACCACCGTACGAAACGTTAAAACTCCATAATAAACCTAATGAATTCGTCCGAGTCCTTTGAACATCGTACGACAACTCAGGAGTTGTTACGGCTCAGTATACGGCACTAGCAACATGAAAAGTACGTTAGAATAATGTAGGACGCGTCACAACGTCTAAGAACACCTTACATCACCGTACAAAACTTTAAAACTCCATAATAAACCAAATTAATTCGTACGAGTCCTTTGAACATCGTACGACAACTTAGGACATCTTACGACTCTTTATGCCACATTAGAAACATGAAAAGCATGTTAGAATAATGTAGGACGAGTTACAACTCCTAAGAACACCTTACATCACCGTACAAAACTTTAAAACTCCATAATGAACCTAATGAATTTGTACGAGTCCTTTGAACATCGTACGACAACTTAGGACATCTTACGACTCTTTATGCCACATTAGCAAATTGAAAAGAACGTTAGTATAATGTAGAACGCGTTACAGCTCCTAAGAACACCTTACACCACCGTACGAAACATTAAGACTCCATAATAATCCTAATGAATTCGTCCGAGTCCTTTGAACATCGTACGACAACTTAGGACATCTTAAGACTCTTTATGCCACATTAGCAAATCGAAAAGAACGTTATTATAATGTAGGACGCGTTACAGATCCTAACAACACCTTACACCACCGTACGAAACATTAAAACTCCATAATAAACCTAATGAATTCGTCCGACTCCTATGAACATCGTACGGCAACTTAGGACATCTTACGACTCTTTATGCCACATTAGCAACATGAAAAGCATGTTAGAATAATGTAGGACGCGTTACAACTCCTAAGAACAACTTACATCACCGTACAAAAATTTAAAACTCCATAATATACCTAATGAATTTGTACGAGTCCTTTGAACATCGTACGACAACTTAGGTCATCATACGACTCTTTATGCCACATTAGCAACTCGAAAAAGAACGTTAGTATAATGTAGGACGCCTTACAGCTCCTACGAACACCTTACACCACCGTACGAAACATTAAAACTCCATAATAAACCTAATGAATTCGTTCGAGTCCTTTGAACATCGTACGACAACTTAAGACATCTTAAGACTCTATATGCCACATTAGCAACTCGAAAAGAACGTTGGTATGATGTAGGACGCCTTACAGCTCCTAAGAACACCTTACACCACCGTACGAAACATTAAAACTCCATAATAAACCAAATGAATTCGTCCGAGTCCTTTGAACATCGTACGACAACTTAGGACATCTTAAGACTCTTTATGCCACATTAGCAAATCGAAAAGAACGTTAGTATAATGTAGGACGTGTTACAGCTCCTAAGAACATCTTACACCACCGTACGAAACATTAAAACTCCAAAATAAACCTAATGAATTCGTCCGAGTCCTTTGAACATCGTACGACAAGTTAGGACATCTTACCACTCTTTATGCCACATTAGCAACTCGAAATGAACATTAGTATAATGTAGTACGCCTTACAGCTCCTAAGAACACCTTACACCACCGTACGAAACGTTAAAACTCCATAATAAACCTAATGAATTCGTCCGAGTCCTTTGAACATCGTACGACAACTCAGGAGATGTTATGGCTCAGTATACGGCACTAGCAACATGAAAAGCACGTTAGAATAATGTAGGACGCGTTACAACTCCTAAGAACACCTTACATCACCGTACAAAACTTTAAAGCTCCATAATAAACCAAATTAATTCGTACGAGTCCTTTGAACATCGTACGACAACTTAGGACATCTTACGACTCTTTATGCCACATTAGAAACATGAAAAGCATGTTAGAATAATGTAGGACGAGTTACAACTCCTAAGAACACCTTACATCACCGTACAAAACTTTAAAACTCCATAATGAACCTAATGAATTTGTACGAGTCCTTTGAACATCGTACGACAACTTAGGACATCTTACGACTCTTTATGCCACATTAGCAAATTGAAAAGAACGTTAGTATAATGTAGAACGCGTTACAGCTCCTAAGAACACCTTACACCACCGTACGAAACATTAAAACTCCATAATAATTCTAATGAATTCGTCCGAGTCCTTTGAACATCGTACGACAACTTAGGACATCTTAAGACTCTTTATGCCACATTAGCAAATCGAAAAGAACGTTATTATAATGTAGGACGCGTTACAGATCCTAACAACACCTTACACCACCGTACGAAACATTAAAACTCCATAATAAACCTAATGAATTCGTCCGACTCCTTTGAACATCGTACGACAACTTAGGACATCTTACGACTCTTTATGCCACATTAGCAACATGAAAAGCATGTTAGAATAATGTAGGACGCGTTACAACTCCTAAGAACAACTTACATCACCGTACAAAAATTTAAAACTCCATAATATACCTAATGAATTTGTACGAGTCCTTTGAACATCGTACGACAACTTAGGACATCTTACGACTCTTTATGCCACATTAGCAACTCGAAAAAGAACGTTAGTATAATGTAGGACGCCTTACAGCTCCTACGAACACCTTACACCACCGTACGAAACATTAAAACTCCATAATAAACCTAATGAATTCGTTCGAGTCCTTTGAACATCGTACGACAACTTAAGACATCTTAAGACTCTATATGCCACATTAGCAACTCGAAAAGAACGTTGGTATGATGTAGGACGCCTTACAGCTCCTAAGAACACCTTACACCACCGTACGAAACATTAAAACTCCATAATAAACCAAATGAATTCGTCCGAGTCCTTTGAACATCGTACGACAACTTAGGACATCTTAAGACTCTTTATGCCACATTAGCAAATCGAAAAGAACGTTAGTATAATGTAGGACGTGTTACAGCTCCTAAGAACATCTTACACCACCGTACGAAACATTAAAACTCCAAAATAAACCTAATGAATTCGTCCGAGTCCTTTGAACATCGTACGACAACTTAGGACATCTTACCACTCTTTATGCCACATTAGCAACTCGAAATGAACATTAGTATAATGTAGTACGCCTTACAGCTCCTAAGAACACCTTACACCACCGTACGAAACGTTAAAACTCCATAATAAACCTAATGAATTCGTCCGAGTCCTTTGAACATCGTACGACAACTTAGGAGATGTTATGGCTCAATATACGGCACTAGCAACATGAAAAGCACGTTAGAATAATGTAGGACGCGTTACAACTCCTAAGAACACCTTACATCACCGTACAAAACTTTAAAGCTCCATAATAAACCAAATTAATTCGTACGAGTCCTTTGAACATCGTACGACAACTTAGGACATCTTACGACTCTTTATGCCACATTAGAAACATGAAAAGCATGTTAGAATAATGTAGGACGCGTTACAACTCCTAAGAACACCTTACATCACCGTACAAAACTTTAAAACTCCATAATGAACCTAATGAATTTGTACGAGTCCTTTGAACATCGTACGACAACTTAGGACATCTTACGACTCTTTATGCCACATTAGCAAATCGAAAAGAACGTTAGTATAATGTAGAACGCGTTATAGCTCCTAAGAACACCTTACACCACCGTACGAAACATTAAAACTCCATAATAATCCTAATGAATTCGTTCGAGTCCTTTGAACATCGTACGACAACTTAAGACATCTTAAGACTCTATATGCCACATTAGCAACTCGAAAAGAACGTTGGTATGATGTAGGACGCCTTACAGCTCCTAAGAACACCTTACACCACCGTACGAAACATTAAAACTCCATAATAAACCTAATGAATTCGTCCGAGTCCTTTGAACATCGTACGACAACTTAGGACATCTTAAGACTCTTTATGCCACATTAGCAAATCGAAAAGAACGTTAGTATAATGTAGGACGTGTTACAGCTCCTAAGAACACCTTACACCAACGTACGAAACATTAAAACTCCAAAATAAACCTAATGAATTCGTCCGAGTCCTTTGAACATCGTACGACAACTTAGGACATCTTACGACTCTTTATGCCACATTAGCAACTAGAAATGAACATTAGTATAATGTAGTACGCCTTACAGCTCCTAAGAACACCTTACACCACCGTACGAAACGTTAAAACTCCATAATAAACCTAATGAATTCGTCCGAGTCCTTTGAACATCGTACGACAACTCAGGAGATGTTACGGCTCAGTATACGGCACTAGCAATATGAAAAGCACGTTAGAATAATGTAGGACGCGTTACAACTCCTAAGAACACCTTACATCACCGTACAAAACTTTAAAACTCCATAATAAACCAAATTAATTCGTACGAGTCCTTTGAACATCGTACGACAACTTAGGACATCTTACGACTCTTTATGCCACATTAGAAACATGAAAAGCATGTTAGAATAATGTAGGACGCGTTACAACTCCTAAGAACACCTTACATCACCGTACAAAACTTTAAAACTCCATAATGAACCTAATGTTTTTGTACGAGTCCTTTGAACATCGTACGACAACTTAGGACATCTTACGACTCTTTATGCCACATTAGCAAATCGAAAAGAACGTTAGTATAATGTAGAACCCGTTACAGCTCCTAAGTACACCTTACACCACCGTACGAAACATTAAAACTCCATAATAAACCTAATGAATTCGTCCGAGTCCTTTGAACATCGTACGACAACTTAGGACATCTTAAGACTCTTTATGCCACATTAGCAAATCGAAAAGAACGTTAGTATAATGTAGGACGCGTTACAGCTCCTAACAACACCTTACACCACCGTACGAAACATTAAAACTCCATAATAAACCTAATGAATTCGTCCGAGTCCTTTGAACATCGTACGGCATCTTAGGACATCTTAAGACTCTTTATGCCACATTAGCAAATCGAAAAGAACGTTAGTATAATGTAGGACGTGTTACAGCTCCTAAGAACACCTTACACCAACGTACGAAACATTAAAACTCCAAAATAAACCTAATGAATTCGTCCGAGTCCTTTGAACATCGTACGACAACTTAGGACATCTTACGACTCTTTATGCCACATTAGCAACTAGAAATGAACATTAGTATAATGTAGTACGCCTTACAGCTCCTAAGAACACCTTACACCACCGTACGAAACGTTAAAACTCCATAATAAACCTAATGAATTCGTCCGAGTCCTTTGAACATCGTACGACAACTCAGGAGATGTTACGGCTCAGTATACGGCACTAGCAATATGAAAAGCACGTTAGAATAATGTAGGACGCGTTACAACTCCTAAGAACACCTTACATCACCGTACAAAACTTTAAAACTCCATAATAAACCAAATTAATTCGTACGAGTCCTTTGAACATCGTACGACAACTTAGGACATCTTACGACTCTTTATGCCACATTAGAAACATGAAAAGCATGTTAGAATAATGTAGGACGCGTTACAACTCCTAAGAACACCTTACATCACCGTACAAAACTTTAAAACTCCATAATGAACCTAATGAATTTGTACGAGTCCTTTGAACATCGTACGACAACTTAGGACATCTTACGACTCTTTATGCCACATTAGCAAATCGAAAAGAACGTTAGTATAATGTAGAACGCGTTACAGCTCCTAAGTACACCTTACACCACCGTACGAAACATTAAAACTCCATAATAAACCTAATGAATTCGTCCGAGTCCTTTGAACATCGTACGACAACTTAGGACATCTTAAGACTCTTTATGCCACATTAGCAAATCGAAAAGAACGTTAGTATAATGTAGGACGCGTTACAGCTCCTAACAACACCTTACACCACCGTACGAAACATTAAAACTCCATAATAAACCTAATGAATTCGTCCGAGTCCTTTGAACATCGTACGGCATCTTAGGACATCTTAAGACTCTTTATGCCACATTAGCAAATCGAAAAGAACGTTAGTATAATGTAGGACGTGTTACAGCTCCTAAGAACACCTTACACCAACGTACGAAACATTAAAACTCCAAAATAAACCTAATGAATTCGTCTGAGTCCTTTGAACATCGTACGACAACTTAGGACATCTTAAGACTCTTTATGCCACATTAGCAACTTGAAATGAACATTAGTATAATGTAGTACGCCTTACAGCTCCTAAGAACACCTTACACCACCGTACGAAACGTTAAAACTCCATAATAAACCTAATGAATTCGTCCGAGTCCTTTGAACATCGTACGACAACTCAGGAGATGTTACGGCTCAGTATACGGCACTAGCAACATGAAAAGCACGTTAGAATAATGTAGGACGCGTTACAACTCCTAAGAACACCTTACATCACCGTACAAAACTTTAAAGCTACATAATAAACCAAATTAATTCGTACGAGTCCTTTGAACATCGTACGACAACTTAGGACATCTTACGACTCTTTATGCCACATTAGAAACATGAAAAGCATGTTATAATAATGTAGGACGCGTTACAACTCCTAAGAACACCTTACATCACCGTACAAAACTTTAAAACTCCATAATGAACCTAATGAATTTGTACGAGTCCTTTGAACATCGTACGACAACTTAGGACATCTTACGACTCTTTATGCCACATTAGCAAATCGAAAAGAACGTTAGTATAATGTAGAACGCGTTATAGCTCCTAAGAACACCTTACACCACCGTACGAAACATTAAAACTCCATAATAATCCTAATGAATTCGTTCGAGTCCTTTGAACATCGTACGACAACTTAGGACATCTTAAGACTCTTTATGCCACATTAGCAAATCGAAAAGAACGTTAGTATAATGTAGGACGCGTTACAGCTCCTAACAACACCTTACACCACCGTACGAAACATTAAAACTCCATAATAAACCTAATGAATTCGTCCGAGTCCTTTGAACATCGTACGGCATCTTAGGACATCTTAAGACTCTTTATGCCACATTAGCAAATCGAAAAGAACGTTAGTATAATGTAGGACGTGTTACAGCTCCTAAGAACACCTTACACCAACGTACGAAACATTAAAACTCCAAAATAAACCTAATGAATTCGTCTGAGTCCTTTGAACATCGTACGACAACTTAGGACATCTTAAGACTCTTTATGCCACATTAGCAACTTGAAATGAACATTAGTATAATGTAGTACGCCTTACAGCTCCTAAGAACACCTTACACCACCGTACGAAACGTTAAAACTCCATAATAAACCTAATGAATTCGTCCGAGTCCTTTGAACATCGTACGACAACTCAGGAGATGTTACGGCTCAGTATACGGCACTAGCAACATGAAAAGCACGTTAGAATAATGTAGGACGCGTTACAACTCCTAAGAACACCTTACATCACCGTACAAAACTTTAAAGCTACATAATAAACCAAATTAATTCGTACGAGTCCTTTGAACATCGTACGACAACTTAGGACATCTTACGACTCTTTATGCCACATTAGAAACATGAAAAGCATGTTATAATAATGTAGGACGCGTTACAACTCCTAAGAACACCTTACATCACCGTACAAAACTTTAAAACTCCATAATGAACCTAATGAATTTGTACGAGTCCTTTGAACATCGTACGACAACTTAGGACATCTTACGACTCTTTATGCCACATTAGCAAATCGAAAAGAACGTTAGTATAATGTAGAACGCGTTATAGCTCCTAAGAACACCTTACACCACCGTACGAAACATTAAAACTCCATAATAATCCTAATGAATTCGTTCGAGTCCTTTGAACATCGTACGACAACTTAAGACATCTTAAGACTCTATATGCCACATTAGCAACTCGAAAAGAACGTTGGTATGATGTAGGACGCCTTACAGCTCCTAAGAACACCTTACACCACCGTACGAAACATTAAAACTCCATAATAAACCTAATGAATTCGTCCGAGTCCTTTGAACATCGTACGACAACTTAGGACATCTTAAGACTCTTTATGCCACATTAGCAAATCGAAAAGAACGTTAGTATAATGTAGGACGTGTTACAGCTCCTAAGAACACCTTACACCAACGTACGAAACATTAAAACTCCAAAATAAACCTAATGAATTCGTCCGAGTCCTTTGAACATCGTACGAAAACTTAGGACATCTTACGACTCTTTATGCCACATTAGCAACTAGAAATGAACATTAGTATAATGTAGTACGCCTTACAGCTCCTAAGAACACCTTACACCACCGTACGAAACGTTAAAACTCCATAATAAACCTAATGAATTCGTCCGAGTCCTTTGAACATCGTACGACAACTCAGGAGATGTTACGGCTCAGTATACGGCACTAGCAATATGAAAAGCACGTTAGAATAATGTAGGACGCGTTACAACTCCTAAGAACACCTTACATCACCGTACAAAACTTTAAAACTCCATAATAAACCAAATTAATTCGTACGAGTCCTTTGAACATCGTACGACAACTTAGGACATCTTACGACTCTTTATGCCACATTAGAAACATGAAAAGCATGTTAGAATAATGTAGGACGCGTTACAACTCCTAAGAACACCTTACATCACCGTACAGAACTTTAAAAGTCCATAATGAACCTAATGAATTTGTACGAGTCCTTTGAACATCGTACGACAACTTAGGACATCTTACGACTCTTTATGCCACATTAGCAAATCGAAAAGAACGTTAGTATAATGTAGAACGCGTTATAGCTCCTAAGAACACCTTACACCACCGTACGAAACATTAAAACTCCATAATAATCCTAATGAATTCGTTCGAGTCCTTTGAACATCGTACGACAACTTAAGACATCTTAAGACTCTATATGCCACATTAGCAACTCGAAAAGAACATTGGTATGATGTAGGACGCCTTACAGCTCCTAAGAACACCTTACACCACCGTACGAAACATTAAAACTCCATAATAAACCTAATGAATTCGTCCGAGTCCTTTGAACATCGTACGACAACTTAGGACATCTTAAGACTCTTTATGCCACATTAGCAAATCGAAAAGAACGTTAGTATAATGTAGGACGTGTTACAGCTCCTAAGAACACCTTACACCAACGTACGAAACATTAAAACTCCAAAATAAACCTAATGAATTCGTCTGAGTCCTTTGAACATCGTACGACAACTTAGGACATCTTAAGACTCTTTATGCCACATTAGCAACTCGAAATGAACATTAGTATAATGTAGTACGCCTTACAGCTCCTAAGAACACCTTACACCACCGTACGAAACGTTAAAACTCCATAATAAACCTAATGAATTCGTCCGAGTCCTTTGAACATCGTACGACAACTCAGGAGATGTTATGGCTCAGTATACGGCACTAGCAACATGAAAAGCACGTTAGAATAATGTAGGACGCGTTACAACTCCTAAGAACACCTTACATCACCGTACAAAACTTTAAAGCTCCATAATAAACCAAATTAATTCGTACGAGTCCTTTGAACATCGTACGACAACTTAGGACATCTTACGACTCTTTATGCCACATTAGAAACATGAAAAGCATGTTAGAATAATGTAGGACGCGTTACAACTCCTAAGAACACCTTACATCACCGTACAGAACTTTAAAACTCCATAATGAACCTAATGAATTTGTACGAGTCCTTTGAACATCGTACGACAACTTAGGACATCTTACGACTCTTTATGCCACATTAGCAAATCGAAAAGAACGTTAGTATAATGTAGAACGCGTTATAGCTCCTAAGAACACCTTACACCACCGTACGAAACATTAAAACTCCATAATAATCCTAATGAATTCGTTCGAGTCCTTTGAACATCGTACGACAACTTAAGACATCTTAAGACTCTATATGCCACATTAGCAACTCGAAAAGAACATTGGTATGATGTAGGACGCCTTACAGCTCCTAAGAACACCTTACACCACCGTACGAAACATTAAAACTCCATATTAAACCTAATGAATTTGTCCGAGTCCTTTGAACATCGTACGACAACTTAGGACATCTTAAGACTCTTTATGCCACATTAGCAACTCGAAATGAACATTAGTATAATGTAGTACGCCTTACAGCTCCTAAGAACACCTTACACCACCGTACGAAACGTTAAAACTCCATAATAAACCTAATGAATTCGTCCGAGTCCTTTGAACATCGTACGACAACTCAGGAGATGTTATGGCTCAGTATACGGCACTAGCAACATGAAAAGCACGTTAGAATAATGTAGGACGCGTTACAACTCCTAAGAACACCTTACATCACCGTACAAAACTTTAAAGCTCCATAATAAACCAAATTAATTCGTACGAGTCCTTTGAACATCGTACGACAACTTAGGACATCTTACGACTCTTTATGCCACATTAGAAACATGAAAAGCATGTTAGAATAATGTAGGACGCGTTACAACTCCTAAGAACACCTTACATCACCGTACAAAACTTTAAAGCTCCATAATAAACCAAATTAATTCGTACGAGTCCTTTGAACATCGTACGACAACTTAGGACATCTTACGACTCTTTATGCCACATTAGAAACATGAAAAGCATGTTAGAATAATGTAGGACTCGTTACAACTCCTAAGAACACCTTACATCACCGTACAGAACTTTAAAACTCCATAATGAACCTAATGAATTTGTACGAGTCCTTTGAACATCGTACGACAACTTAGGACATCTTACGACTCTTTATGCCACATTAGCAAATCGAAAAGAACGTTAGTATAATGTAGAACGCGTTATAGCTCCTAAGAACACCTTACACCACCGTACGAAACATTAAAACTCCATAATAATCCTAATGAATTCGTTCGAGTCCTTTGAACATCGTACGACAACTTAAGACATCTTAAGACTCTATATGCCACATTAGCAACTCGAAAAGAACATTGGTATGATGTAGGACGCCTTACAGCTCCTAAGAACACCTTACACCACCGTACGAAACATTAAAACTCCATAATAAACCTAATGAATTCGTCCGAGTCCTTTGAACATCGTACGACAACTTAGGACATCTTAAGACTCTTTATGCCACATTAGCAAATCGAAAAGAACGTTAGTATAATGTAGGACGTGTTACAGCTCCTAAGAACACCTTACACCAACGTACGAAACATTAAAACTCCAAAATAAACCTAATGAATTCGTCTGAGTCCTTTGAACATCGTACGACAACTTAGGACATCTTAAGACTCTTTATGCCACATTAGCAACTCGAAATGAACATTAGTATAATGTAGTACGCCTTACAGCTCCTAAGAACACCTTACACCACCGTACGAAACGTTAAAACTCCATAATAAACCTAATGAATTCGTCCGAGTCCTTTGAACATCGTACGACAACTCAGGAGATGTTATGGCTCAGTATACGGCACTAGCAACATGAAAAGCACGTTAGAATAATGTAGGACGCGTTACAACTCCTAAGAACACCTTACATCACCGTACAAAACTTTAAAGCTCCATAATAAACCAAATTAATTCGTACGAGTCCTTTGAACATCGTACGACAACTTAGGACATCTTACGACTCTTTATGCCACATTAGAAACATGAAAAGCATGTTAGAATAATGTAGGACGCGTTACAACTCCTAAGAACACCTTACATCACCGTACAAAACTTTAAAACTCCATAATGAACCTAATGAATTTGTACGAGTCCTTTGAACATCGTACGACAACTTAGGACATCTTACGACTCTTTATGCCACATTAGCAAATCGAAAAGAACGTTAGTATAATGTAGAACGCGTTATAGCTCCTAAGAACACCTTACACCACCGTACGAAACATTAAAACTCCATAATAATCCTAATGAATTCGTTCGAGTCCTTTGAACATCGTACGACAACTTAAGACATCTTAAGACTCTATATGCCACATTAGCAACTCGAAAAGAACGTTGGTATGATGTAGGACGCCTTACAGCTCCTAAGAACACCTTACACCACCGTACGAAACATTAAAACTCCATATTAAACCTAATGAATTTGTCCGAGTCCTTTGAACATCGTACGACAACTTAGGACATCTTAAGACTCTTTATGCCACATTAGCAAATCGAAAAGAACGTTAGTATAATGTAGGACGTGTTACAGCTCCTAAGAACACCTTACACCAACGTACGAAACATTAAAACTCCAAAATAAACCTAATGAATTCGTCCGAGTCCTTTGAACATCGTACGACAACTTAGGACATCTTACGACTCTTTATGCCACATTAGCAACTAGAAATGAACATTAGTATAATGTAGTACGCCTTACAGCTCCTAAGAACACCTTACACCACCGTACGAAACGTTAAAACTCCATAATAAACCTAATGAATTCGTCCGAGTCCTTTGAACATCGTACGACAACTCAGGAGATGTTACGGCTCAGTATACGGCACTAGCAATATGAAAAGCACGTTAGAATAATGTAGGACGCGTTACAACTCCTAAGAACACCTTACATCACCGTACAAAACTTTAAAACTCCATAATAAACCAAATTAATTCGTACGAGTCCTTTGAACATCGTACGACAACTTAGGACATCTTACGACTCTTTATGCCACATTAGAAACATGAAAAGCATGTTAGAATAATGTAGGACGCGTTACAACTCCTAAGAACACCTTACATCACCGTACAAAACTTTAAAACTCCATAATGAACCTAATGAATTTGTACGAGTCCTTTGAACATCGTACGACAACTTAGGACATCTTACGACTCTTTATGCCACATTAGCAAATCGAAAAGAACGTTAGTATAATGTAGAACGCGTTACAGCTCCTAAGTACACCTTACACCACCGTACGAAACATTAAAACTCCATAATAATCCTAATGAATTCGTCCGAGTCCTTTGAACATCGTACGACAACTTAGGACATCTTAAGACTCTTTATGCCACATTAGCAAATCGAAAAGAACGTTAGTATAATGTAGGACGCGTTACAGCTCCTAACAACACCTTACACCACCGTACGAAACATTAAAACTCCATAATAAACCTAATGAATTCGTCCGAGTCCTTTGAACATCGTACGGCAACTTAGGACATCTTACGACTCTTTATGCCACATTAGCAACATGAAAAGCATGTTAGAATAATGTAGGACGCGTTACAACTCCTAAGAACAACTTACATCACCGTACAAAAATTTAAAACTCCATAATAAACCTAATGAATTTGTACGAGTCCTTTGAACATCGTACGACAACTTAGGACATCTTACGACTCTTTATGCCACATTAGCAACTCGAAAAGAACGTTAGTATAATGTAGGACGCCTTACAGCTCCAAAGAACACCTTACACCACTGTACGAAACATTAAAACACCATAATAAACCTAATGAATTCGTTCGAGTCCTTTGAACATCGTACGACAACTTAAGACATCTTAAGACTCTATATGCCCCATTAGCAACTCGAAAAGAACGTTGGTATGATGTAGGACGCCTTACAGCTCCTAAGAACACCTTACACCACCGTACGAAACATTAAAACTCCATAATAAACCTAATGAATTCGTCCGAGTCCTTTGAACATCGTACGACAACTTAGGACATCTTAAGACTCTTTATGCCACATTAGCAAATCGAAAAGAACGTTAGTATAATGTAGGACGTGTTACAGCTCCTAAGAACACCTTACACCACCGTACGAAACATTAAAACTCCATGATAAACCTAATGAATTCGTCCGAGTCCTTTGAACATCGTATTGACAACTTAGGACATCTTACGACTCTTTATGCCACATTAGCAACTCGAAATGAACATTAGTATAATGTAGTACGCCTTACAGCTCCTAAGAACACCTTACACCACCGTACGAAACGTTAAAACTCCATAATAAACCTAATGAATTCGTCCGAGTCCTTTGAACATCGTACCACAACTCAGGAGATGTTACGGCTCAGTATACGGCACTAGCAACATGAAAAGCACGTTAGAATAATGTAGGACGCGTTACAACTCCTAAGAACACCTTACATCACCGTACAAAACTTTAAAACTCCATAATAAACCAAATTAATTCGTACGAGTCCTTTGAACATCGTACGACAACTTAGGACATCTTACGACTCTTTATGCCACATTAGAAACATGAAAAGCATGTTAGAATAATGTAGGACGCGTTACAACTCCTAAGAACACCTTACATCACCGTACAAAACTTTAAAACTCCATAATGAACCTAATGAATTTGTACGAGTCCTTTGAACATCGTACGACAACTTAGGACATCTTACGACTCTTTATGCCACATTAGCAAATCGAAAAGAACGTTAGTATAATGTAGAACGCGTTATAGCTCCTAAGAACACCTTACACCACCGTACGAAACATTAAAACTCCATAATAATCCTAATGAATTCGTTCGAGTCCTTTGAACATCGTACGACAACTTAAGACATCTTAAGACTCTATATGCCACATTAGCAACTCGAAAAGAACGTTGGTATGATGTAGGACGCCTTACAGCTCCTAAGAACACCTTACACCACCGTACGAAACATTAAAACTCCATATTAAACCTAATGAATTTGTCCGAGTCCTTTGAACATCGTACGACAACTTAGGACATCTTAAGACTCTTTATGCCACATTAGCAAATCGAAAAGAACGTTAGTATAATGTAGGACGTGTTACAGCTCCTAAGAACACCTTACACCAACGTACGAAACATTAAAACTCCAAAATAAACCTAATGAATTCGTCCGAGTCCTTTGAACATCGTACGACAACTTAGGACATCTTACGACTCTTTATGCCACATTAGCAACTAGAAATGAACATTAGTATAATGTAGTACGCCTTACAGCTCCTAAGAACACCTTACACCACCGTACGAAACGTTAAAACTCCATAATAAACCTAATGAATTCGTCCGAGTCCTTTGAACATCGTACGACAACTCAGGAGATGTTACGGCTCAGTATACGGCACTAGCAATATGAAAAGCACGTTAGAATAATGTAGGACGCGTTACAACTCCTAAGAACACATTACATCACCGTACAAAACTTTAAAACTCCATAATAAACCAAATTAATTCGTACGAGTCCTTTGAACATCGTACGACAACTTAGGACATCTTACGACTCTTTATGCCACATTAGAAACATGAAAAGCATGTTAGAATAATGTAGGACGCGTTACAACTCCT
The DNA here is from genome assembly GCA_030867185.1 of Tagetes erecta. Lineage (NCBI taxonomy): Eukaryota > Viridiplantae > Streptophyta > Magnoliopsida > Asterales > Asteraceae > Tagetes > Tagetes erecta. The sequence goes on along the minus strand of CM061487.1, from coordinate 41,540,425 downwards.
AAGAACACCTTACATCACCGTACAAAACTTTAAAACTCCATAATGAACCTAATGAATTTGTACGAGTCCTTTGAACATCGTACGACAACTTAGGACATCTTACGACTCTTTATGCCACATTAGCAAATCGAAAAGAACGTTAGTATAATGTAGAACGCGTTACAGCTCCTAAGTACACCTTACACCACCGTACGAAACATTAAAACTCCATAATAATCCTAATGAATTCGTCCGAGTCCTTTGAACATCGTACGACAACTTAGGACATCTTAAGACTCTTTATGCCACATTAGCAAATCGAAAAGAACGTTAGTATAATGTAGGACGCGTTACAGCTCCTAACAACACCTTACACCACCGTACGAAACATTAAAACTCCATAATAAACCTAATGAATTCGTCCGAGTCCTTTGAACATCGTACGGCAACTTAGGACATCTTACGACTCTTTATGCCACATTAGCAACATAAAAAGCATGTTAGAATAATGTAGGACGCGTTACAACTCCTAAGAACAACTTACATCACCGTACAAAAATTTAAAACTCCATAATAAACCTAATGAATTTGTACGAGTCCTTTGAACATCGTACGACAACTTAGGACATCTTACGACTCTTTATGCCACATTAGCAACTCGAAAAGAACGTTAGTATAATGTAGGACGCCTTACAGCTCCAAAGAACACCTTACACCACTGTACGAAACATTAAAACACCATAATAAACCTAATGAATTCGTTCGAGTCCTTTGAACATCGTACGACAACTTAAGACATCTTAAGACTCTATATGCCCCATTAGCAACTCGAAAAGAACGTTGGTATGATGTAGGACGCCTTACAGCTCCTAAGAACACCTTACACCACCGTACGAAACATTAAAACTCCATAATAAACCTAATGAATTCGTCCGAGTCCTTTGAACATCGTACGACAACTTAGGACATCTTAAGACTCTTTATGCCACATTAGCAAATCGAAAAGAACGTTAGTATAATGTAGGACGTGTTACAGCTCCTAAGAACACCTTACACCACCGTACGAAACATTAAAACTCCATGATAAACCTAATGAATTCGTCCGAGTCCTTTGAACATCGTATTGACAACTTAGGACATCTTACGACTCTTTATGCCACATTAGCAACTCGAAATGAACATTAGTATAATGTAGTACGCCTTACAGCTCCTAAGAACACCTTACACCACCGTACGAAACGTTAAAACTCCATAATAAACCTAATGAATTCGTCCGAGTCCTTTGAACATCGTACCACAACTCAGGAGATGTTACGGCTCAGTATACGGCACTAGCAACATGAAAAGCACGTTAGAATAATGTAGGACGCGTTACAACTCCTAAGAACACCTTACATCACCGTACAAAACTTTAAAACTCCATAATAAACCAAATTAATTCGTACGAGTCCTTTGAACATCGTACGACAACTTAGGACATCTTACGACTCTTTATGCCACATTAGAAACATGAAAAGCATGTTAGAATAATGTAGGACGCGTTACAACTCCTAAGAACACCTTACATCACCGTACAAAACTTTAAAACTCCATAATGAACCTAATGAATTTGTACAAGTCCTTTGAACATCGTACGACAACTTAGGACATCTTACGACTCTTTATGCCACATTAGCAAATCGAAAAGAACGTTAGTATAATGTAGAACGCGTTACAGCTCCTAAGAACACCTTACACCACCGTAAAAAGATTAAAACTCCATAATAATCCTAATGAATTCGTTCGAGTCCTTTGAACATCGTACGACAACTTAAGACATCTTAAGACTCTATATGCCACATTAGCAACTCGAAAAGAACGTTGGTATGATGTAGGACGCCTTACAGCTCCTAAGAACACCTTACACCACCGTACGAAACATTAAAACTCCATAATAAACCTAATGAATTCGTCCGAGTCCTTTGAACATCGTACGACAACTTAGGACATCTTAAGACTCTTTATGCCACATTAGCAAATCGAAAAGAACGTTAGTATAATGTAGGACGTGTTCAGCTCCTAAGAACACCTTACACCACCGTACGAAACATTAAAACTCCATAATAAACCTAATGAATTCGTCCGAGTCCTTTGAACATCGTACGACAACTCAGGAGATGTTACGGCTCAGTATACGGCACTAGCAACATGAAAAGCACGTTAGAATAATGTAGGACGTGTTACAACTCCTAAGAACACCTTACATCACCGTACAAAACATTAAAACTCCATAATAAACCAAATTAATTCGTACGAGTCCTTTGAACATCGTACGACAACTTAGGACATCTTACGACTCTTTATGCCACATTAGCAACTCGAAAAGAACGTTAGTATAATGTAGGACGCCTTACAGCTCCTAAGAACACCTTACACCACTGTACGAAACATTAAAACTCCATAATAAACCTAATGAATTCGTTCGAGTCCTTTGAACATCGTACGACAACTTAAGACATCTTAAGACTCTATATGCCACATTAGCAACTCGAAAAGAACGTTGGTATGATATAGGACGCCTTACAGCTCCTAAGAACACCTTACACCACCGTACGAAACTTTAAAACTCCATAATAAACCAAATTAATTCGTACGAGTCCTTTGAACATCGTACGACAACTTAGGACATCTTACGACTCTTTATGCCACATTAGAAACATGAAAAGCATGTTAGAATAATGTAGGACGCGTTACAACTCCTAAGAACACCTTACATCACCGTACAAAACTTTAAAACTCCATAATGAACCTAATGAATTTGTACGAGTCCTTTGAATATTCTACGACAACTTAGGACATCTTACGACTCTTTATGCCACATTAGCAAATCGAAAAGAACGTTAGAATAATGTAGAACGTGTTACAGCTCCTAAGAACACCTTACACCACCGTACAAAACATTAAAACTCCATAATAATCCTAATGAATTCGTCCGAGTCCTTTGAACATCGTACGAGAACTTAGGACATCTTAAGACTCTTTATGCCACATTAGCAAATCGAAAAGAACGTTAGTATAATGTAGGACGCGTTACAGCTCCTAACAACACCTTACACCACCGTACGAAACATTAAAACTCCATAATAAAACTAATGAATTCATCCGAGTCCTTTGAACATCGTACGGCAACTTAGGACATCTTACGACTCTTTATGCCACATTAGCAACATGAAAAGCATGTTAGAATAATGTAGGACGCGTTACAACTCCTAAGAACACCTTACATCACCGTACAAAACTTTAAAACTCCATAATGAACCTAATGAATTTGTACGAGTCCTTTGAACATCGTACGACAACTTAGGACATCTTACGACTCTTTATGCCACATTAGCAAATCGAAAAGAACGTTAGTATAATGTAGAACGCATTACAGCTCCTAAGAACACCTTACACCACCGTACGAAATATTAAAACTCCATAATAATCCTAATGAATTCGTTCAGTCCTTTGAACATCGTACGACAACTTAAGACATCTTAAGACTCTATATGCCACATTAGCAACTCGAAAAGAACGTTGGTATGATGTAGGACGCCTTACAGCTCCTAAGAACACCTTACACCACCGTACGAAACATTAAAACTCCATAATAAACCTAATGAATTCGTCCGAGTCCTTTGAACATCGTACGACAACTTAGGACATCTTAAGACTCTTTATGCCACATTAGCAAATCGAAAAGAACGTTAGTATAATGTAGGACGTGTTACAGCTCCTAAGAACACCTTACACCACCGTACGAAACATTAAAACTCCAAAATAAACCTAATGAATTCGTCCGAGTCCTTTGAACATCGTACGACAACTTAGGACATCTTACGACTCTTTATGCCACATTAGCAACTCGAAATGAACATTAGTATAATGTAGTACGCCTTACAACTCCTAAGAACACCTTACACCACCGTACGAAACGTTAAAACTACATAATAAACCTAATGAATTCGTCCGAGTCCTTTGAACATCGTACGACAACTCAGGAGATGTTACGGCTCAGTATACGGCACTAGCAACATGAAAAGCACGTTAGAATAATGTAGGACGCGTTACAACTCCTAAGAACACCTTACATCACCGTACAAAACTTTAAAACTCCATAATGAACCTAATGAATTTGTACGAGTCCTTCGAACATCGTACGACAACTTAGGACATCTTACGACTCTTTATGCCACATTAGCAAATCGAAAAGAACGTTAGTATAATGTAGAACGCGTTACAGCTCCTAAGAACACCTTACACCACCGTACGAAACATTAAAACTCCATAATAATCCTAATGAATTCGTCCTAGTCCTTTGAACATCGTACGACAACTTAGGACATCTTAAGACTCTTTATGCCACATTAGCAAATCGAAAAGAAAGTTAGTATAATGTAGGACGTGTTACAGCTCCTAACAACACCTTACACCACCGTACGAAACATTAAAACTCCATAATAAACCTAATGAATTCGTCCGAGTCCTTTGAACATCGTACGGCAACTTAGGACATCTTACGACTCTTTATGCCACATTAGCAACATGAAAAGCATGTTAGAATAATGTAGGACGCGTTACAACTCCTAAGAACAACTTACATCACCGTACAAAAATTTAAAACTCCATAATAAACCTAATGAATTTGTACGAGTCCTTTGAACATCGTACGACAACTTAGGACATCTTACGACTCTTTATGCCACATTAGCAACTCGAAAAGAACGTTAGTATAATGTAGGACGCCTTACAGCTCCTAAGAACACTTTACACCACCGTACGAAACATTAAAACTCCATAATAAACCTAATGAATTCGTTCGAGTCCTTTGAACATCGTACGACAACTTAAGACATCTTAAGACTCTATATGCCACATTAGCAACTCGAAAAGAACGTTGGTATGATGTAGGACGCCTTACAGCTCCTAAGAACACCTTACACCACCGTACGAAACATTAAAACTCCATAATAAACCTAATGAATTCGTCTGAGTCCTTTGAACATCGTACGACAACTTAGGACATCTTAAGACTCTTTATGCCACATTAGCAAATCGAAAAGAACGTTAGTATAATGTAGGACGTGTTACAGCTCCTAAGAACACCTTACACCACCGTACGAAACATTAAAACTCCATGATAAACCTAATGAATTCGTCCGAGTCCTTTGAACATCGTATTGACAACTTAGGACATCTTACGACTCTTTATGCCACATTAGCAACTCGAAATGAACATTAGTATAATGTAGTACGCCTTACAGCTCCTAAGAACACCTTACACCACCGTACGAAACGTTAAAACTCCATAATAAACCTAATGAATTCGTCCGAGTCCTTTGAACATCGTACCACAACTCAGGAGATGTTACGGCTCAGTATACGGCACTAGCAACATGAAAAGCACGTTAGAATAATGTAGGACGCGTTACAACTCCTAAGAACACCTTACATCACCGTACAAAACTTTAAAACTCCATAATAAACCAAATTAATTCGTACGAGTCCTTTGAACATCGTACGACAACTTAGGACATTTTACGACTCTTTATGCCACATTAGAAACATGAAAAGCATGTTAGAATAATGTAGGACGCGTTACAACTCCTAAGAACACCTTACATCACCGTACAAAACTTTAAAACTCCATAATAATCCTAATGAATTCGTCCGAGTCCTTTGAACATCGTACGACAACTTAGGACATCTTAAGACTCTTTATGCCACATTAGCAAATCGAAAAGAACGTTAGTATAATGTAGGACGCGTTACAGCTCCTAACAACACCTTACACCACCGTACGAAACATTAAAACTCCATAATAAAACTAATGAATTCGTCCGAGTCCTTTGAACATCGTACGGCAACTTAGGACATCTTACGACTCTTTATGCCACAATAGCAACATGAAAAGCATGTTAGAATAATGTAGGACGCGTTACAACTCCTAAGAACAACTTACATCACCGTACAAAAATTTAAAACTCCATAATAAACCTAATGAATTTGTACTTGTCCTTTGAACATCGTACGACAACTTAGGACATCTTACGACTCTTTATGCCACATTAGCAACTCGAAAAGAACGTTAGTATAATGTAGGACGCCTTACAGCTCCTAAGAACACCTTACATCACCGTACGAAACATTAAAACTCCATAATAAACCTAATGAATTCGATCGAGTCCTTTGAACATCGTACGACAACTTAAGACATCTTAAGACTCTATATGCCACATTAGCAACTCGAAAAGAACGTTGGTATGATGTAGGACGCCTTACAGCTCCTAAGAACACCTTACACCACCGTACGAAACATTAAAACTCCATAATAAACCTAATGAATTCGTCCGAGTCCTTTGAACATCGTACGACAACTTAGGACATCTTAAGACTCTTTATGCCACATTAGCAAATCGAAAAGAACGTTAGTATAATGTAGGACGTGTTACAGCTCCTAAGAACACCTTACACCACCGTACGAAACATTAAAACTCCATGATAAACCTAATGAATTCGTCCGAGTCCTTTGAACTTCGTATTGACAACTTAGGACATCTTACGACTCTTTATGCCACATTAGCAACTCGAAATGAACATTAGTATAATGTAGTACGCCTTACAGCTCCTAAGAACACCTTACACCACCGTACGAAACGTTAAAACTCCATAATAAACCTAATGAATTCGTCCGAGTCCTTTGAACATCGTACCACAACTCAGGAGATGTTACGGCTCAGTATACGGCACTAGCAACATGAAAAGCACGTTAGAATAATGTAGGACGCGTTACAACTCCTAAGAACACCTTACATCACCGTACAAAACTTTAAAACTCCATAATAAACCAAATTAATTCGTACGAGTCCTTTGAACATCGTACGACAACTTAGGACATTTTACGACTCTTTATGCCACATTAGAAACATGAAAAGCATGTTAGAATAATGTAGGACACGTTACAACTCCTAAGAACACCTTACATCACCGTACAAAACTTTAAAACTCCATAATGAACCTAATGAATTTGTACGAGTCCTTTGAACATCGTACGACAACTTAGGACATCTTACGACTCTTTATGCCACATTAGCAAATCGAAAAGAACGTTAGTACAATGTAGAACGCGTTACAGCTCCTAACAACACCTTACACCACCGTACGAAACATTAAAACTCCATAATAATCCTAATGAATTCGTCCGAGTCCTTTGAACATCGTACGACAACTTAGGACATCTTAAGACTCTTTATGCCACATTAGCAAATCGAAAAGAACGTTAGTATAATGTAGGACGCGTTACAGCTCCTAACAACACCTTACACCACCGTACGAAACATTAAAACTCCATAATAAAACTAATGAATTCGTCCGAGTCCTTTGAACATCGTACGGCAACTTAGGACATCTTACGACTCTTTATGCCACAATAGCAACATGAAAAGCATGTTAGAATAATGTAGGACGCGTTACAACTCCTAAGAACATCTTACATCACCGTACAAAAATTTAAAACTCCATAATAAACCTAATGAATTTGTACTTGTCCTTTGAACATCGTACGACAACTTAGGACATCTTACGACTCTTTATGCCACATTAGCAACTCGAAAAGAACGTTAGTATAATGTAGGACGCCTTACAGCTCCTAAGAACACCTTACACCACCGTACGAAACATTAAAACTCCATAATAAACCTAATGAATTCGTTCGAGTCCTTTGAACATCGTACGACAACTTAAGACATCTTAAGACTCTATATGGCACATTAGCAACTCGAAAAGAACGTTGGTATGATGTAGGACGCCTTACAGCTCCTAAGAACACCTTACACCACCGTACGAAACATTAAAACTCCATAATAAACCTAATGAATTCGTTCGAGTCCTTTGAACATCGTACGACAACTTAGGACATCTTAAGACTCTTTATGCCACATTAGCAAATCGAAAAGAACGTTAGTATAATGTAGGACGTGTTACAGCTCCTAAGAACACCTTACACCACCGTACGAAACATTAAAACTCCATGATAAACCTAATGAATTCGTCCGAGTCCTTTGAACTTCGTATTGACAACTTAGGACATCTTACGACTCTTTATGCCACATTAGCAACTCGAAATGAACATTAGTATAATGTAGTACGCCTTACAGCTCCTAAGAACACCTTACACCACCGTACGAAACGTTAAAACTCCATAATAAACCTAATGAATTCGTCCGAGTCCTTTGAACATCGTACCACAACTCAGGAGATGTTACGGCTCAGTATACGGCACTAGCAACATGAAAAGCACGTTAGAATAATGTAGGACGCGTTACAACTCCTAAGAACACCTTACATCACCGTACAAAACTTTAAAACTCCATAATAAACCAAATTAATTCGTACGAGTCCTTTGAACATCGTACGACAACTTAGGACATTTTACGACTCTTTATGCCACATTAGAAACATGAAAAGCATGTTAGAATAATGTAGGACACGTTACAACTCCTAAGAACACCTTACATCACCGTACAAAACTTTAAAACTCCATAATGAACCTAATGAATTTGTACGAGTCCTTTGAACATCGTACGACAACTTAGGACATCTTACGACTCTTTATGCCACATTAGCAAATCGAAAAGAACGTTAGTACAATGTAGAACGCGTTACAGCTCCTAACAACACCTTACACCACCGTACGAAACATTAAAACTCCATAATAATCCTAATGAATTCGTCCGAGTCCTTTGAACATCGTACGACAACTTAGGACATCTTAAGACTCTTTATGCCACATTAGCAAATCGAAAAGAACGTTAGTATAATGTAGGACGCGTTACAGCTCCTAACAACACCTTACACCACCGTACGAAACATTAAAACTCCATAATAAAACTAATGAATTCGTCCGAGTCCTTTGAACATCGTACGGCAACTTAGGACATCTTACGACTCTTTATGCCACAATAGCAACATGAAAAGCATGTTAGAATAATGTAGGACGCGTTACAACTCCTAAGAACATCTTACATCACCGTACAAAAATTTAAAACTCCATAATAAACCTAATGAATTTGTACTTGTCCTTTGAACATCGTACGACAACTTAGGACATCTTACGACTCTTTATGCCACATTAGCAACTCGAAAAGAACGTTAGTATAATGTAGGACGCCTTACAGCTCCTAAGAACACCTTACACCACCGTACGAAACATTAAAACTCCATAATAAACCTAATGAATTCGTTCGAGTCCTTTGAACATCGTACGACAACTTAAGACATCTTAAGACTCTATATGGCACATTAGCAACTCGAAAAGAACGTTGGTATGATGTAGGACGCCTTACAGCTCCTAAGAACACCTTACACCACCGTACGAAACATTAAAACTCCATAATAAACCTAATGAATTCGTCCGAGTCCTTTGAACATCGTACGACAACTTAGGACATCTTAAGACTCTTTATGCCACATTAGCAAATCGAAAAGAACGTTAGTATAATGTAGGACGTGTTACAGCTCCTAAGAACACCTTACACCACCGTACGAAACATTAAAACTCCATGATAAACCTAATGAATTCGTCCGAGTCCTTTGAACATCGTATTGACAACTTAGGACATCTTACGACTCTTTATGCCACATTAGCAACTCGAAATGAACATTAGTATAATGTAGTACGCCTTACAGCTCCTAAGAACACCTTACACCACCGTACGAAACGTTAAAACTCCATAATAAACCTAATGAATTCGTCCGAGTCCTTTGAACATCCTACCACAACTCAGGAGATGTTACGGCTCAGTATACGGCACTAGCAACATGAAAAGCACGTTAGAATAATGTAGGACGCGTTACAACTCCTAAGAACACCTTACATCACCGTACAAAACTTTAAAACTCCATAATAAACCAAATTAATTCGTACGAGTCCTTTGAACATCGTACGACAACTTAGGACATTTTACGACTCTTTATGCCACATTAGAAACATGAAAAGCATGTTAGAATAATGTAGGACGCGTTACAACTCCTAAGAACACCTTACATCACCGTACAAAACTTTAAAACTCCATAATGAACCTAATGAATTTGTACGAGTCCTTTGAACATCGTACGACAACTTAGGACATCTTACGACTCTTTATGCCACATTAGCAAATCGAAAAGAACGTTAGTACAATGTAGAACGCGTTACAGCTCCTAACAACACCTTACACCACCGTACGAAACATTAAAACTCCATAATAATCCTAATGAATTCGTCCGAGTCCTTTGAACATCGTACGACAACTTAGGACATCTTAAGACTCTTTATGCCACATTAGCAAATCGAAAAGAACGTTAGTATAATGTAGGACGCGTTACAGCTCCTAACAACACCTTACACCACCGTACGAAACATTAAAACTCCATAATAAAACTAATGAATTCGTCCGAGTCCTTTGAACATCGTACGGCAACTTAGGACATCTTACGACTCTTTATGCGACAATAGCAACATGAAAAGCATGTTAGAATAATGTAGGTCGCGTTACAACTCCTAAGAACAACTTACATCACCGTACAAAAATTTAAAACTCCATAATAAACCTAATGAATTTGTACTTGTCCTTTGAACATCGTACGACAACTTAGGACATCTTACGACTCTTTATGCCACATTAGCAACTCGAAAAGAACGTTAGTATAATGTAGGACGCCTTACAGCTCCTAAGAACACCTTACACCACCGTACGAAACATTAAAACTCCATAATAAACCTAATGAATTCGTTCGAGTCCTTTGAACATCGTACGACAACTTAAGACATCTTAAGACTCTATATGCCACATTAGCAACTCGAAAAGAACGTTGGTATGATGTAGGACGCCTTACAGCTCCTAAGAACACCTTACACCACCGTACGAAACATTAAAACTCCATAATAAACCTAATGAATTCGTCCGAGTCCTTTGAACATCGTACGACAACTTAGGACATCTTAAGACTCTTTATGCCACATTAGCAAATCGAAAAGAACGTTAGTATAATGTAGGACGTGTTACAGCTCCTAAGAACACCTTACACCACCGTACGAAACATTAAAACTCCATGATAAACCTAATGAATTCGTCCGAGTCCTTTGAACATCGTATTGACAACTTAGGACATCTTACGACTCTTTATGCCACATTAGCAACTCGAAATGAACATTAGTATAATGTAGTACGCCTTACAGCTCCTAAGAACACCTTACACCACCGTACGAAACGTTAAAACTCCATAATAAACCTAATGAATTCGTCCGAGTCCTTTGAACATCGTACCACAACTCAGGAGATGTTACGGCTCAGTATACGGCACTAGCAACATGAAAAGCACGTTAGAATAATGTAGGACGCGTTACAACTCCTAAGAACACCTTACATCACCGTACAAAACTTTAAAACTCCATAATAAACCAAATTAATTCGTACGAGTCCTTTGAACATCGTACGACAACTTAGGACATTTTACGACTCTTTATGCCACATTAGAAACATGAAAAGCATGTTAGAATAATGTAGGACGCGTTACAACTCCTAAGAACACCTTACATCACCGTACAAAACTTTAAAACTCCATAATGAACCTAATGAATTTGTACGAGTCCTTTGAACATCGTACGACAACTTAGGACATCTTACGACTCTTTATGCCACATTAGCAAATCGAAAAGAACGTTAGTACAATGTAGAACGCGTTACAGCTCCTAACAACACCTTACACCACCGTACGAAACATTAAAACTCCATAATTATCCTAATGAATTCGTCCGAGTCCTTTGAACATCGTACGACAACTTAGGACATCTTAAGACTCTTTATGCCACATTAGCAAATCGAAAAGAACGTTAGTATAATGTAGGACGCGTTACAGCTCCTAACAACACCTTACACCACCGTACGAAACATTAAAACTCCATAATAAAACTAATGAATTCGTCCGAGTCCTTTGAACATCGTACGGCAACTTAGGACATCTTACGACTCTTTATGCCACAATAGCAACATGAAAAGCATGTTAGAATAATGTAGGACGCGTTACAACTCCTAAGAACAACTTACATCACCGTACAAAAATTTAAAACTCCATAATAAACCTAATGAATTTGTACTTGTCCTTTGAACATCGTACGACAACTTAGGACATCTTACGACTCTTTATGCCACATTAGCAACTCGAAAAGAACGTTAGTATAATGTAGGACGCCTTACAGCTCCTAAGAACACCTTACACCACCGTACGAAACATTAAAACTCCATAATAAACCTAATGAATTCGTTCGAGTCCTTTGAACATCGTACGACAACTTAAGACATCTTAAGACTCTATATGCCACATTAGCAACTCGAAAAGAACGTTGGTATGATGTAGGACGCCTTACAGCTCCTAAGAACACCTTACACCACCGTACGAAACATTAAAACTCCATAATAAACCTAATGAATTCGTCCGAGTCCTTTGAACATCGTACGACAACTTAGGACATCTTAAGACTCTTTATGCCACATTAGCAAATCGAAAAGAACGTTAGTAAAATGTAGGACGTGTTACAGCTCCTAAGAACACCTTACACCACCGTACGAAACATTAAAACTCCATGATAAACCTAATGAATTCGTCCGAGTCCTTTGAACATCGTATTGACAACTTAGGACATCTTACGACTCTTTATGCCACATTAGCAACTCGAAATGAACATTAGTATAATGTAGTACGCCTTACAGCTCCTAAGAACACCTTACACCACCGTACGAAACGTTAAAACTCCATAATAAACCTAATGAATTCGTCCAAGTCCTTTGAACATCGTACCACAACTCAGGAGATGTTACGGCTCAGTATACGGCACTAGCAACATGAAAAGCACGTTAGAATAATGTAGGACGCGTTACAACTCCTAAGAACACCTTACATCACCGTACAAAACTTTAAAACTCCATAATAAACCAAATTAATTCGTACGAGTCCTTTGAACATCGTACGACAACTTAGGACATTTTACGACTCTTTATGCCACATTAGAAACATGAAAAGCATGTTAGAATAATGTAGGACGCGTTACAACTCCTAAGAACACCTTACATCACCGTACAAAACTTTAAAACTCCATAATGAACCTAATGAATTTGTACGAGTCCTTTGAACATCGTACGACAACTTAGGACATCTTACGACTCTTTATGCCACATTAGCAAATCGAAAAGAACGTTAGTACAATGTAGAACGCGTTACAGCTCCTAACAACACCTTACACCACCGTACGAAACATTAAAACTCCATAATAATCCTAATGAATTCGTCCGAGTCCTTTGAACATCGTACGACAACTTAGGACATCTTAAGACTCTTTATGCCACATTAGCAAATCGAAAAGAACGTTAGTATAATGTAGGACGCGTTACAGCTCCTAACAACACCTTACACCACCGTACGAAACATTAAAACTCCATAATAAAACTAATGAATTCGTCCGAGTCCTTTGAACATCGTACGGCAACTTAGGACATCTTACGACTCTTTATGCCACAATAGCAACATGAAAAGCATGTTAGAATAATGTAGGACGCGTTACAACTCCTAAGAACAACTTACATCACCGTACAAAAATTTAAAACTCCATAATAAACCTAATGAATTTGTACTTGTCCTTTGAACATCGTACGACAACTTAGGACATCTTACGACTCTTTATGCCACATTAGCAACTCGAAAAGAACGTTAGTATAATGTAGGACGCCTTACAGCTCCTAAGAACACTTTACACCACCGTACGAAACATTAAAACTCCATAATAAACCTAATGAATTCGTTCGAGTCCTTTGAACATCGTACGACAACTTAAGACATCTTAAGACCCGAATGCCACATTAGCAACTCGAAAATAATGTTGGTATGATGTAGGACGCCTTACAGCTCCTAAGAACACCTTACACCACCGTACGAAACATTAAAACTCCATAATAAACCTAATGAATTCGTCCGAGTCCTTTGAACATCGTACGACAACTTAGGACATCTTAAGACTCTTTATGCCACATTAGCAAATCGAAAAGAACGTTAGTATAATGTAGGACGTGTTACAGCTCCTAAGAACACCTTACACCACCGTACGAAACATTAAAACTCCATAATAAACCTAATGAATTCGTCCGAGTCCTTTGAACATCGTACGACAACTTAGGACATCTTAAGACTCTTTATGCCACATTAGCAAATCGAAAAGAACGTTAGTATAATGTAGGACGCGTTACAGCTCCTAACAACACCTTACACCACCGTACGAAACGTTAAAACTCCATAATAAACCTAATGAATTCGTCCAAGTCCTTTGAACATCGTACCACAACTCAGGAGATGTTACGGCTCAGTATACGGCACTAGCAACATGAAAAGCACGTTAGAATAATGTAGGACGCGTTACAACTCCTAAGAACACCTTACATCACCGTACAAAACTTTAAAACTCCATAATAAACCAAATTAATTCGTACGAGTCCTTTGAACATCGTACGACAACTTAGGACATTTTACGACTCTTTATGCCACATTAGAAACATGAAAAGCATGTTAGAATAATGTAGGACGCGTTACAACTCCTAAGAACACCTTACATCACCGTACAAAACTTTAAAACTCCATAATGAACCTAATGAATTTGTACGAGTCCTTTGAACATCGTACGACAACTTAGGACATCTTACGACTCTTTATGCCACATTAGCAAATCGAAAAGAACGTTAGTACAATGTAGAACGCGTTACAGCTCCTAACAACACCTTACACCACCGTACGAAACATTAAAACTCCATAATAATCCTAATGAATTCGTCCGAGTCCTTTGAACATCGTACGACAACTTAGGACATCTTAAGACTCTTTATGCCACATTAGCAAATCGAAAAGAACGTTAGTATAATGTAGGACGCGTTACAGCTCCTAACAACACCTTACACCACCGTACGAAACATTAAAACTCCATAATAAAACTAATGAATTCGTCCGAGTCCTTTGAACATCGTACGGCAACTTAGGACATCTTACGACTCTTTATGCCACAATAGCAACATGAAAAGCATGTTAGAATAATGTAGGACGCGTTACAACTCCTAAGAACAACTTACATCACCGTACAAAAATTTAAAACTCCATAATAAACCTAATGAATTTGTACTTGTCCTTTGAACATCGTACGACAACTTAGGACATCTTACGACTCTTTATGCCACATTAGCAACTCGAAAAGAACGTTAGTATAATGTAGGACGCCTTACAGCTCCTAAGAACACTTTACACCACCGTACGAAACATTAAAACTCCATAATAAACCTAATGAATTCGTTCGAGTCCTTTGAACATCGTACGACAACTTAAGACATCTTAAGACTCTATATGCCACATTAGCAACTCGAAAATAACGTTGGTATGATGTAGGACGCCTTACAGCTCCTAAGAACACCTTACACCACCGTACGAAACATTAAAACTCCATAATAAACCTAATGAATTCGTCCGAGTCCTTTTAACATCGTACGACAACTTAGGACATCTTAAGACTCTTTATGCCACATTAGCAAATCGAAAAGAACGTTAGTATAATGTAGGACGTGTTACAGCTCCTAAGAACACCTTACACCACCGTACGAAACATTAAAACTCCATAATAAACCTAATGAATTCGTCCGAGTCCTTTGAACATCGTACGACAACTTAGGACATCTTAAGACTCTTTATGCCACATTAGCAAATCGAAAAGAACGTTAGTATAATGTAGGACGCGTTACAGCTCCTAACAACACCTTACACCACCGTACGAAACGTTAAAACTCCATAATAAACCTAATGAATTCGTCCGAGTCCTTTGAACATCGTACGGCAACTTAGGACATCTTACGACTCTTTATGCCACATTAGCAACATGAAAAGCATGTTAGAATAATGTAGGACGCGTTACAACTCCTAAGAACAACTTACATCACCGTACAAAAATTTAAAACTCCATAATAAACCTAATGAATTTGTACGAGTCCTTTGAACATCGTACGACAACTTAGGACATCTTACGACTCTTTATGCCACATTAGCAACTCGAAAAGAACGTTAGTATAAAGTAGGACGCCTTACAGCTCCTAAGAACACCTTACACCACCGTACGAAACATTAAAACTCCATAATAAACCTAATGAATTCGTTCGAGTCCTTTGAACATCGTACGACAACTTAAGACATCTTAAGACTCTATATGCCACATTAGCAACTCGAAAAGAACGTTAGTATGATGTAGGACGCCTTACAGCTCCTAAGAACACCTTACACCACCGTACGAAACATTAAAACTCCATAATAAACCTAATGAATTCGTCCGAGTCCTTTGAACATCGTACGACAACTTAGGACATCTTACGACTCTTTATGCCACATTAGCAACTCGAAATGAATATTAGTATAATGTAGTACGCCTTACAGCTCCTAAGAACACCTTACACCACCGTACGAAACGTTAAAACTCCATAATAAACCTAATGAATTCGTCCGAGTCCTTTGAACATCGTACGACAATTCAGGGGTTGTTACGGCTTAGTATACGGCACTAGCAACATGAAAAGTACGTTAGAATAATGTAGGACGCGTTACAACTCCTAAGAACACCTTACATCACCGTACAAAACTTTAAAACTCCATAATAAACCAAATTAATTCGTACGAGTCCTTTGAACATCGTACGACAACTTAGGTCATCTTATGACTCTTTATGCCACATTAGAAACATGAAAAGCATGTTAGAATAATGTAGGACGCGTTACAACACCTAAGAACACCTTACATCACCGTACAAAACTTTAAAACTCCATAATGAACCTAATGAATTTGTACGAGTCCTTTGAACATCGTACGACAACTTAGGACATCTTACGACTCTTTATGCCACATTAGCAAATCGAAAAGAACGTTAGTATAATGTAGAACGCGTTACAGCTCCTAAGAACACCTTACACCACCGTACGAAACATTAAAACTCCATAATAATCCTAATGAATTCGTCCGAGTCCTTTGAACATCGTACGACAACTTAGGACATCTTAAGACTCTTTATGCCACATTAGCAAATCGAAAAGAACGTTAGTATAATGTAGGACGCGTTACAGCTCCTAACAACACCTTACACCACCGTACGAAACGTTAAAACTCCATAATAAACCTAATGAATTCGTCCGAGTCCTTTGAACATCGTACGGCAACTTAGGACATCTTACGACTCTTTATGCCACATTAGCAACATGAAAAGCATGTTAGAATAATGTAGGACGCGTTACAACTCCTAAGAACAACTTACATCACCGTACAAAAATTTAAAACTCCATAATAAACCTAATGAATTTGTACGAGTCCTTTGAACATCGTACGACAACTTAGGACATCTTACGACTCTTTATGCCACATTAGCAACTCGAAAAGAACGTTAGTATAATGTAGGACGCCCTACAGCTCCTAAGAACACCTTACACCACCGTACGAAACATTAAAACTCCATAATAAACCTAATGAATTCGTTCGAGTCCTTTGAACATCGTACGACAACTTAAGACATCTTAAGACTCTATATGCCACATTAGCAACTCGAAAAGAACGTTAGTATGATGTAGGACGCCTTACAGCTCCTAAGAACACCTTACACCACCGTACGAAACATTAAAACTCCATAATAAACCTAATGAATTCGTCCGAGTCCTTTGAACATCGTACGACAACTTAGGACATCTTAAGACTCTTTATGCCACATTAGTAAATCGAAAAGAACGTTAGTATAATGTAGGACGCGTTACAGCTCCTAAGAACACCTTACACCACCGTACGAAACATTAAAACTCCATAATAAACCTAATGAATTCGTCCGAGTCCTTTGAACATCGTACGACAACTCAGGAGTTGTTACGGCTCAGTATACAGCACTAGCAACATGAAAACTACGTTAGAATAATGTAGGACGCGTTACAACTCCTAAGAACATTAGAAACTCGAAATTAATATTAGTATAATGTAGTACGCCTTACAGCTCCTAAGAACACCTTACACCACCGTACGAAACGTTAAAACTCCATAATAAACCTAATGAATTCGTCCAAGTCCTTTGAACATCGTACGACAACTCAGGAGTTGTTACGGCTCAGTATACAGCACTAGCAACATGAAAAGTACGTTAGAATAATGTAGGACGCGTTACAACTCCTAAGAACACCTTACATCACCGTACAAAACTTTAAAACTCCATAATAAACCAAATTAATTCGTACGAGTCCTTTGAACATCGTACGACAACTTAGGACATCTTACAACTCTTTATGCCACATTAGAAACATGAAAAGCATGTTAGAATAATGTAGGACGCGTTACAACTCCTAAGAACACCTTACATCACCGTACAAAACTTTAAACCTCCATAATGAACCTAATAAATTTGTACGAGTCCTTTGAACATCGTACGACTACTTAGGACATCTTACGACTCTTTATGCCACATTAGCAAATTGAAAAGAACATTAGTATAATGTAGAACGCGTTACAGCTCCTAACAACACCTTACACCACCGTACGAAACATTAAAACTCCATAATAATCCTAATGAATTCGTCCGATTCCTTTGAACATCGTACGACAACTTAGGACATCTTAAGACTCTTTATGCCACATTAGCAAATCGAAAAGAACGTTAGTATAATGTAGGACGCGTTACAGATCCTAACAACACCTTACACCACCGTACGAAACATTAAAACTCCATAATAAACCTAATGAATTCGTCCGAGTCCTTTGAACATCGTACGGCAACTTAGGACATCTTACGACTCTTTATGCCACATTAGCAACATGAAAAGCATGTTAGAATAATGTAGGACGCGTTACAACTCCTAAGAACAACTTACATCACCGTACAAAAATTTAAAACTCCATAATAAACCTAATGAATTTGTACGAGTCCTTTGAACATCGTACGACAACCTAGGACATCTTACGACTCTTTATGCCACATTAGCAACTCGAAAAGAACGTTAGTATAATGTAGGACGCCTTACAGCTCCTAAGAACACCTTACACCACCGTACGAAACATTAAAACTCCATAATAAACCTAATGAATTCGTTCGAGTCCTTTGAACATTGTACGACAACTTAAGACATCTTAAGACTCTATATGCCACATTAGCAACTCGAAAAGAACGTTGGTATGATGTAGGACGCCTTACAGCTCCTAAGAACACCTTACACCACCGTACGAAACATTAAAACTCCATAATAAACCTAATGAATTCGTCCGAGTCCTTTGAACATCGTACGACAACTTAGGACATCTTAAGACTCTTTATGCCACATTAGCAAATCGAAAAGAACGTTAGTATAATGTAGGACGTGTTACAGCTCCTAAGAACACCTTACACCACCGTACGAAACATTAAAACTCCATAATAAACCTAATGAATTCGTCCGAGTCCTTTAAACATCGTACGACAACTTAGGACATCTTACGACTCTTTATGCCACATTAGCAAATCGAAAAGAACGTTAGTATAATGTAGAACGCGTTACAGCTCCTAAGAACACCTTACACCACCGTACGAAACATTAAAACTCCATAATAATCCTAATGAATTCGTCCGAGTCCTTTGAACATCGTACGACAACTTAGGACATCTTAAGACTCTTTATGCCACATTAGCAAATCGAAAAGAACGTTAGTATAATGTAGGACGCGTTACAGCTCCTAACAACACCTTACACCACCGTACGAAACGTTAAAACTCCATAATAAACCTAATGAATTCGTCCGAGTCCTTTGAACATCGTACGGCAACTTAGGACATCTTACGACTCTTTATGCCACATTAGCAACATGAAAAGCATGTTAGAATAATGTAGGACGCGTTACAACTCCTAAGAACAACTTACATCACCGTACAAAAATTTAAAACTCCATAATAAACCTAATGAATTTGTACGAGTCCTTTGAACATCGTACGACAACTTAGGACATCTTACGACTCTTTATGCCACATTAGCAACTCGAAAAGAACGTTAGTATAATGTAGGACGCCCTACAGCTCCTAAGAACACCTTACACCACCGTACGAAACATTAAAACTCCATAATAAACCTAATGAATTCGTTCGAGTCCTTTGAACATCGTACGACAACTTAAGACATCTTAAGACTCTATATGCCACATTAGCAACTCGAAAAGAACGTTAGTATGATGTAGGACGCCTTACAGCTCCTAAGAACACTCTACACCACCGTACGAAACATTAAAACTCCATAATAAACCTAATGAATTCGTCCGAGTCCTTTGAACATCGTACGACAACTTAGGACATCTTAAGACTCTTTATGCCACATTAGTAAATCGAAAAGAACGTTAGTATAATGTAGGACGCGTTACAGCTCCTAAGAACACCTTACACCACCGTACGAAACATTAAAACTCCATAATAAACCTAATGAATTCGTCCGAGTCCTTTGAACATCGTACGACAACTCAGGAGTTGTTACGGCTCAGTATACAGCACTAGCAACATGAAAAGTACGTTAGAATAATGTAGGACGCGTTACAACTCCTAAGAACATTAGAAACTCGAAATTAATATTAGTATAATGTAGTACGCCTTACAGCTCCTAAGAACACCTTACACCACCGTACGAAACGTTAAAACTCCATAATAAACCTAATGAATTCGTCCGAGTCCTTTGAACATCGTACGACAACTCAGGAGTTGTTACGGCTCAGTATACAGCACTAGCAACATGAAAAGTACGTTAGAATAATGTAGGACGCGTTACAACTCCTAAGAACACCTTACATCACCGTACAAAACTTTAAAACTCCATAATAAACCAAATTAATTCGTACGAGTCCTTTGAACATCGTACGACAACTTAGGACATCTTACAACTCTTTATGCCACATTAGAAACATGAAAAGCATGTTAGAATAATGTAGGACGCGTTACAACTCCTAAGAACACCTTACATCACCGTACAAAACTTTAAACCTCCATAATGAACCTAATAAATTTGTACGAGTCCTTTGAACATCGTACGACTACTTAGGACATCTTACGACTCTTTATGCCACATTAGCAAATTGAAAAGAACATTAGTATAATGTAGAACGCGTTACAGCTCCTAACAACACCTTACACCACCGTACGAAACATTAAAACTCCATAATAATCCTAATGAATTCGTCCGAGTCCTTTGAACATCGTACGACAACTTAGGACATCTTAAGACTCTTTATGCCACATTAGCAAATCGAAAAGAACGTTAGTATAATGTAGGACGCGTTACAGATCCTAACAACACCTTACACCACCGTACGAAACATTAAAACTCCATAATAAACCTAATGAATTCGTCCGAGTCCTTTGAACATCGTACGGCAACTTAGGACATCTTACGACTCTTTATGCCACATTAGCAACATGAAAAGCATGTTAGAATAATGTAGGACGCGTTACAACTCCTAAGAACAACTTACATCACCGTACAAAAATTTAAAACTCCATAATAAACCTAATGAATTTGTACGAGTCCTTTGAACATCGTACGACAACCTAGGACATCTTACGACTCTTTATGCCACATTAGCAACTCGAAAAGAACGTTAGTATAATGTAGGACGCCTTACAGCTCCTAAGAACACCTTACACCACCGTACGAAACATTAAAACTCCATAATAAACCTAATGAATTCGTTCGAGTCCTTTGAACATTGTACGACAACTTAAGACATCTTAAGACTCTATATGCCACATTAGCAACTCGAAAAGAACGTTGGTATGATGTAGGACGCCTTACAGCTCCTAAGAACACCTTACACCACCGTACGAAACATTAAAACTCCATAATAAACCTAATGAATTCGTCCGAGTCCTTTGAACATCGTACGACAACTTAGGACATCTTAAGACTCTTTATGCCACATTAGCAAATCGAAAAGAACGTTAGTATAATGTAGGACGTGTTACAGCTCCTAAGAACACCTTACACCACCGTACGAAACATTAAAACTCCATAATAAACCTAATGAATTCGTCCGAGTCCTTTGAACATCGTACGACAACTTAGGACATCTTACGACTCTTTATGCCACATTAGCAACTCGAAATGAACATTAGTATAATGTAGTACGCCTTACAGCTCCTAAGAACACCTTACACCACCGTACGAAACGTTAAAACTCCATAATAAACCTAATGAATTCGTCCGAGTCCTTTGAACATCGTACAACAACTCAGGAGATGTTACGGCTCAGTATACGGCACTAGCAACATGAAATGCACGTTAGAATAATGTAGGACGCGTTACAACTCCTAAGAACACCTTACATCACCGTACAAAACTTTAAAACTCCATAATAAACCAAATTAATTCGTACGAGTCCTTTGAACATCGTACGACAACTTAGGACATCTTAAGACTCTTTATGCCACATTAGAAACATGAAAAGCATGTTAGAATAATGTAGGACGCGTTACAACTCCTAAGAACACCTTACATCACCGTACAAAACTTTAAAACTCCATAATAAACCTAATGAATTCGTCCGAGTCCTTTGAACATCGTACGGCAACTTAGGACATCTTACGACTCTTTATGCCACATTAGCAACATGAAAAGCATGTTAGAATAATGTAGGACGCGTTACAACTCCTAAGAACAACTTACATCACCGTACAAAAATTTAAAACTCCATAATAAACCTAATGAATTTGTACGAGTCCTTTGAACATCGTACGACTACTTAGGACATCTTACGACTCTTTATGCCACATTAGCAAATTGAAAAGAACATTAGTATAATGTAGAACGCGTTACAGCTCCTAACAACACCTTACACCACCGTACGAAACATTAAAACTCCATAATAATCCTAATGAATTCGTCCGAGTCCTTTGAACATCGTACGACAACTTAGGACATCTTAAGACTCTTTATGCCACATTAGCAAATCGAAAAGAACGTTAGTATAATGTAGGACGCGTTACAGATCCTAACAACACCTTACACCACCGTACGAAACATTAAAACTCCATAATAAACCTAATGAATTCGTCCGAGTCCTTTGAACATCGTACGGCAACTTAGGACATCTTACGACTCTTTATGCCACATTAGCAACATGAAAAGCATGTTAGAATAATGTAGGACGCGTTACAACTCCTAAGAACAACTTACATCACCGTACAAAAATTTAAAACTCCATAATAAACCTAATGAATTTGTACGAGTCCTTTGAACATCGTACGACAACCTAGGACATCTTACGACTCTTTATGCCACATTAGCAACTCGAAAAGAACGTTAGTATAATGTAGGACGCCTTACAGCTCCTAAGAACACCTTACACCACCGTACGAAACATTAAAACTCCATAATAAACCTAATGAATTCGTTCGAGTCCTTTGAACATTGTACGACAACTTAAGACATCTTAAGACTCTATATGCCACATTAGCAACTCGAAAAGAACGTTGGTATGATGTAGGACGCCTTACAGCTCCTAAGAACACCTTACACCACCGTACGAAACATTAAAACTCCATAATAAACCTAATGAATTCGTCCGAGTCCTTTGAACATCGTACGACAACTTAGGACATCTTAAGACTCTTTATGCCACATTAGCAAATCGAAAAGAACGTTAGTATAATGTAGGACGTGTTACAGCTCCTAAGAACACCTTACACCACCGTACGAAACATTAAAACTCCATAATAAACCTAATGAATTCGTCCGAGTCCTTTGAACATCGTACGACAACTTAGGACATCTTACGACTCTTTATGCCACATTAGCAACTCGAAATGAACATTAGTATAATGTAGTACGCCTTACAGCTCCTAAGAACACCTTACACCACCGTACGAAACGTTAAAACTCCATAATAAACCTAATGAATTCGTCCGAGTCCTTTGAACATCGTACAACAACTCAGGAGATGTTACGGCTCAGTATACGGCACTAGCAACATGAAATGCACGTTAGAATAATGTAGGACGCGTTACAACTCCTAAGAACACCTTACATCACCGTACAAAACTTTAAAACTCCATAATAAACCAAATTAATTCGTACGAGTCCTTTGAACATCGTACGACAACTTAGGACATCTTAAGACTCTTTATGCCACATTAGAAACATGAAAAGCATGTTAGAATAATGTAGGACGCGTTACAACTCCTAAGAACACCTTACATCACCGTACAAAACTTTAAAACTCCATAATAAACCTAATGAATTCGTCCGAGTCCTTTGAACATCGTACGGCAACTTAGGACATCTTACGACTCTTTATGCCACATTAGCAACATGAAAAGCATGTTAGAATAATGTAGGACGCGTTACAACTCCTAAGAACAACTTACATCACCGTACAAAAATTTAAAACTCCATAATAAACCTAATGAATTTGTACGAGTCCTTTGAACATCGTACGACTACTTAGGACATCTTACGACTCTTTATGCCACATTAGCAAATTGAAAAGAACATTAGTATAATGTAGAACGCGTTACAGCTCCTAACAACACCTTACACCACCGTACGAAACATTAAAACTCCATAATAATCCTAATGAATTCGTCCGAGTCCTTTGAACATCGTACGACAACTTAGGACATCTTAAGACTCTTTATGCCACATTAGCAAATCGAAAAGAACGTTAGTATAATGTAGGACGCGTTACAGATCCTAACAACACCTTACACCACCGTACGAAACATTAAAACTCCATAATAAACCTAATGAATTCGTCCGAGTCCTTTGAACATCGTACGGCAACTTAGGACATCTTACGACTCTTTATGCCACATTAGCAACATGAAAAGCATGTTAGAATAATGTAGGACGCGTTACAACTCCTAAGAACAACTTACATCACCGTACAAAAAATTAAAACTCCATAATAAACCTAATGAATTTGTACGAGTCCTTTGAACATCGTACGACAACCTAGGACATCTTACGACTCTTTATGCCACATTAGCAACTCGAAAAGAACGTTAGTATAATGTAGGACGCCTTACAGCTCCTAAGAACACCTTACACCACCGTACGAAACATTAAAACTCCATAATAAACCTAATGAATTCGTTCGAGTCCTTTGAACATTGTACGACAACTTAAGACATCTTAAGACTCTATATGCCACATTAGCAACTCGAAAAGAACGTTGGTATGATGTAGGACGCCTTACAGCTCCTAAGAACACCTTACACCACCGTACGAAACATTAAAACTCCATAATAAACCTAATGAATTCGTCCGAGTCCTTTGAACATCGTACGACAACTTAGGACATCTTAAGACTCTTTATGCCACATTAGCAAATCGAAAAGAACGTTAGTATAATGTAGGACGTGTTACAGCTCCTAAGAACACCTTACACCACCGTACGAAACATTAAAACTCCATAATAAACCTAATGAATTCGTCCGAGTCCTTTGAACATCGTACGACAACTTAGGACATCTTACGACTCTTTATGCCACATTAGCAACTCGAAATGAACATTAGTATAATGTAGTACGCCTTACAGCTCCTAAGAACACCTTACACCACCGTACGAAACGTTAAAACTCCATAATAAACCTAATGAATTCGTCCGAGTCCTTTGAACATCGTACAACAACTCAGGAGATGTTACGGCTCAGTATACGGCACTAGCAACATGAAATGCACGTTAGAATAATGTAGGACGCGTTACAACTCCTAAGAACACCTTACATCACCGTACAAAACTTTAAAACTCCATAATAAACCAAATTAATTCGTACGAGTCCTTTGAACATCGTACGACAACTTAGGACATCTTAAGACTCTTTATGCCACATTAGAAACATGAAAAGCATGTTAGAATAATGTAGGACGCGTTACAACTCCTAAGAACACCTTACATCACCGTACAAAACTTTAAAACTCCATAATAAACCTAATGAATTCGTCCGAGTCCTTTGAACATCGTACGGCAACTTAGGACATCTTACGACTCTTTATGCCACATTAGCAACATGAAAAGCATGTTAGAATAATGTAGGACGCGTTACAACTCCTAAGAACAACTTACATCACCGTACAAAAATTTAAAACTCCATAATAAACCTAATGAATTTGTACGAGTCCTTTGAACATCGTACGACAACTTAGGACATCTTACGACTCTTTATGGCACATTAGCAAATTGAAAAGAACATTAGTATAATGTAGAACGCGTTACAGCTCCTAACAACACCTTACACCACCGTACGAAACATTAAAACTCCATAATAATCCTAATGAATTCGTCCAAGTCCTTTGAACATCGTACGGCAACTTAGGACATCTTAAGACTCTTTATGCCACATTAGCAAATCGAAAAGAACGTTAGTATAATGTAGGACGCGTTACAGCTCCTAACAACACCTTACACCACCGTACGAAACATTAAAACTCCATAATAAACCTAATGAATTCGTCCGAGTCCTTTGAACATCGTACTGCAACTTAGGACATCTTACGACTCTTTATGCCACATTAGCAACATGAAAAGCATGTTAGAATAATGTAGGACGCGTTACAACTCCTAAGAACAACTTACATCACCGTACAAAAATTTAAAACTCCATAATAAACCTAATGAATTTGTACGAGTCCTTTGAACATCGTACGACAACTTAGGACATCTTACGACTCTTTATGCCACATTAGCAACTCGAAAAGAACGTTAGTATGATGTAGGACGCCTTACAGCTCCTAAGAACACCTTACACCACCGTACGAAACATTAAAACTCCATAATAAACCTAATGAATTCGTCCGAGTCCTTTGAACATCGTACGACAACTTAGGACATCTTACGACTCTTTATGCCACATTAGCAACTCGAAATGAACATTAGTATAATGTAGTACGCCTTACAGCTCCTAAGAACACCTTACACCACCGTACGAAACGTTAAAACTCCATAATAAACCTAATGAATTCGTCCGAGTCCTTTGAACATCGTACAACAACTCAGGAGATGTTACGGCTCAGTATACGGCACTAGCAACATGAAATGCACGTTAGAATAATGTAGGACGCGTTACAACTCCTAAGAACACCTTACATCACCGTACAAAACTTTAAAACTCCATAATAAACCAAATTAATTCGTACGAGTCCTTTGAACATCGTACGACAACTTAGGACATCTTAAGACTCTTTATGCCACATTAGAAACATGAAAAGCATGTTAGAATAATGTAGGACGCGTTACAACTCCTAAGAACACCTTACATCACCGTACAAAACTTTAAAACTCCATAATAAACCTAATGAATTCGTCCGAGTCCTTTGAACATCGTACGGCAACTTAGGACATCTTACGACTCTTTATGCCACATTAGCAACATGAAAAGCATGTTAGAATAATGTAGGACGCGTTACAACTCCTAAGAACAACTTACATCACCGTACAAAAATTTAAAACTCCATAATAAACCTAATGAATTTGTACGAGTCCTTTGATCATCGTACGACAACTTAGGACATCTTACGACTCTTTATGGCACATTAGCAAATTGAAAAGAACATTAGTATAATGTAGAACGCGTTACAGCTCCTAACAACACCTTACACCACCGTACGAAACATTAAAACTCCATAATAATCCTAATGAATTCGTCCAAGTCCTTTGAACATCGTACGGCAACTTAGGACATCTTAAGACTCTTTATGCCACATTAGCAAATCGAAAAGAACGTTAGTATAATGTAGGACGCGTTACAGCTCCTAACAACACCTTACACCACCGTACGAAACATTAAAACTCCATAATAAACCTAATGAATTCGTCCGAGTCCTTTGAACATCGTACTGCAACTTAGGACATCTTACGACTCTTTATGCCACATTAGCAACATGAAAAGCATGTTAGAATAATGTAGGACGCGTTACAACTCCTAAGAACAACTTACATCACCGTACAAAAATTTAAAACTCCATAATAAACCTAATGAATTTGTACGAGTCCTTTGAACATCGTACGACAACTTAGGACATCTTACGACTCTTTATGCCACATTAGCAACTCGAAAAGAACGTTAGTATGATGTAGGACGCCTTACAGCTCCTAAGAACACCTTACACCACCGTACGAAACATTAAAACTCCATAATAAACCTAATGAATTCGTCCGAGTCCTTTGAACATCGTACGACAACTTAGGACATCTTAAGACTCTTTATGCCACATTAGTAAATCGAAAAGAACGTTAGTATAATGTAGGACACGTTACAGCTCCTAAGAACACCTTACACCACCGTACGAAACATTAAAACTCCATAATAAACCTAATGAATTCGTCTGAGTCCTTTGAACATCGTACGACAACTTAGGACATCTTACGACTCTTTATGCCACATTAGAAACTCGAAATTAATATTAGTATAATGTAGTACGCCTTACAGCTCCTAAGAACACCTTACACCACCGTACGAAACGTTAAAACTTCATAATAAACCTAATGAATTCGTCCGAGTCCTTTGAACATCGTACGACAACTCAGGAGTTGTTACGGCTCAGTATACAGCACTAGCAACATGAAAAGTACGTTAGAATAATGTAGGACGCGTTACAACTCCTAAGAACACCTTACATCACCGTACAAAACTTTAAAACTCCATAATAAACCAAATTAATTCGTACGAGTCCTTTGAACATCGTACGACAACTTAGGACATCTTACAACTCTTTATGCCACATTAGAAACATGAAAAGCATGTTAGAATAATGTAGGACGCGTTACAACTCCTAAGAACACCTTACATCACCGTACAAAACTTTAAACCTCCATAATGAACCTAATGAATTTGTACGAGTCCTTTGAACATCGTACGACTACTTAGGACATCTTACGACTCTTTATGCCACATTAGCAAATTGAAAAGAACATTAGTATAATGTAGAACGCGTTACAGCTCCTAACAACACCTTACACCACCGTACGAAACATTAAAACTTCATAATAATCCTAATGAATTCGTCCGAGTCCTTTGAACATCGTACGACAACTTAGGACATCTTAAGACTCTTTATGCCACATTAGCAAATCGAAAAGAACGTTAGTATAATGTATGACGCGTTACAGATCCTAACAACACCTTACACCACCGTACGAAACATTAAAACTCCATAATAAACCTAATGAATTCGTTCGAGTCCTTTGAACATCGTACGGCAACTTAGGACATCTTACGACTCTTTATGCCACATTAGCAACATGAAAAGCATGTTAGAATAATGTAGGACGCGTTACAACTCCTAAGAACAACTTACATCACCGTACAAAAATTTAAAACTCCATAATAAACCTAATGAATTTGTACGAGTCCTTTGAACATCGTACGACAACTTAGGACATCTTACGACTCTTTATGCCACATTAGCAAATTGAAAAGAACATTAGTATAATGTAGAACGCGTTACAGCTCCTAAGAACACCTTACACCACCGTACGAAACATTAAAACTCCATAATAATCCTAATGAATTCGTCCGAGTCCTTTGAACATCGTACGGCAACTTAGGACATCTTAAGACTCTTTATGCCACATTAGCAAATCGAAAAGAACGTTAGTATAATGTAGGACGCGTTACAGATCCTAACAACACCTTACACCACCGTACGAAACATTAAAACTCCATAATAAACCTAATGAATTCGTCCGAGTCCTTGAACATCGTACGGCAACTTAGGACATCTTACGACTCTTTATGCCACATTAGCAACATGAAAAGCATGTTAGAATAATGTAGGACGCGTTACAACTCCTAAGAACAACTTACATCACCGTACAAAAATTTAAAACTCCATAATAAACCTAATGAATTTGTACGAGTCCTTTGAACATCGTACGACAACTTAGGACATCTTACGACTCTTTATGCCACATTAGCAACTCGAAAAGAACGTTAGTATAATGTAGGACGCCCTACAGCTCCTAAGAACACCCTACACCACCGTACGAAACATTAAAACTCCATAAAAAACCTAATGAATTCGTTCGAGTCCTTTGAACATCGTACGACAACTTAAGACATCTTAAGACTCTATATGCCACATTAGCAACTCGAAAAGAACGTTAGTATGATGTAGGACGCCTTACAGCTCCTAAGAACACCTTACACCACCGTACGAAACATTAAAACTCCATAATAAACCTAATGAATTCGTCCGAGTCCTTTGAACATCGTACGACAACTTAGGACATCTTAAGACTCTTTATGCCACATTAGTAAATCGAAAAGAACGTTAGTATAATGTAGGACGCGTTACAGCTCCTAAGAACACCTTACACCACCGTACGAAACATTAAAACTCCATAATAAACCTAATGAATTCGTCCGAGTCCTTTGAACATCGTACGACAACTTAGGACATCTTACGACTCTTTATGCCACATTAGAAACTCGAAATTAATATTAGTATAATGTAGTACGCCTTACAGCTCCTAAGAACACCTTACACCACCGTACGAAACGTTAAAACTCCATAATAAACCTAATGAATTCGTCCGAGTCCTTTGAACATCGTACGACAACTCAGGAGTTGTTACGGCTCAGTATACAGCACTAGCAACATGAAAAGTACGTTAGAATAATGTAGGACGCGTTACAACTCCTAAGAACACCTTACATCACCGTACAAAACTTTAAAACTCCATAATAAACCAAATTAATTCGTACGAGTCCTTTGAACATCGTACGACAACTTAGGACATCTTACAACTCTTTATGCCACATTAGAAACATGAAAAGCATGTTAGAATAATGTAGGACGCGTTACAACTCCTAAGAACACCTTACATCACCGTACAAAACTTTAAACCTCCATAATGAACCTAATGAATTTGTACGAGTCCTTTGAACATCGTACGACTACTTAGGACATCTTACGACTCTTTATGCCACATTAGCAAATTGAAAAGAACATTAGTATAATGTAGAACGCGTTACAGCTCCTAACAACACCTTACACCACCGTACGAAACATTAAAACTTCATAATAATCCTAATGAATTCGTCCGAGTCCTTTGAACATCGTACGACAACTTAGGACATCTTAAGACTCTTTATGCCACATTAGCAAATCGAAAAGAACGTTAGTATAATGTATGACGCGTTACAGATCCTAACAACACCTTACACCACCGTACGAAACATTAAAACTCCATAATAAACCTAATGAATTCGTTCGAGTCCTTTGAACATCGTACGGCAACTTAGGACATCTTACGACTCTTTATGCCACATTAGCAACATGAAAAGCATGTTAGAATAATGTAGGACGCGTTACAACTCCTAAGAACAACTTACATCACCGTACAAAAATTTAAAACTCCATAATAAACCTAATGAATTTGTACGAGTCCTTTGAACATCGTACGACAACTTAGGACATCTTACGACTCTTTATGCCACATTAGCAAATTGAAAAGAACATTAGTATAATGTAGAACGCGTTACAGCTCCTAAGAACACCTTACACCACCGTACGAAACATTAAAACTCCATAATAATCCTAATGAATTCGTCCGAGTCCTTTGAACATCGTACGGCAACTTAGGACATCTTAAGACTCTTTATGCCACATTAGCAAATCGAAAAGAACGTTAGTATAATGTAGGACGCGTTACAGATCCTAACAACACCTTACACCACCGTACGAAACATTAAAACTCCATAATAAACCTAATGAATTCGTCCGAGTCCTTGAGCATCGTACGGCAACTTAGGACATCTTACGACTCTTTATGCCACATTAGCAACATGAAAAGCATGTTAGAATAATGTAGGACGCGTTACAACTCCTAAGAACAACTTACATCACCGTACAAAAATTTAAAACTCCATAATAAACCTAATGAATTTGTACGAGTCCTTTGAACATCGTACGACAACTTAGGACATCTTACGACTCTTTATGCCACATTAGCAACTCGAAAAGAACGTTAGTATAATGTAGGACGCCCTACAGCTCCTAAGAACACCTTACACCACCGTACGAAACATTAAAACTCCATAAAAAACCTAATGAATTCGTTCGAGTCCTTTGAACATCGTACGACAACTTAAGACATCTTAAGACTCTATATGCCACATTAGCAACTCGAAAAGAACGTTAGTATGATGTAGGACGCCTTACAGCTCCTAAGAACACCTTACACCACCGTACGAAACATTAAAACTCCATAATAAACCTAATGAATTCGTCCGAGTCCTTTGAACATCGTACGACAACTTAGGACATCTTAAGACTCTTTATGCCACATTAGTAAATCGAAAAGAACGTTAGTATAATGTAGGACGCGTTACAGCTCCTAAGAACACCTTACACCACCGTACGAAACATTAAAACTCCATAATAAACCTAATGAATTCGTCCGAGTCCTTTGAACATCGTACGACAACTTAGGACATCTTACGACTCTTTATGCCACATTAGAAACTCGAAATTAATATTAGTATAATGTAGTACGCCTTACAGCTCCTAAGAACACCTTACACCACCGTACGAAACGTTAAAACTCCATAATAAACCTAATGAATTCGTCCGAGTCCTTTGAACATCGTACGACAACTCAGGAGTTGTTACGGCTCAGTATACAGCACTAGCAACATGAAAAGTACGTTAGAATAATGTAGGACGCGTTACAACTCCTAAGAACACCTTACATCACCGTACAAAACTTTAAAACTCCATAATAAACCAAATTAATTCGTACGAGTCCTTTGAACATCGTACGACAACTTAGGACATCTTACAACTCTTTATGCCACATTAGAAACATGAAAAGCATGTTAGAATAATGTAGGACGCGTTACAACTCCTAAGAACACCTTACATCACCGTACAAAACTTTAAACCTCCATAATGAACCTAATGAATTTGTACGAGTCCTTTGAACATCGTACGACTACTTAGGACATCTTACGACTCTTTATGCCACATTAGCAAATTGAAAAGAACATTAGTATAATGTAGAACGCGTTACAGCTCCTAACAACACCTTACACCACCGTACGAAACATTAAAACTCCATAATAATCCTAATGAATTCGTCCGAGTCCTTTGAACATCGTACGACAACTTAGGACATCTTAAGACTCTTTATGCCACATTAGCAAATCGAAAAGAACGTTAGTATAATGTAGGACGCGTTACAGATCCTAACAACACCTTACACCACCGTACGAAACATTAAAACTCCATAATAAACCTAATGAATTCGTTCGAGTCCTTTGAACATCGTACGGCAACTTAGGACATCTTACGACTCTTTATGCCACATTAGCAACATGAAAAGCATGTTAGAATAATGTAGGACGCGTTACAACTCCTAAGAACAACTTACATCACCGTACAAAAATTTAAAACTCCATAATAAACCTAATGAATTTGTACGAGTCCTTTGAGCATCGTACGGCAACTTAGGACATCTTACGACTCTTTATGCCACATTAGCAAATTGAAAAGAACATTAGTATAATGTAGAACGCGTTACAGCTCCTAAGAACACCTTACACCACCGTACGAAACATTAAAACTCCATAATAATCCTAATGAATTCGTCCGAGTCCTTTGAACATCGTACGGCAACTTAGGACATCTTAAGACTCTTTATGCCACATTAGCAAATCGAAAAGAACGTTAGTATAATGTAGGACGCGTTACAGCTCCTAACAACACCTTACACCACCGTACGAAACGTTAAAACTCCATAATAAACCTAATGAATTCGTCCGAGTCCTTTGAACATCGTACGGCAACTTAGGACATCTTACGACTCTTTATGCCACATTAGCAAATTGAAAAGAACATTAGTATAATGTAGAACGCGTTACAGCTCCTAAGAACACCTTACACCACCGTACGAAACATTAAAACTCCATAATAATCCTAATGAATTCGTCCGAGTCCTTTGAACATCGTACGGCAACTTAGGACATCTTAAGACTCTTTATGCCACATTAGCAAATCGAAAAGAACGTTAGTATAATGTAGGACGCGTTACAGATCCTAACAACACCTTACACCACCGTACGAAACATTAAAACTCCATAATAAACCTAATGAATTCGTCCGAGTCCTTTGAACATCGTACGGCAACTTAGGACATCTTACGACTCTTTATGCCACATTAGCAACATGAAAAGCATGTTAGAATAATGTAGGACGCGTTACAACTCCTAAGAACAACTTACATCACCGTACAAAAATTTAAAACTCCATAATAAACCTAATGAATTTGTACGAGTCCTTTGAACATCGTACGACAACCTAGGACATCTTACGACTCTTTATGCCACATTAGCAACTCGAAAAGAACGTTAGTATAATGTAGGACGCCTTACAGCTCCTAAGAACACCTTACACCACCGTACGAAACATTAAAACTCCATAATAAACCTAATGAATTCGTTCGAGTCCTTTGAACATTGTACGACAACTTAAGACATCTTAAGACTCTATATGCCACATTAGCAACTCGAAAAGAACGTTGGTATGATGTAGGACGCCTTACAGCTCCTAAGAACACCTTACACCACCGTACGAAACATTAAAACTCCATAATAATCCTAATGAATTCGTCCGAGTCCTTTGAACATCGTACGACAACTTAGGACATCTTAAGACTCTTTATGCCACATTAGCAAATCGAAAAGAACGTTAGTATAATGTAGGACGCGTTACAGCTCCTAACAACACCTTACACCACCGTACGAAACGTTAAAACTCCATAATAAACCTAATGAATTCGTCCGAGTCCTTTGAACATCGTACGGCAACTTAGGACATCTTACGACTCTTTATGCCACATTAGCAACATGAAAAGCATGTTAGAATAATGTAGGACGCGTTACAACTCCTAAGAACAACTTACATCACCGTACAAAAATTTAAAACTCCATAATAAACCTAATGAATTTGTACGAGTCCTTTGAACATCGTACGACAACTTAGGACATCTTACGACTCTTTATGCCACATTAGCAACTCGAAAAGAACGTTAGTATAATGTAGGACGCCCTACAGCTCCTAAGAACACCTTACACCACCGTACGAAACATTAAAACTCCATAATAAACCTAATGAATTCGTTCGAGTCCTTTGAACATCGTACGACAACTTAAGACATCTTAAGACTCTATATGCCACATTAGCAACTCGAAAAGAACGTTAGTATGATGTAGGACGCCTTACAGCTCCTAAGAACACCTTACACCACCGTACGAAACATTAAAACTCCATAATAAACCTAATGAATTCGTCCGAGTCCTTTGAACATCGTACGACAACTTAGGACATCTTAAGACTCTTTATGCCACATTAGTAAATCGAAAAGAACGTTAGTATAATGTAGGACGCGTTACAGCTCCTAAGAACACCTTACACCACCGTACGAAACATTAAAACTCCATAATAAACCTAATGAATTCGTCCGAGTCCTTTGAACATCGTACGACAACTCAGGAGTTGTTACGGCTCAGTATACAGCACTAGCAACATGAAAACTACGTTAGAATAATGTAGGACGCGTTACAACTCCTAAGAACATTAGAAACTCGAAATTAATATTAGTATAATGTAGTACGCCTTACAGCTCCTAAGAACACCTTACACCACCGTACGAAACGTTAAAACTCCATAATAAACCTAATGAATTCGTCCAAGTCCTTTGAACATCGTACGACAACTCAGGAGTTGTTACGGCTCAGTATACAGCACTAGCAACATGAAAAGTACGTTAGAATAATGTAGGACGCGTTACAACTCCTAAGAACACCTTACATCACCGTACAAAACTTTAAAACTCCATAATAAACCAAATTAATTCGTACGAGTCCTTTGAACATCGTACGACAACTTAGGACATCTTACAACTCTTTATGCCACATTAGAAACATGAAAAGCATGTTAGAATAATGTAGGACGCGTTACAACTCCTAAGAACACCTTACATCACCGTACAAAACTTTAAACCTCCATAATGAACCTAATAAATTTGTACGAGTCCTTTGAACATCGTACGACTACTTAGGACATCTTACGACTCTTTATGCCACATTAGCAAATTGAAAAGAACATTAGTATAATGTAGAACGCGTTACAGCTCCTAACAACACCTTACACCACCGTACGAAACATTAAAACTCCATAATAATCCTAATGAATTCGTCCGATTCCTTTGAACATCGTACGACAACTTAGGACATCTTAAGACTCTTTATGCCACATTAGCAAATCGAAAAGAACGTTAGTATAATGTAGGACGCGTTACAGATCCTAACAACACCTTACACCACCGTACGAAACATTAAAACTCCATAATAAACCTAATGAATTCGTCCGAGTCCTTTGAACATCGTACGGCAACTTAGGACATCTTACGACTCTTTATGCCACATTAGCAACATGAAAAGCATGTTAGAATAATGTAGGACGCGTTACAACTCCTAAGAACAACTTACATCACCGTACAAAAATTTAAAACTCCATAATAAACCTAATGAATTTGTACGAGTCCTTTGAACATCGTACGACAACCTAGGACATCTTACGACTCTTTATGCCACATTAGCAACTCGAAAAGAACGTTAGTATAATGTAGGACGCCTTACAGCTCCTAAGAACACCTTACACCACCGTACGAAACATTAAAACTCCATAATAAACCTAATGAATTCGTTCGAGTCCTTTGAACATTGTACGACAACTTAAGACATCTTAAGACTCTATATGCCACATTAGCAACTCGAAAAGAACGTTCGTATGATGTAGGACGCCTTACAGCTCCTAAGAACACCTTACACCACCGTACGAAACATTAAAACTCCATAATAAACCTAATGAATTCGTCCGAGTCCTTTGAACATCGTACGACAACTTAGGACATCTTAAGACTCTTTATGCCACATTAGCAAATCGAAAAGAACGTTAGTATAATGTAGGACGTGTTACAGCTCCTAAGAACACCTTACACCACCGTACGAAACA
The DNA here is from genome assembly GCA_030867185.1 of Tagetes erecta. Taxonomy (NCBI): domain Eukaryota; kingdom Viridiplantae; phylum Streptophyta; class Magnoliopsida; order Asterales; family Asteraceae; genus Tagetes; species Tagetes erecta. Next base: position 41,503,331 of record CM061487.1, on the reverse strand, counting down.
TTAAAACTCCATAATAAACCTAATGAATTCGTCCGAGTCCTTTAAACATCGTACGACAACTTAGGACATCTTACGACTCTTTATGCCACATTAGCAAATCGAAAAGAACGTTAGTATAATGTAGAACGCGTTACAGCTCCTAAGAACACCTTACACCACCGTACGAAACATTAAAACTCCATAATAATCCTAATGAATTCGTCCGAGTCCTTTGAACATCGTACGACAACTTAGGACATCTTAAGACTCTTTATGCCACATTAGCAAATCGAAAAGAACGTTAGTATAATGTAGGACGCGTTACAGCTCCTAACAACACCTTACACCACCGTACGAAACGTTAAAACTCCATAATAAACCTAATGAATTCGTCCGAGTCCTTTGAACATCGTACGGCAACTTAGGACATCTTACGACTCTTTATGCCACATTAGCAACATGAAAAGCATGTTAGAATAATGTAGGACGCGTTACAACTCCTAAGAACAACTTACATCACCGTACAAAAATTTAAAACTCCATAATAAACCTAATGAATTTGTATGAGTCCTTTGAACATCGTACGACAACTTAGGACATCTTACGACTCTTTATGCCACATTAGCAACTCGAAAAGAACGTTAGTATAATGTAGGACGCCCTACAGCTCCTAAGAACACCTTACACCACCGTACGAAACATTAAAACTCCATAATAAACCTAATGAATTCGTTCGAGTCCTTTGAACATCGTACGACAACTTAAGACATCTTAAGACTCTATATGCCACATTAGCAACTCGAAAAGAACGTTAGTATGATGTAGGACGCCTTACAGCTCCTAAGAACACTCTACACCACCGTACGAAACATTAAAACTCCATAATAAACCTAATGAATTCGTCCGAGTCCTTTGAACATCGTACGACAACTTAGGACATCTTAAGACTCTTTATGCCACATTAGTAAATCGAAAAGAACGTTAGTATAATGTAGGACGCGTTACAGCTCCTAAGAACACCTTACACCACCGTACGAAACATTAAAACTCCATAATAAACCTAATGAATTCGTCCGAGTCCTTTGAACATCGTACGACAACTCAGGAGTTGTTACGGCTCAGTATACAGCACTAGCAACATGAAAAGTACGTTAGAATAATGTAGGACGCGTTACAACTCCTAAGAACATTAGAAACTCGAAATTAATATTAGTATAATGTAGTACGCCTTACAGCTCCTAAGAACACCTTACACCACCGTACGAAACGTTAAAACTCCATAATAAACCTAATGAATTCGTCCGAGTCCTTTGAACATCGTACGACAACTCAGGAGTTGTTACGGCTCAGTATACAGCACTAGCAACATGAAAAGTACGTTAGAATAATGTAGGACGCGTTACAACTCCTAAGAACACCTTACATCACCGTACAAAACTTTAAAACTCCATAATAAACCAAATTAATTCGTACGAGTCCTTTGAACATCGTACGACAACTTAGGACATCTTACAACTCTTTATGCCACATTAGAAACATGAAAAGCATGTTAGAATAATGTAGGACGCGTTACAACTCCTAAGAACACCTTACATCACCGTACAAAACTTTAAACCTCCATAATGAACCTAATAAATTTGTACGAGTCCTTTGAACATCGTACGACTACTTAGGACATCTTACGACTCTTTATGCCACATTAGCAAATTGAAAAGAACATTAGTATAATGTACAACGCGTTACAGCTCCTAACAACACCTTACACCACCGTACGAAACATTAAAACTCCATAATAATCCTAATGAATTCGTCCGAGTCCTTTGAACATCGTACGACAACTTAGGACATCTTAAGACTCTTTATGCCACATTAGCAAATCGAAAAGAACGTTAGTATAATGTAGGACGCGTTACAGATCCTAACAACACCTTACACCACCGTACGAAACATTAAAACTCCATAATAAACCTAATGAATTCGTCCGAGTCCTTTGAACATCGTACGGCAACTTAGGACATCTTACGACTCTTTATGCCACATTAGCAACATGAAAAGCATGTTAGAATAATGTAGGACGCGTTACAACTCCTAAGAACAACTTACATCACCGTACAAAAATTTAAAACTCCATAATAAACCTAATGAATTTGTACGAGTCCTTTGAACATCGTACGACAACCTAGGACATCTTACGACTCTTTATGCCACATTAGCAACTCGAAAAGAACGTTAGTATAATGTAGGACGCCTTACAGCTCCTAAGAACACCTTACACCACCGTACGAAACATTAAAACTCCATAATAAACCTAATGAATTCGTTCGAGTCCTTTGAACATTGTACGACAACTTAAGACATCTTAAGACTCTATATGCCACATTAGCAACTCGAAAAGAACGTTGGTATGATGTAGGACGCCTTACAGCTCCTAAGAACACCTTACACCACCGTACGAAACATTAAAACTCCATAATAAACCTAATGAATTCGTCCGAGTCCTTTGAACATCGTACGACAACTTAGGACATCTTAAGACTCTTTATGCCACATTAGCAAATCGAAAAGAACGTTAGTATAATGTAGGACGTGTTACAGCTCCTAAGAACACCTTACACCACCGTACGAAACATTAAAACTCCATAATAAACCTAATGAATTCGTCCGAGTCCTTTGAACATCGTACGACAACTTAGGACATCTTACGACTCTTTATGCCACATTAGCAACTCGAAATGAACATTAGTATAATGTAGTACGCCTTACAGCTCCTAAGAACACCTTACACCACCGTACGAAACGTTAAAACTCCATAATAAACCTAATGAATTCGTCCGAGTCCTTTGAACATCGTACAACAACTCAGGAGATGTTACGGCTCAGTATACGGCACTAGCAACATGAAATGCACGTTAGAATAATGTAGGACGCGTTACAACTCCTAAGAACACCTTACATCACCGTACAAAACTTTAAAACTCCATAATAAACCAAATTAATTCGTACGAGTCCTTTGAACATCGTACGACAACTTAGGACATCTTAAGACTCTTTATGCCACATTAGAAACATGAAAAGCATGTTAGAATAATGTAGGACGCGTTACAACTCCTAAGAACACCTTACATCACCGTACAAAACTTTAAAACTCCATAATAAACCTAATGAATTCGTCCGAGTCCTTTGAACATCGTACGGCAACTTAGGACATCTTACGACTCTTTATGCCACATTAGCAACATGAAAAGCATGTTAGAATAATGTAGGACGCGTTACAACTCCTAAGAACAACTTACATCACCGTACAAAAATTTAAAACTCCATAATAAACCTAATGAATTTGTACGAGTCCTTTGAACATCGTACGACTACTTAGGACATCTTACGACTCTTTATGCCACATTAGCAAATTGAAAAGAACATTAGTATAATGTAGAACGCGTTACAGCTCCTAACAACACCTTACACCACCGTACGAAACATTAAAACTCCATAATAATCCTAATGAATTCGTCCGAGTCCTTTGAACATCGTACGACAACTTAGGACATCTTAAGACTCTTTATGCCACATTAGCAAATCGAAAAGAACGTTAGTATAATGTAGGACGCGTTACAGATCCTACAACACCTTACACTACCGTACGAAACATTAAAACTCCATAATAAACCTAATGAATTCGTCCGAGTCCTTTGAACATCGTACGGCAACTTAGGACATCTTACGACTCTTTATGCCACATTAGCAACATGAAAAGCATGTTAGAATAATGTAGGACGCGTTACAACTCCTAAGAACAACTTACATCACCGTACAAAAATTTAAAACTCCATAATAAACCTAATGAATTTGTACGAGTCCTTTGAACATCGTACGACAACCTAGGACATCTTACGACTCTTTATGCCACATTAGCAACTCGAAAAGAACGTTAGTATAATGTAGGACGCCTTACAGCTCCTAAGAACACCTTACACCACCGTACGAAACATTAAAACTCCATAATAAACCTAATGAATTCGTGCGAGTCCTTTGAACATTGTACGACAACTTAAGACATCTTAAGACTCTATATGCCACATTAGCAACTCGAAAAGAACGTTGGTATGATGTAGGACGCCTTACAGCTCCTAAGAACACCTTACACCACCGTACGAAACATTAAAACTCCATAATAAACCTAATGAATTCGTCCGAGTCCTTTGAACATCGTACGACAACTTAGGACATCTTAAGACTCTTTATGCCACATTAGCAAATCGAAAAGAACGTTAGTATAATGTAGGACGTGTTACAGCTCCTAAGAACACCTTACACCACCGTACGAAACATTAAAACTCCATAATAAACCTAATGAATTCGTCCGAGTCCTTTGAACATCGTACGACAACTTAGGACATCTTACGACTCTTTATGCCACATTAGCAACTCGAAATGAACATTAGTATAATGTAGTACGCCTTACAGCTCCTAAGAACACCTTACACCACCGTACGAAACGTTAAAACTCCATAATAAACCTAATGAATTCGTCCGAGTCCTTTGAACATCGTACAACAACTCAGGAGATGTTACGGCTCAGTATACGGCACTAGCAACATGAAATGCACGTTAGAATAATGTAGGACGCGTTACAACTCCTAAGAACACCTTACATCACCGTACAAAACTTTAAAACTCCATAATAAACCAAATTAATTCGTACGAGTCCTTTGAACATCGTACGACAACTTAGTACATCTTAAGACTCTTTATGCCACATTAGAAACATGAAAAGCATGTTAGAATAATGTAGGACGCGTTACAACTCCTAAGAACACCTTACATCACCGTACAAAACTTTAAAACTCCATAATAAACCTAATGAATTCGTCCGAGTCCTTTGAACATCGTACGGCAACTTAGGACATCTTACGACTCTTTATGCCACATTAGCAACATGAAAAGCATGTTAGAATAATGTAGGACGCGTTACAACTCCTAAGAACAACTTACATCACCGTACAAAAATTTAAAACTCCATAATAAACCTAATGAATTTGTACGAGTCCTTTGAACATCGTACGACAACTTAGGACATCTTACGACTCTTTATGGCACATTAGCAAATTGAAAAGAACATTAGTATAATGTAGAACGCGTTACAGCTCCTAACAACACCTTACACCACCGTACGAAACATTAAAACTCCATAATAATCCTAATGAATTCGTCCAAGTCCTTTGAACATCGTACGGCAACTTAGGACATCTTAAGACTCTTTATGCCACATTAGCAAATCGAAAAGAACGTTAGTATAATGTAGGACGCGTTACAGCTCCTAACAACACCTTACACCACCGTACGAAACATTAAAACTCCATAATAAACCTAATGAATTCGTCCGAGTCCTTTGAACATCGTACGGCAACTTAGGACATCTTACGACTCTTTATGCCACATTAGCAACATGAAAAGCATGTTAGAATAATGTAGGACGCGTTACAACTCCTAAGAACAACTTACATCACCGTACAAAAATTTAAAACTCCATAATAAACCTAATGAATTTGTACGAGTCCTTTGAACATCGTACGACAACTTAGGACATCTTACGACTCTTTATGCCACATTAGCAAATTGAAAAGAACATTAGTATAATGTAGAACGCGTTACAGCTCCTAAGAACACCTTACACCACCGTACGAAACATTAAAACTCCATAATAATCCTAATGAATTCGTTCGAGTCCTTTGAACATTGTACGACAACTTAAGACATCTTAAGACACTATATGCCACATTAGCAACTCGAAAAGAACGTTGGTATGATGTAGGACGCCTTACAGCTCCTAAGAACACCTTACACCACCGTACGAAACATTAAAACTCCATAATAAACCTAATGAATTCGTCCGAGTCCTTTGAACATCGTACGACAACTTAGGACATCTTAAGACTCTTTATGCCACATTAGCAAATCGAAAAGAACGTTAGTATAATGTAGGACGTGTTACAGCTCCTAAGAACACCTTACACCACCGTACGAAACATTAAAACTCCATAATAAACCTAATGAATTCGTCCGAGTCCTTTGAACATCGTACGACAACTTAGGACATCTTACGACTCTTTATGCCACATTAGCAACTCGAAATGAACATTAGTATAATGTAGTACGCCTTACAGCTCCTAAGAACACCTTACACCACCGTACGAAACGTTAAAACTCCATAATAAACCTAATGAATTCGTCCGAGTCCTTTGAACATCGTACAACAACTCAGGAGATGTTACGGCTCAGTATACGGCACTAGCAACATGAAATGCACGTTAGAATAATGTAGGACGCGTTACAACTCCTAAGAACACCTTACATCACCGTACAAAACTTTAAAACTCCATAATAAACCAAATTAATTCGTACGAGTCCTTTGAACATCGTACGACAACTTAGGACATCTTAAGACTCTTTATGCCACATTAGAAACATGAAAAGCATGTTAGAATAATGTAGGACGCGTTACAACTCCTAAGAACACCTTACATCACCGTACAAAACTTTAAACCTCCATAATGAACCTAATAAATTTGTACGAGTCCTTTGAACATCGTACGACTACTTAGGACATCTTACGACTCTTTATGCCACATTAGCAAATTGAAAAGAACATTAGTATAATGTACAACGCGTTACAGCTCCTAACAACACCTTACACCACCGTACGAAACATTAAAACTCCATAATAATCCTAATGAATTCGTCCGAGTCCTTTGAACATCGTACGACAACTTAGGACATCTTAAGACTCTTTATGCCACATTAGCAAATCGAAAAGAACGTTAGTATAATGTAGGACGCGTTACAGATCCTAACAACACCTTACACCACCGTACGAAACATTAAAACTCCATAATAAACCTAATGAATTCGTCCGAGTCCTTTGAACATCGTACGGCAACTTAGGACATCTTACGACTCTTTATGCCACATTAGCAACATGAAAAGCATGTTAGAATAATGTAGGACGCGTTACAACTCCTAAGAACAACTTACATCACCGTACAAAAATTTAAAACTCCATAATAAACCTAATGAATTTGTACGAGTCCTTTGAACATCGTACGACAACCTAGGACATCTTACGACTCTTTATGCCACATTAGCAACTCGAAAAGAACGTTAGTATAATGTAGGACGCCTTACAGCTCCTAAGAACACCTTACACCACCGTACGAAACATTAAAACTCCATAATAAACCTAATGAATTCGTTCGAGTCCTTTGAACATTGTACGACAACTTAAGACATCTTAAGACTCTATATGCCACATTAGCAACTCGAAAAGAACGTTGGTATGATGTAGGACGCCTTACAGCTCCTAAGAACACCTTACACCACCGTACGAAACATTAAAACTCCATAATAAACCTAATGAATTCGTCCGAGTCCTTTGAACATCGTACGACAACTTAGGACATCTTAAGACTCTTTATGCCACATTAGCAAATCGAAAAGAACGTTAGTATAATGTAGGACGTGTTACAGCTCCTAAGAACACCTTACACCACCGTACGAAACATTAAAACTCCATAATAAACCTAATGAATTCGTCCGAGTCCTTTGAACATCGTACGACAACTTAGGACATCTTACGACTCTTTATGCCACATTAGCAACTCGAAATGAACATTAGTATAATGTAGTACGCCTTACAGCTCCTAAGAACACCTTACACCACCGTACGAAACGTTAAAACTCCATAATAAACCTAATGAATTCGTCCGAGTCCTTTGAACATCGTACAACAACTCAGGAGATGTTACGGCTCAGTATACGGCACTAGCAACATGAAATGCACGTTAGAATAATGTAGGACGCGTTACAACTCCTAAGAACACCTTACATCACCGTACAAAACTTTAAAACTCCATAATAAACCAAATTAATTCGTACGAGTCCTTTGAACATCGTACGACAACTTAGGACATCTTAAGACTCTTTATGCCACATTAGAAACATGAAAAGCATGTTAGAATAATGTAGGACGCGTTACAACTCCTAAGAACACCTTACATCACCGTACAAAACTTTAAAACTCCATAATAAACCTAATGAATTCGTCCGAGTCCTTTGAACATCGTACGGCAACTTAGGACATCTTACGACTCTTTATGCCACATTAGCAACATGAAAAGCATGTTAGAATAATGTAGGACGCGTTACAACTCCTAAGAACAACTTACATCACCGTACAAAAATTTAAAACTCCATAATAAACCTAATGAATTTGTACGAGTCCTTTGAACATCGTACGACTACTTAGGACATCTTACGACTCTTTATGCCACATTAGCAAATTGAAAAGAACATTAGTATAATGTAGAACGCGTTACAGCTCCTAACAACACCTTACACCACCGTACGAAACATTAAAACTCCATAATAATCCTAATGAATTCGTCCGAGTCCTTTGAACATCGTACGACAACTTAGGACATCTTAAGACTCTTTATGCCACATTAGCAAATCGAAAAGAACGTTAGTATAATGTAGGACGCGTTACAGATCCTACAACACCTTACACCACCGTACGAAACATTAAAACTCCATAATAAACCTAATGAATTCGTCCGAGTCCTTTGAACATCGTACGGCAACTTAGGACATCTTACGACTCTTTATGCCACATTAGCAACATGAAAAGCATGTTAGAATAATGTAGGACGCGTTACAACTCCTAAGAACAACTTACATCACCGTACAAAAATTTAAAACTCCATAATAAACCTAATGAATTTGTACGAGTCCTTTGAACATCGTACGACAACCTAGGACATCTTACGACTCTTTATGCCACATTAGCAACTCGAAAAGAACGTTAGTATAATGTAGGACGCCTTACAGCTCCTAAGAACACCTTACACCACCGTACGAAACATTAAAACTCCATAATAAACCTAATGAATTCGTGCGAGTCCTTTGAACATTGTACGACAACTTAAGACATCTTAAGACTCTATATGCCACATTAGCAACTCGAAAAGAACGTTGGTATGATGTAGGACGCCTTACAGCTCCTAAGAACACCTTACACCACCGTACGAAACATTAAAACTCCATAATAAACCTAATGAATTCGTCCGAGTCCTTTGAACATCGTACGACAACTTAGGACATCTTAAGACTCTTTATGCCACATTAGCAAATCGAAAAGAACGTTAGTATAATGTAGGACGTGTTACAGCTCCTAAGAACACCTTACACCACCGTACGAAACATTAAAACTCCATAATAAACCTAATGAATTCGTCCGAGTCCTTTGAACATCGTACGACAACTTAGGACATCTTACGACTCTTTATGCCACATTAGCAACTCGAAATGAACATTAGTATAATGTAGTACGCCTTACAGCTCCTAAGAACACCTTACACCACCGTACGAAACGTTAAAACTCCATAATAAACCTAATGAATTCGTCCGAGTCCTTTGAACATCGTACAACAACTCAGGAGATGTTACGGCTCAGTATACGGCACTAGCAACATGAAATGCACGTTAGAATAATGTAGGACGCGTTACAACTCCTAAGAACACCTTACATCACCGTACAAAACTTTAAAACTCCATAATAAACCAAATTAATTCGTACGAGTCCTTTGAACATCGTACGACAACTTAGTACATCTTAAGACTCTTTATGCCACATTAGAAACATGAAAAGCATGTTAGAATAATGTAGGACGCGTTACAACTCCTAAGAACACCTTACATCACCGTACAAAACTTTAAAACTCCATAATAAACCTAATGAATTCGTCCGAGTCCTTTGAACATCGTACGGCAACTTAGGACATCTTACGACTCTTTATGCCACATTAGCAACATGAAAAGCATGTTAGAATAATGTAGGACGCGTTACAACTCCTAAGAACAACTTACATCACCGTACAAAAATTTAAAACTCCATAATAAACCTAATGAATTTGTACGAGTCCTTTGAACATCGTACGACAACTTAGGACATCTTACGACTCTTTATGGCACATTAGCAAATTGAAAAGAACATTAGTATAATGTAGAACGCGTTACAGCTCCTAACAACACCTTACACCACCGTACGAAACATTAAAACTCCATAATAATCCTAATGAATTCGTCCAAGTCCTTTGAACATCGTACGGCAACTTAGGACATCTTAAGACTCTTTATGCCACATTAGCAAATCGAAAAGAACGTTAGTATAATGTAGGACGCGTTACAGCTCCTAACAACACCTTACACCACCGTACGAAACATTAAAACTCCATAATAAACCTAATGAATTCGTCCGAGTCCTTTGAACATCGTACGGCAACTTAGGACATCTTACGACTCTTTATGCCACATTAGCAACATGAAAAGCATGTTAGAATAATGTAGGACGCGTTACAACTCCTAAGAACAACTTACATCACCGTACAAAAATTTAAAACTCCATAATAAACCTAATGAATTTGTACGAGTCCTTTGAACATCGTACGACAACTTAGGACATCTTACGACTCTTTATGCCACATTAGCAAATTGAAAAGAACATTAGTATAATGTAGAACGCGTTACAGCTCCTAAGAACACCTTACACCACCGTACGAAACATTAAAACTCCATAATAATCCTAATGAATTCGTCCGAGTCCTTTGAACATCGTACGGCAACTTAGGACATCTTAAGACTCTTTATGCCACATTAGCAAATCGAAAAGAACGTTAGTATAATGTAGGACGCGTTACAGATCCTAACAACACCTTACACCACCGTACGAAACATTAAAACTCCATAATAAACCTAATGAATTCGTCCGAGTCCTTGAACATCGTACGGCAACTTAGGACATCTTACGACTCTTTATGCCACATTAGCAACATGAAAAGCATGTTAGAATAATGTAGGACGCGTTACAACTCCTAAGAACAACTTACATCACCGTACAAAAATTTAAAACTCCATAATAAACCTAATGAATTTGTACGAGTCCTTTGAACATCGTACGACAACTTAGGACATCTTACGACTCTTTATGCCACATTAGCAACTCGAAAAGAACGTAAGTATAATGTAGGACGCCCTACAGCTCCTAAGAACACCTTACACCACCGTACGAAACATTAAAACTCCATAATAAACCTAATGAATTCGTTCGAGTCCTTTGAACATCGTACGACAACTTAAGACATCTTAAGACTCTATATGCCACATTAGCAACTCGAAAAGAACGTTAGTATGATGTAGGACGCCTTACAGCTCCTAAGAACACCTTACACCACCGTACGAAACATTAAAACTCCATAATAAACCTAATGAATTCGTCCGAGTCCTTTGAACATCGTACGACAACTTAGGACATCTTAAGACTCTTTATGCCACATTAGTAAATCGAAAAGAACGTTAGTATAATGTAGGACGCGTTACAGCTCCTAAGAACACCTTACACCACCGTACGAAACATTAAAACTCCATAATAAACCTAATGAATTCGTCCGAGTCCTTTGAACATCGTACGACAACTTAGGACATCTTACGACTCTTTATGCCACATTAGCAACTCGAAATGAACATTAGTATAATGTAGTACGCCTTACAGCTCCTAAGAACACCTTACACCACCGTACGAAACGTTAAAACTCCATAATAAACCTAATGAATTCGTCCGAGTCCTTTGAACATCGTACAACAACTCAGGAGATGTTACGGCTCAGTATACGGCACTAGCAACATGAAATGCACGTTAGAATAATGTAGGACGCGTTACAACTCCTAAGAACACCTTACATCACCGTACAAAACTTTAAAACTCCATAATAAACCAAATTAATTCGTACGAGTCCTTTGAACATCGTACGACAACTTAGTACATCTTAAGACTCTTTATGCCACATTAGAAACATGAAAAGCATGTTAGAATAATGTAGGACGCGTTACAACTCCTAAGAACACCTTACATCACCGTACAAAACTTTAAAACTCCATAATAAACCTAATGAATTCGTCCGAGTCCTTTGAACATCGTACGGCAACTTAGGACATCTTACGACTCTTTATGCCACATTAGCAACATGAAAAGCATGTTAGAATAATGTAGGACGCGTTACAACTCCTAAGAACAACTTACATCACCGTACAAAAATTTAAAACTCCATAATAAACCTAATGAATTTGTACGAGTCCTTTGAACATCGTACGACAACTTAGGACATCTTACGACTCTTTATGGCACATTAGCAAATTGAAAAGAACATTAGTATAATGTAGAACGCGTTACAGCTCCTAACAACACCTTACACCACCGTACGAAACATTAAAACTCCATAATAATCCTAATGAATTCGTCCAAGTCCTTTGAACATCGTACGGCAACTTAGGACATCTTAAGACTCTTTATGCCACATTAGCAAATCGAAAAGAACGTTAGTATAATGTAGGACGCGTTACAGCTCCTAACAACACCTTACACCACCGTACGAAACATTAAAACTCCATAATAAACCTAATGAATTCGTCCGAGTCCTTTGAACATCGTACGGCAACTTAGGACATCTTACGACTCTTTATGCCACATTAGCAACATGAAAAGCATGTTAGAATAATGTAGGACGCGTTACAACTCCTAAGAACAACTTACATCACCGTACAAAAATTTAAAACTCCATAATAAACCTAATGAATTTGTACGAGTCCTTTGAACATCGTACGACAACTTAGGACATCTTACGACTCTTTATGCCACATTAGCAAATTGAAAAGAACATTAGTATAATGTAGAACGCGTTACAGCTCCTAAGAACACCTTACACCACCGTACGAAACATTAAAACTCCATAATAATCCTAATGAATTCGTCCGAGTCCTTTGAACATCGTACGGCAACTTAGGACATCTTAAGACTCTTTATGCCACATTAGCAAATCGAAAAGAACGTTAGTATAATGTAGGACGCGTTACAGATCCTAACAACACCTTACACCACCGTACGAAACATTAAAACTCCATAATAAACCTAATGAATTCGTCCGAGTCCTTGAACATCGTACGGCAACTTAGGACATCTTACGACTCTTTATGCCACATTAGCAACATGAAAAGCATGTTAGAATAATGTAGGACGCGTTACAACTCCTAAGAACAACTTACATCACCGTACAAAAATTTAAAACTCCATAATAAACCTAATGAATTTGTACGAGTCCTTTGAACATCGTACGACAACTTAGGACATCTTACGACTCTTTATGCCACATTAGCAACTCGAAAAGAACGTTAGTATAATGTAGGACGCCCTACAGCTCCTAAGAACACCTTACACCACCGTACGAAACATTAAAACTCCATAATAAACCTAATGAATTCGTTCGAGTCCTTTGAACATCGTACGACAACTTAAGACATCTTAAGACTCTATATGCCACATTAGCAACTCGAAAAGAACGTTAGTATGATGTAGGACGCCTTACAGCTCCTAAGAACACCTTACACCACCGTACGAAACATTAAAACTCCATAATAAACCTAATGAATTCGTCCGAGTCCTTTGAACATCGTACGACAACTTAGGACATCTTAAGACTCTTTATGCCACATTAGTAAATCGAAAAGAACGTTAGTATAATGTAGGACGCGTTACAGCTCCTAAGAACACCTTACACCACCGTACGAAACATTAAAACTCCATAATAAACCTAATGAATTCGTCCGAGTCCTTTGAACATCGTACGACAACTTAGGACATCTTACGACTCTTTATGCCACATTAGAAACTCGAAATTAATATTAGTATAATGTAGTACGCCTTACAGCTCCTAAGAACACCTTACACCACCGTACGAAACGTTAAAACTCCATAATAAACCTAATGAATTCGTCCGAGTCCTTTGAACATCGTACGACAACTCAGGAGTTGTTACGGCTCAGTATACAACACTAGCAACATGAAAAGTACGTTAGAATAATGTAGGACGCGTTACAACTCCTAAGAACACCTTACATCACCGTACAAAACTTTAAAACTCCATAATAAACCAAATTAATTCGTACGAGTCCTTTGAACATCGTACGACAACTTAGGACATCTTACAACTCTTTATGCCACATTAGAAACATGAAAAGCATGTTAGAATAATGTAGGACGCGTTACAACTCCTAAGAACAACTTACATCACCGTACAAAACTTTAAACCTCCATAATGAACCTAATGAATTTGTACGAGTCCTTTGAACATCGTACGACTACTTAGGACATCTTACGACTCTTTATGCCACATTAGCAAATTGAAAAGAACATTAGTATAATGTAGAACGCGTTACAGCTCCTAACAACACCTTACACCACCGTACGAAACATTAAAACTCCATAATAATCCTAATGAATTCGTCCGAGTCCTTTGAACATCGTACGACAACTTAGGACATCTTAAGACTCTTTATGCCACATTAGCAAATCGAAAAGAACGTTAGTATAATGTAGGACGCGTTACAGATCCTAACAACACCTTACACCACCGTACGAAACATTAAAACTCCATAATAAACCTAATGAATTCGTTCGACTCCTTTGAACATCGTACGGCAACTTAGGACATCTTACGACTCTTTATGCCACATTAGCAACATGAAAAGCATGTTAGAATAATGTAGGACGCGTTACAACTCCTAAGAACAACTTACATCACCGTACAAAAATTTAAAACTCCATAATAAACCTAATGAATTTGTACGAGTCCTTTGAACATCGTACGGCAACTTAGGACATCTTACGACTCTTTATGCCACATTAGCAAATTGAAAAGAACATTAGTATAATGTAGAACGCGTTACAGCTCCTAAGAACACCTTACACCACCGTACGAAACATTAAAACTCCATAATAATCCTAATGAATTCGTCCGAGTCCTTTGAACATCGTACGGCAACTTAGGACATCTTAAGACTCTTTATGCCACATTAGCAAATCGAAAAGAACGTTAGTATAATGTAGGACGCGTTACAGATCCTAACAACACCTTACACCACCGTACGAAACATTAAAACTCCATAATAAACCTAATGAATTCGTCCGAGTCCTTTGAACATCGTACGGCAACTTAGGACATCTTACGACTCTTTATGCCACATTAGCAACATGAAAAGCATGTTAGAATAATGTAGGACGCGTTACAACTCCTAAGAACAACTTACATCACCGTACAAAAATTTAAAACTCCATAATAAACCTAATGAATTTGTACGAGTCCTTTGAACATCGTACGACAACCTAGGACATCTTACGACTCTTTATGCCACATTAGCAACTCGAAAAGAACGTTAGTATAATGTAGGACGCCTTACAGCTCCTAAGAACACCTTACACCACCGTACGAAACATTAAAACTCCATAATAAACCTAATGAATTCGTTCGAGTCCTTTGAACATTGTACGACAACTTAAGACATCTTAAGACTCTATATGCCACATTAGCAACTCGAAAAGAACGTTGGTATGATGTAGGACGCCTTACAGCTCCTAAGAACACCTTACACCACCGTACGAAACATTAAAACTCCATAATAAACCTAATGAATTCGTCCTAGTCCTTTGAACATCGTACGACAACTTAGGACATCTTAAGACTCTTTATGCCACATTAGCAAATCGAAAAGAACGTTAGTATAATGTAGGACGTGTTACAGCTCCTAAGAACACCTTACAACACCGTACGAAACATTAAAACTCCATAATAAACCTAATGAATTCGTCCGAGTCCTTTGAACATCGTACGACAACTTAGGACATCTTACGACTCTTTATGCCACATTAGCAACATGAAAAGCATGTTAGAATAATGTAGGACGCGTTAAAACTCCTAAGAACAACTTACATCACCGTACAAAAATTTAAAACTCCATAATAAACCTAATGAATTTGTACGAGTCCTTTGAACATCGTACGACAACCTAGGACATCTTACGACTCTTTATGCCACATTAGCAACTCGAAAAGAACGTTAGTATAATGTAGGACGCCTTACAGCTCCTAAGAACACCTTACACCACCGTACGAAACATTAAAACTCCATAATAAACCTAATGAATTCGTTCGAGTCCTTTGAACATTGTACGACAACTTAAGACATCTTAAGACTCTATATGCCACATTAGCAACTCGAAAAGAACGTTGGTATGATGTAGGACGCCTTACAGCTCCTAAGAACACCTTACACCACCGTACGAAACATTAAAACTCCATAATAAACCTAATGAATTCGTCCGAGTCCTTTGAACATCGTACGACAACTTAGGACATCTTAAGACTCTTTATGCCACATTAGCAAATCGAAAAGAACGTTAGTATAATGTAGGACGTGTTACAGCTCCTAAGAACACCTTACAACACCGTACGAAACATTAAAACTCCATAATAAACCTAATGAATTCGTCCGAGTCCTTTGAACATCGTACGACAACTTAGGACATCTTACGACTCTTTATGCCACATTAGCAACTCGAAATGAACATTAGTATAATGTAGTACGCCTTACAGCTCCTAAGAACACCTTACACCACCGTACGAAACGTTAAAACTCCATAATAAACCTAATGAATTCGTCCGAGTCCTTTGAACATCGTACAACAACTCAGGAGATGTTACGGCTCAGTATACGGCACTAGCAACATGAAATGCACGTTAGAATAATGTAGGACGCGTTACAACTCCTAAGAACACCTTACATCACCGTACAAAACTTTAAAACTCCATAATAAACCAAATTAATTCGTACGAGTCCTTTGAACATCGTACGACAACTTAGGACATCTTACGACTCTTTATGCCACATTAGAAACATGAAAAGCATGTTAGAATAATGTAGGACGCGTTACAACTCCTAAGAACAGCTTACATCACCGTACAAAACTTTAAAACTCCATAATAAACCTAATGAATTCGTCCGAGTCCTTTGAACATCGTACGACAACTTAGGACATCTTACGACTCTTTATGCCACATTAGCAACATGAAAAGCATGTTAGAATAATGTAGGACGCGTTACAACTCCTAAGAACAACTTACATCACCGTACAAAAATTTAAAACTCCATAATAAACCTAATGAATTTGTACGAGTCCTTTGAACATCGTACGACAACTTAGGACATCTTACGACTCTTTATGCCACATTAGCAACTCGAAAAGAACGTTAGTATAATGTAGGACGCCTTACAGCTCCTAAGAACACCTTACACCACCGTACGAAACATTAAAACTCCATAATAAACCTAATGAATTCGTTCGAGTCCTTTGAACATCGTACGACAACTTAAGACATCTTAAGACTCTATATGCCACATTAGCAACTCGAAAAGAACGTTGGTATGATGTAGGACGCCTTACAGCTCCTAAGAACACCTTACACCACCGTACGAAACATTAAAACTCCATAATAAACCTAATGAATTCGTCCGAGTCCTTTGAACATCGTACGACAACTTAGGACATCTTAAGACTCTTTATGCCAAATTAGCAAATCGAAAAGAACGTTAGTATAATGTAGGACGCGTTACAGCTCCTAAGAACACCTTACACCACCGTACGAAACATTAAAACTCCATAATAAACCTAATGAATTCGTCCGAGTCCTTTGAACATCGTACGACAACTTAGGACATCTTACGACTCTTTATGCCGCGTTAGCAACTCGAAATGAACATTAGTATAATGTAGTACGCCTTACAGCTCCTAAGAACACCTTACACCACCGTACGAAACGTTAAAACTCCATAATAAACCTAATGAATTCGTCCGAGTCCTTTGAACATCGTACGACAACTCAGGAGTTGTTACGGCTCAGTATACAACACTAGCAACATGAAAAGTACGTTAGAATAATGTAGGACGCGTTACAACTCCTAAGAACACCTTACATCACCGTACAAAACTTTAAAACTCCATAATAAACCAAATTAATTCGTACGAGTCCTTTGAACATCGTACGACAACTTAGGACATCTTACGACTCTTTATGCCACATTAGAAACATGAAAAGCATGTTAGAATAATGTAGGACGCGTTACAACTCCTAAGAACAGCTTACATCACCGTACAAAACTTTAAAACTCCATAATAAACCTAATGAATTCGTCCGAGTCCTTTGAACATCGTACGACAACTTAGGACATCTTACGACTCTTTATGCCACATTAGCAACATGAAAAGCATGTTAGAATAATGTAGGACGCGTTACAACTCCTAAGAACAACTTACATCACCGTACAAAAATTTAAAACTCCATAATAAACCTAATGAATTTGTACGAGTCCTTTGAACATCGTACGACAACTTAGGACATCTTACGACTCTTTATGCCACATTAGCAACTCGAAAAGAACGTTAGTATAATGTAGGACGCCTTACAGCTCCTAAGAACACCTTACACCACCGTACGAAACATTAAAACTCCATAATAAACCTAATGAATTCGTTCGAGTCCTTTGAACATCGTACGACAACTTAAGACATCTTAAGACTCTATATGCCACATTAGCAACTCGAAAAGAACGTTGGTATGATGTAGGACGCCTTACAGCTCCTAAGAACACCTTACACCACCGTACGAAACATTAAAACTCCATAATAAACCTAATGAATTCGTCCGAGTCCTTTGAACATCGTACGACAACTTAGGACATCTTAAGACTCTTTATGCCAAATTAGCAAATCGAAAAGAACGTTAGTATAATGTAGGACGCGTTACAGCTCCTAAGAACACCTTACACCACCGTACGAAACATTAAAACTCCATAATAAACCTAATGAATTCGTCCGAGTCCTTTGAACATCGTACGACAACTTAGGACATCTTACGACTCTTTATGCCGCGTTAGCAACTCGAAATGAACATTAGTATAATGTAGTACGCCTTACAGCTCCTAAGAACACCTTACACCACCGTACGAAACGTTAAAACTCCATAATAAACCTAATGAATTCGTCCGAGTCCTTTGAACATCGTACGACAACTCAGGAGATGTTACGGCTCAGTATACGGCACTAGCAGCATGAAAACCACGTTAGAATAATGTAGGACGCGTTACAACTCCTAAGAACACCTTACATCACCGTACAAAACTTTAAAACTCCATAATAAACCAAATTAATTCGTACGAGTCCTTTGAACATCGTACGACAACTTAGGACATCTTACGACTCTTTATGCCACATTAGAAACATGAAAAGCATGTTAGAATAATGTAGGACGCGTTACAACTCCTAAGAACACCTTACATCACCGTACAAAACTTTAAAACTCCATAATGAACCTAATGAATTTGTACGAGTCCTTTGAACATTCTACGACAACTTAGGACATCTTACGACTCTTTATGCCACATTAGCAAATCGAAAAGAACGTTAGTATAATGTAGAACGCGTTACAGCTCCTAAGAACACCTTACACCACCGTACGAAACATTAAAACTCCATAATAATCCTATTGAATTCGTCCGAGTCCTTTGAACATCATACGACAACTTAGGACATCTTAAGACTCTTTATGCCACATTAGCAAATCGAAAAGAACGTTAGTATACTGTAGGACGCGTTACAGCTCCTAAAAACACCTTACACCACCGTACGAAACATTAAAACTCCATAATAAACCTAATGAATTCGTCCGAGTACTTTGAAGATCGTACGGCAACTTAGGACATCTTACGACTCTTTATGCCACATTAGCAACATGAAAAGCATGTTAGAATAATGTAGGACGCGTTACAACTCCTAAGAACAACTTACATCACCGTACAAAAATTTAAAACTCCATAATAAACCTAATGAATTTGTACGAGTCCTTTGAACATCGTACGACAACTTAGGACATCTTACGACTCTTTATGCCACATTAGCAAATCGAAAAGAACGTTAGTATAATGTAGGACGCGTTACAGCTCCTAAGAACACCTTACACCACCGTACGAAACATTAAAACTCCATAATAAACCTAATGAATTCGTCCGAGTCCTTTGAACATCGTACGACAACTTAGGACATCTTACGACTATTTGTGCCACATTAGCAACTCGAAATGAACATTAGTATAATGTAGTACGCCTTACAGCTCCTAAGAACAACTTACACCACCGTACGAAACGTTAAAACTCCATAATAAACCTAATGAATTCGTCCGAGTCCTTTGAACATCGTACGACAACTCAGGAGATGTTACGGCTCAGTATACGGCACTAGCAACATGAAATGCACGTTAGAATAATGTAGGACGCGTTACAACTCCTAAGAACACCTTACATCACCGTACAAAACTTTAAAACTCCATAATAAACCAAATTAATTCGTACGAGTCCTTTGAACATCGTACGACAACTTAGGACATCTTACGACTCTTTATGCCACATTAGAAACATGAAAAGCATGTTAGAATAATGTAGGACACGTTACAACTCCTAAGAACACCTTACATCACCTTACAAAACTTTAAAACTCCATAATGAACCTAATGAATTTGTACGTGTCCTTTGAACATCCTACGACAACTTAGGAAATCTTACGACTCTTTATGCCACATTAGCAAATCGTAAAGAACGTTAGTATAATGTAGAACGCGTTACAGCTCCTAAGAACACCTTACACCACCGTACGAAACATTAAAACTCCATAATAATCCTAATGAATTCGTCCGAGTCCTTTGAACATCGTACGAACACTTAGGACATCTTAAGACTCTTTATGCCACATTAGCAAATCGAAAAGAACGTTAGTATAATGTAGGACGCGTTACAGCTCCTAAGAACACCTTACACCACCGTACGAAACATTAAAACTCCATAATAAACCTAATGAATTCGTCCGAGTCCTTTGAACATCGTACGACAACTTAGGACATCTTACGACTCTTTATGCCACATTAGCAACATGAAAAGCATGTTAGAATAATGTAGGACGCGTTACAACTCCTAAGAACAACTTACATCACCGTACAAAAATTTAAAACTCCATAATAAACCTAATGAATTTGTACGAGTCCTTTGAACATCGTACGACAACTTAGGACATCTTACGACTCTTTATGCCACATTAGCAACTCGAAAAGAACGTTAGTATAATGTAGGACGCCTTACAGCTCCTAAGAACACCTTACACCACCGTACGAAACATTAAAACTCCATAATAAACCAAATGAATTCGTTCGAGTCCTTTGAACATCGTACGACAACTTAAGACATCTTAAGACTCTATATGCCACATTAGCAACTCGAAAAGAACGTTGGTATGATGTAGGACGCCTTACAGCTCCTAAGAACACCTTACACCACCGTACGAAACGTTAAAACTCCATAATAAACCTAATGAATTCGTCCGAGTCCTTTGAACATCGTACGACAACTCAGGAGATGTTACGGCTCAGTATACGGCACTAGCAACATGAAATGCACGTTAGAATAATGTAGGACGCGTTACAACTCCTAAGAACACCTTACATCACCGTACAAAACTTTAAAACTCCATAATAAACCAAATTAATTCGTACGAGTCCTTTGAACATCGTACGACAACTTAGGACATCTTACGACTCTTTATGCCACATTAGCAACATGAAAAGCATGTTAGAATAATGTAGGACGCGTTACAACTCCTAAGAACACCTTACATCATCGTACAAAACTTTAAAACTCCATAATAAACCTAATGAATTTGTACGAGTCCTTTAAACATCGTACGACAACTTAGGACATCTTACGACTCTTTATGCCACATTAGCAAATCGAAAAGAACGTTAGTATAATGTAGAACGCGTTACAGCTCCTAAGAACACCTTACACCACCGTACGAAACATTAAAACTCCATAATAAACCTAATGAATTCGTCCGAGTCCTTTGAACATCGTACGACAACTCAGGAGATCTTACGGCTCAGTATACGGCACTAGCAACATGAAAAGCACGTTTGAATAATGTAGGACGCGTTACAACTCCTAAGAACACCTTACATTAACGTACAAAACTTTAAAACTCCATAATAAACCAAATTAATTCGAACGAGTCCTTTGAACATCGTACGACAACTTAGGAAATCTTACGACTCTTTATGCCACATTAGCAAATCGTAAAGAACGTTAGTATAATGTAGAACGCGTTACAGCTCCTAAGAACACCTTACACCACCGTACGAAACATTAAAACTCCATAATAATCCTAATGAATTCGTCCGAGTCCTTTGAACATCGTACGAACACTTAGGACATCTTAAGACTCTTTATGCCACATTAGCAAATCGAAAAGAACGTTAGTATAATGTAGGACGCGTTACAGCTCCTAAGAACACCTTACACCACCGTACGAAACATTAAAACTCCATAATAAACCTAATGAATTCGTCCGAGTCCTTTGAACATCGTACGACAACTTAGGACATCTTACGACTCTTTATGCCACATTAGCAACATGAAAAGCATGTTAGAATAATGTAGGACGCGTTACAACTCCTAAGAACAACTTACATCACCGTACAAAAATTTAAAACTCCATAATAAACCTAATGAATTTGTACGAGTCCTTTGAACATCGTACGACAACTTAGGACATCTTACGACTCTTTATGCCACATTAGCAACTCGAAAAGAACGTTAGTATAATGTAGGACGCCTTACAGCTCCTAAGAACACCTTACACCACCGTACGAAACATTAAAACTCCATAATAAACCAAATGAATTCGTTCGAGTCCTTTGAACATCGTACGACAACTTAAGACATCTTAAGACTCTATATGCCACATTAGCAACTCGAAAAGAACGTTGGTATGATGTAGGACGCCTTACAGCTCCTAAGAACACCTTACACCACCGTACGAAACGTTAAAACTCCATAATAAACCTAATGAATTCGTCCGAGTCCTTTGAACATCGTACGACAACTCAGGAGATGTTACGGCTCAGTATACGGCACTAGCAACATGAAATGCACGTTAGAATAATGTAGGACGCGTTACAACTCCTAAGAACACCTTACATCACCGTACAAAACTTTAAAACTCCATAATAAACCAAATTAATTCGTACGAGTCCTTTGAACATCGTACGACAACTTAGGACATCTTACGACTCTTTATGCCACATTAGAAACATGAAAAGCATGTTAGAATAATGTAGGACGCGTTACCACTCCTAAGAACACCTTACATCACCTTACAAAACTTTAAAACTCCATAATGAACCTAATGAATTTGTACGAGTCCTTTGAACATCCTACGACAACTTAGGAAATCTTACGACTCTTTATGCCACATTAGCAAATCGAAAAGAACGTTAGTATAATGTAGAACGCGTTACAGCTCCTAAGAACACCTTACACCACCGTACGAAACATTAAAACTCCATAATAATCCTAATGTATTCGTCCGAGTCCTTTGAACATCGTACGACAACTTAGGACATCTTAAGACTCATTATGCCACATTAGCAAATCGAAAAGAACGTTAGTATAATGTAGGACGCGTTACAGCTCCTAAGAACACCTTACACCACCGTACGAAACATTAAAACTCCATAATAAACCTAATGAATTCGTCCGAGTCCTTTGAACATCGTACGGCAACTTAGGACATCTTACGACTCTTTATGCCACATTAGCAACATGAAAAGCATGTTAGAATAATGTAGGACGCGTTACAACTCCTAAGAACAACTTACATCACCGTACAAAAATTTAAAACTCCATAATAAACCTAATGAATTTGTACGAGTCCTTTGAACATCGTACGACAACTTAGGACATCTTACGACTCTTTATGCCACATTAGCAACTCGAAAAGAAGGTTAGTATAATGTAGGACGCCTTACAACTCCTAAGAACACCTTACACCACCGTACGAAACATTAAAACTCCATAATAAACCAAATGAATTCGTTCGAGTCCTTTGAACATCGTACGACAACTTAAGACATCTTAAGACTCTATATGCCACATTAGCAACTCGAAAAGAACGTTGGTATGATGTAGGACGCCTTACAGCTCCTAAGAACACCTTACACCACCGTACGAAACATTAAAACTCCATAATAAACCTAATGAATTCGTCCGAGTCCTTTGAACATCGTACGACAACTTAGGACATCTTAAGACTCTATATGCCACATTAGCAAATCGAAAAGAATGTTAGTATAATGTAGGACGCGTTACAGCTCCTAAGAACACCTTACACCACCGTACGAAACATTAAAACTCCATAATAAACCTAATGAATTTGTCCGTGTCCTTTGAACATCGTACGACAACTTAGGTCATCTTACGACTCTTTATGCCACATTAGCAACTCGAAATGAACATTAGTATAATGTAGTACGCCTTACAGCTCCTAAGAACACCTTACACCACCGTACGAAACGTTAAAAATCCATAATAAACCTAATGAATTCGTCCGAGTCCTTTGAACATCGTACGACAACTCAGGAGATGTTACGGCTCAGTATACGGCACTAGCAACATGAAAAGCACGTTAGAATAATGTAGGACGCGTTACAACTCCTAAGAACACCTTACATCACCGTACAAAACTTTAAAACTCCATAATAAACCAAATTAATTCGTACGAGTCCTTTGAACATCGTACGACAACTTAGGACATCTTACGACTCTTTATGCCACATTAGAAACATGAAAAGCACGTTAGAATAATGTAGGACGCGTTACAACTCCTAAGAACACCTTACATCACCTTACAAAACTTTAAAACTCCATAATGAATCTAATGAATTTGTACGAGTCCTTTGAACATCGTACGACAACTTAGGACATCTTACGACTCTTTATGCCACATTAGCAAATCGAAAAGAACGTTAGTATAATGTAGAACGCGTTACAGCTCCTGAGAACACCTTACACCACCGTACGAAACATTAAAACTCCATAATAATCCTAATGAATTCGTCCGAGTCCTTTGAACATCGTACGACAACTTAGGACATCTTAAGACTCATTATGCCACATTAGCAAATCGAAAAGAACGTTAGTATAATGTAGGACGCGTTACAGCTCCTAAGAACACCTTACACCACCGTACGAAACATTAAAACTCCATAATAAACCTAATGAATTCGTCCGAGTCCTTTGAACATCGTACGACAACTTAGGACATCTTACGACTCTTTATGCCACATTAGCAATTCGAAATGAACATTAGTATAATGTAGTACGCCTTACAGCTCCTAAGAACACCTTACACCACCGTACGAAACGTTAAAAATCCATAATAAACCTAATGAATTCGTCCGAGTCCTTTGAACATCGTACGACAACTCAGGAGATGTTACGGCTCAGTATACGGCACTAGCAACATGAAAAGCACGTTAGAATAATGTAGGACGCGTTACAACTCCTAAGAACACCTTACATCACCGTACAAAACTTTAAAACTCCATAATAAACCAAATTAATTCGTACGAGTCCTTTGAACATCGTACGACAACTTAGGACATCTTACGACTCTTTATGCCACATTAGAAACATGAAAAGCATGTTAGAATAATGTAGGACGCGTTACAACTCCTAAGAACACCTTACATCACCTTACAAAACTTTAAAACTCCATAATGAATCTAATGAATTTGTACGAGTCCTTTGAACATCGTACGACAACTTAGGACATCTTACGACTCTTTATGCCACATTAGCAAATCGAAAAGAACGTTAGTATAATGTAGAACGCGTTACAGCTCCAAAGAACACCTTACACCACCGTACGAAACATTAAAACTCCATAATAATCCTAATGAATTCGTCCGAGTCCTTTGAACATCGTACGACAACTTAGGGCATCTTAAGACTCTTTATGCCACATTAGCAAATCGAAAAGAACGTTAGTATAATGTAGGACGCGTTACAGCTCCTAAGAACACCTTACACCACCGTACGAAACATTAAAACTCCATAATAAACCTAATGAATTCGTCCGAGTCCTTTGAACATCGTACGACAACTTAGGACATCTTATGACTCTTTATGCCACATTAGCAACATGAAAAGCATGTTAGAATAATGTAGGACGCGTTACAACTCCTAAGAACAACTTACATCACCGTACAAAAATTTAAAACTCCATAATAAACCTAATGAATTTGTACGAGTCCTTTGAACATCGTACGACAACTTAGGACATCTTACGACTCTTTATGCCACATTAGCAACTCGAAAAGAAGGTTAGTATAATGTAGGACGCCTTACAACTCCTAAGAACACCTTACACCACCGTACGAAACATTAAAACTCCATAATAAACCAAATGAATTCGTTCGAGTCCTTTGAACATCGTACGACAACTTAAGACATCTTAAGACTCTATATGCCACATTAGCAACTCGAAAAGAACGTTGGTATGATGTAGGACGCCTTACAGCTCCTAAGAACACCTTACACCACCGTACGAAACATTAAAACTCCATAATAAACCTAATGAATTCGTCCGAGTCCTTTGAACATCGTACGACAACTTAGGACATCTTAAGACTCTTTATGCCACATTAGCAAATCGAAAAGAATGTTAGTATAATGTAGGACGCGTTACAGCTCCTAAGAACACCTTACACCACCGTACGAAACATTAAAACTCCATAATAAACCTAATGAATTTGTCCGAGTCCTTTGAACATCGTACGACAACTTAGGTCATCTTACGACTCTTTATGCCACATTAGCAACTCGAAATGAACATTAGTATAATGTAGTACGCCTTACAGCTCCTAAGAACACCTTACACCACCGTACGAAACGTTAAAAATCCATAATAAACCTAATGAATTCGTCCGAGTCCTTTGAACATCGTACGACAACTCAGGAGATGTTACGGCTCAGTATACGGCACTAGCAACATGAAAAGCACGTTAGAATAATGTAGGACGCGTTACAACTCCTAAGAACACCTTACATCACCGTACAAAACTTTAAAACTCCATAATAAACCAAATTAATTCGTACGAGTCCTTTGAACATCGTACGACAACTTAGGACATCTTACGACTCTTTATGCCACATTAGAAACATGAAAAGCACGTTAGAATAATGTAGGACGCGTTACAACTCCTAAGAACACCTTACATCACCTTACAAAACTTTAAAACTCCATAATGAATCTAATGAATTTGTACGAGTCCTTTGAACATCGTACGACAACTTAGGACATCTTACGACTCTTTATGCCACATTAGCAAATCGAAAAGAACGTTAGTATAATGTAGAACGCGTTACAGCTCCTGAGAACACCTTACACCACCGTACGAAACATTAAAACTCCACAATAATCCTAATGAATTCGTCCGAGTCCTTTGAACATCGTACGACAACTTAGGACATCTTAAGACTCATTATGCCACATTAGCAAATCGAAAAGAACGTTAGTATAATGTAGGACGCGTTACAGCTCCTAAGAACACCTTACACCACCGTACGAAACATTAAAACTCCATAATAAACCTAATGAATTCGTCCGAGTCCTTTGAACATCGTACGACAACTTAGGACATCTTACGACTCTTTATGCCACATTAGCAATTCGAAATGAACATTAGTATAATGTAGTACGCCTTACAGCTCCTAAGAACACCTTACACCACCGTACGAAACGTTAAAAATCCATAATAAACCTAATGAATTCGTCCGAGTCCTTTGAACATCGTACGACAACTCAGGAGATGTTACGGCTCAGTATACGGCACTAGCAACATGAAAAGCACGTTAGAATAATGTAGGACGCGTTACAACTCCTAAGAACACCTTACATCACCGTACAAAACTTTAAAACTCCATAATAAACCAAATTAATTCGTACGAGTCCTTTGAACATCGTACGACAACTTAGGACATCTTACGACTCTTTATGCCACATTAGAAACATGAAAAGCATGTTAGAATAATGTAGGACGCGTTACAACTCCTAAGAACACCTTACAACACCTTACAAAACTTTAAAACTCCATAATGAATCTAATGAATTTGTACGAGTCCTTTGAACATCGTACGACAACTTAGGACATCTTACGACTCTTTATGCCACATTAGCAAATCGAAAAGAACGTTAGTATAATGTAGAACGCGTTACAGCTCCAAAGAACACCTTACACCACCGTACGAAACATTAAAACTCCATAATAATCCTAATGAATTCGTCCGAGTCCTTTGAACATCGTACGACAACTTAGGGCATCTTAAGACTCTTTATGCCACATTAGCAAATCGAAAAGAACGTTAGTATAATGTAGGACGCGTTACAGCTCCTAAGAACACCTTACACCACCGTACGAAACATTAAAACTCCATAATAAACCTAATGAATTCGTCCGAGTCCTTTGAACATCGTACGACAACTTAGGACATCTTATGACTCTTTATGCCACATTAGCAACATGAAAAGCATGTTAGAATAATGTAGGACGCGTTACAACTCCTAAGAACAACTTACATCACCGTACAAAAATTTAAAACTCCATAATAAACCTAATGAATTTGTACGAGTCCTTTGAACATCGTACGACAACTTAGGACATCTTACGACTCTTTATGCCACATTAGCAACTCGAAAAGAAGGTTAGTATAATGTAGGACGCCTTACAACTCCTAAGAACACCTTACACCACCGTACGAAACATTAAAACTCCATAATAAACCAAATGAATTCGTTCGATTCCTTTGAACATCGTACGACAACTTAAGACATCTTAAGACTCTATATGCCACATTAGCAACTCGAAAAGAACGTTGGTATGATGTAGGACGCCTTACAGCTCCTAAGAACACCTTACACCACCGTACGAAACATTAAAACTCCATAATAAACCTAATGAATTCGTCCGAGTCCTTTGAACATCGTACGACAACTTAGGACATCTTAAGACTCTTTATGCCACATTAGCAAATCGAAAAGAATGTTAGTATAATGTAGGACGCGTTACAGCTCCTAAGAACACCTTACACCACCGTACGAAACATTAAAACTCCATAATAAACCTAATGAATTTGTCCGAGTCCTTTGAACATCGTACGACAACTTAGGTCATCTTACGACTCTTTATGCCACATTAGCAACTCGAAATGAACATTAGTATAATGTAGTACGCCTTACAGCTCCTAAGAACACCTTACACCACCGTACGAAACGTTAAAAATCCATAATAAACCTAATGAATTCGTCCGAGTCCTTTGAACATCGTACGACAACTCAGGAGATGTTACGGCTCAGTATACGGCACTAGCAACATGAAAAGCACGTTAGAATAATGTAGGACGCGTTACAACTCCTAAGAACACCTTACATCACCGTACAAAACTTTAAAACTCCATAATAAACCAAATTAATTCGTACGAGTCCTTTGAACATCGTACGACAACTTAGGACATCTTACGACTCTTTATCCCACATTAGAAACATGAAAAGCACGTTAGAATAATGTAGGACGCGTTACAACTCCTAAGAACACCTTACATCACCTTACAAAACTTTAAAACTCCATAATGAATCTAATGAATTTGTACGAGTCCTTTGAACATCGTACGACAACTTAGGACATCTTACGACAACTTAGGACATCTTACGACTCTTTATGCCACATTAGCAAATCGAAAAGAACGTTAGTATAATGTAGAACGCGTTACAGCTCCTGAGAACACCTTACACCACCGTACGAAACATTAAAACTCCATAATAATCCTAATGAATTCGTCCGAGTCCTTTGAACATCGTACGACAACTTAGGACATCTTAAGACTCATTATGCCACATTAGCCAATCGAAAAGAACGTTAGTATAATGTAGGACGCGTTACAGCTCCTAAGAACACCTTACACCACCGTACGAAACATTAAAACTCCATAATAAACCTAATGAATTCGTCCGAGTCCTTTGAACATCGTACGACAACTTAGGACATCTTACGACTCTTTATGCCACATTAGCAATTCGAAATGAACATTAGTATAATGTAGTACGCCTTACAGCTCCTAAGAACACCTTACACCACCGTACGAAACGTTAAAAATCCATAATAAACCTAATGAATTCGTCCGAGTCCTTTGAACATCGTACGACAACTCAGGAGATGTTACGGCTCAGTATACGGCACTAGCAACATGAAAAGCACGTTAGAAAAATGTAGGACGCGTTACAACTCCTAAGAACACCTTACATCACAGTACAAAACTTTAAAACTCCATAATAAACCAAATTAATTCGTACGAGTCCTTTGAACATCGTACGACAACTTAGGACATCTTACGACTCTTTATGCCACATTAGAAACATGAAAAGCATGTTAGAATAATGTAGGACGCGTTACAACTCCTAAGAACACCTTACATCACCTTACAAAACTTTAAAACTCCATAATGAATCTAATGAATTTGTACGAGTCCTTTGAACATCGTACGACAACTTAGGACATCTTACGACTCTTTATGCCACATTAGCAAATCGAAAAGAACGTTAGTATAATGTAGAACGCGTTACAGCTCCAAAGAACACCTTACACCACCGTACGAAACATTAAAACTCCATAATAATCCTAATGAATTCGTCCGAGTCCTTTGAACATCGTACGACAACTTAGGGCATCTTAAGACTCTTTATGCCACATTAGCAAATCGAAAAGAACGTTAGTATAATGTAGGACGCGTTACAGCTCCTAAGAACACCTTACACCACCGTACGAAACATTAAAACTCCATAATAAACCTAATGAATTCGTCCGAGTCCTTTGAACATCGTACGACAACTTAGGACATCTTACGACTCTTTATGCCACATTAGCAAATCGAAAAGAACGTTAGTATAATGTATGACGCGTTACAGCTCCTAAGAACACCTTACACCACCGTACGAAACATTAAAACTTCATAATAAACCTAATGAATTCGTCCGAGTCCTTTGAACATCGTACGACAACTTAGGACATCTTACGACTCTTTATGCCACATTAGCAACTCGAAATGAACATTAGTATAATGTAGTACGCCTTACAGCTCCTAAGAACACCTTACACCACCGTACGAAACGTTAAAAATCCATAATAAACCTAATGAATTCGTCCGAGTCCTTTGAACATCGTACGACAACTTAAGACATCTTAAGACTCTATATGCCACATTAGCAACTCGAAAAGAACGTTGGTATGATGTAGGACGCCTTACAGCTCCTAAGAACACCTTACACCACCGTACGAAACATTAAAACTCCATAATAAACCTAATGAATTCGTCCGAGTCCTTTGAACATCGTACGACAACTTAGGACATCTTAAGACTCTTTATGCCACATTAGCAAATCGAAAAGAATGTTAGTATAATGTAGGACGCGTTACAGCTCCTAAGAACACCTTACACCACCGTACGAAACATTAAAACTCCATAATAAACCTAATGAATTTGTCCGAGTCCTTTGAACATCGTACGACAACTTAGGTCATCTTACGACTCTTTATGCCACATTAGCAACTCAAAATGAACATTAGTATAATGTAGTACGCCTTACAGCTCCTAAGAACACCTTACACCACCGTACGAAACGTTAAAAATCCATAATAAACCTAATGAATTCGTCCGAGTCCTTTGAACATCGTACGACAACTCAGGAGATGTTACGGCTCAGTATACGGCACAAGCAACATGAAAAGCACGTTAGAATAATGTAGGACGCGTTACAACTCCTAAGAACACCTTACATCACCGTACAAAACTTTAAAACTCCATAATAAACCAAATTAATTCGTACGAGTCCTTTGAACATCGTACGACAACTTAGGACATCTTACGACTCTTTATGCCACATTAGAAACATGAAAAGCACGTTAGAATAATGTAGGACGCGTTACAACTCCTAAGAACACCTTACATCACCTTACAAAACTTTAAAACTCCATAATGAATCTAATGAATTTGTACGAGTCCTTTGAACATCGTACAACAACTTAGGACATCTTACGACTCTTTATGCCACATTAGCAAATCGAAAAGAACGTTAGTATAATGTAGAACGCGTTACAGCTCCTGAGAACACCTTACACCACCGTACGAAACATTAAAACTCCATAATAAACCTAATGAATTCGTCCGAGTCCTTTGAACATCGTACGACAACTTAGGACATCTTACGACTCTTTATGCCACATTAGCAAATCGAAAAGAACGTTAGTATAATGTAGGACGCGTTACAGCTCCTAAGAACACCTTACACCACCGTACGAAACATTAAAACTCCATAATAAACCTAATGAATTCGTCCGAGTCCTTTGAACATCGTACGACAACTTAGGACATCTTACGACTCTTTATGCCACATTAGCAACTCGAAATGAACATTAGTATAATGTAGTACGCCTTACAGCTCCTAAGAACACCTTACACCACCGTACGAAACGTTAAAAATCCATAATAAACCTAATGAATTCGTCCGAGTCCTTTGAACATCGTACGACAACTCAGGAGATGTTACGGCTCAATATACGGCACTAGCAACATGAAAAGCACGTTAGAATAATGTAGGACGCGTTACAACTCCTAAGAACACCTTACATCACCGTACAAAACTTTAAAACTCCATAATAAACCAAATTAATTCGTACGAGTCCTTTGAACATCGTACGACAACTTAGGACATCTTACGACTCTTTATGCCACATTAGAAACATGAAAAGCATGTTAGAATAATGTAGGACGCGTTACAACTCCTAAGAACACCTTACATCACCTTACAAAACTTTAAAACTCCATAATGAATCTAATGAATTTGTACGAGTCCTTTGAACATCGTACGACAACTTAGGACATCTTACGACTCTTTATGCCACATTAGCAAATCGAAAAGAACGTTAGTATAATGTAGAACGCGTTACAGCTCCAAAGAACACCTTACACCACCGTACGATACATTAAAACTCCATAATAATCCTAATGAATTCGTCCGAGTCCTTTGAACATCGTACGACAACTTAGGGCATCTTAAGACTCTTTATGCCACATTAGCAAATCGAAAAGAACGTTAGTATAATGTAGGACGCGTTACAGCTCCTAAGAACACCTTACACCACCGTACGAAACATTAAAACTCCATAATAAACCTAATGAATTCGTCCGAGTCCTTTGAACATCGTACGACAACTTAGGACATCTTACGACTCTTTATGCCACATTAGCAAATCGAAAAGAACGTTAGTATAATGTAGGACGCGTTACAGCTCCTAAGAACACCTTACACCACCGTACGAAACATTAAAACTCCATAATAAACCTAATGAATTCGTCCGAGTCCTTTGAACATCGTACGACAACTTAGGACATCTTACGACTCTTTATGCCACATTAGCAACTCGAAATGAACATTAGTATAATGTAGTACGCCTTACAGCTCCTAAGAACACCTTACACCACCGTACGAAACGTTAAAAATCCATAATAAACCTAATGAATTCGTCCGAGTCCTTTGAACATCGTACGACAACTCAGGAGATGTTACGGCTCAGTATACGGCACTAGCAACATGAAAAGCACGTTAGAATAATGTAGGACGCGTTACAACTCCTAAGAACACCTTACATCACCGTACAAAACTTTAAAACTCCATAATAAACCAAATTAATTCGTACGAGTCCTTTGAACA
This sequence comes from Tagetes erecta, assembly GCA_030867185.1. Classification (NCBI taxonomy): domain Eukaryota; kingdom Viridiplantae; phylum Streptophyta; class Magnoliopsida; order Asterales; family Asteraceae; genus Tagetes; species Tagetes erecta. The sequence continues at coordinate 41,469,719 of CM061487.1, read as the reverse complement.
TCGTACGACAACTTAGGACATCTTACGACTCTTTATGCCACATTAGAAACATGAAAAGCATGTTAGAATAATGTAGGACGCGTTACAACTCCTAAGAACACCTTACATCACCTTACAAAACTTTAAAACTCCATAATGAATCTAATGAATTTGTACGAGTCCTTTGAACATCGTACGACAACTTAGGACATCTTACGACTCTTTATGGCACATTAGCAAATCGAAAAGAACGTTAGTATAATGTAGAACGCGTTACAGCTCCAAAGAACACCTTACACCACCGTACGATACATTAAAACTCCATAATAATCCTAATGAATTCGTCCGAGTCCTTTGAACATCGTACGACAACTTAGGGCATCTTAAGACTCTTTATGCCACATTAGCAAATCGAAAAGAACGTTAGTATAATGTAGGACGCGTTACAGCTCCTAAGAACACCTTACACCACCGTACGAAACATTAAAACTCCATAATAAACCTAATGAATTCGTCCGAGTCCTTTGAACATCGTACGACAACTTAGGACATCTTACGACTCTTTATGCCACATTAGCAACTCGAAATGAACATTAGAATAATGTAGTACGCCTTACAGCTCCTAAGAACACCTTACACCACCGTACGAAATGTTAAAACTCCATAATAAACCTAATGAATTCGTCCGAGTCCTTTGAACATCGTACGACAACTCAGGAGATGTTACGGCTCAGTATACGGCACTAGCAACACGAAAAGCACGTTAGAATAATGTAGGACACGTTAAAACTCCTAAGAACACCTTACATCACCGTACAAAACTTTAAAACTCCATAATAAACCAAATTAATTCGTACGAGTCCTTTGAACATCGTACGACAACTTAGGACATCTTACGACTCTTTATGCCACATTAGAAACATGAAAAGCATGTTAGAATAATGTAGGACGCGTTACAACTCCTAAGAACACCTTACATCACCTTACAAAACTTTAAAACTCCATAATGAATCTAATGAATTTGTACGAGTCCTTTGAACATCGTACGACAACTTAGGACATCTTACGACTCTTTATGCCACATTAGCAAATCGAAAAGAACGTTAGTATAATGTAGAACGCGTTACAGCTCCAAAGAACACCTTACACCACCGTACGAAACATTAAAACTCCATAATAATCCTAATGAATTCGTCCGAGTCCTTTGAACATCGTACGACAACTTAGGGCATCTTAAGACTCTTTATGCCACATTAGCAAATCGAAAAGAACGTTAGTATAATGTAGGACGCGTTACAGCTCCTAAGAACACCTTACACCACCGTACGAAACATTAAAACTCCATAATAAACCTAATGAATTCGTCCGAGTCCTTTGAACATCGTACGACAACTTAGGACATCTTCCGACTCTTTATGCCACATTAGCAAATCGAAAAGAACGTTAGTATAATGTAGGACGCGTTACAGCTCCTAAGAACACCTTACACCAACGTACGAAACATTAAAACTCCATAATAAACCTAATGAATTTGTCCGAGTCCTTTGAACATCGTACGACAACTTAGGACATCTTACGACTCTTTATGCCACATTAGCAACTCGAAATGAACATTAGTATAATGTAGTACGCCTTACAGCTCCTAAGAACACCTTACACCACCGTACGAAATGTTAAAACTCCATAATAAACCTAATGAATTCGTCCGAGTCCTTTGAACATCGTACGACAACTCAGGAGATGTTACGGCTCAGTATACGGCACTAGCAACATGAAAAGCACGTTAGAATAATGTAGGAAGCGTTACAACTCCTAAGAACACCTTACATCACCGTACAAAACTTTAAAACTCCATAATAAACCAAATTAATTCGTACGAGTCCTTTGAACATCGTACGACAACTTAGGACATCTTACGACTCTTTATGCCACATTAGAAACATGAAAAGCATGTTAGAATAATGTAGGACGCGTTACAACTCCTAAGAACACCTTACATCACCTTACAAAACTTTAAAACTCCATAATGAATCTAATGAATTTGTACGAGTCCTTTGAACATCGTACGGCAACTTAGGACATCTTACGACTCTTTATGCCACATTAGCAAATCGAAAAGAACGTTAGTATAATGTAGAACGCGTTACAGCTCCAAAGAACACCTTACACCACCGTACGAAACATTAAAACTCCATAATAAACCTAATGAATTCGTCCGAGTCCTTTGAACATCGTACGACAACTTAGGACATCTTCCGACTCTTTATGCCACATTAGCAAATCGAAAAGAACGTTAGTATAATGTAGGACGCGTTACAGCTCCTAAGAACACCTTACACCAACGTACGAAACATTAAAACTCCATAATAAACCTAATGAATTCGTCCGAGTCCTTTGAACATCGTACGACAACTTAGGACATCTTACGACTCTTTATGCCACATTAGCAACTCGAAATGAACATTAGTATAATGTAGTACGCCTTATAGCTCCTAAGAACACCTTACACCACCGTACGAAATGTTAAAACTCCATAATAAAACTAATGAATTCGTCCGAGTCCTTTGAACATCGTACGACAACTCAGGAGATGTTACGGCTCAGTATACGGCACTAGCAACATGAAAAGCACGTTAGAATAATGTAGGACGCGTTACAACTCCTAAGAACACCTTACATCACCGTACAAAACTTTAAAACTCCATAATAAACCAAATTAATTCGTACGAGTCCTTTGAACATCGTACGACAACTTAGGACATCTTACGACTCTTTATGCCACATTAGAAACATGAAAAGCATGTTAGAATAATGTAGGACGCGTTACAACTCCTAAGAACACCTTACATCACCGTACAAAACTTTAAAACTCCATAATGAACCTAATGAATTTGTACGAGTCCTTTGAACAACATACGACAACTTAGGACATCTTACGACTCTTTATGCCACATTAGCAAATCGAAAAGAACGTTAGTATAATGTAGAACGCGTTACAGCTCCTAAGAACACCTTACACCACCGTACGAAACATTAAAACTGCATAATAATCCTAATGAATTCGTCCGAGTCCGTTGAACAACGTACGACAACTTAGGACATCTTAAGAGTCTTTATGACACATTAGCAAATCGAAAAGAACGTTAGTATAATGTAGGACGCGTTACAGCTCCTAAGAACACCTTACACCACCGTACGAAACATTAAAACTCCATACTAAACCTAATGAATTCGTCCGAGTCCTTTGAACATCGTACGACAACTTAGGACATCTTACGACTCTTTATGCCACATTAGCAAATCGAAAAGAACGTTAGTATAATGTAGGACGCGTTACAGCTCCTAAGAACACCTTACACCACCGTACGAAACATTAAAACTCCATAATAAACCTAATGAATTCGTCCGAGTCCTTTGAACATCGTACGACAACTTAGGACATCTTACGACTCTTTATGCCACATTAGCAACTCGAAATGAACATTAGTATAATGTAGTACACCTTACAGCTCCTAAGAACACCTTACACCACCGTACGAAACGTTAAAACTCCATAATAAACCTAATGAATTCGTCCGAGTCCTTTGAACATCGTACGACAACTCAGGAGATGTTACGGCTCAGTATACGGCACTAGCAACATGAAAAGCACGTTAGAATAATGTAGGACGCGTTACAACTCCTAAGAACACCTTACATCACCGTACAAAACTTTAAAACTCCATAATAAACCAAATTAATTCGTACGAGTCCTTTGAACATCGTACGACAACTTAGGACATCTTACGACTCTTTATGCCACATTAGAAACATGAAAAGCATGTTAGAATAATGTAGGACGCGTTACAACTCCTAAGAACACCTTACATCACCTTACAAAACTTTAAAACTCCATAATGAATCTAATGAATTTGTACGAGTCCTTTGAACATCGTACGGCAACTTAGGACATCTTACGACTCTTTATGCCACATTAGCAAATCGAAAAGAACGTTAGTATAATGTAGAACGCGTTACAGCTCCAAAGAACACCTTACACCACCGTACGAAACATTAAAACTCCATAATAAACCTAATGAATTCGTCCGAGTCCTTTGAACATCGTACGACAACTTAGGACATCTTCCGACTCTTTATGCCACATTAGCAAATCGAAAAGAACGTTAGTATAATGTAGGACGCGTTACAGCTCCTAAGAACACCTTACACCAACGTACGAAACATTAAAACTCCATAATAAACCTAATGAATTCGTCCGAGTCCTTTGAACATCGTACGACAACTTAGGACATCTTACGACTCTTTATGCCACATTAGCAACTCGAAATGAACATTAGTATAATGTAGTACGCCTTACAGCTCCTAAGAACACCTTACACCACCGTACGAAATGTTAAAACTCCATAATAAAACTAATGAATTCGTCCGAGTCCTTTGAACATCGTACGACAACTCAGGAGATGTTACGGCTCAGTATACGGCACTAGCAACATGAAAAGCACGTTAGAATAATGTAGGACGCGTTACAACTCCTAAGAACACCTTACATCACCGTACAAAACTTTAAAACTCCATAATAAACCAAATTAATTCGTACGAGTCCTTTGAACATCGTACGACAACTTAAGACATCTTACGACTCTTTATGCCACATTATAAACATGAAAAGCATGTTAGAATAATGTAGGACGCGTTACAACTCCTAAGAACACCTTACATCACCTTACAAAACTTTAAAACTCCATAATGAATCTAATGAATTTGTACGAGTCCTTTGAACATCGTACGGCAACTTAGGACATCTTACGACTCTTTATGCCACATTAGCAAATCGAAAAGAACGTTAGTATAATGTAGAACGCGTTACAGCTCCAAAGAACACCTTACACCACCGTACGAAACATTAAAACTCCATAATAAACCTAATGAATTCGTCCGAGTCCTTTGAACATCGTACGACAACTTAGGACATCTTACGACTCTTTATGCCACATTAGCAAATCGAAAAGAACGTTAGTATAATGTAGGACGCGTTACAGCTCCTAAGAACACCTTACACCACCGTACGAAACATTAAAACTCCATAATAAACCTAATGAATTCGTCCGAGTCCTTTGAACATCGTACGACAACTTAGGACATCTTACGACTCTTTATGCCACATTAGCAACTCGAAATGAACATTAGTATAATGTAGTACGCCTTACAGCTCCTAAGAACACCTTACACCACCGTACGAAACGTTAAAAATCCATAAAAAACCTAATGAATTCGTCCGAGTCCTTTGAACATCGTACGACAACTCAAGAGATGTTACGGCTCAGTATACGGCACTAGCAACATGAAAAGCACGTTAGAATAATGTAGGACGCGTTACAACTCCTAAGAACACCTTACATCACCGTACAAAACTTTAAAACTCCATAATAAACCAAATTAATTCGTACGAGTCCTTTGAACATCGTACGACAACTTAGGACATCTTACGACTCTTTATGCCACATTAGAAACATGAAAAGCATGTTAGAAAAATGTAGGACGCGTTACAACTCCTAAGAACACCTTACATCACCGTACAAAACTTTAAAACTCCATAATGAACCTAATGAATTTTTACGAGTCCTTTGAACATCATACGACAACTTAGGACATCTTACGACTCTTTATGCCACATTAGCAAATCGAAAAGAACGTTAGTATAATGTAGAACGCGTTACAGCTCCTAAGAACACCTTACACCACCGTACGAAACATTAAAACTGCATAATAATCCTAATGAATTCGTCCGAGTCCGTTGAACATCGTACGACAACTTAGGACATCTTAAGAGTCTTTATGACACATTAGCAAATCGAAAAGAACGTTAGTATAATGTAGGACGCGTTACAGCTCCTAAGAACACCTTACACCACCGTACGAAACATTAAAACTCCATACTAAACCTAATGAATTCGTCCGAGTCCTTTGAACATCGTACGACAACTTAGGACATCTTACGACTCTTTATGCCACATTAGCAAATCGAAAAGAACGTTAGTATAATGTAGGACGCGTTACAGCTCCTAAGAACACCTTACACCACCGTACGAAACATTAAAACTCCATAATAAACCTAATGAATTCGTCCGAGTCCTTTGAACATCGTACGACAACTTAGGACATCTTACGACTCTTTATGCCACATTAGCAACTCGAAATGAACATTAGTATAATGTAGTACACCTTACAGCTCCTAAGAACACCTTACACCACCGTACGAAACGTTAAAACTCCATAATAAACCTAATGAATTCGTCCGAGTCCTTTGAACATCGTACGACAACTCAGGAGATGTTACGGCTCAGTATACGGCACTAGCAACATGAAAAGCACGTTAGAATAATGTAGGACGCGTTACAACTCCTAAGAACACCTTACATCACCGTACAAAACTTTAAAACTCCATAATAAACCAAATTAGTTCGTACTAGTCCTTTGAATATCGTACGACAACTTAGGACATCTTACGACTCTTTATGTCACATTAGAAACATGAAAAGCATGTTAGAATAATGTAGGACGCGTTACAACTCCCAAGAACACCTTACATCACCGTACAAAACTTTAAAACTCCATAATGAACCTAATGAATTTGTACGAGTCCTTTGAACATCGTATGACAACTTAGGACATCTTACGACTCTTTATGCCACATTAGCAAATCGAAAAGAACGTTAGTATAATGTAGAACGCGTTACAGCTCCTAAGAACACCTTACACCACCGTACGAAACATTAAAACTGCATAATAATCCTAATGAATTCGTCCGAGTCCGTTGAACATCGTACGACAACTCAGGAGATGTTACGGCTCAGTATACGGCACTAGCAACATGAAAAGCACGTTAGAATAATGTAGGACGCGTTACAACTCCTAAGAACACCTTACATCACCGTACAAAACTTTAAAACTCCATAATAAACCAAATTAGTTCGTACGAGTCCTTTGAATATCGTACGACAACTTAGGACATCTTACGACTCTTTATGTCACATTAGAAACATGAAAAGCATGTTAGAATAATGTAGGACGCGTTACAACTCCTAAGAACACCTTACATCACCGTACAAAACTTTAAAACTCCATAATGAACCTAATGAATTTGTACGAGTCCTTTGAACATCGTATGACAACTTAGGACATCTTACGACTCTTTATGCCACATTAGCAAATCGAAAAGAACATTAGTATAATGTAGAACGCGTTACAGCTCCTAAGAACACCTTACACCACCGTACGAAACATTAAAACTCCATAATAATCCTAATGAATTTGTCCGAGTCCTTTGAACATCGTACGACAACTTAGGACATATTACGACTCTTTATGCCACATTAGCAACTCGAAAAGAACGTTAGTATAATGTAGGACGCCTTACAGCTCCTAAGAACACCTTACACCACCGTACGAAACGTTAAAACTCCATAATAAACCTAATGAATTCGTCCGAGTCCTTTGAACATCGTACGACAACTCAGGAGATGTTACTGCTCAGTATACAGCATTAGCAACATGAAAAGCACGTTAGAATAATTTAGGACGCGTTACAACTCCTAAGAATACCTTACATCACCGTACAAAACTTTAAAACTCCATAATAAACCAAATTAATTCGTACGAGTCCTTAGAACATCGTACGACAACTTAGGACATTTTACGACTCTTTATGCCACATTAGCAACATGAAAAGCATGTTAGAATAATGTAGGACGCGTTACAACTCCTAAGAACACCTTACACCACCGTACGAAACGTTAAAACTCCATAATAAACCTAATGAGTTCGTCCGAGTCCTTTGAACATCTTACGACAACTTAGGAGATCTTAAGACTCTTTATGCCACATTAGCAACTCGAAAAGAACATTAGTATGATGTAGGACGCCTTACAGCTCCTAAGATCACCTTACACCACCGTACGAAACATTAAAACTCCATAATAAACCTAATGAATTTGTCCGAGTCCTTTGAACATCGTACGACAACTTAGGACATATTACGACTCTTTATGCCACATTAGCAACTCGAAAAGAACGTTAGTCTAATGTAGCACGCCTTACAGCTCCTAAGAACACCTTACACCACCGTACGAAAAGTTAAAACTCCATAATAAACCTAATGAATTCGTCCGAGTCCTTTGAACATCGTACGACAACTCAGGAGATGTTAAAGCTCAGTATACAGCATTAGCAACATGAAAAGCACGTTAGAATAATTTAGGACGCGTTACAATTCCTAAGAACATCTTACATCACCGTACAAAACTTTAAAACTCCATAATAAACCAAATTAATTCGTACGAGTCCTTTGAACATCGTACGACAACTTAGGACATTTTACGACTCTTTATGCCACATTAGCAACATGAAAAGCATGTTAGAATAATGTAGGACGCGTTACAAATCCTAAGAACACCTTGTTGGTCCATAATGATCGTGATTTCAGTGCTTTGTTGACTTGTTTAACACAAATATATCCAAGACTTGAAGAACAAAGTGTAAAATATCCAAACAACCCAATAACAAGATTCAACACACAATCGAGGTATATAAGCTACAAAGATAAGTAGAATATGCTCCTAGCACCTCAAATTGAACGATTACACAACACAATCAGTGAATAATAGCTCTAGTAAAAGATGTGCAAAAGTTGTATAAAGTGAAGATAAGGTTACAATATATAGCAGTGTTAGGTTCGCTGATAGATTCCCTCTAGCGAATCTATCTAGCGAACCAACACAGGTTCGCTGGGCACATAGGTTCGCCCAGTCGACACCTTAATACAAAAGACACATGAACTGCGGGCGAATCTATAGATTCGCCCGTAGGTTCGCTAGTACAAATACAAGTTAAACAATTACAAACAAAAGTAACACCGACAAGCCGGTGAGTCCAACCTATACATAGTGACTATCAATACTCCCCCTAGGTTGGACCTCACCTGGGGAAGTCTTCTGGTTTAGCTCCGTCTTGATGGCTTCAAAGATGTTCGATAAACGTTCCTGCCCTTTCTTTAATTCCGGCCATTGGGTTTGTAATGTCTTCAGAACCGGCCTCATCTTCACTCAAATTCAGCATTGAGTCTACGAACTCAGTATCTGCGACCTCAGTATCAGGCTCAAGTTGAACTGTCGTCTCCGCCTGATTTTCTGCAGTTTGCTCCTCGCTTATAACATCCAAATCTATCACCTGTACCGGCTTCTCAAACCTCTGCTCTATTGATCGATCCAGCTGTCTAGATAGGTCGTCCATGTCCATTCGCTGATCATCCGACCTTCTCAATCTTTCATTCACCGCTTTAAGTTCAGCACGAATCCCCCGGGCTTTGTTTGCGACCTTCACAAACAGGTTCGCTTCAGCAGTAGATGTTACGGCTCAGTATACGGCACTAGCAACATGAAAAGCACGTTAGAATAATGTAGGACGCGTTACAACTCCTAAGAACACCTTACATCACCGTACAAAACTTTAAAACTCCATAATAAACCAAATTAGTTCGTACGAGTCCTTTGAATATCGTACGACAACTTAGGACATCTTACGACTCTTTATGTCACATTAGAAACATGAAAAGCATGTTAGAATAATGTAGGACGCGTTACAACTCCTAAGAACACCTTACATCACCGTACAAAACTTTAAAACTCCATAATGAACCTAATGAATTTGTACGAGTCCTTTGAACATCGTATGACAACTTAGGACATCTTACGACTCTTTATGCCACATTAGCAAATCGAAAAGAACATTAGTATAATGTAGAACGCGTTACAGCTCCTAAGAACACCTTACACCACCGTACGAAACATTAAAACTCCATAATAATCCTAATGAATTTGTCCGAGTCCTTTGAACATCGTACGACAACTTAGGACATATTACGACTCTTTATGCCACATTAGCAACTCGAAAAGAACGTTAGTATAATGTAGGACGCCTTACAGCTCCTAAGAACACCTTACACCACCGTACGAAACGTTAAAACTCCATAATAAACCTAATGAATTCGTCCGAGTCCTTTGAACATCGTACGACAACTCAGGAGATGTTACTGCTCAGTATACAGCATTAGCAACATGAAAAGCACGTTAGAATAATTTAGGACGCGTTACAACTCCTAAGAATACCTTACATCACCGTACAAAACTTTAAAACTCCATAATAAACCAAATTAATTCGTACGAGTCCTTAGAACATCGTACGACAACTTAGGACATTTTACGACTCTTTATGCCACATTAGCAACATGAAAAGCATGTTAGAATAATGTAGGACGCGTTACAACTCCTAAGAACACCTTACACCACCGTACGAAACGTTAAAACTCCATAATAAACCTAATGAGTTCGTCCGAGTCCTTTGAACATCGTACGACAACTTAGGAGATCTTAAGACTCTTTATGCCACATTAGCAACTCGAAAAGAACATTAGTATGATGTAGGACGCCTTACAGCTCCTAAGATCACCTTACACCACCGTACGAAACATTAAAACTCCATAATAAACCTAATGAATTTGTCCGAGTCCTTTGAACATCGTACGACAACTTAGGACATATTACGACTCTTTATGCCACATTAGCAACTCGAAAAGAACGTTAGTCTAATGTAGGACGCCTTACAGCTCCTAAGAACACCTTACACCACCGTACGAAAAGTTAAAACTCCATAATAAACCTAATGAATTCGTCCGAGTCCTTTGAACATCGTACGACAACTCAGGAGATGTTAAAGCTCAGTATACAGCATTAGCAACATGAAAAGCACGTTAGAATAATTTAGGACGCGTTACAATTCCTAAGAACACCTTACATCACCGTACAAAACTTTAAAACTCCATAATAAACCAAATTAATTCGTACGAGTCCTTTGAACATCGTACGACAACTTAGGACATCTTACGACTCTTTATGCCACATTAGCAACATGAAAAGCATGTCAGAATAATGTAGGATGCGTTACAACTCCTAAGAACAACTTACATCACCGTACAAAACTTTAAAACTCCATAATAAACGTAATTAATTTGTATGAGTCCTTTGAACATCTTACGACTCTTTATGCCACATTAGCAACTCGAAAAGAACGTTAGTATAATGTAGGACGCCTTACAGCTCCTAAGAAGACCTTACACCACCGTACGAAACGTTAAAACTCCATAATAAACCTAATGAATTCGTCCGAGTCCTCTGAACATCGTACAACAACTCAAGAGATGTTACTGCTTAGTATACAACATTAGCAACATGAAAAGCACGTTAGAATAATTTAGGACGCGTTACAACTCCTAAGAACATCTTACATCACCGTACAAAACTTTAAAACTCCATAATAAACCAAATTAATTCGTACGAGTCCTTTGAACATCGTACGACAACTTAGGACATTTTACGACTCTTTATGCCACATTAGCAACATGAAAAGCATGTTAGAATAATGTAGGACGCGTTACAAATCCTAAGAACACCTTGTTGGTCCATAATGATCGTGATTTCAGTGCTTTTTTGACTTGTTTAACACAAATATATCCAAGACTTGAAGAACAAAGTGTAAAATATCCAAACAACCCAATAAAAAGATTCAACACACAATCGAGGTATATAAGCTACAAAGATAAGTAGAATATGCTCGTAGCACCTCAAATTGAACGATTACACAACACAATCAGTGAATAATAGCTCTAGTAAAAGATGTGCAAAAGTTGTATAAAGTGAAGATAAGGTTACAATATATAGCAGTGTTAGGTTCGCTGATAGATTCCCTCTAGCGAATCTATCTAGCGAACCAACACAGGTTCGCTGGGCACATAGGTTCGCCCAGTCGACACCTTAATACAAAAGACACTTGAACTGCGGGCGAATCTATAGATTCGCCCGTAGGTTCGCTAGTACAAATACAAGTTAAACAATTACAAACAAAAGTAACACCGACAAGCCGGTGAGTCCAACCTATACATAGTGACTATCAATACTCCCCCTAGGTTGGACCTCACCTAGGGAAGTCTTCTGGTTTAGCTCCGTCTTGATGGCTTCAAAGATGTTCGATAAACGTTCCTGCCCTTTCTTTAATTCCGGCCATTGGGTTTGTAATGTCTTCAGAACCGGCCTCATCTTCACTCAAATTCAGCATTGAGTCTACGAACTCAGTATCTGCGACCTCAGTATCAGGCTCAAGTTGAACTGTCGTCTCCGCCTGATTTTCTGCAGTTTGCTCCTCGCTTATAACATCCAAATCTATCACCTGTACCGGCTTCTCAAACCTCTGCTCTATTGATCGATCCAGCTGTCTAGATAGGTCGTCCATGTCCATTCGCTGATCATCCGACCTTCTCAATCTTTCATTCACCGCTTTAAGTTCAGCACGAATCCCCCGGGCTTTGTTTGCGACCTTCACAAACAGGTTCGCTTCAGCAGCAGTGTCCTCTCCAGCCCCGTGCTTTATCCTATTTTCACACAGCACCCTCAGATCCTCGTCACAGAAGGAGAAGACCTCCATTGGATCGAATAGTCGGATTTCTGGACGGTCATCTCCTTGTAGTCTGATAATAGCTTCACCCGTGCTGTTATCGTAGAACCATTTATAGAAATCCTGCAGCTTGGGTGGCTGAGTGTCAGGAACTCTAACCCTTGTCATTGCCTTTGGTGCAGCTATCTTCAACACAATCTTGCCCTTCCACGACACCCAATGTTTATCCTTTTTCTGCCTCATCCTCTTCGGCTTCTGATATCCAAAGTTAACGAAATCAGTCTTTGCAGCCTCCTGGATTGTAGCTTCAAACGCACAAGCCCTTCCGCTTTCCTCTTTCCCCAACAGTGGTAGCTCTGCCAGCCTACGCAAGTCCCAACGAGGAAAGGTAGCGAAGTGCTTTCTGTTCTTGACGTACGTGATGTCACCGCCCCTTCTTTTGATCATGTAAGCATCCACCAAACAATTGTACTTCCACGCAATGATCTGTCTATCTAGCTGCTTGGTGTTGGGTTCATCCAGGTGTTGGAATATCGGCACTTCGGGAACCACAGCTTCTTCCTTCCTGAACCATTCGGATTTGTCTAATTCAGCATGTTCAAACTGGTAACTCATCCCCTTTTCTTCCACTTTATACGTTTCCGGCTCATCATCAATATCTTCTTCACTATCAGCATCGACATCAGTTTCGGGTTCATCAATCAAAGTAAAATCCACACCAGATCCACCTACCACTTCATCTCCTTCGAAAGCATCCAAATCAATCCCCATCTCCTCATCAAATGTCTCCTCAGCAGCTTTTCCCTTGCCTTTATCTCCAAAGTCAACATCCATTAACGGATACCTTGCAATATCCGTTAAGGAGTTCAGTTCTGCTTCAGTCATTGCCGGTTCAGTTCCAACATTTTCCTTCAGACTGTTTAATTCTTTGAAGATCCTCACAATCAGACACTGCTGGTCCTTCATCATTCGACCCATCTCGTATATAACAGTTGACTTCTCAGCATCTTGTGTCTCCAACTGATCATATTTCCCTTTCAACTCAACCAATTCAGCCTTCAATCTTTCAACCTCACCTTTCAGTTCATTACCAGACCCAGCAGATGTATCCCCAATATCGTGCTTTGCCTTCTTTGATGCTTCAGCTGATGCATCAGACTTCTTCTTCGTCCGTCTTTCCCTGTTTGCATCAACTTCAGCTTGTATCTCATCCACCTCTCGGTCAAACGAATAATCTTTTTCTTTGGCATACGCCTTCCTTTTCCTGATCTTCTTCTCAACCTCCTCTATATTCTCTCCGCCCCGTTTCCTTTCCGTTTCCATCAACCTCTGTATATACACCCATCTTTCGGCCGGATACATATTTTCCCAGAGATAAGCAGTCCTGCCCACACAGTCCGACCTCACCGATTTACAATCTTTGAAGATCCTTGAATGCATCTCCCAGATCTTCAGTTCTGTACCCTCCACCGGCAGATTTGGCAGCTTGTCATTTAGTATCATTTGGATGAACCTGGGATACATTAACCATTTGATGCCTTTCGTAGCGTGAATGTTCTCGAGAAGATAATTGTATATTAGCTTCGAGAGATTTGCTTTTTGCCCACGGCAAAACAGCACCATAGCCCTTGCCCAGTCAAGGTTTAGCCCGTCCGTACCCCCTTTCCTATGATCCAGGCACATGATAAACACATGAGCGATGTACCTCCACTCCTGGATCAAGTAGGACTTAACGAACTCCATTTTCTTCTCGCCGGGCATCGGACCCTCATACCCAGCAGTCCGAAGTGCCCCATACACATCCTCAGCAGTCATATTCACCTCCTCACCAACATCCTCTTCTAACCTCAGTATTCTAGCCAAATCGGCTTCAGTAAACTCCAAGTCATAACCACAGACTTTGGCACAGATACGTGACGGCTGCACCGACACGTTCATGACCGCAGTTCGTCAGAAATCCCGAACATGCGTCTCATATATAGTAGGTGAGTGAGAGATGGCATAGTGTATATGTGACGACTTCAGCCATTTGATAGAGTCTCTATAGCTGCTGGCCTTTTCAAAGTTTTCATCAAGCAAAGCACACATGTTGTGCTTTTTCTCAAAGAATAAAGTCGACATTGTGCCTGAAAAATAAACGGAGATTGATCAGAAATGAAGATTTGAAAAACAGTTAATAGATTCGCTGGAAATTAGGTTCGCTGGAATAGCGAACCTGAGATTTTGGCACCAGAACCTATAGATTCGCTGACATGAAAAATCAGTCATTGTGGTCGAGCGAATGTATAGGTTCGCTAGAAACAGTCGGGCGAATCTATGTCGTTGCGCGGGCAGCATAACGACATAGGTTCGCTCGAAGTTTTGAACTTTCGTTCAGATTCACCAGACGAACACATAGGTTCGCTGGAAACCCTAGTTTTTGAAAAACGGCCAAAATCACATACAGTCCATCATTAACAGGCATTCAAAGCAACAAACAAGTAACATAACCATTAAACGAGGCTATTATGAAGTAAAACCCTAACAACTACCACAAAAACATTCATTTAAACAATACATAATCATAGGCCGACTGATTAAACAGGATTATGATGCGATTAAGGGGTTAAAACATTGATTAAGATGAAATCGAACACATACCAGACAATAAGATGATGTTTAATGTGTGAAAAAGCCGTGAAATAGTGAGAATCGAACGTTAGGTGGTAGGTTTTTTTTTGAAAAGCGCGCTACAGTAGTGACAGCGAAAGTTTTGAAAAACTTCGCTGTCACGGCCTATATATACACACATAGGTTCGCTGGCAGACAGTCTAGCGAACTTAATACAGGCCAGCGAACTTATGTACAGCGAACTTTTAGGTTCGCCAGAAGACCAAGAGTCAAAAACAACATGCGGCGGCGGTGCAAAAGTGGTTCCGGGCGAACCTGAGATTTGGGCGAACCTGTAGGTTCGCTAGCAGGTTCGCTCGCACACAAATTAAAATATTTTTCGATTTTCTTAAATTTTAAAATCTTTGTAAATCCGTGAAAACGTCCCACGATATCAACGCTCCAAAAAATAAACATATACACATATAATTCTAAAAATACTTGTAATATCAAGATAGAAGTTAAAATTAAAATAAAATAAAAAAAATAAAGAAAAAGGTTTTAAACGCTAATAAGGATATATATTCTTCATGATGTTTTGAGTAGAATCCGGAGAATCATCGATTGGCGGGATTGCAGATATGTTTGTCCATTTAAACCCATGCCTTAGTCCTTTCAACAAGAGATCAGCAGCTTCTTTTATCATGTTTTCGGTTTGATTGAAGAAACTCAGACAACTCGGTCCCCACAGACATCTAGGTAAAAAGAACAAGTTCTGTCATCAGGGTATATCTGAGCAATACGATTGACTTTGCTTGAATTTCAATGATCAACTTTTGAATGTTGACCGATGCATTAGCTTCTTTTGACACTTGTGCAATTTTTGCATCTTTTCTTTGTGAGTGGAGCTTGTCAGCAATTGATTCTTTTGAATACAATGCGACTTATTATTTGGGAAACTCAAATAGTCTAGAGCTCCAGGTCTATACTGACGTATAACAGAGGAGATAAACATTTGAGCATGCTCGGTGAATCTTCAGGTCAATACTTCCGTATAGCAGAGAAGATCCACCAACTCCAGGTCAATACTTCCGTATAGCAGAGGAGTTAAGCACTTGACACAAAACGTTCTGAGGAGTTAACGAGTAACTCACTCAGAGGCTTTTTCGAAGAGCATCACTAGCAGCTTTTTATTTTATTTGTTTTGCATACTAGAAACTCAATTCGGGGATAGGGCGAGGGTGATTTGGGATGTTTAGGGAAATCAAGGCAAAGATTTGACGCTCTCAACCCATTTTTGACAGAACCATTATCTTTGTGCAATCCAATCACGTCAAGGAGATAATCCTTGTTGTCGAGATCTTGAGCGTTATGTTTGGCTGCACGATCACTGTTTACTTCGTTTTCGGGCTGAGCCTATCTGACATATCCCAAACGCAATGCTTCTGACCTCCTTCAACGACTCTTCAACATCAATCAAAATGGAGATCCTGAAATAGCAAAATTTGAAAAACTATAAATAGTTAATCTTTTATATCTCCCCCAAAATTTCTATAAAATAGCCGTCTAAAAGAAATTTTTTTTGTTTTTCAGATTTTCTTAATATATATATACAGAGTTAAAAGAACATAAAAGAAGATAAAAAAAATAAAGTAACGGAGCTATGAATCGAGTGACCCACGGATTTTTCAAAGAAGAAAAAGCAAAAGAAAAAGGTTTTCAAAAAGATATAAGACCCAGCATGGAGATCAGTTCATAAAAACGTGGTTTGTCAAAAGTTTTTGTGAAAAGATCAGCTTTTTGCTTTCGAGTTTCAATAGGAATAATATCAATAAACCCCTTTTCCTGTGCATCCCGGATTGCATGAATTCTTGTTTCAATGTGCTTGGTGCGAGTGTGATGAATGGGATTTTTGGCAATTCCAACAGCAGCTTCATTATCACAAAATAGTGGCGTATGAAGAAAGTTGATGCCATAATCCATCATCTGATGTTGAATCCACAGCACTTGGCAACAGCAACTTGAAGCGGCAATGTATTCTGCTTCTCCTGTGGACAGAGAGACGGTTGTTTGCTTCTTGCTTTGCCATGAAACAAGACATTCTCCAAGATATTGACATCCACCAGTGACTGATTTCCTGTTAATCCTGCAACCAGCATGATCACTATCAGAAAAAGCATGTAAATCAAAGTTCCCACCTTTTGGGTACCAAAGTCCCAAACGAGAGGAACCCTTAAGGTAACGGAAAATTCGTTTAACAGCTTTTTCATGTGATTCTTTTGGATTGGCTTGGAAACGAGCACAGTAACACACGGCAAATGTAATATCTGGACGACTTGCAGCCAGATACATGAGAGATCCGATCATCGAGCGGTACCGATGAGCATCCACAGGATTCCCATTATCATCGGAAGTAAGGCATGTTTGAGCTGTAAAAGGAATCAATTCAGGAGAAGAGTCATCCATGCCAAACTTCGTGAGGATTTCTTTGATATATTTCTCTTGGTGGATTAGAATTCCATCAGGCTTTTGCTCCACTTGCAGCCCCAAGAAGAAACACATCTCCCCCATTATTGTCATCTCAAAACGATCCATCATCACCTTCTCAAATTCTCTACACAGCCCTTCATTAGTCGAACCAAAAATGATATCATCAACATACACTTGAACGATCAGCAGCTCGCCATCCACCTCCTTCTTGAACAATGTCATATCTATAGCCCCACGTGAGAAACCTTTGCTGAGAAGATACTGTGTCAGAGTTTCATACCAGATCCGTGGAGCTTGATGCAACCCATACAAGGATTTATCAAGCTTGTAAACCTTTGACGGGAAATCTGGATCCTCGAAACCCGGTGGTTGACATACGTAGATCTCCTCATCAATGTCTCCATATAGAAATGCACATTTCACATCCATCTGATAAACTTTAAAGTTTTTGTTTGCGGCATGAGCAAGAAAGATTCTGATGGCTTCCAGGCTAGCGACTGGAGCAAAAACTTCGGTGTAGTCAATCCCCTCCTCTTGAGCAAATCCTTGAACAACCAGTCTCGCCTTGTTTCTGATTACGACACCACGATCATCTGGCTTGTTTCGGAAAACCCATTTTGTGCCGATTGGACACTTGTTAGGAGGAAGATCAACCAGTTCCCAAACTTTAAGCTTCCTGAATTGCTGCAGCTCCATTTGCATGGCATCCACCCAACTTGGATCTTCAAGTGCTTGTTTATAATTCTTTGGAACGACTTGAGACAGAAAGGCAGCATAAAGACATTCATTAATCAAACCACTCTGACTCCGAGTTCGCACACCATCAGTAATAGATCCAATGATATAATCGTGAGGGTGGTTTTTCAGGGTTTTGAAGTCAGTGTTGAGTAGTAAAGGATTTTGGTCGGTTGAGGGTATTTGATTTGATGGTTGTGGAGGTGTAGGTGATGAGATGGTAGTGGATGTGGATGGAATATCTGATGGAGAAGTTTGAACAGTTTGAGGTGGTGGAGGTGATGGAATGTCAAATGAAGTGGGTGGTAGTTGTGAAGCAGATGTGGAAGGTTGTGGTTGTGATGGTGTAGGTGAATGATTGAAAATAGAGACTGATGTGTGTGGAATGATGTCGTCATCGTCAGAGTCAGGAAGATTAAATGATTTGAAAATGGTGGTGGAATCATAAAACCAAGCTGGTTCACTACCAATACTGGTAGTGTTTGACTCTTGCCAGTCAACATAGTAGGACTCTTGCACAATCCGCGTTCGCTTGTTGTAAACACGATACGCCTTTTGTGTGTTCGAGTATCCCACAAAGAAGCATTCATCAGAGACAGCACCAAACTTCGTCTTCTGATCTTGAGTATTCAAAAGAGTGCAAGAACATCCAAAGGGGCGCAGAAAATCAATCAGCGGCTTAATCCCTCGAAACAGTTGGTATGAAGTCTTCATCTTTTCTTTGACAATCAGTACCCTGTTAAGAACATAAGCTGCACAATTAACCGCTTCAGCCCAGAAGATAATTGGAAGTTTTGACTCGATCAGCATAGTTCTAGCGGCCTCCACAAGGGTTCGATTCTTCCTTTCAGCAACACCATTTTGTTGTGGTGTTCGGGCAGCGCTAAACTGTCTGAGAATACCCCGTTGTTCACAGAAGGAGTTGAAGATGTGGTTTCTGAATTCAGTTTCGTTATCGCTTCTGATGGCTTGAACCTTCTTCTTTCCAAGAACCTCTATCAACGGAATCAGCTTCATCAATTCTTCGGCAGTCTCACTCTTGTTTGCCATGAATCTCACCCAGGTGTACCTATAGTAATCATCTGTGACAACCAAGCAATAAGACTTTTTAGCAATAGATTTGACACTTATTGGACCAAATAAATCAGTATGTAACAATTCGAGGGGTTCTGAGATAGTATTTGTAATTTTGAGTTTATGTGGCTTTTTGTGCTGTTTTCCTTTAGCACAAGCCATGCATTTCTCAACCACTGAAAAGTCTTTGAGTGGTAAACCCCTAACTAAATTGTTCTTAACCAATTTATTCAGAATTTTAAAATTGATGTGTCCTAAACGTTTATGCCACAAAAATGATTCAAAAGATGAAGCTTTAGACAGAAGACATGTCACGGTGGAGTTTGATTCTTTTGATCCCATATTCAGCATATAGGTATCATTTCGTCTCGGAGCTCGCATGATCACCATATCTTCAGGAATAGTAAACTCTGGCTTCAAGAACAGGCGTTCATTTGGAAGAAACATCACAGGAATATTTTTATCACAGATTTGTGATACACTCAGAAGATTGAATGCCAGTTCAGGAACATAGTTGACGTCTTCCAAAGTAAGTGAGCCATTTGAGACTTCTCCTTGACCAATCATCTTCCCACCTTTCTTGTCTCCGGCAAAAGCAACATAACCGCCATTTATGATCCTATAGTTAGTCAGAAGATCCTTCAATCCTGTCATATGTCTGGAACATCCGCTGTCAATATGCCAATGACTATTTACAACGGCATTTGAATGTTTCTGACATTTATTAAAAAAATGAAAAGTTAGACCTTTGAAATAGGCACCCAAGTCTTTGTGTACTTGGGTGGTGGAGCAGATGAAGAATTACAAAAGAAATTATTTACAAAAGTGTTTAATCTTTTTCCGAAAGATTTTTGCTTTGAGCTATTTTGGATTAACTTAGGGCATTGCTTGACAGTGTGACCAGTATTTCCACATTTAAAACAGTGAGATTTAAAACCAGCTTTGGGAACTCTGTTAACAGGAATTTTATCCATTTCAATTTCCTCATCACATTCAGACAGTTGTGAGTTGCAGTCACTGTAAGTGTCATAGAGTTCTTTTAACTTACCTGTTGTGACTTTAACTGTATCAGATTCAGGTTTTGGTTTAAGAATGTATGAAAAAGATGATTCCTTCTCTTTTGGTTTTGAAATTCTCACAGGTGTGAAAGATGGAATTTGATGAGTGAAGAACTTTTGAAAACAGTTTGTTTTGGTTTGACTTTCAGAGACTTGACCTGAAAGTTTGTCTTTGTCATTCACACACACATTTTTAATCAAATCATCATCATTCAACACATTAGGGTTTGAAGTGGAGCACCCTAAATTACTATTAAACATGAAATTGTCTGAATATGACACATTACTACAAACAGGATTAACTAAACTAATGTCTTCAAAAGACTTCTTGGAATCAGAACTACTTCAATCACTACTGCCAGAACAACCGAGCCCAACACTCCCACCATATGCGTAATCCTCTCTAACTTCCTTAAGATTTACTTCACTTAAACCTGCAATGGAACTGTCAGTATCATTCTGCATAATCTCTTGAATTAACTCATTTGAGGGATGAGGAATAGGTGTAGGAGAGTAACAGAAAGTACTGGGTGGAGGATATGCATATGTTTCATTGTTACTAAAACCCAAACCTGTCTTCACTCTGGCCCCCCTTTGTTTCTTGCACAGTTCCTCCCTTTTCATACCAGATATAGTCCACTGCTGCAATTTGTTTTTAAGTTTTCTTGCTTCAAATTCAGCAAGTGTAACTTGCTCAGTCAAGTAGTTAATTTCACAGTTCTTTTCTAAAAGAGTTCTTTTTAAGTGTTCATTTTCCTTTAAAGCTTCTCTTAACTTGACAAAATATTTTGATTCACTTAATTTAAGCTCTTTGATGGTTCTTTTTAATTCGTTTTCGTTTGACATTAACAATTTATTAGCTTTGTATATGCCAATTAAACGAATTTTGCAAGCAGATGAACACATATCTTCAATAACATCGTAAGGAAGACCAATTACCAGTTTTTCGGCAGCCAGAGCACGATCACATTGGCAGTAGGGAGTGCTTCTTTTGAATTCATCGACTGCATCTAGCCTCGCCTTCTCAATCATCTCTTCCAGGCTAAGCTTTGACTCCTCCTCATGCTTCACTTTATTAACAGCAGCTTCACAAACCAACCCAGAATGATTCAGATGCCCTTGAGCAATAACATCTGATTGAACTTTATCAACATTCTCCACTTTCTCTTCCTCTTCCTTTCCATAAAACTCTTTGAACGGATCAAAGAGATTTATATCATTGTCATCAAACTCAGCAATTTCAGCAACAAGGGCATGGTTAATCTCCTCCTTGGTTTCTTCAATTTCTGCACTCCAATCAAAGTTGGTGAGCAGTGCAGTTTCATTCTTTGACTTTGCTTCCTCAACACTTTCTTGATTTGGAGCGGATTTTGGATTTGCAGAGTTAACTGGCTCAGTAACAATTGGCAATGGGCATTCCCGTTTGAAGTGGCCCAGTTGTTTGCAATTATAGCATCGTAACTTTCCCTTGTCATACCCCAGCTTAACATTCTGTCCCTGATTTCCAAAGTTTCTTCTACCAGTTCTTTCCATGAATCGTCTGGCACGAAGAGTGAGCATAGCCATCTGCCACTGGATATCTGTTTCCTCCAGATCATCAGGATCCACCTGATACATATCTTCTACAGTCATACCCTTCCCTTTCAACTCACCTGCAACAAGAGCTTCATAACTGTGAACAAACATTCCAAATAAAGCCATAGTATCTGACGGGATCTGAGTGGTGACAGATGCATTTGAGCTTGAACCAGCGTTTGTAGATGCACCAGCAGATTTAGCAGACACATGACCAGATGATCCTCTAGATGCAGCACTGTAGACATAAGAGTTTGCAGCGGATGAGATAAGTGCAGCATTTTGAGAGGGAATGTTTGGAACCATCATTGACTGATTATATTCTCTTCTCTTCACATCAAGGTCGAAAGACTTCAGCTTGTTGATGACGTCCATCAGTTTGTAGTCAGGAAAGTTCCTCTCTTGTTTCAACAGCTTGATTTGAAGACTCCACTGAGGAGGAAGAGAATCTAACAGTTTAGCAACTTGTTCATGATTGCCCAGCTTATCATCATATTTCTTCAGATTACTTGACACAGATAGGAATCGGTTTGTAATGTCAGTCAAGTTCTCTTGTGAGTACCCCACGAAAGAGTTGAATTCCTTTTCAGCTTGTGCCTTTCTATCCAGTTTCAGATCCTCATTCCCATCATAAAATTCACACAATGCATCATACAGGCTTTTTGCAGTTGTGTGTTCAGCAAACCTGTTGAAGATGTCCTGATGCAGGCAGAGTATCAATGCCCCTAGTGCCTTCTTGTCACGATCAAGTAACTTGATATCTGTTTCAGTAAAAGTAGTTGGATCTGTGTTTACTGAGGTGACGGTTCCTTCAACAGTTGTTGGCACGTGAGGGCCATTTACTATAGATTCCCATTGGTTGTAGTCCGTGTAGTAGAAGAAAGCTTTCAAACATCTTTTCCAGTCTTCAAAGTTTTCACCACTAACAAGCCTCGGTGGCCTGTTAGGTTGAACGCTGTCCAGATCATTCATATTAAGTGTTGATGAAGTCATAACTTTGAACAGATTATAGATTCGCTGAAAACAAACAGATTCGCTGGCTAGATTCGCTAGAAGAACACAGCAGATTCGCTGGCAGATTCGCTGGAAGCAGATTCGCTAGACAGTCAAACAGTTTCGCTGACGAGCAAGCACAGATTCGCTGGCCTGATTTTGGCAGCAGTTTCGCTTGCACAGTCAGTCAAACAAGTGAACTTTCGTTCGATGAAATATCAGATTCGCTGGCCACAACACAAACCAATCAGGACAAAAATTTGAATTAGGTTCGCTGGATGAACAGTTAGTTTCGCTGGTTGAACAAATAGATTCGCTGGTAGCTCAACCACCCTGCAACAGTACGGAAACAGCTCGAAAATCTTCAAAACTTGACCATTTGCATACACGTTTGTTTTAAAAGCTTCCTATGACCAAATACCACAATCTTTGAGCAAAATACAACTCCAAAAACACTAAAACAAGCTTGAAACAGAATCAAAAAGTATTTTCGACCCAAAAACTCCAAAAACAACACAAAAATCACTAGAATCAAACAATCAAGAGCACTAAGGCTCTGATACCATATTGTTGGTCCATAATGATCGTGATTTCAGTGCTTTGTTGACTTGTTTAACACAAATATATCCAAGACTTGAAGAACAAAGTGTAAAATATCCAAACAACCCAATAACAAGATTCAACACACAATCGAGGTATATAAGCTACAAAGATAAGTAGAATATGCTCCTAGCACCTCAAATTGAACGATTACACAACACAATCAGTGAATAATAGCTCTAGTAAAAGATGTGCAAAAGTTGTATAAAGTGAAGATAAGGTTACAATATATAGCAATGTTAGGTTCGCTGATAGATTCGCTCTAGCGAATCTATCTAGCGAACCAACACAGGTTCGCTGGGCACATAGGTTCGCCCAGTCGACACCTTAATACAAAAGACACATGAACTGCGGGCGAATCTATAGATTCGCCCGTAGGTTCGCTAGTACAAATACAAGTTAAACAATTACAAACAAAAGTAACACCAACAAGCCGGTGAGTCCAACCTATACATAGTGACTATCACACCTTACATCACCGTACAAAACATTAAAACTCCATAATGAACCTAATGAATTTGTAGGAGTCCTTTGAACATTGTACGACAACTTAGGACATCTTACGACTCTTTATGCCACATTAGCAAATTGAAAAGAACGTTAGTATAATGTAGAACGCGTTACAGCTCCTAAGAACACCTTACACCACCGTACGAAACATTAAAACTCCATAGTAATCCTAATGAATTCGTCCGAGTCCTTTGAACATCGTACGACAACTTAGGACATCTTACGACTCTTTATGCCACATTAGCATCTCGAAAAGAACGTTAGTATAATGTAGGACGCCTTACAGCTCCTAAGAACACCTTACACCACCGTACGAAACGTTAAAACTCCATAATAAACCTAATGAATTCGTCCGAGTCCTTTGAACATCATACGACAACTCAGGAGATGTTACAGCTCAGTATAAAGCATTAGCAACATGAAAAGCACGTTAGAATAATTTACAACGCGTTACAACTCCTAAGAACACCTTACATCACCGTACAAAACTTTAAAACTCCATAATAAACCAAATTAATTCGTACGAGTCCTTTGAACATCGTACGACAACTTAGGACATTTTACGACTCTTTATGCCACATTAGCAACATGAAAAGCATGTTAGAATAATGTAGGACGCGTTACAACTCCTAAGAACACCTTACATCACCGTACAAAACATTAAAACTCCATAATGAACCTAATGAATTTGTACGAGTCCTTTGAACATCGTAAGACAACTCAGGACATCTTACGACTCTTTATGCCACATTAGAAACTCGAAATGAACATTTGTATAATGTAGTACGCCTTACAGCTCCTAAAAACACCTTACACCACCGTACGAAACGTTAAAACTCCATAATAAACCTAATGAATTCGTCCGAGTCCTTTGAACATCGTAAGACAACTCAGGAGATGTTACGGCTCAGTATACGGCACTAGCAACATGAAAAGCACGTTAGAATAATGTAGGACGCGTTACAACTCTTAAGAACACCTTACATCATCGTACAAAACTTTAAAACTCCAAAATAAACCTAATGAATTTGTACGAGTCCTTTAAACATCGTACGACAATTTAGGACATCTTACGACTCTTTATGCCACATTAGCAACTCGAAAAGAACGTTAGTATAATGTAGGACGCCTTACAGCTCCTAAGAACACCTTACACCACCGTACGAAACATTAAAACTCCATAATAAACCTAATGAATTCGTCTGAGTCGTTTGAACATCGAACGACAACTTAGGACATCTTACGACTCTTTATGCTACATTAGCAACTTGAAATGAACATTAGTATAATGTAGTACGCCTTACAGCTCCTAAGAAGACCTTACACCACCGAACGAAACGTTAAAACTCCGTAATAAACCTAATGAGTTCGTCAGAGTCCTTTGAACATCGTACGACAACTTAGGAGATCTTAAGACTCTTTATGCCACATTCGCAACTCGAAAAGCACGTTAGAATAATTTACAACGCGTTACAACTCCTAAGAACACCTTACATCACCGTACAAAACTTTAAAACTCCATAATAAACCAAATTAATTCGTACGAGTCCTTTGAACATCGTACGACAACTTAGGACATTTTACGACTCTTTATGCCACATTAGCAACATGAAAAGCATGTTAGAATAATGTAGGACGCGTTACAACTCCTAAGAACACCTTACACCACCGTACGAAACATTAAAACTCCATAGTAATCCTAATGAATTCGTACGAGTCCTTTGAACATTGTACCACAACTTAGGACATCTTACGACTCTTTATGCCACATTAGCAAATTGAAAAGAACGTTAGTATAATGTAGAACGCGTTACAGCTCCTAAGAACACCTTACACCACCGTACGAAACATTAAAACTCCATAGTAATCCTAATGAATTCGTCCGAGTCCTTTGAACATCGTACGACAACTTAGGACATCTTACGACTCTTTATGCCACATTAGCATCTCGAAAAGAACGTTAGTATAATGTAGGACGCCTTACAGCTCCTAAGAACACCTTACACCACCGTACGAAACGTTAAAACTCCATAATAAACCTAATGAATTCGTCCGAGTCCTTTGAACATCGTACGACAACTCAGGAGATGTTACAGCTCAGTATACAGCATTAGCAACATGAAAAGCACGTTAGAATAATTTACAACGCGTTACAACTCCTAAGAACACCTTACATCACCGTACAAAACTTTAAAACTCCATAATAAACCAAATTAATTCGTACGAGTCCTTTGAACATCGTACGACAACTTAGGACATTTTACGACTCTTTATGCCACATTAGCAACATGAAAAGCATGTTAGAATAATGTAGGACGCGTTACAACTCCTAAGAACACCTTACATCACCGTACAAAACATTAAAACTCCATAATGAACCTAATGAATTTGTACAAGTCCTTTGAACATCGTACGACAACTTAGGACATCTTACGACTCTTTATGCCACATTAGCAAATCGAAAAGAACGTTAGTATAATGTACAACGCGTTACAGCTCCTAAGAACACCTTACACCACCGTACGAAACATTAAAACTCCATAGTAATCCTAATGAATTCGTCCGAGTCCTTTGAACATCGTACGACAACTTAGGACATCTTACGACTCTTTATGCCACATTAGAAACTCGAAATGAACGTTAGTATAATGTAGTACGCCTTACAGCTCCTAAGAACACCTTACACCACCGTACGAAACGTTAAAACTCCATAATAAACCTAATGAATTCGTCCGAGTCCTTTGAACATCGTAAGACAACTCAGGAGATGTTACGGCTCAGTATACGGCACTAGCAACATGAAAAGCACGTTAGAATAATGTAGGACGCGTTACAACTCTTAAGAACACCTTACATCATCGTACAAAACTTTAAAACTCCATAATAAACCAAATTAATTCGTACGAGTCCTTTGAACATCGTACGGCAACTTAGGACATCTTACGACTCTTTATGCCACATTAGCAACATGAAAAGCATGTTAGAATAATGTAGGACGCGCTACAACTCCTAAGAACAACTTACATCACCGTACAAAACATTAAAACTCCATAATGAACCTAATGAATTTGTACGAGTCCTTTAAACATCGTACGACAACTTAGGACATCTTACGACTCTTTATGCCACATTAGCAACTCGAAAAGAACGTTAGTATAATGTAGGACGCCTTACAGCTCCTAAGAACACCTTACACCACCGTACGAAACATTAAAACTCCATAATAAACCTAATGAATTCGTCTGAGTCGTTTGAACATCGAACGACAACTTAGGACATCTTACGACTCTTTATGCTACATTAGCAACTTGAAATGAACATTTGTATAATGTGGTACGCCTTACAGCTCCTAAGAAGACCTTACACCACCGAACGAAACTATAAAACTCCGTAATAAACCTAATGAGTTCGTCAGAGTCCTTTGAACATCGTACGACAACTTAGGAGATCTTAAGACTCTTTATGCGACATTCGCAACTCGAAAAGAACGTTAGTATGATGTAGGACGCCTTACAGCTCCTAAGATCACCTTACACCACCGTACGAAACATTAAAACTCCATAATAAACCTAATGAATTCGTCCGAGTCCTTTGAACATCGTACGACAACTTAGGACATCTTACCACTCTTTATGCCACATTAGCAACTCGAAATGAACATTAGTATAATGTAGTATGCTTTACAGCTCCTAAGAACACCTTACACCACCGTATGAAACGTTAAAACTCCATAATAAACCTAATGAATTCGTCCGAGTCCTTTGAACATCGTACGACAACTCAGGAGATCTTACGGCTCAGTATACGGCACTAGTAACATGAAAAGCACGTTAGAATAATGTAGGACGCGTTACAAGTCCTAAGAACACCTTACATCACCGTACAAAACTTTAAAACTCCATAATAAACCAAATTAATTCGTACGAGTCCTTTGAACATCGTACGACAACTTAGGACATCTTACGACTCTTTATGCCACATTAGCAACATGAAAAGCATGTCAGAATAATGTAGGACGCGTTACAACTCCTAAGAACACCTTACATCACCGTACAAAACTTTAAAACTCCATAATAAACCTAATGAATTTGTACGAGTCCTTTGAACATTGTACGACAACTTAGGACATCTTACGACTCTTTATGCCACATTAGCAAATTGAAAAGAACGTTAGTATAATGTAGAACGCGTTACAGCTCCTAAGAACACCTTACACCACCGTACGAAACATTAAAACTCCATAGTAATCCTAATGAATTCGTCCGAGTCCTTTGAACATCGTACGACAACTTAGGACATCTTACGACTCTTTATGCCACATTAGCATCTCGAAAAGAACGTTAGTATAATGTAGGACGCCTTACAGCTCCTAAGAACACCTTACACCACCGTACGAAACGTTAAAACTCCATAATAAACCTAATGAATTCGTCCGAGTCCTTTGAACATCGTACGACAACTCAGGAGATGTTACAGCTCAGTATACAGCATTAGCAACATGAAAAGCACGTTAGAATAATTTACAACGCGTTACAACTCCTAAGAACACCTTACATCACCGTACAAAACTTTAAAACTCCATAATAAACCAAATTAATTCGTACGAGTCCTTTGAACATCGTACGACAACTTAGGACATTTTACGACTCTTTATGCCACATTAGCAACATGAAAAGCATGTTAGAATAATGTAGGACGCGTTATAACTCCTAAGAACACCTTACATCACCGTACAAAACATTAAAACTCCATAATGAACCTAATGAATTTGTACGAGTCCTTTGAACATCGTAAGACAACTCAGGACATCTTACGACTCTTTATGCCACATTAGAAACTCGAAATGAACATTTGTATAATGTAGTACGCCTTACAGCTCCTAAAAACACCTTACACCACCGTACGAAACGTTAAAACTCCATAATAAACCTAATGAATTCGTCCGAGTCCTTTGAACATCGTAAGACAACTCAGGAGATGTTACGGCTCAGTATACGGCACTAGCAACATGAAAAGCACGTTAGAATAATGTAGGACGCGTTACAACTCTTAAGAACACCTTACATCATCGTACAAAACTTTAAAACTCCAAAATAAACCTAATGAATTTGTACGAGTCCTTTAAACAACGTACGACAACTTAGGACATCTTACGACTCTTTATGCCACATTAGCAACTCGAAAAGAACGTTAGTATAATGTAGGACGCCTTACAGCTCCTAAGAACACCTTACACCACCGTACGAAACATTAAAACTCCATAATAAACCTAATGAATTCGTCTGAGTCGTTTGAACATCGAACGACAACTTAGGACATCTTATGACTCTTTATGCTACATTAGCAACTTGAAATGAACATTTGTATAATGTGGTACGCCTTACAGCTCCTAAGAAGACCTTACACCACCGAACGAAACTATAAAACTCCGTAATAAACCTAATGAGTTCGTCAGAGTCCTTTGAACATCGTACGACAACTTAGGAGATCATAAGACTCTTTATGCGACATTCGCAACTCGAAAAGAACGTTAGTATGATGTAGGACGCCTTACAGCTCCTAAGATCACCTTACACCACCGTACGAAACATTAAAACTCCATAATAAACCTAATGAATTCGTCCGAGTCCTTTGAACATCGTACGACAACTTAGGACATCTTACCACTCTTTATGCCACATTAGCAACTCGAAATGAACATTAGTATAATGTAGTATGCTTTACAGCTCCTAAGAACACCTTACACCACCGTACGAAACGTTAAAACTCCATAATAAACCTAATGAATTCGTCCGAGTCCTTTGAACATCGTACGACAACTCAGGAGATCTTACGGCTCAGTATACGGCACTAGTAACATGAAAAGCACGTTAGAATAATGTAGGACGCGTTACAAGTCCTAAGAACACCTTACATCACCGTACAAAACTTTAAAACTCCATAATAAACCAAATTAATTCGTACGAGTCCTTTGAACATCGTACGACAACTTAGGACATCTTACGACTCTTTATGCCACATTAGCAACATGAAAAGCATGTCAGAATAATGTAGGACGCGTTACAACTCCTAAGAACACCTTACATCACCGTACAAAACTTTAAAACTCCATAATAAACCTAATGAATTTGTACGAGTCCTTTGAACATTGTACGACAACTTAGGACATCTTACGACTCTTTATGCCACATTAGCAAATTGAAAAGAACGTTAGTATAATGTAGAACGCGTTACAGCTCCTAAGAACACCTTACACCACCGTACGAAACATTAAAACTCCATAGTAATCCTAATGAATTCGTCCGAGTCCTTTGAACATCGTACGACAACTTAGGACATCTTACGACTCTTTATGCCACATTAGCATCTCGAAAAGAACGTTAGTATAATGTAGGACGCCTTACAGCTCCTAAGAACACCTTACACCACCGTACGAAACGTTAAAACTCCATAATAAACCTAATGAATTCGTCCGAGTCCTTTGAACATCGTACGACAACTCAGGAGATGTTACAGCTCAGTATACAGCATTAGCAACATGAAAAGCACGTTAGAATAATTTACAACGCGTTACAACTCCTAAGAACACCTTACATCACCGTACAAAACTTTAAAACTCCATAATAAACCAAATTAATTCGTACGAGTCCTTTGAACATCGTACGACAACTTAGGACATTTTACGACTCTTTATGCCACATTAGCAACATGAAAAGCATGTTAGAATAATGTAGGACGCGTTACAACTCCTAAGAACACCTTACATCACCGTACAAAACATTAAAACTCCATAATGAACCTAATGAATTTGTACGAGTCCTTTGAACATCGTAAGACAACTCAGGACATCTTACGACTCTTTATGCCACATTAGAAACTCGAAATGAACATTTGTATAATGTAGTACGCCTTACAGCTCCTAAAAACACCTTACACCACCGTACGAAACGTTAAAACTCCATAATAAACCTAATGAATTCGTCCGAGTCCTTTGAACATCGTAAGACAACTCAGGAGATGTTACGGCTCAGTATACGGCACTAGCAACATGAAAAGCACGTTAGAATAATGTAGGACGCGTTACAACTCTTAAGAACACCTTACATCATCGTACAAAACTTTAAAACTCCAAAATAAACCTAATGAATTTGTACGAGTCCTTTAAACATCGTACGACAACTTAGGACATCTTACGACTCTTTATGCCACATTAGCAACTCGAAAAGAACGTTAGTATAATGTAGGACGCCTTACAGCTCCTAAGAACACCTTACACCACCGTACGAAACATTAAAACTCCATAATAAACCTAATGAATTCGTCTGAGTCGTTTGAACATCGAACGACAACTTAGGACATCTTACGACTCTTTATGCTACATTAGCAACTTGAAATGAACATTAGTATAATGTAGTACGCCTTACAGCTCCTAAGAAGACCTTACACCACCGAACGAAACGTTAAAACTCCGTAATAAACCTAATGAGTTCGTCAGAGTCCTTTGAACATCGTACGACAACTTAGGAGATCTTAAGACTCTTTATGCCACATTCGCAACTCGAAAAGCACGTTAGAATAATTTACAACGCGTTACAACTCCTAAGAACACCTTACATCACCGTACAAAACTTTAAAACTCCATAATAAACCAAATTAATTCGTACAAGTCCTTTGAACATCGTACGACAACTTAGGACATTTTACGACTCTTTATGCCACATTAGCAACATGAAAAGCATGTTAGAATAATGTAGGACGCGTTACAACTCCTAAGAACACCTTACACCACCGTACGAAACATTAAAACTCCATAGTAATCCTAATGAATTCGTACGAGTCCTTTGAACATTGTACCACAACTTAGGACATCTTACGACTCTTTATGCCACATTAGCAAATTGAAAAGAACGTTAGTATAATGTAGAACGCGTTACAGCTCCTAAGAACACCTTACACCACCGTACGAAACATTAAAACTCCATAGTAATCCTAATGAATTAGTCCGAGTCCTTTGAACATCGTACGACAACTTAGGACATCTTACGACTCTTTATGCCACATTAGCATCTCGAAAAGAACGTTAGTATAATGTAGGACGCCTTACAGCTCCTAAGAACACCTTACACCACCGTACGAAACGTTAAAACTCCATAATAAACCTAATGAATTCGTCCGAGTCCTTTGAACATCGTACGACAACTCAGGAGATGTTACAGCTCAGTATACAGCATTAGCAACATGAAAAGCACGTTAGAATAATTTACAACGCGTTACAACTCCTAAGAACACCTTACATCACCGTACAAAACTTTAAAACTCCATAATAAACCAAATTAATTCGTACGAGTCCTTTGAACATCGTACGACAACTTAGGACATTTTACGACTCTTTATGCCACATTAGCAACATGAAAAGCATGTTAGAATAATGTAGGACGCGTTACAACTCCTAAGAACACCTTACATCACCGTACAAAACATTAAAACTCCATAATGAACCTAATGAATTTGTACAAGTCCTTTGAACATCGTACGACAACTTAGGACATCTTACGACTCTTTATGCCACATTAGCAAATCGAAAAGAACGTTAGTATAATGTACAACGCGTTACAGCTCCTAAGAACACCTTACACCACCGTACGAAACATTAAAACTCCATAGTAATCCTAATGAATTCGTCCGAGTCCTTTGAACATCGTACGACAACTTAGGACATCTTACGACTCTTTATGCCACATTAGAAACTCGAAATGAACGTTAGTATAATGTAGTACGCCTTACAGCTCCTAAGAACACCTTACACCACCGTACGAAACGTTAAAACTCCATAATAAACCTAATGAATTCGTCCGAGTCCTTTGAACATCGTAAGACAACTCAGGAGATGTTACGGCTCAGTATACGGCACTAGCAACATGAAAAGCACGTTAGAATAATGTAGGACGCGTTACAACTCTTAAGAACACCTTACATCATCGTACAAAACTTTAAAACTCCATAATAAACCAAATTAATTCGTACGAGTCCTTTGAACATCGTACGGCAACTTAGGACATCTTACGACTCTTTATGCCACATTAGCAACATGAAAAGCATGTTAGAATAATGTAGGACGCGCTACAACTCCTAAGAACAACTTACATCACTGTACAAAACATTAAAACTCCATAATGAACCTAATGAATTTGTACGAGTCCTTTAAACATCGTACGACAACTTAGGACATCTTACGACTCTTTATGCCACATTAGCAACACGAAAAGAACGTTAGTATAATGTAGGACGCCTTACAGCTCCTAAGAACACCTTACACCACCGTACGAAACATTAAAACTCCATAATAAACCTAATGAATTCGTCTGAGTCGTTTGAACATCGAACGACAACTTAGGACATCTTACGACTCTTTATGCTACATTAGCAACTTGAAATGAACATTTGTATAATGTAGTACGCCTTACAGCTCCTAAGAAGACCTTACACCACCGAACGAAACTATAAAACTCCGTAATAAACCTAATGAGTTCGTCAGAGTCCTTTGAACATCGTACGACAACTTAGGAGATCTTAAGACTCTTTATGCGACATTCGCAACTCGAAAAGAACGTTAGTATGATGTAGGACGCCTTACAGCTCCTAAGATCACCTTACACCACCGTACGAAACATTAAAACTCCATAATAAACCTAATGAATTCGTCCGAGTCCTTTGAACATCGTACGACAACTTAGGACATCTTACCACTCTTTATGCCACATTAGCAACTCGAAATGAACATTAGTATAATGTAGTATGCCTTACAGCTCCTAAGAACACCTTACACCACCGTACGAAACGTTAAAACTCCATAATAAACCTAATGAATTCGTCCGAGTCCTTTAAACATCGTACGACAACTCAGGAGATCTTACGGCTCAGTATACGGCACTAGTAACATGAAAAGCACGTTAGAATAATGTAGGACGCGTTACAAGTCCTAAGAACACCTTACATCACCGTACAAAACTTTAAAACTCCATAATAAACCAAATTAATTCGTACGAGTCCTTTGAACATCGTACGACAACTTAGGACATCTTACGACTCTTTATGCCACATTAGCAACATGAAAACCATGTCAGAATAATGTAGGACGCGTTACAACTCCTAAGAACACCTTACATCACCGTACAAAACTTTAAAACTCCATAATAAACCTAATGAATTTGTACGAGTCCTTTGAACATCGTTCGACAACTTAGGACATCTTACGACTCTTTATGCCACATTAGCAAATCCAAAAGAACGTTAGTATAATGTAGAACGCGTTACAGCTCCTAAGAACACCTTACACCACCGTACGAAACATTAAAACTCCATAATAAACCTAATGAATTCGTCCGAGTCCTTTGAACATCGTACGATAACTTAGGACATCTTACGACTCTTTATGCTACATTAGCAACTTGAAATGAACATTAGTATAATGTAGTACGCCTTACAGCTCCTAAGAAGACCTTACACCACCGAACGAAACGTTAAAACTCCGTAATAAACCTAATGAGTTCGTCAGAGTCCTTTGAACATCGTACGACAACTTAGGAGATCTTAAGACTCTTTATGCCACATTCGCAACTCGAAAAGCACGTTAGAATAATTTACAACGCGTTACAACTCCTAAGAACACCTTACATCACCGTACAAAACTTTAAAACTCCATAATAAACCAAATTAATTCGTACAAGTCCTTTGAACATCGTACGACAACTTAGGACATTTTACGACTCTTTATGCCACATTAGCAACATGAAAAGCATGTTAGAATAATGTAGGACGCGTTACAACTCCTAAGAACACCTTACACCACCGTACGAAACATTAAAACTCCATAGTAATCCTAATGAATTCGTACGAGTCCTTTGAACATTGTACCACAACTTAGGACATCTTACGACTCTTTATGCCACATTAGCAAATTGAAAAGAACGTTAGTATAATGTAGAACGCGTTACAGCTCCTAAGAACACCTTACACCACCGTACGAAACATTAAAACTCCATAGTAATCCTAATGAATTCGTCCGAGTCCTTTGAACATCGTACGACAACTTAGGACATCTTACGACTCTTTATGCCACATTAGCATCTCGAAAAGAACGTTAGTATAATGTAGGACGCCTTACAGCTCCTAAGAACACCTTACACCACCGTACGAAACGTTAAAACTCCATAATAAACCTAATGAATTCGTCCGAGTCCTTTGAACATCGTACGACAACTCAGGAGATGTTACAGCTCAGTATACAGCATTAGCAACATGAAAAGCACGTTAGAATAATTTACAACGCGTTACAACTCCTAAGAACACCTTACATCACCGTACAAAACTTTAAAACTCCATAATAAACCAAATTAATTCGTACGAGTCCTTTGAACATCGTACGACAACTTAGGACATTTTACGACTCTTTATGCCACATTAGCAACATGAAAAGCATGTTAGAATAATGTAGGACGCGTTACAACTCCTAAGAACACCTTACATCACCGTACAAAACATTAAAACTCCATAATGAACCTAATGAATTTGTACAAGTCCTTTGAACATCGTACGACAACTTAGGACATCTTACGACTCTTTATGCCACATTAGCAAATCGAAAAGAACGTTAGTATAATGTACAACGCGTTACAGCTCCTAAGAACACCTTACACCACCGTACGAAACATTAAAACTCCATAGTAATCCTAATGAATTCGTCCGAGTCCTTTGAACATCGTACGACAACTTAGGACATCTTACGACTCTTTATGCCACATTAGCATCTCGAAAAGAACGTTAGTATAATGTAGGACGCCTTACAGCTCCTAAGAACACCTTACACCACCGTACGAAACGTTAAAACTCCATAATAAACCTAATGAATTCGTCCGAGTCCTTTGAACATCGTACGACAACTCAGGAGATGTTACAGCTCAGTATACAGCATTAGCAACATGAAAAGCACGTTAGAATAATTTACAACGCGTTACAACTCCTAAGAACACCTTACATCACCGTACAAAACTTTAAAACTCCATAATAAACCAAATTAATTCGTACGAGTCCTTTGAACATCGTACGACAACTTAGGACATTTTACGACTCTTTATGCCACATTAGCAACATGAAAAGCATGTTAGAATAATGTAGGACGCGTTACAACTCCTAAGAACACCTTACATCACCGTACAAAACATTAAAACTCCATAATGAACCTAATGAATTTGTACAAGTCCTTTGAACATCGTACGACAACTTAGGACATCTTACGACTCTTTATGCCACATTAGCAAATCGAAAAGAACGTTAGTATAATGTACAACGCGTTACAGCTCCTAAGAACACCTTACACCACCGTACGAAACATTAAAACTCCATAGTAATCCTAATGAATTCGTCCGAGTCCTTTGAACATCGTACGACAACTTAGGACATCTTACGACTCTTTATGCCACATTAGAAACTCGAAATGAACGTTAGTATAATGTAGTACGCCTTACAGCTCCTAAGAACACCTTACACCACCGTACGAAACGTTAAAACTCCATAATAAACCTAATGAATTCGTCCGAGTCCTTTGAACATCGTAAGACAACTCAGGAGATGTTACGGCTCAGTATACGGCACTAGCAACATGAAAAGCACGTTAGAATAATGTAGGACGCGTTACAACTCTTAAGAACACCTTACATCATCGTACAAAACTTTAAAACTCCATAATAAACCAAATTAATTCGTACGAGTCCTTTGAACATCGTACGGCAACTTAGGACATCTTACGACTCTTTATGCCACATTAGCAACATGAAAAGCATGTTAGAATAATGTAGGACGCGCTACAACTCCTAAGAACAACTTACATCACTGTACAAAACATTAAAACTCCATAATGAACCTAATGAATTTGTACGAGTCCTTTAAACATCGTACGACAACTTAGGACATCTTACGACTCTTTATGCCACATTAGCAACACGAAAAGAACGTTAGTATAATGTAGGACGCCTTACAGCTCCTAAGAACACCTTACACCACCGTACGAAACATTAAAACTCCATAATAAACCTAATGAATTCGTCTGAGTCGTTTGAACATCGAACGACAACTTAGGACATCTTACGACTCTTTATGCTACATTAGCAACTTGAAATGAACATTTGTATAATGTAGTACGCCTTACAGCTCCTAAGAAGACCTTACACCACCGAACGAAACTATAAAACTCCGTAATAAACCTAATGAGTTCGTCAGAGTCCTTTGAACATCGTACGACAACTTAGGAGATCTTAAGACTCTTTATGCGACATTCGCAACTCGAAAAGAACGTTAGTATGATGTAGGACGCCTTACAGCTCCTAAGATCACCTTACACCACCGTACGAAACATTAAAACTCCATAATAAACCTAATGAATTCGTCCGAGTCCTTTGAACATCGTACGACAACTTAGGACATCTTACCACTCTTTATGCCACATTAGCAACTCGAAATGAACATTAGTATAATGTAGTATGCCTTACAGCTCCTAAGAACACCTTACACCACCGTACGAAACGTTAAAACTCCATAATAAACCTAATGAATTCGTCCGAGTCCTTTAAACATCGTACGACAACTCAGGAGATCTTACGGCTCAGTATACGGCACTAGTAACATGAAAAGCACGTTAGAATAATGTAGGACGCGTTACAAGTCCTAAGAACACCTTACATCACCGTACAAAACTTTAAAACTCCATAATAAACCAAATTAATTCGTACGAGTCCTTTGAACATCGTACGACAACTTAGGACATCTTACGACTCTTTATGCCACATTAGCAACATGAAAACCATGTCAGAATAATGTAGGACGCGTTACAACTCCTAAGAACACCTTACATCACCGTACAAAACTTTAAAACTCCATAATAAACCTAATGAATTTGTACGAGTCCTTTGAACATCGTTCGACAACTTAGGACATCTTACGACTCTTTATGCCACATTAGCAAATCCAAAAGAACGTTAGTATAATGTAGAACGCGTTACAGCTCCTAAGAACACCTTACACCACCGTACGAAACATTAAAACTCCATAATAAACCTAATGAATTCGTCCGAGTCCTTTGAACATCGTACGATAACTTAGGACATCTTACGACTCTTTATGCCACATTAGCAACTCGAAATGAACATTAGTATAATGTAGTACGCCATACAGCTCCTAAGAACACCTTACACCACCGTACGAAACGTTAAAACTCCATAATAAACCTAATGAATTCGTCCGAGTCCTTTGAACATCGTACGACAACTCAGGAGATCTTACGGCAGTATACGGCACTAGCAACATGAAAAGCACGTTAGAATAATGTAGGACGCGTTACAACTCCTAAGAACACCTTACATCACCGTACAAAACTTTAAAACTCCATAATAAACCAAATTAATTCGAACGAGTCCTTTGAACATCGTACAACAACTTAGGACATCTTACGACTCTTTATGCCACATTAGCAACATGAAAAGCATGTTAGAATAATGTAGGACGCGTTACAACTCCTAAGAACACCTTACATCACCGTACAAAACATTAAAACTCCATAATGAACCTAATGAATTTGTACAAGTCCTTTGAACATCGTACGACAACTTAGGACATCTTACGACTCTTTATGCCACATTAGCAAATCGAAAAGAACGTTAGTATAATGTACAACGCGTTACAGCTCCTAAGAACACCTTACACCACCGTACGAAACATTAAAACTCCATAGTAATCCTAATGAATTCGTCCGAGTCCTTTGAACATCGTACGACAACTTAGGACATCTTACGACTCTTTATGCCACATTAGAAACTCGAAATGAACGTTAGTATAATGTAGTACGCCTTACAGCTCCTAAGAACACCTTACACCACCTTACGAAACGTTAAAACTCCATAATAAACCTAATGAATTCGTCCGAGTCCTTTGAGCATCGTAAGACAACTCAGGAGATGTTACGGCTCAGTATACGGCACTAGCAACATGAAAAGCACGTTACAATAATGTAGGACGCGTTACAACTCTTAAGAACACCTTACATCATCGTACAAAACTTTAAAACTCCATAATAAACCAAATTAATTCGTACGAGTCCTTTGAACATCGTACGGCAACTTAGGACATCTTACGACTCTTTATGCCACATTAGCAACATGAAAAGCATGTTAGAATAATGTAGGACGCGCTACAACTCCTAAGAACAACTTACATCACCGTACAAAACATTAAAACTCCATAATGAACCTAATGAATTTGTACGAGTCCTTTAAACATCGTACGACAACTTAGGACATCTTACGACTCTTTATGCCACATTAGCAACTCGAAAAGAACGTTAGTATAATGTAGGACGCCTTACAGCTCCTAAGAACACCTTACACCACCGTATGAAACATTAAAACTCCATAATAAACCTAATGAATTCGTCTGAGTCGTTTGAACATCGAACGACAACTTAGGACATCTTACGACTCTTTATGCTACATTAGCAACTTGAAATGAACATTTGTATAATGTAGTACGCCTTACAGCTCCTAAGAAGACCTTACACTACCGAACGAAACTATAAAACTCCGTAATAAACCTAATGAGTTCGTCAGAGTCCTTTGAACATCGTACGACAACTTAGGAGATCTTAAGACTCTTTATGCGACATTCGCAACTCGAAAAGAACGTTAGTATGATGTAGGACGCCTTACAGCTCCTAAGATCACCTTACACCACCGTACGAAACATTAAAACTCCATAATAAACCTAATGAATTCGTCCGAGTCCTTTGAACATCGTACGACAACTTAGGACATCTTACCACTCTTTATGCCACATTAGCAACTCGAAATGAACATTAGTATAATGTAGTATGCCTTACAGCTCCTAAGAACACCTTACACCACCGTACGAAACGTTAAAACTCCATAATAAACCTAATGAATTCGTCCGAGTCCTTTGAACATCGTACGACAACTCAGGAGATCTTACGGCTCAGTATACGGCACTAGTAACATGAAAAGCACGTTAGAATAATGTAGGACGCGTTACAAGTCCTAAGAACACCATACATCACCGTACAAAACTTTAAAACTCCATAATAAACCAAATTAATTCGTACGAGTCCTTTGAACATCGTACGGCAACTTAGGACATCTTACGACTCTTTATGCCACATTAGCAACATGAAAAGCATGTCAGAATAATGTAGGACGCGTTACAACTCCTAAGAACACCTTACATCACCGTACAAAACTTTAAAACTCCATAATAAACCTAATGAATTTGTACGAGTCCTTTGAACATCGTTCGACAACTTAGGACATCTTACGACTCTTTATGCCACATTAGCAAATCCAAAAGAACGTTAGTATAATGTAGAACGCGTTACAGCTCCTAAGAACACCTTACACCACCGTACGAAACATTAAAACTCCATAATAAACCTAATGAATTCGTCCGAGTCCTTTGAACATCGTACGATAACTTAGGACATCTTACGACTCTTTATGCCACATTAGCAACTCGAAATGAACATTAGTATAATGTAGTACGCCATACAGCTCCTAAGAACACCTTACACCACCGTACGAAACGTTAAAACTCCATAATAAACCTAATGAATTCGTCCGAGTCCTTTGAACATCGTACGACAACTCAGGAGATCTTACGGCAGTATACGGCACTAGCAACATGAAAAGCACGTTAGAATAATGTAGGACGCGTTACAACTCCTAAGAACACCTTACATCACCGTACAAAACTTTAAAACTCCATAATAAACCAAATTAATTCGAACGAGTCCTTTGAACATCGTACAACAACTTAGGACATCTTACGACTCTTTATGCCACATTAGCAACATGAAAAGCATGTTAGAATAATGTAGGACGCGTTACAACTCCTAAGAACACCTTACATCACCGTACAAAACTTTAAAACTCCATAATAAACCTAATGAAGTTGTACGAGTCCTTTGAACATCGTACGACAACTTAGGACATCTTACGTCTCTTTATGCCACATTAGCAAATCGAAAAGAACGTTAGTATAATGTAGAACGCGTTACAGCTCCTAAGAACACCTTACACCACCGTACGAAACATTAAAACTCCATAATAAACCTAATGAATTCGTCCGAGTCCTTTGAACATCGTACGACAACTTAGGACATCTTACGACTCTTTATGCCACATTAGCAACTCGAAATGAACATTAGTATAATGTAGTACGCCTTACAGCTCCTAAGAACACCTTACACCACCGTACGAAACGTTAAAACTCCATAATAAACCTAATGAATTCGTCCGAGTCCTTTGAACATCGTACGACAACTCAGGAGATCTTACGGCTCAGTATACGGCACTAGCAACATGAAAAGCACGTTAGAATAAT
Organism: Tagetes erecta; assembly: GCA_030867185.1. Taxonomy (NCBI): domain Eukaryota; kingdom Viridiplantae; phylum Streptophyta; class Magnoliopsida; order Asterales; family Asteraceae; genus Tagetes; species Tagetes erecta. Next base: position 41,428,179 of record CM061487.1, on the reverse strand, counting down.
GTAGGACGCGTTACAACTCCTAAGAACACCTTACATCACAGTACAAAACTTTAAAACTCCATAATAAACCAAATTAATTCGTACGAGTCCTTTGAACATCGTACGACAACTTAGGACATCTTACGACTCTTTATGCCACATTAGCAACATGAAAAGCTTGTTAGAATAATGTAGGACGCGTTACAACTCCTAAGAACACCTTACATCACCGTACAAAACTTTAAAACTCCATAATAAACTTAATGAATTTGTACGAGTCCTTTGATCATCGTACGACAACTTAGGACATCTTACGTCTCTTTATGCCACATTAGCAAATCGAAAAGAACGTTAGTATAATGTAGAACATGTTACAGCTCCTAAGAACACCTTACACCACCGTACGAAACATTAAAACTCCATAATAAACCTAATGAATTCGTCCGAGTCCTTTGAACATCGTACGAAAACTTAGGACATCTTACGACTCTTTATGCCACATTAGCAACTCGAAATGAACATTAGTATAATGTAGTACGCCTTACAGCTCCTAAGAACACCTTACACCACCGTACGAAACGTTAAAACTCCATAATAAACCTAATGAATTCGTCCGAGTCCTTTGAACATCGTACGACAACTCAGGAGATCTTACGACTCAGTATACGGCGCTAGTAACATGAAAAGCACGTTAGAATAATGTAGGACGCGTTACAAGTCCTAAGAACACCTTACATCACCGTACAAAACTTTAAAACTCCATAATAAACCAAATTAATTCGTACGAGTCCTTTGAACATCGTACGGCAACTTAGGACATCTTACGACTCTTTATGCCACATTAGCAACATGAAAAGCATGTCAGAATAATGTAGGACGCGTTACAACTCCTAAGAACACCTTACATCACCGTACAAAACTTTAAAACTCCATAATAAACCTAATGAATTTGTATGAGTCCTTTGAACATCGTTCGACAACTTAGGACATCTTACGACTCTTTATGCCACATTAGCAAATCCAAAAGAACGTTAGTATAATGTAGAACGCGTTACAGCTCCTAAGAACACCTTACACCACCGTACGAAACATTAAAACTCCATAATAAACCTAATGAATTCGTCCGAGTCCTTTGAACATCGTACGATAACTTAGGACATCTTACGACTCTTTATGCCACATTAGCAACTCGAAATGAACATTAGTATAATGTAGTACGCCATACAGCTCCTAAGAACACCTTACACCACCGTACGAAACGTTAAAACTCCATAATAAACCTAATGAATTCGTCCGAGTCCTTTGAACATCGTACGACAACTCAGGAGATCTTACGGCAGTATACGGCACTAGCAACATGAAAAGCACGTTAGAATAATGTAGGACGCGTTACAACTCCTAAGAACACCTTACATCACCGTACAAAACTTTAAAACTCCATAATAAACCAAATTAATTCGAACGAGTCCTTTGAACATCGTACAACAACTTAGGACATCTTACGACTCTTTATGCCACATTAGCAACATGAAAAGCATGTTAGAATAATGTAGGACGCGTTACAACTCCTAAGAACACCTTATATCACCGTACAAAACTTTAAAACTCCATAATAAACCTAATGAAGTTGTACGAGTCCTTTGAACATCGTACGACAACTTAGGACATCTTACGTCTCTTTATGCCACATTAGCAAATCGAAAAGAACGTTAGTATAATGTAGAACGCGTTACAGCTCCTAAGAACACCTTACACCACCGTACGAAACATTAAAACTCCATAATAAACCTAATGAATTCGTCCGAGTCCTTTGAACATCGTACGACAACTTAGGACATCTTACGACTCTTTATGCCACATTAGCAACTCGAAATGAACATTAGTATAATATAGTACGCCTTACAGCTCCTAAGAACACCTTACACCACCGTACGAAACGTTAAAACTCCATAATAAACCTAATGAATTCGTCCGAGTCCTTTGAACATCGTACGACAACTCAGGAGATCTTACGGCTCAGTATACGGCACTAGCAACATGAAAAGCACGTTAGAATAATGTAGGACGCGTTACAACTCCTAAGAACACCTTACATCACAGTACAAAACTTTAAAACTCCATAATAAACCAAATTAATTCGTACGAGTCCTTTGAACATCGTACGACAACTTAGGACATCTTACGACTCTTTATGCCACATTAGCAACATGAAAAGCTTGTTAGAATAATGTAGGACGCGTTACAACTCCTAAGAACACCTTACATCACCGTACAAAACTTTAAAACTCCATAATAAACTTAATGAATTTGTACGAGTCCTTTGATCATCGTACGACAACTTAGGACATCTTACGTCTCTTTATGCCACATTAGCAAATCGAAAAGAACGTTAGTATAATGTAGAACATGTTACAGCTCCTAAGAACACCTTACACCACCGTACGAAACATTAAAACTCCATAATAAACCTAATGAATTCGTCCGAGTCCTTTGAACATCGTACGAAAACTTAGGACATCTTACGACTCTTTATGCCACATTAGCAACTCGAAATGAACATTAGTATAATGTAGTACGCCTTACAGCTCCTAAGAACACCTTACACCACCGTACGAAACGTTAAAACTCCATAATAAACCTAATGAATTCGTCCGAGTCCTTTGAACATCGTACGACAACTCAGGAGATCTTACGACTCAGTATACGGCGCTAGTAACATGAAAAGCACGTTAGAATAATGTAGGACGCGTTACAACTCCTAAGAACACCTTAGATCACCGTACAAAACTTTAAAACTCCATAATAAACCAAATTAATTCGTACGAGTCCTTTGAACATCGTACGACAACTTAGGACATCTTACGACTCTTTATGCCACATTAGCAACATGAAAAGCACGTTAGAATAATGTAGGACGCGTTACAACTCCTAAGAACACCTTACATCACAGTACAAAACTTTAAAACTCCATAATAAACCAAATTAATTCGTACGAGTCCTTTGAACATCGTACGACAACTTAGGACATCTTACGACTCTTTATGCCACATTAGCAACATGAAAAGCATGTTAGAATAATGTAGGACGCGTTACAACTCCTAAGAACACCTTACATCACCGTACAAAACTTTAAAACTCCATAATAAACTTAATGAATTTGTACGAGTCCTTTGAACATCGTACGACAACTTAGGACATCTTACGTCTCTTTATGCCACATTAGCAAATCGAAAAGAACGTTAGTATAATGTAGAACGCGTTACAGCTCCTAAGAACACCTTACACCACCGTACGAAACATTAAAACTCCATAATAAATCTAATGAATTCGTCCGAGTCCTTTGAACATCGTACGAAAACTTAGGACATCTTACGACTCTTTATGCCACATTAGCAACTCGAAATGAACATTAGTATAATGTAGTACGCCTTACAGCTCCTAAGAACACCTTACACCACCGTACGAAACGTTAAAACTCCATAATAAACCTAATGAATTCGTCCGAGTCCTTTGAACATCGTACGACAACTCAGGAGATCTTACGGCTCAGTATACGGCGCTAGTAACATGAAAAGCACGTTAGAATAATGTAGGACGCGTTACAACTCCTAAGAACACCTTACATCACCGTACAAAACTTTAAAACTCCATAATAAACCAAATTAATTCGTACGAGTCCTTTGAACATCGTACGACAACTTAGGACATCTTACGACTCTTTATGCCACATTAGCAACATGAAAAGCATGTTAGAATAATGTAGGACGCGTTACAACTCCTAAGAACACCTTACATCACCGTACAAAACTTTAAAACTCCATATTAAACCTAATGAATTTGTATGAGTGCTTTGAACATCGTACGACAACTTAGGACATCTTACGACTCTTTATGCCACATTAGCAAATCCAAAAGAACGTTAGTATAATGTAGAACGCGTTACAGCTCCTAAGAACACCTTACACCACCGTACGAAACATTAAAACTCCATAATAAACCTAATGAATTCGTCCGAGTCCTTTGAACATCGTACGACAACTTAGGACATCTTACGACTCTTTATGCCACATTAGCAACTCGAAATGAACATTAGTATAATGTAGTACGCCTTACAGCTCCTAAGAACACCTTACACCACCGTACGAAACGTTAAAACTCCATAGTAAACCTAATGAATTCGTCCGAGTCCTTTGAACATCGTACGACAACTCAGGAGATCTTACGGCTCAGTATACAGCGCTAGTAACATGAAAAGCACGTTAGAATAATGTAGGACGCGTTACAACTCCTAAGAACACCTTACATCACCGTACAAAACTTTAAAACTCCATAATAAACCAAATTAATTCGTATGAGTCCTTTGAACATCGTACGACAACTTAGGACATCTTACGACTCTTTATGCCACATTAGCAACATGAAAAGCATGTTAGAATAATGTAGGACGCGTTACAACTCCTAAGAACACCTTACATCACCGTACAAAACTTTAAAACTCCATAATAAACCTAATGAATTTGTACGAGTGCTTTGAACATCGTACGACAACTTAGGACATCTTACGACTCTTTATGCCACATTAGCAAATCCAAAAGAACGTTAGTATAATGTAGAACGCGTTACAGCTCCTAAGAACACCTTACACCACCGTACGAAACATTAAAACTCCATAATAAACCTAATGAATTCGTCCGAGTCCTTTGAACATCGTACGACAACTCAGGAGATCTTACGGCTCAGTATACGGCGCTAGTAACATGAAAAGCACGTTAGAATAATGTAGGACGCGTTACAACTCCTAAGAACACCTTACATCACCGTACAAAACTTTAAAACTCCATAATAAACCAAATTAATTCGTACGAGTCCTTTGAACATCGTACGACAACTTAGGACATCTTACGACTCTTTATGCCACATTAGCAACATGAAAAGCATGTTAGAATAATGTAGGACGCGTTACAACTCCTAAGAACACCTTACATCACCGTACAAAACTTTAAAACTCCATAATAAACCTAATGAATTTGTATGAGTGCTTTGAACATCGTACGACAACTTAGGACATCTTACGACTCTTTATGCCACATTAGCAAATCCAAAAGAACGTTAGTATAATGTAGAACGCGTTACAGCTCCTAAGAACACCTTACACCACCGTACGAAACATTAAAACTCCATAATAAACCTAATGAATTCGTCCGAGTCCTTTGAACATCGTACGACAACTTAGGACATCTTACGACTCTTTATGCCACATTAGCAACTCGAAATGAACATTAGTATAATGTAGTACGCCTTACAGCTCCTAAGAACACCTTACACCACCGTACGAAACGTTAAAACTCCATAGTAAACCTAATGAATTCGTCCGAGTCCTTTGAACATCGTACGACAACTCAGGAGATCTTACGGCTCAGTATACGGCGCTAGTAACATGAAAAGCACGTTAGAATAATGTAGGACGCGTTACAACTCCTAAGAACACCTTACATCACCGTACAAAACTTTAAAACTCCATAATAAACCAAATTAATTCGTATGAGTCCTTTGAACATCGTACGACAACTTAGGACATCTTACGACTCTTTATGCCACATTAGCAACATGAAAAGCATGTTAGAATAATGTAGGACGCGTTACAACTCCTAAGAACACCTTACATCACCGTACAAAACTTTAAAACTCCATAATAAACCTAATGAATTTGTACGAGTGCTTTGAACATCGTACGACAACTTAGGACATCTTACGACTCTTTATGCCACATTAGCAAATCCAAAAGAACGTTAGTATAATGTAGAACGCGTTACAGCTCCTAAGAACACCTTACACCACCGTACGAAACATTAAAACTCCATAATAAACCTAATGAATTCGTCCGAGTCCTTTGAACATCGTACGACAACTTAGGACATCTTACGACTCTTTATGCCACATTAGCAACTCGAAATGAACATTAGTATAATGTAGTACGCCTTACAGCTCCTAAGAACACCTTACACCACCGTACGAAACGTTAAAACTCCATAATAAACCTAATGAATTCGTCCGAGTCCTTTGAACATCGTACGACAACTCAGGAGATCTTACGGCTCAGTATACGGCACTAGCAACATGAAAAGCACGTTAGAATAATGTAGGACGCGTTACAACTCCTAAGAACACCTTACATCACTGTACAAAACTTTAAAACTCCATAATAAACCAAATTAATTCGAACGAGTCCTTTGAACATCGTACGACAACTTAGGACATCTTACGACTTTTATGCCACATTAGCAACATGAAAAGCATGTTAGAATAATGTAGGACGCGTTACAACTCCTAAGAACACCTTACATCACTGTACAAAACTTTAAAACTCCATAATAAACCTAATGAATTTGTACGAGTCCTTTGAACATCGTACGCCAACTTAGGACATCTTAAGTCTCTTTATGCCACATTAGCAAATCGAAAAGAACGTTAGTATAATGTAGAACGCGTTACAGCTCCTAAGAACACCTTACACCACCGTACGAAACATTAAAACTCCATAATAAACCTAATGAATTCATCCGAGTCCTTTGAACATCGTACGACAACTTAGGACATCTTACGACTCTTTATGCCACATTAGCAACATGAAAAGCATGTTAGAATAATGTAGGACGCGTTACAACTCCTAAGAACACCTTACATCACCGTACAAAACTTTAAAACTCCATAATAAACCTAATGAATTTGTACGAGTGCTTTGAACATCGTACGACAACTTAGGACATCTTACGACTCTTTATGCCACATTAGCAAATCCAAAAGAACGTTAGTATAATGTAGAACGCGTTACAGCTCCTAAGAACACCTTACACCACCGTACGAAACATTAAAACTCCATAATAAACCTAATGAATTCGTCCGAGTCCTTTGAACATCGTACGACAACTTAGGACATCTTACGACTCTTTATGCCACATTAGCAACTCGAAATGAACATTAGTATAATGTAGTACGCCTTACAGCTCCTAAGAACACCTTACACCACCGTACGAAACGTTAAAACTCCATAATAAACCTAATGAATTCGTCCGAGTCCTTTGAACATCGTACGACAACTCAGGAGATCTTACGGCTCAGTATACGCAACTAGCAACATGAAAAGCACGTTAGAATAATGTAGGACGCGTTACAACTCCTAAGAACACCTTACATCACTGTACAAAACTTTAAAACTCCATAATAAACCAAATTAATTCGAACGAGTCCTTTGAACATCGTACGACAACTTAGGACATCTTACGACTTTTATGCCACATTAGCAACATGAAAAGCATGTTAGAATAATGTAGGACGCGTTACAACTCCTAAGAACACCTTACATCACTGTACAAAACTTTAAAACTCCATAATAAACCTAATGAATTTGTACGAGTCCTTTGAACATCGTACGCCAACTTAGGACATCTTAAGTCTCTTTATGCCACATTAGCAAATCGAAAAGAACGTTAGTATAATGTAGAACGCGTTACAGCTCCTAAGAACACCTTACACCACCGTACGAAACATTAAAACTCCATAATAAACCTAATGAATTCATCCGAGTCCTTTGAACATCGTACGACAACTTAGGACATCTTACGACTCTTTATGCCACATTAGCAACATGAAAAGCATGTTAGAATAATGTAGGACGCGTTACAACTCCTAAGAACACCTTACATCACCGTACAAAACTTTAAAACTCCATAATAAACCTAATGAATTTGTACGAGTCCTTTGAACATCGTACGCCAACTTAGGACATCTTACGTCTCTTTATGCCACATTAGCAAATCGAAAAGAACGTTAGTATAATGTAGAACGCGTTACAGCTCCTAAGAACACCTTACACCACCGTACGAAACATTAAAACTCCATAATAAACCTAATGAATTCGTCCGAGTCCTTTGAACATCGTACGACAACTTAGGACATCTTACGACTCTTTATGCCACATTAGCAACTCGAAATGAACATTAGTATAATGTAGTACGCCTTACAGCTCCTAAGAACACCTTACACCACCGTACGAAACGTTAAAACTCCATAATAAACCTAATGAATTCGTCCGAGTCCTTTGAACATCGTACGACAACTCAGGAGATCTTACGGCTCAGTATACGGCACTAGCAACATGAAAAGCACGTTAGAATAATGTAGGACACGTTACAACTCCTAAGAACACCTTACATCACCTTACAAAACTTTAAAACTCCATAATAAACCAAATTAATTCGTACGAGTCCTTTGAACATCGTACGACAACTTAGGACATCTTACGACTCTTTATGCCACATTAGCAACATGAAAAGCACGTTAGAATAATGTAGGACGCGTTACAACTCCTAAGAACACCTTACATCACAGTACAAAACTTTAAAACTCCATAATAAACCAAATTAATTCGTACGAGTCCTTTGAACATCGTACGACAACTTAGGACATCTTACGACTCTTTATGCCACATTAGCAACATGAAAAGCATGTTAGAATAATGTAGGACGCGTTACAACTCCTAAGAACACCTTACATCACCGTACAAAACTTTAAAACTCCATAATAAACCTAATGAATTTGTACGAGTGCTTTGAACATCGTACGACAACTTAGGACATCTTACGACTCTTTATGCCACATTAGCAAATCCAAAAGAACGTTAGTATAATGTAGAACGCGTTACAGCTCCTAAGAACACCTTACACCACCGTACGAAACATTAAAACTTCATAATAAACCTAATGAATTCGTCCGAGTCCTTTGAACATCGTACGACAACTTAGGACATCTTACGACTCTTTATGCCACATTAGCAACTCGAAATGAACATTAGTATAATGTAGTACGCCTTACAGCTCCTAAGAACACCTTACACCACCGTACGAAACGTTAAAACTCCATAATAAACCTAATCAATTCGTCCGAGTCCTTTGAACATCGTACGACAACTCAGGAGATCTTACGGCTCAGTATACGGCACTAGCAACATGAAAAGCACGTTAGAATAATGTAGGACGCGTTACAAATCCTAAGAACACCTTACATCACTGTACAAAACTTTAAAACTCCATAATAAACCAAATTAATTCGAACGAGTCCTTTGAACATCGTACGACAACTTAGGACATCTTACGACTCTTTATGCCACATTAGCAACATGAAAAGCATGTTAGAATAATGTAGGACGCGTTATAACTCCTAAGAACACCTTACATCACTGTACAAAACTTTAAAACTCCATAATAAACCTAATGAATTTGTACGAGTCCTTTGAACATCGTACGCCAACTTAGGACATCTTAAGTCTCTTTATGCCACATTAGCAAATCGAAAAGAACGTTAGTATAATGTAGAACGCGTTACAGCTCCTAAGAACACCTTACACCACCGTACGAAACATTAAAACTCCATAATAAACCTAATGAATTCATCCGAGTCCTTAGAACATCGTACGACAACTTAGGACATCTTACGACTCTTTATGCCACATTAGCAACATGAAAAGCATGTTAGAATAATGTAGGACGCGTTACAACTCCTAAGAACACCTTACATCACCGTACAAAACTTTAAAACTCCATAATAAACCTAATGAATTTGTACGAGTCCTTTGAACATCGTACGCCAACTTAGGACATCTTACGACTCTTTATGCCACATTAGCAACATGAAAAGCATGTTAGAATAATGTAGGACGCGTTACAACTCCTAAGAACACCTTACATCACTGTACAAAACTTTAAAACTCCATAATAAACCTAATGAATTTGTACGAGTCCTTTGAACATCGTACGCCAACTTAGGACATCTTAAGTCTCTTTATGCCACATTAGCAAATCGAAAAGAACGTTAGTATAATGTAGAACGCGTTACAGCTCCTAAGAACACCTTACACCACCGTACGAAACATTAAAACTCCATAATAAACCTAATGAATTCATCCGAGTCCTTTGAACATCGTACGACAACTTAGGACATCTTACGACTCTTTATGCCACATTAGCAACATGAAAAGCATGTTAGAATAATGTAGGACGCGTTACAACTCCTAAGAACACCTTACATCACCGTACAAAACTTTAAAACTCCATAATAAACCTAATGAATTTGTACGAGTGCTTTGAACATCGTACGACAACTTAGGACATCTTACGACTCTTTATGCCACATTAGCAAATCCAAAAGAACGTTAGTATAATGTAGAACGCGTTACAGCTCCTAAGAACACCTTACACCACCGTACGAAACATTAAAACTCCATAATAAACCTAATGAATTCGTCCGAGTCCTTTGAACATCGTACGACAACTTAGGACATCTTACGACTCTTTATGCCACATTAGCAACTCGAAATGAACATTAGTATAATGTAGTACGCCTTACAGCTCCTAAGAACACCTTACACCACCGTACGAAACGTTAAAACTCCATAATAAACCTAATGAATTCGTCCGAGTCCTTTGAACATCGTACGACAACTCAGGAGATCTTACGGCTCAGTATACGGCACTAGCAACATGAAAAGCACGTTAGAATAATGTAGGACGCGTTACAACTCCTAAGAACACCTTACATCACTGTACAAAACTTTAAAACTCCATAATAAACCAAATTAATTCGAACGAGTCCTTTGAACATCGTACGACAACTTAGGACATCTTACGACTTTTATGCCACATTAGCAACATGAAAAGCATGTTAGAATAATGTAGGACGCGTTACAACTCCTAAGAACACCTTACATCACTGTACAAAACTTTAAAACTCCATAATAAACCTAATGAATTTGTACGAGTCCTTTGAACATCGTACGCCAACTTAGGACATCTTAAGTCTCTTTATGCCACATTAGCAAATCGAAAAGAACGTTAGTATAATGTAGAACGCGTTACAGCTCCTAAGAACACCTTACACCACCGTACGAAACATTAAAACTCCATAATAAACCTAATGAATTCATCCGAGTCCTTTGAACATCGTACGACAACTTAGGACATCTTACGACTCTTTATGCCACATTAGCAACATGAAAAGCATGTTAGAATAATGTAGGACGCGTTACAACTCCTAAGAACACCTTACATCACCGTACAAAACTTTAAAACTCCATAATAAACCTAATGAATTTGTACGAGTCCTTTGAACATCGTACGCCAACTTAGGACATCTTACGTCTCTTTATGCCACATTAGCAAATCGAAAAGAACGTTAGTATAATGTAGAACGCGTTACAGCTCCTAAGAACACCTTACACCACCGTACGAAACATTAAAACTCCATAATAAACCTAATGAATTCGTCCGAGTCCTTTGAACATCGTACGACAACTTAGGACATCTTACGACTCTTTATGCCACATTAGCAACTCGAAATGAACATTAGTATAATGTAGTACGCCTTACAGCTCCTAAGAACACCTTACACCACCGTACGAAACGTTAAAACTCCATAATAAACCTAATGAATTCGTCCGAGTCCTTTGAACATCGTACGACAACTCAGGAGATCTTACGGCTCAGTATACGGCACTAGCAACATGAAAAGCACGTTAGAATAATGTAGGACACGTTACAACTCCTAAGAACACCTTACATCACCTTACAAAACTTTAAAACTCCATAATAAACCAAATTAATTCGTACGAGTCCTTTGAACATCGTACGACAACTTAGGACATCTTACGACTCTTTATGCCACATTAGCAACATGAAAAGCACGTTAGAATAATGTAGGACGCGTTACAACTCCTAAGAACACCTTACATCACAGTACAAAACTTTAAAACTCCATAATAAACCAAATTAATTCGTACGAGTCCTTTGAACATCGTACGACAACTTAGGACATCTTACGACTCTTTATGCCACATTAGCAACATGAAAAGCATGTTAGAATAATGTAGGACGCGTTACAACTCCTAAGAACACCTTACATCACCGTACAAAACTTTAAAACTCCATAATAAACCTAATGAATTTGTACGAGTGCTTTGAACATCGTACGACAACTTAGGACATCTTACGACTCTTTATGCCACATTAGCAAATCCAAAAGAACGTTAGTATAATGTAGAACGCGTTACAGCTCCTAAGAACACCTTACACCACCGTACGAAACATTAAAACTTCATAATAAACCTAATGAATTCGTCCGAGTCCTTTGAACATCGTACGACAACTTAGGACATCTTACGACTCTTTATGCCACATTAGCAACTCGAAATGAACATTAGTATAATGTAGTACGCCTTACAGCTCCTAAGAACACCTTACACCACCGTACGAAACGTTAAAACTCCATAATAAACCTAATCAATTCGTCCGAGTCCTTTGAACATCGTACGACAACTCAGGAGATCTTACGGCTCAGTATACGGCACTAGCAACATGAAAAGCACGTTAGAATAATGTAGGACGCGTTACAAATCCTAAGAACACCTTACATCACTGTACAAAACTTTAAAACTCCATAATAAACCAAATTAATTCGAACGAGTCCTTTGAACATCGTACGACAACTTAGGACATCTTACGACTCTTTATGCCACATTAGCAACATGAAAAGCATGTTAGAATAATGTAGGACGCGTTATAACTCCTAAGAACACCTTACATCACTGTACAAAACTTTAAAACTCCATAATAAACCTAATGAATTTGTACGAGTCCTTTGAACATCGTACGCCAACTTAGGACATCTTAAGTCTCTTTATGCCACATTAGCAAATCGAAAAGAACGTTAGTATAATGTAGAACGCGTTACAGCTCCTAAGAACACCTTACACCACCGTACGAAACATTAAAACTCCATAATAAACCTAATGAATTCATCCGAGTCCTTAGAACATCGTACGACAACTTAGGACATCTTACGACTCTTTATGCCACATTAGCAACATGAAAAGCATGTTAGAATAATGTAGGACGCGTTACAACTCCTAAGAACACCTTACATCACCGTACAAAACTTTAAAACTCCATAATAAACCTAATGAATTTGTACGAGTCCTTTGAACATCGTACGCCAACTTAGGACATCTTACGACTCTTTATGCCACATTAGCAACATGAAAAGCATGTTAGAATAATGTAGGACGCGTTACAACTCCTAAGAACACCTTACATCACTGTACAAAACTTTAAAACTCCATAATAAACCTAATGAATTTGTACGAGTCCTTTGAACATCGTACGCCAACTTAGGACATCTTAAGTCTCTTTATGCCACATTAGCAAATCGAAAAGAACGTTAGTATAATGTAGAACGCGTTACAGCTCCTAAGAACACCTTACACCACCGTACGAAACATTAAAACTCCATAATAAACCTAATGAATTCATCCGAGTCCTTTGAACATCGTACGACAACTTAGGACATCTTACGACTCTTTATGCCACATTAGCAACATGAAAAGCATGTTAGAATAATGTAGGACGCGTTACAACTCCTAAGAACACCTTACATCACCGTACAAAACTTTAAAACTCCATAATAAACCTAATGAATTTGTACGAGTGCTTTGAACATCGTACGACAACTTAGGACATCTTACGACTCTTTATGCCACATTAGCAAATCCAAAAGAACGTTAGTATAATGTAGAACGCGTTACAGCTCCTAAGAACACCTTACACCACCGTACGAAACATTAAAACTTCATAATAAACCTAATGAATTCGTCCGAGTCCTTTGAACATCGTACGACAACTTAGGACATCTTACGACTCTTTATGCCACATTAGCAACTCGAAATGAACATTAGTATAATGTAGTACGCCTTACAGCTCCTAAGAACACCTTACACCACCGTACGAAACGTTAAAACTCCATAATAAACCTAATGAATTCGTCCGAGTCCTTTGAACATCGTACGACAACTCAGGAGATCTTACGGCTCAGTATACGGCACTAGCAACATGAAAAGCACGTTAGAATAATGTAGGACGCGTTACAAATCCTAAGAACACCTTACATCACTGTACAAAACTTTAAAACTCCATAATAAACCAAATTAATTCGAACGAGTCCTTTGAACATCGTACGACAACTTAGGACATCTTACGACTCTTTATGCCACATTAGCAACATGAAAAGCATGTTAGAATAATGTAGGACGCGTTACAACTCCTAAGAACACCTTACATCACTGTACAAAACTTTAAAACTCCATAATAAACCTAATGAATTTGTACGAGTCCTTTGAACATCGTACGCCAACTTAGGACATCTTAAGTCTCTTTATGCCACATTAGCAAATCGAAAAGAACGTTAGTATAATGTAGAACGCGTTACAGCTCCTAAGAACACCTTACACCACCGTACGAAACATTAAAACTCCATAATAAACCTAATGAATTCATCCGAGTCCTTTGAACATCGTACGACAACTTAGGACATCTTACGACTCTTTATGCCACATTAGCAACATGAAAAGCATGTTAGAATAATGTAGGACGCGTTACAACTCCTAAGAACACCTTACATCACCGTACAAAACTTTAAAACTCCATAATAAACCTAATGAATTTGTACGAGTCCTTTGAACATCGTACGCCAACTTAGGACATCTTACGTCTCTTTATGCCACATTAGCAAATCGAAAAGAACGTTAGTATAATGTAGAACGCGTTACAGCTCCTAAGAACACCTTACACCACCGTACGAAACATTAAAACTCCATAATAAACCTAATGAATTCGTCCGAGTCCTTTGAACATCGTACGACAACTTAGGACATCTTACGACTCTTTATGCCACATTAGCAACTCGAAATGAACATTAGTATAATGTAGTACGCCTTACAGCTCCTAAGAACACCTTACACCACCGTATGAAACGTTAAAACTCCATAATAACCCTAATGAATTCGTCCGAGTCCTTTGAACATCGTACGACAACTCAGGAGATCTTACGGCTCAGTATACGGCACTAGCAACATGAAAAGCACGTTAGAATAATGTAGGACGCGTTACAAATCCTAAGAACACCTTACATCACTGTACAAAACTTTAAAACTCCATAATAAACCAAATTAATTCGAACGAGTCCTTTGAACATCGTACGACAACTTAGGACATCTTACGACTCTTTATGCCACATTAGCAACATGAAAAGCATGTTAGAATAATGTAGGACGCGTTACAACTCCTAAGAACACCTTACATCACTGTACAAAACTTTAAAACTCCATAATAAACCTAATGAATTTGTACGAGTCCTTTGAACATCGTACGCCAACTTAGGACATCTTAAGTCTCTTTATGCCACATTAGCAAATCGAAAAGAACGTTAGTATAATGTAGAACGCGTTACAGCTCCTAAGAACACCTTACACCACCGTACGAAACATTAAAACTCCATAATAAACCTAATGAATTCATCCGAGTCCTTTGAACATCGTACGACAACTTAGGACATCTTACGACTCTTTATGCCACATTAGCAACATGAAAAGCATGTTAGAATAATGTAGGACGCGTTACAACTCCTAAGAACACCTTACATCACCGTACAAAACTTTAAAACTCCATAATAAACCTAATGAATTTGTACGAGTCCTTTGAACATCGTACGCCAACTTAGGACATCTTACGTCTCTTTATGCCACATTAGCAAATCGAAAAGAACGTTAGTATAATGTAGAACGCGTTACAGCTCCTAAGAACACCTTACACCACCGTACGAAACATTAAAACTCCATAATAAACCTAATGAATTCGTCCGAGTCCTTTGAACATCGTACGACAACTTAGGACATCTTACGACTCTTTATGCCAAATTAGCAACTCGAAATGAACATTAGTATAATGTAGTACGCCTTACAGCTCCTAAGAACACCTTACACCACCGTACGAAACGTTAAAACTCCATAATAAACCTAATGAATTCGTCCGAGTCCTTTGAACATCGTACGACAACTCAGGAGATCTTACGGCTCAGTATACGGCACTAGCAACATGAAAAGCACGTTAGAATAATGTAGGACACGTTACAACTCCTAAGAACACCTTACATCACCGTACAAAACTTTAAAACTCCATAATAAACCAAATTAATTCGTACGAGTCCTTTGAACATCGTACGACAACTTAGGACATCTTACGACTCTTTATGCCACATTAGCAACATGAAAAGCACGTTAGAATAATGTAGGACGCGTTACAACTCCTAAGAACACCTTACATCACAGTACAAAACTTTAAAACTCCATAATAAACCAAATTAATTCGTACGAGTCCTTTGAACATCGTACGACAACTTAGGACATCTTACGACTCTTTATGCCACATTAGCAACATGAAAAGCATGTTAGAATAATGTAGGACGCGTTACAACTCCTAAGAACACCTTACATCACCGTACAAAACTTTAAAACTCCATAATAAACCTAATGAATTTGTACGAGTGCTTTGAACATCGTACGACAACTTAGGACATCTTACGACTCTTTATGCCACATTAGCAAATCCAAAAGAACGTTAGTATAATGTAGAACGCGTTACAGCTCCTAAGAACACCTTACACCACCGTACGAAACATTAAAACTCCATAATAAATCTAATGAATTCGTCCGAGTCCTTTGAACATCGTACGAAAACTTAGGACATCTTACGACTCTTTATGCCACATTAGCAACTCGAAATGAACATTAGTATAATGTAGTACGCCTTACAGCTCCTAAGAACACCTTACACCACCGTACAAAACGTTAAAACTCCATAATAAACCTAATGAATTCGTCCGAGTCCTTTGAACATCGTACGACAACTCAGGAGATCTTACGGCTCAGTATACGGCGCTAGTAACATGAAAAGCACGTTAGAATAATGTAGGACGCGTTACAACTCCTAAGAACACCTTACATCACCGTACAAAACTTTAAAACTCCATAATAAACCAAATTAATTCGTACGAGTCCTTTGAACATCGTACGACAACTTAGGACATCTTACGACTCTTTATGCCACATTAGCAACATGAAAAGCATGTTAGAATAATGTAGGACGCGTTACAACTCCTAAGAAGACCTTACATCACCGTACAAAACTTTAAAACTCCATAATAAACCTAATGAATTTGTACGAGTGCTTTGAACATCGTACGACAACTTAGGACATCTTACGACTCTTTATGCCACATTAGCAAATCCAAAACAACGTTAGTATAATGTAGAACGCGTTACAGCTCCTAAGAACACCTTACACCACCGTACGAAACATTAAAACTCCATAATAAACCTAATGAATTCGTCCGAGTCCTTTGAACATCGTACGACAACTTAGGACATCTTACGACTCTTTATGCCACATTAGCAACTCGAAATGAACATTAGTATAATGTAGTACGCCTTACAGCTCCTAAGAACACCTTACACCACCGTACGAAACGTTAAAACTCCATAATAAACCTAATGAATTCGTCCGAGTCCTTTGAACATCGTACGACAACTCAGGAGATCTTACGGCTCAGTATACGGCGCTAGTAACATGAAAAGCACGTTAGAATAATGTAGGACGCGTTACAACTCCTAAGAACACCTTACATCACCGTACAAAACTTTAAAACTCCATAATAAACCAAATTAACTCGTACGAGTCCTTTGAACATCATACGACAACTTAGGACATCTTACGACTCTTTATGCCACATTAGCAACATGAAAAGCATGTTAGAATAATGTAGGACGCGTTACAACTCCTAAGAACACCTTACATCACCGTACTAAACTTTAAAACTCCATAATAAACCTAATGAATTTGTACGAGTGCTTTGAACATCGTACGACAACTTAGGACATCTTACGACTCTTTATGCCACATTAGCAAATCCAAAAGAACGTTAGTATAATGTAGAACGCGTTACAACTCCTAAGAACACCTTACACCACCGTACGAAACATTAAAACTCCATAATAAACCTAATGAATTCGTCCGAGTCCTTTGAAGATCGTACGACAACTTAGGACATCTTACGACTCTTTATGCCACATTAGCAACTCGAAATGAACATTAGTATAATGTAGTACGCCTTACAGCTCCCAAGAACACCTTACACCACCGTACGAAACGTTAAAACTCCATAATAAACCTAATGAATTCGTCCGAGTCCTTTGAACATCGTACGACAACTCAGGAGATCTTACGGCTCAGTATACGGCACTAGCAACATGAAAAGCACGTTTGAATAATGTAGGACGCGTTACAAATCCTAAGAACACCTTACATCAACGTACAAAACTTTAAAACTCCATAATAAACCAAATTAATTCGAACGAGTCCTTTGAACATCGTACAACAACTTAGGACATCTTACGACTCTTTATGCCACATTAGCAACATGAAAAGCATGTTAAAATAATGTAGGACGCGTTACAACTCCTAAGAACACCTTACATCACCGTACAAAACTTTAAAACTCCATAATAAACCTAATGAATTTGTACGAGTCCTTTGAACCTTGTACGAAAACTAAGGACATCTTGCGTCTCTTTATGCCACATTAGAAAATCGAAAAGAACTTTAGTATAATGTAGAACGCGTTACAGGTCCTAAGAACACCTTACACCACCGTACGAAACATTAAAACTCCATAATAAACCTAATGAATTCGTCCGAGTCCTTTGAACATCGTACGACAACTTAGGACATCTTACGACTCTTTATGCCACATTAGCAACTCGAAATGAACATTAGTATAATGTAGAACGCGTTACAGCTCCTAAGAACACCTTACACCACCGTACGAAACATTAAAACTCCATAATAAACCTAATGAATTCGTCCGAGTCCTTTGAACATCGTACGACAACTCAGGAGATCTTACGGCTCAGTATACGGCACTATCAACATGAAAAGCACGTTTGAATAATGTAGGACGCGTTACAAATCCTAAGAACACCTTACATCAACGTACAAAACTTTAAAACTCCATAATAAACCAAATTAATTCGAACGAGTCCTTTGAACATCGTACAACAACTTAGGACATCTTACGACTCTTTATGCCACATTAGCAACTCGAAATGAACATTAGTATAATGTAGAACGCGTTACAGCTCCTAAGAACACCTTACACCACCGTACGAAACATTAAAACTCCATAATAAACCTAATGAATTCGTCCGAGTCCTTTGAACATCGTACGACAACTCAGGAGATCTTACGGCTCAGTATACGGCACTATCAACATGAAAAGCACGTTTGAATAATGTAGGACGCGTTACAAATCCTAAGAACACCTTACATCACCGTACAAAACTTTAAAACTCCATAATAAACCAAATTAATTCGTACGAGTCCTTTGAACATCGTACGACAACTTAGGACATCTTACGACTCTTTATGCCACATTAGCAACATGAAAAGCATGTTAGAATAATGTAGGACGCGTTACAACTCCTAAGAACACCTTACATCATCGTACAAAGCTTTAAAACTCCATCATAAACCTAATGAATTTGTACGAGTCCTTTGAACATCGTACGACAACTTAGGACATCTTACGACTCTTTATGCCACATTAGCAAATCAAAAAGAACGTTAGTATAATGTAGAACGCGTTACAACTCCTAAGAACACCTTACATCATCGTACAAAACTTTAA
The DNA here is from genome assembly GCA_030867185.1 of Tagetes erecta. Lineage (NCBI taxonomy): Eukaryota > Viridiplantae > Streptophyta > Magnoliopsida > Asterales > Asteraceae > Tagetes > Tagetes erecta. Next base: position 41,408,580 of record CM061487.1, on the reverse strand, counting down.
AACTCCATAATAAACCTAATGAATTTGTACGAATCCTTTGAATATCGTACGACAACTTAGGACATCTTACGACTCTTTATGCCACATTAGCAAATCGAAAAGAACGTTAGTATAATGTAGAACGCGTTACAGCTCCTAAGAACACCTTACACCACCGTACGAAACATTAAAACTCCATAATAAACCTAATGAATTCGTCCGAGTCCTTTGAACATCGTACGACAACTTAGGTGATCTTACGACTCTTTATGCCACATTAGCAACTCGAAATGAACATTAGTATAATGTAGTACGCCTTACAGCTCCTAAGAACACCTTACACTACCGTACGAAACGTTAAAACTACATAATAAACCTAATGAATTCGTCCGAGTCCTTTGAACATCGTACGACAACTCAGGAGATCTTACGGCTCAGTATACGGCACTAGCAACATGAAAAGCACGTTTGAATAATGTAGGACGCGTTACAACTCCTAAGAACACCTTACATCAACGTACAAAACTTTAAAACTCCATAATAAACCAAATTAATTCGAACGAGTCCTTTGAACATCGTACAACAACTTAGGACATCTTACGACTCTTTATGCCACATTAGCAACATGAAAAGCATGTTAGAATAATGTAGGACGCGTTACAACTCCTAAGAACACCTTACGTCACCGTACAAAACTTTAAAACTCCATAATAAACCTAATGAATTTGTACGAGTCCTTTGAACATTGTACGAAAACTTAGGACATCTTGCGTCTCTTTATGCCACATTAGAAAATCGAAAAGAACGTTAGTATAATGTAGAACGCGTTACAGGTCCTAAGAACACCTTACACCACCGTACGAAACATTAAAACTCCATAATAAACCTAATGAATTCGTCCGAGTCCTTTGAACATCGTACGACAACTTAGGACATCTTACGACTCTTTATGCCACATTAGCAACTCGAAATGAACATTAGTATAATGTAGTACGCCTTACAGCTCCTAAGAACACCTTACACCACCGTACGAAACGTTAAAACTCCTTAATAAACCTGATGAATTCGTCCGAGTCCTTTGAACATCGTACGACAACTCAGGAGATCTTACGGCTCAGTATACAGCACTAGCAACATGAAAAGCACGTTTGAATAATGTAGGACGCGTTACAACTCCTAAGAACACCTTACATCATCGTACAAAACTTTAAAACTCCATCATAAACCTAATGAATTTGTACGAGTCCTTTGAACATCGTACGACAACTTAGGACATCTTACGACTCTTTATGCCACATTAGCAAATCAAAAAGAACGTTAGTATAATGTAGAACGCGTTACAACTCCTAAGAACACCTTACATCATCGTACAAAACTTTAAAACTCCATAATAAACCTAATGAATTTGTACGAATCCTTTGAATATCGTACGACAACTTAGGACATCTTACGACTCTTTATGCCACATTAGCAAATCGAAAAGAACGTTAGTATAATGTAGAACGCGTTACAGCTCCTAAGAGCACCTTACACCACCGTACGAAACATTAAAACTCCATAATAAACCTAATGAATTCGTCCGAGTCCTTTGAACATCGTACGACAACTTAGGTGATCTTACGACTCTTTATGCCACATTAGCAACTCGAAATGAACATTAGTATAATGTAGTACGCCTTACAGCTCCTAAGAACACCTTACACTACCGTACGAAACGTTAAAACTACATAATAAACCTAATGAATTCGTCCGAGTCCTTTGAACATCGTACGACAACTCAGGAGATCTTACGGCTCAGTATACGGCACTAGCAACATGAAAAGCACGTTTGAATAATGTAGGACGCGTTACAACTCCTAAGAACACCTTACATCAACGTACAAAACTTTAAAACTCCATAATAAACCAAATTAATTCGAACGAGTCCTTTGAACATCGTACAACAACTTAGGACATCTTACGACTCTTTATGCCACATTAGCAACATGAAAAGCATGTTAGAATAATGTAGGACGCGTTACAACTCCTAAGAACACCTTACGTCACCGTACAAAACTTTAAAACTCCATAATAAACCTAATGAATTTGTACGAGTCCTTTGAACATTGTACGAAAACTTAGGACATCTTGCGTCTCTTTATGCCACATTAGAAAATCGAAAAGAACGTTAGTATAATGTAGAACGCGTTACAGGTCCTAAGAACACCTTACACCACCGTACGAAACATTAAAACTCCATAATAAACCTAATGAATTCGTCCGAGTCCTTTGAACATCGTACGACAACTTAGGACATCTTACGACTCTTTATGCCACATTAGCAACTCGAAATGAACATTAGTATAATGTAGTACGCCTTACAGCTCCTAAGAACACCTTACACCACCGTACGAAACGTTAAAACTCCTTAATAAACCTGATGAATTCGTCCGAGTCCTTTGAACATCGTACGACAACTCAGGAGATCTTACGGCTCAGTATACAGCACTAGCAACATGAAAAGCACGTTTGAATAATGTAGGACGCGTTACAACTCCTAAGAACACCTTACATCAACGTACAAAACTTTAAAACTCCATAATAAACCAAATTAATTCGAACGAGTCCTTTGAACATCGTACAACAACTTAGGACATCTTACGACTCTTTATGCCACATTAGCAACATGAAAAGCATGTTAGAATAATGTAGGACGCGTTACAACTCCTAAGAACACCTTACATCACCGTACAAAACTTTAAAACTCCATAATAAACCTAATGAATTTGTACGAGTCCTTTGAACATTGTACGAAAACTTAGGACATCTTGCTTCTCTTTATGCCACATTAGAAAATCGAAAAGAACGTTAGTATAATGTAGAACGCGTTACAGGTCCTAAGAACACCTTACACCACCGTACGAAACATTAAAACTCCATAATAAACCTAATGAATTCGTCCGAGTCCTTTGAACATCGTACGACAACTTAGGACATCTTACGACTCTTTATGCCACATTAGCAACTCGAAATGAACATTAGTATAATGTAGTACGCCTTACAGCTCCTAAGAACACCTTACACCACCGTACGAAACGTTAAAACTCCATAATAAACCTAATGAATTCGTCCGAGTCCTTTGAACATCGTACGACAACTCAGGAGATCTTACGGCTCAGTATACGGCACTAGCAACATGAAAAGCACGTTTGAATAATGTAGGACGCGTTACAACTCCTAAGAACACCTTACATCAACGTACAAAACTTTAAAACTCCATAATAAACCAAATTAATTCGAACGAGTACTTTGAACATCGTACAACAACTTAGGACATCTTACGACTCTTTATGCCACATTAGCAACATGAAAAGCATGTTAGAATAATGTAGGACGCGTTACAACTCCTAAGAACACCTTACATCACCGTACAAAACTTTAAAACTCCATAATAAACCTAATGAATTTGTACGAGTCCTTTGAACATTGTACGACAACTTAGGACATCTTGCGTCTCTTTATGCCACATTAGCAAATCGAAAAGAACGTTAGTATAATGTAGAACGCGTTACAGCTCCTAAGAACACCTTACACCACCGTACGAAACATTAAAACTCCATAATAAACCTAATGAATTCGTCCGAGTCCTTTGAACATCGTACGACAACTTAGGACATCTTACGACTCTTTATGCCACATTAGCAACTCGAAATGAACATTAGTATAATGTAGTACGCCTTACAGCTCCTAAGAACACCTTACACCACCGTACGAAACGTTAAAACTCCATAATAAACCTAATGAATTCGTCCGAGTCCTTTGAACATCGTACGACAACTCAGGAGATCTTACGGCTCAGTATACGGCACTAGCAACATGAAAAGCACGTTAGAATAATGTAGGACGCGTTACAACTCCTAAGAACACCTTACATCACCGTACAAAACTTTAAAACTCCATAATAAACCAAATTAATTCGTACGAGTCCTTTGAACATCGTACGACAACTTAGGACATCTTACGACTCTTTATGCCACATTAGCAACATGAAAAGCATGTTAGAATAATGTAGGACGCGTTACAACTCCTAAGAACACCTTACATCATCGTACAAAACTTTAAAACTCCATAATAAACCTAATGAATTTGTACGAGTCCTTTGAACATCGTACGACAACTTAGGACATCTTACGACTCTTTATGCCACATTAGCAAATCGAAAAGAACGTTAGTATAATGTAGAACGCGTTACAACTCCTAAGAACACCTTACATCATCGTACAAAACTTTAAAACTCCATAATAAACCTAATGAATTTGTACGAGTCCTTTGAACATCGTACGACAACTTAGGACATCTTACGACTCTTTATGCCACATTAGCAAATCGAAAAGAACGTTAGTATAATGTAGAACGCGTTACAGCTCCTAAGAACACCTTACACCACCGTACGAAACATTAAAACTCCATAATAAACCTAATGAATTCGTCCGAGTCCTTTGAACATCGTACGACAACTCAGGAGATCTTACGGCTCAGTATACGGCACTAGCAACATGAAAAGCACGTTTGAATAATGTAGGACGCGTTACAACTCCTAAGAACACCTTACATCAACGTACAAAACTTTAAAACTCCATAATAAACCAAATTAATTCGAACGAGTCCTTTGAACATCGTACAACAACTTAGGACATCTTACGACTCTTTATGCCACATTAGCAACATGAAAAGCATGTTAGAATAATGTAGGACGCGTTACAACTCCTAAGAACACCTTACGTCACCGTACAAAACTTTAAAACTCCATAATAAACCTAATGAATTTGTACGAGTCCTTTGAACATTGTACGAAAACTTAGGACATCTTGCGTCTCTTTATGCCACATTAGAAAATCGAAAAGAACGTTAGTATAATGTAGAACGCGTTACAGGTCCTAAGAACACCTTACACCACCGTACGAAACATTAAAACTCCATAATAAACCTAATGAATTCGTCCGAGTCCTTTGAACATCGTACGACAACTTAGGACATCTTACGACTCTTTATGCCACATTAGCAACTCGAAATGAACATTAGTATAATGTAGTACGCCTTACAGCTCCTAAGAACACCTTACACCACCGTACGAAACGTTAAAACTCCATAATAAACCTAATGAATTCGTCCGAGTCCTTTGAACATCGTACGACAACTCAGGAGATCTTACGGCTCAGTATACGGCACTAGCAACATGAAAAGCACGTTAGAATAATGTAGGACGCGTTACAACTCCTAAGAACACCTTACATCACCGTACAAAACTTTAAAACTCCATAATAAACCTAATGAATTTGTACGAGTCCTTTGAACATTGTACGACAACTTAGGACATCTTGCGTCTCTTTATGCCACATTAGCAAATCGAAAAGAACGTTAGTATAATGTAGAACGCGTTACAGCTCCTAAGAACACCTTACACCACCGTACGAAACATTAAAACTCCATAATAAACCTAATGAATTCGTCCGAGTCCTTTGAACATCGTACGACAACTTAGGACATCTTACGACTCTTTATGCCACATTAGCAACTCGAAATGAACATTAGTATAATGTAGTACGCCTTACAGCTCCTAAGAACACCTTACACCACCGTACGAAACGTTAAAACTCCATAATAAACCTAATGAATTCGTCCGAGTCCTTTGAACATCGTACGGCAACTCAGGAGATCTTACGGCTCAGTATACGGCACTAGCAACATGAAAAGCACGTTAGAATAATGTAGGACGCGTTACAACTCCTAAGAACACCTTACATCACCGTACAAAACTTTAAAACTCCATAATAAACCAAATTAATTCGTACGAGTCCTTTGAACATCGTACGACAACTTAGGACATCTTACGACTCTTTATGCCACATTAGCAACATGAAAAGCATGTTAGAATAATGTAGGACGCGTTACAACTCCTAAGAACACCTTACATCATCGTACAAAACTTTAAAACTCCATAATAAACCTAATGAATTTGTACGAGTCCTTTAAACATCGTACGACAACTTAGGACATCTTACGACTCTTTATGCCACATTAGCAAATCGAAAAGAACGTTAGTATAATGTAGAACGCGTTACAGCTCCTAAGAACACCTTACACCACCGTACGAAACATTAAAACTCCATAATAAACCTAATGAATTCGTCCGAGTCCTTTGAACATCGTACGACAACTCAGGAGATCTTACGGCTCAGTATACGGCACTAGCAACATGAAAAGCACGTTTGAATAATGTAGGACGCGTTACAACTCCTAAGAACACCTTACATTAACGTACAAAACTTTAAAACTCCATAATAAACCAAATTAATTCGAACGAGTCCTTTGAACATCGTACAACAACTTAGGACATCTTACGACTCTTTATGCCACATTAGCAACATGAAAAGCATGTTAGAATAATGTAGGACGCGTTACAACTCCTAAGAACACCTTACGTCACCGTACAAAACTTTAAAACTCCATAATAAACCTAATGAATTTGTACGAGTCCTTTGAACATTGTACGAAAACTTAGGACATCTTGCGTCTCTTTATGCCACATTAGAAAATCGAAAAGAACGTTAGGATAATGTAGAACGCGTTACAGGTCCTAAGAACACCTTACACCACCGTACGAAACATTAAAACTCCATTATAAACCTAATGAATTCGTCCGAGTCCTTTGAACATCGTACGACAACTTAGGACATCTTACGACTCTTTATGCCACATTAGCAACTCGAAATGAACATTAGTATAATGTAGTACGCCTTACAGCTCCTAAGAACACCTTACACCACCGTACGAAACGTTAAAACTCCATAATAAACCTAATGAATTCGTCCGAGTCCTTTGAACATCGTACGACAACTCAGGAGATCTTACGGCTCAGTATACGGCACTAGCAACATGAAAAGCACGTTAGAATAATGTAGGACGCGTTACAACTCCTAAGAACACCTTACATCACCGTACAAAACTTTAAAACTCCATAATAAACCAAATTAATTCGTACGAGTCCTTTGAACATCGCACGACAACTTAGGACATCTTACGACTCTTTATGCCACATTAGCAACATGAAAAGCATGTTAGAATAATGTAGGACGCGTTACAACTCCTAAGAACACCTTACATCATCGTACAAAACTTTAAAACTCCATAATAAACCTAATGAATTTGTACGAGTCCTTTGAACATCGTACGACAACTTAGGACATCTTACGACTCTTTATGCCACATTAGCAAATCAAAAAGAACGTTAGTATAATGTAGAACGCGTTACAACTCCGAAGAACACCTTACATCATCGTACAAAACTTTAAAACTCCATAATAAACCTAATGAATTTGTACGAGTCCTTTGAATATCGTACGACAACTTAGGACATCTTACGACTCTTTATGCCACATTAGCAAATCGAAAAGAACGTTAGTATAATGTAGAACGCGTTACAGCTCCTAAGAACACCTTACACCACCGTACGAAACATTAAAACTCCATAATAAACCTAATGAATTCGTCCGAGTCCTTTGAACATCGTACGACAACTTAGGACATCTTACGACTCTTTATGCCACATTAGCAACTCGAAATGAACATTAGTATAATGTAGTACACCTTACAGCTCCTAAGAACACCTTACACCACCGTACGAAACGTTAAAACTACATAATAAACCTAATGAATCCGTCCGAGTCCTTTGAACATCGTACGACAACTCAGGAGATCTTACGGCTCAGTATACGGCACTAGCAACATGAAAAGCACGTTTGAATAATGTAGGACGCGTTACAACTCCTAAGAACACCTTACATCAACGTAAAAAACTTTAAAACTCCATAATAAACCAAATTAATTCGAACGAGTCCTTTGAACATCGTACAACAACTTAGGACATCTTACGACTCTTTATGCCACATTAGCAACATGAAAAGCATGTTAGAATAATGTAGGACGCGTTACAACTCCTAAGAACACCTTACGTCACCGTACAAAACTTTAAAACTCCATAATAAACCTAATGAATTTGTACGAGTCCTTTGAACATTGTACGAAAACTTAGGACATCTTGCGTCTCTTTATGCCACATTAGAAAATCGAAAAGAACGTTAGTATAATGTAGAACGCGTTACAGGTCCTAAGAACACCTTACACCACCGTACGAAACATTAAAACTCCATAATAAAGCTAATGAATTCGTCCGAGTCCTTTGAACATCGTACGACAACTTAGGACATCTTACGACTCTTTATGCCACATTAGCAACTCGAAATGAACATTAGTATAATGTAGTACGCCTTACAGCTCCTAAGAACACCTTACACCACCGTACGAAACGTTAAAACTCCATAATAAACCTAATGAATTCGTCCGAGTCCTTTGAACATCGTACGACAACTCAGGAGATCTTACGGCTCAGTATACGACACTAGCAACATGAAAAGCACGTTTGAATAATGTAGGACGCGTTACAACTCCTAAGAACACCTTACATCAACGTACAAAACTTTAAAACTCCATAATAAACCAAATTAATTCGAACGAGTCCTTTGAACATCGTACAACAACTTAGGACATCTTACGACTCTTTATGCCACATTAGCAACATGAAAAGCATGTTAGAATAATGTAGGACGCGTTACAACTCCTAAGAACACCTTACATCACCGTACAAAACTTTAAAACTCCATAATAAACCTAATGAATTTGTACGAGTCCTTTGAACATTGTACGAAAACTTAGGACATCTTGCGTCTCTTTATGCCACATTAGAAAATCGAAAAGAACGTTAGTATAATGTAGAACGCGTTACAGGTCCTAAGAACACCTTACACCACCGTACGAAACATTAAAACTCCATAATAAACCTAATGAATTCGTCCGAATCCTTTGAACATCGTACGACAACTTAGGACATCTTACGACTCTTTATGCCACATTAGCAACTCGAAATGAACATTAGTATAATGTAGTACGCCTTACAGCTCCTAAGAACACCTTACACCACCGTACGAAACGTTAAAACTCCATAATAAACCTAATGAATTCGTCCGAGTCCTTTGAACATCGTACGACAACTCAGGAGATCTTACGGCTCAGTATACGGCACTAGCAACATGAAAAGCACGTTTGAATAATGTAGGACGCGTTACAACTCCTAAGAACACCTTACATCAACGTACAAAACTTTAAAACTCCATAATAAACCAAATTAATTCGAACGAGTCCTTTGAACATCGTACAACAACTTAGGACATCTTACGACTCTTTATGCCACATTAGCAACATGAAAAGCATGTTAGAATAATGTAGGACGCGTTACAACTCCTAAGAACACCTTACATCACCGTACAAAACTTTAAAACTCCATAATAAACCTAATGAATTTGTACGAGTCCTTTGAACATTGTACGAAAACTTAGGACATCTTGCGTCTCTTTATGCCACATTAGAAAATCGAAAAGAACGTTAGTATAATGTAGAACGCGTTACAGGTCCTAAGAACACCTTACACCACCGTACGAAACATTAAAACTCCATAATAAACCTAATGAATTCGTCCGAGTCCTTTGAACATCGTACGACAACTTAGGACATCTTACGACTCTTTATGCCACATTAGCAACTCGAAATGAACATTAGTATAATGTAGTACGCCTTACAGCTCCTAAGAACACCTTACACCACCGTACGAAACGTTAAAACTCCATAATAAACCTAATGAATTCGTCCGAGTCCTTTGAACATCGTACGACAACTCAGGAGATCTTACGGCTCAGTATACGGCACTAGCAACATGAAAAGCACGTTTGAATAATGTAGGACGCGTTACAACTCCTAAGAACACCTTACATCAACGTAAAAAACTTTAAAACTCCATAATAAACCAAATTAATTCGAACGAGTCCTTTGAACATCGTACAACAACTTAGGACATCTTACGACTCTTTATGCCACATTAGCAACATGAAAAGCATGTTAGAATAATGTAGGACGCGTTACAACTCCTAAGAACACCTTACGTCACCGTACAAAACTTTAAAACTCCATAATAAACCTAATGAATTTGTACGAGTCCTTTGAACATTGTACGAAAACTTAGGACATCTTGCGTCTCTTTATGCCACATTAGAAAATCGAAAAGAACGTTAGTATAATGTAGAACGCGTTACAGGTCCTAAGAACACCTTACACCACCGTACGAAACATTAAAACTCCATGATAAACCTAATGAATTCGTCCGAGTCCTTTGAACATCGTACGACAACTTAGGACATCTTACGACTCTTTATGCCACATTAGCAACTCGAAATGAACATTAGTATAATGTAGTACGCCTTACAGCTCCTAAGAACACCTTACACCACCGTACGAAACGTTAAAACTCCATAATAAACCTAATGAATTCGTCCGAGTCCTTTGAACATCGTACGACAACTCAGGAGATCTTACGGCTCAGTATACGGCACTAGCAACATGAAAAGCACGTTTGAATAATGTAGGACGCGTTACAACTCCTAAGAACACCTTACATCAACGTACAAAACTTTAAAACTCCATAATAAACCAAATTAATTCGAACGAGTCCTTTGAACATCGTACAACAACTTAGGACATCTTACGACTCTTTATGCCACATTAGCAACATGAAAAGCATGTTAGAATAATGTAGGACGCGTTACAACTCCTAAGAACACCTTACATCACCGTACAAAACTTTAAAACTCCATAATAAACCTAATGAATTTGTACGAGTCATTTGAACATTGTACGAAAACTTAGGACATCTTGCGTCTCTTTATGCCACATTAGAAAATCGAAAAGAACGTTAGTATAATGTAGAACGCGTTACAGGTCCTAAGAACACCTTACACCACCGTACGAAACATTAAAACTCCATAATAAACCTTATGAATTCGTCCGAGTCCTTTGAACATCGTACGACAACTTAGGACATCTTACGACTCTTTATGCCACATTAGCAACTCGAAATGAACATTAGTATAATGTAGTACGCCTTACAGCTCCTAAGAACACCTTACACCACCGTACGAAACGTTAAAACTCCATAATAAACCTAATGAATTCGTCCGAGTCCTTTGAACATCGTACGACAACTCAGGAGATCTTACGGCTCAGTATACGGCACTAGCAACATGAAAAGCACGTTAGAATAATGTAGGACGCGTTACAACTCCTAAGAACACCTTACATCACCGTACAAAACTTTAAAACTCCATAATAAACCAAATTAATTCGTACGAGTCCTTTGAACATCGTACGACAACTTAGGACATCTTACGACTCTTTATGCCACATTAGCAACATGAAAAGCATGTTAGAATAATGTAGGACGCGTTACAACTCCTAAGAACACCTTACATCATCGTACAAACTTTAAAACTCCAAAATAAACCTAATGAATTTGTACGAGTCCTTTGAACATCGTACGACAACTTAGGACATCTTACGACTCTTTATGCCACATTAGCAAATCAAAAAGAACGTTAGTATAATGTAGAACGCGTTACAACTCCTAAGAACACCTTACATCATCGTATAAAACTTTAAAACTCCATAATAAACCTAATGAATTTGTACGAGTCCTTTGAATATCGTACGACAACTTAGGACATCTTACGACTCTTTATGCCACATTAGCAAATCGAAAAGAACGTTAGTATAATGTAGAACGCGTTACAGCTCCTAAGAACACCTTACACCACCGTACGAAACATTAAAACTCCATAATTAACCTAATGAATTCGTCCGAGTCCTTTGAACATCGTACGAAAACTTAGGACATCTTACGACTCTTTATGCCACATTAGCAACTCGAAATGAACATTAGTATAATGTAGTACGCCTTACAGCTCCTAAGAACACCTTACACCACCGTACGAAACTTTAAAACTACATAATAAACCTAATGAATCCGTCCGAGTCCTTTGAACATCGTACGACAACTCAGGAGATCTTACGCCTCAGTATACGGCACTAGCAACATGAAAAGCACGTTTGAATAATGTAGGACGCGTTACAACTCCTAAGAACACCTTACATCAACGTACAAAACTTTAAAACTCCATAATAAACCAAATTAATTCGAACGAGTCCTTTGAACATCGTACAACAACTTAGGACATCTTACGACTCTTTATGCCACATTAGCAACATGAAAAGCATGTTAGAATAATGTAGGACGCGTTACAACTCCTAAGAACACCTTACATCACCGTACAAAACTTTAAAACTCCATAATAAACCTAATGAATTTGTACGAGTCCTTTGAACATTGTACGAAAACTTAGGACATCTTGCGTCTCTTTATGCCACATTAGAAAATCGAAAAGAACGTTAGTATAATGTAGAACGCGTTACAGGTCCTAAGAACACCTTACACCACCGTACGAAACATTAAAACTCCATAATAAACCTAATGAATTCGTCCGAGTCCTTTGAACATCGTACGACAACTTAGGACATCTTACGACTCTTTATGCCACATTAGCAACTCGAAATGAACATTAGTATAATGTAGTACGCCTTACAGCTCCTAAGAACACCTTACACCACCGTACGAAACGTTAAAACTCCATAATAAACCTAATGAATTCGTCCGAGTCCTTTGAACATCGTACGACAACTCAGGAGATCTTACGGCTCAGTATACGGCACTAGCAACATGAAAAGCACGTTTGAATAATGTAGGACGCGTTACAACTCCTAAGAACACCTTACATCAACGTACAAAACTTTAAAACTCCATAATAAACCAAATTAATTCGAACGAGTCCTTTGAACATCGTACAACAACTTAGGACATCTTACGACTCTTTATGCCACATTAGCAACATGAAAAGCATGTTAGAATAATGTAGGACGCGTTACAACTCCTAAGAACACCTTACATCACCGTACAAAACTTTAAAACTCCATAATAAACCTAATGAATTTGTACGAGTCATTTGAACATTGTACGAAAACTTAGGACATCTTGCGTCTCTTTATGCCACATTAGAAAATCGAAAAGAACGTTAGTATAATGTAGAACGCGTTACAGGTCCTAAGAACACCTTACACCACCGTACGAAACATTAAAACTCCATAATAAACCTTATGAATTCGTCCGAGTCCTTTGAACATCGTACGACAACTTAGGACATCTTACGACTCTTTATGCCACATTAGCAACTCGAAATGAACATTAGTATAATGTAGTACGCCTTACAGCTCCTAAGAACACCTTACACCACCGTACGAAACGTTAAAACTCCATAATAAACCTAATGAATTCGTCCGAGTCCTTTGAACATCGTACGACAACTCAGGAGATCTTACGGCTCAGTATACGGCACTAGCAACATGAAAAGCACGTTAGAATAATGTAGGACGCGTTACAACTCCTAAGAACACCTTACATCACCGTAAAAAACTTTAAAACTCCATAATAAACCAAATTAATTCGTACGAGTCCTTTGAACATCGTACGACAACTTAGGACATCTTACGACTCTTTATGCCACATTAGCAACATGAAAAGCATATTAGAATAATGTAGGACGCGTTACAACTCCTAAGAACACCTTACATCATCGTACAAAACTTTAAAACTCCATAATAAACCTAATGAATTTGTACGAGTCCTTTGAACATCGTACGACAACTTAGGACATCTTACGACTCTTTATGCCACATTAGCAAATCGAAAAGAACGTTAGTATAATGTAGAACGCGTTACAAGTCCTAAGAACACCTTACATCATCGTACAAAACTTTAAAACTCCATAATAAACCTAATGAATTCTACGAGTCCTTTGAACATCGTACGACAACTTAGGACATCTTACGACTCTTTATGCCACATTAGCAAATCGAAAAGAACGTTAGTATAATGTAGAACGCGTTACAGCTCCTAAGAACACCTTACACCACCGTACGAAACATTAAAACTCCATAATAAACCTAATGAATTCGTCCGAGTCCTTTGAACATCGTACGACAACTTAGGACATCTTACGACTCTTTATGCCACATTAGCAACTCGAAATGAACATTAGTATAATGTAGTACGCCTTACAGCTGCTAAGAACACCTTACACAACCGTACGAAACGTTAAAACTACATAATAAACCTAATAAATTCGTCCGAGTCCTTTGAACATCGTACGACAACTTAGGACATCTTACGACTCTTTATGCCACATTAGCAAATCGAAAAGAACGTTAGTATAATGTAGAACGCGTTACAGCTCCTAAGAACACCATACACCACCGTACGAAACATTAAAACTCCATAATAAACATAATGAATTCGTCCGAGTCCTTTGAACATCGTACGACAACTTAGGACATCTTACGACTCTTTATGCCACATTAGCAACTCGAAATGAACATTAGTATAATGTAGTACGCCTTACAGCTCCTAAGAACACCTTACACCACCGTACGAAACGTTAAAACTCCATAATAAACCAAATGAATTCGTCCGAGTCCTTTGAACATCGTACGACAACTCAGGAGATCTTACGGCTCAGTATACGGCACTAGCAACATGAAAAGCACGTTAGAATAATGTAGGACGCGTTACAACTCCTAAGAACACCTTACATCATCGTACAAAACTTTAAAACACCATAATAAACCTAATGAATTTGTACGAGTCCTTTGAACATCGTACGACAACTTAGGACATCTTACGACTCTTTATGCCACATTAGCAAATCGAAAAGAACGTTAGTATAATGTAGAATGCGTTACAGCTCCTAAGAACACCTTACACCACCGTACGAAACATTAAAACTCCATAATAAACCTAATAAATTCATCCGAGTCCTTTGAACATCGTACGACAACTTAGGACATCTTACGACTCTTTATGCCACATTAGCAACTCGAAATGAACATTAGTATAATGTAGTACGCCTTACAGCTCCTAAGAACACCTTACACCACCGTACGAAACGTTAAAACTCCATAATAAACCTAATGAATTCGTCCGAGTCCTTTGAACATCGTACGACAACTACGGAGATCTTACGGCTCAGTATACGGCACTAGCAACATGAAAAGCACGTTTGAATAATGTAGGACGCGTTACAACTCCTAAGAACACCTTACATCAACGTACAAAACTTTAAAACTCCATAATAAACCAAATTAATTCGAACGACTCCTTTGAACATCATACAACAACTTAGGACATCTTACGACTCTTTATGCCACATTAGCAACAAGAAAAGCGTGTTAGAATAATGTAGGACGCGTTACAACTCCTAAGAACACCTTACATCACCGTACAAAACTTTAAAACTCCATAATAAACCTAATGAATTTGTACGAGTCCTTTGAACATCGTACGACAACTTAGGACATCTTACAACTCTTTATGCCACATTAGCAAATCGAAAAGAACGTTAGTATAATGTAGAATGCGTTATAGCTCCTAAGAACACCTTACACCACCGTACGAAACAATAAAACTCCATAATAAACTTAATAAATTCGTCCGAGTCCTTTGAACATCGTACGACAACTTAGGACATCTTACGACTCTTTATGCCACATTAGCAACTCGAAATGAACATTAGTATAATGTAGTACGCCTTACAGCTCCTAAGAACACCTTACACCACTGTACGAAACGTTAAAACTCCATAATAAACCTAATGAATTCGTCCGAGTCCTTTGAACATCGTACGACAACTCAGGAGATCTTACGGCTCAGTATACGGCACTAGCAACATGAAAAGCACGTTAGAATAATGTAGGACGCGTTACAACTCCTAAGAACACCTTACATCACCGTAAAAAACTTTAAAACTCCATAATAAACCAAATTAATTCGTACGAGTCCTTTGAACATCGTACGACAACTTAGGACATCTTACGACTCTTTATGCCACATTAGCAACATGAAAAGCATATTAGAATAATGTAGGACGCGTTACAACTCCTAAGAACACCTTACATCATCGTACAAAACTTTAAAACTCCATAATAAACCTAATGAATTTGTACGAGTCCTTTGAACATCGTACGACAACTTAGGACATCTTACGACTCTTTATGCCACATTAGCAAATCGAAAAGAACGTTAGTATAATGTAGAACGCGTTACAAGTCCTAAGAACACCTTACATCATCGTACAAAACTTTAAAACTCCATAATAAACCTAATGAATTCTACGAGTCCTTTGAACATCGTACGACAACTTAGGACATCTTACGACTCTTTATGCCACATTAGCAAATCGAAAAGAACGTTAGTATAATGTAGAACGCGTTACAGCTCCTAAGAACACCTTACACCACCGTACGAAACATTAAAACTCCATAATAAACCTAATGAATTCGTCCGAGTCCTTTGAACATCGTACGACAACTTAGGACATCTTACGACTCTTTATGCCACATTAGCAACTCGAAATGAACATTAGTATAATGTAGTACGCCTTACAGCTCCTAAGAACACCTTACACCACCGTACGAAACGTTAAAACTCCATAATAAACCAAATGAATTCGTCCGAGTCCTTTGAACATCGTACGACAACTCAGGAGATCTTACGGCTCAGTATACGGCACTAGCAACATGAAAAGCACGTTAGAATAATGTAGGACGCGTTACAACTCCTAAGAACACCTTACATCATCGTACAAAACTTTAAAACACCATAATAAACCTAATGAATTTGTACGAGTCCTTTGAACATCGTACGACAACTTAGGACATCTTACGACTCTTTATGCCACATTAGCAAATCGAAAAGAACGTTAGTATAATGTAGAATGCGTTACAGCTCCTAAGAACACCTTACACCACCGTACGAAACATTAAAACTCCATAATAAACCTAATAAATTCATCCGAGTCCTTTGAACATCGTACGACAACTTAGGACATCTTACGACTCTTTATGCCACATTAGCAACTCGAAATGAACATTAGTATAATGTAGTACGCCTTACAGCTCCTAAGAACACCTTACACCACCGTACGAAACGTTAAAACTCCATAATAAACCTAATGAATTCGTCCGAGTCCTTTGAACATCGTACGACAACTACGGAGATCTTACGGCTCAGTATACGGCACTAGCAACATGAAAAGCACGTTTGAATAATGTAGGACGCGTTACAACTCCTAAGAACACCTTACATCAACGTACAAAACTTTAAAACTCCATAATAAACCAAATTAATTCGAACGACTCCTTTGAACATCATACAACAACTTAGGACATCTTACGACTCTTTATGCCACATTAGCAACAAGAAAAGCGTGTTAGAATAATGTAGGACGCGTTACAACTCCTAAGAACACCTTACATCACCGTACAAAACTTTAAAACTCCATAATAAACCTAATGAATTTGTACGAGTCCTTTGAACATCGTACGACAACTTAGGACATCTTACAACTCTTTATGCCACATTAGCAAATCGAAAAGAACGTTAGTATAATGTAGAATGCGTTATAGCTCCTAAGAACACCTTACACCACCGTACGAAACAATAAAACTCCATAATAAACTTAATAAATTCGTCCGAGTCCTTTGAACATCGTACGACAACTTAGGACATCTTACGACTCTTTATGCCACATTAGCAACTCGAAATGAACATTAGTATAATGTAGTACGCCTTACAGCTCCTAAGAACACCTTACACCACTGTACGAAACGTTAAAACTCCATAATAAACCTAATGAATTCGTCCGAGTCCTTTGAACATCGTACGACAACTCAGGAGATCTTACGGCTCAGTATACGGCACTAGCAACATGAAAAGCACGTTAGAATAATGTAGGACGCGTTACAACTCCTAAGAACACCTTACATCACCGTAAAAAACTTTAAAACTCCATAATAAACCAAATTAATTCGTACGAGTCCTTTGAACATCGTACGACAACTTAGGACATCTTACGACTCTTTATGCCACATTAGCAACATGAAAAGCATATTAGAATAATGTAGGACGCGTTACAACTCCTAAGAACACCTTACATCATCGTACAAAACTTTAAAACTCCATAATAAACCTAATGAATTTGTACGAGTCCTTTGAACATCGTACGACAACTTAGGACATCTTACGACTCTTTATGCCACATTAGCAAATCGAAAAGAACGTTAGTATAATGTAGAACGCGTTACAAGTCCTAAGAACACCTTACATCATCGTACAAAACTTTAAAACTCCATAATAAACCTAATGAATTCTACGAGTCCTTTGAACATCGTACGACAACTTAGGACATCTTACGACTCTTTATGCCACATTAGCAAATCGAAAAGAACGTTAGTATAATGTAGAACGCGTTACAGCTCCTAAGAACACCTTACACCACCGTACGAAACATTAAAACTCCATAATAAACCTAATGAATTCGTCCGAGTCCTTTGAACATCGTACGACAACTTAGGACATCTTACGACTCTTTATGCCACATTAGCAACTCGAAATGAACATTAGTATAATGTAGTACGCCTTACAGCTGCTAAGAACACCTTACACCACCGTACGAAACGTTAAAACTACATAATAAACCTAATAAATTCGTCCGAGTCCTTTGAACATCGTACGACAACTTAGGACATCTTACGACTCTTTATGCCACATTAGCAAATCGAAAAGAACGTTAGTATAATGTAGAACGCGTTACAGCTCCTAAGAACACCATACACCACCGTACGAAACATTAAAACTCCATAATAAACATAATGAATTCGTCCGAGTCCTTTGAACATCGTACGACAACTTAGGACATCTTACGACTCTTTATGCCACATTAGCAACTCGAAATGAACATTAGTATAATGTAGTACGCCTTACAGCTCCTAAGAACACCATACACCACCGTACGAAACGTTAAAACTCCATAATAAACCAAATGAATTCGTCCGAGTCCTTTGAACATCGTACGACAACTCAGGAGATCTTACGGCTCAGTATACGGCACTAGCAACATGAAAAGCACGTTAGAATAATGTAGGACGCGTTACAACTCCTAAGAACACCTTACATCATCGTACAAAACTTTAAAACACCATAATAAACCTAATGAATTTGTACGAGTCCTTTGAACATCGTACGACAACTTAGGACATCTTACGACTCTTTATGCCACATTAGCAAATCGAAAAGAACGTTAGTATAATGTAGAATGCGTTACAGCTCCTAAGAACACCTTACACCACCGTACGAAACATTAAAACTCCATAATAAACCTAATAAATTCATCCGAGTCCTTTGAACATCGTACGACAACTTAGGACATCTTACGACTCTTTATGCCACATTAGCAACTCGAAATGAACATTAGTATAATGTAGTACGCCTTACAGCTCCTAAGAACACCTTACACCACCGTACGAAACGTTAAAACTCCATAATAAACCTAATGAATTCGTCCGAGTCCTTTGAACATCGTACGACAACTACGGAGATCTTACGGCTCAGTATACGGCACTAGCAACATGAAAAGCACGTTTGAATAATGTAGGACGCGTTACAACTCCTAAGAACACCTTACATCAACGTACAAAACTTTAAAACTCCATAATAAACCAAATTAATTCGAACGACTCCTTTGAACATCATACAACAACTTAGGACATCTTACGACTCTTTATGCCACATTAGCAACAAGAAAAGCGTGTTAGAATAATGTAGGACGCGTTACAACTCCTAAGAACACCTTACATCACCGTACAAAACTTTAAAACTCCATAATAAACCTAATGAATTTGTACGAGTCCTTTGAACATCGTACGACAACTTAGGACATCTTACAACTCTTTATGCCACATTAGCAAATCGAAAAGAACGTTAGTATAATGTAGAATGCGTTATAGCTCCTAAGAACACCTTACACCACCGTACGAAACAATAAAACTCCATAATAAACTTAATAAATTCGTCCGAGTCCTTTGAACATCGTACGACAACTTAGGACATCTTACGACTCTTTATGCCACATTAGCAACTCGAAATGAACATTAGTATAATGTAGTACGCCTTACAGCTCCTAAGAACACCTTACACCACCGTACGAAACGTTAAAACTCCATAATAAACCTAATGAATTCGTCCGAGTCCTTTGAACATCGTACGACAACTCAGGAGATCTTACGGCTCAGTATACGGCACTAGCAACATGAAAAGCACGTTTGAATAATGTAGGACGCGTTACAACTCCTAAGAACACCTTACATCAACGTACAAAACTTTAAAACTCCATAATAAACCAAATTAATTCGTACGAGTCCTTTGAACATCGTACGACAACTTAGGACATCTTACGACTCTTTATGCCACATTAGCAACATGAAAAGCATGTTAGAATAATGTAGGACGCGTTACAACTCCTAAGAAAACCTTACATCATCGTACAAAACTTTAAAACTCCATAATAAACCTAATGAATTTGTACGAGTCCTTTGAACATCATACGACAACTTAGGACATCTTACGACTCTTTATGCCACATTAGCAAATCGAAAAGAACGTTAGTATAATGTAGAATGCGTTACAGCTCCTAAGAACACCTTACACCACCGTACGAAACATTAAAACTCCATAATAAACCTAATAAATTCGTCCGAGTCCTTTGAACATCGTACGACAACTTAGGACATCTTACGACTCTTTATGCCACATTAGCAACTCGAAATGAACATTAGTATAATGTAGTACGCCTTACAGCTCCTAAGAACACCTTACACCACCGTACGAAACGTTAAAACTCCATAATAAACCTAATGAATTCGTCCGAGTCCTTTGAACATCGTACGACAACTCAGGAGATCTTACGGCTCAGTATACGGCACTAGCAACATGAAAAGCACGTTTGAATAATGTAGGACGCGTTACAACTCCTAAGAACACCTTACATCAACGTACAAAACTTTAAAACTCCATAATAAACCAAATTAATTCGTACGAGTCCTTTGAACATCGTACGACAACTTAGGACATCTTACGACTCTTTATGCCACATTAGCAACATGAAAAGCATGTTAGAATAATGTAGGACGCGTTACAACTCCTAAGAAAACCTTACATCATCGTACAAAACTTTAAAACTCCATAATAAACCTAATGAATTTGTACGAGTCCTTTGAACATCGTACGACAACTTAGGACATCTTACGACTCTTTATGCCACATTAGCAAATCGAAAAGAACGTTAGTATAATGTAGAATGCGTTACAGCTCCTAAGAACACCTTACACCACCGTACGAAACATTAAAACTCCATAATAAACTTAATAAATTCGTCCGAGTCCTTTGAACATCGTACGACAACTTAGGACATCTTACGACTCTTTATGCCACATTAGCAACTCGAAATGAACATTAGTATAATGTAGTACGCCTTACAGCTCCTAAGAACACCTTACACCACCGTACGAAACGTTAAAACTCCATAATAAACCTAATGAATTCGTCCGAGTCCTTTGAACATCGTACGACAACTCAGGAGATCTTACGGCTCAGTATACGGCACTAGCAACATGAAAAGCACGTTTGAATAATGTAGGACGCGTTACAACTCCTAAGAACACCTTACATCAACGTACAAAACTTTAAAACTCCATAATAAACCAAATTAATTCTTACGACTCTTTATGCCACATTAGCAACATGAAAAGCATGTTAGAATAATGTAGGACGCGTTACAACTCCTAAGAAAACCTTACATCATCGTACAAAACTTTAAAACTCCATAATAAACCTAATGAATTTGTACGAGTCCTTTGAACATCGTACGACAACTTAGGACATCTTACGACTCTTTATGCCACATTAGCAAATCGAAAAGAACGTTAGTATAATGTAGAATGCGTTACAGCTCCTAAGAACACCTTACACCACCGTACGAAACATTAAAACTCCATAATAAACCTAATAAATTCGTCCGAGTTCTTTGAACATCGTACGACAACTTAGGACATCTTACGACTCTTTATGCCACATTAGCAACTCGAAATGAACATTAGTATAATGTAGTACGCCTTACAGCTCCTAAGAACACCTTACACCACCGTACGAAACGTTAAAACTCCATAATAAACCTAATGAATTCGTCCGAGTCCTTTGAACATCGTACGACAACTCAGGAGATCTTACGGCTCAGTATACGGCACCAGCAACATGAAAAGCACGTTTGAATAATGTAGGACGCGTTACAACTCCTAAGAACACCTTACATCAACGTACAAAACTTTAAAACTCCATAATAAACCAAATTAATTCGTACGAGTCCTTTGAACATCGTACGACAACTTAGGACATCTTACGACTCTTTATGCCACATTAGCAACAAGAAAAGCATGTTAGAATAATGTAGGACGCGTTACAACTCCTAAGAAAACCTTACATCATCGTACAAAACTTTAAAACTCCACAATAAACCTAATGAATTTGTACGAGTCCTTTGAACATCGTACGACAACTTAGGACATCTTACGACTCTTTATGCCACATTAGCAAATCGAAAAGAACGTTAGTATAATGTAGAATGTGTTACAGCTCCTAAGAACACCTTACACCACCGTACGAAACATTAAAACTCCATAATAAACCTAATAAATTCATCCGAGTCCTTTGAACATCGTACGACAACTTAGGACATCTTACGACTCTTTATGCCACATTAGCAACTCGAAATGAACATTAGTATAATGTAGTACGCCTTACAGCTCCTAAGAACACCTTACACCACCGTACGAAACGTTAAAACTCCATAATAAACCTAATGAATTCGTCCGAGTCCTTTGAACATCGTACGACAACTCAGGAGATCTTACGGCTCAGTATACGGCACTAGCAACATGAAAAGCACGTTTGAATAATGTAGGACGCGTTACAACTCCTAAGAACACCTTACATCAACGTAGAAAACTTTAAAACTCCATAATAAACCAAATTAATTCGAACGAGTCCTTTGAACATCGTACAACAACTTAGGACATCTTACGACTCTTTATGCCACATTAGCAACATGAAAAGCATGTTAGAATAATGTAGGACGCGTTACAACTCCTAAGAACACCTTACATCACCGTACAAAACTTTAAAACTCCATAATAAACCTAATGAATTTGTACGAGTCCTTTGAACATTGTACGACAACTTAGGACATCTTGCGTCTCTTTATGCCACATTAGCAAATCGAAAAGAACGTTAGTATAATGTAGAACGCGTTACAGCTCCTAAGAACACTTTACACCACCGTACGAAACATTAAAACTCCATAATAAACCTAATGAATTCGTCCGAGTCCTTTGAACATCATACGACAACTTAGGACATCTTACGACTCTTTATGCCACATTAGCAACTCGAAATGAACATTAGTATAATGTAGTACGCCTTACAGCTCCTAAGAACACCTTACACCACCGTACGAAACGTTAAAACTCCATAATAAACCTAATGAATTCGTCCGAGTCCTTTGAACATCGTACGACAACTCAGGAGATCTTACGGCTCAGTATACGGCACTAGTAACATGAAAAGCACGTTTGAATAATGTAGGACGCGTTACAACTCCTAAGAACACCTTACATCAACGTAGAAAACTTTAAAACTCCATAATAAACCAAATTAATTCGAACGAGTCCTTTGAACATCGTACAACAACTTAGGACATCTTACGACTCTTTATGCCACATTAGCAACATGAAAAGCATGTTAGAATAATGTAGGACGCGTTACAACTCCTAAGAACACCTTACATCACCGTACAAAACTTTAAAACTCCATAATAAACCTAATGAATTTGTACGAGTCCTTTGAACATTGTACGACAACTTAGGACATCTTGCGTCTCTTTATGCCACATTAGCAAATCGAAAAGAACGTTAGTATAATGTAGAACGCGTTACAGCTCCTAAGAACACCTTACACCACCGTACGAAACATTAAAACTCCATAATAAACCTAATGAATTCGTCCGAGTCCTTTGAACATCGTACGACAACTTAGGACATCTTACGACTCTTTATGCCACATTAGCAACTCGAAATGAACATTAGTATAATGTAGTACGCCTTACAGCTCCTAAGAACACCTTACACCACCGTACGAAACGTTAAAACTCCATAATAAACCTAATGAATTCGTCCGAGTCCTTTGAACATCGTACGACAACTCAGGAGATCTTACGGCTCAGTATACGGCACCAGCAACATGAAAAGCACGTTTGAATAATGTAGGACGCGTTACAACTCCTAAGAACACCTTACATCAACGTACAAAACTTTAAAACTCCATAATAAACCAAATTAATTCGTACGAGTCCTTTGAACATCGTACGACAACTTAGGACATCTTACGACTCTTTATGCCACATTAGCAACATGAAAAGCATGTTAGAATAATGTAGGACGCGTTACAACTCCTAAGAAAACCTTACATCATCGTACAAAACTTTAAAACTCCACAATAAACCTAATGAATTTGTACGAGTACTTTGAACATCGTACGACAACTTAGGACATCTTACGACTCTTTATGCCACATTAGCAAATCGAAAAGAACGTTAGTATAATGTAGAATGTGTTACAGCTCCTAAGAACACCTTACACCACCGTACGAAACATTAAAACTCCATAATAAACCTAATAAATTCATCCGAGTCCTTTGAACATCGTACGACAACTTAGGACATCTTACGACTCTTTATGCCACATTAGCAACTCGAAATGAACATTAGTATAATGTAGTACGCCTTACAGCTCCTAAGAACACCTTACACCACCGTACGAAACGTTAAAACTCCATAATAAACCTAATGAATTCGTCCGAGTCCTTTGAACATCGTACGACAACTCAGGAGATCTTACGGCTCAGTATACGGCACTAGTAACATGAAAAGCACGTTAGAATAATGTAGGACGCGTTACAACTCCTAAGAACACCTTACATCACCGTACAAAACTTTAAAACTCCATAATAAACCAAATTAATTCGTACGAGTCCTTTGAACATCGTACGACAACTTAGGACATCTTACGACTCTTTATGCCACATTAGCAACATGAAAAGCATGTCAGAATAATGTAGGATGCGTTACAAATCCTAAGAACAACTTACATCACCGTACAAAACTTTAAAACTCCATTTTAAACCTAATGAATTTGTACGAGTCCTTTGAACATTGTACGACAACTTAGGACATCTTACGACTCTTTATGCCACATTAGCAAATCGAAAAGAACGTTAGTATAATGTAGAATGCGTTACAGCTCCTAAGAACACCTTACACCACCGTACGAAACATTAAAACTCCATAATAAACCTAATAAATTCGTCCGAGTACTTTGAACATCGTACGACAACTTAGGACATCTTACGACTCTTTATGCCACATTAGCAACTCGAAATGAACATTAGTATAATGTAGTACGCCTTACAGCTCCTAAGAACACCTTACACCACCGTACGAAACGTTAAAACTCCATAATAAACCTAATGAATTCGTCCGAGTCCTTTGAACATCGTACGACAACTCAGGAGATCTTACGACTCAGTATACGGCACTAGCAACATGAAAAGCACGTTTGAATAATGTAGGACGCGTTACATCTCCTAAGAACACCTTACATCAACGTACAAAACTTTAAAACTCCATAATAAACCAAATTAATTCGTACGAGTCCTTTGAACATCGTACGACAACTTAGGACATCTTACGACTCTTTATGCCACATTAGCAACATGAAAAGCATGTTAGAATAATGTAGGACGCGTTACAACTCCTAAGAAAACCTTACATCATCGTACAAAACTTTAAAACTCCATAATAAACCTAATGAATTTGTACGAGTCCTTTGAACATCGTACGACAACTTAGGACATCTTACGACTCTTTATGCCACATTAGCAAATCGAAAAGAACGTTAGTATAATGTAGAATGCGTTACAGCTCCTAAGAACACCTTACACCACCGTACGAAACATTAAAACTCCATAATAAACCTAATAAATTCGTCCGAGTCCTTTGAACATCGTACGACAACTTAGGACATCTTACGACTCTTTATGCCACATTAGCAACTCGAAATGAACATTAGTATAATGTAGTACGCATTACAGCTCCTAAGAACACCTTACATCACCGTACAAAACTTTAAAACTACATAATAAACCAAATTAATTCGTACGAGTCCTTTGAACATCGTAGGACAACTTAGGACATCTTACGACTCTTTATGCCACATTAGCAACTCGAAATGAACATTAGTATAATGTAGTACGCCTTACAGCTCCTAAGGACACCTTACACCACCGTACGAAACGTTAAAACTCCATAATAAACCTAATGAATTCGTCCGAGTCCTTTGAACATCGTACGACAACTCAGGAGATCTTACGGCTCAGTATACGGCACCAGCAACATGAAAAGCACGTTTGAATAATGTAGGACGCGTTACAACTCCTAAGAACACCTTACATCAACGTACAAAACTTTAAAACTCCATAATAAACCAAATTAATTCGTACGAGTCCTTTGAACATCGTACGACAACTTAGGACATCTTACGACTCTTTATGCCACATTAGCAACATGAAAAGCATGTTAGAATAATGTAGGACGCGTTACAACTCCTAAGAAAACCTTACATCATCGTACAAAACTTTAAAACTCCACAATAAACCTAATGAATTTGTACGAGTCCTTTGAACATCGTACGACAACTTAGGACATCTTACGACTCTTTATGCCACATTAGCAAATCGAAAAGAACGTTAGTATAATGTAGAATGTGTTACAGCTCCTAAGAACACCTTACACCACCGTACGAAACATTAAAACTCCATAATAAACCTAATAAATTCATCCGAGTCCTTTGAACATCGTACGACAACTTAGGACATCTTACGACTCTTTATGCCACATTAGCAACTCGAAATGAACATTAGTATAATGTAGTACGCCTTACAGCTCCTAAGAACACCTTACACCACCGTACGAAACGTTAAAACTCCATAATAAACCTAATGAATTCGTCCGAGTCCTTTGAACATCGTACGACAACTCAGGAGATCTTACGGCTCAGTATACGGCACTAGTAACATGAAAAGCACGTTAGAATAATGTAGGACGCGTTACAACTCCTAAGAACACCTTACATCACCGTACAAAACTTTAAAACTCCATAATAAACCAAATTAATTCGTACGAGTCCTTTGAACATCGTACGACAACTTAGGACATCTTACGACTCTTTATGCCACATTAGCAACATGAAAAGCATGTCAGAATAATGTAGGATGCGTTACAAATCCTAAGAACAACTTACATCACAGTACAAAACTTTAAAACTCCATAATAAACCTAATGAATTTGTACGAGTCCTTTGAACATTGTACGACAACTTAGGACATCTTACGACTCTTTATGCCACATTAGCAAATCGAAAAGAACGTTAGTATAATGTAGAATGCGTTACAGCTCCTAAGAACACCTTACACCACCGTACGAAACATTAAAACTCCATAATAAACCTAATAAATTCGTCCGAGTACTTTGAACATCGTACGACAACTTAGGACATCTTACGACTCTTTATGCCACATTAGCAACTCGAAATGAACATTAGTATAATGTAGTACGCCTTACAGCTCCTAAGAACACCTTACACCACCGTACGAAACGTTAAAACTCCATAATAAACCTAATGAATTCGTCCGAGTCCTTTGAACATCGTACGACAACTCAGGAGATCTTACGACTCAGTATACGGCACTAGCAACATGAAAAGCACGTTTGAATAATGTAGGACGCGTTACATCTCCTAAGAACACCTTACATCAACGTACAAAACTTTAAAACTCCATAATAAACCAAATTAATTCGTACGAGTCCTTTGAACATCGTACGACAACTTAGGACATCTTACGACTCTTTATGCCACATTAGCAACATGAAAAGCATGTTAGAATAATGTAGGACGCGTTACAACTCCTAAGAAAACCTTACATCATCGTACAAAACTTTAAAACTCCATAATAAACCTAATGAATTTGTACGAGTCCTTTGAACATCGTACGACAACTTAGGACATCTTACGACTCTTTATGCCACATTAGCAAATCGAAAAGAACGTTAGTATAATGTAGAATGCGTTACAGCTCCTAAGAACACCTTACACCACCGTACGAAACATTAAAACTCCATAATAAACCTAATAAATTCGTCCGAGTCCTTTGAACATCGTACGACAACTTAGGACATCTTACGACTCTTTATGCCACATTAGCAACTCGAAATGAACATTAGTATAATGTAGTACGCATTACAGCTCCTAAGAACACCTTACATCACCGTACAAAACTTTAAAACTCCATAATAAACCAAATTAATTCGTACGAGTCCTTTGAACATCGTACGACAACTTAGGACATCTTACGACTCTTTATGCCACATTAGCAACTCGAAATGAACATTAGTATAATGTAGTACGCCTTACTGCTCCTAAGGACACCTTACTCCACCGTACGAAATGTTAAAACTCCATAATAAACCTAATGAATTCGTCCGAGTCCTTTGAACATCGTACGACAACTTAGGACATCTTACGACTCTTTATGCCACATTAGCAACTCGAAATGAACATTATTATAATGTAGTACGATGTAGGACGCCTTACAGCTCCTAAGAACACCTTACACCACCGTACGAAACATTAAAATTCCATAATAAACCTAATGAATTCGTCCGAGTCCTTTGAACATCGTACGCCAACTCAGGAGATGTTACGACCCAGTATACAGCACTAGCAACATGAAAAGCACGTTAGAAAATTGTAGGACGCGTTACAACTCCTAAGAACACCTTACATCACCGTACAAAACTTTAAAACTCCATAATAAACCAAATTAATTCGTACGAGTCATTTGAACATCGTACGACAACTTAGGACATCTTACGACTCTTTATGCCACATTAGCAACATGAAAAGCATGTCAGAATAATGTAGGATGCGTTACAAATCCTAAGAACAACTTACATCACAGTACAAAACTTTAAAACTCCATAATAAACCTAATGAATTTGTACGAGTCCTTTGAACATTGTACGACAACTTAGGACATCTTACGACTCTTTATGCCACATTAGCAAATCGAAAAGAACGTTAGTATAATGTAGAATGCGTTACAGCTCCTAAGAACACCTTACACCACCGTACGAAACATTAAAACTCCATAATAAACCTAATAAATTCGTCCGAGTACTTTGAACATCGTACGACAACTTAGGACATCTTACGACTCTTTATGCCACATTAGCAACTCGAAATGAACATTAGTATAATGTAGTACGCCTTACAGCTCCTAAGAACACCTTACACCACCGTACGAAACGTTAAAACTCCATAATAAACCTAATGAATTCGTCCGAGTCCTTTGAACATCGTACGACAACTCAGGAGATCTTACGACTCAGTATACGGCACTAGCAACATGAAAAGCACGTTTGAATAATGTAGGACGCGTTACATCTCCTAAGAACACCTTACATCAACGTACAAAACTTTAAAACTCCATAATAAACCAAATTAATTCGTACGAGTCCTTTGAACATCGTACGACAACTTAGGACATCTTACGACTCTTTATGCCACATTAGCAACATGAAAAGCATGTTAGAATAATGTAGGACGCGTTACAACTCCTAAGAAAACCTTACATCATCGTACAAAACTTTAAAACTCCATAATAAACCTAATGAATTTGTACGAGTCCTTTGAACATCGTACGACAACTTAGGACATCTTACGACTCTTTATGCCACATTAGCAAATCGAAAAGAACGTTAGTATAATGTAGAATGCGTTACAGCTCCTAAGAACACCTTACACCACCGTACGAAACATTAAAACTCCATAATAAACCTAATAAATTCGTCCGAGTCCTTTGAACATCGTACGACAACTTAGGACATCTTACGACTCTTTATGCCACATTAGCAACTCGAAATGAACATTAGTATAATGTAGTACGCATTACAGCTCCTAAGAACACCTTACATCACCGTACAAAACTTTAAAACTCCATAATAAACCAAATTAATTCGTACGAGTCCTTTGAACATCGTACGACAACTTAGGACATCTTACGACTCTTTATGCCACATTAGCAACTCGAAATGAACATTAGTATAATGTAGTACGCCTTACTGCTCCTAAGGACACCTTACTCCACCGTACGAAATGTTAAAACTCCATAATAAACCTAATGAATTCGTCCGAGTCCTTTGAACATCGTACGACAACTTAGGACATCTTACGACTCTTTATGCCACATTAGCAACTCGAAATGAACATTATTATAATGTAGTACGATGTAGGACGCCTTACAGCTCCTAAGAACACCTTACACCACCGTACGAAACATTAAAATTCCATAATAAACCTAATGAATTCGTCCGAGTCCTTTGAACATCGTACGCCAACTCAGGAGATGTTACGACCCAGTATACAGCACTAGCAACATGAAAAGCACGTTAGAAAATTGTAGGACGCGTTACAACTCCTAAGAACACCTTACATCACCGTACAAAACTTTAAAACTCCATAATAAACCAAATTAATTCGTACGAGTCATTTGAACATCGTACGACAACTTAGGACATCTTACGACTCTTTATGCCACATTAGCAACTCGAAATGAACATTAGTATAATGTAGTACGATGTAGGACGCCTTACAGCTCCTAAGAACACCTTACACCACCGTACGAAACATTAAAATTCCATAATAAACCTAATGAATTCGTCCGAGTCCTTTGAACATCGTACGACAACTCAGGAGATGTTACGACCCAGTATACGGCACTAGCAACATGAAAAGCACGTTAGAATAATGTAGGACGCGTTACAACTCCTAAGAACACCTTACATCACCGTACAAAACTTTAAAACTCCATAATAAACCAAATTAATTCGTACGAGTCCTTTGAACATCGTACGACAACTTAGGACATCTTACGACTCTTGATGCCACATTAGCAACATGAAAAGCATGTTAGAATAATGTAGGACGCGTTACAACTCCTAAGAACACCTTACACCACCGTACGAAACATTAAAACTCCATAATAAACCTAATGAATTCGTCCGAGTCATTTGAACATCGTATGACAACTTAGGACATCTTACGACTCTTTATGCCACATTAGCAACTCGAAATGAACATTAGTATAATGGTACGCCTTACTGCTCCTAAGGACACCTTACTCCACCGTACGAAATGTTAAAACTCCATAATAAACCTAATGAATTCGTCCGAGTCCTTTGAACATCGTACGACAACTTAGGACATCTTACGACTCTTTATGCCACATTAGCAACTCGAAATGAACATTATTATAATGTAGTACGATGTAGGACGCCTTACAGCTCCTAAGAACACCTTACACCACCGTACGAAACATTAAAATTCCATAATAAACCTAATGAATTCGTCCGAGTCCTTTGAACATCGTACGCCAACTCAGGAGATGTTACGACCCAGTATACAGCACTAGCAACATGAAAAGCACGTTAGAAAATTGTAGGACGCGTTACAACTCCTAAGAACACCTTACATCACCGTACAAAACTTTAAAACTCCATAATAAACCAAATTAATTCGTACGAGTCATTTGAACATCGTACGACAACTTAGGACATCTTACGACTCTTTATGCCACATTAGCAACTCGAAATGAACATTAGTATAATGTAGTACGATGTAGGACGCCTTACAGCTCCTAAGAACACCTTACACCACCGTACGAAACATTAAAATTCCATAATAAACCTAATGAATTCGTCCGAGTCCTTTGAACATCGTACGACAACTCAGGAGATGTTACGACCCAGTATACGGCACTAGCAACATGAAAAGCACGTTAGAATAATGTAGGACGCGTTACAACTCCTAAGAACACCTTACATCACCGTACAAAACTTTAAAACTCCATAATAAACCAAATTAATTCGTACGAGTCCTTTGAACATCGTACGACAACTTAGGACATCTTACGACTCTTTATGCCACATTAGCAACATGAAAAGCATGTAATAATAATGTAGGACGCGTTACAACTCCTAAGAACACCTTACACCACCGTACGAAACATTAAAACTCCATAATAAACCTAATGAATTCGTCCGAGTCATTTGAACATCGTACGACAACTTAGGACATCTTACGACTCTTTATGCCACATTAGCAACTCGAAATGAACATTAGTATAATGTAGTACGATGTAGGACGCCTTACAGCTCCTAAAAACACCTTACACCACCGTACGAAACATTAAAATTCCATAATAAACCTAATGAATTCGTCCGAGTCCTTTGAACATCGTACGACAACTCAGGAGATGTTACGACCCAGTATACGGCACTAGCAACATGAAAAGCACGTTAGAATAATGTAGGACGCGTTACAACTCCTAAGAACACCTTACATCACCGTACAAAACTTTAAAACTCCATAATAAACCAAATTAATTCGTACGAGTCCTTTGAACATCGTACGACAACTTAGGACATCTTACGACTCTTTATGCCACATTAGCAACATGAAAAGCATGTTAGAATAATGTAGGACGCGTTACAACTCCTAAGAACACCTTACACCACCGTACGAAACATTAAAACTCCATAATAAACCTAATGAATTCGTCCGAGTCATTTGAACATCGTACGACAACTCAGGAGATGTTACGACCCAGTATACGGCACTAGCAACATGAAAAGCACGTTAAAATAATGTAGGACGCGTTACAACTCCTAAGAACACCTTACACCACCGTACGAAACATTAAAACTCCATAATAAACCTAATGAATTCGTCCGAGTCATTTGAACATCGTACGACAACTTAGGACATCTTACGACTCTTTATGCCACATTAGCAACTCGAAATGAACATTAGTATAATGTAGTACGATGTAGGACGCCTTACAGCTCCTAAGAACACCTTACACCACCGTACGAAACATTAAAATTCCATAATAAACTTAATGAATTCGTCCGAGTCCTTTGAACATCGTACGACAACTCAGGAGATGTTACGACCCAGTATACGGCACTAGCAACATGAAAAGCACGTTAGAATAATGTAGGACGCGTTACAACTCCTAAGAACACCTTACATCACCGTACAAAACTTTAAAACTCCATAATAAACCAAATTAATTCGTACGAGTCATTTGAACATCGTACGACAACTTAGGACATCTTACGACTCTTTATGCCACATTAGCAACTCGAAATGAACATTAGTATAATGTAGTACGATGTAGGACGCCTTACAGCTCCTAAGAACACCTTACACCACCGTACGAAACATTAAAATTCCATAATAAACCTAATGAATTCGTCCGAGTCCTTTGAACATCGTACGACAACTCAGGAGATGTTATGACCCAGTATACGGCACTAGCAACATGAAAAGCACGTTAGAATAATGTAGGACGCGTTACAACTCCTAAGAACACCTTACATCACCGTACAAAACTTTAAAACTCCATAATAAACCAAATTAATTCGTACGAGTCCTTTGAACATCGTACGACAACTTAGGACATCTTACGACTCTTTATGCCACATTAGCAACATGAAAAGCATGTTAGAATAATGTAGGACGCGTTACAACTCCTAAGAACACCTTACACCA
The DNA here is from genome assembly GCA_030867185.1 of Tagetes erecta. Classification (NCBI taxonomy): domain Eukaryota; kingdom Viridiplantae; phylum Streptophyta; class Magnoliopsida; order Asterales; family Asteraceae; genus Tagetes; species Tagetes erecta. Next base: position 41,374,902 of record CM061487.1, on the reverse strand, counting down.
CCGTACGAAACATTAAAATTCCATAATAAACCTAATGAATTCGTCCGAGTCATTTGAACATCGTACGACAACTTAGGACATCTTACGACTCTTTATGCCACATTAGCAACTCGAAATGAACATTAGTATAATGTAGTACGATGTAGGACGCCTTACAGCTCCTAAAAACACCTTACACCACCGTACGAAACATTAAAATTCCATAATAAACCTAATGAATTCGTCCGAGTCCTTTGAACATCGTACGACAACTCAGGAGATGTTACGACCCAGTATACGGCACTAGCAACATGAAAAGCACGTTAGAATAATGTAGGACGCGTTACAACTCCTAAGAACACCTTACATCACCGTACAAAACTTTAAAACTCCATAATAAACCTAATTAATTCGTACGAGTCCTTTGAACATCGTACGACAACTTAGGACATCTTACGACTCTTTATGCCACATTAGCAACATGAAAAGCATGTTAGAATAATGTAGGACGCGTTACAACTCCTAAGAACACCTTACACCACCGTACGAAACATTAAAACTCCATAATAAACCTAATGAATTCGTCCGAGTCATTTGAACATCGTACGACAACTTAGGACATCTTACGACTCTTTATGCCACATTAGCAACTCGAAATGAACATTAGTATAATGTAGTACGATGTAGGACGCCTTACAGCTCCTAAGAACACCTTACACCACCGTACGAAACATTAAAACTCCATAATAAACCTAATGAAATCGTCCGAGTCCTTTGAACATCGTACGACAACTCAGGAGATGTTACGACCCAGTATACGGCACTAGCAACATGAAAAGCACGTTAGAATAATGTAGGACGTGTTACAACTCCTAAGAACACCTTACACCACCGTACGAAACATTAAAACTCCATAATAAACCTAATGAATTCGTCCGAGTCATTTGAACATCGTACGACAACTTAGGACATCTTACGACTCTTTATGCCACATTAGCAACTCGAAATGAACATTAGTATAATGTAGTACGATGTAGGACGCCTTACAGCTCCTAAGAACACCTTACACCACCGTACGAAACATTAAAATTCCATAATAAACCTAATGAATTCGTCTGAGTCCTTTGAACATCGTACGACAACTCAGGAGATGTTACGACCCAGTATACGACACTAGCAACATGAAAAGCACGTTAGAATAATGTAGGACGCGTTAGAACTCCTAAGAACACCTTACATCACCGTACAAAACTTTAAAACTCCATAATAAACCAAATTAATTTGTACGAGTCCTTTGAACATCGTACGACAACTTAGTACATCTTACGACTCTTTATGCCACATTAGCAACATGAAAAGCATGTTAGAATAATGTAGGACGCGTTACAACTCCTAAGAACACCTTACACCACCGTACGAAACATTAAAACTCCATAATAAACCTAATGAATTCGTCCGAGTCATTTGAACATCGTACGACAACATAGGACATCTTACGACTCTTTATGCCACATTAGCAACTCGAAATGAACATTAGTATAATGTAGTACGATGTAGGACGCCTTACAGCTCCTAAGAACACCTTACACCACCGTACGAAACATTAAAATTCCATAATAAACCTAATGAATTCGTCTGAGTCCTTTGAACATCGTACGACAACTCAGGAGATGTTACGACCCAGTATACGGCACTAGCAACATGAAAAGCACGTTAGAATAATGTAGGACGCGTTACAACTCCTAAGAACACCTTACATCACCGTACAAAACTTTAAAACTCCATAATAAACCAAATTAATTTGTACGAGTCCTTTGAACATCGTACGACAACTTAGGACATCTTACGACTCTTTATGTCACATTAGCAACATGAAAAGCATGTTAGAATAATGTAGGACGCGTTACAACTCCTAAGAACACCTTACACCACAGTACGAAACATTAAAACTCCATAATAAACCTAATGAATTCGTCCGAGTCATTTGAACATCGTACGACAACTTAGGACATCTTACGACTCTTTATGCCACATTAGCAACTCGAAATGAACATTAGTATAATGTAGTACGATGTAGGACGCCTTACAGCTCCTAAGAACACCTTACACCACCGTACGAAACATTAAAATTCCATAATAAACCTAATGAATTCGTCTGAGTCCTTTGAACATCGTACGACAACTCAGGAGATGTTACGACCCAGTATACGGCACTAGCAACATGAAAAGCACGTTAGAATAATGTAGGACGCGTTACAACTCCTAAGAACACCTTACATCACCGTACAAAACTTTAAAACTCCATAATAAACCAAATTAATTTGTACGAGTCCTTTGAACATCGTACGACAACTTAGGACATCTTACGACTCTTTATGCCACATTAGCAACATGAAAAGCATGTTAGAATAATGTAGGACGCGTTACAACTCCTAAGAACACCTTACACCACCGTACGAAACATTAAAACTCCATAATAAACCTAATGAATTTGTCCGAGTCATTTGAACATCGTACGACAACTTAGGACATCTTACGACTCTTTATGCCACATTAGCAACTCGAAATGAACATTAGTATAATGTAGTACGATGTAGGACGCCTTACAGCTCCTAAAAACACCTTACACCACCGTACGAAACATTAAAATTCCATAATAAACCTAATGAATTCGTCTGAGTCCTTTGAACATCGTACGACAACTCAGGAGATGTTACGACCCAGTATACGGCACTAGCAACATGAAAAGCACGTTAGAATAATGTAGGACGCGTTACAACTCCTAAGAACACCTTACATCACCGTACAAAACTTTAAAACTCCATAATAAACCAAATTAATTTGTACGAGTCTTTTGAACATCGTACGACAACTTAGGACATCTTACGACTCTTTATGCCACATTAGCAACATGAAAAGCATGTTAGAATAATGTAGGACGCGTTACAACTCCTAAGAACACCTTACACCACCGTACGAAACATTAAAACTCCATAATAAACCTAATGAATTCGTCCGAGTCATTTGAACATCGTACGACAACTTAGGACATCTTACGACTCTTTATGCCACATTAGCAACTCGAAATGAACATTAGTATAATGTAGTACGATGTAGGACGCCTTACAGCTCCTAAGAACACCTTACACCACTGTACGAAACATTAAAATTCCATAATAAACCTAATGAATTCGTCTGAGTCCTTTGAACATCGTACGACAACTCAGGAGATGTTACGACCCAGTATACGGCACTAGCAACATGAAAAGCACGTTAAAATAATGTAGGACGCGTTACAACTCCTAAGAACACCTTACATCACCGTACAAAACTTTAAAACTCCATAATAAACCAAATTAATTTGTACGAGTCCTTTGAACATCGTACGACAACTTAGGACATCTTACGACTCTTTATGCCACATTAGCAACATGAAAAGCATGTTAGAATAATGTAGGACGCGTTACAACTCCTAAGAACACCTACACCACCGTACGAAACATTAAAACTCCATAATAAACCTAATGAATTCGTCCGAGTCATTTGAACATCGTACGACAACTTAGGACATCTTACGACTCTTTATGCCACATTAGCAACTCGAAATGAACATTAGTATAATGTAGTACGATGTAGGACGCCTTACAGCTCCTAAGAACACCTTACACCACCGTACGAAACATTAAAATTCCATAATAAACCTAATGAATTCGTCTGAGTCCTTTGAACATCGTACGACAACTCAGGAGATGTTACGACCCAGTATACGGCACTAGCAACATGAAAAGCACGTTAAAATAATGTAGGACGCGTTACAACTCCTAAGAACACCTTACACCACCGTACGAAACATTAAAACTCCATAATAAACCTAATGAATTCGTCCGAGTCATTTGAACATCGTACGACAACTTAGGACATCTTACGACTCTTTATGCCACATTAGCAACTCGAAATGAACATTAGTATAATGTAGTACGATGTAGGACGCCTTACAGCTCCTAAGAACACCTTACACCACCGTACGAAACATTAAAATTCCATAATAAACCTAATGAATTCGTCTGAGTCCTTTGAACATCGTACGACAACTCAGGAGATGTTACGACCCAGTATACGGCACTAGCAACATGAAAAGCACGTTAGAATAATGTAGGACGCGTTAGAACTCCTTAGAACACCTTACATCACCGTACAAAACTTTAAAACTCCATAATAAACCAAATTAATTTGTACGAGTCCTTTGAACATCGTACGACAACTTAGGACATCTTACGACTCTTTATGCCACATTAGCAACATGAAAAGCATGTTAGAATAATGTAGGACGCGTTACAACTCCTAAGAACACCTTACACCACCGTACGAAACATTAAAACTCCATAATAAACCTAATGAATTCGTCCGAGTCATTTGAACATCGTACGACAACTTAGGACATCTTACGACTCTTTATGCCACATTAGCAACTCGAAATGAACATTAGTATAATGTAGTACGATGTAGGACGCCTTACAGCTCCTAAGAACACCTTACACCACTGTACGAAACATTAAAATTCCATAATAAACCTAATGAATTCGTCTGAGTCCTTTGAACATCGTACGACAACTCAGGAGATGTTACGACCCAGTATACGGCACTAGCAACATGAAAAGCACGTTAAAATAATGTAGGACGCGTTACAACTCCTAAGAACACCTTACATCACCGTACAAAACTTTAAAACTCCATAATAAACCAAATTAATTTGTACGAGTCCTTTGAACATCGTACGACAACTTAGGACATCTTACGACTCTTTATGCCACATTAGCAACATGAAAAGCATGTTAGAATAATGTAGGACGCGTTACAACTCCTAAGAACACCTACACCACCGTACGAAACATTAAAACTCCATAATAAACCTAATGAATTCGTCCGAGTCATTTGAACATCGTACGACAACTTAGGACATCTTACGACTCTTTATGCCACATTAGCAACTCGAAATGAACATTAGTATAATGTAGTACGATGTAGGACGCCTTACAGCTCCTAAGAACACCTTACACCACCGTACGAAACATTAAAATTCCATAATAAACCTAATGAATTCGTCTGAGTCCTTTGAACATCGTACGACAACTCAGGAGATGTTACGACCCAGTATACGGCACTAGCAACATGAAAAGCACGTTAAAATAATGTAGGACGCGTTACAACTCCTAAGAACACCTTACACCACCGTACGAAACATTAAAACTCCATAATAAACCTAATGAATTCGTCCGAGTCATTTGAACATCGTACGACAACTTAGGACATCTTACGACTCTTTATGCCACATTAGCAACTCGAAATGAACATTAGTATAATGTAGTACGATGTAGGACGCCTTACAGCTCCTAAGAACACCTTACACCACCGTACGAAACATTAAAATTCCATAATAAACCTAATGAATTCGTCTGAGTCCTTTGAACATCGTACGACAACTCAGGAGATGTTACGACCCAGTATACGGCACTAGCAACATGAAAAGCACGTTAGAATAATGTAGGACGCGTTAGAACTCCTTAGAACACCTTACATCACCGTACAAAACTTTAAAACTCCATAATAAACCAAATTAATTTGTACGAGTCCTTTGAACATCGTACGACAACTTAGGACATCTTACGACTCTTTATGCCACATTAGCAACATGAAAAGCATGTTAGAATAATGTAGGACGCGTTACAACTCCTAAGAACACCTTACACCACCGTACGAAACATTAAAACTCCATAATAAACCTAATGAATTCGTCCGAGTCATTTGAACATCGTACGACAACTTAGGACATCTTACGACTCTTTATGCCACATTAGCAACTCGAAATGAACATTAGTATAATGTAGTACGATGTAGGACGCCTTACAGCTCCTAAGAACACCTTACACCACTGTACGAAACATTAAAATTCCATAATAAACCTAATGAATTCGTCTGAGTCCTTTGAACATCGTACGACAACTCAGGAGATGTTACGACCCAGTATACGGCACTAGCAACATGAAAAGCACGTTAAAATAATGTAGGACGCGTTACAACTCCTAAGAACACCTTACATCACCGTACAAAACTTTAAAACTCCATAATAAACCAAATTAATTTGTACGAGTCCTTTGAACATCGTACGACAACTTAGGACATCTTACGACTCTTTATGCCACATTAGCAACATGAAAAGCATGTTAGAATAATGTAGGACGCGTTACAACTCCTAAGAACACCTACACCACCGTACGAAACATTAAAACTCCATAATAAACCTAATGAATTCGTCCGAGTCATTTGAACATCGTACGACAACTTAGGACATCTTACGACTCTTTATGCCACATTAGCAACTCGAAATGAACATTAGTATAATGTAGTACGATGTAGGACGCCTTACAGCTCCTAAGAACACCTTACACCACCGTACGAAACATTAAAATTCCATAATAAACCTAATGAATTCGTCTGAGTCCTTTGAACATCGTACGACAACTCAGGAGATGTTACGACCCAGTATACGGCACTAGCAACATGAAAAGCACGTTAAAATAATGTAGGACGCGTTACAACTCCTAAGAACACCTTACACCACCGTACGAAACATTAAAACTCCATAATAAACCTAATGAATTCGTCCGAGTCATTTGAACATCGTACGACAACTTAGGACATCTTACGACTCTTTATGCCACATTAGCAACTCGAAATGAACATTAGTATAATGTAGTACGATGTAGGACGCCTTACAGCTCCTAAGAACACCTTACACCACCGTACGAAACATTAAAATTCCATAATAAACCTAATGAATTCGTCTGAGTCCTTTGAACATCGTACGACAACTCAGGAGATGTTACGACCCAGTATACGGCACTAGCAACATGAAAAGCACGTTAGAATAATGTAGGACGCGTTACAACTCCTAAGAACACCTTACATCACCGTACAAAACTTTAAAACTCCATAATAAACCAAATTAATTTGTACGAGTCCTTTGAACATCGTACGACAACTTAGGACATCTTACGACTCTTTATGCCACATTAGCAACATGAAAAGCATGTTAGAATAATGTAGGACGCGTTACAACTCCTAAGAACACCTTACACCACCGTACGAAACATTAAAACTCCATAATAAACCTAATGAATTCGTCCGAGTCATTTGAACATCGTACGACAACTCAGGAGATGTTACGACCCAGTATACGGCACTAGCAACATGAAAAGCACGTTAAAATAATGTAGGACGCGTTACAACTCCTAAGAACACCTTACACCACCGTACGAAACATTAAAACTCCATAATAAACCTAATGAATTCGTCCGAGTCATTTGAACATCGTACGACAACTTAGGACATCTTACGACTCTTTATGCCACATTAGCAACTCGAAATGAACATTAGTATAATGTAGTACGATGTAGGACGCCTTACAGCTCCTAAGAACACCTTACACCACTGTACGAAACATTAAAATTCCATAATAAACCTAATGAATTCGTCTGAGTCCTTTGAACATCGTACGACAACTCAGGAGATGTTACGACCCAGTATACGGCACTAGCAACATGAAAAGCACGTTAAAATAATGTAGGACGCGTTACAACTCCTAAGAACACCTTACATCACCGTACAAAACTTTAAAACTCCATAATAAACCAAATTAATTTGTACGAGTCCTTTGAACATCGTACGACAACTTAGGACATCTTACGACTCTTTATGCCACATTAGCAACATGAAAAGCATGTTAGAATAATGTAGGACGCGTTACAACTCCTAAGAACACCTACACCACCGTACGAAACATTAAAACTCCATAATAAACCTAATGAATTCGTCCGAGTCATTTGAACATCGTACGACAACTTAGGACATCTTACGACTCTTTATGCCACATTAGCAACTCGAAATGAACATTAGTATAATGTAGTACGATGTAGGACGCCTTACAGCTCCTAAGAACACCTTACACCACCGTACGAAACATTAAAATTCCATAATAAACCTAATGAATTCGTCTGAGTCCTTTGAACATCGTACGACAACTCAGGAGATGTTACGACCCAGTATACGGCACTAGCAACATGAAAAGCACGTTAAAATAATGTAGGACGCGTTACAACTCCTAAGAACACCTTACACCACCGTACGAAACATTAAAACTCCATAATAAACCTAATGAATTCGTCCGAGTCATTTGAACATCGTACGACAACTTAGGACATCTTACGACTCTTTATGCCACATTAGCAACTCGAAATGAACATTAGTATAATGTAGTACGATGTAGGACGCCTTACAGCTCCTAAGAACACCTTACACCACCGTACGAAACATTAAAATTCCATAATAAACCTAATGAATTCGTCTGAGTCCTTTGAACATCGTACGACAACTCAGGAGATGTTACGACCCAGTATACGGCACTAGCAACATGAAAAGCACGTTAGAATAATGTAGGACGCGTTAGAACTCCTTAGAACACCTTACATCACCGTACAAAACTTTAAAACTCCATAATAAACCAAATTAATTTGTACGAGTCCTTTGAACATCGTACGACAACTTAGGACATCTTACGACTCTTTATGCCACATTAGCAACATGAAAAGCATGTTAGAATAATGTAGGACGCGTTACAACTCCTAAGAACACCTTACACCACCGTACGAAACATTAAAACTCCATAATAAACCTAATGAATTCGTCCGAGTCATTTGAACATCGTACGACAACTTAGGACATCTTACGACTCTTTATGCCACATTAGCAACTCGAAATGAACATTAGTATAATGTAGTACGATGTAGGACGCCTTACAGCTCCTAAGAACACCTTACACCACTGTACGAAACATTAAAATTCCATAATAAACCTAATGAATTCGTCTGAGTCCTTTGAACATCGTACGACAACTCAGGAGATGTTACGACCCAGTATACGGCACTAGCAACATGAAAAGCACGTTAAAATAATGTAGGACGCGTTACAACTCCTAAGAACACCTTACATCACCGTACAAAACTTTAAAACTCCATAATAAACCAAATTAATTTGTACGAGTCCTTTGAACATCGTACGACAACTTAGGACATCTTACGACTCTTTATGCCACATTAGCAACATGAAAAGCATGTTAGAATAATGTAGGACGCGTTACAACTCCTAAGAACACCTACACCACCGTACGAAACATTAAAACTCCATAATAAACCTAATGAATTCGTCCGAGTCATTTGAACATCGTACGACAACTTAGGACATCTTACGACTCTTTATGCCACATTAGCAACTCGAAATGAACATTAGTATAATGTAGTACGATGTAGGACGCCTTACAGCTCCTAAGAACACCTTACACCACCGTACGAAACATTAAAATTCCATAATAAACCTAATGAATTCGTCTGAGTCCTTTGAACATCGTACGACAACTCAGGAGATGTTACGACCCAGTATACGGCACTAGCAACATGAAAAGCACGTTAAAATAATGTAGGACGCGTTACAACTCCTAAGAACACCTTACACCACCGTACGAAACATTAAAACTCCATAATAAACCTAATGAATTCGTCCGAGTCATTTGAACATCGTACGACAACTTAGGACATCTTACGACTCTTTATGCCACATTAGCAACTCGAAATGAACATTAGTATAATGTAGTACGATGTAGGACGCCTTACAGCTCCTAAGAACACCTTACACCACCGTACGAAACATTAAAATTCCATAATAAACCTAATGAATTCGTCTGAGTCCTTTGAACATCGTACGACAACTCAGGAGATGTTACGACCCAGTATACGGCACTAGCAACATGAAAAGCACGTTAGAATAATGTAGGACGCGTTACAACTCCTAAGAACACCTTACATCACCGTACAAAACTTTAAAACTCCATAATAAACCAAATTAATTTGTACGAGTCCTTTGAACATCGTACGACAACTTAGGACATCTTACGACTCTTTATGCCACATTAGCAACATGAAAAGCATGTTAGAATAATGTAGGACGCGTTACAACTCCTAAGAACACCTTACACCACCGTACGAAACATTAAAACTCCATAATAAACCTAATGAATTCGTCCGAGTCATTTGAACATCGTACGACAACTTAGGACATCTTACGACTCTTTATGCCACATTAGCAACTCGAAATGAACATTAGTATAATGTAGTACGATGTAGGACGCCTTACAGCTCCTAAGAACACCTTACACCACCGTACGAAACATTAAAATTCCATAATAAACCTAATGAATTCGTCTGAGTCCTTTGAACATCGTACGACAACTCAGGAGATGTTACGACCCAGTATACGGCACTAGCAACATGAAAAGCACGTTAGAATAATGTAGGACGCGTTACAACTCCTAAGAACACCTTACATCACCGTACAAAACTTTAAAACTCCATAATAAACCAAATTAATTTGTACGAGTCCTTTGAACATCGTACGACAACTTAGGACATCTTACGACTCTTTATGCCACATTAGCAACATGAAAAGCATGTTAGAATAATGTAGGACGCGTTACAACTCCTAAGAACACCTTACACCACCGTACGAAACATTAAAACTCCATAATAAACCTAATGAATTCGTCCGAGTCATTTGAACATCGTACGACAACTTAGGACATCTTACGACTCTTTATGCCACATTAGCAACTCGAAATGAACATTAGTATAATGTAGTACGATGTAGGACGCCTTACAGCTCCTAAGAACACCTTACACCACCGTACGAAACATTAAAATTCCATAATAAACCTAATGAATTCGTCTGAGTCCTTTGAACATCGTACGACAACTCAGGAGATGTTACGACCCAGTATACGGCACTAGCAACATGAAAAGCACGTTAGAATAATGAAGGACGCGTTACAACTCCTAAGAACACCTTACATCACCGTACAAAACTTTAAAACTCCATAATAAACCAAATTAATTTGTACGAGTCCTTTGAATATCGTACGACAACTTAGGACATCTTACGACTCTTTATGCCACATTAGCAACATGAAAAGCATGTTAGAATAATGTAGGACGCGTTACAACTCCTAAGAACACCTTACACCACCGTACGAAACATTAAAACTCCATAATAAACCTAATGAATTCGTCCGAGTCATTTGAACATCGTACGACAACTTAGGACATCTTACGACTCTTTATGCCACATTAGCAACTCGAAATGAACATTAGTATAATGTAGTACGATGTAGGACGCCTTACAGCTCCTAAGAACACCTTACACCACCGTACGAAACATTAAAATTCCATAATAAACCTAATGAATTCGTCTGAGTCCTTTGAACATCGTATGACAACTCAGGAGATATTACGACCCAGTATACGGCACTAGCAACATGAAAAGCACGTTAGAATAATGTAGGACGCGTTACAACTCCTAAGAACACCTTACATCACCGTACAAAACTTTAAAACTCCATAATAAACCAATTTAATTTGTACGAGTTCTTTGAACATCGTACGACAACTTAGGACATCTTACGACTCTTTATGCCACATTAGCAACATGAAAAGCATGTTAGAATAATGTAGGACGCGTTACAACTCCTAAGAACACCTTACACCACCGTACGAAACATTAAAACTCCATAATAAACCTAATGAATTCGTCCGAGTCATTTGAACATCGTACGACAACTTAGGACATCTTACGACTCTTTATGCCACATTAGCAACTCGAAATGAACATTAGTATAATGTAGTACGATGTAGGACGCCTTACAGCTCCTAAGAACACCTTACACCACCGTACGAAACATTAAAATTCCATAATAAACCTAATGAATTCGTCTGAGTCCTTTGAACATCGTACGACAACTCAGGAGATGTTACGACCCAGTATACGGCACTAGCAACATGAAAAGCACGTTAGAATAATGTAGGACGCGTTACAACTCCTAAGAACACCTTACATCACCGTACAAAACTTTAAAACTCCATAATAAACCAAATTAATTTGTACGAGTCCTTTGAACATCGTACGACAACTTAGGACATCTTACGACTCTTTATGCCACATTAGCAACATGAAAAGCATGTTAGAATAATGTAGGACGCGTTACAACTCCTAAGAACACCTTACACCACCGTACGAAACATTAAAACTCCATAATAAACCTAATGAATTCGTCCGAGTCATTTGAACATTGTACGACAACTAAGGACATCTTACGACTCTTTATGCCACATTAGCAACTCGAAATGAACATTAGTATAATGTAGTACGATGTAGGACGCCTTACAGCTCCTAAGAACACCTTACACCACCGTACGAAACATTAAAATTCCATAATAAACCTAATGAATTCGTCTGAGTCTTTTGAACATCGTACGACAACTCAGAAGATGTTACGACCCAGTATACGGCACTAGTAACATGAAAAGCACGTTAGAATAATGTAGGACGCGTTACAACTCCTAAGAACACCTTACACCACCGTACGAAACATTAAAACTCCATAATAAACCTAATGAATTCGTCCGAGTCATTTGAACATCGTACGACAACTTAGGACATCTTACGACTCTTTATGCCACATTAGCAACTCGAAATGAACATTAGTATAATGTAGTACGATGTAGGACGCCTTACAGCTCCTAAGAACACCTTACACCACCGTACGAAACATTAAAATTCCATAATAAACCTAATGAATTCGTCTGAGTCCTTTGAACATCGTACGACAACTCAGGAGATGTTACGACCCAGTATACGGCACTAGCAACATGAAAAGCACGTTAGAATAATGTAGGACGCGTTACAACTCCTAAGAACACCTTACATCACCGTACAAAACTTTAAAACTCCATAATAAACCAAATTAATTTGTACGAGTCCTTTGAACATCGTACGACAACTTAGGACATCTTACGACTCTTTATGCCACATTAGCAACATGAAAAGCATGTTAGAATAATGTAGGACGCGTTACAACTCCTAAGAACACCTTACACCACCGTACGAAACATTAAAACTCCATAATAAACCTAATGAATTCGTCCGAGTCATTTGAACATCGTACGACAACTTAGGACATCTTACGACTCTTTATGCCACATTAGCAACTCGAAATGAACATTAGTATAATGTAGTACGATGTAGGACGCCTTACAGCTCCTAAGAACACCTTACACCACCGTACGAAACATTAAAATTCCATAATAAACCTAATGAATTCGTCTGAGTCCTTTGAACATCGTACGACAACTCAGGAGATGTTACGACCCAGTATACGGCACTAGCAACATGAAAAGCACGTTAGAATAATGTAGGACGCGTTACAACTCCTAAGAACACCTTACATCACCGTACAAAACTTTAAAACTCCATAATAAACCAAATTAATTTGTACGAGTCCTTTGAACATCGTACGACAACTTAGGACATCTTACGACTCTTTATGCCACATTAGCAACATGAAAAGCATGTTAGAATAATGTAGGACGCGTTACAACTCCAAAGAACACCTTACACCACCGTACGAAACATTAAAACTCCATAATAAACCTAATGAATTCGTCCGAGTCATTTGAACATTGTACGACAACTAAGGACATCTTACGACTCTTTATGCCACATTAGCAACTCGAAATGAACATTAGTATAATGTAGTACGATGTAGGACGCCTTACAGCTCCTAAGAACACCTTACACCACCGTACGAAACATTAAAATTCCATAATAAACCTAATGAATTCGTCTGAGTCCTTTGAACATCGTACGACAACTCAGAAGATGTTACGACCCAGTATACGGCACTAGCAACATGAAAAGCACGTTAGAATAATGTAGGACGCGTTACAACTCCTAAGAACACCTTACACCACCGTACGAAACATTAAAACTCCATAATAAACCTAATGAATTCGTCCGAGTCATTTGAACATCGTACGACAACTTAGGACATCTTACGACTCTTTATGCCACATTAGCAACTCGAAATGAACATTAGTATAATGTAGTACGATGTAGGACGCCTTACAGCTCCTAAGAACACCTTACACCACCGTACGAAACATTAAAATTCCATAATAAACCTAATGAATTCGTCTGAGTCCTTTGAACATCGTACGACAACTCAGGAGATGTTACGACCCAGTATACGGCACTAGCAACATGAAAAGCACGTTAGAATAATGTAGGACGCGTTACAACTCCTAAGAACACCTTACATCACCGTACAAAACTTTAAAACTCCATAATAAACCAAATTAATTTGTACGAGTCCTTTGAACATCGTACGACAACTTAGGACATCTTACGACTCTTTATGCCACATTAGCAACATGAAAAGCATGTTAGAATAATGTAGGACGCGTTACAACTCCTAAGAACACCTTACACCACCGTACGAAACATTAAAACTCCATAATAAACCTAATGAATTCGTCCGAGTCATTTGAACATCGTACGACAACTTAGGACATCTTACGACTCTTTATGCCACATTAGCAACTCGAAATGAACATTAGTATAATGTAGTACGATGTAGGACGCCTTACAGCTCCTAAGAACACCTTACACCACCGTACGAAACATTAAAATTCCATAATAAACCTAATGAATTCGTCTGAGTCCTTTGAACATCGTACGACAACTCAGGAGATGTTACGACCCAGTATACGGCACTAGCAACATGAAAAGCACGTTAGAATAATGTAGGACGCGTTACAACTCCTAAGAACACCTTACATCACCGTACAAAACTTTAAAACTCCATAATAAACCAAATTAATTTGTACGAGTCCTTTGAACATCGTACGACAACTTAGGACATCTTACGACTCTTTATGCCACATTAGCAACATGAAAAGCATGTTAGAATAATGTAGGACGCGTTACAACTCCTAAGAACACCTTACACCACCGTACGAAACATTAAAACTCCATAATAAACCTAATGAATTCGTCCGAGTCATTTGAACATTGTACGACAACTAAGGACATCTTACGACTCTTTATGCCACATTAGCAACTCGAAATGAACATTAGTATAATGTAGTACGATGTAGGACGCCTTACAGCTCCTAAGAACACCTTACACCACCGTACAAAACATTAAAATTCCATAATAAACCTAATGAATTCGTCTGAGTCCTTTGAACATCGTACGACAACTCAGAAGATGTTACGACCCAGTATACGGCACTAGCAACATGAAAAGCACGTTAGAATAATGTAGGACGCGTTACAACTCCTAAGAACACCTTACACCACCGTACGAAACATTAAAACTCCATAATAAACCTAATGAATTCGTTCGAGTCATTTGAACATCGTACGACAACTTAGGACATCTTACGACTCTTTATGCCACATTAGCAACTCGAAATGAACATTAGTATAATGTAGTACGATGTAGGACGCCTTACAGCTCCTAAGAACACCTTACACCACCGTACGAAACATTAAAATTCCATAATAAACCTAATGAATTCGTCTGAGTCCTTTGAACATCGTACGACAACTCAGGAGATGTTACGACCCAGTATACGGCACTAGCAACATGAAAAGCACGTTAGAATAATGTAGGACGCGTTAGAACTCCTAAGAACACCTTACATCACCGTACAAAACTTTAAAACTCCATAATAAACCAAATTAATTTGTACGAGTCCTTTGAACATCGTACGACAACTTAGGACATCTTACGACTCTTTATGCCACATTAGCAACATGAAAAGCATGTTAGAATAATGTAGGACGCGTTACAACTCCTAAGAACACCTTACACCACCGTACGAAACATTAAAACTCCATAATAAACCTAATGAATTCGTCCGAGTCATTTGAACATCGTACGACAACTTATGACATCTTACGACTCTTTATGCCACATTAGCAACTCGAAATGAACATTAGTATAATGTAGTACGATGTAGGACGCCTTACAGCTCCTAAGAACACCTTACACCACCGTACGAAACATTAAAATTCCATAATAAACCTAATGAATTCGTCTGAGTCCTTTGAACATCGTACGACAACTCAGGAGATGTTACGACCCAGTATACGGCACTAGCAACATGAAAAGCACGTTAGAATAATGTAGGACGCGTTACAACTCCTAAGAACACCTTACATCACCGTACAAAACTTTAAAACTCCATAATAAACCAAATTAATTTGTACGAGTCCTTTGAACATCGTACGACAACTTAGGACATCTTACGACTCTTTATGCCACATTAGCAACATGAAAAGCATGTTAGAATAATGTAGGACGCGTTACAACTCCTAAGAACACCTTACACCACCGTACGAAACATTAAAACTCCATAATAAACCTAATGAATTCGTCCGAGTCATTTGAACATTGTACGACAACTAAGGACATCTTACGACTCTTTATGCCACATTAGCAACTCGAAATGAACATTAGTATAATGTAGTACGATGTAGGACGCCTTACAGCTCCTAAGAACACCTTACACCACCGTACAAAACATTAAAATTCCATAATAAACCTAATGAATTCGTCTGAGTCCTTTGAACATCGTACGACAACTCAGAAGATGTTACGACCCAGTATACGGCACTAGCAACATGAAAAGCACGTTAGAATAATGTAGGACGCGTTACAACTCCTAAGAACACCTTACACCACCGTACGAAACATTAAAACTCCATAATAAACCTAATGAATTCGTCCGAGTCATTTGAACATCGTACGACAACTTAGGACATCTTACGACTCTTTATGCCACATTAGCAACTCGAAATGAACATTAGTATAATGTAGTACGATGTAGGACGCCTTACAGCTCCTAAGAACACCTTACACCACCGTACGAAACATTAAAATTCCATAATAAACCTAATGAATTCGTCTGAGTCCTTTGAACATCGTACGACAACTCAGGAGATGTTACGACCCAGTATACGGCACTAGCAACATGAAAAGCACGTTAGAATAATGTAGGACGCGTTAGAACTCCTAAGAACACCTTACATCACCGTACAAAACTTTAAAACTCCATAATAAACCAAATTAATTTGTACGAGTCCTTTGAACATCGTACGACAACTTAGGACATCTTACGACTCTTTATGCCACATTAGCAACATGAAAAGCATGTTAGAATAATGTAGGACGCGTTACAACTCCTAAGAACACCTTACACCACCGTACGAAACATTAAAACTCCATAATAAACCTAATGAATTCGTCCGAGTCATTTGAACATCGTACGACAACTTATGACATCTTACGACTCTTTATGCCACATTAGCAACTCGAAATGAACATTAGTATAATGTAGTACGATGTAGGACGCCTTACAGCTCCTAAGAACACCTTACACCACCGTACGAAACATTAAAATTCCATAATAAACCTAATGAATTCGTCTGAGTCCTTTGAACATCGTACGACAACTCAGGAGATGTTACGACCCAGTATACGGCACTAGCAACATGAAAAGCACGTTAGAATAATGTAGGACGCGTTACAACTCCTAAGAACACCTTACATCACCGTACAAAACTTTAAAACTCCATAATAAACCAAATTAATTTGTACGAGTCCTTTGAACATCGTACGACAACTTAGGACATCTTACGACTCTTTATGCCACATTAGCAACATGAAAAGCATGTTAGAATAATGTAGGACGCGTTACAACTCCTAAGAACACCTTACACCACCGTACGAAACATTAAAACTCCATAATAAACCTAATGAATTCGTCCGAGTCATTTGAACATTGTACGACAACTAAGGACATCTTACGACTCTTTATGCCACATTAGCAACTCGAAATGAACATTAGTATAATGTAGTACGATGTAGGACGCCTTACAGCTCCTAAGAACACCTTACACCACCGTACAAAACATTAAAATTCCATAATAAACCTAATGAATTCGTCTGAGTCCTTTGAACATCGTACGACAACTCAGAAGATGTTACGACCCAGTATACGGCACTAGCAACATGAAAAGCACGTTAGAATAATGTAGGACGCGTTACAACTCCTAAGAACACCTTACACCACCGTACGAAACATTAAAACTCCATAATAAACCTAATGAATTCGTCCGAGTCATTTGAACATCGTACGACAACTTAGGACATCTTACGACTCTTTATGCCACATTAGCAACTCGAAATGAACATTAGTATAATGTAGTACGATGTAGGACGCCTTACAGCTCCTAAGAACACCTTACACCACCGTACGAAACATTAAAATTCCATAATAAACCTAATGAATTCGTCTGAGTCCTTTGAACATCGTACGACAACTCAGGAGATGTTACGACCCAGTATACGGCACTAGCAACATGAAAAGCACGTTAGAATAATGTAGGACGCGTTAGAACTCCTAAGAACACCTTACATCACCGTACAAAACTTTAAAACTCCATAATAAACCAAATTAATTTGTACGAGTCCTTTGAACATCGTACGACAACTTAGGACATCTTACGACTCTTTATGCCACATTAGCAACATGAAAAGCATGTTAGAATAATGTAGGACGCGTTACAACTCCTAAGAACACCTTACACCACCGTACGAAACATTAAAACTCCATAATAAACCTAATGAATTCGTCCGAGTCATTTGAACATCGTACGACAACTTATGACATCTTACGACTCTTTATGCCACATTAGCAACTCGAAATGAACATTAGTATAATGTAGTACGATGTAGGACGCCTTACAGCTCCTAAGAACACCTTACACCACCGTACGAAACATTAAAATTCCATAATAAACCTAATGAATTCGTCTGAGTCCTTTGAACATCGTACGACAACTCAGGAGATGTTACGACCCAGTATACGGCACTAGCAACATGAAAAGCACGTTAGAATAATGTAGGACGCGTTACAACTCCTAAGAACACCTTACATCACCGTACAAAACTTTAAAACTCCATAATAAACCAAATTAATTTGTACGAGTCCTTTGAACATCGTACGACAACTTAGGACATCTTACGACTCTTTATGCGACATTAGCAACATGAAAAGCATGTTAGAATAATGTAGGACGCGTTACAACTCCTAAGAACACCTTACACCACCGTACGAAATATTAAAACTCCATAATAAACCTAATGAATTCGTCCGAGTCATTTGAACATCGTACGACAACTTAGGGCATCTTACGACTCTTTATGCCACATTAGCAACTCGAAATGAACATTAGTATAATATAGTACGATGTAGGACGCCTTACAGCTCCTAAGAACACCTTACACCACCGTACGAAACATTAAAATTCCATAATAAACCTAATGAATTCGTCTGAGTCCTTTGAACATCGTACGACAACTCAGGAGATGTTACGACCCAGTATACGGCACTAGCAACATGAAAAGCACGTTAGAATAATGTAGGACGCGTTAGAACTCCTAAGAACACCTTACATCACCGTACAAAACTTTAAAACTCCATAATAAACCAAATTAATTTGTACGAGTCCTTTGAACATCGTACGACAACTTAGGACATCTTACGACTCTTTATGCCACATTAGCAACTCGAAATGAACATTAGTATAATGTAGTACGATGTAGGACGCCTTACAGCTCCTAAGAACACCTTACACCACCGTACGAAACATTAAAATTCCATAATAAACCTAATGAATTCGTCCGAGTCCTTTGAACATCGTACGACAACTCAGGAGATGTTACGACCCAGTATACGGCACTAGCAACATGAAAAGCACGTTAGAATAATGTAGGACGCGTTACAACTCCTAAGAACACCTTACATCACCGTACAAAACTTTAAAACTCCATAATAAACCAAATTAATTCGTACGAGTCCTTTGAACATCGTACGACAACTTAGGACATCTTACGACTCTTTATGCCACATTAGCAACATGAAAAGCATGTTAGAATAATGTAGGACGCGTTACAACTCCTAAGAACACCTTCCACCACCGTACGAAACATTAAAACTCCATAATAAACCTAATGAATTCGTACGAGTCATTTGAACATCGTACGACAACTTAGGACATCTTACTACTCTTTATGCCACATTAGCAACTCGAAATGAACATTAGTATAATGTAGTACGATGTAGGATGCCTTACAGCTCCTAAAAACACCTTACACCACCGTACGAAACATTAAAATTCCATAATAAACCTAATGAATTTGTCCGAGTCCTTTGAACATCGTACGACAACTCAGGAGATGTTACGACCCAGTATACGGCACTAGCAACATGAAAAGCACGTTAGAATAATGTAGGACGCGTTACAACTCCTAAGAACACCTTACATCACCGTACAAAACTTTAAAACTCCATAATAAACCAAATTAATTTGTACGAGTCCTTTGAACATCGTACGACAACTTAGGACATCTTACGACTCTTTATGCCACATTAGCAACATGAAAAGCATGTTAGAATAATGTAGGACGCGTTACAACTCCTAAGAACACCTTACACCACCGTACGAAACATTAAAACTCCATAATAAACCTAATGAATTCGTCCGAGTCATTTGAACATCGTACGACAACTTAGGACATCTTACGACTCTTTATGCCACATTAGCAACTCGAAATGAACATTAGTATAATGTAGTACGATGTAGGACGCCTTACAGCTCCTAAGAACACCTTACACCACCGTACGAAACATTAAAATTCCATAATAAACCTAATGAATTCGTCTGAGTCCTTTGAACATCGTACGACAACTCAGGAGATGTTACGACCCAGTATACGGCACTAGCAACATGAAAAGCACGTTAGAATAATGTAGGACGCGTTAGAACTCCTAAGAACACCTTACATCACCGTACAAAACTTTAAAACTCCATAATAAACCAAATTAATTTGTACGAGTCCTTTAAACATCGTACGACAACTTAGGACATCTTACGACTCTTTATGCCACATTAGCAACTCGAAATGAACATTAGTATAATGTAGTACGATGTAGGACGCCTTACAGCTCCTAAGAACACCTTACACCACCGTACGAAACATTAAAATTCCATAATAAACCTAATGAATTCGTCCGAGTCCTTTGAACATCGTACGACAACTCAGGAGATGTTACGACCCAGTATACGGCACTAGCAACATGAAAAGCACGTTAGAATAATGTAGGACGCGTTACAACTCCTAAGAACACCTTACATCACCGTACAAAACTTTAAAACTCCATAATAAACCAAATTAATTCGTACGAGTCCTTTGAACATCGTACGACAACTTAGGACATCTTACGACTCTTTATGCCACATTAGCAACATGAAAAGCATGTTAGAATAATGTAGGACGCGTTACAACTCCTAAGAACACCTTCCACCACCGTACGAAACATTAAAACTCCATAATAAACCTAATGAATTCGTACGAGTCATTTGAACATCGTACGACAACTTAGGACATCTTACTACTCTTTATGCCACATTAGCAACTCGAAATGAACATTAGTATAATGTAGTACGATGTAGGATGCCTTACAGCTCCTAAAAACACCTTACACCACCGTACGAAACATTAAAATTCCATAATAAACCTAATGAATTTGTCCGAGTCCTTTGAACATCGTACGACAACTCAGGAGATGTTACGACCCAGTATACGGCACTAGCAACATGAAAAGCACGTTAGAATAATGTAGGACGCGTTACAACTCCTAAGAACACCTTACATCACCGTACAAAACTTTAAAACTCCATAATAAACCAAATTAATTTGTACGAGTCCTTTGAACATCGTACGACAACTTAGGACATCTTACGACTCTTTATGCCACATTAGCAACATGAAAAGCATGTTAGAATAATGTAGGACGCGTTACAACTCCTAAGAACACCTTACACCACCGTACGAAACATTAAAACTCCATAATAAACCTAATGAATTCGTCCGAGTCATTTGAACATCGTACGACAACTTAGGACATCTTACGACTCTTTATGCCACATTAGCAACTCGAAATGAACATTAGTATAATGTAGTACGATGTAGGACGCCTTACAGCTCCTAAGAACACCTTACACCACCGTACGAAACATTAAAATTCCATAATAAACCTAATGAATTCGTCTGAGTCCTTTGAACATCGTACGACAACTCAGGAGATGTTACGACCCAGTATACGGCACTAGCAACATGAAAAGCACGTTAGAATAATGTAGGACGCGTTAGAACTCCTAAGAACACCTTACATCACCGTACAAAACTTTAAAACTCCATAATAAACCAAATTAATTTGTACGAGTCCTTTAAACATCGTACGACAACTTAGGACATCTTACGACTCTTTATGCCACATTAGCAACATGAAAAGCATGTTAGAATAATGTAGGACGCGTTACAACTCCTAAGAACACCTTACACCACCGTACGAAACATTAAAACTCCATAATAAACCTAATGAATTCGTCCGAGTCATTTGAACATCGTATGACAACTTAGGACATCTTACGACTCTTTATGCCACATTAGCAACTCGAAATGAACATTAGTATAATGTAGTACGATGTAGGACGCCTTACAGCTCCTATGAACACCTTACACCACCGTACGAAACATTAAAATTCCATAATAAACCTAATGAATTCGTCTGAGTCCTTTGAACATCGTATGACAACTCAGGAGATGTTATGACCCAGTATACGGCACTAGCAACATGAAAAGCACGTTAGAATAATGTAGGACGCGTTACAACTCCTAAGAACACCTTACATCACCGTACAAAACTTTAAAACTCCATAATAAACCAAATTAATTTGTACGAGTCCTTTGAACATCGTACGACAACTTAGGACATCTTACGACTCTTTATGCGACATTAGCAACATGAAAAGCATGTTAGAATAATGTAGGACGCGTTACAACTCCTAAGAACACCTTACACCACCGTACGAAATATTAAAACTCCATAATAAACCTAATGAATTCGTCCGAGTCATTTGAACATCGTACGACAACTTAGGACATCTTACGACTCTTTATGCCACATTAGCAACTCGAAATGAACATTAGTATAATATAGTACGATGTAGGACGCCTTACAGCTCCTAAGAACACCTTACACCACCGTACGAAACATTAAAATTCCATAATAAACCTAATGAATTCGTCTGAGTCCTTTGAACATCGTACGACAACTCAGGAGATGTTACGACCCAGTATACGGCACTAGCAACATGAAAAGCACGTTAGAATAATGTAGGACGCGTTAGAACTCCTAAGAACACCTTACATCACCGTACAAAACTTTAAAACTCCATAATAAACCAAATTAATTTGTACGAGTCCTTTGAACATCGTACGACAACTTAGGACATCTTACGACTCTTTATGCCACATTAGCAACTCGAAATGAACATTAGTATAATGTAGTACGATGTAGGACGCCTTACAGCTCCTAAGAACACCTTACACCACCGTACGAAACATTAAAATTCCATAATAAACCTAATGAATTCGTCCGAGTCCTTTGAACATCGTACGACAACTCAGGAGATGTTACGACCCAGTATACGGCACTAGCAACATGAAAAGCACGTTAGAATAATGTAGGACGCGTTACAACTCCTAAGAACACCTTACATCACCGTACAAAACTTTAAAACTCCATAATAAACCAAATTAATTCGTACGAGTCCTTTGAACATCGTACGACAACTTAGGACATCTTACGACTCTTTATGCCACATTAGCAACATGAAAAGCATGTTAGAATAATGTAGGACGCGTTACAACTCCTAAGAACACCTTCCACCACCGTACGAAACATTAAAACTCCATAATAAACCTAATGAATTCGTACGAGTCATTTGAACATCGTACGACAACTTAGGACATCTTACTACGCTTTATGCCACATTAGCAACTCGAAATGAACATTAGTATAATGTAGTACGATGTAGGATGCCTTACAGCTCCTAAAAACACCTTACACCACCGTACGAAACATTAAAATTCCATAATAAACCTAATGAATTTGTCCGAGTCCTTTGAACATCGTACGACAACTCAGGAGATGTTACGACCCAGTATACGGCACTAGCAACATGAAAAGCACGTTAGAATAATGTAGGACGCGTTACAACTCCTAAGAACACCTTACATCACCGTACAAAACTTTAAAACTCCATAATAAACCAAATTAAATCGAACGAGTCCTTTGAACATCGTACGACAACTTAGGACATCTTACGACTCTTTATGCCACATTAGCAACATGAAAAGCATGTTAGAATAATGTAGGACGCGTTACAACTCCTAAGAACACCTTACACCACCGTACGAAACATTAAAACTCCATAATAAACCTAATGAATTCGTCCGAGTCATTTGAACATCGTACGACAACTTAGGACATCTTACGACTCTTTATGCCACATTAGCAACTCGAAATGAACATTAGTATAATGTAGTACGATGTAGGACGCCTTACAGCTCCTAAGAACACCTTACACCACCGTACGAAACATTAAAATTCCATAATAAACCTAATGAAATCGTCCGAGTCCTTTGAACATCGTACGACAACTCAGGAGATATTACTACCCAGTATACGGCACTAGCAACATGAAAAGCACGTTAGAATAATGTAGGACGCGTTACAACTCCTAAGAACACCTTACATCACTGTACAAAACTTTAAAACTCCATAATAAACCAAATTAATTCGTACGAGTCCTTTGAACATCGTACGACAACTTAGGACATCTTACGACTCTTTATGCCACATTAGCAACATGAAAAGCATGTTAAAATAATGTAGGACGCGTTACAACTCCTAAGAACACCTTACACCACCGTACGAAACATTAAAACTCCATAATAAACCTAATGAATTCGTCCGAGTCCTTTGAACATCGTACGACAACTTAGGACATCTTACGACTCTTTATGCCACATTAGCAATTCGAAATGAACATTAGTATAATGTAGTACGCCTTACTGCTCCTAAGGACACCTTACTCCACCATACGAAATGTTAAAACTCCATAATAAACCTAATGAATTCGTCCGAGTCCTTTGAACATCGTACGACAACTTAGGACAACTTAAGACTCTTTATGCCACATTAGCTTCTCGAAAAGAACGTTAGTACGATGTAGGACGCCTTACAGCTCCTAAGAACACCTTACACCACCGTACGAAACATTAAAATTCCATAATAAACCTAATGAAATCGTCCGAGTCCTTTGAACATCATACGACAACTCAGGAGATGTTACGACCCAGTATACGGCACTAGCAACATGAAAAGCACGTTAGAATAATGCAGGACGCGTTACAACTCCTAAGAACACCTTACATCACTGTACAAAACTTTAAAACTCCATAATAAACCAAATTAATTCGTACGAGTCCTTTGAACATCGTACGACAACTTAGGACATCTTACGACTCTTTATGCCACATTAGCAACATGAAAAGCATGTTAAAATAATGTAGGACGCGTTACAACTCCTAAGAACACCTTACACCACCGTACGAAACATTAAAATTCCATAATAAACCTAATGAAATCGTCCGAGTCCTTTGAACATCGTACGACAACTCAGGAGATATTACTACCCAGTATACGGCACTAGCAACATGAAAAGCACGTTAGAATAATGTAGGACGCGTTACAACTCCTAAGAACACCTTACATCACTGTACAAAACTTTAAAACTCCATAATAAACCAAATTAATTCGTACGAGTCCTTTGAACATCGTACGACAACTTAGGACATCTTACGACTCTTTATGCCACATTAGCAACATGAAAAGCATGTTAAAATAATGTAGGACGCGTTACAACTCCTAAGAACACCTTACACCACCGTACGAAACATTAAAACTCCATAATAAACCTAATGAATTCGTCCGAGTCCTTTGAACATCGTACGACAACTTAGGACATCTTACGACTCTTTATGCCACATTAGCAATTCGAAATGAACATTAGTATAATGTAGTACGCCTTACTGCTCCTAAGGACACCTTACTCCACCATACGAAATGTTAAAACTCCATAATAAACCTAATGAATTCGTCCGAGTCCTTTGAACATCGTACGACAACTTAGGACAACTTAAGACTCTTTATGCCACATTAGCTTCTCGAAAAGAACGTTAGTACGATGTAGGACGCCTTACAGCTCCTAAGAACACCTTACACCACCGTACGAAACATTAAAATTCCATAATAAACCTAATGAAATCGTCCGAGTCCTTTGAACATCATACGACAACTCAGGAGATGTTACGACCCAGTATACGGCACTAGCAACATGAAAAGCACGTTAGAATAATGCAGGACGCGTTACAACTCCTAAGAACACCTTACATCACTGTACAAAACTTTAAAACTCCATAATAAACCAAATTAATTCGTACGAGTCCTTTGAACATCGTACGACAACTTAGGACATCTTACGACTCTTTATGCCACATTAGCAACATGAAAAGCATGTTAAAATAATGTAGGACGCGTTACAACTCCTAAGAACACCTTACACCACCGTACGAAACATTAAAACTCCATAATAAACCTAATGAATTCGTCCGAGTCCTTTGAACATCGTACGACAACTTAGGACATCTTACGACTCTTTATGCCACATTAGCAACTCGAAATGAACATTAGTATAATGTAGTACGCCTTACTGCTCCTAAGGACACCTTACTCCACCGTACGAAATGTTAAAACTCCATAATAAACCTAATGAATTCGTCCGAGTCCTTTGAACATCGTACGACAACTTAGGACAACTTAAGACTCTTTATGCCACATTAGCTTCTCGAAAAGAACGTTAGTATGATGTAGGACGCCTTACAGCTCCTAAGAACACCTTACACCACCGTACGAAACATTAAAAATCCATAATAAACCTAATGAATTCGTCCGAGTCCTTTGAACATCGTACGACAACTAAGGAGATGTTACGGCTCAGTATACGGCACTAGCAACATAAAAAGCACGTTAGAATAATGTAGGACGCGTTACAACTCCTAAGAACACCTTACATCACCGTACAAAACTTTAAAACTCCAAAATAAACCAAATTAATTCGTACGAGTCCTTTGAACATCGTACGACAACTTAGGACATCTTACGATTCTTTATGCCACATTAGCAACATGAAAAGCATGTTAGAATAATGTAGGACATGTTACAACTCCTAATAACACCTTACACCACCGTACGAAACATTAAAACTCCATAATAAACCTAATGAATTCGTCCGAGTCCTTTGAACATCGTACGACAACTTAGGACATCTTACGACTCTTTATGCCACATTAGCAACTCGAAATGAACATTAGTATAATGTAGTACGCCTTACTGCTCCTAAGGACACCTTACTCCACCGTACGAAATGTTAAAACTCCATAATAAACCTAATGAATTCGTCCGAGTCCTTTGAACATCGTACGACAAATTAGGACAACTTAAGACTCTTTATGCCACATTAACTTCTCGAAAAGAACGTTAGTATGATGTAGGACGCCTTACAGCTCCTAAGAACACCTTACACCACCGTACGAAACATTAAAAATCCATAATAAACCTAATGAATTCGTCCGAGTCTTTTGAACATCGTACGACAACTAAGGAGATGTTACGGCTCAGTATACGGCACTAGCAACATAAAAAGCACGTTAGAATAATGTAGGACGCGTTACAACTCCTAAGAACACCTTACATCACCGTACAAAACTTTAAAACTCCAAAATAAACCAAATTAATTCGTACGAGTCCTTTGAACATCGTACGACAACTTAGGACATCTTACGATTCTTTATGCCACATTAGCAACATGAAAAGCATGTTAGAATAATGTAGGACACGTTACAACTCCTAATAACACCTTACACCACCGTACGAAACATTAAAACTCCATAATAAACCTAATGAATTCGTCCGAGTCCTTTGAACATCGTACGACAACTTAGGACATCTTACGACTCTTTATGCCACATTAGCAACTCGAAATGAACATTAGTATAATGTAGTACGCCTTACTGCTCCTAAGGACACCTTACTCCACCGTACGAAATGTTAAAACTCCATAATAAACCTAATGAATTCGTCCGAGTCCTTTGAAAATTGTACGACAACTTAGGACAACTTAAGACTCTTTATGCCACATTAGCTTCTCGAAAAGAACGTTAGTATGATGTAGGACGCCTTACAGCTCCTAAGAACACCTTACACCACCTTACGAAACATTAAAAATCCATAATAAACCTAATGAATTCGTCCGAGTCCTTTGAACATCGTACGACAACTAAGGAGATGTTACGGCTCAGTATACGGCACTAGCAACATAAAAAGCACGTTAGAATAATGTAGGACGCGTTACAACTCCTAAGAACACCTTACATCACCGTACAAAACTTTAAAACTCCAAAATAAACCAAATTAATTCGTACGAGTCATTTGAACATCGTACGACAACTTAGGACATCTTACGACTCTTTATGCCAAATTAGCAACATGAAAAGCATGTTAGAATATTTTAGGACGCGTTACAACTCCTAAGAACACCTTACACAACCGTACGAAACATTAAAACTCCATAATAAACCTAATGAAATCGTCCGAGTCCTTTGAACATCGTACGACAACTCAGGAGATGTTACGACCCAGTATACGGCACTAGCAAGATGAAAAGCACGTTAGAATAATGTAGGACGCGTTACAACTCCTAAGAACACCTTACATCACCGTACAAAACTTTAAAACTCCATAATAAACCAAATTAGATCGTACGAGTCCTTTGAACATCGTACGACAACTTAGGACATCTTACGACTCTTTATGTCACATTAGCAACTCGAAATGAACATTAGTATAATGTAGTACGCCTTACTGCTCCTAAGGACACCTTACTCCACCCTACGAAATGTTAAAACTCCATAATAAACCTAATGAATTCGTCCGAGTCCTTTGAACATCGTACGACAACTTAGGACAACTTAAGACTCTTTATGCCACATTAGCTTCTCGAAAAGAATGTTAGTATGATGTAGGACGCTTTACAGCTCCTAAGAACACCTTACACCACCGTACGAAACATTAAAAATCCATAATAAACCTAATGAATTCGTCCGAGTCCTTTGAACATTGTACGACAACTAAGGAGATGTTACGGCTCAGTATACGGCACTAGCAACATAAAAAGCACATTAGAATAATGTAGGACGCGTTACAACTCCTAAGAACACCTTACATCACCGTACAAAACTTTAAAACTCCAAAATAAACCAAATTAATTCGTACGAGTCCTTTGAACATCGTACGACAACTTAGGACATCTTACGATTCTTTATGCCACATTAGCAACATGAAAAGCATGTTAGAATAATGTAGGACACGTTACAACTCTTAATAACACCTTACACCACCGTACGAAACATTAAAACTCCATAATAAACCTAATGAATTCGTCCGAGTCCTTTGAACATCGTACGACAACTTAGGACAACTTAAGACTCTTTATGCCACATTAGCTTCTCGAAAAGAATGTTAGTATGATGTAGGACGCCTTACAGCTCCTAAGAACACCTTACACCACCTTACGAAACATTAAAAATCCATAATAAACCTAATGAATTCGTCCGAGTCCTTTGAACATCGTACGACAACTAAGGAGATGTTACGGCTCAGTATACGGCACTAGCAACATAAAAAGCACGTTAGAATAATGTAGGACGCGTTACAACTCCTAAGAACACCTTACATCACCGTACAAAACTTTAAAACTCCAAAATAAACCAAATTAATTCGTACGAGTCATTTGAACATCGTACGACAACTTAGGACATCTTACGACTCTTTATGCCAAATTAGCAACATGAAAAGCATGTTAGAATATTTTAGGACGCGTTACAACTCCTAAGAACACCTTACACAACCGTACGAAACATTAAAACTCCATAATAAACCTAATGAAATCGTCCGAGTCCTTTGAACATCGTACGACAACTCAGGAGATGTTACGACCCAGTATACGGCACTAGCAAGATGAAAAGCACGTTAGAATAATGTAGGACGCGTTACAACTCCTAAGAACACCTTACATCACCGTACAAAACTTTAAAACTCCATAATAAACCAAATTAGATCGTACGAGTCCTTTGAACATCGTACGACAACTTAGGACATCTTACGACTCTTTATGTCACATTAGCAACTCGAAATGAACATTAGTATAATGTAGTACGCCTTACTGCTCCTAAGGACACCTTACTCCACCCTACGAAATGTTAAAACTCCATAATAAACCTAATGAATTCGTCCGAGTCCTTTGAACATCGTACGACAACTTAGGACAACTTAAGACTCTTTATGCCACATTAGCTTCTCGAAAAGAATGTTAGTATGATGTAGGACGCTTTACAGCTCCTAAGAACACCTTACACCACCGTACGAAACATTAAAAATCCATAATAAACCTAATGAATTCGTCCGAGTCCTTTGAACATCGTACGACAACTAAGGAGATGTTACGGCTCAGTATACGGCACTAGCAACATAAAAAGCACATTAGAATAATGTAGGACGCGTTACAACTCCTATGAACACCTTACATCACCGTACAAAACTTTAAAACTCCAAAATAAACCAAATTAATTCGTACGAGTCCTTTGAACATCGTACGACAACTTAGGACATCTTACGATTCTTTATGCCACATTAGCAACATGAAAAGCATGTTAGAATAATGTAGGACACGTTACAACTCTTAATAACACCTTACACCACCGTACGAAACATTAAAACTCCATAATAAACCTAATGAATTCGTCCGAGTCCTTTGAACATCGTACGACAACTTAGGACATCTTACGACTCTTTATGCCACATTAGCAACTCGAAATGAACATTAGTATAATGTAGTACGCCTTACTGCTCCTAAGGACACCTTACTCCACCGTACGAAATGTTAAAACTCCATAATAAACCTAATGAATTCGTCCGAGTCCTTTGAACATCGTACGACAACTTAGGACAACTTAAGACTCTTTATGCCACATTAGCTTCTCGAAAAGAACGTTAGTATGATGTAGGACGCCTTACAGCTCCTAAGAACACCTTACACCACCGTACGAAACATTAAAAATCCATAATAAACCTAATGAATTCGTCCGAGTCCTTTGAACATCGTACGACAACTAAGGAGATGTTACGGCTCAGTATACGGCACTAGCAACATAAAAAGCACGTTAGAATAATGTAGGACGCGTTACAACTCCTAAGAACACCTTACATCACCGTACAAAACTTTAAAACTCCAAAATAAACCAAATTAATTCGTACGAGTCATTTGAACATCGTACGACAACTTAGGACATCTTACGACTCTTTATGCCAAATTAGCAACATGAAAAGCATGTTAGAATATTTTAGGACGCGTTACAACTCCTAAAAACACCTTACACAACCGTACGAAATATTAAAACTCCATAATAAACCTAATGAAATCGTCCGAGTCCTTTGAACATCGTACGACAACTCAGGAGATGTTACGACCCAGTATACGGCACTAGCAACATGAAAAGCACGTTAGAATAATGTAGGACGCGTTACAACTCCTAAGAACACCTTACATCACCGTACAAAACTTTAAAACTCCATAATAAACCAAATTAATTCGTACGAGTCCTTTGAACTTCGTACGACAACTTAGGACATCTTACGACTCTTTATGCCACATTAGCAACTCGAAATGAACATTAGTATAATGTAGTACGCCTTACTGCTCCTAAGGACACCTTACTCCACCCTACGAAATGTTAAAACTCCATAATAAACCTAATGAATTCGTCCGAGTCCTTTGAACATCGTACGACAACTTAGGACAACTTAAGACTCTTTATGCCACATTAGCTTCTCGAAAAGAATGTTAGTATGATGTAGGACGCCTTACAGCTCCTAAGAACACCTTACACCACCGTACGAAACATTAAAAATCCATAATAAACCTAATGAATTCGTCCGAGTCCTTTGAACATCGTACGACAACTAAGGAGATGTTACGGCTCAGTATACGGCACTAGCAACATAAAAAGCACATTAGAATAATGTAGGACGCGTTACAACTCCTAAGAACACCTTACATCACCGTACAAAACTTTAAAACTCCAAATTAAACCAAATTAATTCGTACGAGTCCTTTGAACATCGTACGACAACTTAGGACATCTTACGATTCTTTATGCCACATTAGCAACATGAAAAGCATGTTAGAATAATGTAGGACACGTTACAACTCTTAATAACACCTTACACCACCGTACGAAACATTAAAACTCCATAATAAACCTAATGAATTCGTCCGAGTCCTTTGAACATCGTACGACAACTTAGGACATCTTACGACTCTTTATGCCACATTAGCAACTCGAAATGAACATTAGTATAATGTAGTACGCCTTACTGCTCCTAAGGACACCTTACTCCACCGTACGAAATGTTAAAACTCCATAATAAACCTAATGAATTCGTCCGAGTCCTTTGAACATCGTACGACAACTTAGGACAACTTAAGACTCTTTATGCCACATTAGCTTCTCGAAAAGAACGTTAGTATGATGTAGGACGCCTTACAGCTCCTAAGAACACCTTACACCACCGTACGAAACATTAAAAATCCATAATAAACCTAATGAATTCGTCCGAGTCCTTTGAACATCGTACGACAACTAAGGAGATGTTACGGCTCAGTATACGGCACTAGCAACATAAAAAGCACGTTAGAATAATGTAGGACGCGTTACAACTCCTAAGAACACCTTACATCACCGTACAAAACTTTAAAACTCCAAAATAAACCAAATTAATTCGTACGAGTCATTTGAACATCGTACGACAACTTAGGACATCTTACGACTCTTTATGCCAAATTAGCAACATGAAAAGCATGTTAGAATATTTTAGGACGCGTTACAACTCCTAAGAACACCTTACACAACCGTACGAAATATTAAAACTCCATAATAAACCTAATGAAATCGTCCGAGTCCTTTGAACATCGTACGACAACTCAGGAGATGTTACGACCCAGTATACGGCACTAGCAACATGAAAAGCACGTTAGAATAATGTAGGACGCGTTACAACTCCTAAGAACACCTTACATCACCGTACAAAACTTTAAAACTCCATAATAAACCAAATTAATTCGTACGAGTCCTTTGAACTTCGTACGACAACTTAGGACATCTTACGACTCTTTATGCCACATTAGCAACTCGAAATGAACATTAGTATAATGTAGTACGCCTTACTGCTCCTAAGGACACCTTACTCCACCCTACGAAATGTTAAAACTCCATAATAAACCTAATGAATTCGTCCGAGTCCTTTGAACATCGTACGACAACTTAGGACAACTTAAGACTCTTTATGCCACATTAGCTTCTCGAAAAGAATGTTAGTATGATGTAGGACGCCTTACAGCTCCTAAGAACACCTTACACCACCGTACGAAACATTAAAAATCCATAATAAACCTAATGAATTCGTCCGAGTCCTTTGAACATCGTACGACAACTAAGGAGATGTTACGGCTCAGTATACGGCACTAGCAACATAAAAAGCACATTAGAATAATGTAGGACGCGTTACAACTCCTAAGAACACCTTACATCACCGTACAAAACTTTAAAACTCCAAAATAAACCAAATTAATTCGTACGAGTCCTTTGAACATCGTACGACAACTTAGGACATCTTACGATTCTTTATGCCACATTAGCAACATGAAAAGCATGTTAGAATAATGTAGGACACGTTACAACTCTTAATAACACCTTACACCACCGTACGAAACATTAAAACTCCATAATAAACCTAATGAATTCGTCCGAGTCCTTTGAACATCGTACGACAACTTAGGACATCTTACGACTCTTTATGCCAAATTAGCAACTCGAAATGAACATTAGTATAATGTAGTACGCCTTACTGCTCCTAAGGACACCTTACTCCACCGTACGAAATGTTAAAACTCCATAATAAACCTAATGAATTCGTCCGAGTCCTTTGAACATCGTACGACAACTTAGGACAACTTAAGACTCTTTATGCCACATTAGCTTCTCGAAAAGAACGTTAGTATGATGTAGGACGCCTTACAGCTCCTAAGAACACCTTACACCACCGTACGAAACATTAAAAATCCATAATAAACCTAATGAATTCGTCCGAGTCCTTTGAACATCATACGACAACTAAGGAGATGTTACGGCTCAGTATACGGCACTAGCAACATAAAAAGCACGTTAGAATAATGTAGGACGCGTTACAACTCCTAAGAACACCTTACATCACCGTACAAAACTTTAAAACTCCATAATAAACCAAATTAATTCGTACGAGTCCTTTGAACATCGTACGACAACTTAGGACATCTTACGACTCTCTATGCCACATTAGCAACTCGAAATGAACATTAGTATAATGTAGTACGCCTTACTGCTCCTAAGGACACCTTACTCCACCCTACGAAATGTTAAAACTCCATAATAAACCTAATGAATTCGTCCGAGTCCTTTGAACATCGTACGACAACT
This sequence comes from Tagetes erecta, assembly GCA_030867185.1. NCBI lineage: Eukaryota > Viridiplantae > Streptophyta > Magnoliopsida > Asterales > Asteraceae > Tagetes > Tagetes erecta. The sequence continues at coordinate 41,340,314 of CM061487.1, read as the reverse complement.
TAGGACAACTTAAGACTCTTTATGCCACATTAGCTTCTCGAAAAGAATGTTAGTATGATGTAGGACGCCTTACAGCTCCTAAGAACACCTTACACCACCGTACGAAACATTAAAAATCCATAATAAACCTAATGAATTCGTCCGAGTCCTTTGAACATCGTACGACAACTAAGGAGATGTTACGGCTCAGTATACGGCACTAGCAACATAAAAAGCACATTAGAATAATGTAGGACGCGTTACAACTCCTAAGAACACCTTACATCACCGTACAAAACTTTAAAACTCCAAAATAAACCAAATTAATTCGTACGAGTCCTTTGAACATCGTACGACAACTTAGGACATCTTACGATTCTTTATGCCACATTAGCAACATGAAAAGCATGTTAGAATAATGTAGGACACGTTACAACTCTTAATAACACCTTACACCACCGTACGAAACATTAAAACTCCATAATAAACCTAATGAATTCGTCCGAGTCCTTTGAACATCGTACGACAACTTAGGACATCTTACGACTCTTTATGCCACATTAGCAACTCGAAATGAACATTAGTATAATGTAGTACGCCTTACTGCTCCTAAGGACACCTTACTCCACTGTACGAAATGTTAAAACTCATTAATAAACCTAATGAATTCGTCCGAGTCCTTTGAACATCGTACGACAACTTAGGACAACTTAAGACTCTTTATGCCACATTAGCTTCTCGAAAAGAACGTTAGTATGATGTAGGACGCCTTACAGCTCCTAAGAACACCTTACACCACCGTACGAAACATTAAAAATCCATAATAAACCTAATGAATTCGTCCGAGTCCTTTGAACATCATACGACAACTAAGGAGATGTTACGGCTCAGTATACGGCACTAGCAACATAAAAAGCACGTTAGAATAATGTAGGACGCGTTACAACTCCTAAGAACACCTTACACCACCGTACGAAACATTAAAAATCCATAATAAACCTAATGAATTCGTCCGAGTCCTTTGAACATCGTACGACAACTAAGGAGATGTTACGGCTCAGTATACGGCACTAGCAACATAAAAAGCACATTAGAATAATGTAGGACGCGTTACAACTCCTAAGAACACCTTACATCACCGTACAAAACTTTAAAACTCCAAAATAAACCAAATTAATTCGTACGAGTCCTTTGAAAATCGTACGACAACTTAGGACATCTTACGATTCTTTATGCCACATTAGCAACATGAAAAGCATGTTAGAATAATGTAGGACACGTTACAACTCCTAATAACACCTTACACCACCGTACGAAACATTAAAACTCCATAATAAATCTAATGAATTCGTCCGAGTCCTTTGAACATCGTACGACGACTTAGGACATCTTACGACTCTTTATGCCACATTAGCAACTCGAAATGAACATTAGTATAATGTAGTACGCCTTACTGCTCCTAAGGACACCTTACTCCACCGTACGAAATGTTAAAACTCCATAATAAACCTAATGAATTCGTCCGAGTCCTTTGAACATCGTACGACAACTTAGGACAACTTAAGACTCTTTATGCCACATTAGCTTCTCGAAAAGAACATTAGTATGATGTAGGACGCCTTACAGCTCCTAAGAACACCTTACACCACCGTACGAAACATTAAAAATCCATAATAAACCAAATGAATTCGTCCGAGTCCTTTGAACATCGTACGACAACTAAGGAGATGTTACGGCTCAGTATACGGCACTAGCAACATAAAAAGCACGTTAGAATAATGTAGGACGCGTTACAACTCCTAAGAACACCTTACATCACCGTACAAAACTTTAAAACTCCAAAATAAACCAAATTAATTCGTAAGAGTCATTTGAACATCGTACGACAACTTAGGACATCTTACGACTCTTTATGCCAAATTAGCAACATGAAAAGCATGTTAGAATATTTTAGGACGCGTTACAACTCCTAAGAACACCTTACACAACCGTACGAAACATTAAAACTCCATAATAAACCTAATGAAATCGTCCGAGTCCTTTGAACATCGTACGACAACTCAGGAGATGTTACGACCCAGTATACGGCACTAGCAACATGAAAAGCACGTTAGAATAATGTAGGACGCGTTACAACTCCTAAGAGCACCTTACATCACCGTACAAAACTTTAAAACTCCATAATAAACCAAATTAATTCGTACGAGTCCTTTGAACATCGTACGACAACTTAGGACATCTTACGACTCTTTATGCCACATTAGCAACTCGAAATGAACATTAGTATAATGTAGTACGCCTTACTGCTCCTAAGGACACCTTACTCCACCCTACGAAATGTTAAAACTCCATAATAAACCTAATGAATTCGTCCGAGTCCTTTGAACATCGTACGACAACTTAGGACAACTTAAGACTCTTTATGCCACATTAGCTTCTCGAAAAGAATGTTAGTTTGATGTAGGACGCCTTACAGCTCCTAAGAACACCTTACACCACCGTACGAAACATTAAAAATCCATAATAAACCTGATGAATTCGTCCGAGTCCTTTGAACATCGTACGACAACTAAGGAGATGTTACGGCTCAGTATACGGCACTAGCAACATAAAAAGCACATTAGAATAATGTAGGACGCGTTACAACTCCTAAGAACACCTTACATCACCGTACAAAACTTTAAAACTCCAAAATAAACCAAATTAATTCGTACGAGTCCTTTGAACATCGTACGACAACTTAGGACATCTTACGATTCTTTATGCCACATTAGCAACATGAAAAGCATGTTAGAATAATGTAGGACACGTTACAACTCCTAATAACACCTTACACCACCGTACGAAACATTAAAACTCCATAATAAACCTAATGAATTCGTCCGAGTCCTTTGAACATCGTACGACAACTTAGGACATCTTACGACTCTTTATGCCACATTAGCAACTCGAAATGAACATTAGTATAATGTAGTACGCCTTACTGCTCCTAAGGACACCTTACTCCACCGTACGAAATGTTAAAACTCCATAATAAACCTAATGAATTCGTCCGAGTCCTTTGAACATCGTACGACAACTTAGGACAACTTAAGACTCTTTATGCCACATTAGCTTCTCGAAAAGAACGTTAGTATGATGTAGGACGCCTTACAGCTCCTAAGAACACCTTACACCACCGTACGAAACATTAAAAATCCATAATAAACCTAATGAATTCGTCCGAGTCCTTTGAACATCGTACGACAACTTAGGACATCTTACGATTCTTTATGCCACATTAGCAACATGAAAAGCATGTTAGAATAATGTAGGACACGTTACAACTCCTAATAACACCTTACACCACCGTACGAAACATTAAAACTCCATAATAAACCTAATGAATTCGTCCGAGTCCTTTGAACATCGTACGACAACTTAGGACATCTTACGACTCTTTATGCCACATTAGCAACTCGAAATGAACATTAGTATAATGTAGTACGCCTTACTGCTCCTAAGGACACCTTACTCCACCGTACGAAATGTTAAAACTCCATAATAAACCTAATGAATTCGTCCGAGTCCTTTGAACATCGTACGACAACTTAGGACAACTTAAGACTCTTTATGCCACATTAGCTTCTCGAAAAGAACGTTAGTATGATGTAGGACGCCTTACAGCTCCTAAGAACACCTTACACCACCGTACGAAACATTAAAAATCCATAATAAACCTAATGAATTCGTCCGAGTCCTTTGAACATCGTACGACAACTAAGGAGATGTTACGGCTCAGTATACGGCACTAGCAACATAAAAAGCACGTTAGAATAATGTAGGACGCGTTACAACTCCTAAGAACACCTTACATCACCGTACAAAACTTTAAAACTCCAAAATAAACCAAATTAATTCGTACGAGTCATTTGAACATCGTACGACAACTTAGGACATCTTACGACTCTTTATGCCAAATTAGCAACATGAAAAGCATGTTAGAATATTTTAGGACGCGTTACAACTCCTAAGAACACCTTACACAACCGTACGAAACATTAAAACTCCATAATAAACCTAATGAAATCGTCCGAGTCCTTTGAACATCGTACGACAACTCAGGAGATGTTACGACCCAGTATACGGCACTAGCAACATGAAAAGCACGTTAGAATAATGTAGGACGCGTTACAACTCCTAAGAACACCTTACATCACCGTACAAAACTTTAAAACTCCATAATAAACCAAATTAATTCGTACGAGTCCTTTGAACATCGTACGACAACTTAGGACATCTTACGACTCTTTATGCCACATTAGCAACATGAAAAGCATGTTAGAATAATGTAGGACGCGTTACAACTCCTAAGAACACCTTACACCACCGTACGAAACATTAAAACTCCATAATAAACCTAATGAATTCGTCCGAGTCCTTTGAACATCGTACGACAACTTAGGACATCTTAAGACTCTTTATGCCACATTAGCAACTCGAAAAGAACGTTAGTATGATGTAGGACGCCTTACAGCTCCTAAGAACACCTTACACCACCGTACGAAACATTAAAACTCCATAATAAACCTAATGAATTCGTCTGAGTCCTTTGAACATCGTACGACAACTAAGGAGATGTTACGGCTCAGTATACGGCACTAGCAACATGAAAAGCACGTTAGAATAATGTAGGACGCGTTACAACTCCTAAGAACACCTTACATCACCGTACAAAACTTTAAAACTCAATAATAAACCAAATTAATTCGTACGAGTCCTTTGAACATCGTACGACAACTTAGGACATCTTACGACTCTTTATGCCACATTAGCAACATGAAAAGCATGTTAGAATAATGTAGGACACGTTACAACTCCTAATAACACCTTACACCACCGTACGAAACATTAAAACTCCATAATAAACCTAATGAATTCGTCCGAGTCCTTTGAACATCGTACGACAACTTAGGACATCTTACGACTCTTTATGCCACATTAGCAACTCGAAATGAACATTATTATAATGTAGTACGCCTTACTGCTCCTAAGGACACCTTACTCCACCGTACGAAATGTTAAAACTCCATAATAAACCTAATGAATTCGTCCGAGTCCTTTGAACATCGTACGACAACTTAGGACAACTTAAGACTCTTTATGCCACATTAGCTTCTCGAAAAGAACGTTAGTATGATGTAGGACGCCTTACAGCTCCTAAGAACACCTTACACCACCGTACGAAACATTAAAAATCCATAATAAACCTAATGAATTCGTCCGAGTCCTTTGAACATCGTACGACAACTAAGGAGATGTTACGGCTCAGTATACGGCACTAGCAACATAAAAAGCACGTTAGAATAATGTTGGACGCGTTACAACTCCTAAGAACACCTTACATCACCGTACAAAACTTTAAAACTCCATAATAAACCAAATTAATTCGTACGAGTCCTTTGAACATCGTACGACAACTTAGGACATCTTACGACTCTTTATGCCACATTAGCAACATGAAAAGCATGTTAGAATAATGTAGGACGCGTTACAACTCCTAAGAACACCTTACACCACCGTACGAAACATTAAAACTCCATAATAAACCTAATGAATTCGTCCGAGTCCTTTGAACATCGTACGACAACTTAGGACATCTTACGACTCTTTATGCCACATTAGCAACTCGAAATGAACATTAGTATAATGTAGTACGCCTTACTGCTCCTAAGGACACCTTACTCCACCGTACGAAACATTAAAACTCCATAATAAACCTAATGAAATCGTCCGAGTCCTTTGAACATCGTACGACAACTCAGGAGATGTTACGACCCAGTATACGGCACTAGCAACATGAAAAGCACGTTAGAATAATGTAGGACGCGTTACAACTCCTAAGAACACCTTACATCACCGTACAAAACTTTAAAATTCCATAATAAACCAAATTAATTCGTACGAGTCCTTTGAACATCGTACAACAACTTAGGACATCTTACGACTCATTATGCCACATTAGCAACATGAAAAGCATGTTAGAATAATGTAGGACGCGTTACAACTCCTAAGAACACCTTACACCACCGTACGAAACATTAAAACTCCATAATAAACCTAATGAATTCGTCCGAGTCCTTTGAACATCGTACGACAACTTAGGACATCTTACGACTCTTTATGCCACATTAGCAACTCGAAATGAACATTAGTGTAATGTAGTACGCCTTACAGCTCCTAAGAACACCTTACACCACCGTACGAAACATTAAAACTCCATAATAAACCTAATGAATTCGTCTGAGTCCTTTGAACATCGTACGACAACTAAGGAGATGTTACGGCTCAGTATACGGCACTAGCAACATGAAAAGCACGTTAGAATAATGTAGGACGCGTTACAACTCCTAAGAACACCTTACATCACCGTACAAAACTTTAAAACTCAATAATAAACCAAATTAATTCGTACGAGTCCTTTGAACATCGTACGAAAACTTAGGACATCTTACGACTCTTTATGCCACATTAGCAACATGAAAAGCATGTTAGAATAATGTAGGACACGTTACAACTCCTAATAACACCTTACACCACCGTACGAAACATTAAAACTCCATAATAAACCTAATGAATTCGTCCGAGTCCTTTGAACATCGTACGACAACTTAGGACATCTTACGACTCTTTATGCCACATTAGCAACTCGAAATGAACATTAGTATAATGTAGTACGCCTTACTGCTCCTAAGGACACCTTACTCCACCGTACGAAATGTTAAAACTCCATAATAAACCTAATGAATTCGTCCGAGTCCTTTGAACATCGTACGACAACTTAGGACAACTTATGACTCTTTATGCCACATTAGCTTCTCGAAAAGAACGTTAGTATGATGTAGGACGCCTTACAGCTCCTAAGAACACCTTACACCACCGTACGAAACATTAAAAATCCATAATAAACCTAATGAATTCGTCCGAGTCCTTTGAACATCGTACGACAACTAAGGAGATGTTACGGCTCAGTATACGGCACTAGCAACATAAAAAGCACGTTAGAATAATGTAGGACGCGTTACAACTCCTAAGAACACCTTTCATCACCGTACAAAACTTTAAAACTCCAAAATAAACCAAATTAATTCGTATGAGTCATTTGAACATCGTACGACAACTTAGGACATCTTACGACTCTTTATGCCAAATTAGCAACATGAAAAGCATGTTAGAATAATGTAGGACGCGTTACAACTCCTAAGAACACCTTACACCACCGTACGAAACATTAAAACTCCATAATAAACCTAATGAATTCGTCCGAGTCCTTTGAACATCGTACGACAACTTAGGACATCTTACGACTCTTTATGCCACATTAGCAACTCGAAATGAACATTAGTATAATGTAGTACGCCTTACTGCTCCTAAGGACACCTTACTCCACCGTACGAAACATTAAAACTCCATAATAAACCTAATGAAATCGTCCGAGTCCTTTGAACATCGTACGACAACTCAGGAGATGTTACGACCCAGTATACGGCACTAGCAACATGAAAAGCACGTTAGAATAATGTAGGACGCGTTACAACTCCTAAGAACACCTTACATCACCGTACAAAACTTTAAAATTCCATAATAAACCAAATTAATTCGTACGAGTCCTTTGAACATCGTACAACAACTTAGGACATCTTACGACTCATTATGCCACATTAGCAACATGAAAAGCATGTTAGAATAATGTAGGACGCGTTACAACTCCTAAGAACACCTTACACCACCGTACGAAACATTAAAACTCCATAATAAACCTAATGAATTCGTCCGAGTCCTTTGAACATCGTACGACAACTTAGGACATCTTACGACTCTTTATGCCACATTAGCAACTCGAAATGAACATTAGTGTAATGTAGTACGCCTTACAGCTCCTAAGAACACCTTACACCACCGTACGAAACATTAAAACTCCATAATAAACCTAATGAATTCGTCTGAGTCCTTTGAACATCGTACGACAACTAAGGAGATGTTACGGCTCAGTATACGGCACTAGCAACATGAAAAGCACGTTAGAATAATGTAGGACGCGTTACAACTCCTAAGAACACCTTACATCACCGTACAAAACTTTAAAACTCAATAATAAACCAAATTAATTCGTACGAGTCCTTTGAACATCGTACGAAAACTTAGGACATCTTACGACTCTTTATGCCACATTAGCAACATGAAAAGCATGTTAGAATAATGTAGGACACGTTACAACTCCTAATAACACCTTACACCACCGTACGAAACATTAAAACTCCATAATAAACCTAATGAATTCGTCCGAGTCCTTTGAACATCGTACGACAACTTAGGACATCTTACGACTCTTTATGCCACATTAGCAACTCGAAATGAACATTAGTATAATGTAGTACGCCTTACTGCTCCTAAGGACACCTTACTCCACCGTACGAAATGTTAAAACTCCATAATAAACCTAATGAATTCGTCCGAGTCCTTTGAACATCGTACGACAACTTAGGACAACTTATGACTCTTTATGCCACATTAGCTTCTCGAAAAGAACGTTAGTATGATGTAGGACGCCTTACAGCTCCTAAGAACACCTTACACCACCGTACGAAACATTAAAAATCCATAATAAACCTAATGAATTCGTCCGAGTCCTTTGAACATCGTACGACAACTAAGGAGATGTTACGGCTCAGTATACGGCACTAGCAACATAAAAAGCACGTTAGAATAATGTAGGACGCGTTACAACTCCTAAGAACACCTTTCATCACCGTACAAAACTTTAAAACTCCAAAATAAACCAAATTAATTCGTATGAGTCATTTGAACATCGTACGACAACTTAGGACATCTTACGACTCTTTATGCCAAATTAGCAACATGAAAAGCATGTTAGAATATTGTAGGACGCGTTACAACTCCTTAGAACACCTTACACCACCGTACGAAACATTAAAACTCCATAATAAACCTAATGAATTCGTCCGAGTCCTTTGAACATCGTACGACAACTTAGGACATCTTACGACTCTTTATGCCACATTAGCAACTCGAAATGAACCTTAGTATAATGTAGTACGATGTAGGACGCCTTACAGCTCCTAAGAACACCTTACACCACCGTACTAAACATTAAAATTCCATAATAAACCTAATGAATTCGTCCGAGTCCTTTGAACATCGTACGACAACTCAGGAGATGTTACGACCCAGTATACGGCACTAGCAACATGAAAAGCACGTTAGAATAATGTAGGACGCGTTACAACTCCTAAGAACACCTTACATCACCGTACAAAACTTTAAAACTCCATAATAAACCAAATTAATTCGTACGAGTCCTTTGAAAATCTTACGACAACTTAGGACATCTTACGACTCTTTATGCCACATTAGCAACATGAAAAGCATGTTAGAATAATGTAGGACGTGTTACAACTCCTAAGAACACCTTACACCACCGTACGAAACATTAAAACTCCATAATAAACCTAATGAATTCGTCTGAGTCCTTTGAACATCGTACGACAACTAAGGAGATGTTACGGCTCAGTATACGGCACTAGCAACATGAAAAGCACGTTAGAATAATGTAGGACGCGTTACAACTCCTAAGAACACCTTACATCATCGTACAAAACTTTAAAACACCATAATAAACCAAATTAATTCGTACGAGTCCTTTGAACATCGTACGACAACTTAGGACATCTTACGACTCTTTATGCCACATTAGCAACATGAAAAGCATGTTAGAATAATGTAGGGCACGTTACAACTCCTAAGAACACCTTACACCACTGTACGAAACATTAAAACTCCATAATAAACCTAATGAATTCGTCCGAGTCATTTGAACATCGTACGACAACTTAGGACATCTTACGACTCTTTATGCCACATTAGCAACTCGAAATGAACATTAGTATAATGTAGTACGATGTAGGACGCCTTACAGCTCCTAAGAACACCTTACACCACCGTACGAAACATTAAAATTCCATAATAAACCTAATGAATTCGTCCGAGTCCTTTGAACATCGTACGACAACTCAGGAGATGTTACGACCCAGTATACGGCACTAGCAACATGAAAAGCACGTTAGAATAATGTAGGACGCGTTACAACTCCTAAGAACACCTTACATCACCGTACAAAACTTTAAAACTCCATAATAAACCAAATTAATTCGTACGAGTCCTTTGAACATCGTACGACAACTTAGGACATCTTACGACTCTTTATGCCACATTAGCAACATGAAAAGCATGTTAGAATAATGTAGGACGCGTTACAACTCCTAAGAACACCTTACACCACCGTACGAAACATTAAAACTCCATAATAAACCTAATGAATTCGTCCGAGTCATTTGAACATTGTACGACAACTTAGGACATCTTACGACTCTTTATGCCACATTAGCAACTCGAAATGAACATTAGTATAATGTAGTACGATGTAGGACGCCTTACAGCTCCTAAGAACACCTTACACCACCGTACGAAACATTAAAATTCCATAATAAACCTAATGAAATCGTCCGAGTCCTTTGAACATCGTACGACAACTCAGGAGATGTTACGACCCAGTATACGGCACTAGCAACATGAAAAGCACGTTAGAATAATGTAGGACGCGTTACAACTCCTAAGAACACCTTACATCACTGTACAAAACTTTAAAACTCCATAATAAACCAAATTAATTCGTACGAGTCCTTTGAACATCGTACGACAACTTAGGACATCTTACGACTCTTTATGCCACATTAGCAACATAAAAAGCACGTTAGAATAATGTAGGACGCGTTACAACTCCTAAGAACACCTTACATCACCGTACAAAACTTTAAAACTCCAAAATAAACCAAATTAATTCGTACGAGTCATTTGAACATCGTACGACAACTTAGGACATCTTACGACTCTTTATGCCAAATTAGCAACATGAAAAGCATGTTAGAATATTTTAGGACGCGTTACAACTCCTAAGAACACCTTACACAACCGTACGAAACATTAAAACTCCATAATAAACCTAATGAAATCGTCCGAGTCCTTTGAACATCGTACGACAACTCAGGAGATGTTACGACCCAGTATACGGCACTAGCAACATGAAAAGCACGTTAGAATAATGTAGGACGCGTTACAACTCCTAAGAACACCTTACATCACCGTACAAAACTTTAAAACTCCATAATAAACCAAATTAATTCGTACGAGTCCTTTGAACATCGTACGACAACTTAGGACATCTTACGACTCTTTATGCCACATTAGCAACATGAAAAGCATGTTAGAATAATGTAGGACGCGTTACAACTCCTAAGAACACCTTACACCACCGTACGAAACATTAAAACTCCATAATAAACCTAATGAATTCGTCCGAGTCCTTTGAACATCGTACGACAACTTAGGACATCTTAAGACTCTTTATGCCACATTAGCAACTCGAAAAGAACGTTAGTATGATGTAGGACGCCTTACAGCTCCTAAGAACACCTTACACCACCGTACGAAACATTAAAACTCCATAATAAACCTAATGAATTCGTCTGAGTCCTTTGAACATCGTACGACAACTAAGGAGATGTTACGGCTCAGTATACGGCACTAGCAACATGAAAAGCACGTTAGAATAATGTAGGACGCGTTACAACTCCTAAGAACACCTTACATCACCGTACAAAACTTTAAAACTCAATAATAAACCAAATTAATTCGTACGAGTCCTTTGAACATCGTACGACAACTTAGGACATCTTACGACTCTTTATGCCACATTAGCAACATGAAAAGCATGTTAGAATAATGTAGGACACGTTACAACTCCTAATAACACCTTACACCACCGTACGAAACATTAAAACTCCATAATAAACCTAATGAATTCGTCCGAGTCCTTTGAACATCGTACGACAACTTAGGACATCTTACGACTCTTTATGCCACATTAGCAACTCGAAATGAACATTATTATAATGTAGTACGCCTTACTGCTCCTAAGGACACCTTACTCCACCGTACGAAATGTTAAAACTCCATAATAAACCTAATGAATTCGTCCGAGTCCTTTGAACATCGTACGACAACTTAGGACAACTTAAGACTCTTTATGCCACATTAGCTTCTCGAAAAGAACGTTAGTATGATGTAGGACGCCTTACAGCTCCTAAGAACACCTTACACCACCGTACGAAACATTAAAAATCCATAATAAACCTAATGAATTCGTCCGAGTCCTTTGAACATCGTACGACAACTAAGGAGATGTTACGGCTCAGTATACGGCACTAGCAACATAAAAAGCACGTTAGAATAATGTTGGACGAGTTACAACTCCTAAGAACACCTTACATCACCGTACAAAACTTTAAAACTCCATAATAAACCAAATTAATTCGTACGAGTCCTTTGAACATCGTACGACAACTTAGGACATCTTACGACTCTTTATGCCACATTAGCAACATGAAAAGCATGTTAGAATAATGTAGGACGCGTTACAACTCCTAAGAACACCTTACACCACCGTACGAAACATTAAAACTCCATAATAAACCTAATGAATTCGTCCGAGTCCTTTGAACATCGTACGACAACTTAGGACATCTTACGACTCTTTATGCCACATTAGCAACTCGAAATGAACATTAGTATAATGTAGTACGCCTTACTGCTCCTAAGGACACCTTACTCCACCGTACGAAACATTAAAACTCCATAATAAACCTAATGAAATCGTCCGAGTCCTTTGAACATCGTACGACAACTCAGGAGATGTTACGACCCAGTATACGGCACTAGCAACATGAAAAGCACGTTAGAATAATGTAGGACGCGTTACAACTCCTAAGAACACCTTACATCACCGTACAAAACTTTAAAACTCCATAATAAACCAAATTAATTCGTACGAGTCCTTTGAACATCGTACAACAACTTAGGACATCTTACGACTCATTATGCCACATTAGCAACATGAAAAGCATGTTAGAATAATGTAGGACGCGTTACAACTCCTAAGAACACCTTACACCACCGTACGAAACATTAAAACTCCATAATAAACCTAATGAATTCGTCCGAGTCCTTTGAACATCGTACGACAACTTAGGACATCTTACGACTCTTTATGCCACATTAGCAACTCGAAATGAACATTAGTGTAATGTAGTACGCCTTACAGCTCCTAAGAACACCTTACACCACCGTACGAAACATTAAAACTCCATAATAAACCTAATGAATTCGTCTGAGTCCTTTGAACATCGTACGACAACTAAGGAGATGTTACGGCTCAGTATACGGCACTAGCAACATGAAAAGCACGTTAGAATAATGTAGGACGCGTTACAACTCCTAAGAACACCTTACATCACCGTACAAAACTTTAAAACTCAATAATAAACCAAATTAATTCGTACGAGTCCTTTGAACATCGTACGAAAACTTAGGACATCTTACGACTCTTTATGCCACATTAGCAACATGAAAAGCATGTTAGAATAATGTAGGACACGTTACAACTCCTAATAACACCTTACACCACCGTACGAAACATTAAAACTCCATAATAAACCTAATGAATTCGTCCGAGTCCTTTGAACATCGTACGACAACTTAGGACATCTTACGACTCTTTATGCCACATTAGCAACTCGAAATGAACATTAGTATAATGTAGTACGCCTTACTGCTCCTAAGGACACCTTACTCCACCGTACGAAATGTTAAAACTCCATAATAAACCTAATGAATTCGTCCGAGTCCTTTGAACATCGTACGACAACTTAGGACAACTTATGACTCTTTATGCCACATTAGCTTCTCGAAAAGAACGTTAGTATGATGTAGGACGCCTTACAGCTCCTAAGAACACCTTACACCACCGTACGAAACATTAAAAATCCATAATAAACCTAATGAATTCGTCCGAGTCCTTTGAACATCGTACGACAACTAAGGAGATGTTACGGCTCAGTATACGGCACTAGCAACATAAAAAGCACGTTAGAATAATGTAGGACGCGTTACAACTCCTAAGAACACCTTTCATCACCGTACAAAACTTTAAAACTCCAAAATAAACCAAATTAATTCGTACGAGTCATTTGAACATCGTACGACAACTTAGGACATCTTACGACTCTTTATGCCAAATTAGCAACATGAAAAGCATGTTAGAATATTGTAGGACGCGTTACAACTCCTTAGAACACCTTACACCACCGTACGAAACATTAAAACTCCATAATAAACCTAATGAATTCGTCCGAGTCCTTTGAACATCGTACGACAACTTAGGACATCTTACGACTCTTTATGCCACATTAGCAACTCGAAATGAACCTTAGTATAATGTAGTACGATGTAGGACGCCTTACAGCTCCTAAGAACACCTTACACCACCGTACTAAACATTAAAATTCCATAATAAACCTAATGAATTCGTCCGAGTCCTTTGAACATCGTACGACAACTCAGGAGATGTTACGACCCAGTATACGGCACTAGCAACATGAAAAGCACGTTAGAATAATGTAGGACGCGTTACAACTCCTAAGAACACCTTACATCACCGTACAAAACTTTAAAACTCCATAATAAACCAAATTAATTCGTACGAGTCCTTTGAAAATCTTACGACAACTTAGGACATCTTACGACTCTTTATGCCACATTAGCAACATGAAAAGCATGTTAGAATAATGTAGGACGTGTTACAACTCCTAAGAACACCTTACACCACCGTACGAAACATTAAAACTCCATAATAAACCTAATGAATTCGTCTGAGTCCTTTGAACATCGTACGACAACTAAGGAGATGTTACGGCTCAGTATACGGCACTAGCAACATGAAAAGCACGTTAGAATAATGTAGGACGCGTTACAACTCCTAAGAACACCTTACATCATCGTACAAAACTTTAAAACACCATAATAAACCAAATTAATTCGTACGAGTCCTTTGAACATCGTACGACAACTTAGGACATCTTACGACTCTTTATGCCACATTAGCAACATGAAAAGCATGTTAGAATAATGTAGGGCACGTTACAACTCCTAAGAACACCTTACACCACTGTACGAAACATTAAAACTCCATAATAAACCTAATGAATTCGTCCGAGTCATTTGAACATCGTACGACAACTTAGGACATCTTACGACTCTTTATGCCACATTAGCAACTCGAAATGAACATTAGTATAATGTAGTACGATGTAGGACGCCTTACAGCTCCTAAGAACACCTTACACCACCGTACGAAACATTAAAATTCCATAATAAACCTAATGAATTCGTCCGAGTCCTTTGAACATCGTACGACAACTCAGGAGATGTTACGACCCAGTATACGGCACTAGCAACATGAAAAGCACGTTAGAATAATGTAGGACGCGTTACAACTCCTAAGAACACCTTACATCACCGTACAAAACTTTAAAACTCCATAATAAACCAAATTAATTCGTACGAGTCCTTTGAACATCGTACGACAACTTAGGACATCTTACGACTCTTTATGCCACATTAGCAACATGAAAAGCATGTTAGAATAATGTAGGACGCGTTACAACTCCTAAGAACACCTTACACCACCGTACGAAACATTAAAACTCCATAATAAACCTAATGAATTCGTCCGAGTCATTTGAACATTGTACGACAACTTAGGACATCTTACGACTCTTTATGCCACATTAGCAACTCGAAATGAACATTAGTATAATGTAGTACGATGTAGGACGCCTTACAGCTCCTAAGAACACCTTACACCACCGTACGAAACATTAAAATTCCATAATAAACCTAATGAAATCGTCCGAGTCCTTTGAACATCGTACGACAACTCAGGAGATGTTACGACCCAGTATACGGCACTAGCAACATGAAAAGCACGTTAGAATAATGTAGGACGCGTTACAACTCCTAAGAACACCTTACATCACTGTACAAAACTTTAAAACTCCATAATAAACCAAATTAATTCGTACGAGTCCTTTGAACATCGTACGACAACTTAGGACATCTTACGACTCTTTATGCCACATTAGCAACATGAAAAGCATGTTAGAATAATGTAGGACGCGTTACAACTCCTAAGAACACCTTACACCACCGTACGAAACATTAAAACTCCATAATAAACCTAATGAATTCGTCCGAGTCCTTTGAACATCGTACGACAACTTAGGACATCTTACGACTCTTTATGCCACATTAGCAACATGAAAAGCATGTTAGAATAATGTAGGACACGTTACAACTCCTAAGAACACCTTACACCACCGTACGAAACATTAAAACTCCATAATAAACCTAATGAATTCGTCCGAGTCATTTGAACATCGTACGACAACTTAGGACATCTTACGACTCTTTATGCCACATTAGCAACTCGAAATGAACATTAGTATAATGTAGTACGATGTAGGACGCCTTACAGCTCCTAAGAACACCTTACACCACCGTACGAAACATTAAAATTCCATAATAAACCTAATGAAATCGTCCGAGTCCTTTGAACATCGTACGACAACTCAGGAGATGTTACGACCCAGTATACTGCACTAGCAACATGAAAAGCACGTTAGAATAATGTAGGACACGTTACAACTCCTAAGAACACCTTACATCACCGTACAAAACTTTAAAACTCCATAATAAACCAAATTAATTCGTACGAGTCCTTTGAACATCGTACGACAACTTAGGACATCTTACGACTCTTTATGCCACATTAGCAACATGAAAAGCATGTTAGAATAATGTAGGACACGTTACAACTCCTAAGAACACCTTACACCACCGTACGAAACATTAAAACTCCATAATAAACCTAATGAATTCGTCCGAGTCCTTTGAACATCGTACGACAACTTAGGACATCTTACGACTCTTTATGCCACATTAGCAACTCGAAATGAACATTAGTATAATGTAGTACGCCTTACTGCTCCTAAGGACACCTTACTCCACCGTACGAAATGTTAAAACCCCATAATAAACCTAATGAATTCGTCCGAGTCCTTTGAACATCGTACGACAACTTAGGACATCTTAAGACTCTTTATGCCACATTAGCTTCTCGAAAAGAACCTTAGTATGATGTAGGACGCCTTACAGCTCCTAAGAACACCTTACACCACCGTACGAAACATTAAAAATCCATAATAAACCTAATGAATTCGTCCGAGTCCTTTGAACATCGTACGACAACTAAGGAGATGTTACGGCTCAGTATACGGCACTAGCAACATAAAAAGCACGTTAGAATAATGTAGGACGCGTTACAACTCCTAAGAACACCTTACATCACCGTACAAAACTTTAAAACTCCAAAATAAACCAAATTAATTCGTACGAGTCATTTGAACATCGTACGACAACTTAGGACATCTTACGACTCTTTATGCCAAATTAGCAACATGAAAAGCATGTTAGAATATTGTAGGACGCGTTACAACTCCTAAGAACACCTTACACCACCGTACGAAACATTAAAACTCCATAATAAACCTAATGAATTCGTCCGAGTCCTTTGAACATCGTACGACAACTCAGGAGATGTTACGACCCAGTATACGGCACTAGCAACATGAAAAGCACGTTAGAATAATGTAGGACGCGTTACAACTCCTAAGAACACCTTACATCACCGTCCAAAACTTTAAAACTCCATAATAAACCAAATTAATTCGTACGAGTCCTTTGAACATCGTACGACAACTTAGGACATCTTACGACTCTTTATGCCACATTAGCAACATGAAAAGCATGTTAGAATAATGTAGGACGTGTTACAACTCCTAAGAACACCTTACACCACCGTACGAAACATTAAACTCCATAATAAACCTAATGAATTCGTCCGAGTCCTTTGAACATCGTACGACAACTTAGGACATCTTACGACTCTTTATGCCACATTAGCAACTCGAAATGAACATTAGTGTAATGTAGTACGCCTTACAGCTCCTAAGAACACCTTACACCACCGTACGAAACATTAAAACTCCATAATAAACCTAATGAATTCGTCTGAGTCCTTTGAACATCGTACGACAACTAAGGAGATGTTACGGCTCAGTATACGGCACTAGCAACATGAAAAGCACGTTAGAATAATGTAGGACGCGTTACAACTCCTAAGAACACCTTACATCATCGTACAAAACTTTAAAACACCATAATAAACCAAATTAATTCGTACGAGTCCTTTGAACATCGTACGACAACTTAGGACATCTTACGACTCTTTATGCCACATTAGCAACATGAAAAGCATGTTAGAATAATGTAGGGCACGTTACAACTCCTAAGAACACCTTACACCACCGTACGAAACATTAAAACTCCATAATAAACCTAATGAATTCGTCCGAGTCCTTTGAACATCGTACGACAACTTAGGACATCTTACGACTCTTTATGCCACATTAGCAACATGAAAAGCATGTTAGAATAATGTAGGACACGTTACAACTCCTAAGAACACCTTACACCACCGTACGAAACATTAAAACTCCATAATAAACCTAATGAATTCGTCCGAGTCATTTGAACATCGTACGACAACTTAGGACATCTTACGACTCTTTATGCCACATTAGCAACTCGAAATGAACATTAGTATAATGTAGTACGATGTAGGACGCCTTACAGCTCCTAAGAACACCTTACACCACCGTACGAAACATTAAAATTCCATAATAAACCTAATGAAATCGTCAGAGTCCTTTGAACATCGTACGACAACTCAGGAGATGTTACGACCCAGTATACTGCACTAGCAACATGAAAAGCACGTTAGAATAATGTAGGACACGTTACAACTCCTAAGAACACCTTACATCACCGTACAAAACTTTAAAACTCCATAATAAACCAAATTAATTCGTACGAGTCCTTTGAACATCTTACGACAACTTAGGACATCTTACGACTCTTTATGCCACATTAGCAACATGAAAAGCATGTTAGAATAATGTAGGACACGTTACAACTCCTAAGAACACCTTACACCACCGTACGAAACATTAAAACTCCATAATAAACCTAATGAATTCGTCCGAGTCCTTTGAACATCGTACGACAACTTAGGACATCTTACGACTCTTTATGCCACATTAGCAACTCGAAATGAACATTAGTATAATGTAGTACGCCTTACTGCTCCTAAGGACACCTTACTCCACCGTACGAAATGTTAAAACTCCATAATAAACCTAATGAATTCGTCCGAGTCCTTTGAACATCGTACGACAACTTAGGACATCTTAAGACTCTTTATGCCACATTAGCTTCTCGAAAAGAACCTTAGTATGATGTAGGACGCCTTACAGCTCCTAAGAACACCTTACACCACCGTACGAAACATTAAAAATCCATAATAAACCTAATGAATTCGTCCGAGTCCTTTGAACATCGTACGACAACTAAGGAGATGTTACGGCTCAGTATACGGCACTAGCAACATAAAAAGCACGTTAGAATAATGTAGGACGCGTTACAACTCCTAAGAACACCTTACATCACCGTACAAAACTTTAAAACTCCAAAATAAACCAAATTAATTCGTACGAGTCATTTGAACATCGTACGACAACTTAGGACATCTTACGACTCTTTATGCCAAATTAGCAACATGAAAAGCATGTTAGAATATTGTAGGACGCGTTACAACTCCTAAGAACACCTTACACCACCGTACGAAACATTAAAACTCCATAATAAACCTAATGAATTCGTCCGAGTCCTTTGAACATCGTACGACAACTTAGGACATCTTCCGACTCTTTATGCCACATTAGCAACTCGAAATGAACATTAGTATAATGTAGTACGATGTAGGACGCCTTACAGCTCCTAAGAACACCTTACACCACCGTACGAAACATTAAAATTCCATAATAAACCTAATGAATTCGTCCGAGTCCTTTGAACATCGTACGACAACTCAGGAGATGTTACGACCCAGTATACGGCACTAGCAACATGAAAAGCACGTTAGAATAATGTAGGACGCGTTACAACTCCTAAGAACACCTTACATCACCGTACAAAACTTTAAAACTCCATAATAAACCAAATTAATTCGTACGAGTCCTTTGAACATCGTACGACAACTTAGGACATCTTACGACTCTTTATGCCACATTAGCAACATGAAAAGCATGTTAGAATAATGTAGGACGCGTTACAACTCCTAAGAACACCTTACACCACCGTACGAAACATTAAAACTCCATAATAAACCTAATGAATTCGTCCGAGTCATTTGAACATTGTACGACAACTTAGGACATCTTACGACTCTTTATGCCACATTAGCAACTCGAAATGAACATTAGTATAATGTAGTACGATGTAGGACGCCTTACAGCTCCTAAGAACACCTTACACCACCGTACGAAACATTAAAATTCCATAATAAACCTAATGAAATCGTCCGAGTCCTTTGAACATCGTACGACAACTCAGGAGATGTTACGACCCAGTATACGGCACTAGCAACATGAAAAGCACGTTAGAATAATGTAGGACGCGTTACAACTCCTAAGAACACCTTACATCACTGTACAAAACTTTAAAACTCCATAATAAACCAAATTAATTCGTACGAGTCCTTTGAACATCGTACGACAACTTAGGACATCTTACGACTCTTTATGCCACATTAGCAACATGGAAAGCATGTTAGAATAATGTAGGACGCGTTACAACTCCTAAGAACACCTTACACCACCGTACGAAACATTAAAACTCCATAATAAACCTAATGAATTCGTCCGAGTCCTTTGAACATCGTACGACAACTTAGGACATCTTACGACTCTTTATGCCACATTAGCAACATGAAAAGCATGTTAGAATAATGTAGGACACGTTACAACTCCTAAGAACACCTTACACCACCGTACGAAACATTAAAACTCCATAATAAACCTAATGAATTCGTCCGAGTCATTTGAACATCGTACGACAACTTAGGACATCTTACGACTCTTTATGCCACATTAGCAACTCGAAATGAACATTAGTATAATGTAGTACGATGTAGGACGCCTTACAGCTCCTAAGAACACCTTACACCACCGTACGAAACATTAAAATTCCATAATAAACCTAATGAAATCGTCCGAGTCCTTTGAACATCGTACGACAACTCAGGAGATGTTACGACCCAGTATACTGCACTAGCAACATGAAAAGCACGTTAGAATAATGTAGGACACGTTACAACTCCTAAGAACACCTTACATCACCGTACAAAACTTTAAAACTCCATAATAAACCAAATTAATTCGTACGAGTCCTTTGAACATCGTACGACAACTTAGGACATCTTACGACTCTTTATGCCACATTAGCAACATGAAAAGCATGTTAGAATAATGTAGGACGCGTTACAACTCCTAAGAACACCTTACACCACCGTACGAAACATTAAAACTCCATAATAAACCTAATGAATTCGTCCGAGTCCTTTGAACATCGTACGACAACTTAGGACATCTTACGACTCTTTATGCCACATTATGATAGGTTCAATTGGATCGATAATATCACTCAAATGATCAGAATAACAAGTACAAACAAACGATTCAATCACAAACACAGTTCATACTAATAAATTCTCTTGGTATATTGATGATCAAAGCAATTCGTAGTACAATGTGCAGGAGAAACAAATCACACACAGTTAATTCTCTCTCTAACAGTGTAAAAGTGATCTAGCCTCTCTCCTCACACACACACACTACATGCTTATAACAAACAAAATACAAAGTAAAATCTTAACAAGGAAATAACCCTAACAGTACTCCCCCTAAGATTTAACTTTGGATCTTCAAAAACTTCAATCTTTTTCTTCTTTTATCAGCATCAATCTTCAATCTTTTTCTACCATTCTTCTGGTTCATCTTTCACATCCAGCAACTCTCGTCCTTTATACTCTTCTTTTTCTTTCAAAGCTTCTTCAATGCATGATTTGAACTTTTCGGCAATCTTGGCTTGTCGAGGCTTGGATTCATTCGTCAGAATTGGCAAAGCATTCATGCGTCTAAGCGAATCCAGATTCAAACCTGCAAAATCGATATTAGCATAAAATTCAAACGGCAACTCTTGGCCTTGAACTTTCACCTCCAAAGTACCCTTCCTACTGATCCGCATATATTCTATCTCTGGTATATCAACCATCACGAGATTAGAATTGAGTAGAGCCTTTCTCACACGAATCTTCTCCGAAGCAGCAGCAATCACTTCAATCATAACAACAAACAGCTTCCGATCAGCTTCAGCAAGTTTGTCTTTACATTTTTCAATTTTGTAACTTCGCAAAAATTCAATATAAGAAGGATGCAGCAGTTTCAACTCAAAGGTACTGAAAAGTGTGATCATATCCTTATCCCAATCCTCCAAGTTCCGAACAAGCTTCAATTCAAATGTTTCTTGATTATAAAACACTCTGAGTATCGGCTTCGTCATCTGACTTCCATCAATCACTTTTAATCCAGGATCTGTCACTTTGTCAAAATATTCGTCCGAGAACTCTTCTAAGTACATATCCTCGGTCACCACCAATCTTTTCTTCTTTCTTTGTTTCTTTGCTTGCACATATGCAGTATCTTCCTGTTGACCTCTGAAGTCAAGAAACTTTGCTGTTCTACCCATTCCAGCATCAAGAAGCATCACGCATTTATCACCACGCTCAGCATGCGTGTGATTAATTAACCTCAGTTTGTGCAGCTCTTTCAAATCCTGAACCTCCAGTTTGAAGATGCTTGAGTAGTAATGATATACGTCACATAAACCATTTACTCTCTTGATCATAAATGCATCAAAGACTTCATCGTATTTCCAAGCTATTATCTTCACCTTCTTGTTATTTTCAGGCACAATCATCGAATTCAGTAATTCAGCAATCGATTGCCCTTTACTCAGCACTGACCTAACAATATCACCTGCTGTTGCTGCTTTATGCCAAGACTCACGTACCTCCATTGGTATGTTGTAAGATTTAGCTTCGCTTGGAAACATATCCATCAGTTCGTGTCTTTTCTTATGTGCATCTTCAGGTAAAGCCATTACTGGAATCTCCTTTGGTCCAAGCACTTTAAATCTCTTTGTCAACTCGTAATACTGAGGATTGTTATAATCCAAGTAAAACATTCTGTTGTACATCTTCTGTAACATTCAGTACCCAATCTCTAGTGATATGCCCTCTCACCATAGCAACACCATTCTCATCTCTCACAACCTCTGCTGTTCTCCAGAAGCTCTTGATCAGCCTAGCATATATGACCGGTTTGGCACATATAGCATATACATATTTAGTCCTCTTGATGAACTTAATCATATCCCTATAACCCTCTGTCTCAGGAAGTGATTCATCTAAACATGCCACTAGATTATGTTTAGGCTCAAACTTGAGATTCTCCATCTGTTAAAAACACAAACCAACACAAAACAAGGCAAATGTATTAGATTCTTCATTAAACATATCAAAAATTTTAATAAGTGTTTAACTAAAAGTTTAGAAAGCAAAACATTAACATAATCAGTTTAAATCCTAAATTGTTCTAATAACCTGATTTTCATCATTTTAATCAAACAACATTGAATTTTAAAGATTATACTTCATGTTTAAACTTTTAACAGTTAATCACTTAGGCAAAATTTTGACAAATTTATGAGGAAAGAGTTTAACATGTTTTGGTTCAGTTTTAACAAGTTTAATCACTTTTAAACAGATATTTCATCGTTTTGATGTTTAACTTTTAAAAGCTTCAAAGTTCATCAATGGCGATTTTTATCAGTTAAGAACATTTCACTTGATTCAGTTGATTTTAAGGTGTTTTAGAGCAAATGAGTGATTGAATGTTGATAATCGACAGATTTTAATCCTAAAACAACATTCGATTTAAGTTTTAACACTCAAAATCAAAGTGTCGATTCAAGTTCAAAACACTGTTCATCATCATTTTTCTTTTTAACAGTTGATTTGCAGGTCGATTTAGGTCAAAAACACTTAATCACTACCTTATTCAATCGATTAATCTTGTTATAGAGCAACAGATTGAATATGATAACAAGGCGATTTGAGGTTCAGAGTGTTTGTGTGAAGATGAAAGTGTGAAATGATAAGTGTTTGTGAAGAGGCGGTATTTGTATCGTCAAAAAATTTTAGGTCAAACATTAAGTGTCGGGTCAACAAAAGCAAAATAGGCCCAATAAACCTTGCCGGGTCAAGTACTGTAGTGACGGGTCATGTACTGTAGTGACGGGTCAAGTACATAAGTCAAGTCACCAACATGTGAAACACACTTGACGGGTCAAGCACTGTAGATACGGGTAAGTCACTGTAGTGACGGGTAAAGGTTAAGGAACAACTACACCTGATGGATTTTATTCATCACCCGGCTGAATAGTTTTCTTCAAAACATCACCCGGCAGCCTTTATTCATCACCCGGCAACACAGTTGCTTTCCTTCTTCATCCGGCTTGCTTTCTTCTTTACACGGCAACCTTCTTCACACGGCATACACACTTCTTCATTACCCGGCAACATAGTGTTATACCTTTACACGGCAACAAGACTTCTTCATTACCCGGCTGTATAGTACACACTTGTCACCCGGCAAGATATTTATGACCTTCACCCGGCTATATTTAACATGATCATTGCCCGGCTGTACAGTGGTCATAACATCTACACCTTTTCCTCAATCACCCGGCATGTATCATACTTACAACTTTACCCGGCTGAACAGTGTGTTCTTTACCCGGCTGCACAGTTGCATCTGATATCTTTGCCCGGCAATAACACTTTGCGATTTTATTCACTTTTCTCGTCTGTTGACTTTTTCAACGGCATTAATTGTACCTGCAAACATTCTCCGACATATTAATTAGACAAGATATCCTTAAAAGGAATGTTTGTCATATTAATTATCAAACAACATTAATCAAGACAATAACATTAATTCCAATTAAAATCATTTTTCTTTTTCTTTTCCAAAAATGTTTTTGCACAACCAATTTTTTTTTATATCCCGAAGCAATTTCTTAAAAACAAATTACAAGACTTTGGGTTTGTCTTTAACACATCCAACACTTTTGCCTTTCATACTACATAATCTTGTTCATACAAAACACACTTATTCAAAACAAAATATTTTTGGATTTTTGTAGATATTTTTCTTCAATTTATTCTCCCCCTAAACTTGAAATTTCTTGAAATTTTTAAGTTTAACAAGGATGTTGATGTGTCAATAATGATTCCATATGCCTGCACACACATTAAAATAAAGACATATGCAATGCAATGAATCAAAATATCGCAGTGAGATCATACCACACATTATCTGAACATGTTTTGCAAGTTTTGAATAGACATTTGACTTATGCTTGATTGAGTGATGATATGAAAACATACCAATTAGCTCGAATTGACACACTTACTTTTTCAGTATCATGATGATATTTAAGGTTCGATTAGAATGACTTATGTGACCCACATGTATACATATGTCAACATATTTCCTTATCAATCACTACCTGAATGCATATTGCACAAAACCTGGTCACTTACAGTCATACACAGTGTGGAATTTGGGTTCTATTCGGATTTGGTCCACTTTGGGACTTCTTTTTAATTCCATCTTTGGGAATTTTTCTTTCCTATCGTTCCCCTTGGGAATCTTCTGAATTCCTTTTTGGAATTTTTGTTTGGTGTTGGTCCACATTTTGGACTCTTTTTGTTCCTTTTGGAATCTTTTGCTGCACCTTGAAGCTCAAAAGAGACTTCGTGTGAGACTTCAGGTCTATGGGTACCACAACAAAGAAGCTCACGATGCGGTTCATCACACTGAATACACTGCATCGTTACCCGATCATGCACAACTATCATCACAAGCAATGTTTCAAAAGACATATATCTAGACATGTATAACAATGGAACTTAACACAAAGATCATTAAGTTTATGTTTGTCAACAATCACTTACTTTTTCAGTTTAATTGCCTGAGCTGTCTAGCACATCAATTAACATTCATCAGTCTTTATTAAAAATGATGTAACAAATAATGTCTAGTGTATCTATCATTTCTCACTTTTGCAATATAGAAAAAAATAGAATCAATCATGATTGATTAATCCTATGGATTGAATTAAAAATTCAAACCGGCCTGACAAAAATGATTTTGTGAAAAGATCTGCCAGTTGTTTGTCGGTATGAACTTTAATCAAAATTATTAAACCTTTTTCAGAGTTGTCTCTTAAAAAGTGATATCTAATTTCGATGTGTTTGGTTTTGGAATGTTGAACAGGATTAGCAGTTATAAACATAGCAGCAGTATTGTCTATGTAAATAGGAGTTTTTAGAAAGTTAAACCCGTAGTCAAGCAACTGATTTTGTAACCATAAAACCTGAGAACATCCTGCAGATGCAGCGATATACTCTGCTTCAGCTGTGGATACAGAAACATTGGTCTGCTTCTTGCATTGCCAAGAGACAAGTCTAGGACCCAGAAATTGACAACCACCAGTAGTCGATTTCCTGTCAAGAGCACAACCACCAAAATCACTGTCAGAATAGCTATATAATTCAAAATTTCCGTCATAAGGATACCATAACCCAAGATTCGGTTTCCCTTTGAGATATCTGAATATACGCTTCACAGCAATCAGGTGCGACTCCTTTGGATCAGACTGATATCTTGCGCATACACATACAGCATACATGATGTCTGGCCTTGATGCAGTAAGATACATCAGTGAACCGATCATTGATCTGTATAGTGTTTGATCCACGGATTTGCCTTTTGGATCCGGTTGTATCTTGCAGTTCACATCAGATGGAGTTCGAATAGTCTGACAATCTTGCATCTTGAACTTCTTTAACAATTTCTCAACAAACTTTGATTGATTGATGAAAATTCCGTCAGCGGATTGTTTTACTTGTAATCCAAGAAAGAAATTAATCTCCCCCATAGAACTCATCTGGAATCTGCACTTCATGATTTCCTCAAATTCTTTGCACATTGACTCACTAGTTGATCCGAAGATAATATCGTCCACATAAACTTGAACACATAAGAGATCGTCATTCTCCCTCTTCATAAACAAAGTTGGATCAATCTGTCCTCTTGTGAATCCATGTTCTAGTAAATGCTTAGATAATGTCTCATACCAAATTCTAGGAGCTTGATGTAGACCGTAAAGAGCTTTACTTAACTTGTATACCCGATGAGGATAGTCAGGATCTTCAAAACCCGGAGGTTGTCTGACATATACGTCATCTGTAATCGGTCCATAAAGAAAAGCGCCTTTAACGTCCATTTGGAATACTTTAAACTTCATGAAAGAAGCATATGCTAGAAAAACGCGTATGGCTTCAAGTCTTGCGACCGGAGCGAACACTTCTTCATAATCAATGGCTTCTTCTTGAGTGTATCCATGTGCAATGAGTCTTGCTTTGTTTCTCACAACAATGCCACGTTCGTCTGGCTTGTTTTTGTACAACCATCTTGTACCTATTGCATTCTCTCCTTCAGGTAAGTCCACAAGTTTCCAAACTTCCTGTTTGCGAAACTGAAGCAATTCCTCTTGCATGGCCTCAATCCAACTGTTGTCTTGCAACGCCTCTGAAATGTTCTTTGGCACCACTTGAGATAGAAAACACGAGTAAAGACATACATTTGCTTGTTCTGTCTGACTTCTTGTAGTTCTCTGATTCAACGGTCCAATAATCTGAGAGACAGGATGTTTCTTGTGAATTCGATGAATTGGTATATCACCTCCTTGCACTTGACTCTCCAGATTAGAAGTATTCAGATTTGGTAGATCTTGTAGTATGGACGAAGTATGCGGAGTGAAATTCGGGACTTGATCCGGTGAATTGATGAAGTAATCAAAAGACTCTGGAATAACTTCAACATTCGGATCCGATGATGGTTGATTTTGAACGGATTCACCATCATTAGGAGACATTTGCGGATTCACTTCTTCTTCAAGATTGTTTGATTCATGATCTTCTTGCGAACCAAAAGGACCCGGAGCTTGACTGGATTTGACATGATCAGGATTGTGAAATGACATGAACGGATATTCAGAATTGATATTGCCATCCTCGTCATTATCAGAATCGTCACTAAAGCTTCCTAAGTCACCTGATTCCTTCCTTGTTTTTCCTGAAAAATCAAACAAGTTAGAATTGAAAGATTTTGATAACGCATCTAAATCAAATAACCATTCGGGACCATGCGCCAGTGACGGAAACGAATTTTCTAAAAACTTTACGTTAATAGTTTCAATAACAGTATTTGTTTTGCTATTAAAAACTCGATAAGCTTTAGAAACAGACGAATAACCTAGGAAAAATCCATCGTCAGATTTTGACTCAAATTTCCCGAGATGATCATTTAAATTTAGAATCGTTACGGGACAACCAAATGCTTTCAAATAAGAAATATTCGGCTTTCTTCCAAATAACAACTCATAAGATGTTTTCTGTTTGTCTTGTACTAATAATGTCCTATTTTGTACAAAACACGCAGTAGCAATAGCTTCGTCCCAAAAAGTGATAGGGATTTTGGCATCTGCGAGCATGGATCTTGCAGCTTCAATTAGTGTCCGGTTTTTCCGTTCCGCAACCCCATTCTGCTGAGGCGTTCTTGGAGCACTATACTGACGCGCAATTCCTTTTTCTGCACAAAATAAATCCACATTAGCATTCTTAAATTCAGTACCATTATCGCTTCTTAACACTTTAACTTTGCAATCTAATTGGTTTTCAACTTTGATGATAAATTCTTTTAATAATTCAGCTGTTTCAGATTTAGCATGCAAAAAATAAACCCAAGAAAATCTAGTGAAATCGTCAATAATGACAAAACAATAAGACTTCTTTCCGATGCTTTGCACATTTGTTGGTCCAAAAAGATCCATATGTAGCATCTGCAAGGGTTTTGAAATGGAGTTTTCTAGCTTGGACTTAAAAGACATCCGATGCTGTTTGCCCTTCAAACATGCTGAACAGAGATCAGTTGTGGAGAATTTCTTCGATGGGATTCCCACAGCGTGATTTCCTGTTACCAAACGGTTCATGTTTCTGAAGTTGGAGTGGCCCAGCCGTCTATGCCAAAGCTGACTCTCATCATTTGAAGCATGAGCAATGAGACAGGTTGTTTCGGTATCAGCGTCAATCTGTGACATATCCAACTTGTATACATCACGATCTCTTGGAGCTTTCACCACTACCCATTCATTGTCAATCTTGAAACCTGGTTTAAGAATATAACAGAAAGAATCATCAAATAAAGTTGAATAAGATTTATCACAAATTTGAGATACACTTAGTAAGTTAAAGTTCAACTGTGCACAGTAGTTGACTTTATCAAAACTAATGATCCCATTGGATACTGTTCCTTCTCCTGTTATCTTTCCTCCCGCATCACCTCCAAACGCCACGTGTGTACCATTTTTCAGCTTGAAATCCTGAAGCAAGGCATGGTTGCCAGTCATATGCCGGCTACACCCACTATCAACGAACCATGAGTTGATAGGTCTTCTTGGGCGTACCTGCATTTCAACAAAAACACTCAGTTAGTTTGGTCAACCCAGGCCCACACGGTCTTGGGTTTTTCGAATCTATCTGCAATGGTAACTTGTTGGTATTGAACATTTTGAAAATTTGTTTCATTCAAAAGATTTTGATGCTGATAACTTCGCCCATTGGCGTTCAATGATTGCTTTCTCCTCAAAGCAATAAACCTTTCCTCTAGCTTAGGATCAAGGTTATTTTCAAACTTTTGATTTCTTACCATTAAAGCTCTTGGTTTAAAATGGTTAACCTGCACATTTCATGAAAAGTTAGAAACAGAATTGTTTCGATTGAAATTTCTCAAAACTGGAGAATGACTTTGACTCACATTTTGAAAACCAAATGAATGATTTCTGTTAATGTTTGAAAATGGAGTCATTTCTCTAGTTGAGTTTGATCGAAAGAAACAATCTTTTGTGTCATGATTTCTTCTCTCACAAATATCACAAAATTTGTTATAGTAACATTCTTCTGAAGAATGGTTTCTTTTGTCACAGAAACTGCAGTACCTGTTAAAGAAACATTCAGCAGTTGCATGATTATACCTATTACAAATTTCACAATGTTTCTTGCTAATCCTAAAGAGCCGATTGTTAACTTTTGATGTTGAACCAAAACGAGATTCATTATCTTGGTTATTCGGTTTTAGATTAACGATCTTTTGTGGAGACTTGGTTTGAGATTTTGATTGCATGGAACTTTGGTTCGATTTTAAACTGTTCTGTTTGGTTACCTTTTTGTTTTCAACTCTCTTATCATTGACAGCGGAAGACTTAGGACCTGAACCTGTTTTCAGACCAGAGTTAGATTTGATTGGAGAATTGATTGGTTTACCATAAGATCCGTTCAAATCAAACGTTCCTGCAGACACAAACTTGATTTTCTTTCCTTTTGACACTTTCTTGACAGGTTTGTCAGTTTTAACACTTTGAACTTTGGTTTTATCATTTGTTTTTAAGACACTTTTGTCTTTTGACTGTTTCATTTCAGATTGATTGTTCATTGTTTTCGATTTCTGCTTCTTTGCAGTTGAAATTTCAGTCTTTTTCACTTCTGGCTTTTTGACCAACTGAGCAGCAACTTGCGCTTTTTGTTCTTTCTTCCACCTGATGTATTCAGGATCATTGTATCCTGAAAATTCACCTTCTTTCTTCACCGGTGTTTCTGGTTCGGGATTAAGCTTTGGATACTCAACAAGTTGGATAAGAACAGGTTCTAATTTGTTTTCAGATTTGTTGCTTGCTTCATCATCAGCTTCAGTTGTCAAACCATCTTCTTCTCTCAAACTTTCAATCAATACCTCAGATCCTTCGGACTCGGATTTACTTCTTTGAATTTCTTTGAATTTACGTTCATTTTCAGGTGAATGATCAAATTCATTAAAGTTTTCCGGTAAGGTTTGAGTGATTGAATTTGGCATCGGTTCATGAGTAAAACCCAACCCGGTTTTGGTTTTATTACCTCTTTCATTAATGAGTTGTTTTACCATGGTTTTGCAACTTTTCACTTTTGTCAATTCAACTTGCGTGACAGCATGAGCAACTTTTTCTTGTTCAAAGTTCTTTGTCATTTCTTCAAGTTGTTTTGTTATCAGTTCCAGTTCTGTTAAGGTTTTGTTCCATGATTCTTTAAGTGACAAAATCTTCTCATCAGCAATTTTGTGATCAATTTTAAGTTGTTCATGAATTTTCTCATGTTTGCTTAATTTGTCACCGATTTTAAATGAATGAGTTCGATAATGTTCTACTTGTTGAATGCACTGTTCAGAACACAACCTTTCTTTCACATCTAGGGGCAGTGGAACATAGTTAGGGGGTAAGTCAGTATTAACCTTTGGTTGTTCGGTAGATGATGAAGACTCACTAGCAGTAGCCATCAGCACAAGTTCAGACTCAGATTCTTCAACAGGATCAGATTTTGCACTCCAGTCATAATCTTCAGAATCTTCACTCACATCTTCAATCATCTTACCATCCCCTTCTTCTGACCAATCTTCTTCTATTTCACATACCAGTGCCAGACTTGATGTAAGATCAGACGTAAACTGTTCTGCATAAGCGCTCCAATCATAACCGTCTTTAACACTTACTACCAATGCTTTAGTCTGTTCTTCTGGTTTCTTTCCTTCATCCTTCAATTCAGGCATAGGAAGACTTTGATACGGTTTCTGAAAGAAACGTTGATTTCTGCCTTGATAACTTGACGATTGTTGAGAACTTTGACCTTGACCTTGATTGCTTGAACTAGCTTGATCATTGAAATTCTTTGGAGCTTTGCATTCTCTTGAGAAATGACCATACTGATTACAGTTAAAGCATCTGGCTTTAGATTTGTCAAATCCAACGGTTTTGTTTGCATGAGGTTTGTAGCTTCGATTAACATGCGCATGCTTTTGTGTACGATAAGCTACCATAACCATTTGCCAGTTAAGATCCATTTCCTCAACATCTACTGGATCCATTTCAAATAAGTCTTGAAGGACCACATCCATTTGACTTAAATGACTTCCTTGGTACGCTTGAAAACTTGCCATAAAAGCAGTAAAGGCAGTTTTAGTTTCGTCATCTTGCAACAGAATATTCATAACGTCTTTCACCTTTGCTTGAACATTAGAACTTTGTTTTTCTGATTGATTCTGATTTTGACTTGGAACTTGAACTTGAGCTCTTGGTGGAGATTGAGGTTGAGAATAAGTTGGTGAATTTGGAAAGTATGCTGAATCAGTATAGAAACTTGCACCAACAAATAAGTCATCCTCATCTTCAAACTTTGTTGCATTTTGTACAAGAAAAGCATTATCCACCGTATTGGCAGGATTTACCACATACTTGTATTGAGTTTGTGAGCTTGATCTATCTGTGTTTCTAGATCCTTCATCAATCTCAACTTCTTCAATTTTTCCAATAAGCAAATCCAGTTCCATTGGAAATTTCTCAGTATGCTTCAACAGAGTAACAGTCTGCTTCCATGATGATGGTAAAGCACATAACAATCGATCATTTAAATCTTGAAGTTCAGTCTTAACTCCGAGGTTTGACATCTCAGTAGTCAAGTGAACAAACATGTTCATCATCTGGTGAACTGTTTCTCCATTAATATGTTCAAAAAGTTCCAGTTGTCTTTTGAGCTTTGATTTCTTCAAACTTCTCAATTGTTCTCCTCCTTCACATATAGACTTCAATGCCTTGAAGCATGTATAACCAGTCTGATATGCATCCAATCTAGACAGAACTTGGAGTGGTAACCCCTTGCACATCAATGAATAGGCCTTGCTATCATTCTTTACCTTCCTCAAATCTTCAGCTGACAAATTATCCTCTGGATAAGGTGTAGTAGAATCTTTAGTATAGGTACTGGCACTATCTGGTTGTGTCTGAGTTGGAATGTGAGGACCCTTCTCAATGGATTTCCATAAGTCATTGTCAATAGAACACAAGTGATGTCTCAGCCTGATGGTCCAGTTTAAGAAATCTGCACGATTCAAAAGTCTAGGAACACGGTTATCAGAATCATCATTAGGAGCCATTTTAACAAGTTTTAAAGAAAATATTTTTGGTTTTTGTTAATTTTTTGAAAAGAAGTGATTAAAATACTAGAATAAAGACAAGATAAGAAACAAGTATTAAAAAAACAACTAAAATGAGTCACACGGCAAAACAGTGAAAATCCTTCTTCAACCGGCTAAACAGTGTATTTGTTCTTCACCCGGCAGAATAAGTCTTCACACGGCTAAACAGTTGTACGGCTCAACAGTTGAAAATACTTTTGTTCTTCACCCGGATGAACAGTTACCCGGCAACAAGAAAAACTTCACACGGCAATAATCTTGACCCGGCAGAATCTTGACACGGCAAAAGTCTTTGTCCGGCTGAACAGTACTCGATCACACGGCAGAGTTGTTAATTACCCGGCAACACAGTTGATGCTTACCCGGCTGTATTTTCTTTATCACCCGGCGTAACAGTGTTTTACCCGGCACAACAGTGTATCACCCGACTGAACAGTAGCACTTTTTCTAAGTCAAATTCTTCACCCGTCTAGAACAAATTCCCTTACACGGCAGCACAGGACCTAATTTCTTCTTAAATCTAAGTCCAAGGAAATTGTCTAAGTCAAAAATATCACCCGGCAAGTTAATCTTCAACCAAAACTCAACTGTTCATCATCTTCTTCGTGAGATTTTTCTGGGTTTTGTGTAAAACTTGTCCAATTTGTCCAAAATTCACACACAAGCTGTGAATCAATCCGATTATCAATCCCTTATATCAATCAATCCAAAACATCATCATTCTTCGATGAATTTGAGCAAAAATTGATCGAACAGTAACTTTTTCTATTCTTCTTAATTCCTCAGATCTAATGAGAATCTGATGGAATCTGCACAATCGCTGTGTATAGGAGTGATTATGATGACAAATCACAACTAAAAACACCAACAATTCATTCAGATCATGATATTTTGAGCAATATTGATGTGTTTTGCTTAAGAACAGCGAAGAACACAATACCGAAAGCTCTGATACCAATTGATAGGTTCAATTGGATCGATAATATCACTCAAATGATCAGAATAACAAGTACAAACAAACGATTCAATCACAAACACAGTTCATACTAATAAATTCTCTTGGTATATTGATGATCAAAGCAATTCGTAGTACAATGTGCAGGAGAAACAAATCACACACAGTTAATTCTCTCTCTAACAGTGTAAAAGTGATCTAGCCTCTCTCCTCACACACACACACTACATGCTTATAACAAACAAAATACAAGTTTAAGAAAATACATAATAAACCCTAAACTATACAAACATATAAACAAAATACAAAGTAAAATCTTAACAAGGAAATAACCCTAACACATTAGCAACTCGAAATGAACATTAGTGTAATGTAGTACGCCTTACAGCTCCTAAGAACACCTTACACCACCGTACGAAACATTAAAACTCCATAATAAACCTAATGAATTCGTCTGAGTCCTTTGAACATCGTACGACAACTAAGGAGATGTTACGGCTCAGTATACGGCACTAGCAACATGAAAAGCACGTTAGAATAATGTAGGACGCGTTACAACTCCTAAGAACACCTTACATCACCGTACAAAACTTTAAAACTCCATAATAAACCAAATTAATTCGTACGAGTCCTTTGAACATCGTACGACAACTTAGGACATATTACGACTCTTTATGCCACATTAGCAACATGAAAAGCATGTTAGAATAATGTAGGACACGTTACAACTCCTAAGAACACCTTACACCACCGTACGAAACATTAAAACTCCATAATAAACCTAATGAATTCGTCCGAGTCCTTTGAACATCGTACGACAACTTAGGACATCTTACGACTCTTTATGCCACATTAGCAACTCGAAATGAACATTAGTATAATGTAGTACGCCTTACTGCTCCTAAGGACACCTTACTCCACCGTACGAAATGTTAAAACTCCATAATAAACCTAATGAATTCGTCCGAGTCCTTTGAACATCGTACGACAACTTAGGACATCTTAAGACTCTTTATGCCACATTAGCTTCTCAAAAAGAACCTTAGTATGATGTAGGACGCCTTACAGCTCCTAAGAACACCTTACACCACCGTACGAAACATTAAAAATCCATAATAAACCTAATGAATTCGTCCGAGTCCTTTGAACATCGTACAACAACTAAGGAGATGTTACGGCTCAGTATACGGCACTAGCAACATAAAAAGCACGTTAGAATAATGTAGGACGCGTTACAACTCCTAAGAACACCTTACATCACCGTACAAAACTTTAAAACTCCAAAATAAACCAAATTAATTCGTACGAGTCATTTGAACATCGTACGACAACTTAGGACATCTTACGACTCTTTATGCCAAATTAGCAACATGAAAAGCATGTTAGAATATTGTAGGACGCGTTACAACTCCTAAGAACACCTTACACCACCGTACGAAACATTAAAACTCCATAATAAACCTAATGAATTCGTCCGAGTCCTTTGAACATCGTACGACAACTTAGGACATCTTACGACTCTTTATGCCACATTAGCAACTCGAAATGAACATTAGTATAATGTAGTACGATGTAGGACGCCTTACAGCTCCTAAGAACACCTTACACCACCGTACGAAACATTAAAATTCCATAATAAACCTAATGAATTCGTCCGAGTCCTTTGAACATCGTACGACAACTCAGGAGATGTTACGACCCAGTATACGGCACTAGCAACATGAAAAGCACGTTAGAATAATATAGGACGCGTTACAACTCCTAAGAACACCTTACATCACCGTACAAAACTTTAAAACTCCATAATAAACCAAATTAATTCGTACGAGTCCTTTGAACATCGTACGACAACTTAGGACATCTTACGACTCTTTATGCCACATTAGCAACATGAAAAGCATGTTAGAATAATGTAGGACGCGTTACAACTCCTAAGAACACCTTACACCACCGTACGAAACATTAAAACTCCATAATAAACCTAATGAATTCGTTCGAGTCCTTTGAACATCGTACGACAACTTAGGACATCTTACGACTCTTTATGCCACATTAGCAACTCGAAATGAACATTAGTGTAATGTAGTACGCCTTACAGCTCTTAAGAACACCTTACACCACCGTACGAAACATTAAAACTCCATAATAAACCTAATGAATTCGTCTGAGTCCTTTGAACATCGTACGACAACTAAGGAGATGTTACGGCTCAGTATACGGCACTAGCAACATGAAAAGCACGTTAGAATAATGTAGGACGCGTTACAACTCCTAAGAACACCTTACATCACCATACAAAACTTTAAAACTCCATAATAAACCAAATTAATTCGTACGAGTCCTTTGAACATCGTACGACAACTTAGGACATCTTACGACTCTTTATGCCACATTAGCAACATGAAAAGCATGTTAGAATAATGTAGGACACGTTACAACTCCTAAGAACACCTTACACCACCGTACGAAACATTAAAACTCCATAATAAATCTAATGAATTCGTCCGAGTCCTTTGAACATCGTACGACAACTTAGGACATCTTACGACTCTTTATGCCACATTAGCAACTCGAAATGAACATTAGTATAATGTAGTACGCCTTACTGCTCCTAAGGACACCTTACTCCACCGTACGAAATGTTAAAACTCCATAATAAACCTAATGAATTCGTCCGAGTCCTTTGAACATCGTACGACAACTTAGGACATCTTAAGACTCTTTATGCCACATTAGCTTCTCGAAAAGAACCTTAGTATGATGTAGGACGCCTTACAGCTCCTAAGAACACCTTACACCACCGTACGAAACATTAAAAATCCATAATAAACCTAATGAATTCGTCCGAGTCCTTTGAACATCGTACGACAACTAAGGAGATGTTACGGCTCAGTATACGGCACTAGCAACATAAAAAGCACGTTAGAATAATGTAGGACGCGTTACAACTCCTAAGAACACCTTACATCACCGTACAAAACTTTAAAACTCCAAAATAAACCAAATTAATTCGTACGAGTCATTTGAACATCGTACGACAACTTAGGACATCTTAAGAATCTTTATGCCAAATTAGCAACATGAAAAGCATGTTAGAATATTGTAGGACGCGTTACAACTCCTAAGAACACCTTACACCACCGTACGAAACATTAAAACTCCATAATAAACCTAATGAATTCGTCCGAGTCCTTTGAACATCGTACGACAACTTAGGACATCTTACGACTCTTTATGCCACATTAGCAACTCGAAATGAACATTAGTATAATGTAGTACGATGTAGGACGCCTTACAGCTCCTAAGAACACCTTACACCACCGTACGAAACATTAAAATTCCATAATAAACCTAATGAATTCGTCCGAGTCCTTTGAACATCGTACGACAACTCAGGAGATGTTACGACCCAGTATACGGCACTAGCAACATGAAAAGCACGTTAGAATAATGTAGGACGCGTTACAACTCCTAAGAACACCTTACATCACCGTACAAAACTTTAAAACTCCATAATAAACCAAATTAATTCGTACGAGTCCTTTGAACATCGTACGACAACTTAGGACATCTTACGACTCTTTATGCCACATTAGCAACATGAAAAGCATGTTAGAATAATGTAGGACGCGTTACAACTCCTAAGAACACCTTACACCACCGTACGAAACATTAAAACTCCATAATAAACCTAATGAATTCGTTCGAGTCCTTTGAACATCGTACGACAACTAAGGAGATGTTACGGCTCAGTATACGGCACTATCAACATAAAAAGCACGTTAGAATAATGTAGGACGCGTTACAACTCCTAAGAACACCTTACATCACCGTACAAAATTTTAAAACTCCATAATAAACCAAATTAATTCGTACGAGTCCTTTGAACATCGTACGACAACTTAGGACATCTTACGACTCTTTATGCCACATTAGCAACATGAAAAGCATGTTAGAATAATGTAGGACGCGTTACAACTCCTAAGAACACCTTACACCACCGTACGAAACATTAAAACTCCATAATAAACCTAATGAATTCGTTCGAGTCCTTTGAACATCGTACGACAACTTAGGACATCTTACGACTCTTTATGCCACATTAGCAACTCGAAATGAACATTAGTGTAATGTAGTACGCCTTACAGCTCTTAAGAACACCTTACACCACCGTACGAAACATTAAAACTCCATAATAAACCTAATGAATTCGTCTGAGTCCTTTGAACATCGTACGACAACTAAGGAGATGTTACGGCTCAGTATACGGCACTAGCAACATGAAAAGCACGTTAGAATAATGTAGGACGCGTTACAACTCCTAAGAACACCTTACATCACCGTACAAAACTTTAAAACTCCATAATAAACCAAATTAATTCGTACGAGTCCTTTGAACATCGTACGACAACTTAGGACATCTTACGACTCTTTATGCCACATTAGCAACATGAAAAGCATGTTAGAATAATGTAGGACACGTTACAACTCCTAAGAACACCTTACACCACCGTACGAAACATTAAAACTCCATAATAAACCTAATGAATTCGTCCGAGTCCTTTGAACATCGTACGACAACTTAGGACATCTTACGACTCTTTATGCCACATTAGCAACTCGAAATGAACATTAGTGTAATGTAGTACGCCTTACAGCTCTTAAGAACACCTTACACCACCGTACGAAACATTAAAACTCCATAATAAACCTAATGAATTCGTCTGAGTCCTTTGAACATCGTACGACAACTAAGGAGATGTTACGGCTCAGTATACGGCACTAGCAACATGAAAAGCACGTTAGAATAATGTAGGACGCGTTACAACTCCTAAGAACACCTTACATCACCGTACAAAACTTTAAAACTCCATAATAAACCAAATTAATTCGTACGAGTCCTTTGAACATCGTACGACAACTTAGGACATCTTACGACTCTTTATGCCACATTAGCAACATGAAAAGCATGTTAGAATAATGTAGGACACGTTACAACTCCTAAGAACACCTTACACCACCGTACGAAACATTAAAACTCCATAATAAACCTAATGAATTCTTCCGAGTCCTTTGAACTTCGTACGACAACTTAGGACATCTTACGACTCTTTATGCCACATTAGCAACTCGAAATGAACATTAGTATAATGTAGTACGATGTAGGACGCCTTACAGCTGCTAAGAACACCTTACACCACCGTACGAAAAATTAAAATTCCATAATAAACCTAATGAATTCGTCCGAGTCCTTTGAACATCGTACGACAACTAAGGAGATGTTACGGCTCAGTATACGGGACTATCAACATAAAAAGCACGTTAGAATAATGTAGGACGCGTTACAACTCCTAAGAACACCTTACATCACCGTACAAAACTTTAAAACTCCAAAATAAACCAAATTAATTCGTACGAGTCATTTGAACATCGTACGACAACTTAGGACATCTTACGACTCTTTATGCCAAATTAGCAACATGAAAAGCATGTTAGAATATTGTAGGACGCGTTACAACTCCTAAGAACACCTTACACCACCGTACGAAACATTAAAACTCCATAATAAACCTAATGAATTCGTCCGAGTCCTTTGAACATCGTACGACAACTTAGGACATCTTACGACTCTTTATGCCACATTAGCAACTCGAAATGAACATTAGTATAATGTAGTACGATGTAGGACGCCTTACAGCTCCTAAGAACACCTTACACCACCGTACGAAACATTAAAATTCCATAATAAACCTAATGAATTCGTCCGAGTCCTTTGAACATCGTACGACAACTCAGGAGATGTTACGACCCAGTATACGGCACTAGCAACATGAAAAGCACGTTAGAATAATGTAGGACGCGTTACAACTCTTAAGAACACCTTACATCACCGTACAAAACTTTAAAACTCCATAATAAACCAAATTAATTCGTACGAGTCCTTTGAACATCGTACGACAACTTAGGACATCTTACGACTCTTTATGCCACAGTAGCAACATGAAAAGCATGTTGGAATAATGTAGGACGCGTTACAACTCCTAAGAACACCTTACACCACCGTACGAAACATTAAAACTCCATAATAAACCTAATGAATTCGTTCGAGTCCTTTGAACATCGTACGACAACTTAGGACATCTTACGACTCTTTATGCCACATTAGCAACTCGAAATGAACATTAGTGTAATGTAGTACACCTTACAGCTCTTAAGAACACCTTACACCACCGTACGAAACATTAAAACTCCATAATAAACCTAATGAATTCGTCTGAGTCCTTTGAACATCGTACGACAACTAAGGAGATGTTACGGCTCAGTATATGGCACTAGCAACATGAAAAGCACGTTAAAATAATGTAGGACGCGTTACAACTCCTAAGAACACCTTACATCACCGTACAAAACTTTAAAACTCCATAATAAACCAAATTAATTCGTACGAGTCCTTTGAACATCGTACGACAACTTAGGACATCTTACGACTCTTTATGCCACATTAGCAACATGAAAAGCATGTTAGAATAATGTAGGACACGTTACAACTCCTAAGAACACCTTACACCACCGTACGAAACATTAAAACTCCATAATAAACCTAATGAATTCGTCCGAGTCCTTTGAACATCGTACGACAACTTAGGACACCTTACGACTCTTTATGCCACATTAGCAACTCGAAATGAACATTAGTGTAATGTAGTACGCCTTACAGCTCTTAAGAACACCTTACACCACCGTACGAAACATTAAAATTCCATAATAAACCTAATGAATTCGTCCGAGTCCTTTGAACATCGTACGACAACTAAGGAGATGTTACGGCTCAGTATACGGCACTATCAACATAAAAAGCACGTTAGAATAATGTAGGACGCGTTACAACTCCTAAGAACACCTTACATCACCGTACAAAACTTTAAAACTCCAAAATAAACCAAATTAATTCGTACGAGTCATTTGAACATCGTACGACAACTTAGGACATCTTACGACTCTTTATGCCAAATTAGCAACATGAAAAGCATGTTAGAATATTGTAGGACGCGTTACAACTCCTAAGAACACCTTACACCACCGTACGAAACATTAAAACTCCATAATAAACCTAATGAATTCGTCCGAGTCCTTTGAACATCGTACGACAACTTAGGACATCTTACGACTCTTTATGCCACATTAGCAACTCGAAATGAACATTAGTATAATGTAGTACGATGTAGGACGCCTTACAGCTCCTAAGAACACCTTACACCACCGTACGAAACATTAAAATTCCATAATAAACCTAATGAATTCGTCCGAGTCCTTTGAACATCGTACGACAACTCAGGAGATGTTACGACCCAGTATACGGCACTAGCAACATGAAAAGCACGTTAGAATAATGTAGGACGCGTTACAACTCCTAAGAACACCTTACATCACCGTACAAAACTTTAAAACTCCATAATAAACCAAATTAATTCGTACGAGTCCTTTGAACATCGTACGACAACTTAGGACATCTTACGACTCTTTATGCCACATTAGCAACATGAAAAGCATGTTGGAATAATGTAGGACGCGTTACAACTCCTAAGAACACCTTAAACCACCGTACGAAACATTAAAACTCCATAATAAACCTAATGAATTCGTTCGAGTCCTTTGAACATCGTACGACAACTTAGGACATCTTACGACTCTTTATGCCACATTAGCAACTCGAAATGAACATTAGTGTAATGTAGTACGCCTTACAGCTCTTAAGAACACCTTACACCACCGTACGAAACATTAAAACTCCATAATAAACCTAATGAATTCGTCTGAGTCCTTTGAACATCGTACGACAACTAAGGAGATGTTACGGCTCAGTATATGGCACTAGCAACATGAAAAGCACGTTAAAATAATGTAGGACGCGTTACAACTCCTAAGAACACCTTACATCACCGTACAAAACTTTAAAACTCCATAATAAACCAAATTAATTCGTACGAGTCCTTTGAACATCGTACGACAACTTAGGACATCTTACGACTCTTTATGCCACATTAGCAACATGAAAAGCATGTTAGAATAATGTAGGACACGTTACAACTCCTAAGAACACCTTACACCACCGTACGAAACATTAAAACTCCATAATAAACCTAATGAATTCGTCCGAGTCCTTTGAACATCGTACGACAACTTAGGACATCTTACGACTCTTTATGCCACATTAGCAACTCGAAATGAACATTAGTATAATGTAGTACGATGTAGGACGCCTTACAGCTGCTAAGAACACCTTACACCACCGTACGAAACATTAAAATTCCATAATAAACCTAATGAATTCGTCCGAGTCGTTTGAACATCGTACGACAACTCAGGAGATGTTACAACCCAGTATACGGCACTAGCAACATGAAAAGCACGTTAGAATAATGTAGGACGCGTTACAACTCCTAAGAACACCTTACATCACCGTACAAAACTTTAAAACTCCATAATAAACCAAATTAATTCGTACGAGTCCTTTGAAAATCGTACGACAACTTAGGACACCTTACGACTCTTTATGCCACATTAGCAACATGAAAAGCATGTTAGAATAATGTAGGACGCGTTACAACTCCTAAGAACACCTTACACCACCGTACGAAACATTAAACTCCATAATAAACCTAATGAATTCGTCCGAGTCCTTTGAACATCGTACGACAACTTAGGACATCTTACGACTCTTTATGCCACATTAGCAACTCGAAATGAACATTAGTGTAATGTAGTACGCCTTACAGCTCCTAAGAACACCTTACACCACCGTACGAAACATTAAAACTCCATAATAAACCTAATGAATTCGTCTGAGTCCTTTGAACATCATACGACAACTAAGGAGATGTTACGGCTCAGTATACGGCACTAGCAACATGAAAAGCACGTTAGAATAATGTAGGACGCGTTACAACTCCTAAGAACACCTTACATCACCGTACAAAACTTTAAAACACCATAATAAACCAAATTAATTCGTACGAGTCCTTTGAACATCGTACGACAACTTAGGACATCTTACGACTCTTTATGCCACATTAGCAACATGAAAAGCATGTTAGAGTAATGTAGGACGCGTTACAACTCCTAAGAACACCTTACACCACCGTACGAAACATTAAAATTCCATAATAAACCTAATGAATTCGTCCGATTCCTTTGAACATCGTACGACAACTCAGGAGATGTTACGACCCAGTATACGGCACTAGCAACATGAAAAGCACGTTAGAATAATGTAGGACGCGTTACAACTCCTAAGAACACCTTACATCACCGTACAAAACTTTAAAACTCCATAATAAACCAAATTAATTCGTACGAGTCCTTTGAACATCGTACGACAACTTAGGACATCTTACGACTCTTTATGCCACATTAGCAACATGAAAAGCATGTTAGAATAATGTAGGACGCGTTACAACTCCTAAGAACACCTTACACCACCGTACGAAACATTAAAACTCCATAATAAACCTAATGAATTCGTCCGAGTCATTTGAACATCGTACGACAACTTAGGACATCTTACGACTCTTTATGCCACATTAGCAACTCGAAATGAACATTAGTATAATGTAGTACGATGTAGGACGCCTTACAGCTCCTAAGAACACCTTACACCACTGTACGAAACATTAAAACTCCATAATAAACCTAATGAATTCGTCTGAGTCCTTTGAACATCGTACGGCAACTAAGGAGATGTTACGGCTCAGTATACGGCACTAGCAAC
Organism: Tagetes erecta; assembly: GCA_030867185.1. Classification (NCBI taxonomy): domain Eukaryota; kingdom Viridiplantae; phylum Streptophyta; class Magnoliopsida; order Asterales; family Asteraceae; genus Tagetes; species Tagetes erecta. Next base: position 41,296,396 of record CM061487.1, on the reverse strand, counting down.
ATGAAAAGCATGTTAGAATAATGTAGGACGCGTTACAACTCCTAAGAACACCTTACATCACCGTACAAAACTTTAAAACTCCATAATAAACCAAATTAATTCGTACGAGTCCTTTGAACATCGTACGACAACTTAGGACATCTTACGACTCTTTATGCCACATTAGCAACATGAAAAGCATGTTAGAATAATGTAGGACACGTTACAACTCCAAAGGACACCTTACTCCACCGTACGAAATGTTAAAACTCCATAATAAACCTAATGAATTCGTCCGAGTCCTTTGAACATCGTACGACAACTTAGGACATCTTAAGACTCTTTATGCCACATTAGCTTCTCGAAAAGAACGTTAGTATGATGTAGGACGCCTTACAGCTCCTAAAAACACCTTACACCACCGTACGAAACATTAAAAATCCATAATAAACCTAATGAATTCGTCCGAGTCCTTTGAACATCGTACGACAACTAAGGAGATGTTACGGCTCAGTATACGGCACTAGCAACATAAAAAGCACGTTAGAATAATGTAGGACGCGTTACAACTCCTAAGAACACCTAACATCACCGTACAAAACTTTAAAACTCCAAAAATAAACCAAATTAATTCGTACGAGTCATTTGAACATCGTACGACAACTTAGGACATCTTACGACTCTTTATGCCAAATTAGCAACATGAAAAGCATGTTAGAATATTGTAGGACGCGTTACAACTCCTAAGAACACCTTACACCACCGTACGAAACATTAAAACTCCATAATAAACCTAACGAATTCGTCCGAGTCCTTTGAACATCGTACGACAACTTAGGACATCTTACGACTCTTTATGCCACATTAGCAACTCGAAATGAACATTAGTATAATGTAGTACGATGTAGGACGCCTTACAGCTCCTAAGAACACCTTACACCACCGTACGAAACATTAAAATTCCATAATAAACCTAATGAATTCGTCCGAGTCCTTTGAACATCGTACGACAACTCAGGAGATGTTACGACCCAGTATACGGCACTAGCAACATGAAAAGCACGTTAGAATAATGTAGGACGCGTTACAACTCCTAAGAACACCTTACATCACCGTACAAAACTTTAAAACTCCATAATAAACCAAATTAATTCGTACGAGTCCTTTGAACATCGTACGACAACTTAGGACATCTTACGACTCTTTATGCCACATTAGCAACATGAAAAGCATGTTAGAATAATGTAGGACGCGTTACAACTCCCAAGAACACCTTACACCACCGTATGAAACATTAAAACTCCATAATAAACCTAATGAATTTGTAGGAGTCCTTTGAACATCGTACGACAACTTAGGACATCTTACGACTCTTTATGCCACATTAGCAACTCGAAAAGAACGTTAGTATAATGTAGGACGCCTTACAGCTCCTAAGAACACCTTACACCACCGTACGAAACATTAAAACTCCATAATAAACCTAATGAATTCGTTCGAGTCCTTTGAACATCGTACGACAACTTAAGACATCTTAAGACTCTATATGCCACATTAGCAACTCGAAAAGAACGTTAGTATGATGTAGGACGCCTTACAGCTCCTAAGAACACCTTACACCACCGTACGAAACATAAAAACTCCATAATAAACCTAATGAATTCGTCCGAGTCCTTTGAACATCGTACGACAACTCAGGAGATATTACGACCCAGTATACGGCACTAGCAACATGAAAAGCACATTAGAATAATGTAGGACGCGTTACAACTCCTAAGAACACCTTACATCACCGTACAAAACTTTAAAACTCCATAATAAACAAAATTAATTCGTACGAGTCCTTTGAACATCGTACGACAACTTAGGACATCTTACGACTCTTTATGCCACATTAGCAACATGAAAAGCATGTTAGAATAATGTAGGACGCGTTACAACTCCTAAGAACACCTTACACCACCGTACGAAACATTAAAACTCCATAATAAACCTAATGAATTCGTTCGAGTCCTTTGAACATCGTACGACAACTTAGGACATCTTACGACTCTTTATGCCACATTAGCAACTCGAAATGAACATTAGTGTAATGTAGTACGCCTCACAGCTCTTAAGAACACCTTACACCACCGTACGAAACATTAAAACTCCATAATAAACCTAATGAATTCGTCTGAGTCCTTTGAACATCGTACGACAACTAAGGAGATGTTACGGCTCAGTATACGGCACTAGCAACATGAAAAGCACGTTAGAATAATGTAGGACGCGTTACAACTCCTAAGAACACCTTACATCACCGTACAAAACATTAAAACTCCATAATAAACCAAATTAATTCGTACGAGTCATTTGAACATCGTACGACAACTTAGGACATCTTACGACTCTTTATGCCACATTAGCAACTCGAAATGAACATTATTATAATGTAGTACGATGTAGGACGCCTTACAGCTCCTAAGAACACCTTACACCACCGTACGAAACATTAAAATTCCATAATAAACCTAATGAATTCGTCCGAGTCCTTTGAACATCGTACGACAACTCAGGAGATATTACGACCCAGTATACGGCACTAGCAACATGAAAAGCACGTTAGAATAATGTAGGACGCGTTACAACTCCTAAGAACACCTTACATCACCGTACAAAACTTTAAAACTCCATAATAAACCAAATTAATTCGTACGAGTCCTTTGAACATCGTACGACAACTTAGGACATCTTACGACTCTTTATGCCACATTAGCAACATGAAAAGCATGTTTGAATAATGTAGGACGCGTTACAACTCCTAAGAACACCTTACACCACCGTACGAAACATTAAAACTCCATAGAAAACCTAATGAATTCGTTCGAGTCCTTTGAACATCGTACGACAACTTAGGACATCTTACGACTCTTTATGCCACATTAGCAACTCGAAATGAACATTAGTGTAATGTAGGACGCCTTACAGCTCATAAGAACACCTTACACCACCGTACGAAACATTAAAATTCCATAATAAACCTAATGAATTCGTCCGAGTCCTTTGAACATCGTACGACAACTCAGGAGATGTTACGGCCCAGTATACGTCACTAGCAACATGAAAAGCACGTTAGAATAATGTAGGACGCGTTACAACTCCTAAGAACACCTTACATCACCGTACAAAACTTTAAAACTCCATAATAAACCAAATTAATTCGTACGAGTCCTTTGAACATCGTACGACAACTTAGGACATCTTACGACTCTTTATGCCACATTAGCAACATGAAAAGCATGTTAGAATAATGTAGGACGCGTTACAACTCCTAAGAATACCTTACACCACCGTACGAAACATTAAAACTCCATAATAAACCTAATGAATTCGTCCTAGTCCTTTGAACATCGTACGACAACTTAGGACATCTTACGACTATTTATGCCACATTAGCAACTCGAAATGAACATTAGTGTAATGTAGTACGCCTTACAGCTCCTAAGAACACCTTACACCACCGTACGAAACATTAAAACTCCATAATAAACCTAACGAATTCGTCTGAGTCCTTTGAACATCGTACGACAACTAAGGAGATGTTACGGCTCAGTATACGGCACTAGCAACATGAAAAGCACGTTAGAATAATGTAGGACGCGTTACAACTCCTAAGAACACCTTACATCACCGTACAAAACTTTAAAACTCCATAATAAACCAAATTAATTCGTACGAGTCCTTTGAACATCGTACGACAACTTAGGACATCTTACGACTCTTTATGCCACATTAGCAACATGAAAAGCATGTTAGAAAAATGTAGGACGCGTTACAACTCCTAAGAACACCTTACACCACCGTACGAAACATTAAAACTCCATAATAAACCTAATGAATTCGTCCGAGTCCTTTGAACATTGTACGACAACTTAGGACATCTTACGACTCTTTATGCCACATTAGCAACATGAAAAGCATGTTAGAATAATGTAGGACACGTTACAACTCCTAAGAACACCTTACACCACCGTACGAAACATTAAAACTCCATAATAAACCTAATGAATTCGTCCGAGTCATTTGAACATCGTACGACAACTTAGGACATCTTACGACTCTTTATGTCACATTAGCAACTCGAAATGAACATTAGTATAATGTAGTACGATGTTGGACGCCTTACAGCTCCTAAGAACACCTTACACCACCGTACGAAACATTAAAACTCCATAATAAACCTAACGAATTCGTCTGAGTCCTTTGAACATCGTACGACAACTAAGGAGATGTTACGGCTCAGTATACGGCACTAGCAACATGAAAAGCACGTTAGAATAATGTAGGACGCGTTACAACTCCTAAGAACACCTTACATCACCGTACAAAACTTTAAAACTCCATAATAAACCAAATTAATTCGTACGAGTCCTTTGAACATCGTACGACAACTTAGGACATCTTACGACTCTTTATGCCACATTAGCAACATGAAAAGCATGTTAGAAAAATGTAGGACGCGTTACAACTCCTAAGAACACCTTACACCACCGTACGAAACATTAAAACTCCATAATAAACCTAATGAATTCGTCCGAGTCCTTTGAACATTGTACGACAACTTAGGACATCTTACGACTCTTTATGCCACATTAGCAACATGAAAAGCATGTTAGAATAATGTAGGACACGTTACAACTCCTAAGAACACCTTACACCACCGTACGAAACATTAAAACTCCATAATAAACCTAATGAATTCGTCCGAGTCATTTGAACATCGTACGACAACTTAGGACATCTTACGACTCTTTATGTCACATTAGCAACTCGAAATGAACATTAGTATAATGTAGTACGATGTTGGACGCCTTACAGCTCCTAAGAACACCTTACACCACCGTACGAAACATTAAAATTCCATAATAAACCTAATGAAATCGTCCGAGTCCTTTGAACATCGTACGACAACTCAGGAGATGTTACGACCCAGTATACTGCACTAGCAACATGAAAAGCACGTTAGAATAATGTAGGACGCGTTACAACTCCTAAGAACACCTTACATCACCGTACAAAACTTTAAAACTCCATAATAAACCAAATTAATTCGTACGAGTCCTTTGAACATCGTACGACAACTTAGGACATCTTACGACTCTTTATGCCACATTAGCAACATGAAAAGCATGTTAGAATAATGTAGGACGCGTTACAACTCCTAAGAAGACCTTACACCACCGTACGAAACATTAAAACTCCATAATAAACCTAATGAATTCGTCCGAGTCCTTTGAACATTGTACGACAACTTAGGACATCTTACGACTCTTTATGCCACATTAGCAACATGAAAAGCATGTTAGAATAATGTAGGACACGTTACAACTCCTAAGAACACCTTACACCACCGTACGAAACATTAAAACTCCATAATAAACCTAATGAATTCGTCCGAGTCATTTGAACATCGTACGACAACTTAGGACATCTTACGACTCTTTATGTCACATTAGCAACTCGAAATGAACATTAGTATAATGTAGTACGATGTTGGACGCCTTACAGCTCCTAAGAACACCTTACACCACCGTACGAAACATTAAAATTCCATAATAAACCTAATGAAATCGTCCGAGTCCTTTGAACATCGTACGACAACTCAGGAGATGTTACGACCCAGTATACTGCACTAGCAACATGAAAAGCACGTTAGATAAATGTAGGACGCGTTACAACTCCTAAGAACACCTTACATCACCGTACAAAACTTTAAAACTCCATAATAAACCAAATTAATTCGTACGAGTCCTTTGAACATCGTACGACAACTTAGGACATCTTACGACTCTTTATGCCACATTAGCAACATGAAAAGCATGTTAGAATAATGTAGGACGCGTTACAACTCCTAAGAATACCTTACACCACCGTACGAAACATTAAAACTCCATAATAAACCTAATGAATTCGTCCTAGTCCTTTGAACATCGTACGACAACTTAGGACATCTTACGACTATTTATGCCACATTAGCAACTCGAAATGAACATTAGTGTAATGTAGTACGCCTTACAGCTCCTAAGAACACCTTACACCACCGTACGAAACATTAAAACTCCATAATAAACCTAACGAATTCGTCTGAGTCCTTTGAACATCGTACGACAACTAAGGAGATGTTACGGCTCAGTATACGGCACTAGCAACATGAAAAGCACGTTAGAATAATGTAGGACGCGTTACAACTCCTAAGAACACCTTACATCACCGTACAAAACTTTAAAACTCCATAATAAACCAAATTAATTCGTACGAGTCCTTTGAACATCGTACGACAACTTAGGACATCTTACGACTCTTTATGCCACATTAGCAACATGAAAAGCATGTTAGAATAATGTAGGACACGTTACAACTCCTAAGAACACCTTACACCACCGTACGAAACATTAAAACTCCATAATAAACCTAATGAATTCGTCCGAGTCCTTTGAACATCGTACGACAACTTAGGACATCTTACGACTCTTTATGCCACATTAGCAACTCGAAATGAACATTAGTATAATGTAGTACGCCTTACTGCTCCTAAGGACACCTTACTCCACCGTACGAAATGTTAAAACTCCATAATAAACCTAATGAATTCGTCCGAGTCCTTTGAACATCGTACGACAACTTAGGACATCTTAAGACTCTTTATGCCACATTAGCTTCTCGAAAAGAACGTTAGTATGATGTAGGACGCCTTACAGCTCCTAAAAACACCTTACACCACCGTACGAAACATTAAAAATCCATAATAAACCTAATGAATTCGTCCGAGTCCTTTGAACATCGTACGACAACTAAGGAGATGTTACGGCTCAGTATACGGCACTAGCAACATAAAAAGCACGTTAGAATAATGTAGGACGCGTTACAACTCCTAAGAACACCTTACATCACCGTACAAAACTTTAAAACTCCAAAATAAACCAAATTAATTCGTACGAGTCATTTGAACATCGTACGACAACTTAGGACATCTTACGACTCTTTATGCCAAATTAGCAACATGAAAAGCATGTTAGAATATTGTACGACGCGTTACAACTCCTAAGAACACCTTACACCACCGTACGAAACATTAAAACTCCATAATAAACCTAATGAATTCGTCCGAGTCCTTTGAACATCGTACGACAACTTAGGACATCTTATGACTCTTTATGTCACATTAGCAACTCGAAATGAACATTAGTATAATGTAGTACGATGTTGGACGCCTTACAGCTCCTAAGAACACCTTACACCACCGTACGAAACATTAAAATTCCATAATAAACCTAATGAAATCGTCCGAGTCCTTTGAACATCGTACGACAACTCAGGAGATGTTACGACCCAGTATACTGCACTAGCAACATGAAAAGCACGTTAGAATAATGTAGGACGCGTTACAACTCCTAAGAACACCTTACATCACCGTACAAAACTTTAAAACTCCATAATAAACCAAATTAATTCGTACGAGTCCTTTGAACATCGTACGACAACTTAGGACATCTTACGACTCTTTATGCCACATTAGCAACATGAAAAGCATGTTAGAATAATGTAGGACGCGTTACAACTCCTAAGAATACCTTACACCACCGTACGAAACATTAAAACTCCATAATAAACCTAATGAATTCGTCCTAGTCCTTTGAACATCGTACGACAACTTAGGACATCTTACGACTATTTATGCCACATTAGCAACTCGAAATGAACATTAGTGTAATGTAGTACGCCTTACAGCTCCTAAGAACACCTTACACCACCGTACGAAACATTAAAACTCCATAATAAACCTAACGAATTCGTCTGAGTCCTTTGAACATCGTACGACAACTAAGGAGATGTTACGGCTCAGTATACGGCACTAGCAACATGAAAAGCACGTTAGAATAATGTAGGACGTGTTACAACTCCTAAGAACACCTTACATCACCGTACAAAACTTTAAAACTCCATAATAAACCAAATTAATTCGTACGAGTCCTTTGAACATCGTACGACAACTTAGGACATCTTACGACTCTTTATGCCACATTAGCAACATGAAAAGCATGTTAGAAAAATGTAGGACGCGTTACGACTCCTAAGAACACCTTACACCACCGTACGAAACATTAAAACTCCATAATAAACCTAATGAATTCGTCCGAGTCCTTTGAACATTGTACGACAACTTAGGACATCTTACGACTCTTTATGCCACATTAGCAACATGAAAAGCATGTTAGAATAATGTAGGACACGTTACAACTCCTAAGAACACCTTACACCACCGTACGAAACATTAAAACTCCATAATAAACCTAATGAATTCGTCCGAGTCATTTGAACATCGTACGACAACTTAGGACATCTTACGACTCTTTATGTCACATTAGCAACTCGAAATGAACATTAGTATAATGTAGTACGATGTTGGACGCCTTACAGCTCCTTAGAACACCTTACACCACCGTACGAAACATTAAAATTCCATAATAAACCTAATGAAATCGTCCGAGTCCTTTGAACATCGTACGACAACTCAGGAGATGTTACGACCCAGTATACTGCACTAGCAACATGAAAAGCACGTTAGAATAATGTAGGACGCGTTACAACTCCTAAGAACACCTTACATCACCGTACAAAACTTTAAAACTCCATAATAAACCAAATTAATTCGTACGAGTCCTTTGAACATCGTACGACAACTTAGGACATCTTACGACTCTTTATGCCACATTAGCAACATGAAAAGCATGTTAGAATAATGTAGGACGCGTTACAACTCCTAAGAACACCTTACACCACCGTACGAAACATTAAAACTCCATAATAAACCTAATGAATTCGTCCGAGTCCTTTGAACATTGTACGACAACTTAGGACATCTTACGACTCTTTATGCCACATTAGCAACATGAAAAGCATGTTAGAATAATGTAGGACACGTTACAACTCCTAAGAACACCTTACACCACCGTACGAAACATTAAAACTCCATAATAAACCTAATGAATTCGTCCGAGTCATTTGAACATCGTACGACAACTTAGGACATCTTACGACTCTTTATGTCACATTAGCAACTCGAAATGAACATTAGTATAATGCAGTACGATGTTGGACGCCTTACAGCTCCTTAGAACACCTTACACCACCGTACGAAACATTAAAATTCCATAATAAACCTAATGAAATCGTCCGAGTCCTTTGAACATCGTACGACAACTCAGGAGATGTTACGACCCAGTATACTGCACTAGCAACATGAAAAGCACGTTAGAATAATGTAGGACGCGTTACAACTCCTAAGAACACCTTACATCACCGTACAAAACTTTAAAACTCCATAATAAACCAAATTAATTCGTACGAGTCCTTTGAACATCGTACGACAACTTAGGACATCTTACGACTCTTTATGCCACATTAGCAACATGAAAAGCATGTTAGAATAATGTAGGACGCGTTACAACTCCTAAGAATACCTTACACCACCGTACGAAACATTAAAACTCCATAATAAACCTAATGAATTCGTCCTAGTCCTTTGAACATCGTACGACAACTTAGGACATCTTACGACTATTTATGCCACATTAGCAACTCGAAATGAACATTAGTGTAATGTAGTACGCCTTACAGCTCCTAAGAACACCTTACACCACCGTACGAAACATTAAAACTCCATAATAAACCTAACGAATTCGTCTGAGTCCTTTGAACATCGTACGACAACTAAGGAGATGTTACGGCTCAGTATACGGCACTAGCAACATGAAAAGCACGTTAGAATAATGTAGGACGCGTTACAACTCCTAAGAACACCTTACATCACCGTACAAAACTTTAAAACTCCATAATAAACCAAATTAATTCGTACGAGTCCTTTGAACATCGTACGACAACTTAGGACATCTTACGACTCTTTATGCCACATTAGCAACATGAAAAGCATGTTAGAATAATGTAGGACACGTTACAACTCCTAAGAACACCTTACACCACCGTACGAAACATTAAAACTCCATAATAAACCTAATGAATTCGTCCGAGTCCTTTGAACATCGTACGACAACTTAGGACATCTTACGACTCTTTATGCCACATTAGCAACTCGAAATGAACATTAGTATAATGTAGTACGCCTTACTGCTCCTAAGGACACCTTACTCAACCGTACGAAATGTTAAAACTCCATAATAAACCTAATGAATTCGTCCGAGTCCTTTGAACATCGTACGACAACTTAGGACATCTTAAGACTCTTTATGCCACATTAGCTTCTCGAAAAGAACGTTAGTATGATGTAGGACGCCTTACAGCTCCTAAAAACACCTTACACCACCGTACGAAACATTAAAAATCCATAATAAACCTAATGAATTCGTCCGAGTCCTTTGAACATCGTACGACAACTAAGGAGATGTTACGGCTCAGTATACGGCACTAGCAACATAAAAAGCACGTTAGAATAATGTAGGACGCGTTACAACTCCTAAGAACACCTTACATCACCGTACAAAACTTTAAAACTCCAAAATAAACCAAATTAATTCGTACGAGTCATTTGAACATCGTACGACAACTTAGGACATCTTACGACTCTTTATGCCAAATTAGCAACATGAAAAGCATGTTAGAATATTGTACGACGCGTTACAACTCCTAAGAACACCTTACACCACCGTACGAAACATTAAAACTCCATAATAAACCTAATGAATTCGTCCGAGTCCTTTGAACATCGTACGACAACTTAGGACATCTTACGACTCTTTATGCCACATTAGCAACTCGAAATGAACATTAGTATAATGTAGTACGATGTAGGACGCCTTACAGCTCCTAAGAACACCTTACACCACCGTACGAAACATTAAAATTCCATAATAAACCTAATGAATTCGTCCGAGTCCTTTGAACATCGTACGACAACTCAGGAGATGTTACGACCCAGTATACGGCACTAGCAACATGAAAAGCACGTTAGAATAATGTAGGACGCGTTACAACTCCTAAGAACACCTTACATCACCGTACAAAACTTTAAAACTCCATAATAAACCAAATTAATTCGTACGAGTCCTTTGAACATCGTACGACAACTTAGGACATCTTACGACTCTTTATGCCACATTAGCAACATGAAAAGCATGTTAGAATAATGTAGGACGCGTTACAACTCCTAAGAACACCTTACACCACCGTATGAAACATTAAAACTCCATAATAAACCTAATGAATTTGTACGAGTCCTTTGAACATCGTACAACAACTTAGGACATCTTACGACTCTTTATGCCACATTAGCAACTCGAAAAGAACGTTAGTATAATGTAGGACGCCTTACAGCTCCTAAGAACACCTTACACCACCGTACGAAACATTAAAACTCCATAATAAACCTAAGGAATTCGTTCGAGTCCTTTGAACATCGTACGACAACTTAAGACATCTTAAGACTCTATATGCCACATTAGCAACTCGAAAAGAACGTTAGTATGATGTAGGACGCCTTACAGCTCCTAAGAACACCTTACACCACCGTACGAAACATTAAAACTCCATAATAAACCTAATGAATTCGTCCGAGTCCTTTGAACATCGTACGACAACTCAGGAGATATTACGACCCAGTATACGGCACTAGCAACATGAAAAGCACGTTAGAATAATGTAGGACGCGTTACAACTCCTAAGAACACCTTACATCACCGTACAAAACTTTAAAACTCCATAATAAACCAAATTAATTCGTACGAGTCCTTTGAACATCGTACGACAACTTAGGACATCTTACGACTCTTTATGCCACGTTAGCAACATGAAAAGCATGTTAGAATAATGTAGGACGCGTTACAACTCCTAAGAACACCTTACACCACCGTACGAAACATTAAAACTCCATAATAAACCTAATGAATTCGTTCGAGTCCTTTGAACATCGTACGACAACTTAGGACATCTTACGACTCTTTATGCCACATTAGCAACTCGAAATGAACATTAGTGTAATGTAGTACGCCTTACAGCTCTTAAGAACACCTTACACCACCGTACGAAACATTAAAACTCCATAATAAACCTAATGAATTCGTCTGAGTCCTTTGAACATCGTACGACAACTAAGGAGATGTTACGGCTCAGTATACGGCACTAGCAACATGAAAAGCACGTTAGAATAATGTAGGACGCGTTACAACTCCTAAGAACACCTTACATCACCGTACAAAACTTTAAAACTCCATAATAAACCAAATTAATTCGTACGAGTCATTTGAACATCGTACGACAACTTAGGACATCTTACGACTCTTTATGCCACATTAGCAACTCGAAATGAACATTATTATAATGTAGTACGATGTAGGACGCCTTACAGCTCCTAAGAACACCTTACACCACCGTACGAAACATTAAAATTCCATAATAAACCTAATGAATTCGTCCGAGTCCTTTGAACATCGTACGACAACTCAGGAGATATTACGACCCAGTATACGGCACTAGCAACATGAAAAGCACGTTAGAATAATGTAGGACGCGTTACAACTCCTAAGAACACCTTACATCACCGTACAAAACATTAAAACTCCATAATAAACCAAATTAATTCGTACGAGTCCTTTGAACATCGTACGACAACTTAGGACATCTTACGACTCTTTATGCCACATTAGCAACATGAAAAGCATGTTAGAATAATGTAGGACGCGTTACAACTCCTAAGAACACCTTACACCACCGTACGAAACATTAAAACTCCATAATAAACCTAATGAATTCGTTCGAGTCCTTTGAACATCGTACGACAACTTAGGACATCTTACGACTCTTTATGCCACATTAGCAACTCGAAATGAACATTAGTGTAATGTAGTACGCCTTACAGCACTTAAGAACACCTTACACCACCGTACGAAACATTAAAACTCCATAATAAACCTAATGAATTCGTCTGAGTCCTTTGAACATCGTACGACAACTAAGGAGATGTTACGGCTCAGTATACGGCACTAGCAACATGAAAAGCACGTTAGAATAATGTAGGACGCGTTACAACTCCTAAGAACACCTTACATCACCGTACAAAACTTTAAAACTCCATAATAAACCAAATTAATTCGTACGAGTCCTTTGAACATCGTACGACAACTTAGGACATCTTACGACTCTTTATGCCACATTAGCAACATGAAAAGCATGTTAGAATAATGTAGGACACGTTACAACTCCTAAGAACACCTTACACCACCGTACGAAACATTAAAACTCCATAATAAACCTAATGAATTCGTCCGAGTCATTTGAACATCGTACGACAACTTAGGACATCTTACGACTCTTTATGCCACATTAGCAACTCGAAATGAACATTAGTATAATGTAGTACGATGTAGGACGCCTTACAGCTCCTAAGAACACCTTACACCACCGTACAAAACATTAAAATTCCATAATAAACCTAATGAAATCGTCCGAGTCCTTTGAACATCGTACGACAACTCAGGATTTGTTACGACCCAGTATACGACACTAGCAACATGAAAAGCACGTTAGAATAATGTAGGACGCGTTATAACTCCTAAGAACACCTTACATCACTGTACAAAACTTTAAAACTCCATAATAAACCAAATTAATTCGTACGAGTCCTTTGAACATCGTACGACAACTTAGGACATCTTACGACTCTTTATGCCACATTAGCAACATGAAAAGCATGTTAGAATAATGTAGGACGCGTTACAACTCCTAAGAACACCTTACACCACCGTACGAAACATTAAAACTCCATAATAAACCTAATGAATTCGTCCGAGTCCTTTGAACATCGTACGACAACTTAGGACATCTTACGACTCTTTATGCCACATTAGCAACTTGAAAAGCATGTTAGAATAATGTAGGACACGTTACAACTCCTAAGAACACCTTACACCACCGTACGAAACATTAAAACTCCATAATAAACCTAATGAATTCGTCCGAGTCATTTGAACATCGTACGACAACTTAGGACATCTTACGACTCTTTATGCCACATTAGCAACTCGAAATGAACATTAGTATAATGTAGTACGATGTAGGACGCCTTACAGCTCCTAAGAACACCTTACACCACCGTACGAAACATTAAAATTCCATAATAAACCTAATGAAATCGTCCGAGTCCTTTGAACATCGTACGACAACTCAGGAGATGTTACGACCCAGTATACTGCACTAGCAACATGAAAAGCACGTTAGAATAATGTAGGACGCGTTACAACTCCTAAGAACACCTTACATCACCGTACAAAACTTTAAAACTCCATAATAAACCAAATTAATTCGTACGAGTCCTTTGAACATCGTACGACAACTTAGGACATCTTACGACTCTTTATGCCACATTAGCAACATGAAAAGCATGTTAGAATAATGTAGGACGCGTTACAACTCCCTAGAACACCTTACACCACAGTACGAAACATTAAAACTCCATAATAAACCTAATGAATTCGTCCGAGTCCTTTGAACATCGTACGACAACTTAGGACATCTTACGACTCTTTATGCCACATTAGCAACTCGAAATGAACATTAGTGTAATGTAGTACGCCTTACAGCTCCTAAGAACACCTTACACCACCGTACGAAACATTAAAACTCCATAATAAACCTAATGAATTCGTCTGAGTCCTTTGAACATCGTACGACAACTAAGGAGATGTTACGGCTCAGTATACGGCACTAGCAACATGAAAAGCACGTTAGAATAATGTAGGACGCGTTACAACTCCTAAGAACACCTTACATCACCGTACAAAACTTTAAAACTCCATAATAAACCAAATTAATTCGTACGAGTCCTTTGAACATCGTACGACAACTTAGGACATCTTACGACTCTTTATGCCACATTAGCAACATGAAAAGCATGTTAGAATAATGTAGGACACGTTACAACTCCTAAGAACACCTTACACCACCGTACGAAACATTAAAACTCCATAATAAACCTAATGAATTCGTCCGAGTCCTTTGAACATCGTACGACAACTTAGGACATCTTATGACTCTTTATGCCACATTAGCAACTCGAAATGAACATTAGTATAATGTAGTACGCCTTACTGCTCCTAAGGACACCTTACTCCACCGTACGAAATGTTAAAACTCCATAATAAACCTAATGAATTCGTTCGAGTCCTTTGAACATCGTACGACAACTTAGGACATCTTAAGACTCTTTATGCCACATTAGCTTCTCGAAAAGAACGTTAGTATGATGTAGGACGCCTTACAGCTCCTAAGAACACCTTACACCACCGTACGAAACATTAAAAATCCATAATAAACCTAATGAATTCGTCCGAGTCCTTTGAACATCGTACGACAACTAAGGAGATGTTACGGCTCAGTATACGGCACTAGCAACATAAAAAGCACGTTAGAATAATGTAGTACGCGTTACAACTCCTAAGAACACCTTACATCACCGTACAAAACTTTGAAACTCCAAAATAAACCAAATTAATTCGTACGAGTCATTTGAACATCGTACGACAACTTAGGACATCTTACGACTCTTTATGCCACATTAGCAACTCGAAATGAACATTAGTGTAATGTAGTACGCCTTACAGCTCTTAAGAACACCTTACACCACCGTACGAAACATTAAAACTCCATAATAAACCTAATGAATTCGTCTGAGTCCTTTGAACATCGTACGACAACTAAGGAGATGTTACGGCTCAGTATACGGCACTAGCAACATGAAAAGCACGTTAGAATAATGTAGGACGCGTTACAACTCCTAAGAACACCTTACATCACCGTACAAAACTTTAAAACTCCATAATAAACCAAATTAATTCGTACGAGTCATTTGAACATCGTACGACAACTTAGGACATCTTACGACTCTTTATGCCACATTAGCAACTCGAAATGAACATTATTATAATGTAGTACGATGTAGGACGCCTTACAGCTCCTAAGAACACCTTACACCACCGTACGAAACATTAAAATTCCATAATAAACCTAATGAATTCGTCCGAGTCCTTTGAACATCGTACGACAACTCAGGAGATATTACGACCCAGTATACGGCACTAGCAACATGAAAAGCACGTTAGAATAATGTAGGACGCGTTACAACTCCTAAGAACACCTTACATCACCGTACAAAACATTAAAACTCCATAATAAACCAAATTAATTCGTACGAGTCCTTTGAACATCGTACGACAACTTAGGACATCTTACGACTCTTTATGCCACATTAGCAACATGAAAAGCATGTTAGAATAATGTAGGACGCGTTACAACTCCTAAGAACACCTTACACCACCGTACGAAACATTAAAACTCCATAATAAACCTAATGAATTCGTTCGAGTCCTTTGAACATCGTACGACTACTTAGGACATCTTACGACTCTTTATGCCACATTAGCAACTCGAAATGAACATTAGTGTAATGTAGTACGCCTTACAGCACTTAAGAACACCTTACACCACCGTACGAAACATTAAAACTCCATAATAAACCTAATGAATTCGTCTGAGTCCTTTGAACATCGTACGACAACTAAGGAGATGTTACGGCTCAGTATACGGCACTAGCAACATGAAAAGCACGTTAGAATAATGTAGGACGCGTTACAACTCCTAAGAACACCTTACATCACCGTACAAAACTTTAAAACTCCATAATAAACCAAATTAATTCGTACGAGTCCTTTGAACATCGTACGACAACTTAGGACATCTTACGACTCTTTATGCCACATTAGCAACATGAAAAGCATGTTAGAATAATGTAGGACACGTTACAACTCCTAAGAACACCTTACACCACCGTACGAAACATTAAAACTCCATAATAAACCTAATGAATTCGTCCGAGTCATTTGAACATCGTACGACAACTTAGGACATCTTACGACTCTTTATGCCACATTAGCAACTCGAAATGAACATTAGTATAATGTAGTACGATGTAGGACGCCTTACAGCTCCTAAGAACACCTTACACCACCGTACAAAACATTAAAATTCCATAATAAACCTAATGAAATCGTCCGAGTCCTTTGAACATCGTACGACAACTCAGGATTTGTTACGACCCAGTATACGACACTAGCAACATGAAAAGCACGTTAGAATAATGTAGGACGCGTTATAACTCCTAAGAACACCTTACATCACTGTACAAAACTTTAAAACTCCATAGAAAACCAAATTAATTCGTACGAGTCCTTTGAACATCGTACGACAACTTAGGACATCTTACGACTCTTTATGCCACATTAGCAACATGAAAAGCATGTTAGAATAATGTAGGACGCGTTACAACTCCTAAGAACACCTTACACCACCGTACGAAACATTAAAACTCCATAATAAACCTAATGAATTCGTCCGAGTCCTTTGAACATCGTACGACAACTTAGGACATCTTACGACTCTTTATGCCACATTAGCAACTTGAAAAGCATGTTAGAATAATGTAGGACACGTTACAACTCCTAAGAACACCTTACACCACCGTACGAAACATTAAAACTCCATAATAAACCTAATGAATTCGTCCGAGTCATTTGAACATCGTACGACAACTTAGGACATCTTACGACTCTTTATGCCACATTAGCAACTCGAAATGAACATTAGTATAATGTAGTACGATGTAGGACGCCTTACAGCTCCTAAGAACACCTTACACCACCGTACGAAACATTAAAATTCCATAATAAACCTAATGAAATCGTCCGAGTCCTTTGAACATCGTACGACAACTCAGGAGATGTTACGACCCAGTATACTGCACTAGCAACATGAAAAGCACGTTAGAATAATGTAGGACGCGTTACAACTCCTAAGAACACCTTACATCACCGTACAAAACTTTAAAACTCCATAATAAACCAAATTAATTCGTACGAGTCCTTTGAACATCGTACGACAACTTAGGACATCTTACGACTCTTTATGCCACATTAGCAACATGAAAAGCATGTTAGAATAATGTAGGACGCGTTACAACTCCCTAGAACACCTTACACCACAGTACGAAACATTAAAACTCCATAATAAACCTAATGAATTCGTCCGAGTCCTTTGAACATCGTACGACAACTTAGGACATCTTACGACTCTTTATGCCACATTAGCAACTCGAAATGAACATTAGTGTAATGTAGTACGCCTTACAGCTCCTAAGAACACCTTACACCACCGTACGAAACATTAAAACTCCATAATAAACCTAATGAATTCGTCTGAGTCCTTTGAACATCGTACGACAACTAAGGAGATGTTACGGCTCAGTATACGGCACTAGCAACATGAAAAGCACGTTAGAATAATGTAGGACGCGTTACAACTCCTAAGAACACCTTACATCACCGTACAAAACTTTAAAACTCCATAATAAACCAAATTAATTCGTACGAGTCCTTTGAACATCGTACGACAACTTAGGACATCTTACGACTCTTTATGCCACATTAGCAACATGAAAAGCATGTTAGAATAATGTAGGACACGTTACAACTCCTAAGAACACCTTACACCACCGTACGAAACATTAAAACTCCATAATAAACCTAATGAATTCGTCCGAGTCCTTTGAACATCGTACGACAACTTAGGACATCTTATGACTCTTTATGCCACATTAGCAACTCGAAATGAACATTAGTATAATGTAGTACGCCTTACTGCTCCTAAGGACACCTTACTCCACCGTACGAAATGTTAAAACTCCATAATAAACCTAATGAATTCGTTCGAGTCCTTTGAACATCGTACGACAACTTAGGACATCTTAAGACTCTTTATGCCACATTAGCTTCTCGAAAAGAACGTTAGTATGATGTAGGACGCCTTACAGCTCCTAAGAACACCTTACACCACCGTACGAAACATTAAAAATCCATAATAAACCTAATGAATTCGTCCGAGTCCTTTGAACATCGTACGACAACTAAGGAGATGTTACGGCTCAGTATACGGCACTAGCAACATAAAAAGCACGTTAGAATAATGTAGGACGCGTTACAACTCCTAAGAACACCTTACATCACCGTACAAAACTTTGAAACTCCAAAATAAACCAAATTAATTCGTACGAGTCATTTGAACATCGTACGACAACTTAGGACATCTTACGACTCTTTATGCCACATTAGCAACATGAAAAGCATGTTAGAATAATGTAGGACGCGTTACAACTCCTAAGAACACCTTACACCACAGTACGAAACATTAAAACTCCATAATAAACCTAATGAATTCGTCCGAGTCCTTTGAACATCGTACGACAACTTAGGACATCTTACGACTCTTTATGCCACATTAGCAACTCGAAATGAACATTAGTGTAATGTAGTACGCCTTACAGCTCCTAAGAACACCTTACACCACCGTACGAAACATTAAAACTCCATAATAAACCTAATGAATTCGTCTGAGTCCTTTGAACATCGTACGACAACTAAGGAGATGTTACGGCTCAGTATACGGCACTAGCAACATGAAAAGCACGTTAGAATAATGTAGGACGCGTTACAACTCCTAAGAACACCTTACATCACCGTACAAAACTTTAAAACTCCATAATAAACCAAATTAATTCGTACGAGTCCTTTGAACATCGTACGACAACTTAGGACATCTTACGACTCTTTATGCCACATTAGCAACATGAAAAGCATGTTAGAATAATGTAGGACGCGTTACAACTCCTAAGAACACCTTACACCACAGTACGGAACATTAAAACTCCATAATAAACCTAATGAATTCGTCCGAGTCCTTTGAACATCGTACGACAACTTAGGACATCTTACGACTCTTTATGCCACATTAGCAACTCGAAATGAACATTAGTGTAATGTAGTACGCCTTACAGCTCCTAAGGACACCTTACTCCACCGTACGAAATGTTAAAACTCCATAATAAACCTAATGAATTCGTTCGAGTCCTTTGAACATCGTACGACAACTTAGGACATCTTAAGACTCTTTATGCCACATTAGCTTCTCGAAAAGAACGTTAGTATGATGTAGGACGCCTTACAGCTCCTAAGAACACCTTACACCACCGTACGAAACATTAAAAATCCATAATAAACCTAATGAATTCGTCCGAGTCCTTTGAACATCGTACGACAACTAAGGAGATGTTACGGCTCAGTATACGGCACTAGCAACATAAAAAGCACGTTAGAATAATGTAGGACGCGTTACAACTCCTAAGAACACCTTACATCACCGTACAAAACTTTGAAACTCCAAAATAAAGCAAATTAATTCGTACGAGTCATTTGAACATCGTACGACAACTTAGGACATCTTACGACTCTTTATGCCACATTAGCAACATGAAAAGCATGTTAGAATAATGTAGGACGCGTTACAACTCCTAAGAACACCTTACACCACAGTACGAAACATTAAAACTCCATAATAAACCTAATGAATTCGTCCGAGTCCTTTGAACATCGTACGACAACTTAGGACATCTTACGACTCTTTATGCCACATTAGCAACTCGAAATGAACATTAGTGTAATGTAGTACGCCTTACAGCTCCTAAGAACACCTTACACCACCGTACGAAACATTAAAACTCCATAATAAACCTAATGAATTCGTCTGAGTCCTTTGAACATCGTACGACAACTAAGGAGATGTTACGGCTCAGTATACGGCACTAGCAACATGAAAAGCACGTTAGAATAATGTAGGACGCGTTACAACTCCTAAGAACACCTTACATCACCGTACAAAACTTTAAAACTCCATAATAAACCAAATTAATTCGTACGAGTCCTTTGAACATCGTACGACAACTTAGGACATCTTACGACTCTTTATGCCACATTAGCAACATGAAAAGCATGTTAGAATAATGTAGGACGCGTTACAACTCCTAAGAACACCTTACACCACAGTACGGAACATTAAAACTCCATAATAAACCTAATGAATTCGTCCGAGTCCTTTGAACATCGTACGACAACTTAGGACATCTTACGACTCTTTATGCCACATTAGCAACTCGAAATGAACATTAGTGTAATGTAGTACGCCTTACAGCTCCTAAGAACACCTTACACCACCGTACGAAACATTAAAACTCCATAATAAACCTAATGAATTCGTCTGAGTCCTTTGAACATCGTACGACAACTTAGGACATCTTACGACTCTTTATGCCACATTAGCAACTCGAAATGAACATTAGTGTAATGTAGTACGCCTTACAGCTCCTAAGAACACCTTACACCACCGTACGAAACATTAAAACTCCATAATAAACCTAATGAATTCGTCTGAGTCCTTTGAACATCGTACGACAACTAAGGAGATGTTACGGCTCAGTATACGGCACTAGCAACATGAAAAGCACGTTAGAATAATGTAGGACGCGTTACAACTCCTAAGAACACCTTACATCACCGTACAAAACTTTAAAACTCCATAATAAACCAAATTAATTCGTACGAGTCCTTTGAACATCGTACGACAACTTAGGACATCTTACGACTCTTTTTGCCACATTAGCAACATGAAAAGCATGTTAGAATAATGTAGGACGCGTTACAACTCCTAAGAACACCTTACACCACAGTACGGAACATTAAAACTCCATAATAAACCTAATGAATTCGTCCGAGTCCTTTGAACATCGTACGACAACTTAGGACATCTTACGACTCTTTATGCCACATTAGCAACTCGAAATGAACATTAGTGTAATGTAGTACGCCTTACAGCTCCTAAGAACACCTTACACCACCGTACGAAACATTAAAACTCCATAATAAACCTAATGAATTCGTCTGAGTCCTTTGAACATCGTACGACAACTAAGGAGATGTTACGGCTCAGTATACGGCACTAGCAACATGAAAAGCACGTTAGAATAATGTAGGACGCGTTACAACTCCTAAGAACACCTTACATCACCGTACAAAACTTTAAAACTCCATAATAAACCAAATTAATTCGTACGACTCCTTTGAACATCGTACGACAACTTAGGATATCTTACGACTCTTTATGCCACATTAGCAACATGAAAAGCATGTTAGAATAATGTAGGACACGTTACAACTCCTAAGAACACCTTACACCACCGTACGAAACATTAAAACTCCATAATAAACCTAATGAATTCGTCCGAGTCCTTTGAACATCGTACGACAACTTAGGACATCTTACGACTCTTTATGCCACATTAGCAACTCGAAATGAACATTAGTATAATGTAGTACGCCTTACTGCTCCTAAGGACACCTTACTCCACCGTACGAAATGTTAAAACTCCATAATAAACCTAATGAATTCGTCCGAGTCCTTTGAACATCGTACGACAACTTAGGACATCTTAAGACTCTTTATGCCACATTAGCTTCTCGAAAAGAACGTTAGTATGATGTAGGACGCCTTACAGCTCCTAAGAACACCTTACACCACCGTACGAAACATTAAAAATCCATAATAAACCTAATGAATTCGTCCGAGTCCTTTGAACATCGTACGACAACTAAGGAGATGTTACGGATCAGTATACGGCACTAGCAACATAAAAAGCACGTTAGAATAATGTAGGACGCGTTACAACTCCTAAGAACACCTTACATCACCGTACAAAACTTTAAAACTCCAAAATAAACCAAATTAATTCGTACGAGTCATTTGAACATCGTACGACAACTTAGGACATCTTACGACTCTTTATGCCAAAATTAGCAACATGAAAAGCATGTTAGAATATTGTAGGACGCGTTACAACTCCTAAGAACACCTTACACCACCGTACGAAACATTAAAACTCCATAATAAACCTAATGAATTCGTCCGAGTCCTTTGAACATCGTACGACAACTTAGGACATCTTACGACTCTTTATGCCACATTAGCAACTCGAAATGAACATTAGTGTAATGTAGTACGCCTTACAGCTCCTAAGAACACCTTACACCACCGTACGAAACATTAAAACTCCATAATAAACCTAATGAATTCGTCTGAGTCCTTTGAACATCGTACGACAACTAAGGAGATGTTACGGCTCAGTATACGGCACTAGCAACATGAAAAGCACGTTAGAATAATGTAGGACGCGTTACAACTCCTAAGAACACCTTACATCACCGTACAAAACTTTAAAACTCCATAATAAACCAAATTAATTCGTACGAGTCCTTTGAACATCGTACGACAACTTAGGACATCTTACGACTCTTTATGCCACATTAGCAACATGAAAAGCATGTTAGAATAATGTAGGACGCGTTACAACTCCTAAGAACACCTTACACCACAGTACGGAACATTAAAACTCCATAATAAACCTAATGAATTCTTCCGAGTCCTTTGAACATCGTACGACAACTTAGGACATCTTACGACTCTTTATGCCACATTAGCAACTCGAAATGAACATTAGTGTAATGTAGTACGCCTTACAGCTCCTAAGAACACCTTACACCACCGTACGAAACATTAAAACTCCATAATAAACCTAATGAATTCGTCTGAGTCCTTTGAACATCGTACGACAACTAAGGAGATGTTACGGCTCAGTATACGGCACTAGCAACATGAAAAGCACGTTAGAATAATGTAGGACGCGTTACAACTCCTAAGAACACCTTACATCACCGTACAAAACTTTAAAACTCCATAATAAACCAAATTAATTCGTACGAGTCCTTTGAACATCGTACGACAACTTAGGATATCTTACGACTCTTTATGCCACATTAGCAACTCGAAATGAACATTAGTATAATGTAGTACGATGTAGGACGCCTTACAGCTCCTAAGAACACCTTACACCACCGTACAAAACATTAAAATTCCATAATAAACCTAATGAAATCGTCCGAGTCCTTTGAACATCGTACGACAACTCAGGATTTGTTACGACCCAGTATACGACACTAGCAACATGAAAAGCACGTTAGAATAATGTAGGACGCGTTATAACTCCTAAGAACACCTTACATCACTGTACAAAACTTTAAAACTCCATAATAAACCAAATTAATTCGTCCGAGTCCTTTGAACATCGTACGACAACTTAGGACATCTTACGACTCTTTATGCCACATTAGCAACTCGAAATGAACATTAGTGTAATGTAGTACGCCTTACAGCTCCTAAGAACACCTTACACCACCGTACGAAACATTAAAACTCCATAATAAACCTAATGAATTCGTCTGAGTCCTTTGAACATCGTACGACAACTAAGGAGATGTTACGGCTCAGTATACGGCACTAGCAACATGAAAAGCACGTTAGAATAATGTAGGACGCGTTACAACTCCTAAGAACACCTTACATCACCGTACAAAACTTTAAAACTCCATAATAAACCAAATTAATTCGTACGAGTCCTTTGAACATCGTACGACAACTTAGAACATCTTACGACTCTTTTTGCCACATTAGCAACATGAAAAGCATGTTAGAATAATGTAGGACGCGTTACAACTCCTAAGAACACCTTACACCACAGTACGGAACATTAAAACTCCATAATAAACCTAATGAATTCGTCCGAGTCCTTTGAACATCGTACGACAACTTAGGACATCTTACGACTCTTTATGCCACATTAGCAACTCGAAATGAACATTAGTGTAATGTAGTACGCCTTACAGCTCCTAAGAACACCTTACACCACCGTACGAAACATTAAAACTCCATAATAAACCTAATGAATTCGTCTGAGTCCTTTGAACATCGTACGACAACTAAGGAGATGTTACGGCTCAGTATACGGCACTAGCAACATGAAAAGCACGTTAGAATAATGTAGGACGCGTTACAACTCCTAAGAACACCTTACATCACCGTACAAAACTTTAAAACTCCATAATAAACCAAATTAATTCGTACGACTCCTTTGAACATCGTACGACAACTTAGGATATCTTACGACTCTTTATGCCACATTAGCAACATGAAAAGCATGTTAGAATAATGTAGGACACGTTACAACTCCTAAGAACACCTTACACCACCGTACGAAACATTAAAACTCCATAATAAACCTAATGAATTCGTCCGAGTCCTTTGAACATCGTACGACAACTTAGGACATCTTACGACTCTTTATGCCACATTAGCAACTCGAAATGAACATTAGTATAATGTAGTACGCCTTACTGCTCCTAAGGACACCTTACTCCACCGTACGAAATGTTAAAACTCCATAATAAACCTAATGAATTCGTCCGAGTCCTTTGAACATCGTACGACAACTTAGGACATCTTAAGACTCTTTATGCCACATTAGCTTCTCGAAAAGAACGTTAGTATGATGTAGGACGCCTTACAGCTCCTAAGAACACCTTACACCACCGTACGAAACATTAAATATCCATAATAAACCTAATGAATTCGTCCGAGTCCTTTGAACATCGTACGACAACTAAGGAGATGTTACGGATCAGTATACGGCACTAGCAACATAAAAAGCACGTTAGAATAATGTAGGACGCGTTACAACTCCTAAGAACACCTTACATCACCGTACAAAACTTTAAAACTCCAAAATAAACCAAATTAATTCGTACGAGTCATTTGAACATCGTACGACAACTTAGGACATCTTACGACTCTTTATGCCAAAATTAGCAACATGAAAAGCATGTTAGAATATTGTAGGACGCGTTACAACTCCTAAGAACACCTTACACCACCGTACGAAACATTAAAACTCCATAATAAACCTAATGAATTCGTCCGAGTCCTTTGAACATCGTACGACAACTTAGGACATCTTACGACTCTTTATGCCACATTAGCAACTCGAAATGAACATTAGTGTAATGTAGTACGCCTTACAGCTCCTAAGAACACCTTACACCACCGTACGAAACATTAAAACTCCATAATAAACCTAATGAATTCGTCTGAGTCCTTTGAACATCGTACGACAACTAAGGAGATGTTACGGCTCAGTATACGGCACTAGCAACATGAAAAGCACGTTAGAATAATGTAGGACGCGTTACAACTCCTAAGAACACCTTACATCACCGTACAAAACTTTAAAACTCCATAATAAACCAAATTAATTCGTACGAGTCCTTTGAACATCGTACGACAACTTAGGACATCTTACGACTCTTTATGCCACATTAGCAACATGAAAAGCATGTTAGAATAATGTAGGACGCGTTACAACTCCTAAGAACACCTTACACCACAGTACGGAACATTAAAACTCCATAATAAACCTAATGAATTCTTCCGAGTCCTTTGAACATCGTACGACAACTTAGGACATCTTACGACTCTTTATGCCACATTAGCAACTCGAAATGAACATTAGTGTAATGTAGTACGCCTTACAGCTCCTAAGAACACCTTACACCACCGTACGAAACATTAAAACTCCATAATAAACCTAATGAATTCGTCTGAGTCCTTTGAACATCGTACGACAACTAAGGAGATGTTACGGCTCAGTATACGGCACTAGCAACATGAAAAGCACGTTAGAATAATGTAGGACGCGTTACAACTCCTAAGAACACCTTACATCACCGTACAAAACTTTAAAACTCCATAATAAACCAAATTAATTCGTACGAGTCCTTTGAACATCGTACGACAACTTAGGATATCTTACGACTCTTTATGCCACATTAGCAACTCGAAATGAACATTAGTATAATGTAGTACGATGTAGGACGCCTTACAGCTCCTAAGAACACCTTACACCACCGTACAAAACATTAAAATTCCATAATAAACCTAATGAAATCGTCCGAGTCCTTTGAACATCGTACGACAACTCAGGATTTGTTACGACCCAGTATACGACACTAGCAACATGAAAAGCACGTTAGAATAATGTAGGACGCGTTATAACTCCTAAGAACACCTTACATCACTGTACAAAACTTTAAAACTCCATAATAAACCAAATTAATTCGTACGAGTCCTTTGAACATCGTACGACAACTTAGGACATCTTACGACTCTTTATGCCACATTAGCAACATGAAAAGCATGTTAGAATAATGTAGGACGCGTTACAACTCCTAAGAACACCTTACACCACCGTACGAAACATTAAAACTCCATAATAAACCTAATGAATTCGTCCGAGTCCTTTGAACATCGTACGACAACTTAGGACATCTTACGACTCTTTATGCCACATTAGCAACATGAAAAGCATGTTAGAATAATGTAGGACACGTTACAACTCCTAAGAACACCTTACACCACCGTACGAAACATTAAAACTCCATAATAAACCTAATGAATTCGTCCGAGTCATTTGAACATCGTACGACAACTTAGGACATCTTACGACTCTTTATGCCACATTAGCAACTCGAAATGAACATTAGTATAATGTAGTACGATGTAGGACGCCTTACAGCTCCTAAGAACACCTTACACCACCGTACGAAACATTAAAATTCCATAATAAACCTAATGAAATCGTCCGAGTCCTTTGAACATCGTACGACAACTCAGGAGATGTTACGACCCAGTATACTGCACTAGCAACATGAAAAGCACGTTATAATAATGTAGGACGCGTTACAACTCCTAAGAACACCTTACATCACCGTACAAAACTTTAAAACTCCATAATAAACCAAATTAATTCGTACGAGTCCTTTGAACATCGTACGACAACTTAGGACATCTTACGACTCTTTATGCCACATTAGCAACATGAAAAGCATGTTAGAATAATGTAGGACGCGTTACAACTCCCTAGAACACCTTACACCACAGTACGAAACATTAAAACTCCATAATAAACCTAATGAATTCGTCCGAGTCCTTTGAACATCGTACGACAACTTAGGACATCTTACGACTCTTTATGCCACATTAGCAACTCGAAATGAACATTAGTGTAATGTAGTACGCCTTACAGCTCCTAAGAACACCTTACACCACCGTACGAAACATTAAAACTCCATAATAAACCTAATGAATTCGTCTGAGTCCTTTGAACATCGTACGACAACTAAGGAGATGTTACGGCTCAGTATACGGCACTAGCAACATGAAAAGCACGTTAGAATAATGTAGGACGCGTTACAACTCCTAAGAACACCTTACATCACCGTACAAAACTTTAAAACTCCAAAATAAACCAAATTAATTCGTACGAGTCATTTGAACATCGTACGACAACTTAGGACATCTTACGACTCTTTATGCCAAAATTAGCAACATGAAAAGCATGTAAGAATATTGTAGGACGCGTTACAACTCCTAAGAACACCTTACACCACCGTACGAAACATTAAAACTCCATAATAAACCTAATGAATTCGTCCGAGTCCTTTGAACATCGTACGACAACTTAGGACATCTTACGACTCTTTATGCCACATTAGCAACTCGAAATGAACATTAGTGTAATGTAGTACGCCTTACAGCTCCTAAGAACACCTTACACCACCGTACGAAACATTAAAACTCCATAATAAACCTAATGAATTCGTCTGAGTCCTTTGAACATCGTACGACAACTAAGGAGATGTTACGGCTCAGTATACGGCACTAGCAACATGAAAAGCACGTTAGAATAATGTAGGACGCGTTACAACTCCTAAGAACACCTTACATCACCGTACAAAACTTTAAAACTCCATAATAAACCAAATTAATTCGTACGAGTCCTTTGAACATCGTACGACAACTTAGGACATCTTACGACTCTTTATGCCACATTAGCAACATGAAAAACATGTTAGAATAATGTAGGACGCGTTACAACTCCTAAGAACACCTTACACCACAGTACGGAACATTAAAACTCCATAATAAACCTAATGAATTCGTCCGAGTCCTTTGAACATCGTACGACAACTTAGGACATCTTACGACTCTTTATGCCACATTAGCAACTCGAAATGAACATTAGTGTAATGTAGTACGCCTTACAGCTCCTAAGAACACCTTACACCACCGTACGAAACATTAAAACTCCATAATAAACCTAATGAATTCGTCTGAGTCCTTTGAACATCGTACGACAACTAAGGAGATGTTACGGCTCAGTATACGGCACTAGCAACATGAAAAGCACGTTAAATAATGTAGGACGCGTTACAACTCCTAAGAACACCTTACATCACCGTACAAAACTTTAAAACTCCATAATAAACCAAATTAATTCGTACGAGTCCTTTGAACATCGTACGACAACTTAGGATATCTTACGACTCTTTATGCCACATTAGCAACTCGAAATGAACATTAGTATAATGTAGTACGATGTAGGACGCCTTACAGCTCCTAAGAACACCTTACACCACCGTACAAAACATTAAAATTCCATAATAAACCTAATGAAATCGTCCGAGTCCTTTGAACATCGTACGACAACTCAGGATTTGTTACGACCCAGTATACGACACTAGCAACATGAAAAGCACGTTAGAATAATGTAGGACGCGTTATAACTCCTAAGAACACCTTACATCACTGTACAAAACTTTAAAACTCCATAATAAACCAAATTAATTCGTACGAGTCCTTTGAACATCGTACGACAACTTAGGACATCTTACGACTCTTTATGCCACATTAGCAACATGAAAAGCATGTTAGAATAATGTAGGACGCGTTACAACTCCTAAGAACACCTTACACCACCGTACGAAACATTAAAACTCCATAATAAACCTAATGAATTCGTCCGAGTCCTTTGAACATCGTACGACAACTTAGGACATCTTACGACTCTTTATGCCACATTAGCAACATGAAAAGCATGTTAGAATAATGTAGGACACGTTACAACTCCTAAGAACACCTTACACCACCGTACGAAACATTAAAACTCCATAATAAACCTAATGAATTCGTCCGAGTCATTTGAACATCGTACGACAACTTAGGACATCTTACGACTCTTTATGCCACATTAGCAACTCGAAATGAACATTAGTATAATGTAGTACGATGTAGGACGCCTTACAGCTCCTAAGAACACCTTACACCACCGTACGAAACATTAAAATTCCATAATAAACCTAATGAAATCGTCCGAGTCCTTTGAACATCGTACGACAACTCAGGAGATGTTACGACCCAGTATACTGCACTAGCAACATGAAAAGCACGTTATAATAATGTAGGACGCGTTACAACTCCTAAGAACACCTTACATCACCGTACAAAACTTTAAAACTCCATAATAAACCAAATTAATTCGTACGAGTCCTTTGAACATCGTACGACAACTTAGGACATCTTACGACTCTTTATGCCACATTAGCAACATGAAAAGCATGTTAGAATAATGTAGGACGCGTTACAACTCCCTAGAACACCTTACACCACAGTACGAAACATTAAAACTCCATAATAAACCTAATGAATTCGTCCGAGTCCTTTGAACATCGTACGACAACTTAGGACATCTTACGACTCTTTATGCCACATTAGCAACTCGAAATGAACATTAGTGTAATGTAGTACGCCTTACAGCTCCTAAGAACACCTTACACCACCGTACGAAACATTAAAACTCCATAATAAACCTAATGAATTCGTCTGAGTCCTTTGAACATCGTACGACAACTAAGGAGATGTTACGGCTCAGTATACGGCACTAGCAACATGAAAAGCACGTTAGAATAATGTAGGACGCGTTACAACTCCTAAGAACACCTTACATCACCGTACAAAACTTTAAAACTCCATAATAAACCAAATTAATTCGTACGAGTCCTTTGAACATCGTACGACAACTTAGGACATCTTACGACTCTTTATGCCACATTAGCAACATGAAAAGCATGTTAGAATAATGTAGGACACGTTACAACTCCTAAGAACACCTTACACCACCGTACGAAACATTAAAACTCCATAATAAACCTAATGAATTCGTCCGAGTCCTTTGAACATCGTACGACAACTTAGGACATCTTATGACTCTTTATGCCACATTAGCAACTCGAAATGAACATTAGTATAATGTAGTACGCCTTATTGCTCCTAAGGACACCTTACTCCACCGTACGAAATGTTAAAACTCCATAATAAACCTAATGAATTCGTTCGAGTCCTTTGAACATCGTACGACAACTTAGGACATCTTAAGACTCTTTATGCCACATTAGCTTCTCGAAAAGAACGTTAGTATGATGTAGGACGCCTTACAGCTCCTAAGAACACCTTACACCACCGTACGAAACATTAAAAATCCATAATAAACCTAATGAATTCGTCCGAGTCCTTTGAACATCGTACGACAACTAAGGAGATGTTACGGCTCAGTATACGGCACTAGCAACATAAAAAGCACGTTAGAATAATGTAGGACGCGTTACAACTCCTAAGAACACCTTACATCACCGTACAAAACTTTAAAACTCCAAAATAAACCAAATTAATTCGTACGAGTCATTTGAACATCGTACGACAACTTAGGACATCTTACGACTCTTTATGCCACATTAGCTGTTAGGGTTATTTCCTGTTAAGAATTTACTTTGTATCTTTGTTTATATGTTTGTATAGTTTAGGGTTTATTGTGTATTTTCCTTAAACTTGCATTTTGTTTGTTATAAAGCATGTAGAGTGCGTGTGTTAGGAGAGAGCGACTTTTACACTGTTAGAGAGAGAATTAACTGTGTGTATTTGTTTCTCCTGCACTTTTGTACTGCGAATTGCTTGATCATCAAATACAAAGAGAATTTATGAGTATGAATTGTGTTTGTGATTGAATCGTTTGTTTGTACTTGTTGTTCTGATCATTTGAGTGATATTATCGCTCCCTCTCGAACTATCAATTGGTATCAGAGCTTTCGGTTTGTGTTCTTCGCTGTTTCTAAGCAAAACACATCAATATTGCTCAAAATATCATGATCTGAATGAATTGTTGGTGTTTTTAGGTGTGATTTATCATCATAATCACTCTAATACACAGCGATTGTGCAGATTCTATCAGATCATCATCAGATCTGAAGAATTAGGAAGATTAGAAAAAGTACTGTTCGATCAATTTTTACTCAAAATTTATCGAAGAATGA
Organism: Tagetes erecta; assembly: GCA_030867185.1. Lineage (NCBI taxonomy): Eukaryota > Viridiplantae > Streptophyta > Magnoliopsida > Asterales > Asteraceae > Tagetes > Tagetes erecta. The sequence goes on along the minus strand of CM061487.1, from coordinate 41,264,345 downwards.
AGATGTTTTGGATTGATTGATACAAGGGTTTGATAATCGGACTAATTCACAGCTTTTGTGTGATTTTTGGACAATTTGGACAAGTTTTAGACAAAACCCAGAAAATCTTCATGAAGAAGATGATGAACAGTTGAGTGTTGGTTGAAGATTAACTTGCCGGGTAACATATTTGACTTAGACATTTTCCTTGGACTTAGATTTTGTGAAGAAATTAGGTCCTGTACTGCCGTGTAAAGGAATTTGTTTTAGACGGGTGAAGAATTTGACTTGAAAAGTTGCTACTGTTCAGCCGGATCAGACACTGTTGTGCCGGGTAATACACTGTTACGCCGGGTGATAGAGAAAATACAGCCGGGTAAGCTCAACTGTGTAGCCGGGTAATTAACAAAGTGCCGTGTGACCAAGTACTGTTCAGCCGGGCAAAGACTTTTGCCGTGTCAAGATTCTGCCGTGTCAAGACTTGTTGCCGTGTGAAGATTTTCTTGCTGCCGTGTAACTGTTCATCCGGGTGAAGAACAAAGTATTTTTCAACTGTTTAGCCGGGTAACTATTTAGCCGGGTGAAGACTTATTTCTGCCGGGTGAAGAACAAACACTGTTTTGCCGGTTGAAGAAGGATTTTTCACTGTTTTGCCGGTTGACTCAATTTAGTTGTTTTTAATACTTGTTTCTTATCTTGTCTTTAATTTCTTGTCTTTATTTTAGTATTTTAATCACTTCTTTTCAAAAATTAACAAAAACCAAAAATATTTTCTTTAAAAAAATTGTTAAAATGGCTCCTAATGATGATTCTGATAACCGTGTTCCTAGACTTTTGAATCGTGCAGATTTCAAGAACTGGACCATCAGGCTGAGACATCATCTATGTTCTATTGACAATGACTTGTGGAAATCAATTGAGAAGGGTCCTCACATTCCAACACAGACACAACCAGATAGTGCCAGCACCTATACTAAAGATTCTACTACACCTTATCCAGAGGATAATCTGTCAGCTGAAGACTTGAGGAAGGTAAAGAATGATAGCAAGGCCTATTCGTTGATGTGCAAGGGGTTGCCATTACAAGTTTTGTCTAGATTGGATGCATATCAGACGGGTTATACATGCTTTAAGGCATTGAAGTCTATATGTGAAGGAGGAGAGCAGTTAAGAAGTTTGAAGAAATCTAAGTTGAAAAGACAACTGGAATTATTTGAACACATCAATGGAGAGACAGTACACCAAATGATGAATAGGTTTGTGCATTTAACTACTGAAATGACAAATCTCGGAGTGAAGACTGAACTTCAGGACTTGAATGATCGTTTGTTAGGTGCTTTACCATCATCATGGAAACAAACTGTTACCTTGTTGAAACATACTGAGAAATTTCCAATGGAACTTGACTTGCTTATTGGAAAGATAGAAGAAGTTGAGATTGATGAAGGATCTAGAAACACTGATAGATCAATGTCACAAACTCAATACAAGTATGTGGTAAATCCTGCCAATACTGTGGATAATGCTTTTCTTGTGCAAAATACAACAAAGTCTGAAGATGAGGATGACTTATTCGTTGGTGCAAGTTTCTATACTGATTCAGCATATTTTCCAAATTCACCAACTTATTCTCAACCTCAATCTCCGCCAAGAGCTCAAGTTCACGTCCAAAGTCAGAATATGAAGAATCAATCAGAAAATCAAAGTTCAAATGTTCAAGCCAAGGTGAAAGACGTCATGAATATTCTGTTACAAGATGACGAAACAAAAACTGCCTTTACTGCTTTTATGGCAAGTTTTCAAGCGTACCAAGGTAGTCATTTAAGTCAAATGGATGTTGTTCTTCAAGACTTATTTGAAATGGATCCAGTGGATGTTGAGGAAATGGATCTTAACTGGCAAATGCTGGAATCTTGGTTGAATCACCAATTATTGTTCCCGATGAAGCTGTGGCTGAAACTGTCAATATGGAGAAAGCTGAGGGAAAGAGGAAACTAGATGCAATACCAGAAATATTTGGTGATGAAGAAAGATCTAAAAGGGCGAAAGTTGATGAACCAGTGCAGATTGAGCCGATTCAATCTGTAGCTGTGATTGAGACTGAAAAAGCAACTGGAGATGAGATTACAAAGTCAGGACAGATTGAGCCGATTCAATCTGGTTCTGTTGCTAAAACTGAAGAGTTTGTTGTTACTGAAAGTGAAAAAGAAGCTGGTTCAGAAGACACAGTTCAGTTTGAGCCGATTCAAGCTGAAGCTGTTGAAGTGGAAAGTGGGCCTGAAATAGTATCTGAAGTTGTTAGTCAATTTGAGCCGATTCAAACTGACGAAGCACCCATGATTGAAGCGTTAGATGATTTGGATATTGATTGGACTGAATCTGAGGATGAAGCTGAGCCGGAGTCAGTACAGAACACAGTTGAAGAGTTACCTAATGATTTGGCTGAGAGATTTGCGTATCTTGAAAGAATGAAGTACAATTCGGTGTTTTTGAATGGGTTGACGGTAACTCAGATTAATGAAGAATACGAGAAATGCATGATTCATCAAGATAAGGCTGAAGCAGATAAGAAAGAGTTTGTTACTGAGATGGGCGAATGGACTCCAATGCAGGAAAGTCTGAACATAGAAGATCTGTCACCTACTGAGCTATATCACCCAAATCCAGAAGAAATGACTACTTACGAGATGCGAAGTTGGTTAAGTTCAAGGAACTATCCGTACAAAACTTTGCAGAGGTTGAAATCTGGTTCCTTGAAGAAGATTGTGGTCAGTTTCATGAAGACAGAAAAATTGTACAATCGGATGTTTTACCCGGATTACAATAATCCACAATATTTTGAGCTGACAAAAAGATACAAAATTCTGGGTCCAAAAGAAATTCCTGTGATGGCGCTTCCTGAAGATGCTCATAAAAAACGTCACGAACTGATGGATATGTTTCCGAGCGAGGTTAAATCGTACAACATACCGATGGAAGTACGTGAAACTTGGCATAAGGCAGCAACACCTGGAGATGTGGTTAGATCATTGATGAGCAAAGGACAATCAATTGCTGAGTTGTTAGATTCTATGATTGTGCCTGAAAAGAACAAGAAAGTTAAAATAATTGCCTGGAAATATGATGAAGTCTTTGACGCGTTTATGATCAAGAGAGTAAATGGTTTGTGTGACGTTTACCATTACTACTCGAGTATATTCAAGTTGGAGGTTCAGGACCTGAAAGAGTTGAACAAGTTGAGGCTAATTAATCACACGCATGCTGAGCGTGGTGATAAATGCGTGATACTTCTTGATGCTGGTTTGAGTAGAACTGCAAAGTTTCTCGACTTTAGAGGTCAACAAGAAGACACTGCATATGTACAAGCAAAGAAACAGAGAAAGAAGAAGAGATTAGTGGTGACCGAGGATATGTACTTAGAAGAGTTCTCGGACGAATATTTTGATAAAATCACTGATCCTGGATTGAAGGTGATTGATGGTAGTCAGACAACGAAGCCTATACTCAGAGTTTTCTACAATCAGGAAACATTTGAACTAAAGCTTGTTAGAAACTTGGAGAACTGGGATGAAGACATGATTACGCTTTTCAGTACGTTTGAATTGAAGTTGCTGCATCCTTCATATATAGATTTTCTGAGAAGCTATCGAATGGAGAAGTGTAAAGATGCATTGGCTGAAGCTGATCGAAAGTTATTTGTTGTTATGATTGAAGTGATTGCTGCGGCTACTGAAAAGATTCGAGTGAGGAAAGCTATGCTCAATTCTAATCTCGTGATGGTTGACTTGCCGGAGATAGAATATAAGAGGATATCCAGAAAAGGAACCTTGGAGGTGAAAGTCAAAGGCCAAGAGATGCCGTTTGAATTTTATGCTAATATCGATTTTGCAGGTTTGAATCTGGACTCACTTAGACGTATGAATGCTCTGCCAATCCTGACGAATGAATCCAAACCTCGACAAGCCAAGCTCGCTGAAAAGTTCAAATCCTGCATTGAAGAAGCTCTAAAAGAAAAAGAGGAGTATAAAGGCCGAGAATTGCTGGATGTGAAAGAAGAGCCAGAAGAATGGTAGAAAAAGATTGAAGATTGATGCTGATAAACGAAGAACAAGATTGAAGACTTTTGAAGATCCAAAGATAAATCTTAGGGGGAGTACTGTTAGGGTTATTTCCTGTTAAGAATTTACTTTGTATCTTTGTTTATATGTTTGTATAGTTTAGGGTTTATTGTGTATTTTCCTTAAACTTGCATTTTGTTTGTTATAAAGCATGTAGAGTGCGTGTGTTAGGAGAGAGCGACTTTTACACTGTTAGAGAGAGAATTAACTGTGTGTATTTGTTTCTCCTGCACTTTTGTACTGCGAATTGCTTGATCATCAAATACAAAGAGAATTTATGAGTATGAATTGTGTTTGTGATTGAATCGTTTGTTTGTACTTGTTGTTCTGATCATTTGAGTGATATTATCGATCCAATTGAACCTATCATTAGCAACATGAAAAGCATGTTAGAATAATGTAGGACGCGTTACAACTCCTAAGAACACCTTACACCACAGTACGAAACATTAAAACTCCATAATAAACCTAATGAATTCGTCCGAGTCCTTTGAACATCGTACGACAACTTAGGACATCTTACGACTCTTTATGCCACATTAGCAACTCGAAATGAACATTAGTGTAATGTAGTACGCCTTACAGCTCCTAAGAACACCTTACACCACCGTACGAAACATTAAAACTCCATAATAAACCTAATGAATTCGTCTGAGTCCTTTGAACATCGTACGACAACTAAGGAGATGTTACGGCTCAGTATACGACACTAGCAACATGAAAAGCACGTTAGAATAATGTAGGACGCGTTACAACTCCTAAGAACACCTTACATCACCGTACAAAACTTTAAAACTCCATAATAAACCAAATTAATTCGTACGAGTCCTTTGAACATCGTACGACAACTTAGGACATCTTACGACTCTTTATGCCACATTAGCAACATGAAAAGCATGTTAGAATAATGTAGGACGCGTTACAACTCCTAAGAACACCTTACACCACAGTACGGAACATTAAAACTCCATAATAAACCTAATGAATTCGTCCGAGTCCTTTGAACATCGTACGACAACTTAGGACATCTTACGACTCTTTATGCCACATTAGCAACTCGAAATGAACATTAGTGTAATGTAGTACGCCTTACAGCTCCTAAGAACACCTTACACCACCGTACGAAACATTAAAACTCCATAATAAACCTAATGAATTCGTCTGAGTCCTTTGAACATCGTACGACAACTAAGGAGATGTTACGGCTCAGTATACGGCACTAGCAACATGAAAAGCACGTTAGAATAATGTAGGACGCGTTACAACTCCTAAGAACACCTTACATCACCGTACAAAACTTTAAAACTCCATAATAAACCAAATTAATTCGTACGAGTCCTTTGAACATCGTACGACAACTTAGGATATCTTACGACTCTTTATGCCACATTAGCAACATGAAAAGCATGTTAGAATAATGTAGGACACGTTACAACTCCTAAGAACACCTTACACCACCGTACGAAACATTAAAACTCCATAATAAACCTAATGAATTCGTCCGAGTCCTTTGAACATCGTACGACAACTTAGGACATCTTACGACTCTTTATGCCACATTAGCAACTCGAAATGAACATTAGTATAATGTAGTACGCCTTACTGCTCCTAAGGACACCTTACTCCACCGTACGAAATGTTAAAACTCCATAATAAACCTAATGAATTCGTCCGAGTCCTTTGAACATCGTACGACAACTTAGGACATCTTAAGACTCTTTATGCCACATTAGCTTCTCGAAAAGAACGTTAGTATGATGTAGGACGCCTTACAGCTCCTAAGAACACCTTACACCACCGTACGAAACATTAAAAATCCATAATAAACCTAATGAATTCGTCCGAGTCCTTTGAACATCGTACGACAACTAAGGAGATGTTACGGCTCAGTATACGGCACTAGCAACATAAAAAGCACTTTAGAATAATGTAGGACGCGTTACAACTCCTAAGAACACCTTACATCACCGTACAAAACTTTAAAACTCCAAAATAAACCAAATTAATTCGTACGAGTCATTTGAACATCGTACGACAACTTAGGACATCTTACGACTCTTTATGCCAAAATTAGCAACATGAAAAGCATGTTAGAATATTGTAGGACGCGTTACAACTCCTAAGAACACCTTACACCACCGTACGAAACATTAAAACTCCATAATAAACCTAATGAATTCGTCCGAGTCCTTTGAACATCGTACGACAACTTAGGACATCTAACGACTCTTTATGCCACATTAGCAACTCGAAATGAACATTAGTGTAATGTAGTACGCCTTACAGCTCCTAAGAACACCTTACACCACCGTACGAAACATTAAAACTCCATAATAAACCTAATGAATTCGTCTGAGTCCTTTGAACATCGTACGACAACTAAGGAGATGTTACGGCTCAGTATACGGCACTAGCAACATGAAAAGCACGTTAGAATAATGTAGGACGCGTTACAACTCCTAAGAACACCTTACATCACCGTACAAAACTTTAAAACTCCATAATAAACCAAATTAATTCGTACGAGTCCTTTGAACATCGTACGACAACTTAGGATATCTTACGACTCTTTATGCCACATTAGCAACATGAAAAGCATGTTAGAATAATGTAGGACACGTTACAACTCCTAAGAACACCTTACACCACCGTACGAAACATTAAAACTCCATAATAAACCTAATGAATTCGTCCGAGTCCTTTGAACATCGTACGACAACTTAGGACATCTTACGACTCTTTATGCCACATTAGCAACTCGAAATGAACATTAGTATAATGTAGTACGCCTTACTGCTCCTAAGGACACCTTACTCCACCGTACGAAATGTTAAAACTCCATAATAAACCTAATGAATTCGTCCGAGTCCTTTGAACATCGTACGACAACTTAGGACATCTTAAGACTCTTTATGCCACATTAGCTTCTCGAAAAGAACGTTAGTATGATGTAGGACGCCTTACAGCTCCTAAGAACACCTTACACCACCGTACGAAACATTAAAAATCCATAATAAACCTAATGAATTCGTCCGAGTCCTTTGAACATCGTACGACAACTAAGGAGATGTTACGGCTCAGTATACGGCACTAGCAACATAAAAAGCACGTTAGAATAATGTAGGACGCGTTACAACTCCTAAGAACACCTTACATCACCGTACAAAACTTTAAAACTCCAAAATAAACCAAATTAATTCGTACGAGTCATTTGAACATCGTACGACAACTTAGGACATCTTACGACTCTTTATGCCAAAATTAGCAACATGAAAAGCATGTTAGAATATTGTAGGACGCGTTACAACTCCTAAGAACACCTTACACCACCGTACGAAACATTAAAACTCCATAATAAACCTAATGAATTCGTCCGAGTCCTTTGAACATCATACGACAACTTAGGACATCTTACGACTCTTTATGCCACATTAGCAACTCGAAATGAACATTAGTGTAATGTAGTACGCCTTACAGCTCCTAAGAACACCTTACACCACCGTACGAAACATTAAAACTCCATAATAAACCTAATGAATTCGTCTGAGTCCTTTGAACATCGTACGACAACTAAGGAGATGTTACGGCTCAGTATACGGCACTAGCAACATGAAAAGCACGTTAGAATAATGTAGGACGCGTTACAACTCCTAAGAACACCTTACATCACCGTACAAAACTTTAAAACTCCATAATAAACCAAATTAATTCGTACGAGTCCTTTGAACATCGTACGACAATTTAGGACATCTTACGACTCTTTATGCCACATTAGCAACATGAAAAGCATGTTAGAATAATGTAGGACGCGTTACAACTCCTAAGAACACCTTACAACACAGTACGGAACATTAAAACTCCATAATAAACCTAATGAATTCGTCCGAGTCCTTTGAACATCGTACGACAACTTAGGACATCTTACGACTCTTTATGCCACATTAGCAACTCGAAATGAGCATTAGTGTAATGTAGTACGCCTTACAGCTCCTAAGAACACCTTACACCACCGTACGAAACATTAAAACTCCATAATAAACCTAATGAATTCGTCTGAGTCCTTTGAACATCGTACGACAACTAAGGAGATGTTACGGCTCAGTATACGGCACTAGCAACATGAAAAGCACGTTAGAATAATGTAGGACGCGTTACAACTCCTAAGAACACCTTACATCACCGTACAAAACTTTAAAACTCCATAATAAACCAAATTAATTCGTACGAGTCCTTTGAATATCGTACGACAACTTAGGACATCTTACGACTCTTTATGCCAAAATTAGCAACATGAAAAGCATGTTAGAATATTGTAGGACGCGTTACAACTCCTAAGAACACCTTACACCACCGTACGAAACATTAAAACTCCATAATAAACCTAATGAATTCGTCCGAGTCCTTTGAACATCGTACGACAACTTAGGACATCTTACGACTCTTTATGCCACATTAGCAACTCGAAATGAACATTAGTGTAATGTAGTACGCCTTACAGCTCCTAAGAACACCTTACACCACCGTACGAAACATTAAAACTCCATAATAAACCTAATGAATTCGTCTGAGTCCTTTGAACATCGTACGACAACTAAGGAGATGTTACGGCTCAGTATACGGCACTAGCAACATAAAAAGCACGTTAGAATAATGTAGGACGCGTTACAACTCCTAAGAACACCTTATATCACCGTACAAAACTTTAAAACTCCAAAATAAACCAAATTAATTCGTACGAGTCATTTGAACATCGTACGACAACTTAGGACATCTTACGACTCTTTATGCCACATTAGCAACATGAAAAGCATGTTAGAATAATGTAGGACGCGTTACAACTCCTAAGAACACCTTACACCACAGTACGAAACATTAAAACTCCATAATAAACCTAATGAATTCGTCCGAGTCCTTTGAACATCGTACGACAACTTAGGACATCTAACGACTCTTTATGCCACATTAGCAACTCGAAATGAACATTAGTGTAATGTAGTACGCCTTACAGCTCCTAAGAACACCTTACACCACCGTACGAAACATTAAAACTCCATAATAAACCTAATGAATTCGTCTGAGTCCTTTGAACATCGTACGACAACTAAGGAGATGTTACGGCTCAGTATACGGCACTAGCAACATGAAAAGCACGTTAGAATAATGTAGGACGCGTTACAACTCCTAAGAACACCTTACATCACCGTACAAAACTTTAAAACTCCATAATAAACCAAATTAATTCGTACGAGTCCTTTGAACATCGTACGACAACTTAGGACATCTTACGACTCTTTATGCCACATTAGCAACATGAAAAGCATGTTAGAATAATGTAGGACGCGTTACAACTCCTAAGAACACCTTACACCACAGTACGGAACATTAAAACTCCATAATAAACCTAATGAATTCGTCCGAGTCCTTTGAACATCGTACGACAACTTAGGACATCTTACGACTCTTTATGCCACATTAGCAACTCGAAATGAACATTAGTGTAATGTAGTACGCCTTACAGCTCCTAAGAACACCTTACACCACCGTACGAAACATTAAAACTCCATAATAAACCTAATGAATTCGTCTGAGTCCTTTGAACATCGTACGACAACTAAGGAGATGTTACGGCTCAGTATACGGCACTAGCAACATGAAAAGCACGTTAGAATAATGTAGGACGCGTTACAACTCCTAAGAACACCTTACATCACCGTACAAAACTTTAAAACTCCATAATAAACCAAATTAATTCGTACGAGTCCTTTGAACATCGTACGACAACTTAGGATATCTTACGACTCTTTATGCCACATTAGCAACATGAAAAGCATGTTAGAATAATGTAGGACACGTTACAGCTCCTAAGAACACCTTACACCACCGTACGAAACATTAAAACTCCATAATAAACCTAATGAATTCGTCTGAGTCCTTTGAACATCGTACGACAACTAAGGAGATGTTACGGCTCAGTATACGGCACTAGCAACATGAAAAGCACGTTAGAATAATGTAGGACGCGTTACAACTCCTAAGAACACCTTACATCACCGTACAAAACTTTAAAACTCCATAATAAACCAAATTAATTCGTACGAGTCCTTTGAACATCGTACGACAACTTAGGACATCTTACGACTCTTTATGCCAAAATTAGCAACATGAAAAGCATGTTAGAATATTGTAGGACGCGTTACAACTCCTAAGAACACCTTACACCACCGTACGAAACATTAAAACTCCATAATAAACCTAATGAATTCGTCCGAGTCCTTTGAACATCGTACGACAACTTAGGACATCTTACGACTCTTTATGCCACATTAGCAACTCGAAATGAACATTAGTGTAATGTAGTACGCCTTACAGCTCCTAAGAACACCTTACACCACCGTACGAAACATTAAAACTCCATAATAAACCTAATGAATTCGTCTGAGTCCTTTGAACATCGTACGACAACTAAGGAGATGTTACGGCTCAGTATACGGCACTAGCAACATGAAAAGCACGTTAGAATAATGTAGGACGCGTTACAACTCCTAAGAACACCTTACATCACCGTACAAAACTTTAAAACTCCATAATAAACCAAATTAATTCGTACGAGTCCTTTGAACATCGTACGACAACTTAGGACATCTTACGACTCTTTATGCCACATTAGCAACATGAAAAGCATGTTAGAATAATGTAGGACGCGTTACAACTCCTAAGAACACCTTACACCACAGTACGGAACATTAAAACTCCATAATAAACCTAATGAATTCGTCCGAGTCCTTTGAACATCGTACGACAACTTAGGACATCTTACGACTCTTTATGCCACATTAGCAACTCGAAATGAACATTAGTGTAATGTAGTACGCCTTACAGCTCCTAAGAACACCTTACACCACCGTACGAAACATTAAAACTCCATAATAAACCTAATGAATTCGTCTGAGTCCTTTGAACATCGTACGACAACTAAGGAGATGTTACGGCTCAGTATACGGCACTAGCAACATGAAAAGCACGTTAGAATAATGTAGGACGCGTTACAACTCCTAAGAACACCTTACATCACCGTACAAAACTTTAAAACTCCATAATAAAGCAAATTAATTCGTACGAGTCCTTTGAACATCGTACGACAACTTAGGATATCTTACGACTCTTTATGCCACATTAGCAACATGAAAAGCATGTTAGAATAATGTAGGACACGTTACAACTCCTAAGAACACCTTACACCACCGTACGAAACATTAAAACTCCATAATAAACCTAATGAATTCGTCCGAGTCCTTTGAAGATCGTACGACAACTTAGGACATCTTACGACTCTTTATGCCACATTAGCAACTCGAAATGAACATTAGTATAATGTAGTACGCCTTACTGCTCCTAAGGACACCTTACTCCACCGTACGAAATGTTAAAACTCCATAATAAACCTAATGAATTCGTCCGAGTCCTTTGAACATCGTACGACAACTTAGGACATCTTAAGACTCTTTATGCCACATTAGCTTCTCGAAAAGAACGTTAGTATGATGTAGGACGCCTTACAGCTCCTAAGAACACCTTACACCACCGTACGAAACATTAAAAATCCATAATAAACCTAATGAATTCGTCCGAGTCCTTTGAACATCGTACGACAACTAAGGAGATGTTACGGCTCAGTATACGGCACTAGCAACATAAAAAGCACGTTAGAATAATGTAGGACGCGTTACAACTCCTAAGAACACCTTACATCACCGTACAAAACTTTAAAACTCCAAAATAAACCAAATTAATTCGTACGAGTCATTTGAACATCGTACGACAACTTAGGACATCTTACGACTCTTTATGCCAAAATTAGCAACATGAAAAGCATGTTAGAATATTGTAGGACGCGTTACAACTCCTAAGAACACCTTACACCACCGTACGAAACATTAAAACTCCATAATAAACCTAATGAATTCGTCCGAGTCCTTTGAACATCGTACGACAACTTAGGACATCTTACGACTCTTTATGCCACATTAGCAACTCGAAATGAACATTAGTGTAATGTAGTACGCCTTACAGCTCCTAAGAACACCTTACACCACCGTACGAAACATTAAAACTCCATAATAAACCTAATGAATTCGTCTGAGTCCTTTGAACATCGTACGACAACTAAGGAGATGTTACGGCTCAGTATACGGCACTAGCAACATGAAAAGCACGTTAGAATAATGTAGGACGCGTTACAACTCCTAAGAACACCTTACATCACCGTACAAAACTTTAAAACTCCATAATAAACCAAATTAATTCGTACGAGTCCTTTGAACATCGTACGACAACTTAGGATATCTTACGACTCTTTATGCCACATTAGCAACATGAAAAGCATGTTAGAATAATGCAGGACACGTTACAACTCCTAAGAACACCTTACACCACCGTACGAAACATTAAAACTCCATAATAAACCTAATGAATTCGTCCGAGTCCTTTGAACATCGTACGACAACTTAGGACATCTTACGACTCTTTATGCCACATTAGCAACTCGAAATGAACATTAGTATAATGTAGTACGCCTTACTGCTCCTAAGGACACCTTACTCCACCGTACGAAATGTTAAAACTCCATAATAAACCTAATGAATTCGTCCGAGTCCTTTGAACATCGTACGACAACTTAGGACATCTTAAGACTCTTTATGCCACATTAGCTTCTCGAAAAGAACGTTAGTATGATGTAGGACGCCTTACAGCTCCTAAGAACACCTTACACCACCGTACGAAACATTAAAAATCCATAATAAACCTAATGAATTCGTCCGAGTCCTTTGAACATCGTACGACAACTAAGGAGATGTTACGGCTCAGTATACGGCACTAGCAACATAAAAAGCACGTTAGAATAATATAGGACGCGTTACAACTCCTAAGAACACCTTACATCACCGTACAAAACTTTAAAACTCCAAAATAAACCAAATTAATTCGTACGAGTCATTTGAACATCGTACGACAACTTAGGACATCTTACGACTCTTTATGCCAAAATTAGCAACATGAAAAGCATGTTAGAATATTGTAGGACGCGTTACAACTCCTAAGAACACCTTACACCACCGTACGAAACATTAAAACTCCATAATAAACCTAATGAATTCGTCTGAGTCCTTTGAACATCGTACGACAACTTAGGACATCTTACGACTCTTTATGCCACATTAGCAACTCGAAATGAACATTAGTGTAATGTAGTACGCCTTACAGCTCCTAAGAACACCTTACACCACCGTACGAAACATTAAAACTCCATAATAAACCTAATGAATTCGTCTGAGTCCTTTGAACATCGTACGACAACTAAGGAGATGTTACGGCTCAGTATACGGCACTAGCAACATGAAAAGCACGTTAGAATAATGTAGGACGCGTTACAACTCCTAAGAACACCTTACATCACCGTACAAAACTTTAAAACTCCATAATAAACCAAATTAATTCGTACGAGTCCTTTGAACATCGTACGACAACTTAGGACATCTTACGACTCTTTATGCCACATTAGCAACATGAAAAGCATGTTAGAATAATGTAGGACGCGTTACAACTCCTAAGAACACCTTACACCACAGTACGGAACATTAAAACTCCATAATAAACCTAATGAATTCGTCCGAGTCCTTTGAACATCGTACGACAACTTAGGACATCTTACGACTCTTTATGCCACATTAGCAACTCGAAATGAGCATTAGTGTAATGTAGTACGCCTTACAGCTCCTAAGAACACCTTACACCACCGTACGAAACATTAAAACTCCATAATAAACCTAATGAATTCGTCTGAGTCCTTTGAACATCGTACGACAACTAAGGAGATGTTACGGCTCAGTATACGGCACTAGCAACATGAAAAGCACGTTAGAATAATGTAGGACGCGTTACAACTCCTAAGAACACCTTACATCAGCGTACAAAACTTTAAAACTCCATAATAAACCAAATTAATTCGTACGAGTCCTTTGAACATCGTATGACAACTTAGGATATCTTACGACTCTTTATGCCACATTAGCAACATGAAAAGCATGTTAGAATAATGTAGGACACGTTACAACTCCTAAGAACACCTTACACCACCGTACAAAACATTAAAACTCCATAATAAACCTAATGAATTCGTCCGAGTCCTTTGAACATCGTACGACAACTAAGGAGATGTTACGGCTCAGTATACGGCACTAGCAACATAAAAAGCACGTTAGAATAATGTAGGACGCGTTACAACTCCTAAGAACACCTTACATCACCGTAAAAAACTTTAAAACTCCAAAATAAACCAAATTAATTCGTACGAGTCATTTGAACATCGTACGACAACTTAGGACATCTTACGACTCTTTATGCCACATTAGCAACATGAAAAGCATGTTAGAATATTGTAGGACGCGTTACAACTCCTAAGAACACCTTACACCACCGTACGAAACATTAAAAATCCATAATAAACCTAATGAATTCGTCCGAGTCCTTTGAACATCGTACGACAACTTAGGACATCTTACGACTCTTTATGCCACATTAGCAACTCGAAATGAACATTAGTATAATGTAGTACGCCTTACAGCTCCTAAGAACACCTTACACCAACGTACGAAACATTAAAACTCCATAATAAATCTAATGAATTCGTCCTAGTCCTTTGAACATCGTACGACAACTAAGGAGATGTTACGGCTCAGTATACGGCACTAGCAACATAAAAAGAACGTTAGAATATTGTAGGACGCGTTACAACTCCTAAGAACACCTTACATCACCGTACAAAACTTTAAAACTCCATAATAAACCAAATTAATTCGTACGAGTCCTTTGAACATCGTACGACAACTTAGGACATCTTACGACTCTTTATGCCACATTAGCAACATGAAAAGCATGTTAGAATATTGTAGGACGCGTTACAACTCCTAAGAACACCTTACACCACCGTACGAAACATTAAAACTCCATAATAAACCTAATGAATTCGTCCGAGTCCTTTGAACATCGTACGACAACTTAGGACATCTTACGACTCTTTATGCCACATTAGCAACTCGAAATGAACATTAGTATAATGTAGTACGCCTTACAGCTCCTAAGAAGACCTTACTCCACCGTACGAAACGTTAAAACTCCATAATAAACCTAATGAATTCGTCCGAGTCCTTTGAACATCGTACGACAACTTAGGACATCTTAAGACTCTTTATGCCACATTAGCTTCTCGAAAAGAACGTTAGTATGATGTAGGACGCCTTACAGCTCCTAAGAACACCTTACACCACCGTACGAAACATTAAAAATCCATAATAAACCTAATGAATTCATCCGAGTCCTTTGAACATCGTACGACAACTAAGGAGATGTTACGGCTCAGTATACGGCACTAGCAACATAAAAAGCACGTTAGAATAATGTAGGACGCGTTACAACTCCTAAGAACACCTTACATCACCGTACAAAACTTTAAAACTCCAAAATAAACCAAATTAATTCGTACGAGTCATTTGAACATCGTACGACAACTTAGGACATCTTACGACTCCTTATGCCACATTAGCAACATGAAAAGCATGTTAGAATATTGTAGGACGCGTTACAACTCCTAAGAACACCTTACACCACCGTACGAAACATTAAAAATCCATAATAAACCTAATGAATTCGTCCGAGTCCTTTGAACATCGTACGACAACTAAGGAGATGTTACGGCTCAGTATACGGCACTAGCAACATAAAAAGCACGTTAGAATAATGTAGGACGCGTTACAACTCCTAAGAACACCTTACATCACCGTACAAAACTTTAAAACTCCAAAATAAACCAAATTAATTCGTACGAGTCATTTGAACATCGTACGACAACTTAGGACATCTTACGACTCTTTATGCCACATTAGCAACATGAAAAGCATGTTAGAATATTGTAGGACGCGTTACAACTCCTAAGAACACCTTACACCACCGTACGAAACATTAAAACTCCATAATAAACCTAATGAATTCGTCCGAGTCCTTTGAACATCGTACGACAACTTAGGACAACTTACGACTCTTTATGCCACATTAGCAACTCGAAATGAACATTAGTATAATGTAGTACGCCTTAAAGCTCCTAAGAACACCTTACACCAACGTACGAAACATTAAAACTCCATAATAAACCTAATGAATTCGTCCTAGTCCTTTGAACATCGTACGACAACTAAGGAGATGTTACGGCTCAGTATACGGCACTAGCAACATAAAAAGAACGTTAGAATATTGTAGGACGCGTTACAACTCCTAAGAACACCTTACATCACCGTACAAAACTTTAAAACTCCATAATAAACCAAATTAATTCGTACGAGTCCTTTGAACATCGTACGACAACTTAGGACATCTTACGACTCTTTATGCCACATTAGCAACATGAAAAGCATGTTAGAATATTGTAGGACGCGTTACAACTCCTAAGAACACCTTACACCACCGTACGAAACATTAAAACTCCATAATAAACCTAATGAATTCGTCCGAGTCCTTTGAACATCGTACGACAACTTAGGACATCTTACGACTCTTTATGCCACATTAGCAACTCGAAATGAACATTAGTATAATGTAGTACGCCTTAAAGCTCCTAAGAACACCTTACACCAACGTACGAAACATTAAAACTCCATAATAAACCTAATGAATTCGTCCTAGTCCTTTGAACATCGTACGACAACTAAGGAGATGTTACGGCTCAGTATACGGCACTAGCAACATAAAAAGAACGTTAGAATATTGTAGGACGCGTTACAACTCCTAAGAACACCTTACATCACCGTACAAAACTTTAAAACTCCATAATAAACCAAATTAATTCGTACGAGTCCTTTGAACATCGTACGACAACTTAGGACATCTTACGACTCTTTATGCCACATTAGCAACATGAAAAGCATGTTAGAATATTGTAGGACGCGTTACAACTCCTAAGAACACCTTACACCACCGTACGAAACATTAAAACTCCATAATAAACCTAATGAATTCGTCCGTGTCCTTTGAACATCGTACGACAACTTAGGACATCTTACGACTCTTTATGCCACATTAGCAACTCGAAATGAACATTAGTATAATGTAGTACGCCTTACAGCTCCTAAGAAGACCTTACTCCACCGTACGAAACGTTAAAACTCCATAATAAACCTAATGAATTCGTCCGAGTCCTTTGAACATCGTACGACAACTTAGGACATCTTAAGACTCTTTATGCCACATTAGCTTCTCGAAAAGAACGTTAGTATGATGTAGGACGCCTTACAGCTCCTAAGAACACCTTACACCACCGTACGAAACATTAAAAATCCATAATAAACCTAATGAATTCATCCGAGTCCTTTGAACATCGTACGACAACTTAGGACAACTTACGACTCTTTATGCCACATTAGCAACTCGAAATGAACATTAGTATAATGTAGTACGCCTTAAAGCTCCTAAGAACACCTTACACCAACGTACGAAACATTAAAACTCCATAATAAACCTAATGAATTCGTCCTAGTCCTTTGAACATCGTACGACAACTAAGGAGATGTTACGGCTCAGTATACGGCACTAGCAACATAAAAAGAACGTTAGAATATTGTAGGACGCGTTACAACTCCTAAGAACACCTTACATCACCGTACAAAACTTTAAAACTCCATAATAAACCAAATTAATTCGTACGAGTCCTTTGAACATCGTACGACAACTTAGGACATCTTACGACTCTTTATGCCACATTAGCAACATGAAAAGCATGTTAGAATATTGTAGGACGCGTTACAACTCCTAAGAACACCTTACACCACCGTACGAAACATTAAAACTCCATAATAAACCTAATGAATTCGTCCGAGTCCTTTGAACATCGTACGACAACTTAGGACATCTTACGACTCTTTATGCCACATTAGCAACTCGAAATGAACATTAGTATAATGTAGTACGCCTTAAAGCTCCTAAGAACACCTTACACCAACGTACGAAACATTAAAACTCCATAATAAACCTAATGAATTCGTCCTAGTCCTTTGAACATCGTACGACAACTAAGGAGATGTTACGGCTCAGTATACGGCACTAGCAACATAAAAAGAACGTTAGAATATTGTAGGACGCGTTACAACTCCTAAGAACACCTTACATCACCGTACAAAACTTTAAAACTCCATAATAAACCAAATTAATTCGTACGAGTCCTTTGAACATCGTACGACAACTTAGGACATCTTACGACTCTTTATGCCACATTAGCAACATGAAAAGCATGTTAGAATATTGTAGGACGCGTTACAACTCCTAAGAACACCTTACACCACCGTACGAAACATTAAAACTCCATAATAAACCTAATGAATTCG
Organism: Tagetes erecta; assembly: GCA_030867185.1. Classification (NCBI taxonomy): domain Eukaryota; kingdom Viridiplantae; phylum Streptophyta; class Magnoliopsida; order Asterales; family Asteraceae; genus Tagetes; species Tagetes erecta. Next base: position 41,245,822 of record CM061487.1, on the reverse strand, counting down.
TCCGTGTCCTTTGAACATCGTACGACAACTTAGGACATCTTACGACTCTTTATGCCACATTAGCAACTCGAAATGAACATTAGTATAATGTAGTACGCCTTACAGCTCCTAAGAAGACCTTACTCCACCGTACGAAACGTTAAAACTCCATAATAAACCTAATGAATTCGTCCGAGTCCTTTGAACATCGTACGACAACTTAGGACATCTTAAGACTCTTTATGCCACATTAGCTTCTCGAAAAGAACGTTAGTATGATGTAGGACGCCTTACAGCTCCTAAGAACACCTTACACCACCGTACGAAACATTAAAAATCCATAATAAACCTAATGAATTCATCCGAGTCCTTTGAACATCGTACGACAACTAAGGAGATGTTACGGCTCAGTATACGGCACTAGCAACATTAAAAGCACGTTAGAATAATGTAGGACGCGTTATAACTCCTAAGAACACCTTACATCACCGTACAAAACTTTAAAACTCCAAAATAAACCAAATTAATTCGTACGAGTCATTTGAACATCGTACGACAACTTAGGACATCTTACGACTCTTTATGCCACATTAGCAACATGAAAAGCATGTTAGAATATTGTAGGACGCGTTACAACTCCTAAGAACACCTTACACCACCGTACGAAACATTAAAAATCCATAATAAACCTAATGAATTCGTCCGAGTCCTTTGAACATCGTACGACAACTAAGGAGATGTTACGGCTCAGTATACGGCACTAGCAACATAAAAAGCACGTTAGAATAATGTAGGACGCGTTACAACTCCTAAGAACACCTTACATCACCGTACAAAACTTTAAAACTCCAAAATAAACCAAATTAATTCGTACGAGTCATTTGAACATCGTACAACAACTTAGGACATCTTACGACTCTTTATGCCACATTAGCAACATGAAAAGCATGTTAGAATATTGTAGGACGCGTTACAACTCCTAAGAACACCTTACACCACCGTACGAAACATTAAAACTCCATAATAAACCTAATGAATTCGTCCGAGTCCTTTGAACATCGTACGACAACTTAGGACATCTTACGACTCTTTATGCCACATTAGCAACTCGAAATGAACATTAGTATAATGTAGTACGCCTTACAGCTCCTAAGAACACCTTACACCAACGTACGAAACATTAAAACTCCATAATAAACCTAATGAATTCGTCCTAGTCCTTTGAACATCGTACGACAACTAAGGAGATGTTACGGCTCAGTATACGGCACTAGCAACATAAAAAGAACGTTAGAATATTGTAGGACGCGTTACAACTCCTAAGAACACCTTACATCACCGTACAAAACTTTAAAACTCCAAAATAAACCAAATTAATTCGTACGAGTCATTTGAACATCGTACAACAACTTAGGACATCTTACGACTCTTTATGCCACATTAGCAACATGAAAAGCATGTTAGAATATTGTAGGACGCGTTACAACTCCTAAGAACACCTTACACCATCGTACGAAACATTAAACCTCCATAATAAACCTAATGAATTCGTCCGAGTCCTTTGAGCATCGTACGACAACTTAGGACATCTTACGACACTTTATGCCACATTAGCAACTCGAAATGAACATTAGTATAATGTAGTACGCCTTACAGCTCCTAAGAAGACCTTACTCCACCGTACGAAACGTTAAAACTCCATAATAAACCTAATGAATTCGTCCGAGTCCTTTGAACATCGTACGACAACTTAGGACATCTTAAGACTCTTTATGCCACATTAGCTTCTCGAAAAGAACGTTAGTATGATGTAGGACGCCTTACAGCTCCTAAGAACACCTTACACCACCGTACGAAACATTAAAAATCCATAATAAACCTAATGAATTCATCTGAGTCCTTTGAACATCGTACGACAACTAAGGAGATGTTACGGCTCAGTATACGGCACTAGCAACATAAAAAGCACGTTAGAATAATGTAGGACGCGTTACAACTCCTAAGAACACCTTACATCACCGTACAAAACTTTAAAACTCCAAAATAAACCAAATTAATTCGTACGAGTCATTTGAACATCGTACGATAACTTAGGACATCTTACGACTCTTTATGCCACATTAGCAACATGAAAAGCATGTTAGAATATTGTAGGACGCGTTACAACTCCTAAGAACACCTTACACCACCGTACGAAACATTAAAAATCCATAATAAACCTAATGAATTCGTCCGAGTCCTTTGAACATCGTACGACAACTAAGGAGATGTTACGGCTCAGTATACGGCACTAGCAACATAAAAAGCACGTTAGAATAATGTAGGACGCGTTACAACTCCTAAGAACACCTTACATCACCGTAAAAAACTTTAAAACTCCAAAATAAACCAAATTAATTCGTACGAGTCATTTGAACATCGTACGACAACTTTGGACATCTTACGACTCTTTATGCCACATTAGCAACATGAAAAGCATGTTAGAATATTGTAGGACGCGTTACAACTCCTAAGAACACCTTACACCACCGTACGAAACATTAAAAATCCATAATAAACCTAATGAATTCGTCCGAGTCCTTTGAACATCGTACGACAACTAAGGAGATGTTACGGCTCAGTATACGGCACTAGCAACATAAAAAGCACGTTAGAATAATGTAGGACGCGTTACAACTCCTAAGAACACCTTACATCACCGTAAAAAACTTTAAAACTCCAAAATAAACCAAATTAATTCGTACGAGTCATTTGAACATCGTACGACAACTTAGGACATCTTACGACTCTTTATGCCACATTAGCAACATGAAAAGCATGTTAGAATATTGTAGGACGCGTTACAACTCCTAAGAACACCTTACAGCTCCTAAGAACACCTTACACCAACGTACGAAACATTAAAACTCCATAATAAACCTAATGAATTCGTCCTAGTCCTTTGAACATCGTACGACAACTAAGGAGATGTTACGGCTCAGTATACGGCACTAGCAACATAAAAAGAACGTTAGAATATTGTAGGACGCGTTACAACTCCTAAGAACACCTTACATCACCGTACAAAACTTTAAAACTCCAAAATAAACCAAATTAATTCGTACGAGTCATTTGAACATCGTACAACAACTTAGGACATCTTACGACTCTTTATGCCACATTAGCAACATGAAAAGCATGTTAGAATATTGTAGGACGCGTTACAACTCCTAAGAACACCTTACACCACCGTACGAAACATTAAAACTCCATAATAAACCTAATGAATTCGTCCGAGTCCTTTGAACATCGTACGACAACTTAGGACATCTTACGACTCTTTATGCCACATTAGCAACTCGAAATGAACATTAGTATAATGTAGTACGCCTTACAGCTCCTAAGAAGACCTTACTCCACCGTACGAAACGTTAAAACTCCATAATAAACCTAATGAATTCGTCCGAGTCCTTTGAACATCGTACGACAACTTAGGACATCTTAAGACTCTTTATGCCACATTAGCTTCTCGAAAAGAACGTTAGTATGATGTAGGACGCCTTACAGCTCCTAAGAACACCTTACACCACCGTACGAAACATTAAAAATCCATAATAAACCTAATGAATTCATCCGAGTCCTTTGAACATCGTACGACAACTAAGGAGATGTTACGGCTCAGTATACGGCACTAGCAACATAAAAAGCACGTTAGAATAATGTAGGACGCGTTACAACTCCTAAGAACACCTTACATCACCGTACAAAACTTTAAAACTCCAAAATAAATCAAATTAATTCGTACGAGTCATTTGAACATCGTACGACAACTTAGGACATCTTACGACTCTTTATGCCACATTAGCAACATGAAAAGCATGTTAGAATATTGTAGGACGCGTTACAACTCCTAAGAACACCTTACACCACCGTACGAAACATTAAAAATCCATAATAAACCTAATGAATTCGTCCGAGTCCTTTGAACATCGTACGACAACTAAGGAGACGTTACGGCTCAGTATACGGCACTAGCAACATAAAAAGCACGTTAGAATAATGTAGGACGCGTTACAACTCCTAAGAACACCTTACATCACCGTAAAAAACTTTAAAACTCCAAAATAAACCAAATTAATTCGTACGAGTCATTTGAACATCGTACGACAACTTTGGACATCTTACGACTCTTTATGCCACATTAGCAACATGAAAAGCATGTTAGAATATTGTAGGACGCGTTACAACTCCTAAGAACACCTTACACCACCGTACGAAACATTAAAAATCCATAATAAACCTAATGAATTCGTCCGAGTCCTTTGAACATCGTACGACAACTAAGGAGATGTTACGGCTCAGTATACGGCACTAGCAACATAAAAAGCACGTTAGAATAATGTAGGACGCGTTACAACTCCTAAGAACACCTTACATCACCGTAAAAAACTTTAAAACTCCAAAATAAACCAAATTAATTCGTACGAGTCATTTGAACATCGTACGACAACTTAGGACATCTTACGCCTCTTTATGCCACATTAGCAACATGAAAAGCATGTTAGAATATTGTAGGACGCGTTACAACTCCTAAGAACACCTTACACCACCGTACGAAACATTAAAAATCCATAATAAACCTAATGAATTCGTCCGAGTCCTTTGAACATCGTACGACCACTTAGGACATCTTACGACTCTTTATGCCACATTAGCAACTCGAAATGAACATTAGTATAATGTAGTACGCCTTACAGCTCCTAAGAACACCTTACACCAACGTACGAAACATTAAAACTCCATAATAAACCTAATGAATTCGTCCTAGTCCTTTGAACATCGTACGACAACTAAGGAGATGTTACGGCTCAGTATACGGCACTAGCAACATAAAAAGAACGTTAGAATATTGTAGGACGCGTTACAACTCCTAAGAACACCTTACATCACCGTACAAAACTTTAAAACTCCATAATAAACCAAATTAATTCATACGAGTCCTTTGAACATCGTACGACAACTTAGGACATCTTACGACTCTTTATGCCACATTAGCAACATGAAAAGCATGTTAGAGTATTGTAGGACGCGTTACAACTCCTAAGAACACCTTACACCACCGTACGAAACATTAAAACTCCATAATAAACCTAATGAATTCGTCCGAGTCCTTTGAACATCGTACGACAACTTAGGACATCTTACGACTCTTTATGCCACATTAGCAACTCGAAATGAACATTAGTATAATGTAGTACGCCTTACAGCTCCTAAGAAGACCTTACTCCACCGTACGAAACGTTAAAACTCCATAATAAACCTAATGAATTCGTCCGAGTCCTTTGAACATCGTACGACAACTTAGGACATCTTAAGACTCTTTATGCCACATTAGCTTCTCGAAAAGAACGTTAGTATGATGTAGGACGCCTTACAGCTCCTAAGAACACCTTACACCACCGTACGAAACATTAAAAATCCATAATAAACCTAATGAATTCATCCGAGTCCTTTGAACATCGTACGACAACTAAGGAGATGTTACGGCTCAGTATACGGCACTAGCAACATAAAAAGCACGTTAGAATAATGTAGGACGCGTTACAACTCCTAAGAACACCTTACATCACCGTACAAAACTTTAAAACTCCAAAATAAACCAAATTAATTCGTACGAGTCATTTGAACATCGTACGACAACTTAGGACATCTTACGACTCTTTATGCCACATTAGCAACATGAAAAGCATGTTAGAATATTGTAGGACGCGTTACAACTCCTAAGAACACCTTACACCACCGTACGAAACATTAAAAATCCATAATAAACCTAATGAATTCGTCCGAGTCCTTTGAACATCGTACGACAACTAAGGAGATGTTACGGCTCAGTATACGGCACTAGCAACATAAAAAGCACGTTAGAATAATGTAGGACGCGTTACAACTCCTAAGAACACCTTACATCACCGTACAAAACTTTAAAACTCCAAAATAAACCAAATTAATTCGTACGAGTCATTTGAACATCGTACGACAACTTAGGACATCTTACGACTCTTTATGCCACATTAGCAACATGAAAAGCATGTTAGAATATTGTAGGACGCGTTACAACTCCTAAGAACACCTTACACCACCGTACGAAACATTAAAAATCCATAATAAACCTAATGAATTCGTCCGAGTCCTTTGAACATCGTACGACCACTTAGGACATCTTACGACTCTTTATGCCACATTAGCAACTCGAAATGAACATTAGTATAATGTAGTACGCCTTACAGCTCCTAAGAACACCTTACACCAACGTACGAAACATTAAAACTCCATAATAAACCTAATGAATTCGTCCTAGTCCTTTGAACATCGTACGACAACTAAGGAGATGTTACGGCTCAGTATACGGCACTAGCAACATAAAAAGAACGTTAGAATATTGTAGGACGCGTTACAACTCCTAAGAACACCTTACATCACCGTACAAAACTTTAAAACTCCATAATAAACCAAATTAATTCATACGAGTCCTTTGAACATCGTACGACAACTTAGGACATCTTACGACTCTTTATGCCACATTAGCAACATGAAAAGCATGTTAGAGTATTGTAGGACGCGTTACAACTCCTAAGAACACCTTACACCACCGTACGAAACATTAAAACTCCATAATAAACCTAATGAATTCGTCCGAGTCCTTTGAACATCGTACGACAACTTAGGACATCTTACGACTCTTTATGCCACATTAGCAACTCGAAATGAACATTAGTATAATGTAGTACGCCTTACAGCTCCTAAGAAGACCTTACTCCACCGTACGAAACGTTAAAACTCCATAATAAACCTAATGAATTCGTCCGAGTCCTTTGAACATCGTACGACAACTTAGGACATCTTAAGACTCTTTATGCCACATTAGCTTCTCGAAAAGAACGTTAGTATGATGTAGGACGCCTTACAGCTCCTAAGAACACCTTACACCACCGTACGAAACATTAAAAATCCATAATAAACCTAATGAATTCATCCGAGTCCTTTGAACATCGTACGACAACTAAGGAGATGTTACGGCTCAGTATACGGCACTAGCAACATAAAAAGCACGTTAGAATAATGTAGGACGCGTTACAACTCCTAAGAACACCTTACATCACCGTACAAAACTTTAAAACTCCAAAATAAACCAAATTAATTCGTACGAGTCATTTGAACATCGTACGACAACTTAGGACATCTTACGACTCTTTATGCCACATTAGCAACATGAAAAGCATGTTAGAATATTGTAGGACGCGTTACAACTCCTAAGAACACCTTACACCACCGTACGAAACATTAAAAATCCATAATAAACCTAATGAATTCGTCCGAGTCCTTTGAACATCGTACGACAACTAAGGAGATGTTACGGCTCAGTATACGGCACTAGCAACATAAAAAGCACGTTAGAATAATGTAGGACGCGTTACAACTCCTAAGAACACCTTACATCACCGTACAAAACTTTAAAACTCCAAAATAAACCAAATTAATTCGTACGAGTCATTTGAACATCGTACGACAACTTAGGACATCTTACGACTCTTTATGCCACATTAGCAACATGAAAAGCATGTTAGAATATTGTAGGACGCGTTACAACTCCTAAGAACACCTTACACCACCGTACGAAACATTAAAACTCCATAATAAACCTAATGAATTCGTCCGAGTCCTTTGAACATCGTACGACAACTTAGGACATCTTACGACTCTTTATGCCACATTAGCAACTCGAAATGAACATTAGTATAATGTAGTACGCCTTACAGCTCCTAAGAACACCTTACACCAACGTACGAAACATTAAAACTCCATAATAAACCTAATGAATTCGTCCTAGTCCTTTGAACATCGTACGACAACTAAGGAGATGTTACGGCTCAGTATACGGCACTAGCAACATAAAAAGAACGTTAGAATATTGTAGGACGCGTTACAACTCCTAAGAACACCTTACATCACCGTACAAAACTTAAAACTCCATAATAAACCAAATTAATTCATACGAGTCCTTTGAACATCGTACGACAACTTAGGACATCTTACGACTCTTTATGCCACATTAGCAACATGAAAAGCATGTTAGAGTATTGTAGGACGCGTTACAACTCCTAAGAACAACTTACACCACCGTACGAAACATTAAAACTCCATAATAAACCTAATGAATTCGTCCGAGTCCTTTGAACATCGTACGACAACTTAGGACATCTTACGACTCTTTATGCCACATTAGCAACTCGAAATGAACATTAGTATAATGTAGTACGCCTTACAGCTCCTAAGAAGACCTTACTCCACCGTACGAAACGTTAAAACTCCATAATAAACCTAATGAATTCGTCCGAGTCCTTTGAACATCGTACGACAACTTAGGACATCTTAAGACTCTTTATGCCACATTAGCTTCTCGAAAAGAACGTTAGTATGATGTAGGACGCCTTACAGCTCCTAAGAACACCTTACACCACCGTACGAAACATTAAAAATCCATAATAAACCTAATGAATTCATCCGAGTCCTTTGAACATCGTACGACAACTAAGGAGATGTTACGGCTCAGTATACGGCACTAGCAACATAAAAAGCACGTTAGAATAATGTAGGACGCGTTACAACTCCTAAGAACACCTTACATCACCGTACAAAACTTTAAAACTCCAAAATAAACCAAATTAATTCGTACGAGTCATTTGAACATCGTACGACAACTTAGGACATCTTACGACTCTTTATGCCACATTAGCAACATGAAAAGCATGTTAGAATATTGTAGGACGCGTTACAACTCCTAAGAACACCTTACACCACCGTACGAAACATTAAAAATCCATAATAAACCTAATGAATTCGTCCGAGTCCTTTGAACATCGTACGACAACTAAGGAGATGTTACGGCTCAGTATACGGCACTAGCAACATAAAAAGCACGTTAGAATAATGTAGGACGCGTTATAACTCCTAAGAACACCTTACATCACCGTACAAAACTTTAAAACTCCAAAATAAACCAAATTAATTCGTACGAGTCATTTGAACATCGTACGACAACTTAGGACATCTTACGACTCTTTATGCCACATTAGCAACATGAAAAGCATGTTAGAATATTGTAGGACGCGTTACAACTCCTAAGAACACCTTACACCACCGTACGAAACATTAAAACTCCATAATAAACCTAATGAATTCGTCTGAGTCCTTTGAACATCGTACGACAACTTAGGACATCTTACGACTCTTTATGCCACATTAGCAACTCGAAATGAACATTAGTATAATGTAGTACGCCTTACAGCTCCTAAGAACACCTTACACCAACGTACGAAACATTAAAACTCCATAATAAACCTAATGAATTCGTCCTAGTCCTTTGAACATCGTACGACAACTAAGGAGATGTTACGGCTCAGTATACGGCACTAGCAACATAAAAAGAACGTTAGAATATTGTAGGACGCGTTACAACTCCTAAGAACACCTTACATCACCGTACAAAACTTTAAAACTCCATAATAAACCAAATTAATTCGTACGAGTCCTTTGAACATCGTACGACAACTTAGGACATCTTACGACTCTTTATGCCACATTAGCAACATGAAAAGCATGTTAGAATATTGTAGGACGCGTTACAACTCCTAAGAACACCTTTCACCACCGTACGAAACATTAAAACTCCATAATAAACCTAATGAATTCGTCCGAGTCCTTTGAACATCGTACGACAACTTAGGACATCTTACGACTCTTTATGCCACATTAGCAACTCGAAATGAACATTAGTATAATGTAGTACGCCTTACAGCTCCTAAGAACACCTTACACCAACGTACGAAACATTAAAACTCCATAATAAACCTAATGAATTCGTCCTAGTCCTTTGAACATCGTACGACAACTAAGGAGATGTTACGGCTCAGTATACGGCACTAGCAACATAAAAAGAACGTTAGAATATTGTAGGACGCGTTACAACTCCTAAGAACACCTTACATCACCGTACAAAACTTTAAAACTCCATAATAAACCAAATTAATTCGTACGAGTCCTTTGAACATCGTACGACAACTTAGGACATCTTACGACTCTTTATGCCACATTAGCAACATGAAAAGCATGTTAGAATATTGTAGGACGCGTTACAACTCCTAAGAACACCTTACACCACCGTACGAAACATTAAAACTCCATAATAAACCTAATGAATTCGTCCGAGTCCTTTGAACATCGTACGACAACTTAGGACATCTTACGACTCTTTATGCCACATTAGCAACTCGAAATGAACATTAGTATAATGTAGTACGCCTTACAGCTCCTAAGAAGACCTTACTCCACCGTACGAAACGTTAAAACTCCATAATAAACCTAATGAATTCGTCCGAGTCCTTTGAACATCGTACGACAACTTAGGACATCTTAAGACTCTTTATGCCACATTAGCTTCTCGAAAAGAACGTTAGTATGATGTAGGACGCCTTACAGCTCCTAAGAACACCTTACACCACCGTACGAAACATTAAAAATCCATAATAAACCTAATGAATTCATCCGAGTCCTTTGAACATCGTACGACAACTAAGGAGATGTTACGGCTCAGTATACGGCACTAGCAACATAAAAAGCACGTTAGAATAATGTAGGACGCGTTACAACTCCTAAGAACACCTTACATCACCGTACAAAACTTTAAAACTCCAAAATAAACCAAATTAATTCGTACGAGTCATTTGAACATCGTACGACAACTTAGGACATCTTACGACTCTTTATGCCACATTAGCAACATGAAAAGCATGTTAGAATATTGTAGGACGCGTTACAACTCCTAAGAACACCTTACACCACCGTACGAAACATTAAAACTCCATAATAAACCTAATGAATTCGTCCGAGTCCTTTGAACATCGTACGACAACTTAGGACATCTTACGACTCTTTATGCCACATTAGCAACTTGAAATGAACATTAGTATAATGTAGTACGCCTTACAGCTCCTAAGAACACCTTACACCAACGTACGAAACATTAAAACTCCATAATAAACCTAATGAATTCGTCCTAGTCCTTTGAACATCGTACGACAACTAAGGAGATGTTACGGCTCAGTATACGGCACTAGCAACATAAAAAGAACGTTAGAATATTGTAGGACGCGTTACAACTCCTAAGAACACCTTACATCACCGTACAAAACTTTAAAACTCCATAATAAACCAAATTAATTCGTACGAGTCCTTTGAACATCGTACGGCAACTTAGGACATCTTACGACTCTTTATGCCACATTAGCAACATGAAAAGCATGTTAGAATATTGTAGGACGCGTTACAACTCCTAAGAACACCTTACACCACCGTACGAAACATTAAAACTCCATAATAAACCTAATGAATTCGTCCGAGTCCTTTGAACATCGTACGACAACTTAGGACATCTTACGACTCTTTATGCCACATTAGCAACTCGAAATGAACATTAGTATAATGTAGTACGCCTTACAGCTCCTAAGAAGACCTTACTCCACCGTACGAAACGTTAAAACTCCATAATAAACCTAATGAATTCGTCCGAGTCCTTTGAACATCGTACGACAACTTAGGACATCTTAAGACTCTTTATGCCACATTAGCTTCTCGAAAAGAACGTTAGTATGATGTAGGACGCCTTACAGCTCCTAAGAACACCTTACACCACCGTACGAAACATTAAAAATCCATAATAAACCTAATGAATTCATCCGAGTCCTTTGAACATCGTACGACAACTAAGGAGATGTTACGGCTCAGTATACGGCACTAGCAACATAAAAAGCACGTTAGAATAATGTAGGACGCGTTACAACTCCTAAGAACACCTTACATCACCGTACAAAACTTTAAAACTCCAAAATAAACCAAATTAATTCGTACGAGTCATTTGAACATCGTACGACAACTTAGGACATCTTACGACTCTTTATGCCACATTAGCAACATGAAAAGCATGTTAGAATATTGTAGGACGCGTTACAACTCCTAAGAACACCTTACACCACCGTACGAAACATTAAAAATCCATAATAAACCTAATGAATTCGTCCGAGTCCTTTGAACATCGTACGACAACTAAGGAGATGTTACGGCTCAGTATACGGCACTAGCAACATAAAAAGCACGTTAGAATAATGTAGGACGCGTTACAACTCCTAAGAACACCTTACATCACCGTACAAAACTTTAAAACTCCAAAATAAACCAAATTAATTCGTACGAGTCATTTGAACATCGTACGACAACTTAGGACATCTTACGACTCTTTATGCCACATTAGCAACATGAAAAGCATGTTAGAATATTGTAGGACGCGTTACAACTCCTAAGAACACCTTACACCACCGTACGAAACATTAAAACTCCATAATAAACCTAATGAATTCGTCCGAGTCCTTTGAACATCGTACGACAACTTAGGACATCTTACGACTCTTTATGCCACATTAGCAACTCGAAATGAACATTAGTATAATGTAGTACGCCTTACAGCTCCTAAGAAGACCTTACTCCACCTACGAAACGTTAAAACTCCATAATAAACCTAATGAATTCGTCCGAGTCCTTTGAACATCGTACGACAACTTAGGACATCTTAAGACTCTTTATGCCACATTAGCAACTCGAAAAGAACGTTAGTATGATGTAGGACGCCTTACAGCTCCTAAGAACACCTTACACCACCGTACGAAACATTAAAATTCCATAATAAACCTAATGAATTCGTCCGAGTCCTTTGAACATCGTACGAAAACTCAGGAGATGTTACGGCCCAGTATACGGCACTAGCAACATGAAAAGCACGTTAGAATAACGTAGGACGCGTTACAACTCCTAAGAACACCTTACATCACCGTACAAAACTTTAAAACTCCATAATAAACCAAATTAATTCGTACGAGTCTTTGAACATCGTACGACAACTTAGGACATCTTACGACTCTTTATGCCACATTAGCAACATGAAAAGCATGTTAGAATAATGTAGGACGCGTTACAACTCCTAAGAACACCTTACACCACCGTACGAAACATTAAAACTCCATAATAAACCTAATGAATTCGTCCGAGTCCTTTGAACATCGTACGACAACTTAGGACATCTTACAACTCTTTATGCCACATTAGCAACTCGAAATGAACATTAGTATAATGTAGTACGCCTTACAGCTCCTAAGAACACCTTACACCACCGTACGAAACATTAAAACTCCATAATAAACTTAATGAATTCGTCCGAGTCCTTTGAACATCGTACGACAACTTAGGACATCTTACGACTCTATATGCCACATTAGCAACTCGAAATGAACATTAGTATAATGTAGTACGCCTTACAGCTCCTAAGAACACCTTACACCAACGTACGAAACATTAAAACTCCATAATAAACCTAATGAATTCGTCCGAGTCCTTTGAACATCGTACGACAACTAAGGAGATGTTTCGGCTCAGTATACGGCACTAGCAACATAAAAAGCACGTTAGAATATTGTAGGACGCGTTACAACTCCTAAGAACACCTTACATCACCGTACAAAACTTTAAAACTCCATAAATAACCAAATTAATTCGTACGAGTCCTTTGAACATCGTACGACAACTTAGGACATCTTACGACTCTTTATGCCACATTAGCAACATGAAAAGCATGTTAGAATATTGTAGGACGCGTTACAACTCCTAAGAACACCTTACACTACCGTACGAAACATTAAAACTCCATAATAAACCTAATGAATTCGTCCGAGTCCTTTGAACATCGTACGACAACTTAGGACATCTTACGACTCTTTATGCCACATTAGCAACTCGAAATGAACATTAGTATAATGTAGTACGCCTTACAGCTCCTAAGAACACCTTACTCCACCGTACGAAACGTTAAAACTCCATAATAAACCTAATGAATTCGTCCGAGTCCTTTGAACATCGTACGACAACTTAGGACATCTTAAGACTCTTTATGCCACATTAGCAACTCGAAAAGAACGTTAGTATGATGTAGGACGCCTTACAGCTCCTAAGAACACCTTACACCACCGTACGAAACATTAAAATTCCATAATAAACCTAATGAATTCGTCCGAGTCCTTTGAACATCGTACGACAACTCAGGAGATGTTACGGCCCAGTATACGGCACTAGCAACATGAAAAGCACGTTAGAACAACGTAGGACGCGTTACAACTCCTAAGAACACCTTACATCACCGTACAAAACTTTAAAACTCCATAATAAACCAAATTAATTCGTACGAGTCTTTGAACATCGTACGACAACTTAGGACATCTTACGACTCTTTATGCCACATTAGCAACATGAAAAGCATGTTAGAATAATGTAGGACGCGTTACAACTCCTAAGAACACCTTACACCACCGTACGAAACATTAAAACTCCATAATAAACCTAATGAATTCGTCCGAGTCCTTTGAACATCGTACGACAACTTAGGACATCTTACGACTCTTTATGCCACATTAGCAACTCGAAATGAACATTACTATAATGTAGTATGCCTTACAGCTCCTAAGAACACCTTACACCACCGTACGAAACATTAAAACTCCATAATAAACCTAATGAATTCGTCCGAGTCCTTTGAACATCGTACGACAACTTAGGACATCTTACGACTCTTTATGCCACATTAGCAACTCGAAATGAACATTAGTATAATGTAGTACGCCTTACAGCTCCTAAGAACACCTTACACCAACGTACGAAACATTAAAACTCCATAATAAACCTAATGAATTCGTCCGAGTCCTTTAAACATCGTACGACAACTAAGGAGATTTTACGGCTTAGTATACGGCAATAGCAACATAAAAAGCACGTTAGAATATTGTAGGACGCGTTACAACTCCTAAGAACACCTTAGATCACCGTACAAAACATTAAAACTCCATAATAAACCAAATTAATTCGTACGAGTCCTTTGAACATCGTACGACAACTTAGGACATCTTACGACTCTTTATGCCACATTAGCAACATGAAAAGCATGTTAGAATATTGTAGGACGCGTTACAACTCCTAAGAACACCTTACACCACCGTACGAAACATTAAAACTCCATAATAAACCAAATGAATTCGTCCGAGTCCTTTGAACATCGTACGACAACTTAGGACATCTTACGACTCCTTATGCCACATTAGCAACATGAAAAGCATGTTAGAATATTGTAGGACGCGTTACAACTCCTAAGAACACCTTACACCACCGTACGAAACATTAAAACTCCATAATAAACCTAATGAATTCGTCCGAGTCCTTTGAACATCGTACGACAACTTAGGACATCTTACGACTCTTTATGCCACGTTAGCAACTCGAAATGAACATTAGTATAATGTAGTACGCCTTACAGCTCCTAAGAACACCTTACTCCACCGTACGAAACGTTAAAACTCCATAGTAAACCTAATGAATTAGTCCGAGTCCTTTGAACATCGTACGACAACTTAGGACATCTTAAGACTCTTTATGCCACATTAGCAACTCGAAAAGAACGTTAGTATGATGTAGGACGCCTTACAGCTCCTAAGAACACCTTACACCACCGTACGAAACATTAAACTTCCATAATAAACCTAATGAATTCGTCCGAGTCCTTTGAACATCGTACGACAACTCAGGAGATGTTACGGCCCAGTATACGGCACTAGCAACATGAAAAGCACGTTAGAATAACGTAGGACGCGTTACAACTCCTAAGAACACCTTACATCACCGTACAAAACTTTAAAACTCCATAATAAACCAAATTAATTCGTACGAGTTCTTTGAACATCGTACGACAACTTAGGACATCTTACGACTCTTTATGCCACATTAGCAACATAAAAAACATGTTAGAATAATGTAGGACGCGTTACAACTCCTAAGAACACCTTACACCACCGTACGAAACATTAAAACTCCATAATAAACCTAATGAATTCGTCCGAGTCCTTTGAACATCGTACGACAACTTAGGACATCTTACGACTCTTTATGCCACATTAGCAACTCGAAATGAACATTAGTATAATGTAGTACGCCTTACAGCTCCTAAGAACACCTTACACCACCGTACGAAACATTAAAACTCCATAATAAACCTAATGAATTCGTCCGAGTCCTTTGAACATCGTACGACAACTTAGGACATCTTACGACTCTTTATGCCACATTAGCAACATGAAAAGCATGTTAGAATATTGTAGGACGCGTTACAACTCCTAAGAACACCTTACACCACCGTACGAAACATTAAAACTCCATAATAAACCTAATGAATTCGTCCGAGTCCTTTGAACATCGTACGACAACTTAGGACATCTTACGACTCTTTATGCCACATTAGCAACTCGAAATGAACATTAGTATAATGTAGTACGCCTTACAGCTCCTAAGAACACCTTACTCCACCGTACGAAACGTTAAAACTCCATAATAAACCTAATGAATTCGTCCGAGTCCTTTGAACATCGTACGACAACTTAGGACATCTTAAGACTCTTTATGCCACATTAGCAACTTGAAAAGAACGTTAGTATGATGTAGGACGCCTTACAGCTCCTAAGAACACCTTACACCACCGTACGAAACATTAAAATTCCATAATAAACCTAATGAATTCGTCCGAGTCCTTTGAACATCGTACGACAACTCAGGAGATGTTACGGCCCAGTATACGGCACTAGCAACATGAAAAGCACGTTAGAATAACGTAGGACGCGTTACAACTCCTAAGAACACCTTACATCACCGTACAAAACTTTAAAACTCCATAATAAACCAAATTAATTCGTACGAGTCTTTGAACATCGTACGACAACTTAGGACATCTTACGACTCTTTATGCCACATTAGCAACATGAAAAGCATGTTAGAATAATGTAGGACGCGTTACAACTCCTAAGAACACCTTACACCACCGTACGAAACATTAAAACTCCATAATAAACCTAATGAATTCGTCCGAGTCCTTTGAACATCGTACGACAACTTAGGACATCTTACGACTCTTTATGCCACATTAGCAACTCGAAATGAACATTAGTATAATGTAGTACGCCTTACAGCTCCTAAGAACACCTTACACCACCGTACGAAACATTAAAACTCCATAATAAACTTAATGAATTCGTCCGAGTCCTTTGAACATCGTACGACAACTTAGGACATCTTACGACTCTATATGCCACATTAGCAACTCGAAATGAACATTAGTATAATGTAGTACGCCTTACAGCTCCTAAGAACACCTTACACCAACGTACGAAACATTAAAACTCCATAATAAACCTAATGAATTCGTCCGAGTCCTTTGAACATCGTACGACAACTAAGGAGATGTTTCGGCTCAGTATACGGCACTAGCAACATAAAAAGCACGTTAGAATAGTGTAGGACGCGTTACAACTCCTAAGAACACCTTACATCACCGTACAAAACTTTAAAACTCCATAAATAACCAAATTAATTCGTACGAGTCCTTTGAACATCGTACGACAACTTAGGACATCTTACGACTCTTTATGCACATTAGCAACATGAAAAGCATGTTAGAATATTGTAGGACGCGTTACAACTCCTAAGAACACCTTACACTACCGTACGAAACATTAAAACTCCATAATAAACCTAATGAATTCGTCCGAGTCCTTTGAACATCGTACGACAACTTAGGACATCTTACGACTCTTTATGCCACATTAGCAACTCGAAATGAACATTAGTATAATGTAGTACGCCTTACAGCTCCTAAGAAGACCTTACTCCACCGTACGAAACGTTAAAACTCCATAATAAACCTAATGAATTCGTCCGAGTCCTTTGAACATCGTACGACAACTTAGGACATCTTAAGACTCTTTATGCCACATTAGCAACTCGAAAAGAACGTTAGTATGATGTAGGACGCCTTACAGCTCCTAAGAACACCTTACACCACCGTACGAAACATTAAAATTCCATAATAAACCTAATGAATTCGTCCGAGTCCTTTGAACATCGTACGACAACTCAGGAGATGTTACGGCCCAGTATACGGCACTAGCAACATGAAAAGCACTTTAGAACAACGTAGGACGCGTTACAACTCCTAAGAACACCTTACATCACCGTACAAAACTTTAAAACTCCATAATAAACCAAATTAATTCGTACGAGTCTTTGAACATCGTACGACAACTTAGGACATCTTACGACTCTTTATGCCACATTAGCAACATGAAAAGCATGTTAGAATAATGTAGGACGCGTTACAACTCCTAAGAACACCTTACACCACCGTACGAAACATTAAAACTCCATAATAAACCTAATGAATTCGTCCGAGTCCTTTGAACATCGTACGACAACTTAGGACATCTTACGACTCTTTATGCCACATTAGCAACTCGAAATGAACATTACTATAATGTAGTACGCCTTACAGCTCCTAAGAACACCTTACACCACCGTACGAAACATTAAAACTCCATAATAAACCTAATGAATTCGTCCGAGTCCTTTGAACATCGTACGACAACTTAGGACATCTTACGACTCTTTATGCCACATTAGCAACTCGAAATGAACATTAGTATAATGTAGTACGCCTTACAGCTCCTAAGAACACCTTACACCAACGTACGAAACATTAAAACTCCATAATAAACCTAATGAATTCGTCCGAGTCCTTTGAACATCGTACGACAACTAAGGAGATTTTACGGCTTAGTATACGGCAATAGCAACATAAAAAGCACGTTAGAATATTGTAGGACGCGTTACAACTCCTAAGAACACCTTAGATCACCGTACAAAACATTAAAACTCCATAATAAACCAAATTAATTCGTACGAGTCCTTTGAACATCGTACGACAACTTAGGACATCTTACGACTCTTTATGCCACATTAGCAACATGAAAAGCATGTTAGAATATTGTAGGACGCGTTACAACTCCTAAGAACACCTTACACCACCGTACGAAACATTAAAACTCCATAATAAACCAAATGAATTCGTCCGAGTCCTTTGAACATCGTACGACAACTTAGGACATCTTACGACTCTTTATGCCACATTAGCAACATGAAAAGCATGTTAGAATATTGTAGGACGCGTTACAACTCCTAAGAACACCTTACACCACCGTACGAAACATTAAAACTCCATAATAAACCTAATGAATTCGTCCGAGTCCTTTGAACATCGTACGACAACCTAGGACATCTTACGACTCTTTATGCCACGTTAGCAACTCGAAATGAACATTAGTATAATGTAGTACGCCTTACAGCTCCTAAGAACACCTTACTCCACCGTACGAAACGTTAAAACTCCATAGTAAACCTAATGAATTAGTCCGAGTCCTTTGAACATCGTACGACAACTTAGGACATCTTAAGACTCTTTATGCCACATTAGCAACTCGAAAAGAACGTTAGTATGATGTAGGACGCCTTACAGCTCCTAAGAACACCTTACACCACCGTACGAAACATTAAACTTCCATAATAAACCTAATGAATTCGTCCGAGTCCTTTGAACATCGTACGACAACTCAGGAGATGTTACGGCCCAGTATACGGCACTAGCAACATGAAAAGCACGTTAGAATAACGTAGGACGCGTTACAACTCCTAAGAACACCTTACATCACCGTACAAAACTTTAAAACTCCATAATAAACCAAATTAATTCGTACGAGTTCTTTGAACATCGTACGACAACTTAGGACATCTTACGACTCTTTATGCCACATTAGCAACATGAAAAGCATGTTAGAATAATGTAGGACGCGTTACAACTCCTAAGAACACCTTACACCACCGTACGAAACATTAAAACTCCATAATAAACCTAATGAATTCGTCCGAGTCCTTTGAACATCGTACGACAACTTAGGACATCTTACGACTCTTTATGCCACATTAGCAACTCGAAATGAACATTAGTATAATGTAGTACGCCTTACAGCTCCTAAGAACACCTTACACCACCGTACGAAACATTAAAACTCCATAATAAACCTAATGAATTCGTCCGAGTCCTTTGAACATTGTACGACAACTTAGGACATCTTACGACTCTTTATGCCACATTAGCAACATGAAAAGCATGTTAGAATAATGTAGGACGCGTTACAACTCCTAAGAACACCTTACACCACCGTACGAAACATTAAAACTCCATAATAAACCTAATGAATTCGTCCGAGTCCTTTGAACATCGTACGACAACTTAGGACATCTTACGACTCTTTATGCCACATTAGCAACTCGAAATGAACATTAGTATAATGTAGTACGCCTTACAGCTCCTAAGAACACCTTACACCAACGTACGAAACATTAAAACTCCATAATAAACCTAATGAATTCGTCCGAGTCCTTTGAACATCGTACGACAACTAAGGAGATGTTACGGCTCAGTATATGGCACTAGCAACATAAAAACCACGTTAGAATATTGTAGGACGCGTTACAACTCCTAAGAACACCTTACATCACCGTACAAAACTTTAAAACTCCATAATAAACCAAATTAATTCATACGAGTCCTTTGAACATCGTACGACAACTTAGGACATCTTACGACTCTTTATGCCACATTAGCAACATGAAAAGCATGTTAGAATATTGTAGGACGCGTTACAACTCCTAAGAACACCTTACACCACCGTACGAAACATTAAAACTCCATAATAAACCTAATGAATTCGTCCGAGTCCTTTGAACATCGTACGACAACTTAGGACATCTTACGACTCTTTATGCCACATTAGCAACTCGAAATGAACATTAGTATAATGTAGTACGCTTTACAGCTCCTAAGAACACTTTACTCCACCGTACGAAACGTTAAAACTCCATAATAAACCTAATGAATTAGTCCGAGTCCTTTGAACATCGTACGACAACTTAGGACATCTTAAGACTCTTTATGCCACATTAGTAACTCGAAAAGAACGTTAGTATGATGTAGGACGCCTTACAGCTCCTAAGAACACCTTACACCACCGTACGAAACATTAAAATTCCATAATAAACCTAATGAATTCGTCCGAGTCCTTTGAACATCGTACGACAACTCAGGAGATGTTACGGCCCAGTATACGGCACTAGCAACATGAAAAGCACGTTAGAATAACGTACGACGCGTTACAACTCCTAAGAACACCTTACATCACCGTACAAAACTTTAAAACTCCATAATAAACCAAATTAATTCGTACGAGTCCTTTGAACATCGTACGACAACTTAGGACATCTTACGACTCTTTATGCCACATTAGCAACATGAAAAGCATGTTAGAATATTGTAGGACGCGTTACAACTCCTAAGAACACCTTACACCACCGTACGAAACATTAAAACTCCATAATAAACCAAATGAATTCGTCCGAGTCCTTTGAACATCGTACGACAACTTAGGACATCTTACGACTCTTTATGCCACATTAGCAACTCGAAATGAACATTAGTATAATGTAGTACGCCTTACAGCTCTTAAGAACACCTTACACCACCGTTCGAAACATTAAAACTCCATAATAAACCTAATGAATTCGTCCGAGTCCTTTGAACATCGTACGACAACTTAGGACATCTTACGACTCTTTATGCCACATTAGCAACATGAAAAGCATGTTAGAATATTGTAGGACGCGTTACAACTCCTAAGAACACCTTACACCACCGTACGAAACATTAAAACTCCATAATAAACCTAATGAATTCGTCCGAGTCCTTTGAACATCGTACGACAACTTAGGACCTCTTACGACTCTTTATGCCACGTTAGCAACTCGAAATGAACATTAGTATAATGTAGTACGCCTTACAGCTCCTAAGAACACCTTACTCCACCGTACGAAACGTTAAAACTCCATAGTAAACCTAATGAATTAGTCCGAGTCCTTTGAACATCGTACGACAACTTAGGACATCTTAAGACTCTTTATGCCACATTAGCAACTCGAAAAGAACGTTAGTATGATGTAGGACGCCTTACAGCTCCTAAGAACACCTTACACCACCGTACGAAACATTAAACTTCCATAATAAACCTAATGAATTCGTCCGAGTCCTTTGAACATCGTACGACAACTCAGGAGATGTTACGGCCCAGTATACGGCACTAGCAACATGAAAAGCACGTTAGAATAACGTAGGACGCGTTACAACTCCTAAGAACACCTTACATCACCGTACAAAACTTTAAAACTCCATAATAAACCAAATTAATTCGTACGAGTTCTTTGAACATCGTACGACAACTTAGGACATCTTACGACTCTTTATGCCACATTAGCAACATGAAAAGCATGTTAGAATATTGTAGGACGCGTTACAGCACCTAAGAACACCTTACACCACCGTACGAAACATTAAAACTCCATAATAAACCTAATGAATTCGTCCGAGTCCTTTGAACATCGTACGACAACTCAGGAGATGTTACGGCCCAGTATACGGCACTAGCAACATGAAAAGCACGTTAGAATAACGTACGACACGTTACAACTCCTAAGAACACCTTACATCACCGTACAAAACTTTAAAACTCCATAATAAACCAAATTAATTCGTACGAGTTCTTTGAACATCGTACGACAACTTAGGACATCTTACGACTCTTTATGCCACATTAGCAACATGAAAAGCATGTTAGAATAATGTAGGACGCGTTACAACTCCTAAGAACACCTTACACCACCGTACGAAACATTAAAACTCCATAATAAACCTAATGAATTCGTCCGAGTCCTTTGAACATCGTACGACAACTTAGGACATCTTACGACTCTTTATGCCACATTAGCAACTCGAAATGAACATTAGTATAATGTAGTACGCCTTACAGCTCCTAAGAACACCTTACACCACCGTTCGAAACATTAAAACTCCATAATAAACCTAATGAATTCGTCCGAGTCCTTTGAACATTGTACGACAACTTAGGACATCTTACGACTCTTTATGCCACATTAGCAACATGAAAAGCATGTTAGAATATTGTAGGACGCGTTACAGCTCCTAAGAACACCTTACACCACCGTACGAAACATTAAAACTCCATAATAAACCTAATGAATTCGTCCGAGTCCTTTGAACATCGTACGACAACTTAGGACACCTTAAGACTCTTTATGCCACATTAGCAACTCGAAAAGAACGTTAGTATGATGTAGGACGCCTTACAGCTCCTAAGAACACCTTACACCACCGTACGAAACATTAAACTTCCATAATAAACCTAATGAATTCGTCCGAGTCCTTTGAACATCGTACGACAACTCAGGAGATGTTACGGCCCAGTATACGGCACTAGCAACATGAAAAGCACGTTAGAATAACGTAGGACGCGTTACAACTCCTAAGAACACCTTACATCACCGTACAAAACTTTAAAACTCCATAATAAACCAAATTAATTCGTACGAGTTCTTTGAACATCGTACGACAACTTAGGACATCTTACGACTCTTTATGCCACATTAGCAACATGAAAAGCATGTTAGAATAATGTAGGACGCGTTACAACTCCTAAGAACACCTTACACCACCGTATGAAACATTAAAACTCCACAATAAACCTAATGAATTCGTCCGAGTCCTTTGAACATCGTACGACAACTTAGGACATCTTACGACTCTTTATGCCACGTTAGCAACTCGAAATGAACATTAGTATAATGTAGTACGCCTTACAGCTCCTAAGAACACCTTACTCCACCGTACGAAACGTTAAAACTCCATAGTAAACCTATTGAATTAGTCCGAGTCCTTTGAACATCGTACGACAACTTAGGACATCTTAAGACTCTTTATGCCACATTAGCAACTCGAAAAGAACGTTAGTATGATGTAGGACGCCTTACAGCTCCTAAGAACACCTTACACCACCGTACGAAACATTAAACTTCCATAACAAACCTAATGAATTCGTCCGAGTCCTTTGAACATCGTACGACAACTCAGGAGATGTTACGGCCCAGTATACGGCACTAGCAACATGAAAAGCACGTTAGAATAACGTAGGACGCGTTACAACTCCTAAGAACACCTTACATCACCGTACAAAACTTTAAAACTCCATAATAAACCAAATTAATTCGTACGAGTTCTTTGAACATCGTACGACAACTTAGGACATCTTACGACTCTTTATGCCACATTAGCAACATGAAAAGCATGTTAGAATAATGTAGGACGCGTTACAACTCCTAAGAACACCTTACACCACCGTACGAAACATTAAAACTCCATAATAAACCTAATGAATTCGTCCGAGTCCTTTGAACATCGTACGACAACTTAGGACATCTTACGACTCTTTATGCCACATTAGCAACTCGAAATGAACATTAGTATAATGTAGTACGCCTTACAGCTCCTAAGAACACCTTACACCACCGTTCGAAACATTAAAACTCCATAATAAACCTAATGAATTCGTCCGAGTCCTTTGAACATTGTACGACAACTTAGGACATCTTACGACTCTTTATGCCACATTAGCAACATGAAAAGCATGTTAGAATATTGTAGGACGCGTTACAGCTCCAAAGAACACCTTACACCACCGTACGAAACATTAAAACTCCATAATAAACCTAATGAATTCGTCCGAGTCCTTTGAACATCGTACGACAACTCAGGAGATGTTACGGCCCAGTATACGGCACTAGCAACATGAAAAGCACGTTAGAATAACGTACGACACGTTACAACTCCTAAGAACACCTTACATCACCGTACAAAACTTTAAAACTCCATAATAAACCAAATTAATTCGTACGAGTTCTTTGAACATCGTACGACAACTTAGGACATCTTACGACTCTTTATGCCACATTAGCAACATGAAAAGCATGTTAGAATAATGTAGGACGCGTTACAACTCCTAAGAACACCTTACACCACCGTACGAAACATTAAAACTCCATAATAAACCTAATGAATTCGTCCGAGTCCTTTGAACATCGTACGACAACTTAGGACATCTTACGACTCTTTATGCCACATTAGCAACTCGAAATGAACATTAGTATAATGTAGTACGCCTTACAGCTCCTAAGAACACCTTACACCACCGTTCGAAACATTAAAACTCCATAATAAACCTAATGAATTCGTCCGAGTCCTTTGAACATCGTACGACAACTTAGGACATCTTACGACTCTTTATGCCACATTAGCAACATGAAAAGCATGTTAGAATATTGTAGGACGCGTTACAACTCCTAAGAACACCTTACACCACCGTACGAAACATTAAAACTCCATAATAAACCTAATGAATTCGTCCGAGTCCTTTGAACATCGTACGACAACTTAGGACCTCTTACGACTCTTTATGCCACGTTAGCAACTCGAAATGAACATTAGTATAATGTAGTACGCCTTACAGCTCCTAAGAACACCTTACTCCACCGTACGAAACGTTAAAACTCCATAGTAAACCTAATGAATTAGTCCGAGTCCTTTGAACATCGTACGACAACTTAGGACATCTTAAGACTCTTTATGCCACATTAGCAACTCGAAAAGAACGTTAGTATGATGTAGGACGCCTTACAGCTCCTAAGAACACCTTACACCACCGTACGAAACATTAAACTTCCATAATAAACCTAATGAATTCGTCCGAGTCCTTTGAACATCGTACGACAACTCAGGAGATGTTACGGCCCAGTATACGGCACTAGCAACATGAAAAGCACGTTAGAATAACGTAGGACGCGTTACAACTCCTAAGAACACCTTACATCACCGTACAAAACTTTAAAACTCCATAATAAACCAAATTAATTCGTACGAGTTCTTTGAACATCGTACGACAACTTAGGACATCTTACGACTCTTTATGCCACATTAGCAACATGAAAAGCATGTTAGAATAATGTAGGACGCGTTACAACTCCTAAGAACACCTTACACCACCGTACGAAACATTAAAACTCCATAATAAACCTAATGAATTCGTCCGAGTCCTTTGAACATCGTACGACAACTTAGGACATCTTACGACTCTTTATGCCACATTAGCAACTCGAAATGAACATTAGTATAATGTAGTACGCCTTACAGCTCCTAAGAACACCTTACACCACCGTTCGAAACATTAAAACTCCATAATAAACCTAATGAATTCGTCCGAGTCCTTTGAACATTGTACGACAACTTAGGACATCTTACGACTCTTTATGCCACATTAGCAACATGAAAAGCATGTTAGAATATTGTAGGACGCGTTACAGCTCCAAAGAACACCTTACACCACCGTACGAAACATTAAAACTCCATAATAAACCTAATGAATTCGTCCGAGTCCTTTGAACATCGTACGACAACTCAGGAGATGTTACGGCCCAGTATACGGCACTAGCAACATGAAAAGCACGTTAGAATAACGTACGACACGTTACAACTCCTAAGAACACCTTACATCACCGTACAAAACTTTAAAACTCCATAATAAACCAAATTAATTCGTACGAGTTCTTTGAACATCGTACGACAACTTAGGACATCCTACGACTCTTTATGCCACATTAGCAACATGAAAAGCATGTTAGAATAATGTAGGACGCGTTACAACTCCTAAGAACACCTTACACCACCGTACGAAACATTAAAACTCCATAATAAACCTAATGAATTCGTCCGAGTCCTTTGAACATCGTACGACAACTTAGGACATCTTACGACTCTTTATGCCACATTAGCAACTCGAAATGAACATTAGTATAATGTAGTACGCCTTACAGCTCCTAAGAACACCTTACACCACCGTTCGAAACATTAAAACTCCATAATAAACCTAATGAATTCGTCCGAGTCCTTTGAACATCGTACGACAACTTAGGACATCTTACGACTCTTTATGCCACATTAGCAACATGAAAAGCATGTTAGAATATTGTAGGACGCGTTACAACTCCTAAGAACACCTTACACCACCGTACGAAACATTAAAACTCCATAATAAACCTAATGAATTCGTCCGAGTCCTTTGAACATCGTACGACAACTTAGGACCTCTTACGACTCTTTATGCCACGTTAGCAACTCGAAATGAACATTAGTATAATGTAGTACGCCTTACAGCTCCTAAGAACACCTTACTCCACCGTACGAAACGTTAAAACTCCATAGTAAACCTAATGAATTAGTCCGAGTCCTTTGAACATCGTACGACAACTTAGGACATCTTAAGACTCTTTATGCCACATTAGCAACTCGAAAAGAACGTTAGTATGATGTAGGACGCCTTACAGCTCCTAAGAACACCTTACACCACCGTACGAAACATTAAACTTCCATAATAAACCTAATGAATTCGTCCGAGTCCTTTGAACATCGTACGACAACTCAGGAGATGTTACGGCCCAGTATACGGCACTAGCAACATGAAAAGCACGTTAGAATAACGTAGGACGCGTTACAACTCCTAAGAACACCTTACATCACCGTACAAAACTTTAAAACTCCATAATAAACCAAATTAATTCGTACGAGTTCTTTGAACATCGTACGACAACTTAGGACATCTTACGACTCTTTATGCCACATTAGCAACATGAAAAGCATGTTAGAATAATGTAGGACGCGTTACAACTCCTAAGAATACCTTACACCACCGTATGAAACACTAAAACTCCATAATAAACCTAATGAATTCGTCCGAGTCCTTTGAACATCGTACGACAACTTAGGACATCTTACGACTCTTTATGCCACATTAGCAACTCGAAATGAACATTAGTATAATGTAGTACGCCTTACAGCTCCTAAGAACACCTTACACCACCGTTCGAAACATTAAAACTCCATAATAAACCTAATGAATTCGTCCGAGTCCTTTGAACATGGTACGACAACTTAGGACATCTTACGACTCTTTATGCCACATTAGCAACATGAAAAGCATGTTAGAATATTGTAGGACGCGTTACAACTCCTAAGAACACCTTACACCACCGTACGAAACATTAAAACTCCATAATAAAGCTAATGAATTCGTCCGAGTCCTTTGAACATCGTACGACAACTTAGGACATCTTACGACTCTTTATGCCACGTTAGCAACTCGAAATGAACATTAGTATAATGTAGTACGCCTTACAGCTCCTAAGAACACCTTACTCCACCGTACGAAACGTTAAAACTCCATAGTAAACCTAATGAATTAGTCCGAGTCCTTTGAACATCGTACGACAACTTAGGACATCTTAAGACTCTTTATGCCACATTAGCAACTCGAAAAGAACGTTAGTATGATGTAGGACGCCATACAGCTCCTAAGAACACCTTACACCACCGTACGAAACATTAAACTTCCATAATAAACCTAATGAATTCGTCCGAGTCCTTTGAACATCGTACGACAACTCAGGAGATGTTACGGCCCAGTATACGGCACTAGCAACATGAAAAGCACGTTAGAATAACGTAGGACGCGTTACAACTCCTAAGAACACCTTACATCACCGTACAAAACTTTAAAACTCCATAATAAACCAAATTAATTCGTACGAGTTCTTTGAACATCGTACGACAACTTAGGACATCTTACGACTCTTTATGCCACATTAGCAACATGAAAAGCATGTTAGAATAATGTAGGACGCGTTACAACTCCTAAGAACACCTTACACCACCGTACGAAACATTAAAACTCCATAATAAACCTAATGAATTCGTCCGAGTCCTTTGAACATCGTACGACAACTTAGGACATCTTACGACTCTTTATGCCACATTAGCAACTCGAAATGAACATTAGTATAATGTAGTACGCCTTACAGCTCCTAAGAACACCTTACACCACCGTACGAAACATTAAAACTCCATAATAAACCTAATGAATTCGTCCGAGTCCTTTGAACATCGTACGACAACTTAGGACATCTTACGACTCTTTATGCCACATTAGCAACATGAAAAGCATGTTAGAATATTGTAGGACGCGTTACAACTCCTAAGAACACCTTACACCACCGTACGAAACATTAAAACTCCATAATAAACCTAATGAATTTGTCCGAGTCCTTTGAACATCGTACGACAACTTAGGACATCTTACGACTCTTTATGCCACATTAGCAACTCGAAATGAACATTAGTATAATGTAGTACGCCTTACAGCTCCTAAGAACACCTTACATCACCGTACAAAACTTTAAAACTCCATAATAAACCAAATTAATTCGTACGAGTTCTTTGAACATCGTACGACAACTTAGGACATCTTACGACTCTTTATGCCACATTAGCAACATGAAAAGCATGTTAGAATAAAGTAGGACGCGTTACAACTCCTAAGAACACCTTACACCACCGTACGAAACATTAAAACTCCATAATAAACCTAATGAATTTGTCCGAGTCTTTTGAACATTGTACGACAACTTAGGACATCTTACGACTCTTTATGCCACATTAGCAACTCGAAATGAACATTAGTATGATGTAGGACGCCTTACAGCTCCTAAGAACACCTTACACCACCGTACGAAACATTAAAATTCCATAATAAACCTAATGAATTCGTCCGAGTCCTTTGAACATCGTACGACAACTCAGGAGATGTTACGGCCCAGTATACGGCACTAGCAACATGAAAAGCACGTTAGAATAACGTAGGACGCGTTAAAACTCCTAAGAACACCTTACATCACCGTACAAAACTTTAAAACTCCATAATAAACCAAATTAATTCGTACGAGTTCTTTGAACATCGTACGACAACTTAGGACATCTTACGACTCTTTATGCCACATTAGCAACATGAAAAGCATGTTAGAATAATGTAGGACGCGTTACAACTCCTAAGAACACCTTACACCACCGTACGAAACATTAAAACTCCATAATAAACCTAATGAATTCGTCCGAGTCCTTTGAACATCGTACGACAACTTAGGACATCTTACGACTCTTTATGCCACATTAGCAACTCGAAATGAACATTAGTATAATGTAGTACGCCTTACAGCTCCTAAGAACACCTTACACCACCGTACGAAACATTAAAACTCCATAATAAACCTAATGAATTCGTCCGAGTCCTTTGAACATCGTACGACAACTTAGGACATCTTACGACTCTTTATGCCACATTAGCAACATGAAAAGCATGTAAGAATATTGTAGGACGCGTTACAACTCCTAAGAACACCTTACACCACCGTACGAAACATTAAAACTCCATAATAAACCTAATGAATTTGTCCGAGTCCTTTGAACATCGTACGACAACTTAGGACATCTTACGACTCTTTATGACACATTAGCAACTCGAAATGAACATTAGTATAATGTAGTACGCCTTACAGCTCCTAAGAACACCTTACATCACCGTACAAAACTTTAAAACTCCATAATAAACCAAATTAATTCGTACGAGTTCTTTGAACATCGTACGACAACTTAGGACATCTTACGACTCTTTATGCCACATTAGCAACATGAAAAGCATGTTAGAGTAAAGTAGGACGCGTTACAACTCCTAAGAACACCTTACACCACCGTACGAAACATTAAAACTCCATAATAAACCTAATGAATTTGTCCGAGTCTTTTGAACATCGTACGACAACTTAGGACATCTTACGACTCTTTATGCCACATTAGCAACTCGAAATGAACATTAGTATAATGTAGTACGCCTTCCAGCTCCTAAGAACACCTTACACCACCGTACGAAACATTAAAACTCCATAATAAACCTAATGAATTCGTCCGAGTCCTTTGAACATCGTACGACAACTTAGGACATCTTACGACTCTTTATGCCACATTAGCAACTCGAAATGAACATTAGTATGATGTAGGACGCCTTACAGCTCCTAAGAACACCTTACACCACCGTACGAAACATTAAAATTCCATAATAAACCTAATGAATTCGTCCGAGTCCTTTGAACATCGTACGACAACTCAGGAGATGTTACGGCCCAGTATACGGCACTAGCAACATGAAAAGCACGTTAGAATAACGTAGGACGCGTTACAACTCCTAAGAACACCTTACATCACCGTACAAAACTTTAAAACTCCATAATAAACCAAATTAATTCGTACGAGTTCTTTGAACATCATACGACAACTTAGGACATCTTACGACTCTTTATGCCACATTAGCAACATGAAAAGCATGTTAGAATAATGTAGGACGCGTTACAACTCCTAAGAACACCTTACACCACCATACGAAACATTAAAACTCCATAATAAACCTAATGAATTCGTCCGAGTCCTTTGAACATCGTACGACAACTTAGGACATCTTACGACTCTTTATGCCACATTAGCAACTCGAAATGAACTTTAGTATAATGTAGTACGCCTTACAGCTCCTAAGAACACCTTATACCACCGTACGAAACATTAAAACTCCATAATAAACCTAATGAATTCGTCCGAGTCCTTTGAACATCGTACGACAACTTAGGACATCTTACGACTCTTTATGCCACATTAGCAACTCGAAATGAACATTAGTATAATGTAGTACGCCTTACAGCTCCTAAGAACACCTTACACCAACGTACGAAACATTAAAACTCCATAATAAACCTAATGAATTCGTCCGAGTCCTTTGAACATCGTACGACAACTAAGGAGATGTTACGGCTCAGTATACGGCACTAGCAACATAAAAAGCACGTTAGAATATTGTAGGACGCGTTACAACTCCTAAGAACACCTTACATCACCGTACAAAACTTTAAAACTCCATAATAAACCAAATTAATTCGTACGAGTCCTTTGAACATCGTACGACAACTTAGGACATCTTACGACTCTTTATGCCACATTAGCAACATGAAAAGCATGTTAGAATATTGTAGGACGCGTTACAACTCCTAAGAACACCTTACACCACCGTACGAAACATTAAAACTCCATAATAAACCTAATGAATTCTTCCGAGTCCTTTGAACATCGTACAACAACTTAGGACATCTTACGACTCTTTATGCCACATTAGCAACTCGAAATGAACATTAGTATAATGTAGTACGCCTTACAGCTCCTAAGAACACCTTACTCCACCGTACGAAACGTTAAAACTCCATAATAAACCTAATGAATTAGTCCGAGTCCTTTGAACATCGTACGACAACTTAGGACATCTTAAGACTCTTTATGCCACATTAGCAACTCGAAAAGAACGTTAGTATGATGTAGGACGCCTTACAGCTCCTAAGAACACCTTACACCACCGTACGAAACATTAAAATTCCATAATAAACCTAATGAATTCGTCCGAGTCCTTTGAACATCGTACGACAACTCAGGAGATGTTACGGCCCAGTATACGGCACTAGCAACATGAAAAGCACGTTAGAATAACGTAGGACGCGTTACAACTCCTAAGAACACCTTACATCACCGTACAAAACTTTAAAACTCCATAATAAACCAAATTAATTCGTATGAGTTCTTTGAACATCGTACGACAACTTAGGACATCTTACGACTCTTTATGCCACATTAGCAACATGAAAAGCATGTTAGAATAATGTAGGACGCGTTACAACTCCTAAGAACACCTTATACCACCGTACGAAACATTAAAACTCCATAATAAACCTAATGAATTCGTCCGAGTCCTTTGAACATCGTACGACAACTTAGGACATCTTACGACTCTTTATGCCACATTAGCAACTCGAAATGAACATTAGTATAATGTAGTACGCCTTACAGCTCCTAAGAACACCTTACACCAACGTACGAAACATTAAAACTCCATAATAAACCTAATGAATTCGTCCGAGTCCTTTGAACATCGTACGACAACTAAGGAGATGTTACGGCTCAGTATACGGCACTAGCAACATAAAAAGCACGTTAGAATATTGTAGGACGCGTTACAACTCCTAAGAACACCTTACATCACCGTACAAAACTTTAAAACTCCATATTAAACCAAATTAATTCGTACGAGTCCTTTGAACATCGTACGACAACTTAGGACATCTTACGACTCTTTATGCCACATTAGCAACATGAAAAGCATGTTAGAATATTGTAGGACGCGTTACAACTCCTAAGAACACCTTACACCACCGTACGAAACATTAAAACTCCATAATAAACCTAATGAATTCTTCCGAGTCCTTTGAACATCGTACAACAACTTAGGACATCTTACGACTCTTTATGCCACATTAGCAACTCGAAATGAACATTAGTATAATGTAGTACGCCTTACAGCTCCTAAGAACACCTTACTCCACCGTACGAAACGTTAAAACTCCATAATAAACCTAATGAATTAGTCCGAGTCCTTTGAACATCGTACGACAACTTAGGACATCTTAAGACTCTTTATGCCACATTAGCAACTCGAAAAGAACGTTAGTATGATGTAGGACGCCTTACAGCTCCTAAGAACACCTTACACCACCGTACGAAACATTAAAATTCCATAATAAACCTAATGAATTCGTCCGAGTCCTTTGAACATCGTACGACAACTCAGGAGATGTTACGGCCCAGTATACGGCACTAGCAACATGAAAAGCACGTTAGAATAACGTAGGACGCGTTACAACTCCTAAGAACACCTTACATCACCGTACAAAACTTTAAAACTCCATAATAAACCAAATTAATTCGTATGAGTTCTTTGAACATCGTACGACAACTTAGGACATCTTACGACTCTTTATGTCACATTAGCAACATGAAAAGCATGTTAGAATAATGTAGGACGCGTTACAACTCCTAAGAACACCTTACACCACCGTACGAAACATTAAAACTCCATAATAAACCTAATGAATTCGTCCGAGTCCTTTGAACATCGTACGACAACTTAGGACATCTTACGACTCTTTATGCCACATTAGCAACTCGAAATGAACATTAGTATAATGTAGTACGCCTTACAGCTCCTAAGAACACCTTACTCCACCGTACGAAACGTTAAAACTCCATAATAAACCTAATGAATTAGTCCGAGTCCTTTGAACATCGTACGACAACTTAGGACATCTTAAGACACTTTATGCCACATTAGCAACTCGAAAAGAACGTTAGTATGATGTAGGACGCCTTACAGCTCCTAAGAACACCTTACACCACCGTACGAAACATTAAAATTCCATAATAAACCTAATGAATTCGTCCGAGTCCTTTGAACATCGTACGACAACTCAGGAGATGTTACGGCCCAGTATACGGCACTAGCAACATGAAAAGCACGTTAGAATAACGTAGGACGCGTTACAACTCCTAAGAACACCTTACATCACCGTACAAAACTTTAAAACTCCGTAATAAACCAAATTAATTTGTACGAGTTCTTTGAACATCGTACGACAACTTAGGACATCTTACGACTCTTTATGCCACATTAGCAACATGAAAAGCATGTTAGAATAATGTAGGACGCGTTACAACTCCTAAGAACACCTTACACCACCGTACGAAACATTAAAACTCCATAATAAACCTAATGAATTCGTCCGAGTCCTTTGAACATCGTACGACAACTTAGGACATCTTACGACTCTTTATGCCACATTAGCAACTCGAAATGAACATTAGTATAATGTAGTACGCCTTACAGCTCCTAAGAACACCTTACACCACCGTACGAAACATTAAAACTCCATAATAAACCTAATGAATTCGTCCGAGTCCTTTGAACATCGTACGACAACTTAGGACATCTTACGACTCTTTATGCCACATTAGCAACATGAAAAGCATGTTAGAATATTGTAGGACGCGTTACAACTCCTAAGAACACCTTACACCACCGTACGAAACATTAAAACTCCATAATAAACCTAATGAATTCGTCCGAGTCCTTTAAACATCGTACGACAACTTAGGACATCTTACGACTCTTTATGCCACATTAGCAACATGAAAAGCATGTTAGAATATTGTAGGACGCGTTACAACTCCTAAGAACACCTTACACCACCGTACGAAACATTAAAACTCCATAATAAACCTAATGAATTTGTCCGAGTCTTTTGAACATCGTACGACAACTTAGGACATCTTACGACTCTTTATGCCACATTAGCAACTAGAAATGAACATTAGTATAATGTAGTACGCCTTACAGCTCCTAAGAACACCTTACACCACCGTACGAAACATTAAAACTCCATAATAAACCTAATGAATTCGTCCGAGTCCTTTGAACATCGTACGACAACTTAGGACATCTTACGACTCTTTATGCCACATTAGCAACTCGAAATGAACATTAGTATGATGTAGGACGCCTTACAGCTCCTAAGAACACCTTACACCACCGTACGAAACATTAAAATTCCATAATAAACCTAATGAATTCGTCCGAGTCCTTTGAACATCGTACGACAACTCAGGAGATGTTACGGCCCAGTATACGGCACTAGCAACATGAAAAGCACGTTAGAATAACGTAGGACGCGTTACAACTCCTAAGAACACCTTACATCACCGTACAAAACTTTAAAACTCCATAATAAACCAAATTAATTCGGACGAGTTCTTTGAACATCGTACGACAACATAGGACATCTTACGACTCTTTATGCCACATTAGCAACATGAAAAGCATGTTAGAATAATGTAGGACGCGTTACAACTCCTAAGAACACCTTACACCACCGTACGAAACATTAAAACTCCATAATAAACCTAATGAATTCGTCCGAGTCCTTTGAACATCGTACGACAACTTAGGACATCTTACGACTCTTTATGCCACATTAGCAACTCGAAATGAACTTTAGTATAATGTAGTACGCCTTACAGCTCCTAAGAACACCTTATACCACCGTACGAAACATTAAAACTCCATAATAAACCTAATGAATTCGTCCGAGTCCTTTGAACATCGTACGACAACTTAGGACATCTTACGACTCTTTATGCCACATTAGCAACTCGAAATGAACATTAGTATAATGTAGTACGCCTTACAGCTCCTAAGAACACCTTACACCAACGTACGAAACATTAAAACTCCATAATAAACCTAATGAATTCGTCCGAGTCCTTTGAACATCGTACGACAACTAAGGAGATGTTACGGCTCAGTATACGGCACTAGCAACATAAAAAGCACGTTAGAATATTGTAGGACGCGTTACAACTCCTAAGAACACCTTACATCACCGTACAAAACTTTAAAACTCCATAATAAACCAAATTAATTCGTACGAGTCCT
Organism: Tagetes erecta; assembly: GCA_030867185.1. Taxonomy (NCBI): domain Eukaryota; kingdom Viridiplantae; phylum Streptophyta; class Magnoliopsida; order Asterales; family Asteraceae; genus Tagetes; species Tagetes erecta. The sequence goes on along the minus strand of CM061487.1, from coordinate 41,209,589 downwards.
TTGAACATCGTACGACAACTTAGGACATCTTACGACTCTTTATGCCACATTAGCAACATGAAAAGCATGTTAGAATATTGTAGGACGCGTTACAACTCCTAAGAACACCTTACACCACCGTACGAAACATTAAAACTCCATAATAAACCTAATGAATTCGTCCGAGTCCTTTGAACATCGTACGACAACTTAGGACATCTTAAGACACTTTATGCCACATTAGCAACTCGAAAAGAACGTTAGTATGATGTAGGACGCCTTACAGCTCCTAAGAACACCTTACACCACCGTATGAAACATTAAAATTCCATAATAAACCTAATGAATTCGTCCGAGTCCTTTGAACATCGTACGACAACTCAGGAGATGTTACGGCCCAGTATACGGCACTAGCAACATGAAAAGCACGTTAGAATAACGTAGGACGCGTTACAACTCCTAAGAACACCTTACATCACCGTACAAAACTTTAAAACTCCATAATAAACCAAATTAATTCGTACGAGTCCTTTGAACATCGTACGAAAACTTAGGACATCTTACGACTCTTTATGCCACATTAGCAACATGAAAAGCATGTTAGAATATTGTAGGACGCGTTACAACTCCTAAGAACACCTTACACCACCGTACGAAACATTAAAACTCCATAATAAACCTAATGAATTCGTCCGAGTCCTTTGAACATCGTACGACAACTTAGGACATCTTAAGACACTTTATGCCACATTAGCAACTCGAAAAGAACGTTAGTATGATGTAGGACGCCTTACAGCTCCTAAGAACACCTTACACCACCGTATGAAACATTAAAATTCCATAATAAACCTAATGAATTCGTCCGAGTCCTTTGAACATCGTACGACAACTCAGGAGATGTTACGGCCCAATATACGGCACTAGCAACATGAAAAGCACGTTAGAATAACGTAGGACGCGTTACAACTCCTAAGAACACCTTACATCACCGTACAAAACTTTAAAACTCCGTAATAAACCAAATTAATTTGTACGAGTTCTTTGAACATCGTACGACAACTTAGGACATCTTACGACTCTTTATGCCACATTAGCAACATGAAAAGCATGTTAGAATAATGTAGGACGCGTTACAACTCCTAAGAACACCTTACACCACCGTACGAAACATTAAAACTCCATAATAAACCTAATGAATTCGTCCGAGTCCTTTGAACATCGTACGACAACTTAGGACATCTTACGACTCTTTATGCCACATTAGCAACTCGAAATGAACATTAGTATAATGTAGTACGCCTTACAGCTCCTAAGAACACCTTACACCACCGTACGAAACATTAAAACTCCATAATAAACCTAATGAATTCGTCCGAGTCCTTTGAACATCGTACGACAACTTAGGACATCTTACGACTCTTTATGCCACATTAGCAACATGAAAAGCATGTTAGAATATTGTAGGACGCGTTACAACTCCTAAGAACACCTTACACCACCGTACGAAACATTAAAACTCCATAATAAACCTAATGAATTCGTCCGAGTCCTTTAAACATCGTACGACAACTTAGGACATCTTACGACTCTTTATGCCACATTAGCAACATGAAAAGCATGTTAGAATATTGTAGGACGCGTTACAACTCCTAAGAACACCTTACACCACCGTACGAAACATTAAAACTCCATAATAAACCTAATGAATTTGTCCGAGTCTTTTGAACATCGTACGACAACTTAGGACATCTTACGACTCTTTATGCCACATTAGCAACTAGAAATGAACATTAGTATAATGTAGTACGCCTTATAGCTCCTAAGAACACCTTACACCACCGTACGAAACATTAAAACTCCATAATAAACCTAATGAATTCGTCCGAGTCCTTTGAACATCGTACGACAACTTAGGACATCTTACGACTCTTTATGCCACATTAGCAACTCGAAATGAACATTAGTATGATGTAGGACGCCTTACAGCTCCTAAGAACACCTTACACCACCGTACGAAACATTAAAATTCCATAATAAACCTAATGAATTCGTCCGAGTCCTTTGAACATCGTACGACAACTCAGGAGATGTTACGGCCCAGTATACGGCACTAGCAACATGAAAAGCACGTTAGAATAACGTAGGACGCGTTACAACTCCTAAGAACACCTTACATCACCGTACAAAACTTTAAAACTCCATAATAAACCAAATTAATTCGGACGAGTTCTTTGAACATCGTACGACAACTTAGGACATCTTACGACTCTTTATGCCACATTAGCAACATGAAAAGCTTGTTAGAATAATGTAGGACGCGTTACAACTCCTAAGAACACCTTACACCACCGTACGAAACATTAAAACTCCATAATAAACCTAATGAATTCGTCCGAGTCCTTTGAACATCGTACGACAACTTAGGACATCTTACGACTCTTTATGCCACATTAGCAACTCGAAATGAACTTTAGTATAATGTAGTACGCCTTACAGCTCCTAAGAACACCTTATACCACCGTACGAAACATTAAAACTCCATAATAAACCTAATGAATTCGTCCGAGTCCTTTGAACATCGTACGACAACTTAGGACATCTTACGACTCTTTATGCCACATTAGCAACTCGAAATGAACATTAGTATAATGTAGTACGCCTTTCAGCTCCTAAGAACACCTTACACCAACGTACGAAACATTAAAACTCCATAATAAACCTAATGAATTCGTCCGAGTCCTTTGAACATCGTACGACAACTAAGGAGATGTTACGGCTCAGTATACGGCACTAGCAACATAAAAAGCACGTTAGAATATTGTAGGACGCGTTACAACTCCTAAGAACACCTTACATCACCGTACAAAACTTTAAAACTCCATAATAAACCAAATTAATTCGTACGAGTCCTTTGAACATCGTACGACAACTTAGGACATCTTACGACTCTTTATGCCACATTAGCAACATGAAAAGCATGTTAGAATATTGTAGGACGCGTTACAACTCCTAAGAACACCTTACACCACCGTACGAAACATTAAAACTCCATAATAAACCTAATGAATTCGTCCGAGTCCTTTGAACATCGTACGACAACTTAGGACATCTTAAGACACTTTATGCCACATTAGCAACTCGAAAAGAACGTTAGTATGATGTAGGACGCCTTACAGCTCCTAAGAACACCTTACACCACCGTATGAAACATTAAAATTCCATAATAAACCTAATGAATTCGTCCGAGTCCTTTGAACATCGTACGACAACTCAGGAGATGTTACGGCCCAGTATACGGCACTAGCAACATGAAAAGCACGTTAGAATAACGTAGGACGCGTTACAACTCCTAAGAACACCTTACATCACCGTACAAAACTTTAAAACTCCATAATAAACCAAATTAATTCGTACGAGTCCTTTGAACATCGTACGACAACTTAGGACATCTTACGACTCTTTATGCCACATTAGCAACATGAAAAGCATGTTAGAATATTGTAGGACGCGTTACAACTCCTAAGAACACCTTACACCACCGTACGAAACATTAAAACTCCATAATAAACCTAATGAATTCGTCCGAGTCCTTTGAACATCGTACGACAACTTAGGACATCTTAAGACACTTTATGCCACATTAGCAACTCGAAAAGAACGTTAGTATGATGTAGGACGCCTTACAGCTCCTAAGAACACCTTACACCACCGTATGAAACATTAAAATTCCATAATAAACCTAATGAATTCGTCCGAGTCCTTTGAACATCGTACGACAACTCAGGAGATGTTACGGCCCAATATACGGCACTAGCAACATGAAAAGCACGTTAGAATAACGTAGGACGCGTTACAACTCCTAAGAACACCTTACATCACCGTACAAAACTTTAAAACTCCGTAATAAACCAAATTAATTTGTACGAGTTCTTTGAACATCGTACGACAACTTAGGACATCTTACGACTCTTTATGCCACATTAGCAACATGAAAAGAATGTTAGAATAATGTAGGACGCGTTACAACTCCTAAGAACACCTTACACCACCGTACGAAACATTAAAACTCCATAATAAACCTAATGAATTCGTCCGAGTCCTTTGAACATCGTACGACAACTTAGGACATCTTACGACTCTTTATGCCACATTAGCAACTCGAAATGAACATTAGTATAATGTAGTACGCCTTACAGCTCCTAAGAACACCTTACACCACCGTACGAAACATTAAAACTCCATAATAAACCTAATGAATTCGTCCGAGTCCTTTGAACATCGTACGACAACTTAGGACATCTTACGACTCTTTATGCCACATTAGCAACATGAAAAGCATGTTAGATTATTGTAGGACGCGTTACAACTCCTAAGAACACCTTACACCACCGTACGAAACATTAAAACTCCATAATAAACCTAATGAATTCGTCCGAGTCCTTTAAACATCGTACGACAACTTAGGACATCTTACGACTCTTTATGCCACATTAGCAACATGAAAAGCATGTTAGAATATTGTAGGACGCGTTACAACTCCTAAGAACACCTTACACCACCGTACGAAACATTAAAACTCCATAATAAACCTAATGAATTTGTCCGAGTCTTTTGAACATCGTACGACAACTTAGGACATCTTACGACTCTTTATGCCACATTAGCAACTAGAAATGAACATTAGTATAATGTAGTACGCCTTACAGCTCCTAAGAACACCTTACACCACCGTACGAAATATTAAAACTCCATAATAAACCTAATGAATTCGTCCGAGTCCTTTGAACATCGTACGACAACTTAGGACATCTTACGACTCTTTATGCCACATTAGCAACTCGAAATGAACATTAGTATGATGTAGGACGCCTTACAGCTCCTAAGAACACCTTACACCACCGTACGAAACATTAAAATTCCATAATAAACCTAATGAATTCGTCCGAGTCCTTTGAACATCGTACGACAACTCAGGAGATGTTACGGCCCAGTATACGGCACTAGCAACATGAAAAGCACGTTAGAATAACGTAGGACGCGTTACAACTCCTAAGAACACCTTACATCACCGTACAAAACTTTAAAACTCCATAATAAACCAAATTAATTCGGACGAGTTCTTTGAACATCGTACGACAACTTTGGACATCTTACGACTCTTTATGCCACATTAGCAACATGAAAAGCATGTTAGAATAATGTAGGACGCGTTACAACTCCTAAGAACACCTTACACCACCGTACGAAACATTAAAACTCCATAATAAACCTAATGAATTCGTCCGAGTCCTTTGAACATCGTACGACAACTTAGGACATCTTACGACTCTTTATGCCACATTAGCAACTCGAAATGAACTTTAGTATAATGTAGTACGCCTTACAGCTCCTAAGAACACCTTATACCACCGTACGAAACATTAAAACTCCATAATAAACCTAATGAATTCGTCCGAGTCCTTTGAACATCGTACGGCAACTTAGGACATCTTACGACTCTTTATGCCACATTAGCAACTCGAAATGAACATTAGTATAATGTAGTACGCCTTACAGCTCCTAAGAACACCTTACACCAACGTACGAAACATTAAAACTCCATAATAAACCTAATGAATTCGTCCGAGTCCTTTGAACATCGTACGACAACTAAGGAGATGTTACGGCTCAGTATACGGCACTAGCAACATAAAAAGCACGTTAGAATATTGTAGGACGCGTTACAACTCCTAAGAACACCTTACATCACCGTACAAAACTTTAAAACTCCATAATAAACCAAATTAATTCGTACGAGTCCTTTGAACTTCGTACGACAACTTAGGACATCTTACGACTCTTTATGCCACATTAGCAACATGAAAAGCATGTTAGAATATTGTAGGACGCGTTACAACTCCTAAGAACACCTTACACCACCGTACGAAACATTAAAACTCCATAATAAACCTAATGAATTCGTCCGAGTCCTTTGAACATCGTACGACAACTTAGGACATCTTACGACTCTTTATGCCACATTAGCAACTCGAAATGAACATTAGTATAATGTAGTACGCCTTACAGCTCCTAAGAACACCTTACTCCACCGTACGAAACGTTAAAACTCCATAATAAACCTAATGAATTAGTCCGAGTCCTTTGAACATCGTACGACAACTCAGGAGATGTTACGGCCCAGTATACGGCACTAGCAACATGAAAAGCACGTTAGAATAACGTAGGACGCGTTACAACTCCTAAGAACACCTTACATCACCGTACAAAACTTTAAAACTCCGTAATAAACCAAATTAATTTGTACGAGTTCTTTGAACATCGTACGACAACTTAGGACATCTTACGACTCTTTATGCCACATTAGCAACATGAAAAGCATGTTAGAATAATGTAGGACGCGTTACAACTCCTAAGAACACCTTACACCACCGTACGAAACATTAAAACTCCATAATAAACCTAATGAATTCGTCCGAGTCCTTTGAACATCGTACGACAACTTAGGACATCTTACGACTCTTTATGCCACATTAGCAACTCGAAATGAATATTAGTATAATGTAGTACGCCTTACAGCTCCTAAGAACACCTTACACCACCGTACGAAACATTAAAACTCCATAATAAACCTAATGAATTCGTCCGAGTCCTTTGAACATCGTACGACAACTTAGGACATCTTACGACTCTTTATGCCACATTAGCAACATGAAAAGCATGTTAGAATATTGTAGGACGCGTTACAACTCCTAAGAACACCTTACACCACCGTACGAAACATTAAAACTCCATAATAAACCTAATGAATTCGTCCGAGTCCTTTGAACATCGTACGACAACTTAGGACATCTTACGACTCTTTATGCCACATTAGCAACATGAAAAGCATGTTAGAATAATGTAGGACGCATTACAACTCGTAAGAACACCTTACACCACCGTACGAAACATTAAAACTCCATAATAAACCTAATGAATTCGTCCGAGTCCTTTGAACATCGTACGACAACTTAGGACATCTTACGACTCTTTATGCCACATTAGCAACTCGAAATGAACATTAGTATGATGTAGGACGCCTTACAGCTCCTAAGAACACCTTACACCACCGTACGAAACATTAAAATTCCATAATAAACCTAATGAATTCGTCCGAGTCCTTTGAACATCGTACGACAACTCAGGAGATGTTACGGCCCAGTATACGGCACTAGCAACATGAAAAGCACGTTAGAATAACGTAGGACGCGTTACAACTCCTAAGAACACCTTACATCACCGTACAAAACTTTAAAACTCCATAATAAACCAAATTAATTCGGACGAGTTCTTTGAACATCGTACGACAACTTAGGACATCTTACGACTCTTTATGCCACATTAGCAACATGAAAAGCATGTTAGAATAATGTAGGACGCGTTACAACTCCTAAGAACACCTTACACCACCGTACGAAACATTAAAACTCCATAATAAACCTAATGAATTCGTCCGAGTCCTTTGAACATCGTACGACAACTTAGGACATCTTACGACTCTTTATGCCACATTAGCAACTCGAAATGAACTTTAGTATAATGTAGTACGCCTTACAGCTCCTAAGAACACCTTATACCACCGTACGAAACATTAAAACTCCATAATAAACCTAATGAATTCGTCCGAGTCCTTTGAACATCGTACGACAACTCAGGAGATGTTACGGCCCAGTATACGGCACTAGCAACATGAAAAGCACGTTAGAATAACGTAGGACGCGTTACAACTCCTAAGAACACCTTACATCACCGTACAAAACTTTAAAACTCCGTAATAAACCAAATTAATTTGTACGAGTTCTTTGAACATCGTACGACAACTTAGGACATCTTACGACTCTTTATGCCACATTAGCAACATGAAAAGCATGTTAGAATAATGTAGGACGCGTTACAACTCCTAAGAACACCTTACACCACCGTACGAAACATTAAAACTCCATAATAAACCTAATGAATTCGTCCGAGTCCTTTGAACATCGTACGATAACTTAGGACATCTTACGACTCTTTATGCCACATTAGCAACTCGAAATGAATATTAGTATAATGTAGTACGCCTTACAGCTCCTAAGAACACCTTACACCACCGTACGAAACATTAAAACTCCATAATAAACCTAATGAATTCGTCCGAGTCCTTTGAACATCGTACGACAACTTAGGACATCTTACGACTCTTTATGCCACATTAGCAACATGAAAAGCATGTTAGAATATTGTAGGACGCGTTACAACTCCTAAGAACACCTTACACCACCGTACGAAACATTAAAACTCCATAATAAACCTAATGAATTCGTCCGAGTCCTTTGAACATCGTACGACAACTTAGGACATCTTACGACTCTTTATGCCACATTAGCAACATGAAAAGCATGTTAGAATAATGTAGGACGCATTACAACTCGTAAGAACACCTTACACCACCGTACGAAACATTAAAACTCCATAATAAACCTAATGAATTCGTCCGAGTCCTTTGAACATCGTACGACAACTTAGGACATCTTACGACTCTTTATGCCACATTAGCAACTCGAAATGAACATTAGTATGATGTAGGACGCCTTACAGCTCCTAAGAACACCTTACACCACCGTACGAAACATTAAAATTCCATAATAAACCTAATGAATTCGTCCGAGTCCTTTGAACATCGTACGACAACTCAGGAGATGTTACGGCCCAGTATACGGCACTAGCAACATGAAAAGCACGTTAGAATAACGTAGGACGCGTTACAACTCCTAAGAACACCTTACATCACCGTACAAAACTTTAAAACTCCATAATAAACCAAATTAATTCGGACGAGTTCTTTGAACATCGTACGACAACTTAGGACATCTTACGACTCTTTATGCCACATTAGCAACATGAAAAGCATGTTAGAATAATGTAGGACGCGTTACAACTCCTAAGAACACCTTACACCACCGTACGAAACATTAAAACTCCATAATAAACCTAATGAATTCGTCCGAGTCCTTTGAACATCGTACGACAACTTAGGACATCTTACGACTCTTTATGCCACATTAGCAACTCGAAATGAACTTTAGTATAATGTAGTACGCCTTACAGCTCCTAAGAACACCTTATACCACCGTACGAAACATTAAAACTCCATAATAAACCTAATGAATTCGTCCGAGTCCTTTGAACATCGTACGACAACTCAGGAGATGTTACGGCCCAGTATACGGCACTAGCAACATGAAAAGCACGTTAGAATAACGTAGGACGCGTTACAACTCCTAAGAACACCTTACATCACCGTACAAAACTTTAAAACTCCGTAATAAACCAAATTAATTTGTACGAGTTCTTTGAACATCGTACGACAACTTAGGACATCTTACGACTCTTTATGCCACATTAGCAACATGAAAAGCATGTTAGAATAATGTAGGACGCGTTACAACTCCTAAGAACACCTTACACCACCGTACGAAACATTAAAACTCCATAATAAACCTAATGAATTCGTCCGAGTCCTTTGAACATCGTACGATAACTTAGGACATCTTACGACTCTTTATGCCACATTAGCAACTCGAAATGAATATTAGTATAATGTAGTACGCCTTACAGCTCCTAAGAACACCTTACACCACCGTACGAAACATTAAAACTCCATAATAAACCTAATGAATTCGTCCGAGTCCTTTGAACATCGTACGACAACTTAGGACATCTTACGACTCTTTATGCCACATTAGCAACATGAAAAGCATGTTAGAATATTGTAGGACGCGTTACAACTCCTAAGAACACCTTACACCACCGTACGAAACATTAAAACTCCATAATAAACCTAATGAATTCGTCCGAGTCCTTTGAACATCGTACGACAACTTAGGACATCTTACGACTCTTTATGCCACATTAGCAACATGAAAAGCATGTTAGAATAATGTAGGACGCATTACAACTCGTAAGAACACCTTACACCACCGTACGAAACATTAAAACTCCATAATAAACCTAATGAATTCGTCCGAGTCCTTTGAACATCGTACGACAACTTAGGACATCTTACGACTCTTTATGCCACATTAGCAACTCGAAATGAACATTAGTATGATGTAGGACGCCTTACAGCTCCTAAGAACACCTTACACCACCGTACGAAACATTAAAATTCCATAATAAACCTAATGAATTCGTCCGAGTCCTTTGAACATCGTACGACAACTCAGGAGATGTTACGGCCCAGTATACGGCACTAGCAACATGAAAAGCACGTTAGAATAACGTAGGACGCGTTACAACTCCTAAGAACACCTTACATCACCGTACAAAACTTTAAAACTCCATAATAAACCAAATTAATTCGGACGAGTTCTTTGAACATCGTACGACAACTTAGGACATCTTACGACTCTTTATGCCACATTAGCAACATGAAAAGCATGTTAGAATAATGTAGGACGCGTTACAACTCCTAAGAACACCTTACACCACCGTACGAAACATTAAAACTCCATAATAAACCTAATGAATTCGTCCGAGTCCTTTGAACATCGTACGACAACTTAGGACATCTTACGACTCTTTATGCCACATTAGCAACTCGAAATGAACTTTAGTATAATGTAGTACGCCTTACAGCTCCTAAGAACACCTTATACCACCGTACGAAACATTAAAACTCCATAATAAACCTAATGAATTCGTCCGAGTCCTTTGAACATAGTACGACAACTTAGGACATCTTACGACTCTTTATGCCACATTAGCAACTCGAAATGAACATTAGTATAATGTAGTACGCCTTACAGCTCCTAAGAACACCTTACACCAACGTACGAAACATTAAAACTCCATAATAAACCTAATGAATTCGTCCGAGTCCTTTGAACATCGTACGACAACTAAGGAGATGTTACGGCTCAGTATACGGCACTAGCAACATAAAAAGCACGTTAGAATATTGTAGGACGCGTTACAACTCCTAAGAACACCTTACATCACCGTACAAAACTTTAAAACTCCATAATAAACCAAATTAATTCGTACGAGTCCTTTGAACTTCGTACGACAACTTAGGACATCTTACGACTCTTTATGCCACATTAGCAACATGAAAAGCATGTTAGAATATTGTAGGACGCGTTACAACTCCTAAGAACATCTTACACCACCGTACGAAACATTAAAACTCCATAATAAACCTAATGAATTCGTCCGAGTCCTTTGAACATCGTACGACAACTTAGGACATCTTACGACTCTTTATGCCACATTAGCAACTCGAAATGAACATTAGTATAATGTAGTACGCCTTACAGCTCCTAAGAACACCTTACTCCACCGTACGAAACGTTAAAACTCCATAATAAACCTAATGAATTAGTCCGAGTCCTTTGAACATCGTACGACAACTCAGGAGATGTTACGGCCCAGTATACGGCACTAGCAACATGAAAAGCACGTTAGAATAACGTAGGACGCGTTACAACTCCTAAGAACACCTTACATCACCGTACAAAACTTTAAAACTCCGTAATAAACCAAATTAATTTGTACGAGTTCTTTGAACATCGTACGACAACTTAGGACATCTTACGACTCTTTATGCCACATTAGCAACATGAAAAGCATGTTAGAATAATGTAGGACGCGTTACAACTCCTAAGAACACCTTACACCACCGTACGAAACATTAAAACTCCATAATAAACCTAATGAATTCGTCCGAGTCCTTTGAACATCGTACGACAACTTAGGACATCTTACGACTCTTTATGCCACATTAGCAACTCGAAATGAATATTAGTATAATGTAGTACGCGTTACAACTCCTAAGAACACCTTACACCACCGTACGAAACATTAAAACTACATAATAAACCTAATGAATTCGTCCGAGTCCTTTGAACATCGTACGACAACTTAGGACATCTTACGACTCTTTATGCCACATTAGCAACTCGAAATGAACATTAGTATAATGTAGTACGCCTTACAGCTCCTAAGAACACCTTATACCACCGTACGAAACATTAAAACTCCATAATAAACCTAATGAATTCGTCCGAGTCCTTTGAACATCGTACGACAACTCAGGAGATGTTACGGCCCAGTATACGGCACTAGCAACATGAAAAGCACGTTAGAATAACGTAGGACGCGTTACAACTCCTAAGAACACCTTACATCACCGTACAAAACTTTAAAACTCCGTAATAAACCAAATTAATTTGTACGAGTTCTTTGAACATCGTACGACAACTTAGGACATCTTACGACTCTTTATGCCACATTAGCAACATGAAAAGCATGTTAGAATAATGTAGGACGCGTTACAACTCCTAAGAACACCTTACACCACCGTACGAAACATTAAAACTCCATAATAAACCTAATGAATTCGTCCGAGTCCTTTGAACATCGTACGATAACTTAGGACATCTTACGACTCTTTATGCCACATTAGCAACTCGAAATGAATATTAGTATAATGTAGTACGCCTTACAGCTCCTAAGAACACCTTACACCACCGTACGAAACATTAAAACTCCATAATAAACCTAATGAATTCGTCCGAGTCCTTTGAACATCGTACGACAACTTAGGACATCTTACGACTCTTTATGCCACATTAGCAACATGAAAAGCATGTTAGAATATTGTAGGACGCGTTACAACTCCTAAGAACACCTTACACCACCGTACGAAACATTAAAACTCCATAATAAACCTAATGAATTCGTCCGAGTCCTTTGAACATCGTACGACAACTTAGGACATCTTACGACTCTTTATGCCACATTAGCAACATGAAAAGCATGTTAGAATAATGTAGGACGCATTACAACTCGTAAGAACACCTTACACCACCGTACGAAACATTAAAACTCCATAATAAACCTAATGAATTCGTCCGAGTCCTTTGAACATCGTACGACAACTTAGGACATCTTACGACTCTTTATGCCACATTAGCAACTCGAAATGAACATTAGTATGATGTAGGACGCCTTACAGCTCCTAAGAACACCTTACACCACCGTACGAAACATTAAAATTCCATAATAAACCTAATGAATTCGTCCGAGTCCTTTGAACATCGTACGACAACTCAGGAGATGTTACGGCCCAGTATACGGCACTAGCAACATGAAAAGCACGTTAGAATAACGTAGGACGCGTTACAACTCCTAAGAACACCTTACATCACCGTACAAAACTTTAAAACTCCATAATAAACCAAATTAATTCGGACGAGTTCTTTGAACATCGTACGACAACTTAGGACATCTTACGACTCTTTATGCCACATTAGCAACATGAAAAGCATGTTAGAATAATGTAGGACGCGTTACAACTCCTAAGAACACCTTACACCACCGTACGAAACATTAAAACTCCATAATAAACCTAATGAATTCGTCCGAGTCCTTTGAACATCGTACGACAACTTAGGACATCTTACGACTCTTTATGCCACATTAGCAACTCGAAATGAACTTTAGTATAATGTAGTACGCCTTACAGCTCCTAAGAACACCTTATACCACCGTACGAAACATTAAAACTCCATAATAAACCTAATGAATTCGTCCGAGTCCTTTGAACATAGTACGACAACTTAGGACATCTTACGACTCTTTATGCCACATTAGCAACTCGAAATGAACATTAGTATAATGTAGTACGCCTTACAGCTCCTAAGAACACCTTACACCAACGTACGAAACATTAAAACTCCATAATAAACCTAATGAATTCGTCCGAGTCCTTTGAACATCGTACGACAACTAAGGAGATGTTACGGCTCAGTATACGGCACTAGCAACATAAAAAGCACGTTAGAATATTGTAGGACGCGTTACAACTCCTAAGAACACCTTACATCACCGTACAAAACTTTAAAACTCCATAATAAACCAAATTAATTCGTACGAGTCCTTTGAACTTCGTACGACAACTTAGGACATCTTACGACTCTTTATGCCACATTAGCAACATGAAAAGCATGTTAGAATATTGTAGGACGCGTTACAACTCCTAAGAACATCTTACACCACCGTACGAAACATTAAAACTCCATAATAAACCTAATGAATTCGTCCGAGTCCTTTGAACATCGTACGACAACTTAGGACATCTTACGACTCTTTATGCCACATTAGCAACTCGAAATGAACATTAGTATAATGTAGTACGCCTTACAGCTCCTAAGAACACCTTACTCCACCGTACGAAACGTTAAAACTCCATAATAAACCTAATGAATTAGTCCGAGTCCTTTGAACATCGTACGACAACTCAGGAGATGTTACGGCCCAGTATACGGCACTAGCAACATGAAAAGCACGTTAGAATAACGTAGGACGCGTTACAACTCCTAAGAACACCTTACATCACCGTACAAAACTTTAAAACTCCGTAATAAACCAAATTAATTTGTACGAGTTCTTTGAACATCGTACGACAACTTAGGACATCTTACGACTCTTTATGCCACATTAGCAACATGAAAAGCATGTTAGAATAATGTAGGACGCGTTACAACTCCTAAGAACACCTTACACCACCGTACGAAACATTAAAACTCCATAATAAACCTAATGAATTCGTCCGAGTCCTTTGAACATCGTACGACAACTTAGGACATCTTACGACTCTTTATGCCACATTAGCAACTCGAAATGAATATTAGTATAATGTAGTACGCGTTACAACTCCTAAGAACACCTTACACCACCGTACGAAACATTAAAACTACATAATAAACCTAATGAATTCGTCCGAGTCCTTTGAACATCGTACGACAACTTAGGACATCTTACGACTCTTTATGCCACATTAGCAACTCGAAATGAACATTAGTATAATGTAGTACGCCTTACAGCTCCTAAGAACACCTTACTCCACCGTACGAAACGTTAAAACTCCATAATAAACCTAATGAATTAGTCCGAGTCCTTTGAACATCGTACGACAACTCAGGAGATGTTACGGCCCAGTATACGGCACTAGCAACATGAAAAGCACGTTAGAATAATGTAGGACGCGTTACAACTCCTAAGAACACCTTACATCACCGTACAAAACTTTAAAACTCCGTAATAAACCAAATTAATTTGTACGAGTTCTTTGAACATCGTACGACAACTTAGGACATCTTACGACTCTTTATGCCACATTAGCAACATGAAAAGCATGTTAGAATAATGTAGGACGCGTTACAACTCCTAAGAACACCTTACACCACCGTACGAAACATTAAAACTCCATAATAAACCTAATGAATTCGTCCGAGTCCTTTGAACATCGTACGACAACTTAGGACATCTTACGACTCTTTATGCCACATTAGCAACTCGAAATGAATATTAGTATAATGTAGTACGCCTTACAGCTCCTAA
This sequence comes from Tagetes erecta, assembly GCA_030867185.1. NCBI lineage: Eukaryota > Viridiplantae > Streptophyta > Magnoliopsida > Asterales > Asteraceae > Tagetes > Tagetes erecta. Next base: position 41,194,187 of record CM061487.1, on the reverse strand, counting down.
GAACACCTTACACCACCGTACGAAACATTAAAACTCCATAATAAACCTAATGAATTCGTCCGAGTCCTTTGAACATCGTACGACAACTTAGGACATCTTACGACTCTTTATGCCACATTAGCAACATGAAAAGCATGTTAGAATATTGTAGGACGCGTTACAACTCCTAAGAACACCTTACACCACCGTACGAAACATTAAAACTCCATAATAAACCTAATGAATTCGTCCGAGTCCTTTGAACATCGTACGACAACTTAGGACATCTTACGACTCTTTATGCCACATTAGCAACATGAAAAGCATGTTAGAATAATGTAGGACGCATTACAACTCGTAAGAACACCTTACACCACCGTACGAAACATTAAAACTCCATAATAAACCTAATGAATTCGTCCGAGTCCTTTGAACATCGTACGACAACTTAGGACATCTTACGACTCTTTATGCCACATTAGCAACTCGAAATGAACTTTAGTATAATGTAGTACGCCTTACAGCTCCTAAGAACACCTTATACCACCGTACGAAACATTAAAACTCCATAGTAAACCTAATGAATTCGTCCGAGTCCTTTGAACATCGTACGACAACTTAGGACATCTTACGACTCTTTATGCCACATTAGCAACTCGAAATGAACATTAGTATAATGTAGTACGCCTTACAGCTCCTAAGAACACCTTACACCAACGTACGAAACATTAAAACTCCATAATAAACCTAATGAATTCGTCCGAGTCCTTTGAACATCGTACGACAACTAAGGAGATGTTACGGCTCAGTATACGGCACTAGCAACATAAAAAGCACGTTAGAATATTGTAGGACGCGTTACAACTCCTAAGAACACCTTACATCACCGTACAAAACTTTAAAACTCCGTAATAAACCAAATTAATTTGTACGAGTTCTTTGAACATCGTACGACAACTTAGGACATCTTACGACTCTTTATGCCACATTAGCAACATGAAAAGCATGTTAGAATAATGTAGGACGCGTTACAACTCCTAAGAACACCTTACACCACCGTACGAAACATTAAAACTCCATAATAAACCTAATGAATTCGTCCGAGTCCTTTGAACATCGTACGACAACTTAGGACATCTTACGACTCTTTATGCCACATTAGCAACTCGAAATGAATATTAGTATAATGTAGTACGCGTTACAACTCCTAAGAACACCTTACACCACCGTACGAAACATTAAAACTCCATAATAAACCTAATGAATTCGTCCGAGTCCTTTGAACATCGTACGACAACTTAGGACATCTTACGACTCTTTATGCCACATTAGCAACTCGAAATGAACATTAGTATAATGTAGTACGCCTTACAGCTCCTAAGAACACCTTACTCCACCGTACGAAACGTTAAAACTCCATAATAAACCTAATGAATTAGTCCGAGTCCTTTGAACATCGTACGACAACTCAGGAGATGTTACGGCCCAGTATACGGCACTAGCAACATGAAAAGCACGTTAGAATAATGTAGGACGCGTTACAACTCCTAAGAACACCTTACATCACCGTACAAAACTTTAAAACTCCGTAATAAACCAAATTAATTTGTACGAGTTCTTTGAACATCGTACGACAACTTAGGACATCTTACGACTCTTTATGCCACATTAGCAACATGAAAAGCATGTTAGAATAATGTAGGACGCGTTACAACTCCTAAGAACACCTTACACCACCGTACGAAACATTAAAACTCCATAATAAACCTAATGAATTCGTCCGAGTCCTTTGAACATCGTACGACAACTTAGGACATCTTACGACTCTTTATGCCACATTAGCAACTCGAAATGAATATTAGTATAATGTAGTACGCCTTACAGCTCCTAAGAACACCTTACACCACCGTACGAAACATTAAAACTCCATAATAAACCTAATGAATTCGTCCGAGTCCTTTGAACATCGTACGACAACTTAGGACATCTTACGACTCTTTATGCCACATTAGCAACATGAAAAGCATGTTAGAATATTGTAGGACGCGTTACAACTCCTAAGAACACCTTACACCACCGTACGAAACATTAAAACTCCATAATAAACCTAATGAATTCGTCCGAGTCCTTTGAACATCGTACGACAACTTAGGACATCTTACGACTCTTTATGCCACATTAGCAACATGAAAAGCATGTTAGAATAATGTAGGACGCATTACAACTCGTAAGAACACCTTACACCACCGTACGAAACATTAAAACTCCATAATAAACCTAATGAATTCGTCCGAGTCCTTTGAACATCGTACGACAACTTAGGACATCTTACGACTCTTTATGCCACATTAGCAACTCGAAATGAACTTTAGTATAATGTAGTACGCCTTACAGCTCCTAAGAACACCTTATACCACCGTACGAAACATTAAAACTCCATAGTAAACCTAATGAATTCGTCCGAGTCCTTTGAACATCGTACGACAACTTAGGACATCTTACGACTCTTTATGCCACATTAGCAACTCGAAATGAACATTAGTATAATGTAGTACGCCTTACAGCTCCTAAGAACACCTTACACCAACGTACGAAACATTAAAACTCCATAATAAACCTAATGGATTCGTCCGAGTCCTTTGAACATCGTACGACAACTAAGGAGATGTTACGGCTCAGTATACGGCACTAGCAACATAAAAAGCACGTTAGAATATTGTAGGACGCGTTACAACTCCTAAGAACACCTTACATCACCGTACAAAACTTTAAAACTCCATAATAAACCAAATTAATTCGTACGAGTCCTTTGAACATCGTACGACAACTTAGGACATCTTACGACTCTTTATGCCACATTAGCAACATGAAAAGCATGTTAGAATATTGTAGGACGCGTTACAACTCCTAAGAACACCTTACACCACCGTACGAAACATTAAAACTCCATAATAAACCTAATGAATTCGTCCGAGTCCTTTGAACATCGTACGACAACTTAGGACATCTTACGACTCTTTATGCCACATTAGCAACATGAAAAGCATGTTAGAATAATGTAGGACGCATTACAACTCGTAAGAACACCTTACACCACCGTACGAAACATTAAAACTCCATAATAAACCTAATGAATTCGTCCGAGTCCTTTGAACATCGTACGACAACTTAGGACATCTTACGACTCTTTATGCCACATTAGCAACTCGAAATGAACTTTAGTATAATGTAGTACGCCTTACAGCTCCTAAGAACACCTTATACCACCGTACGAAACATTAAAACTCCATAGTAAACCTAATGAATTCGTCCGAGTCCTTTGAACATCGTACGACAACTTAGGACATCTTACGACTCTTTATGCCACATTAGCAACTCGAAATGAACATTAGTATAATGTAGTACGCCTTACAGCTCCTAAGAACACCTTACACCAACGTACGAAACATTAAAACTCCATAATAAACCTAATGAATTCGTCCGAGTCCTTTGAACATCGTACGACAACTAAGGAGATGTTACGGCTCAGTATACGGCACTAGCAACATAAAAAGCACGTTAGAATATTGTAGGACGCGTTACAACTCCTAAGAACACCTTACATCACCGTACAAAACTTTAAAACTCCATAATAAACCAAATTAATTCGTACGAGTCCTTTGAACATCGTACGACAACTTAGGACATCTTACGACTCTTTATGCCACATTAGCAACATGAAAAGCATGTTAGAATATTGTAGGACGCGTTACAACTCCTAAGAACACCTTACACCACCGTACGAAACATTAAAACTCCATAATAAACCTAATGAATTCGTCCGAGTCCTTTGAACATCGTACGACAACTTAGGACATCTTACGACTCTTTATGCCACATTAGCAACTCGAAATGAATATTAGTATAATGTAGTACGCCTTACAGCTCCTAAGAACACCTTACACCACCGTACGAAACATTAAAACTCCATAATAAACCTAATGAATTCGTCCGAGTCCTTTGAACATCGTACGACAACTTAGGACATCTTACGACTCTTTATGCCACATTAGCAACATGAAAAGCATGTTAGAATATTGTAGGACGCGTTACAACTCCTAAGAACACCTTACACCACCGTACGAAACATTAAAACTCCATAATAAACCTAATGAATTCGTCCGAGTCCTTTGAACATCGTACGACAACTTAGGACATCTTACGACTCTTTATGCCACATTAGCAACATTAAAAGCATGTTAGAATAATGTAGGACGCGTTACAACTCCTAAGAACACCTTACACCACCGTACGAAACATTAAAACTCCATAATAAACCTAATGAATTCGTCCGAGTCCTTTGAACATCGTACGACAACTTAGGACATCTTACGACTCTTTATGCCACATTAGCAACTCGAAATGAATATTAGTATAATGTAGTACGCGTTACAACTCCTAAGAACACCTTACACCACCGTACGAAACATTAAAACTCCATAATAAACCTAATGAATTCGTCCGAGTCCTTTGAACATCGTACGACAACTTAGGACATCTTACGACTCTTTATGCCACATTAGCAACTCGAAATGAACATTAGTATAATGTAGTACGCCTTACAGCTCCTAAGAACACCTTACTCCACCGTACGAAACGTTAAAACTCCATAATAAACCTAATGAATTAGTCCGAGTCCTTTGAACATCGTACGACAACTCAGGAGATGTTACGGCCCAGTATACGGCACTAGCAACATGAAAAGCACGTTAGAATAATGTAGGACGCGTTACAACTCCTAAGAACACCTTACATCACCGTACAAAACTTTAAAACTCCGTAATAAACCAAATTAATTTGTACGAGTTCTTTGAACATCGTACGACAACTTAGGACATCTTACGACTCTTTATGCCACATTAGCAACATGAAAAGCATGTTAGAATAATGTAGGACGCGTTACAACTCCTAAGAACACCTTACACCACCGTACGAAACATTAAAACTCCATAATAAACCTAATGAATTCGTCCGAGTCCTTTGAACATCGTACGACAACTTAGGACATCTTACGACTCTTTATGCCACATTAGCAACTCGAAATGAATATTAGTATAATGTAGTACGCCTTACAGCTCCTAAGAACACCTTACACCACCGTACGAAACATTAAAACTCCATAATAAACCTAATGAATTCGTCCGAGTCCTTTGAACATCGTACGACAACTTAGGACATCTTACGACTCTTTATGCCACATTAGCAACATGAAAAGCATGTTAGAATATTGTAGGACGCGTTACAACTCCTAAGAACACCTTACACCACCGTACGAAACATTAAAACTCCATAATAAACCTAATGAATTCGTCCGAGTCCTTTGAACATCGTACGACAACTTAGGACATCTTACGACTCTTTATGCCACATTAGCAACATGAAAAGCATGTTAGAATAATGTAGGACGCATTACAACTCGTAAGAACACCTTACACCACCGTACGAAACATTAAAACTCCATAATAAACCTAATGAATTCGTCCGAGTCCTTTGAACATCGTACGACAACTTAGGACATCTTACGACTCTTTATGCCACATTAGCAACTCGAAATGAACTTTAGTATAATGTAGTACGCCTTACAGCTCCTAAGAACACCTTATACCACCGTACGAAACATTAAAACTCCATAGTAAACCTAATGAATTCGTCCGAGTCCTTTGAACATCGTACGACAACTTAGGACATCTTACGACTCTTTATGCCACATTAGCAACTCGAAATGAACATTAGTATAATGTAGTACGCCTTACAGCTCCTAAGAACACCTTACACCAACGTACGAAACATTAAAACTCCATAATAAACCTAATGAATTCGTCCGAGTCCTTTGAACATCGTACGACAACTAAGGAGATGTTACGGCTCAGTATACGGCACTAGCAACATAAAAAGCACGTTAGAATATTGTAGGACGCGTTACAACTCCTAAGAACACCTTACATCACCGTACAAAACTTTAAAACTCCATAATAAACCAAATTAATTCGTACGAGTCCTTTGAACATCGTACGACAACTTAGGACATCTTACGACTCTTTATGCCACATTAGCAACATGAAAAGCATGTTAGAATATTGTAGGACGCGTTACAACTCCTAAGAACACCTTACACCACCGTACGAAACATTAAAACTCCATAATAAACCTAATGAATTCGTCTGAGTCCTTTGAACATCGTACGACAACTTAGGACATCTTACGACTCTTTATGCCACATTAGCAACTCGAAATGAATATTAGTATAATGTAGTACGCGTTACAACTCCTAAGAACACCTTACACCACCGTACGAAACATTAAAACTCCATAATAAACCTAATGAATTCGTCCGAGTCCTTTGAACATCGTACGACAACTTAGGACATCTTACGACTCTTTATGCCACATTAGCAACTCGAAATGAACATTAGTATAATGTAGTACGCCTTACAGCTCCTAAGAACACCTTACTCCACCGTACGAAACGTTAAAACTCCATAATAAACCTAATGAATTAGTCCGAGTCCTTTGAACATCGTACGACAACTCAGGAGATGTTACGGCCCAGTATACGGCACTAGCAACATGAAAAGCACGTTAGAATAATGTAGGACGCGTTACAACTCCTAAGAACACCTTACATCACCGTACAAAACTTTAAAACTCCGTAATAAACCAAATTAATTTGTACGAGTTCTTTGAACATCGTACGACAACTTAGGACATCTTACGACTCTTTATGCCACATTAGCAACATGAAAAGCATGTTAGAATAATGTAGGACGCGTTACAACTCCTAAGAACACCTTACACCACCGTACGAAACATTAAAACTCCATAATAAACCTAATGAATTCGTCCGAGTCCTTTGAACATCGTACGACAACTTAGGACATCTTACGACTCTTTATGCCACATTAGCAACTCGAAATGAATATTAGTATAATGTAGTACGCCTTACAGCTCCTAAGAACACCTTACACCACCGTACGAAACATTAAAACTCCATAATAAACCTAATGAATTCGTCCGAGTCCTTTGAACATCGTACGACAACTTAGGACATCTTACGACTCTTTATGCCACATTAGCAACATGAAAAGCATGTTAGAATATTGTAGGACGCGTTACAACTCCTAAGAACACCTTACACCACCGTACGAAACATTAAAACTCCATAATAAACCTAATGAATTCGTCCGAGTCCTTTGAACATCGTACGACAACTTAGGACATCTTACGACTCTTTATGCCACATTAGCAACATGAAAAGCATGTTAGAATAATGTAGGACGCATTACAACTCGTAAGAACACCTTACACCACCGTACGAAACATTAAAACTCCATAATAAACCTAATGAATTCGTCCGAGTCCTTTGAACATCGTACGACAACTTAGGACATCTTACGACTCTTTATGCCACATTAGCAACTCGAAATGAACTTTAGTATAATGTAGTACGCCTTACAGCTCCTAAGAACACCTTATACCACCGTACGAAACATTAAAACTCCATAGTAAACCTAATGAATTCGTCCGAGTCCTTTGAACATCGTACGACAACTTAGGACATCTTACGACTCTTTATGCCACATTAGCAACTCGAAATGAACATTAGTATAATGTAGTACGCCTTACAGCTCCTAAGAACACCTTACACCAACGTACGAAACATTAAAACTCCATAATAAACCTAATGAATTCGTCCGAGTCCTTTGAACATCGTACGACAACTAAGGAGATGTTACGGCTCAGTATACGGCACTAGCAACATAAAAAGCACGTTAGAATATTGTAGGACGCGTTACAACTCCTAAGAACACCTTACATCACCGTACAAAACTTTAAAACTCCATAATAAACCAAATTAATTCGTACGAGTCCTTTGAACATCGTACGACAACTTAGGACATCTTACGACTCTTTATGCCACATTAGCAACATGAAAAGCATGTTAGAATATTGTAGGACGCGTTACAACTCCTAAGAACACCTTACACCACCGTACGAAACATTAAAACTCCATAATAAACCTAATGAATTCGTCCGAGTCCTTTGAACATCGTACGACAACTTAGGACATCTTACGACTCTTTATGCCACATTAGCAACTCGAAATGAACATTAGTATAATGTAGTACGCCTTACAGCTCCTAAGAACACCTTACTCCACCGTACGAAACGTTAAAACTCCATAATAAACCTAATGAATTAGTCCGAGTCCTTTGAACATCGTACGACAACTCAGGAGATGTTACGGCCCAGTATACGGCACTAGCAACATGAAAAGCACGTTAGAATAATGTAGGACGCGTTACAACTCCTAAGAACACCTTACATCACCGTACAAAACTTTAAAACTCCGTAATAAACCAAATTAATTTGTACGAGTTCTTTGAACATCGTACGACAACTTAGGACATCTTACGACTCTTTATGCCACATTAGCAACATGAAAAGCATGTTAGAATAATGTAGGACGCGTTACAACTCCTAAGAACACCTTACACCACCGTACGAAACATTAAAACTCCATAATAAACCTAATGAATTCGTCCGAGTCCTTTGAACATCGTACGACAACTTAGGACATCTTACGACTCTTTATGCCACATTAGCAACTCGAAATGAATATTAGTATAATGTAGTACGCCTTACAGCTCCTAAGAACACCTTACACCACCGTACGAAACATTAAAACTCCATAATAAACCTAATGAATTCGTCCGAGTCCTTTGAACATCGTACGACAACTTAGGACATCTTACGACTCTTTATGCCACATTAGCAACATGAAAAGCATGTTAGAATATTGTAGGACGCGTTACAACTCCTAAGAACACCTTACACCACCGTACGAAACATTAAAACTCCATAATAAACCTAATGAATTCGTCCGAGTCCTTTGAACATCGTACGACAACTTAGGACATCTTACGACTCTTTATGCCACATTAGCAACATGAAAAGCATGTTAGAATAATGTAGGACGCATTACAACTCGTAAGAACACCTTACACCACCGTACGAAACATTAAAACTCCATAATAAACCTAATGAATTCGTCCGAGTCCTTTGAACATCGTACGACAACTTAGGACATCTTACGACTCTTTATGCCACATTAGCAACTCGAAATGAACTTTAGTATAATGTAGTACGCCTTACAGCTCCTAAGAACACCTTATACCACCGTACGAAACATTAAAACTCCATAGTAAACCTAATGAATTCGTCCGAGTCCTTTGAACATCGTACGACAACTTAGGACATCTTACGACTCTTTATGCCACATTAGCAACTCGAAATGAACATTAGTATAATGTAGTACGCCTTACAGCTCCTAAGAACACCTTACACCAACGTACGAAACATTAAAACTCCATAATAAACCTAATGAATTCGTCCGAGTCCTTTGAACATCGTACGACAACTAAGGAGATGTTACGGCTCAGTATACGGCACTAGCAACATAAAAAGCACGTTAGAATATTGTAGGACGCGTTACAACTCCTAAGAACACCTTACATCACCGTACAAAACTTTAAAACTCCATAATAAACCAAATTAATTCGTACGAGTCCTTTGAACATCGTACGACAACTTAGGACATCTTACGACTCTTTATGCCACATTAGCAACATGAAAAGCATGTTAGAATATTGTAGGACGCGTTACAACTCCTAAGAACACCTTACACCACCGTACGAAACATTAAAACTCCATAATAAACCTAATGAATTCGTCCGAGTCCTTTGAACATCGTACGACAACTTAGGACATCTTACGACTCTTTATGCCACATTAGCAACTCGAAATGAACATTAGTATAATGTAGTACGCCTTACAGCTCCTAAGAATACCTTACTCCACCGTACGAAACGTTAAAACTCCATAATAAACCTAATGACTTAGTCCGAGTCCTTTGAACATCGTACGACAACTTAGGACATCTTAAGACTCTTTATGCCACATTAGCAACTCGAAAAGAACGTTAGTATGATGTAGGACGCCTTACAGCTCCTAAGAACACCTTACACCACCGTACGAAACATTAAAATTCCATATAAACCTAATGAATTCGTCCGAGTCCTTTGAACATCGTACGACAACTCAGGAGATGTTACGGCCCAGTATACGGCACTAGCAACATGAAAAGCACGTTAGAATAACGTAGGACGCGTTACAACTCCTAAGAACACCTTACATCACCGTACAAAACATTAAAACTCCATAATAAACCAAATTAATTCGTACGAGTTCTTTGAACATCGTACGACAACTTAGGACATCTTACGACTCTTTATGCCACATTAGCAACATGAAAAGCATGTTAGAATAATGTAGGACGCGTTACAACTCCTAAGAACACCTTACACCACCGTACGAAACATTAAAACTCCATAATAAACCTAATGAATTCGTCCGAGTCCTTTGAACATCGTACGACAACTTAGGACATCTTACGACTCTTTATGCCACATTAGCAACTCGAAATGAACTTTAGTATAATGTAGTACGCCTTACAGCTCCTAAGAACACCTTATACCACTGTACGAAACATTAAAACTCCATAATAAACCTAATGAATTCGTCCGAGTCCTTTGAACATCGTACGACAACTTAGGACATCTTACGACTCTTTATGCCACATTAGCAACTCGAAATGAACATTAGTATAATGTAGTACGCCTTACAGCTCCTAAGAACACCTTACACCAACGTACGAAACATTAAAACTCCATAATAAACCTAATGAATTCGTCCGAGTCCTTTGAACATCGTACGACAACTAAGGAGATGTTACGGCTCAGTATACGGCACTAGCAACATAAAAAGCACATTAGAATATTGTAGGACGCGTTACAACTCCTAAGAACACCTTACATCACCGTACAAAACTTTAAAACTCCATAATAAACCAAATTAATTCGTACGAGTCTATTGAACATCGTACGACAACTTAGGACATCTTACGACTCTTTATGTCACATTAGCAACATGAAAAGCATGTTAGAATATTGTAGGACGCGTTACAACTCCTAAGAACACCTTACACCACCGTACGAAACATTAAAACTCCATAATAAACCTAATGAATTCGTCCGAGTCCTTTGAACATCGTACGACAACTTAGGACATCTTACGACTCTTTATGCCACATTAGCAACTCGAAATGAACATTAGTATAATGTAGTACGCCTTACAGCTCCTAAGAACACCTTACTCCACCGTACGAAACGTTAAAACTCCATAATAAACCTAAAGAATTAGTCCGAGTCCTTTGAACATCGTACGACAACTTAGGACATCTTAAGACTCTTTATGCCACATTAGCAACTCGAAAAAAACGTTAGTATGATGTAGGACGCCTTACAGCTCCTAAGAACACATTACACCACCGTACGAAACATTAAAATTCCATAATAAACCTAATGAATTCGTCCGAGTCCTTTGAACATCGTACGACAACTCAGGAGATGTTACGGCCCAGTATACGGCACTAGCAACATGAAAAGCACGTTAGAATAACGTAGGACGCGTTACAACTCCTAAGAACACCTTACATCATCGTACAAAACTTTAAAACTCCATAATAAACCAAATTAATTTGTACGAGTTCTTTGAACATCGTAGGACAACTTAGGACATCTTACGACTCTTTATGCCACATTAGCAACATGAAAAGCATGTTAGAATAATGTAGGACGCCTTACAGCTCCTAAGAACACATTACACCACCGTACGAAACATTAAAATTCCATAATAAACCTAATGAATTCGTCCGAGTCCTTTGAACATCGTACGACAACTCAGGAGATGTTACGGCCCAGTATACGGCACTAGCAACATGAAAAGCACGTTAGAATAACGTAGGACGCGTTACAACTCCTAAGAACACCTTACATCATCGTACAAAACTTTAAAACTCCATAATAAACCAAATTAATTTGTACGAGTTCTTTGAACATCGTAGGACAACTTAGGACATCTTACGACTCTTTATGCCACATTAGCAACATGAAAAGCATGTTAGAATAATGTAGGACGCGTTACAACTCCTAAGAACACCTTACACCACCGTACGAAACATTAAAACTCCATAATAAACCTAATGAATTCGTCCGAGTCCTTTGAACATCGTACGACAACTTAGGACATCTTACGACTCTTTATGCCACATTAGCAACTCGAAATGAACATTAGTATAATGTAGTACGCCTTACAGCTCCTAAGAACACCTTACACCACCGTACGAAACATTAAAACTCCATAATAAACCTAATGAATTCGTCCGAGTCCTTTGAACATCGTACGACAACTTAGGACATCTTACGACTCTTTATGCCACATTAGCAACTCGAAATGAACATTAGTATAATGTAGTACGCCTTACAGCTCCTAAGAACACCTTACACCACCGTACGAAACATTAAAACTCCATAATAAACCTAATGAATTCGTCCGAGTCCTTTGAACATCGTACGACAACTTAGGACATCTTACGACTCTTTATGCCACATTAGCAACATGAAAAGCATGTTAGAATATTGTAGGACGCGTTAAAACTCCTAAGAACACCTTACACCACCGTACGAAACATTAAAACTCCTTAATAAACCTAATGAATTTGTCCGAGTCTTTTGAACATCGTACGACAACTTAGGACATCTTACGACTCTTTATGCCACATTAGCAACTCGAAATGAACATTAGTATAATGTAGTACGCCTTACAGCTCCTAAGAACACCTTACACCACCGTACGAAACATTAAAACTCCATAATAAACCTAATGAATTCGTCCGAGTCCTTTGAACATCGTACGACAACTTAGGACATCTTACGACTCTTTATGCCACATTAGCAACTCGAAATGAACATTAGTATAATGTAGTACGCCTTACAGCTCCTAAGAACACCTTACACCAACGTACGAAACATTAAAACTCCATAATAAACCTAATGAATTCGTCCGAGTCCTTTGAACATCGTATGACAACTCAGGAGATGTTACGGCCCAGTATACGGCACTAGCAACATGAAAAGCACGTTAGAATAACGTAGGACGCGTTACAACCCCTAAGAACACCTTACATCACCGTACAAAACTTTAAAACACCATAATAAACCAAATTAATTCGTACGAGTTCTTTGAACATCGTACGACAACTTAGGACATCTTACGACTCTTAATGCCACATTAGCAACATGAAAAGCATGTTAGAATAATGTAGGATGCGTTACAACTCCTAAGAACACCTTATACCACCGTACGAAACATTAAAACTCCATAATAAACCTAATGAATTCGTCCGAGTCCTTTGAACATCGTACGACAACTTAGGACATCTTACGACTCTTTATGCCACATTAGCAACTCGAAATGAACATTAGTATAATGTAGTACGCCTTACAGCTCCTAAGAACACCTTACACCAACGTACGAAACATTAAAACTCCATAATAAACCTAATGAATTCGTCCGAGTCCTTTGAACATCGTACGACAACTAAGGAGATGTTACGGCTCAGTATACGGCACTAGCAACATAAAAAGCACGTTAGAATATTGTAGGACGCGTTACAACTCCTAAGAACACCTTACATCACCGTACAAAACTTTAAAACTCCATAATAAACCAAATTAATTCGTACGAGTCCTTTGAACATCGTACGACAACTTAGGACATCTTACGACTCTTTATGCCACATTAGCAACATGAAAAGCATGTTAGAATATTGTAGGACGCGTTACAACTCCTAAGAACACCTTACACCACCGTACGAAACATTAAAACTCCATAATAAACCTAATGAATTCGTCCGAGTCCTTTGAACATCGTACGACAACTTAGGACATCTTACGACTCTTTATGCCACATTAGCAACTCGAAATGAACATTAGTATAATGTAGTACGCCTTACAGCTCCTAAGAACACCTTACACCACCGTACGAAACATTAAAACTCCATAATAAACCTAATGAATTCGTCCGAGTCCTTTGAACATCGTACGACAACTTAGGACATCTTACGACTCTTTATGCCACATTAGCAACATGAAAAGCATGTTAGAATATTGTAGGACGCGTTAAAACTCCTAAGAACACCTTACACCACCGTACGAAACATTAAAACTCCTTAATAAACCTAATGAATTTGTCCGAGTCTTTTGAACATCGTACGACAACTTAGGACATCTTACGACTCTTTATGCCACATTAGCAACTCGAAATGAACATTAGTATAATGTAGTACGCCTTACAGCTCCTAAGAACACCTTACACCACCGTACGAAACATTAAAACTCCATAATAAACCTAATGAATTCGTCCGAGTCCTTTGAACATCGTACGACAACTTAGGACATCTTACGACTCTTTATGCCACATTAGCAACTCGAAATGAACATTAGTATAATGTAGTACGCCTTACAGCTCCTAAGAACACCTTACACCAACGTACGAAACATTAAAACTCCATAATAAACCTAATGAATTCGTCCGAGTCCTTTGAACATCGTATGACAACTCAGGAGATGTTACGGCCCAGTATACGGCACTAGCAACATGAAAAGCACGTTAGAATAACGTAGGACGCGTTACAACCCCTAAGAACACCTTACATCACCGTACAAAACTTTAAAACACCATAATAAACCAAATTAATTCGTACGAGTTCTTTGAACATCGTACGACAACTTAGGACATCTTACGACTCTTAATGCCACATTAGCAACATGAAAAGCATGTTAGAATAATGTAGGATGCGTTACAACTCCTAAGAACACCTTATACCACCGTACGAAACATTAAAACTCCATAATAAACCTAATGAATTCGTCCGAGTCCTTTGAACATCGTACGACAACTTAGGACATCTTACGACTCTTTATGCCACATTAGCAACTCGAAATGAACATTAGTATAATGTAGTACGCCTTACAGCTCCTAAGAACACCTTACACCAACGTACGAAACATTAAAACTCCATAATAAACCTAATGAATTCGTCCGAGTCCTTTGAACATCGTACGACAACTAAGGAGATGTTACGGCTCAGTATACGGCACTAGCAACATAAAAAGCACGTTAGAATATTGTAGGACGCGTTACAACTCCTAAGAACACCTTACATCACCGTACAAAACTTTAAAACTCCATAATAAACCAAATTAATTCGTACGAGTCCTTTGAACATCGTACGACAACTTAGGACATCTTACGACTCTTTATGCCACATTAGCAACATGAAAAGCATGTTAGAATATTGTAGGACGCGTTACAACTCCTAAGAACACCTTACACCACCGTACGAAACATTAAAACTCCATAATAAACCTAATGAATTCGTCCGAGTCCTTTGAACATCGTACGACAACTTAGGACATCTTAAGACACTTTATGCCACATTAGCAACTCGAAATGAACGTTAGTATGATGTAGGACGCCTTACAGCTCCTAAGAACACCTTACACCAACGTACGAAACATTAAAACTCCATAATAAACCTAATGAATTCGTCCGAGTCCTTTGAACATCGTATGACAACTCAGGAGATGTTACGGCCCAGTATACGGCACTAGCAACATGAAAAGCACGTTAGAATAACGTAGGACGCGTTACAACCCCTAAGAACACCTTACATCACCGTACAAAACTTTAAAACACCATAATAAACCAAATTAATTCGTACGAGTTCTTTGAACATCGTACGACAACTTAGGACATCTTACGACTCTTAATGCCACATTAGCAACATGAAAAGCATGTTAGAATAATGTAGGATGCGTTACAACTCCTAAGAACACCTTATACCACCGTACGAAACATTAAAACTCCATAATAAACCTAATGAATTCGTCCGAGTCCTTTGAACATCGTACGACAACTTAGGACATCTTACGACTCTTTATGCCACATTAGCAACTCGAAATGAACATTAGTATAATGTAGTACGCCTTACAGCTCCTAAGAACACCTTACACCAACGTACGAAACATTAAAACTCCATAATAAACCTAATGAATTCGTCCGAGTCCTTTGAACATCGTACGACAACTAAGGAGATGTTACGGCTCAGTATACGGCACTAGCAACATAAAAAGCACGTTAGAATATTGTAGGACGCGTTACAACTCCTAAGAACACCTTACATCACCGTACAAAACTTTAAAACTCCATAATAAACCAAATTAATTCGTACGAGTCCTTTGAACATCGTACGACAACTTAGGACATCTTACGACTCTTTATGCCACATTAGCAACATGAAAAGCATGTTAGAATATTGTAGGACGCGTTACAACTCCTAAGAACACCTTACACCACCGTACGAAACATTAAAACTCCATAATAAACCTAATGAATTCGTCCGAGTCCTTTGAACATCGTACGACAACTTAGGACATCTTAAGACACTTTATGCCACATTAGCAACTCGAAATGAACGTTAGTATGATGTAGGACGCCTTACAGCTCCTAAGAACACCTTACACCACCGTACGAAACATTAAAATTCCATAATAAACCTAAAGAATTCGTCCGAGTCCTTTGAACATCGTACGACAAATCAGGAGATGTTACGGCCCAGTATACGGCACTAGCAACATGAAAACCACGTTAGAATAACGTAGGACGCGTTACAACTCCTAAGAACACCTTACATCACCGTACAAAACTTTAAAACTCCGTAATAAACCAAATTAATTTGTACGAGTTCTTTGAACATCGTACGACAACTTAGGACATCTTACGACTCTTTATGCCACATTAGCAACATGAAAAGCATGTTAGAATAATGTAGGACGCGTTACAACTCCTAAGAACACCTTACACCACCGTACGAAACATTAAAACTCCATAATAAACCTAATGAATTCGTCCGAGTCCTTTGAACATCGTACGACAACTTAGGACATCTTACGACTCTTTATGCCACATTAGCAACTCGAAATGAACATTAGTATAATGTAGTACGCCTTACAGCTCCTAAGAACACCTTACACCACCGTACGAAACATTAAAACTCCATAATAAACCTAATGAATTCGTCCGAGTCCTTTGAACATCGTACGACAACTTAGGACATCTTACGACTCTTTATGCCACATTAGCAACTCGAAATGAACATTAGTATAATGTAGTACGCCTTACAGCTCCTAAGAACACCTTACACCAACGTACGAAACATTAAAACTCCATAATAAACCTAATGAATTCGTCCGAGTCCTTTGAACATCGTATGACAACTCAGGAGATGTTACGGCCCAGTATACGGCACTAGCAACATGAAAAGCACGTTAGAATAACGTAGGACGCGTTACAACCCCTAAGAACACCTTACATCACCGTACAAAACTTTAAAACACCATAATAAACCAAATTAATTCGTACGAGTTCTTTGAACATCGTACGACAACTTAGGACATCTTACGACTCTTAATGCCACATTAGCAACATGAAAAGCATGTTAGAATAATGTAGGATGCGTTACAACTCCTAAGAACACCTTATACCACCGTACGAAACATTAAAACTCCATAATAAACCTAATGAATTCGTCCGAGTCCTTTGAACATCGTACGACAACTTAGGACATCTTACGACTCTTTATGCCACATTAGCAACTCGAAATGAACATTAGTATAATGTAGTACGCCTTACAGCTCCTAAGAACACCTTACACCAACGTACGAAACATTAAAACTCCATAATAAACCTAATGAATTCGTCCGAGTCCTTTGAACATCGTACGACAACTAAGGAGATGTTACGGCTCAGTATACGGCACTAGCAACATAAAAAGCACGTTAGAATATTGTAGGACGCGTTACAACTCCTAAGAACACCTTACATCACCGTACAAAACTTTAAAACTCCATAATAAACCAAATTAATTCGTACGAGTCCTTTGAACATCGTACGACAACTTAGGACATCTTACGACTCTTTATGCCACATTAGCAACATGAAAAGCATGTTAGAATATTGTAGGACGCGTTACAACTCCTAAGAACACCTTACACCACCGTACGAAACATTAAAACTCCATAATAAACCTAATGAATTCGTCCGAGTCCTTTGAACATCGTACGACAACTTAGGACATCTTAAGACACTTTATGCCACATTAGCAACTCGAAATGAACGTTAGTATGATGTAGGACGCCTTACAGCTCCTAAGAACACCTTACACCAACGTACGAAACATTAAAACTCCATAATAAACCTAATGAATTCGTCCGAGTCCTTTGAACATCGTATGACAACTCAGGAGATGTTACGGCCCAGTATACGGCACTAGCAACATGAAAAGCACGTTAGAATAACGTAGGACGCGTTACAACCCCTAAGAACACCTTACATCACCGTACAAAACTTTAAAACACCATAATAAACCAAATTAATTCGTACGAGTTCTTTGAACATCGTACGACAACTTAGGACATCTTACGACTCTTAATGCCACATTAGCAACATGAAAAGCATGTTAGAATAATGTAGGATGCGTTACAACTCCTAAGAACACCTTATACCACCGTACGAAACATTAAAACTCCATAATAAACCTAATGAATTCGTCCGAGTCCTTTGAACATCGTACGACAACTTAGGACATCTTACGACTCTTTATGCCACATTAGCAACTCGAAATGAACATTAGTATAATGTAGTACGCCTTACAGCTCCTAAGAACACCTTACACCAACGTACGAAACATTAAAACTCCATAATAAACCTAATGAATTCGTCCGAGTCCTTTGAACATCGTACGACAACTAAGGAGATGTTACGGCTCAGTATACGGCACTAGCAACATAAAAAGCACGTTAGAATATTGTAGGACGCGTTACAACTCCTAAGAACACCTTACATCACCGTACAAAACTTTAAAACTCCATAATAAACCAAATTAATTCGTACGAGTCCTTTGAACATCGTACGACAACTTAGGACATCTTACGACTCTTTATGCCACATTAGCAACATGAAAAGCATGTTAGAATATTGTAGGACGCGTTACAACTCCTAAGAACACCTTACACCACCGTACGAAACATTAAAACTCCATAATAAACCTAATGAATTCGTCCGAGTCCTTTGAACATCGTACGACAACTTAGGACATCTTAAGACACTTTATGCCACATTAGCAACTCGAAATGAACGTTAGTATGATGTAGGACGCCTTACAGCTCCTAAGAACACCTTACACCACCGTACGAAACATTAAAATTCCATAATAAACCTAAAGAATTCGTCCGAGTCCTTTGAACATCGTACGACAAATCAGGAGATGTTACGGCCCAGTATACGGCACTAGCAACATGAAAACCACGTTAGAATAACGTAGGACGCGTTACAACTCCTAAGAACACCTTACATCACCGTACAAAACTTTAAAACTCCGTAATAAACCAAATTAATTTGTACGAGTTCTTTGAACATCGTACGACAACTTAGGACATCTTACGACTCTTTATGCCACATTAGCAACATGAAAAGCATGTTAGAATAATGTAGGACGCGTTACAACTCCTAAGAACACCTTACACCACCGTACGAAACATTAAAACTCCATAATAAACCTAATGAATTCGTCCGAGTCCTTTGAACATCGTACGACAACTTAGGACATCTTACGACTCTTTATGCCACATTAGCAACATGAAAAGCATGTTAGAATATTGTAGGACGCGTTAAAACTCCTAAGAACACCTTACACCACCGTACGAAACATTAAAACTCCTTAATAAACCTAATGAATTTGTCCGAGTCTTTTGAACATCGTACGACAACTTAGGACATCTTACGACTCTTTATGCCACATTAGAAACTCGAAATGAACATTAGTATAATGTAGTACGCCTTACAGCTCCTAAGAACACCTTACACCACCGTACGAAACATTAAAACTCCATAATAAACCTAATGAATTCGTCCGAGTCCTTTGAACATCGTACGACAACTTAGGACATCTTACGACTCTTTATGCCACATTAGCAACTCGAAATGAACATTAGTATAATGTAGTACGCCTTACAGCTCCTAAGAACACCTTACACCAACGTACGAAACATTAAAACTCCATAATAAACCTAATGAATTCGTCCGAGTCCTTTGAACATCGTATGACAACTCAGGAGATGTTACGGCCCAGTATACGGCACTAGCAACATGAAAAGCACGTTAGAATAACGTAGGACGCGTTACAACCCCTAAGAACACCTTACATCACCGTACAAAACTTTAAAACACCATAATAAACCAAATTAATTCGTACGAGTTCTTTGAACATCGTACGACAACTTAGGACATCTTACGACTCTTAATGCCACATTAGCAACATGAAAAGCATGTTAGAATAATGTAGGATGCGTTACAACTCCTAAGAACACCTTATACCACCGTACGAAACATTAAAACTCCATAATAAACCTAATGAATTCGTCCGAGTCCTTTGAACATCGTACGACAACTTAGGACATCTTACGACTCTTTATGCCACATTAGCAACTCGAAATGAACATTAGTATAATGTAGTACGCCTTACAGCTCCTAAGAACACCTTACACCAACGTACGAAACATTAAAACTCCATAATAAACCTAATGAATTCGTCCGAGTCCTTTGAACATCGTACGACAACTAAGGAGATGTTACGGCTCAGTATACGGCACTAGCAACATAAAAAGCACGTTAGAATATTGTAGGACGCGTTACAACTCCTAAGAACACCTTACATCACCGTACAAAACTTTAAAACTCCATAATAAACCAAATTAATTCGTACGAGTCCTTTGAACATCGTACGACAACTTAGGACATCTTACGACTCTTTATGCCACATTAGCAACATGAAAAGCATGTTAGAATATTGTAGGACGCGTTACAACTCCTAAGAACACCTTACACCACCGTACGAAACATTAAAACTCCATAATAAACCTAATGAATTCGTCCGAGTCCTTTGAACATCGTACGACAACTTAGGACATCTTAAGACACTTTATGCCACATTAGCAACTCGAAATGAACGTTAGTATGATGTAGGACGCCTTACAGCTCCTAAGAACACCTTACACCACCGTACGAAACATTAAAATTCCATAATAAACCTAATGAATTCGTCCGAGTCCTTTGAACATCGTACGACAACTCAGGAGATGTTACGGCCCAGTATACGGCACTAGCAACATGAAAACCACATTAGAATAACGTAGGACGCGTTACAACTCCTAAGAACACCTTACATCACCGTACAAAACTTTAAAACTCCGTAATAAACCAAATTAATTTGTACGAGTTCTTTGAACATCGTACGACAACTTAGGACATCTTACGACTCTTTATGCCACATTAGCAACATGAAAAGCATGTTAGAATAATGTAGGACGCGTTACAACTCCTAAGAACACCTTACACCACCGTACGAAACATTAAAACTCCATAATAAACCTAATGAATTCGTCCGAGTCCTTTGAACATCGTACGACAACTTAGGACATCTTACGACTCTTTATGCCACATTAGCAACTCGAAATGAACATTAGTATAATGTAGTACGCCTTACAGCTCCTAAGAACACCTTACACCACCGTACGAAACATTAAAACTCCATAATAAACCTAATGAATTCGTCCGAGTCCTTTGAACATCGTACGACAACTTAGGACATCTTACGACTCTTTATGCCACATTAGCAACATGAAAAGCATGTTAGAATATTGTAGGACGCGTTACAACTCCTAAGAACACCTTACACCACCGTACGAAACATTAAAACTCCATAATAAACCTAATGAATTCGTCCGAGTCCTTTGAACATCGTACGACAACTTAAGACATCTTACGACTCTTTATGCCACATTAGCAACATGAAAAGCATGTTAGAATATTGTAGGACGCGTTACAACTCCTAAGAACACCTTACACCACCGTACGAAACATTAAAACTCCTTAATAAACCTAATGAATTTGTCCGAGTCTTTTGAACATCGTACGACAACTTAGGACATCTTACGACTCTTTATGCCACATTAGCAACTCGAAATGAACATTAGTATAATGTAGTACGCCTTACAGCTCCTAAGAACACCTTACACCACCGTACGAAACATTAAAACTCCATAATAAACCTAATGAATTCGTCCGAGTCCTTTGAACATCGTACGACAACTTAGGACATCTTACGACTCTTTATGCCACATTAGCAACTCGAAATGAACATTAGTATAATGTAGTACGCCTTACAGCTCCTAAGAACACCTTACACCAACGTACGAAACATTAAAACTCCATAATAAACCTAATGAATTCGTCCGAGTCCTTTGAACATCGTATGACAACTCAGGAGATGTTACGGCCCAGTATACGGCACTAGCAACATGAAAAGCACGTTAGAATAACGTAGGACGCGTTACAACCCCTAAGAACACCTTACATCACCGTACAAAACTTTAAAACACCATAATAAACCAAATTAATTCGTACGAGTTCTTTGAACATCGTACGACAACTTAGGACATCTTACGACTCTTAATGCCACATTAGCAACATGAAAAGCATGTTAGAATAATGTAGGATGCGTTACAACTCCTAAGAACACCTTATACCACCGTACGAAACATTAAAACTCCATAATAAACCTAATGAATTCGTCCGAGTCCTTTGAACATCGTACGACAACTTAGGACATCTTACGACTCTTTATGCCACATTAGCAACTCGAAATGAACATTTGTATAATGTAGTACGCCTTACAGCTCCTAAGAACACCTTACACCAACGTACGAAACATTAAAACTCCATAATAAACCTAATGAATTCGTCCGAGTCCTTTGAACATCGTACGACAACTAAGGAGATGTTACGGCTCAGTATACGGCACTAGCAACATAAAAAGCACGTTAGAATATTGTAGGACGCGTTACAACTCCTAAGAACACCTTACATCACCGTACAAAACTTTAAAACTCCATAATAAACCAAATTAATTCGTACGAGTCCTTTGAACATCGTACGACAACTTAGGACATCTTACGACTCTTTATGCCACATTAGCAACATGAAAAGCATGTTAGAATATTGTAGGACGCGTTACAACTCCTAAGAACACCTAACACCACCGTACGAAACATTAAAACTCCATAATAAACCTAATGAATTCGTCCGAGTCCTTTGAACATCGTACGACAACTTAGGACATCTTAAGACACTTTATGCCACATTAGCAACTCGAAAAGAACGTTAGTATGATGTAGGACGCCTTACAGCTCCTTAGAACACCTTACACCACCGTACGAAACATTAAAATTCCATAATAAACCTAATGAATTCGTCCGAGTCCTTTGAACATCGTACGACAACTCAGGAGATGTTACGGCCCAGTATACGGCACTAGCAACATGAAAAGCACGTTAGAATAACGTAGGACGCGTTACAACTCCTAAGAACACCTTACATCACCGTACAAAACTTTAAAACTCCGTAATAAACCAAATTAATTTGTACGAGTTCTTTGAACATCGTACGGCAACTTAGGACATCTTACGACTCTTTATGCCACATTAGCAACATGAAAAGCATGTTAGAATAATGTAGGACGCGTTACAACTCCTAAGAACACCTTACACCACCGTACGAAACATTAAAACTCCATAATAAACCTAATGAATTCGTCCGAGTCCTTTGAACATCGTACGACAACTTAGGACATCTTACGACTCTTTATGCCACATTAGCAACTCGAAATGAACATTAGTATAATGTAGTACGCCTTACAGCTCCTAAGAACACCTTACACCACCGTACGAAACATTAAAACTCCATAATAAACCTAATGAATTCGTCCGAGTCCTTTGAACATCGTACGACAACTTAGGACATCTTACGACTCTTTATGCCACATTAGCAACATGAAAAGCATGTTAGAATATTGTAGGACGCGTTACAACTCTTAAGAACACCTTACACCACCGTACGAAACATTAAAAATCCATAATAAACCAAATTAATTCGGACGAGTTCTTTGAACATCGTACGACAACTTAGGACATCTTACGACTCTTTATGCCACATTAGCAACATGAAAAGCATGTTAGAATAATGTAGGACGCGTTACAACTCCTAAGAACACCTTACACCACCGTACGAAACATTAAAACTCCATAATAAACCTAATGAATTCGTCCGAGTCCGTGGAACATCGTACGACAACTTAGGACATCTTACGACTCTTTATGCCACATTAGCAACTCGAAATGAACTTTAGTATAATGTAGTACGCCTTACAGCTCCTAAGAACACCTTATACCACCGTACGAAACATTAAAACTCCATAATAAACCTAATGAATTCGTCCGAGTCCTTTGAACATCGTACGACAACTTAGGACATCTTACGACTCTTTATGCCACATTAGCAACTCGAAATGAACATTAGTATAATGTAGTACGCCTTACAGCTCCTAAGAACACCTTACACCAACGTACGAAACATTAAAACTCCATAATAAACCTAATGAATTCGTCCGAGTCCTTTGAACATCGTATGACAACTCAGGAGATGTTACGGCCCAGTATACGGCACTAGCAACATGAAAAGCACGTTAGAATAACGTAGGACGCGTTACAACCCCTAAGAACACCTTACATCACCGTACAAAACTTTAAAACACCATAATAAACCAAATTAATTCGTACGAGTTCTTTGAACATCGTACGACAACTTAGGACATCTTACGACTCTTAATGCCACATTAGCAACATGAAAAGCATGTTAGAATAATGTAGGATGCGTTACAACTCCTAAGAACACCTTATACCACCGTACGAAACATTAAAACTCCATAATAAACCTAATGAATTCGTCCGAGTCCTTTGAACATCGTACGACAACTTAGGACATCTTACGACTCTTTATGCCACATTAGCAACTCGAAATGAACATTAGTATAATGTAGTACGCCTTACAGCTCCTAAGAACACCTTACACCAACGTACGAAACATTAAAACTCCATAATAAACCTAATGAATTCGTCCGAGTCCTTTGAACATCGTACGACAACTAAGGAGATGTTACGGCTCAGTATACGGCACTAGCAACATAAAAAGCACGTTAGAATATTGTAGGACGCGTTACAACTCCTAAGAACACCTTATATCACCGTACAAAACTTTAAAACTCCATAATAAACCAAATTAATTCGTACGAGTCCTTTGAACATCGTACGACAACTTAGGACATCTTACGACTCTTTATGCCACATTAGCAACATGAAAAGCATGTTAGAATATTGTAGGACGCGTTACAACTCCTAAGAACACCTTACACCACCGTACGAAACATTAAAACTCCATAATAAACCTAATGAATTCGTCCGAGTCCTTTGAACATCGTACGACAACTTAGGACATCTTAAGACACTTTATGCCACATTAGCAACTCGAAAAGAACGTTAGTATGATGTAGGACGCCTTACAGCTCCTAAGAACACCTTACACCACCGTACGAAACATTAAAATTCCATAATAAACCTAATGAATTCGTCCGAGTCCTTTGAACATCGTACGACAACTCAGGAGATGTTACGGCCCAGTATATGGCACTAGCAACATGAAAAGCACGTTAGAATAACGTAGGACGCGTTACAACTCCTAAGAACACCTTACATCACCGTACAAAACTTTAAAACTCCGTAATAAACCAAATTAATTTGTACGAGTTCTTTGAACATCGTACGGCAACTTAGGACATCTTACGACTCTTTATGCCACATTAGCAACATGAAAAGCATGTTAGAATAATGTAGGACGCGTTACAACTCCTAAGAACACCTTACACCACCGTACGAAACATTAAAACTCCATAATAAACCTAATGAATTCGTCCGAGTCCTTTGAACATCGTACGACAACTTAGGACATCTTACGACTCTTTATGCCACATTAGCAACTCGAAATGAACATTAGTATAATGTAGTACGCCTTACAGCTCCTAAGAACACCTTACACCACCGTACGAAACATTAAAACTCCATAATAAACCTAATGAATTCGTCCGAGTCCTTTGAACATCGTACGACAACTTAGGACATCTTACGACTCTTTATGCCACATTAGCAACATGAAAAGCATGTTAGAATATTGTAGGACGCGTTACAACTCTTAAGAACACCTTACACCACCGTACGAAACATTAAAAATCCATAATAAACCAAATTAATTCGGACGAGTTCTTTGAACATCGTACGACAACTTAGGACATCTTACGACTCTTTATGCCACATTAGCAACATGAAAAGCATGTTAGAATAATGTAGGACGCGTTACAACTCCTAAGAACATCTTACACCACCGTACGAAACATTAAAACTCCATAATAAACCTAATGAATTCGTCCGAGTCCGTGGAACATCGTACGACAACTTAGGACATCTTACGACTCTTTATGCCACATTAGCAACTCGAAATGAACTTTAGTATAATGTAGTACGCCTTACAGCTCCTAAGAACACCTTATACCACCGTACGAAACATTAAAACTCCATAATAAACCTAATGAATTCGTCCGAGTCCTTTGAACATCGTACGACAACTTAGGACATCTTACGACTCTTTATGCCACATTAGCAACTCGAAATGAACATTAGTATAATGTAGTACGCCTTACAGCTCCTAAGAACACCTTACACCAACGTACGAAACATTAAAACTCCATAATAAACCTAATGAATTCGTCCGAGTCCGTTGAACATCGTACGACAACTAAGGAGATGTTACGGCTCAGTATACGGCACTAGCAACATAAAAAGCACGTTAGAATATTGTAGGACGCGTTACAACTCCTAAGAACACCTTACATCACCGTACAAAACTTTAAAACTCCATAATAAACCAAATTAATTCGTACGAGTCCTTTGAACATCGTACGACAACTTAGGACATCTTACGACTCTTTATGCCACATTAGCAACATGAAAAGCATGTTAGAATATTGTAGGACGCGTTACAACTCCTAAGAACACCTTACACCACCGTACGAAACATTAAAACTCCATAATAAACCTAATGAATTTGTCCGAGTCTTTTGAACATCGTACGACAACTTAGGACATCTTACGACTCTTTATGCCACATTAGCAACTCGAAATGAACATTAGTATAATGTAGTACGCCTTACAGCTCCTAAGAACACCTTACACCACCGTACGAAACATTAAAACTCCATAATAAACCTAAGGAATTCGTCCGAGTCCTTTGAACATCGTACGACAACTTAGGACATCTTACGACTCTTTATGCCACATTAGCAACTCGAAATGAACATTAGTATGATGTAGGACGCCTTACAGCTCCTAAGAACACCTTACACCACCGTACGAAACATTAAAATTCCATAATAAACCTAATGAATTCGTCCGAGTCCTTTGAACATCGTACGACAACTCAGGAGATGTTACGGCCCAGTATACGGCACTAGCAACATGAAAAGCACGTTAGAATAACGTAGGACGCGTTACAACTCCTAAGAACACCTTACATAACCGTACAAAACTTTAAAACTCCATAATAAACCAAATTAATTCGGACGAGTTCTTTGAACATCGTACGACAACTAAGGACATCTTACGACTCTTTATGCCACATTAGCAACATGAAAAGCATGTTAGAATAATGTAGGACGCGTTACAACTCCTAAGAACACCTTACACCACCGTACGAAACATTAAAACTCCATAATAAACCTAATGAATTCGTCCGAGTCCTTTGAACATCGTACGACAACTTAGGACATCTTACGACTCTTTATGTCACATTAGCAACTCGAAATGAACTTTAGTATAATGTAGTACGCCTTACAGCTCCTAAGAACACCTTATACCACCGTACGAAACATTAAAACTCCATAATAAACCTAATGAATTCGTCCGAGTCCTTTGAACATCGTACGACAACTTAGGACATCTTACGACTCTTTATGCCACATTAGCAACTCGAAATGAACATTAGTATAATGTAGTACGCCTTACAGCTCCTAAGAACACCTTACACCAACGTACGAAACATTAAAACTCCATAATAAACCTAATGAATTCGTCCGAGTCCTTTGAACATCGTACGACAACTAAGGAGATGTTACGGCTCAGTATACGGCACTAGCAACATAAAAAGCACGTTAGAATATTGTAGGACGCGTTACAATTCCTAAGAACACCTTACATCACCGTACAAAACTTTAAAACTCCATAATAAACCAAATTAATTCGTACGAGTCCTTTGAACATCGTACGACAACTTAGGACATCTTACGACTCTTTATGCCACATTAGCAACATGAAAAGCATGTTAGAATATTGTAGGACGCGTTACAACTCCTAAGAACACCTTACACCACCGTACGAAACATTAAAACTCCATAATAAACCTAATGAATTCGTCCGAGTCCTTTGAACATCGTACGACAACTTAGGACATCTTACAACTCTTTATGCCACATTAGCAACTCGAAATGAACATTAGTATAATGTAGTACGCCTTACAGCTCCTAAGAACACCTTACTCCACCGTACGAAACGTTAAAACTCCATAATAAACCTAATGAATTAGTCCGAGTCCTTTGAACATCGTACGACAACTTAGGACATCTTAAGACTCTTTATGCCACATTAGCAACTCGAAAAGAACGTTAGTATGATGTAGGACGCCTTACAGCTCCTAAGAACACCTTACACCACCGTACGAAACATTAAAATTCCATATAAACCTAATGAATTCGTCCGAGTCCTTTGAACATCGTACGACAACTCAGGAGATGTTACGGCCCAGTATACGGCACTAGCAACATGAAAAGCACGTTAGAATAACGTAGGACGCGTTACAACTCCTAAGAACACCTTACATCACCGTACAAAACTTTAAAACTCCATAATAAATCAAATTAATTCGTACGAGTTCTTTGAACATCGTACGACAACTTAGGACATCTTACGACTCTTTATGCCACATTAGCAACATGAAAAGCATGTTAGAATAATGTAGGACGCGTTACAACTCCTAAGAACACCTTACACCACCGTACGAAACATTAAAACTCCATAATAAACCTAATGAATTCGTCCGAGTCCTTTGAACATCGTACGACAACTTAGGACATCTTACGACTCTTTATGCCACATTAGCAACTCGAAATGAACATTAGTATAATGTAGTACGCCTTACAGCTCCTAAGAACACCTTACACCACCGTACGAAACATTAAAACTCCATAATAAACCTAATGAATTCGTCCGAGTCCTTTGAACATCGTACGACAACTTAGGACATCTTACGACTCTTTATGCCACATTAGCAACTCGAAATGAACATTAGTATAATGTAGTACGCCTTACAGCTCCTAAGAACACCTTACACCACCGTACGAAACATTAAAACTCCATAATAAACCTAATGAATTCGTCCGAGTCCTTTGAACATCGTACGACAAATTAGGACATCTTACGACTCTTTATGCCACATTAGCAACATGAAAAGCATGTTAGAATATTGTAGGACGCGTTACAACTCCTAAGAACACCTTACACCACCGTACGAAACATTAAAACTCCATAATAAACCTAATGAATTCGTCCGAGTCCTTTGAACATCGTACGACAACTTAGGACATCTTACGACTCTTTATGCCACATTAGCAACATGAAAAGCATGTTAGAATATTGTAGGACGCGTTACAACTCCTAAGAACACCTTACATCACCGTACAAAACTTTAAAACTCCATAATAAACCAAATTAATTCGTACGAGTTCTTTGAACATCGTACGACAACTTAGGACATCTTACGACTCTTTATGCCACATTAGCAACATGAAAAGCATGTTAGAATAATGTAGGACGCGTTACAACTCCTAAGAACACCTTACACCACCGTACGAAACATTAAAACTCCATAATAAACCTAATGAATTCGTCCGAGTCCTTTGAACATCGTACGACAACTTAGGACATCTTACGACTCTTTATGCCACATTAGCAACTCGAAATGAACATTAGTATAATGTAGTACGCCTTACAGCTCCTAAGAACACCTTACACCACCGTACGAAACATTAAAACTCCATAATAAACCTAATGAATTCGTCCGAGTCCTTTGAACATCGTACGACAACTTAGGACATCTTACGACTCTTTATGCCACATTAGCAACTCGAAATGAACATTAGTATAATGTAGTACGCCTTACAGCTCCTAAGAACACCTTACACCACCGTACGAAACATTAAAACTCCATAATAAACCTAATGAATTCGTCCGAGTCCTTTGAACATCGTACGACAACTTAGGACATCTTACGACTCTTTATGCCACATTAGCAACATGAAAAGCATGTTAGAATATTGTAGGACGCGTTACAACTCCTAAGAACACCTTACACCACCGTACGAAACATTAAAACTCCATAATAAACCTAATGAATTCGTCCGAGTCCTTTGAACATCGTACGACAACTTAGGACATCTTACGACTCTTTATGCCACATTAGCAACCTGAAAAGCATGTTAGAATATTGTAGGACGCGTTACAACTCCTAAGAACACCTTACACCACCGTACGAAACATTAAAACTCCATAATAAACCTAATGAATTTGTCCGAGTCTTTTGAACATCGTACGACAACTTAGGACATCTTACGACTCTTTAGGCCACATTAGCAACTCGAAATGAACATTAGTATAATGTAGTACGCCTTACAGCTCCTAAGAACACCTTACACCACCGTACGAAACATTAAAACTCCATAATAAACCTAATGAATTCGTCCGAGTCCTTTGAACATCGTACGACAACTTAGGACATCTTACGACTCTTTATGCCACATTAGCAACTCGAAATGAACATTAGTATAATGTAGTACGCCTTACAGCTCCTAAGAACACCTTACACCAACGTACGAAACATTAAAACTCCATAATAAACCTAATGAATTCGTCCGAGTCCTTTGAACATCGTATGACAACTCAGGAGATGTTACGGCCCAGTATACGGCACTAGAAACATGAAAAGCACGTTAGAATAACGTAGGACGCGTTACAACTCCTAAGAACACCTTACATCACCGTACAAAACTTTAAAACACCATAATAAACCAAATTAATTCGTACGAGTTCTTTGAACATCGTACGACAACTTAGGACATCTTACGACTCTTAATGCCACATTAGCAACATGAAAAGCATGTTAGAATAATGTAGGATGCGTTACAACTCCTAAGAACACCTTACACCACCGTACGAAACATTAAAACTCCATAATAAACCTAATGAATTCGTCCGAGTCCTTTGAACATCGTACGACAACTTAGGACATCTTACGACTCTTCATGCCACATTAGCAACTCGAAATGAGCATTAGTATAATGTAGAACGCCTTACAGCTCCTAAGAACACCTTACACCACCGTACGAAACAATAAAACTCCATAATAAACCTAACGAATTCGTCCGAGTCCTTTGAACATCGTACGACAACTTAGGACATCTTACGACTCTTTATGCCACATTAGCAACTCGAAATGAACATTAGTATAATGTAGTACGCCTTACAGTTCCTAAGAACACCTTACACCAACGTACGAAACATTAAAACTCCATAATAAACCTAATGAATTCGTCCGAGTCCTTTGAACATCGTACGACAACTAAGGAGATGTTACGGCTCAGTATACGGCACTAGCAACATAAAAAGCACGTTAGAATAATGTAGGACGCGTTACAACTCCTAAGAACACCTTACATCACCGTACAAAACTTTAAAACTCCATAATAAACCAAATTAATTCGTACGAGTCCTTTGAACATCGTACGACAACTTAGGACATCTTACGACTCTTTATGCCACATTAGCAACATGAAAAGCATGTTAGAATATTGTAGGACGCGTTACAACTCCTAAGAACACCTTACACCAACGTACGAAACATTAAAACTCCATAATAAACCTAATGAATTCGTCCGAGTCCTTTGAACATCGTACGACAACTTAGGACATCTTACGACTCTTTACGCCACATTAGCAACTCGAAATGAACATTAGTATAATGTAGTACGCCTTACAGCTCCTAAGAACACCTTACTCCACAGTACGAAACGTTAAAACTCCATAATAAACCTAATGAATTCGTCCGAGTCCTTTGAACATCGTACGACAACTTAGGACATCTTAAGACTCTTTATGCCACATTAGCAACTCGAAAAGAACGTTAGTATGATGTAGGACGCCTTACAGCTCCTAAGAACACCTTACACCACCGTACGAAACATTAAAGTTCCATAATAAACCTAATGAATTCGTCCAAGTCCTTTGAACATCGTACGACAACTCAGGAGATGTTACGACCCAGTATACGGCACTAGCAACATGAAAAGCACGTTAGAATAATGTAGGACGCGTTACAACACCTAAGAACACCTTACATCACCGTACAAAACTTTAAAACTCCATAATAAACCAAATTAATTCGTACGAGTTCTTTGAACATCGTACGACAACTTAGGAAATCTTACGACTCTTTATGCCACATTAGCAACATGAAAAGCATGTTAGAATAATGTAGGACGCGTTACAACTCCTAAGAACACCTTACACCACCGTAAGAAACATTAAAACTCCATAATAAACCTAATGAATTTGTACGAGTCCTTTGAACATCGTACGACAACTTAGGACATCTTACGACTCTTTATGCCACATTAGCAACATGAAAAGCATGTTAGAATATTGTAGGACGCGTTACAACTCCTAAGAACACCTTACACCACCGTACGAAACATTAAAACTCCATAATAAACCTAATAAATTCGTCCGAGTCCTTTGAACATCGTACGACAACTTAGGACATCTTACGACTCTTTATGCCACATTAGCAACTCGAAATGAACATTAGTATAATGTAGTACGCCTTACAGCTCCTAAGAACACCTTACACCACCGTACGAAACATTAAAACTCCATAATAAACCTAATGAATTCGTCCGAGTCCTTTGAACATCGTACGACAACTTAGGACATCTTACGACTCTTTACGCCACATTAGCAACTCGAAATGAACATTAGTATAATGTAGTACGCCTTACAGCTCCTAAGAACACCTTACTCCACCGTACGAAACGTTAAAACTCCATAATAAACCTAATGAATTCGTCCGAGTCCTTTGAACATCGTATGACAACTCAGGAGATGTCACGGCCCAGTATACGGCACTAGCAACATGAAAAGCACGTTAGAATAACGTAGGACGCGTTTCAACTCCTAAGAACACCTTACATCACCTTACAAAACTTTAAAACTCCATAATAAACCAAATTAATTCGTACGAGTTCTTTGAACATCGTACGACAACTTAGGAAATCTTACGACTCTTTATGCCACATTAGCAACATGAAAAGCATGTTAGATTAATGTAGGACGCGTTACAACTCCTAAGAACACCTTACACCACCGTAAGAAACATTAAAACTCCATAATAAACCTAATGAATTTGTACGAGTCCTTTGAACATCGTACGACAACTTAGGACATCTTACGACTCTTTATGCCACATTAGCAACATGAAAAGCATGTTAGAATATTGTAGGACGCGTTACAACTCCTAAGAACACCTTACACCACCGTACGAAACATTAAAACTCCATAATAAACCTAATGAATTCGTCCGAGTCCTTTGAACATCGTACGACAACTTAGGACATCTTACGACTCTTTATGCCACATTAGCAACTCGAAATGAACATTGGTATAATGTAGTACGCCTTACAGCTCCTAAGAACACCTTACACCAACGTACGAAACATTAAAACTCCATAATAAACCTAATGAATTCGTCCGAGTCCTTTGAACATCGTACGACAACTAAGGAGATGTTACGGCTCAGTATACGGCACTAGCAACATAAAAAGAACGTTAGAATAATGTAGGACGCGTTACAACTCCTAAGAACACCTTACATCACCGTACAAAACTTTAAAACTCCATAATAAACCAAATTAATTCGTACGAGTCCTTTGAACATCGTACGACAACTTAGGACATCTTACGACTCTTTATGCCACATTAGCAACATGAAAAGCATGTTAGAATATTGTAGGACGCGTTACAACTCCTAAGAACACCTTACACCAACGTACGAAACATTAAAACTCCATAATAAACCTAATGAATTCGTCCGAGTCCTTTGAACATCGTACGACAACTTAGGACATCTTACGACTCTTTACGCCACATTAGCAACTCGAAATGAACATTAGTATAATGTAGTACGCCTTACAGCTCCTAAAAACACCTTACTCCACCGTACGAAACGTTAAAACTCCATAATAAACCTAATGAATTCGTCCGAGTCCTTTGAACATCGTACGACAACTTAGGACATCTTAAGACTCTTTATGCCACATTAGCAACTCGAAAAGAACGTTAGTATGATGTAGGACGCCTTACAGCTCCTAAGAACACCTTACACCACCGTACGAAACATTAAAGTTCCATAATAAACCTAATGAATTCGTCCAAGTCCTTTGAACATCGTACGACAACTCAGGAGATGTTACGACCCAGTATACGGCACTAGCAACATGAAAAGCACGTTAGAATAATGTAGGACGCGTTACAACACCTAAGAACACCTTACATCACCGTACAAAACTTTAAAACTCCATAATAAACCAAATTAATTCGTACGAGTTCTTTGAACATCGTACGACAACTTAGGAAATCTTACGACTCTTTATGCCACATTAGCAACATGAAAAGCATGTTAGAATAATGTAGGACGCGTTACAACTCCTAAGAACACCTTACACCACCGTAAGAAACATTAAAACTCCATAATAAACCTAATGAATTTGTACGAGTCCTTTGAACATCGTACGACAACTTAGGACATCTTACGACTCTTTATGCCACATTAGCAACATGAAAAGCATGTTAGAATATTGTAGGACGCGTTACAACTCCTAAGAACACCTTACACCACCGTACGAAACATTAAAACTCCATAATAAACCTAATGAATTCGTCCGAGTCCTTTGAACATCGTACGACAACTTAGGACATCTTACGACTCTTTACGCCACATTAGCAACTCGAAATGAACATTAGTATAATGTAGTACGCCTTACAGCTCCTAAAAACACCTTACTCCACCGTACGAAACGTTAAAACTCCATAATAAACCTAATGAATTCGTCCGAGTCCTTTGAACATCGTACGACAACTTAGGACATCTTAAGACTCTTTATGCCACATTAGCAACTCGAAAAGAACGTTAGTATGATGTAGGACGCCTTACAGCTCCTAAGAACACCTTACACCACCGTACGAAACATTAAAATTCCATAATAAACCTAATGAATTCGTCCAAGTCCTTTGAACATCGTACGACAACTCAGGAGATGTTACGACCCAGTATACGGCACTAGCAACATGAAAAGCACGTTAGAATAATGTAGGACGCGTTACAACACCTAAGAACACCTTACATCACCGTACAAAACTTTAAAACTCCATAATAAACCAAATTAATTCGTACGAGTTCTTTGAACATCGTACGACAACTTAGGAAATCTTACGACTCTTTATGCCACATTAGCAACATGAAAAGCATGTTAGAATAATGTAGGACGCGTTACAACTCATAAGAACACCTTACACCACCGTACGAAACATTAAAACTCCATAATAAACCTAATGAATTTGTACGAGTCCTTTGAACATCGTACGACAACTTAGGACATCTTACGACTCTTTATGCCACATTAGCAACATGAAAAGCATGTTAGAATATTGTAGGACGCGTTACAACTCCTAAGAACACCTTACACCACCGTACGAAACATTAAAACTCCATAATAAACCTAATGAATTCGTCCGAGTCCTTTGAACATCGTACGACAACTTAGGACATCTTACGACTCTTTACGCCACATTAGCAACTCGAAATGAACATTAGTATAATGTAGTACGCCTTACAGCTCCTAAGAACACCTTACTCCACCGTACGAAACGTTAAAACTCCATAATAAACCTAACGAATTCGTCCGAGTCCTTTGAACATCGTACGACAACTTAGGACATCTTACGACTCTTTATGCCACATTAGCAACTCGAAATGAACATTAGTATAATGTAGTACGCCTTACAGCTCCTAAGAACACCTTACTCCACCGTACGAAACGTTAAAACTCCATAATAAACCTAATGAATTCGTCCGAGTCCTTTGAACATCGTATGACAACTCAGGAGATGTCACGGCCCAGTATACGGCACTAGCAACATGAAAAGCACGTTAGAATAACGTAGGACGCGTTACAACTCCTAAGAACACCTTACATCACCTTACAAAACTTTAAAACTCCATAATAAACCAAATTAATTCGTACGAGTTCTTTGAACATCGTACGACAACTTAGGAAATCTTACGACTCTTTATGCCACATTAGCAACATGAAAAGCATGTTAGAATAATGTAGGACGCGTTACAACTCCTAAGAACACCTTACACCACCGTAAGAAACATTAAAACTCCATAATAAACCTAATGAATTTGTACGAGTCCTTTGAACATCGTACGACAACTTAGGACATCTTACGATTCTTTATGCCACATTAGCAACATGAAAAGCATGTTAGAATAATGTAGGACGCGTTACAACTCCTAAGAACACCTTACACCACTGTACGAAACATTAAAACTCCATAATAAACCTAATGAATTCGTCCGAGTCCTTTGAACATCGTACGACAACTTAGGACATCTTACGACTCTTTATGCCACATTAGCAACTCGAAATGAGCATTAGTATAATGTAGAACGCCTTAAAGCTCCTAAGAACACCTTACACCACCGTACGAAACATTAAAACTCCATAATAAACCAAATTAATTCGTACGAGTTCTTTGAACATCGTACGACAACTTAGGACATCTTACGACTCTTAATGCCACATTAGCAACATGAAAAGCATGTTAGAATAATGTAGGACGCGTTACAACTCCTAAGAACACCTTACACCACCGTACGAAACATTAAAACTCCATAATAAACCTAATGAATTCGTCCAAGTCCTTTGAACATCGTACGACAACTTAGGACATCTTACGACTCTTTATGCCACATTAGCAACTCGAAATGAACATTAGTATAATGTAGAACGCCTTACAGCTCCTAAGAACACCTTACACCACCGTACGAAACATTAAAACTCCATAATAAACCTAACGAATTCGTCCGAGTCCTTTGAACATCGTACGACAACGTAGGACATCTTACGACTCTTTATGCCACATTAGCAACTCGAAATGAACACTAGTATAATGTAGTACGCCTTACAGCTCCTAAGAACACCTTACACCAACGTACGAAACATTAAAACTCCATAATAAACCTAATGAATTCGTCCGAGTCCTTTGAACATCGTATGACAACTCAGGAGATGTCACGGCCCAGTATACGGCACTAGCAACATGAAAAGCACGTTAGAATAACGTAGGACGCGTTACAACTCCTAAGAACACCTTACATCACCGTACAAAACTTTAATACTCCATAATAAACCAAATTAATTCGTACGAGTTCTTTGAACATCGTACGACAACTTAGGACATCTTACGACTCTTTATGCCACATTAGCAACATGAAAAGCATGTTAGAATAATGTAGGACGCGTTACAACTCCTAAGAACACCTTACACCACCGTACGAAACATTAAAACTCCATAATAAACCTAATGAATTCGTCCGAGTCCTTTGAACATCGTACGACAACTTAGGACATCTTACGACTCTTTATGCCACATTAGCAACTCGAAATGAACATTAGTATAATGTAGTACGCCTTACAGCTCCTAAGAACACCTTACACCAACGTACGAAACATTAAAACTCCATAATAAACCTAATGAATTCGTCCGAGTCCTTTGAACATCGTACGACAACTAAGGAGATGTTACGGCTCAGTATACGGCACTAGCAACATAAAAAGCACGTTAGAATAATGTAGGACGCGTTACAACTCCTAAGAACACCTTACATCACCGTACAAAACTTTAAAACTCCATAATAAACCAAATTAATTCGTACGAGTCCTTTGAACATCGTACGACAACTTAGGACATCTTACGACTCTTTATGCCACATTAGCAACATGAAAAGCATGTTAGAATATTGTAGGACGCGTTACAACTCCTAAGAACACCTTACACCAACGTACGAAACATTAAAACTCCATAATAATCCTAATGAATTCGTCCGAGTCCTTTGAACATCGTACGACAACTTAGGACATCTTACGACTCTTTACGCCACATTAGCAACTCGAAATGAACATTAGTATAATGTAGTACGCCTTACAGCTCCTAAAAACACCTTACTCCACCGTACGAAACGTTAAAACTCCATAATAAACCTAATGAATTCGTCCGAGTCCTTTGAACATCGTACGACAACTTAGGACATCTTAAGACTCTTTATGCCACATTAGCAACTCGAAAAGAACGTTAGTATGATGTAGGACGCCTTACAGCTCCTAAGAACACCTTACACCACCGTACGAAACATTAAAATTCCATAATAAACCTAATGAATTCGTCCAAGTCCTTTGAACATCGTACGACAACTCAGGAGATGTTACGACCCAGTATACGGCACTAGCAACATGAAAAGCACGTTAGAATAATGTAGGACGCGTTACAACTCCTAAGAACACCTTACACCACCGTACGAAACATTAAAACTCCATAATAAACCTAATGAATTTGTACGAGTCCTTTGAACATCGTACGACAACTTAGGACATCTTACGACTCTTTATGCCACATTAGCAACATGAAAAGCATGTTAGAATATTGTAGGACGCGTTACAACTCCTAAGAACACCTTACACCACCGTACGAAACATTAAAACTCCATAATAAACCTAATGAATTCGTCCGAGTCCTTTGAACATCGTACGACAACTTAGGACATCTTACGACTCTTTACGCCACATTAGCAACTCGAAATGAACATTAGTATAATGTAGTACGCCTTACAGCTCCTAAGAACACCTTACTCCACCGTACGAAACGTTAAAACTCCATAATAAACCTAACGAATTCGTCCGAGTCCTTTGAACATCGTACGACAACTTAGGACATCTTACGACTCTTTA
Source organism: Tagetes erecta (assembly GCA_030867185.1). Lineage (NCBI taxonomy): Eukaryota > Viridiplantae > Streptophyta > Magnoliopsida > Asterales > Asteraceae > Tagetes > Tagetes erecta. Next base: position 41,154,979 of record CM061487.1, on the reverse strand, counting down.
TGCCACATTAGCAACTCGAAATGAACATTAGTATAATGTAGTACGCCTTACAGCTCCTAAGAACACCTTACACCACCGTACGAAACATTAAAACTCCATAATAAACCTAATGAATTCGTCCGAGTCCTTTGAACATCGTACGACAACTTAGGACATCTTACGACTCTTTACGCCACATTAGCAACTCGAAATGAACATTAGTATAATGTAGTACGCCTTACAGCTCCTAAGAACACCTTACTCCACCGTACGAAACGTTAAAACTCCATAATAAACCTAACGAATTCGTCCGAGTCCTTTGAACATCGTACGACAACTTAGGACATCTTACGACTCTTTATGCCACATTAGCAACTCGAAATGAACATTAGGATAATGTAGTACGCCTTACAGCTCCTAAGAACACCTTACACCAACGTACGAAACATTAAAACTCCATAATAAACCTAATGAATTCGTCCGAGTCCTTTGAACATCGTACGACAACTAAGGAGATGTTACGGCTCAGTATACGGCACTAGCAACATAAAAAGCACGTTAGAATAATGTAGGACGCGTTACAACTCCTAAGAACACCTTACATCACCGTACAAAACTTTAAAACTCCATAATAAACCAAATTAATTCGTTCGAGTCCTTTGAACATCGTACGACAACTTAGGACATCTTACGACTCTTTATGCCACATTAGCAACATGAAAAGCATGTTAGAATATTGTAGGACGCGTTACAACTCCTAAGAACACCTTACAACAACGTACGAAACATTAAAACTCCATAATAAACCTAATGAATTCGTCCGAGTCCTTTGAACATCGTACGACAACTTAGGACATCTTACGACTCTTTACGCCACATTAGCAACTCGAAATGAACATTAGTATAATGTAGTACGCCTTACAGCTCCTAAGAACACCTTACTCCACCGTACGAAACGTTAAAACTCCATAATAAACCTAATGAATTCGTCCGAGTCCTTTGAACATCGTACGACAACTTAGGACATCTTAAGACTCTTTATGCCACATTAGCAACTCGAAAAGAACGTTAGTATGATGTAGGACGCCTTACAGCTCCTAAGAACACCTTACACCACCGTACGAAACATTAAAATTCCATAATAAACCTAATGAATTCGTCCAAGTCCTTTGAACATCGTACGACAACTCAGGAGATGTTACGACCCAGTATACGGCACTAGCAACATGAAAAGCACGTTAGAATAATGTAGGACGCGTTACAACACCTAAGAACACCTTACATCACCGTACAAAACTTTAAAACTCCATAATAAACCAAATTAATTCGTACGAGTTCTTTGAACATCGTACGACAACTTAGGAAATCTTACGACTCTTTATGCCACATTAGCAACATGAAAAGCATGTTAGAATAATGTAGGACGCGTTACAACTCCTAAGAACACCTTACACCACCGTACGAAACATTAAAACTCCATAATAAACCTAATGAATTTGTACGAGTCCTTTGAACATCGTACGACAACTTAGGACATCTTACGACTCTTTATGCCACATTAGCAACATGAAAAGCATGTTAGAATATTGTAGGACGCGTTACAACTCCTAAGAACACCTTACACCACCGTACGAAACATTAAAACTCCATAATAAACCTAATGAATTCGTCCGAGTCCTTTGAACATCGTACGACAACTTAGGACATCTTACGGCTCTTTACGCCACATTAGCAACTCGAAATGAACATTAGTATAATGTAGTACGCCTTACAGCTCCTAAGAACACCTTACTCCACCGTACAAAACGTTAAAACTCCATAATAAACCTAACGAATTCGTCCGAGTCCTTTGAACATCGTACGACAACTTAGGACATCTTACGACTCTTTATGCCACATTAGCAACTCGAAATGAACATTAGTATAATGTAGTACGCCTTACAGCTCCTAAGAACACCTTACACCAACGTACGAAACATTAAAACTCCATAATAAACCTAATGAATTCGTCCGAGTCCTTTGAACATCGTACGACAACTAAGGAGATGTTACGGCTCAGTATACGGCACTAGCAACATAAAAAGCACGTTAGAATAATGTAGGACGCGTTACAACTCCTAAGAACACCTTACATCACCGTACAAAACTTTAAAACTCCATAATAAACCAAATTAATTCGTACGAGTCCTTTGAACATCGTACGACAACTTAGGACATCTTACGACTCTTTATGCCACATTAGCAACATGAAAAGCATGTTAGAATATTGTAGGACGCGTTACAACTCCTAAGAACACCTTACACCAACGTACGAAACATTAAAACTCCATAATAAACCTAATGAATTCGTCCGAGTCCTTTGAACATCGTACGACAACTTAGGACATCTTACGACTCTTTATGCCACATTAGCAACATGAAAAGCATGTTAGAATATTGTAGGACGCGTTACAACTCCTAAGAACACCTTACACCACCGTACGAAACATTAAAACTCCATAATAAACCTAATGAATTCGTCCGAGTCCTTTGAACATCGTACGACAACTTAGGACATCTTACGACTCTTTACGCCACATTAGCAACTCGAAATGAACATTAGTATAATGTAGTACGCCTTACAGCTCCTAAGAACACCTTACTCCACCGTACGAAACGTTAAAACTCCATAATAAACCTAACGAATTCGTCCGAGTCCTTTGAACATCGTACGACAACTTAGGACATCTTACGACTCTTTATGCCACATTAGCAACTCGAAATGAACATTAGTATAATGTAGTACGCCTTACAGCTCCTAAGAACACCTTACACCAACGTACGAAACATTAAAACTCCATAATAAACCTAATGAATTCGTCCGAGTCCTTTGAACATCGTACGACAACTAAGGAGATGTTACGGCTCAGTATACGGCACTAGCAACATAAAAAGCACGTTAGAATAATGTAGGACGCGTTACAACTCCTAAGAACACCTTACATCACCGTACAAAACTTTAAAACTCCATAATAAACCAAATTAATTCGTACGAGTCCTTTGAACATCGTACGACAACTTAGGACATCTTACGACTCTTTATGCCACATTAGCAACATGAAAAGCATGTTAGAATATTGTAGGACGCGTTACAACTCCTAAGAACACCTTACACCAACGTACGAAACATTAAAATTCCATAATAAACCTAATGAATTCGTCCGAGTCCTTTGAACATCGTACGACAACTTAGGACATCTTACGACTCTTTACGCCACATTAGCAACTCGAAATGAACATTAGTATAATGTAGTACGCCTTACAGCTCCTAAGAACACCTTACTCCACCGTACGAAACGTTAAAACTCCATAATAAACCTAATGAATTCGTCCGAGTCCTTTGAACATCGTACGACAACTTAGGACATCTTAAGACTCTTTATGCCACATTAGCAACTCGAAAAGAACGTTAGTATGATGTAGGACGCCTTACACCTCCTAAGAACACCTTACACCACCGTACGAAACATTAAAATTCCATAATAAACCTAATGAATTCGTCCAAGTCCTTTGAACATCGTACGACAACTCAGGAGATGTTACGACCCAGTATACGGCACTAGCAACATGAAAAGCACGTTAGAATAATGTAGGACGCGTTACAACACCTAAGAACACCTTACATCACCGTACAAAACTTTAAAACTCCATAATAAACCAAATTAATTCGTACGAGTTCTTTGAACATCGTACGACAACTTAGGAAATCTTACGACTCTTTATGCCACATTAGCAACATGAAAAGCATGTTAGAATAATGTAGGACGCGTTACAACTCCTAAGAACACCTTACACCACCGTACGAAACATTAAAACTCCATAATAAACCTAATGAATTTGTACGAGTCCTTTGAACATCGTACGACAACTTAGGACATCTTACGACTCTTTATGCCACATTAGCAACATGAAAAGCATGTTAGAATATTGTAGGACGCGTTACAACTCCTAAGAACACCTTACACCACCGTACGAAACATTAAAACTCCATAATAAACCTAATGAATTCGTCCGAGTCCTTTGAACATCGTACGACAACTTAGGACATCTTACGACTCTTTACGCCACATTAGCAACTCGAAATGAACATTAGTATAATGTAGTACGCCTTACAGCTCCTAAGAACACCTTACTCCACCGTACGAAACGTTAAAACTCCATAATAAACCTAACGAATTCGTCCGAGTCCTTTAAACATCGTACGACAACTTAGGACATCTTACGACTCTTTATGCCACATTAGCAACTCGAAATGAACATTAGTATAATGTAGTACGCCTTACAGCTCCTAAGAACACCTTACACCAACGTACGAAACATTAAAACTCCATAATAAACCTAATTAATTCGTCCGAGTCCTTTGAACATCGTACGACAACTAAGGAGATGTTACGGCTCAGTATACGGCACTAGCAACATAAAAAGCACGTTAGAATAATGTAGGACGCGTTACAACTCCTAAGAACACCTTACATCACCGTACAAAACTTTAAAACTCCATAATAAACCAAATTAATTCGTACGAGTCCTTTGAACATCGTACGACAACTTAGGACATCTTACGACTCTTTATGCCACATTAGCAACATGAAAAGCATGTTAGAATATTGTAGGACACGTTACAACTCCTAAGAACACCTTACACCAACGTACGAAACATTAAAACTCCATAATAAACCTAATGAATTCGTCCGAGTCCTTTGAACATCGTACGACAACTTAGGACATCTTACGACTCTTTACGCCACATTAGCAACTCGAAATGAACATTAGTATAATGTAGTACGCCTTACAGCTCCTAAGAACACCTTACTCCACCGTACGAAACGTTAAAACTCCATAATAAACCTAATGAATTCGTCCGAGTCCTTTGAACATCGTACGACAACTTAGGACATCTTAAGACTCTTTATGCCACATTAGCAACTCGAAAAGAACGTTAGTATGATGTAGGACGCCTTACAGCTCCTAAGAACACCTTACACCAACGTACGAAACATTAAAACTCCATAATAAACCTAATGAATTCGTCCGAGTCCTTTGAACATCGTACGACAACTAAGGAGATGTTACGGCTCAGTATACGGCACTAGCAACATAAAAAGCACGTTAGAATAATGTAGGACGCGTTACAACTCCTAAGAACACCTTACATCACCGTACAAAACTTTAAAACTCCATAATAAACCAAATTAATTCGTACGAGTCCTTTGAACATCGTACGACAACTTAGGACATCTTACGACTCTTTATGCCACATTAGCAACATGAAAAGCATGTTAGAATATTGTAGGACGCGTTACAACTCCTAAGAACACCTTACACCAACGTACGAAACATTAAAACTCCATAATAAACCTAATGAATTCGTCCGAGTCCTTTGAACATCGTACGACAACTTAGGACATCTTACGACTCTTTACGCCACATTAGCAACTCGAAATGAACATTAGTATAATGTAGTACGCCTTACAGCTCCTAAAAACACCTTACTCCACCGTACGAAACGTTAAAACTCCATAATAAACCTAATGAATTCGTCCGAGTCCTTTGAACATCGTACGACAACTTAGGACATCTTAAGACTCTTTATGCCACATTAGCAACTCGAAAAGAACGTTAGTATGATGTAGGACGCCTTACAGCTCCTAAGAACACCTTACACCACCGTACGAAACATTAAAATTCCATAATAAACCTAATGAATTCGTCCAAGTCCTTTGAACATCGTACGACAACTCAGGAGATGTTACGACCCAGTATACGACACTAGCAACATGAAAAGCACGTTAGAATAATGTAGGACGCGTTACAACACCTAAGAACACCTTACATCACCGTACAAAACTTTAAAACTCCATAATAAACCAAATTAATTCGTACGAGTTCTTTGAACATCGTACGACAACTTAGGAAATCTTACGACTCTTTATGCCACATTAGCAACATGAAAAGCATGTTAGAATAATGTAGGACGCGTTACAACTCCTAAGAACACCTTACACCACCGTACGAAACATTAAAACTCCATAATAAACCTAATGAATTTGTACGAGTCCTTTGAACATCGTACGACAACTTAGGACATCTTACGACTCTTTATGCCACATTAGCAACATGAAAAGCATGTTAGAATATTGTAGGACGCGTTACAACTCCTAAGAACACCTTACACCAACGTACGAAACATTAAAACTCCATAATAAACCTAATGAATTCGTCCGAGTCCTTTGAACATCGTACGACAACTTAGGACATCTTACGACTCTTTACGCCACATTAGCAACTCGAAATGAACATTAGTATAATGTAGTACGCCTTACAGCTCCTAAGAACACCTTACTCCACCGTACGAAACGTTAAAACTCCATAATAAACCTAATGAATTCGTCCGAGTCCTTTGAACATCGTACGACAACTTAGGACATCTTAAGACTCTTTATGCCACATTAGCAACTCGAAAAGAACGTTAGTATGATGTAGGACGCCTTACAGCTCCTAAGAACACCTTACACCAACGTACGAAACATTAAAACTCCATAATAAACCTAATGAATTCGTCCGAGTCCTTTGAACATCGTACGACAACTAAGGAGATGTTACGGCTCAGTATACGGCACTAGCAACATAAAAAGCACGTTAGAATAATGTAGGACGCGTTACAACTCCTAAGAACACCTTACATCACCGTACAAAACTTTAAAACTCCATAATAAACCAAATTAATTCGTACGAGTCCTTTGAACATCGTACGACAACTTAGGACATCTTACGACTCTTTATGCCACATTAGCAACATGAAAAGCATGTTAGAATATTGTAGGACGCGTTACAACTCCTAAGAACACCTTACACCAACGTACGAAACATTAAAACTCCATAATAAACCTAATGAATTCGTCCGAGTCCTTTGAACATCGTACGACAACTTAGGACATCTTACGACTCTTTACGCCACATTAGCAACTCGAAATGAACATTAGTATAATGTAGTACGCCTTACAGCTCCTAAAAACACCTTACTCCACCGTACGAAACGTTAAAACTCCATAATAAACCTAATGAATTCGTCCGAGTCCTTTGAACATCGTACGACAACTTAGGACATCTTAAGACTCTTTATGCCACATTAGCAACTCGAAAAGAACGTTAGTATGATGTAGGACGCCTTACAGCTCCTAAGAACACCTTACACCACCGTACGAAACATTAAAATTCCATAATAAACCTAATGAATTCGTCCAAGTCCTTTGAACATCGTACGACAACTCAGGAGATGTTACGACCCAGTATACGACACTAGCAACATGAAAAGCACGTTAGAATAATGTAGGACGCGTTACAACACCTAAGAACACCTTACATCACCGTACAAAACTTTAAAACTCCATAATAAACCAAATTAATTCGTACGAGTTCTTTGAACATCGTACGACAACTTAGGAAATCTTACGACTCTTTATGCCACATTAGCAACATGAAAAGCATGTTAGAATAATGTAGGACGCGTTACAACTCCTAAGAACACCTTACACCACCGTACGAAACATTAAAACTCCATAATAAACCTAATGAATTTGTACGAGTCCTTTGAACATCGTACGACAACTTAGGACATCTTACGACTCTTTATGCCACATTAGCAACATGAAAAGCATGTTAGAATATTGTAGGACGCGTTACAACTCCTAAGAACACCTTACACCACCGTACGAAACATTAAAACTCCATAATAAACCTAATGAATTCGTCCGAGTCCTTTGAACATCGTACGACAACTTAGGACATCTTACGACACTTTACGCCACATTAGCAACTCGAAATGAACATTAGTATAATGTAGTACGCCTTACAGCTCCTAAGAACACCTTACTCCACCGTACGAAACGTTAAAACTCCATAATAAACCTAACGAATTCGTCCGAGTCCTTTGAACATCGTACGACAACTTAGGACATCTTACGACTCTTTATGCCACATTAGCAACTCGAAATGAACATTAGTATAATGTAGTACGCCTTACAGCTCCTAAGAACACCTTACATCAACGTACGAAACATTAAAACTCCATAATAAAACTAATGAATTCGTCCGAGTCCTTTGAACATCGTACGACAACTAAGGAGATGTTACGGCTCAGTATACGGCACTAGCAACATAAAAAGCACGTTAGAATAATGTAGGACGCGTTACAACTCCTAAGAACACCTTACATCACCGTACAAAACTTTAAAACTCCATAATAAACCAAATTAATTCGTACGAGTCCTTTGAACATCGTATGACAACTTAGGACATCTTACGACTCTTTATGCCACATTAGCAACATGAAAAGCATGTTAGAATATTGTAGGACGCGTTACAACTCCTAAGAACACCTTACACCAACGTACGAAACATTAAAACTCCATAATAAACCTAATGAATTCGTCCGAGTCCTTTGAACATCGTACGACAACTTAGGACATCTTACGACTCTTTACGCCACATTAGCAACTCGAAATGAACATTAGTATAATGTAGTACGCCTTACAGCTCCTAAAAACACCTTACTCCACCGTACGAAACGTTAAAACTCCATAATAAACCTAATGAATTCGTCTGAGTCCTTTGAACATCGTACGACAACTTAGGACACCTTAAGACTCTTTATGCCACATTAGCAACTCGAAAAGAACGTTAGTATGATGTAGGACGCCTTACAGCTCCTAAGAACACCTTACACCACCGTACGAAACATTAAAATTCCATAATAAACCTAATGAATTCGTCCAAGTCCATTGAACATCGTACGACAACTCAGGAGATGTTACGACCCAGTATACGGCACTAGCAACATGAAAAGCACGTTAGAATAATGTAGGACGCGTTACAACACCTAAGAACACCTTACATCACCGTACAAAACTTTAAAACTCCATAATAAACCAAATTAATTCGTACGAGTTCTTTGAACATCGTACGACAACTTAGGAAATCTTACGACTCTTTATGCCACATTAGCAACATGAAAAGCATGTTAGAATAATGTAGGACGCGTTACAACTCCTAAGAACACCTTACACCACCGTACGAAACATTAAAACTCCATAATAAACCTAATGAATTTGTACGAGTCCTTTGAACATCGTACGACAACTTAGGACATCTTACGACTCTTTATGCCACATTAGCAACATGAAAAGCATGTTAGAATATTGTAGGACGCGTTACAACTCCTAAGAACACCTTACACCACCGTACGAAACATTAAAACTCCATAATAAACCTAATGAATTCGTCCGAGTCCTTTGAACATCGTACGACAACTTAGGACATCTTACGACTCTTTACGCCACATTAGCAACTCGAAATGAACATTAGTATAATGTAGTACGCCTTACAGCTCCTAAGAACACCTTACTCCACCGTACGAAACGTTAAAACTCCATAATAAACCTAACGAATTCGTCCGAGTCCTTTGAACATCGTACGACAACTTAGGACATCTTACGACTCTTTACGCCACATTAGCAACTCGAAATGAACATTAGTATAATGTAGTACGCCTTACAGCTCCTAAGAACACCTTACTCCACCGTACGAAACGTTAAAACTCCATAATAAACCTAACGAATTCGTCCGAGTCCTTTGAACATCGTACGACAACTTAGGACATCTTACGACTCTTTATGCCACATTAGCAACTCGAAATGAACATTAGTATAATGTAGTACGCCTTACAGCTCCTAAGAACACCTTACACCAACGTACGAAACATTAAAACTCCATAATAAACCTAATGAATTCGTCCGAGTCCTTTGAACATCGTACGACAACTAAGGAGATGTTACGGCTCAGTATACGGCACTAGCAACATAAAAAGCACGTTAGAATAATGTAGGACGCCTTACAACTCCTAAGAACACTTTACATCACCGTACAAAACTTTAAAACTCCATAATAAACCAAATTAATTCGTACGAGTCCTTTGAACATCGTACGACAACTTAGGACATCTTACGACTCTTTATGCCACATTAGCAACATGAAAAGCATATTAGAATATTTTAGGACGCGTTACAACTCCTAAGAACACCTTACACCAACGTACGAAACATTAAAACTCCATAATAAACCTAATGAATTCGTTCGAGTCCTTTGAACATCGTACGACAACTTAGGACATCTTACGACTCTTTACGCCACATTAGCAACTCGAAATGAACATTAGTATAATGTAGTACGCCTTACAGCTCCTAAAAACACCTTACTCCACCGTACGAAACGTTAAAACTCCATAATAAACCTAATGAATTCGTCCGAGTCCTTTGAACATCGTACGACAACTTAGGACATCTTAAGACTCTTTATGCCACATTAGCAACTCGAAAAGAACGTTAGTATGATGTAGGACGCCTTACAGCTCCTAAGAACACCTTACACCACCGTACGAAACATTAAAATTCCATAATAAACCTAATGAATTCGTCCAAGTCCTTTGAACATCGTACGACAACTCAGGAGATGTTATGACCCAGTATACGGCACTAGCAACATGAAAAGCACGTTAGAATAATGTAGGACGCGTTACAACACCTAAGAACACCTTACATCACCTTACAAAACTTTAAAACTCCATAATAAACCAAATTAATTCGTACGAGTTCTTTGAACATCGTACGACAACTTAGGAAATCTTACGACTCTTTATGCCACATTAGCAACATGAAAAGCATGTTAGAATAATGTAGGACGCGTTACAACTCCTAAGAACACCTTACACCACCGTACGAAACATTAAAACTCCATAATAAACCTAATGAATTTGTACGAGTCCTTTGAACATCGTACGACAACTTAGGACATCTTACGACTCTTTATGCCACATTAGCAACATGAAAAGCATGTTAGAATATTGTAGGACGCGTTACAACTCCTAAGAACACCTTACACCACCGTACGAAACATTAAAACTCCATAATAAACCTAATGAATTCGTCCGAGTCCTTTGAACATCGTACGACAACTTAGGACATCTTACGACTCTTTACGCCACATTAGCAACTCGAAATGAACATTAGTATAATGTAGTACGCCTTACAGCTCCTAAGAACACCTTACTCCACCGTACGAAACGTTAAAACACCATAATAAACCGAACGAATTCGTCCGAGTCCTTTGAACATCGTACGACAACTTAGGACATCTTACGACTCTTTACGCCACATTAGCAACTCGAAATGAACATTAGTATAATGTAGTACGCCTTACAGCTCCTAAGAACACCTTACTCCACCGTACGAAACGTTAAAACTCCATAATAAACCTAACGAATTCGTCCGAGTCCTTTGAACATCGTACGACAACTTAGGACATCTTACGACTCTTTATGCCACATTAGCAACTCGAAATGAACATTAGTATAATGTAGTACGCCTTACAGCTCCTAAGAACACCTTACACCAACGTACGAAACATTAAAACTCCATAATAAACCTAATGAATTCGTCCGAGTCCTTTGAACATCGTACGACAACTAAGGAGATGTTACGGCTCAGTATACGGCACTAGCAACATAAAAAGCACGTTAGAATAATGTAGGACGCCTTACAACTCCTAAGAACACTTTACATCACCGTACAAAACTTTAAAACTCCATAATAAACCAAATTAATTCGTACGAGTCCTTTGAACATCGTACGACAACTTAGGACATCTTACGACTCTTTATGCCACATTAGCAACATGAAAAGCATATTAGAATATTTTAGGACGCGTTACAACTCCTAAGAACACCTTACACCAACGTACGAAACATTAAAACTCCATAATAAATCTAATGAATTCGTTCGAGTCCTTTGAACATCGTACGACAACTTAGGACATCTTACGACTCTTTACGCCACATTAGCAACTCGAAATGAACATTAGTATAATGTAGTACGCCTTACAGCTCCTAAAAACACCTTACTCCACCGTACGAAACGTTAAAACTCCATAATAAACCTAATGAATTCGTCCGAGTCCTTTGAACATCGTACGACAACTTAGGACATCTTAAGACTCTTTATGCCACATTAGCAACTCGAAAAGAACGTTAGTATGATGTAGGACGCCTTACAGCTCCTAAGAACACCTTACACCACCGTACGAAACATTAAAATTCCATAATAAACCTAATGAATTCGTCCAAGTCCTTTGAACATCGTACGACAACTCAGGAGATGTTACGACCCAGTATACGGCACTAGCAACATGAAAAGCACGTTAGAATAATGTAGGACGCGTTACAACACCTAAGAACACCTTACATCACCGTACAAAACTTTAAAACTCCATAATAAACCAAATTAATTCGTACGAGTTCTTTGAACATCGTACGACAACTTAGGAAATTTTACGACTCTTTATGCCACATTAGCAACATGAAAAGCATGTTAGAATAATGTAGGACGCGTTACAACTCCTAAGAACACCTTACACCACCGTACGAAACATTAAAACTCCATAATAAACCTAATGAATTTGTACGAGTCCTTTGAACATCGTACGACAACTTAGGACATCTTACGACTCTTTATGCCACATTAGCAACATGAAAAGCATGTTAGAATATTGTAGGACGCGTTACAACTCCTAAGAACACCTTACACCACCGTACGAAACATTAAAACTCCATAATAAACCTAATGAATTCGTCCGAGTCCTTTGAACATCGTACGACAACTTAGGACATCTTACGACTCTTTATGCCACATTAGCAACTCGAAATGAACATTAGTATAATGTAGTACGCCTTACAGCTCCTAAGAACACCTTACTCCACCGTACGAAACGTTAAAACTCCATAATAAACCTAACGAATTCGTCCGAGTCCTTTGAACATCGTACGACAACTTAGGACATCTTACGACTCTTTATGCCACATTAGCAACTCGAAATGAACATTAGTATAATGTAGTACGCCTTACAGCTCCTAAGAACACCTTACACCAACGTACGAAACATTAAAACTCCATAATAAACCTAATGAATTCGTCAGAGTCCTTTGAACATCGTACGACAACTAAGGAGATGTTACGGCTCAGTATACGGCACTAGCAACATAAAAAGCACGTTAGAATAATGTAGGACGCGTTACAACTCCTAAGAACACCTTACATCACCGTACAAAACTTTAAAACTCCATAATAAACCAAATTAATTCGTACGAGTCCTTTGAACATCGTACGACAACTTAGGACATCTTACGACTCTTTATGCCACATTAGCAACATGAAAAGCATGTTAGAATATTGTAGGACGCGTTACAACTCCTAAGAACACCTTACACCAACGTACGAAACATTAAAACTCCATAATAAACCTAATGAATTCGTCCGAGTCCTTTGAACATCGTACGACAACTTAGGACATCTTACGACTCTTTACGCCACATTAGCAACTCGAAATGAACATTAGTATAATGTAGTACGCCTTACAGCTCCTAAAAACACCTTACTCCACCGTACGAAACGTTAAAACTCCATAATAAACCTAATGAATTCGTCCGAGTCCTTTGAACATCGTACGACAACTTAGGACATCTTAAGACTCTTTATGCCACATTAGCAACTCGAAAAGAACGTTAATATGATGTAGGACGCCTTACAGCTCCTAAGAACACCTTACACCACCGTACGAAACATTAAAATTCCATAATAAACCTAATGAATTCGTCCAAGTCCTTTGAACATCGTACGACAACTCAGGAGATGTTACGACCCAGTATACGGCACTAGCAACATGAAAAGCACGTTAGAATAATGTAGGACGCGTTACAACACCTAAGAACACCTTACATCACCGTACAAAACTTTAAAACTCCATAATAAACCAAATTAATTCGTACGAGTTCTTTGAACATCGTACGACAACTTAGGAAATCTTACGACTCTTTATGCCACATTAGCAACATGAAAAGCATGTTAGAATAATGTAGGACGCGTTACAACTCCTAAGAACACCTTACACCACCGTACGAAACATTAAAACTCCATAATAAACCTAATGAATTTGTACGAGTCCTTTGAACATCGTACGACAACTTAGGACATCTTACGACTCTTTATGCCACATTAGCAACATGAAAAGCATGTTAGAATATTGTAGGACGCGTTACAACTCCTAAGAACACCTTACACCACCGTACGAAACATTAAAACTCCATAATAAACCTAATGAATTCGTCCGAGTCCTTTGAACATCGTACGACAACTTAGGACATCTTACGACTCTTTACGCCACATTAGCAACTCGAAATGAACATTAGTATAATGTAGTACGCCTTACAGCTCCTAAGAACACCTTACTCCACCGTACGAAACGTTAAAACTCCATAATAAACCTAACGAATTCGTCCGAGTCCTTTGAACATCGTACGACAACTTAGGACATCTTACGACTCTTTATGCCATATTAGCAACTCGAAATGAACATTAGTATAATGTAGTACGCCTTACAGCTCCTAAGAACACCTTACACCAACGTACGAAACATTAAAACTCCATAATAAACCTAATGAATTCGTCCGAGTCCTTTGAACATCGTACGACAACTTAGGACATCTTACGACTCTTTACGCCACATTAGCAACTCGAAATGAACATTAGTATAATGTAGTACGCCTTACAGCTCCTAAAAACACCTTACTCCACCGTACGAAACGTTAAAACTCCATAATAAACCTAATGAATTCGTCCGAGTCCTTTGAACATCGTACGACAACTTAGGACATCTTAAGACTCTTTATGCCACATTAGCAACTCGAAAAGAACGTTAATATGATGTAGGACGCCTTACAGCTCCTAAGAACACCTTACACCATCGTACGAAACATTAAAATTCCATAATAAACCTAATGAATTCGTCCAAGTCCTTTGAACATCGTACGACAACTCAGAAGATGTTACGACCCAGTATACGGCACTAGCAACATGAAAAGCACGTTAGAATAATGTAGGACGCGTTACAACACCTAAGAACACCTTACATCACCGTACAAAACTTTAAAACTCCATAATAAACCAAATTAATTCGTACGAGTTCTTTGAACATCGTACGACAACTTAGGAAATCTTACGACTCTTTATGCCACATTAGCAACATGAAAAGCATGTTAGAATAATGTAGGACGCGTTACAACTCCTAAGAACACCTTACACCACCGTACGAAACATTAAAACTCCATAATAAACCTAAAGAATTTGTACGAGTCCTTTGAACATCGTACGACAACTTAGGACATCTTACGACTCTTTATGCCACATTAGCAACATGAAAAGCATGTTAGAATATTGTAGGACGCGTTACAACTCCTAAGAACACCTTACACCACCGTACGAAACATTAAAACTCCATAATAAACCTAATGAATTCGTCCGAGTCCTTTGAACATCGTACGACAACTTAGGACATCTTACGACTCTTTATGCCACATTAGCAACTCGAAATGAACATTAGTATAATGTAGTACGCCTTACAGCTCCTAAGAACACCTTACACCAACGTACGAAACATTAAAACTCCATAATAAACCTAATGAATTCGTTCGAGTCCTTTGAACATCGTACGACAACTAAGGAGATGTTACGGCTCAGTATACGGCACTAGCAACATAAAAAGCACGTTAGAATAATGTAGGACGCGTTACAACTCCTAAGAACACCTTACATCACCGTACAAAACTTTAAAACTCCATAATAAACCAAATTAATTCGTACGAGTCTTTTGAACATCGTACGACAACTTAGGACATCTTACGACTCTTTATGCCACATTAGCAACATGAAAAGCATGTTAGAATATTGTAGGACGCGTTACAACTCCTAAGAACACCTTACACCAACGTACGAAACATTAAAACTCCATAATAAACCTAATGAATTCGTCCGAGTCCTTTGAACATCGTACGACAAATTAGGACATCTTACGACTCTTTACGCCACATTAGCAACTCGAAATGAACATTAGTATAATGTAGTACGCCTTACAGCTCCTAAAAACACCTTACTCCACCGTACGAAACGTTAAAACTCCATAATAAACCTAATGAATTCGTCCGAGTCCTTTGAACATCGTACGACAACTTAGGACATCTTAAGACTCTTTATGCCACATTAGCAACTCGAAAAGAACGTTAGTATGATGTAGGACGCCTTACAGCTCCTAAGAACACCTTACACCATCGTACGAAACTTTAAAATTCCATAATAAACCTAATGAATTCGTCCAAGTCCTTTGAACATCGTACGACAACTCAGAAGATGTTACGACCCAGTATACGGCACTAGCAACATGAAAAGCACGTTAGAATAATGTAGGACGCGTTACAACACCTAAGAACACCTTACATCACCGTACAAAACTTTAAAACTCCATAATAAACCAAATTAATTCGTACGAGTTCTTTGAACATCGTACGACAACTTAGGAAATCTTACGACTCTTTATGCCACATTAGCAACATGAAAAGCATGTTAGAATAATGTAGGACGCGTTACAACTCCTAAGAACACCTTACACCACCGTACGAAACATTAAAACTCCATAATAAACCTAATGAATTTGTACGAGTCCTTTGAACATCGTACGACAACTTAGGACATCTTACGACTCTTTATGCCACATTAGCAACATGAAAAGCATGTTAGAATATTGTAGGACGCGTTACAACTCCTAAGAACACCTTACACCACCGTACGAAACATTAAAACTCCATAATAAACCTAATGAATTCGTCCGAGTCCTTTGAACATCGTACGACAAATTAGGACATCTTACGACTCTTTACGCCACATTAGCAACTCGAAATGAACATTAGTATAATGTAGTACGCCTTACAGCTCCTAAAAACACCTTACTCCACCGTACGAAACGTTAAAACTCCATAATAAACCTAATGAATTCGTCCGAGTCCTTTGAACATCGTACGACAACTTAGGACATCTTAAGACTCTTTATGCCACATTAGCAACTCGAAAAGAACGTTAGTATGATGTAGGACGCCTTACAGCTCCTAAGAACACCTTACACCATCGTACGAAACTTTAAAATTCCATAATAAACCTAATGAATTCGTCCAAGTCCTTTGAACATCGTACGACAACTCAGAAGATGTTACGACCCAGTATACGGCACTAGCAACATGAAAAGCACGTTAGAATAATGTAGGACGCGTTACAACACCTAAGAACACCTTACATCACCGTACAAAACTTTAAAACTCCATAATAAACCAAATTAATTCGTACGAGTTCTTTGAACATCGTACGACAACTTAGGAAATCTTACGACTCTTTATGCCACATTAGCAACATGAAAAGCATGTTAGAATAATGTAGGACGCGTTACAACTCCTAAGAACACCTTACACCACCGTACGAAACATTAAAACTCCATAATAAACCTAATGAATTTGTACGAGTCCTTTGAACATCGTACGACAACTTAGGACATCTTACGACTCTTTATGCCACATTAGCAACATGAAAAGCATGTTAGAATATTGTAGGACGCGTTACAACTCCTAAGAACACCTTACACCACCGTACGAAACATTAAAACTCCATAATAAACCTAATGAATTCGTCCGAGTCCTTTGAACATCGTACGACAACTTAGGACATCTTACGACTCTTTACGCCACATTAGCAACTCGAAATGAACATTAGTATAATGTAGAACGCCTTACAGCTCCTAAGAACACCTTACTCCACCGTACGAAACGTTAAAACTCCATAATAAACCTAATGAATTCGTCCGAGTCCTTTGAACATCGTACGACAACTTAGGACATCTTAAGACTCTTTATGCCACATTAGCAACTCGAAAAGAACGTTAGTATGATGTAGGACGCCTTACAGCTCCTAAGAACACCTTACACCATCGTACGAAACTTTAAAATTCCATAATAAACCTAATGAATTCGTCCAAGTCCTTTGAACATCGTACGACAACTCAGAAGATGTTACGACCCAGTATACGGCACTAGCAACATGAAAAGCACGTTAGAATAATGTAGGACGCGTTACAACACCTAAGAACACCTTACATCACCGTACAAAACTTTAAAACTCCATAATAAACCAAATTAATTCGTACGAGTTCTTTGAACATCGTACGACAACTTAGGAAATCTTACGACTCTTTATGCCACATTAGCAACATGAAAAGCATGTTAGAATAATGTAGGACGCGTTACAACTCCTAAGAACACCTTACACCACCGTACGAAACATTAAAACTCCATAATAAACCTAATGAATTTGTACGAGTCCTTTGAACATCGTACGACAACTTAGGACATCTTACGACTCTTTATGCCACATTAGCAACATGAAAAGCATGTTAGAATATTGTAGGACGCGTTACAACTCCTAAGAACACCTTACACCACCGTACGAAACATTAAAACTCCATAATAAACCTAATGAATTCGTCCGAGTCCTTTGAACATCGTACGACAACTTAGGACATCTTACGACTCTTTACGCCACATTAGCAACTCGAAATGAACATTAGTATAATGTAGAACGCCTTACAGCTCCTAAGAACACCTTACTCCACCGTACGAAACGTTAAAACTCCATAATAAACCTAATGAATTCGTCCGAGTCCTTTGAACATCGTACGACAACTTAGGACATCTTAAGACTCTTTATGCCACATTAGCAACTCGAAAAGAACGTTAGTATGATGTAGGACGCCTTATAGCTCCTAAGAACACCTTACACCACCGTACGAAACATTAAAATTCCATAATAAACCTAATGAATTCGTCCGAGTCCTTTGAACATCGTACGACAACTCAGGAGATGTTACGACCCAGTATACGGCACTAGCAACATGAAAAGCACGTTAGAATAATGTAGGACGCGTTACAACACCTAAGAACACCTTACATCACCGTACAAAACTTTAAAACTCCATAACAAACCAAATTAATTCGTACGAGTTCTTTGAACATCGTACGACAACTTAGGAAATCTTACGACTCTTTATGCCACATTAGCAACATGAAAAGCATGTTAGAATAATGTAGGACGCGTTACAACTCCTAAGAACACCTTACACCACCGTACGAAACATTAAAACTCCATAATAAACCTAATGAATTTGTACGAGTCCTTTGAACATCGTACGACAACTTAGGACATCTTACGACTCTTTATGCCACATTAGCAACATGAAAAGCATGTTAGAATATTGTAGGACGCGTTACAACTCCTAAGAACACCTTACACCACCGTACGAAACATTAAAACTCCATAATAAACCTAATGAATTCGTCCGAGTCCTTTGAACATCGTACGACAACTTAGGACATCTTACGACTCTTTATGCCACATTAGCAACTCGAAATGAACATTAGTATAATGTAGTACGCCTTACAGCTCCTAAGAACACCTTACACCAACGTACGAAACATTAAAACTCCATAATAAACCTAATGAATTCGTTCGAGTCCTTTGAACATCGTACGACAACTAAGGAGATGTTACGGCTCAGTATACGGCACTAGCAACATAAAAAGCACGTTAGAATAATGTAGGACGCGTTACAACTCCTAAGAACACCTTACATCACCGTACAAAACTTTAAAACTCCATAATAAACCAAATTAATTCGTACGAGTCCTTTGAACATCGTACGACAACTTAGGACATCTTACGACTCTTTATGCCACATTAGCAACATGAAAAGCATGTTAGAATATTGTAGGACGCGTTACAACTCCTAAGAACACCTTACACCAACGTACGAAACATTAAAACTCCATAATAAACCTAATGAATTCGTCCGAGTCCTTTGAACATCGTACGACAACTTAGGACATCTTACGACTCTTTACGCCACATTAGCAACTCGAAATGAACATTAGTATAATGTAGTACGCCTTACAGCTCCTAAAAACACCTTACTCCACCGTACGAAACGTTAAAACTCCATAATAAACCTAATGAATTCGTCCGAGTCCTTTGAACATCGTACGACAACTTAGGACATCTTAAGACTCTTTATGCCACATTAGCAACTCGAAAAGAACGTTAGTATGATGTAGGACGCCTTATAGCTCCTAAGAACACCTTACACCACCGTACGAAACATTAAAATTCCATAATAAACCTAATGAATTCGTCCGAGTCCTTTGAACATCGTACGACAACTCAGGAGATGTTACGACCCAGTATACGGCACTAGCAACATGAAAAGCACGTTAGAATAATGTAGGACGCGTTACAACACCTAAGAACACCTTACATCACCGTACAAAACTTTAAAACTCCATAACAAACCAAATTAATTCGTACGAGTTCTTTGAACATCGTACGACAACTTAGGAAATCTTACGACTCTTTATGCCACATTAGCAACATGAAAAGCATGTTAGAATAATGTAGGACGCGTTACAACTCCTAAGAACACCTTACACCACCGTACGAAACATTAAAACTCCATAATAAACCTAATGAATTTGTACGAGTCCTTTGAACATCGTACGACAACTTAGGACATCTTACGACTCTTTATGCCACATTAGCAACATGAAAAGCATGTTAGAATATTGTAGGACGCGTTACAACTCCTAAGAACACCTTACACCACCGTACGAAACATTAAAACTCCATAATAAACCTAATGAATTCGTCCGAGTCCTTTGAACATCGTACGACAACTTAGGACATCTTACGACTCTTTACGCCACATTAGCAACTCGAAATGAACATTAGTATAATGTAGTACGCCTTACAGCTCCTAAGAACACCTTACTCCACCGTACGAAACGTTAAAACTCCATAATAAACCTAACGAATTCGTCCGAGTCCTTTGAACATCGTACGACAACTTAGGACATCTTACGACTCTTTATGCCACATTAGCAACTCGAAATGAACATTAGTATAATGTAGTACGCCTTACAGCTCCTAAGAACACCTTACACCAACGTACGAAACATTAAAACTCCATAATAAACCTAATGAATTCGTTCGAGTCCTTTGAACATCGTACGACAACTAAGGAGATGTTACGGCTCAGTATACGGCACTAGCAACATAAAAAGCACGTTAGAATAATGTAGGACGCGTTACAACTCCTAAGAACACCTTACATCACCGTACAAAACTTTAAAACTCCATAATAAACCAAATTAATTCGTACGAGTCCTTTGAACATCGTACGACAACTTAGGACATCTTACGACTCTTTATGCCACATTAGCAACATGAAAAGCATGTTAGAATATTGTAGGACGCGTTACAACTCCTAAGAACACCTTACACCAACGTACGAAACATTAAAACTCCATAATAAACCTAATGAATTCGTCCGAGTCCTTTGAACATCGTACGACAACTTAGGACATCTTACGACTCTTTACGCCACATTAGCAACTCGAAATGAACATTAGTATAATGTAGTACGCCTTACAGCTCCTAAAAACACCTTACTCCACCGTACGAAACGTTAAAACTCCATAATAAACCTAATGAATTCGTCCGAGTCCTTTGAACATCGTACGACAACTTAGGACATCTTAAGACTCTTTATGCCACATTAGCAACTCGAAAATAACGTTAGTATGATGTAGGACGCCTTACAGCTCCTAAGAACACCTTACACCATCGTACGAAACATTAAAATTCCATAATAAACCTAATGAATTCGTCCAAGTCCTTTGAACATCGTACGACAACTCAGAAGATGTTACGACCCAGTATACGGCACTAGCAACATGAAAAGCACGTTAGAATAATGTAGGACGCGTTACAACACCTAAGAACACCTTACATCACCGTACAAAACTTTAAAACTCCATAATAAACCAAATTAATTCGTACGAGTTCTTTGAACATCGTACGACAACTTAGGAAATCTTACGACTCTTTATGCCACATTAGCAACATGAAAAGCATGTTAGAATAATGTAGGACGCGTTACAACTCCTAAGAACACCTTACACCACCGTACGAAACATTAAAACTCCATAATAAACCTAAAGAATTTGTACGAGTCCTTTGAACATCGTACGACAACTTAGGACATCTTACGACTCTTTATGCCACATTAGCAACATGAAAAGCATGTTAGAATATTGTAGGACGCGTTACAACTCCTAAGAACACCTTACACCACCGTACGAAACATTAAAACTCCATAATAAACCTAATGAATTCGTCCGAGTCCTTTGAACATCGTACGACAACTTAGGACATCTTACGACTCTTTACGCCACATTAGCAACTCGAAATGAACATTAGTATAATGTAGTACGCCTTACAGCTCCTAAGAACACCTTACTCCACCGTACGAAACGTTAAAACTCCATAATAAACCTAACGAATTCGTCCGAGTCCTTTGAACATCGTACGACAACTTAGGACATCTTACGACTCTTTATGCCACATTAGCAACTCGAAATGAACATTAGTATAATGTAGTACGCCTTACAGCTCCTAAGAACACCTTACACCAACGTACGAAACATTAAAACTCCATAATAAACCTAATGAATTCGTTCGAGTCCTTTGAACATCGTACGACAACTAAGGAGATGTTACGGCTCAGTATACGGCACTAGCAACATAAAAAGCACGTTAGAATAATGTAGGACGCGTTACAACTCCTAAGAACACCTTACATCACCGTACAAAACTTTAAAACTCCATAATAAACCAAATTAATTCGTACGAGTCTTTTGAACATCGTACGACAACTTAGGACATCTTACGACTCTTTATGCCACATTAGCAACATGAAAAGCATGTTAGAATATTGTAGGACGCGTTACAACTCCTAAGAACACCTTACACCAACGTACGAAACATTAAAACTCCATAATAAACCTAATGAATTCGTCCGAGTCCTTTGAACATCGTACGACAACTTAGGACATCTTACGACTCTTTACGCCACATTAGCAACTCGAAATGAACATTAGTATAATGTAGTACGCCTTACAGCTCCTAAAAACACCTTACTCCACCGTACGAAACGTTAAAACTCCATAATAAACCTAATGAATTCGTCCGAGTCCTTTGAACATCGTACGACAACTTAGGACATCTTAAGACTCTTTATGCCACATTAGCAACTCGAAAAGAACGTTAGTATGATGTAGGACGCCTTACAGCTCCTAAGAACACCTTATACCATCGTACGAAACTTTAAAATTCCATAATAAACCTAATGAATTCGTCCAAGTCCTTTGAACATCGTACGACAACTCAGAAGATGTTACGACCCAGTATACGGCACTAGCAACATGAAAAGCACGTTAGAATAATGTAGGACGCGTTACAACACCTAAGAACACCTTACATCACCGTACAAAACTTTAAAACTCCATAATAAACCAAATTAATTCGTACGAGTTCTTTGAACATCGTACGACAACTTAGGAAATCTTACGACTCTTTATGCCACATTAGCAACATGAAAAGCATGTTAGAATAATGTAGGACGCGTTACAACTCCTAAGAACACCTTACACCACCGTACGAAACATTAAAACTCCATAATAAACCTAATGAATTTGTACGAGTCCTTTGAACATCGTACGACAACTTAGGACATCTTACGACTCTTTATGCCACATTAGCAACATGAAAAGCATGTTAGAATATTGTAGGACGCGTTACAACTCCTAAGAACACCTTACACCACCGTACGAAACATTAAAACTCCATAATAAACCTAATGAATTCGTCCGAGTCCTTTGAACATCGTACGACAACTTAGGACATCTTACGACTCTTTACGCCACATTAGCAACTCGAAATGAACATTAGTATAATGTAGAACGCCTTACAGCTCCTAAGAACACCTTACTCCACCGTACGAAACGTTAAAACTCCATAATAAACCTAATGAATTCGTCCGAGTCCTTTGAACATCGTACGACAACTTAGGACATCTTAAGACTCTTTATGCCACATTAGCAACTCGAAAAGAACGTTAGTATGATGTAGGACGCCTTATAGCTCCTAAGAACACCTTACACCACCGTACGAAACATTAAAATTCCATAATAAACCTAATGAATTCGTCCGAGTCCTTTGAACATCGTACGACAACTCAGGAGATGTTACGACCCAGTATACGGCACTAGCAACATGAAAAGCACGTTAGAATAATGTAGGACGCGTTACAACACCTAAGAACACCTTACATCACCGTACAAAACTTTAAAACTCCATAACAAACCAAATTAATTCGTACGAGTTCTTTGAACATCGTACGACAACTTAGGAAATCTTACGACTCTTTATGCCACATTAGCAACATGAAAAGCATGTTAGAATAATGTAGGACGCGTTACAACTCCTAAGAACACCTTACACCACCGTACGAAACATTAAAACTCCATAATAAACCTAATGAATTTGTACGAGTCCTTTGAACATCGTACGACAACTTAGGACATCTTACGACTCTTTATGCCACATTAGCAACATGAAAAGCATGTTAGCATATTGTAGGACGCGTTACAACTCCTAAGAACACCTTACACCACCGTACGAAACATTAAAACTCCATAATAAACCTAATGAATTCGTCCGAGTCCTTTGAACATCGTACGACAACTTAGGACATCTTACGACTCTTTACGCCACATTAGCAACTCGAAATGAACATTAGTATAATGTAGTACGCCTTACAGCTCCTAAGAACACCTTACTCCACCGTACGAAACGTTAAAACTCCATAATAAACCTAACGAATTCGTCCGAGTCCTTTGAACATCGTACGACAACTTAGGACATCTTACGACTCTTTATGCCACATTAGCAACTCGAAATGAACATTAGTATAATGTAGTACGCCTTACAGCTCCTAAGAACACCTTACACCAACGTACGAAACATTAAAACTCCATAATAAACCTAATGAATTCGTTCGAGTCCTTTGAACATCGTACGACAACTAAGGAGATGTTACGGCTCAGTATACGGCACTAGCAACATAAAAAGCACGTTAGAATAATGTAGGACGCGTTACAACTCCTAAGAACACCTTACATCACCGTACAAAACTTTAAAACTCCATAATAAACCAAATTAATTCGTACGAGTCCTTTGAACATCGTACGACAACTTAGGACATCTTACGACTCTTTATGCCACATTAGCAACATGAAAAGCATGTTAGAATATTGTAGGACGCGTTACAACTCCTAAGAACACCTTACACCACCGTACGAAACATTAAAACTCCATAATAAACCTAATGAATTCGTCCGAGTCCTTTGAACATCGTACGACAACTTAGGACATCTTACGACTCTTTACGCCACATTAGCAACTCGAAATGAACATTAGTATAATGTAGAACGCCTTACAGCTCCTAAGAACACCTTACTCCACCGTACGAAACGTTAAAACTCCATAATAAACCTAATGAATTCGTCCGAGTCCTTTGAACATCGTACGACAACTTAGGACATCTTAAGACTCTTTATGCCACATTAGCAACTCGAAAAGAACGTTAGTATGATGTAGGACGCCTTATAGCTCCTAAGAACACCTTACACCACCGTACGAAACATTAAAATTCCATAATAAACCTAATGAATTCGTCCGAGTCCTTTGAACATCGTACGACAACTCAGGAGATGTTACGACCCAGTATACGGCACTAGCAACATGAAAAGCACGTTAGAATAATGTAGGACGCGTTACAACACCTAAGAACACCTTACATCACCGTACAAAACTTTAAAACTCCATAACAAACCAAATTAATTCGTACGAGTTCTTTGAACATCGTACGACAACTTAGGAAATCTTACGACTCTTTATGCCACATTAGCAACATGAAAAGCATGTTAGAATAATGTAGGACGCGTTACAACTCCTAAGAACACCTTACACCACCGTACGAAACATTAAAACTCCATAATAAACCTAATGAATTTGTACGAGTCCTTTGAACATCGTACGACAACTTAGGACATCTTACGACTCTTTATGCCACATTAGCAACATGAAAAGCATGTTAGAATATTGTAGGACGCGTTACAACTCCTAAGAACACCTTACACCACCGTACGAAACATTAAAACTCCATAATAAACCTAATGAATTCGTCCGAGTCCTTTGAACATCGTACGACAACTTAGGACATCTTACGACTCTTTACGCCACATTAGCAACTCGAAATGAACATTAGTATAATGTAGTACGCCTTACAGCTCCTAAGAACACCTTACTCCACCGTACGAAACGTTAAAACTCCATAATAAACCTAACGAATTCGTCCGAGTCCTTTGAACATCGTACGACAACTTAGGACATCTTACGACTCTTTATGCCACATTAGCAACTCGAAATGAACCTTAGTATAATGTAGTACGCCTTACAGCTCCTAAGAACACCTTACACCAACGTACGAAACATTAAAACTCCATAATAAACCTAATGAATTCGTTCGAGTCCTTTGAACATCGTACGACAACTAAGGAGATGTTACGGCTCAGTATACGGCACTAGCAACATAAAAAGCACGTTAGAATAATGTAGGACGCGTTACAACTCCTAAGAACACCTTACATCACCGTACAAAACTTTAAAACTCCATAATAAACCAAATTAATTCGTACGAGTCCTTTGAACATCGTACGACAACTTAGGACATCTTACGACTCTTTATGCCACATTAGCAACATGAAAAGCATGTTAGAATATTGTAGGACGCGTTACAACTCCTAAGAACACCTTACACCAACGTACGAAACATTAAAACTCCATAATAAACCTAATGAATTCGTCCGAGTCCTTTGAACATCGTACGACAACTTAGGACATCTTACGACTCTTTACGCCACATTAGCAACTCGAAATGAACATTAGTATAATATAGTACGCCTTACAGCTCCTAAAAACACCTTACTCCACCGTACGAAACGTTAAAACTCCATAATAAACCTAATGAATTCGTCCGAGTCCTTTGAACATCGTACGACAACTTAGGACATCTTAAGACTCTTTATGCCACATTAGCAACTCGAAAAGAACGTTAGTATGATGTAGGACGCCTTACAGCTCCTAAGAACACCTTACACCATCGTACGAAACTTTAAAATTCCATAATAAACCTAATGAATTCGTCCAAGTCCTTTGAACATCGTACGACAACTCAGAAGATGTTACGACCCAGTATACGGCACTAGCAACATGAAAAGCACGTTAGAATAATGTAGGACGCGTTACAACACCTAAGAACACCTTACATCACCGTACAAAACTTTAAAACTCCATAATAAACCAAATTAATTCGTACGAGTTCTTTGAACATCGTACGAAAACTTAGGAAATCTTACGACTCTTTATGCCACATTAGCAACATGAAAAGCATGTTAGAATAATGTAGGACGCGTTACAACTCCTAAGAACACCTTACACCACCGTACGAAACATTAAAACTCCATAATAAACCTAATGAATTTGTACGAGTCCTTTGAACATCGTACGACAACTTAGGACATCTTACGACTCTTTATGCCACATTAGCAACATGAAAAGCATGTTAGAATATTGTAGGACGCGTTACAACTCCTAAGAACACCTTACACCACCGTACGAAACATTAAAACTCCATAATAAACCTAATGAATTCGTCCGAGTCCTTTGAACATCGTACGACAACTTAGGACATCTTACGACTCTTTACGCCACATTAGCAACTCGAAATGAACATTAGTATAATGTAGAACGCCTTACAGCTCCTAAGAACACCTTACTCCACCGTACGAAACGTTAAAACTCCATAATAAACCTAATGAATTCGTCCGAGTCCTTTGAACATCGTACGACAACTTAGGACATCTTAAGACTCTTTATGCCACATTAGCAACTCGAAAAGAACGTTAGTATGATGTAGGACGCCTTACAGCTCCTAAGAACACCTTACACCACCGTACGAAACATTAAAATTCCATAATAAACCTAATGAATTCGTCCGAGTCCTTTGAACATCGTACGACAACTCAGGAGATGTTACGACCCAGTATACGGCACTAGCAACATGAAAAGCACGTTAGAATAATGTAGGACGCGTTACAACACCTAAGAACACCTTACATCACCGTACAAAACTTTAAAACTCCATAATAAACCAAATTAATTCGTACGAGTTCTTTGAACATCGTACGACAACTTAGGACATCTTACGACTCTTTACGCCACATTAGCAACTCGAAATGAACATTAGTATAATGTAGTACGCCTTACAGCTCCTAAGAACACCTTACTCCACCGTACGAAACGTTAAAACTCCATAATAAACCTAATGAATTCGTCCGAGTCCTTTGAACATCGTACGACAACTTAGGACATCTTAAGACTCTTTATGCCACATTAGCAACTCGAAAAGAACGTTAGTATGATGTAGGACGCCTTACAGCTCCTAAGAACACCTTACACCACCGTACGAAACATTAAAATTCCATAATAAACCTAATGAATTCGTCCGAGTCCTTTGAACATCGTACGACAACTCAGGAGATGTTACGACCCAGTATACGGCACTAGCAACATGAAAAGCACGTTAGAATAATGTAGGACGCGTTACAACACCTAAGAACACCTTACATCACCGTACAAAACTTTAAAACTCCATAATAAACCAAATTAATTCGTACGAGTTCTTTGAACATCGTACGACAACTTAGGACATCTTACGACTCTTTACGCCACATTAGCAACTCGAAATGAACATTAGTATAATGTAGTACGCCTTACAGCTCCTAAGAACACCTTACTCCACCGTACGAAACGTTAAAACTCCATAATAAACCTAATGAATTCGTCCGAGTCCTTTGAACATCGTACGACAACTTAGGACATCTTAAGACTCTTTATGCCACATTAGCAACTCGAAAAGAACGTTAGTATGATGTAGGACGCCTTACAGCTCCTAAGAACACCTTACACCACCGTACGAAACATTAAAATTCCATAATAAACCTAATGAATTCGTCCGAGTCCTTTGAACATCGTACGACAACTCAGGAGATGTTACGACCCAGTATACGGCACTAGCAACATGAAAAGCACGTTAGAATAATGTAGGACGCGTTACAACACCTAAGAACACCTTACATCACCGTACAAAACTTTAAAACTCCATAACAAACCAAATTAATTCGTACGAGTTCTTTGAACATCGTACGACAACTTAGGAAATCTTACGACTCTTTATGCCACATTAGCAACATGAAAAGCATGTTAGAATAATGTAGGACGCGTTACAACTCCTAAGAACACCTTACACCACCGTACGAAACATTAAAACTCCATAATAAACCTAATGAATTTGTACGAGTCCTTTGAACATCGTACGACAACTTAGGACATCTTACGACTCTTTATGCCACATTAGCAACATGAAAAGCATGTTAGAATATTGTAGGACGCGTTACAACTCCTAAGAACACCTTACACCAACGTACGAAACATTAAAACTCCATAATAAACCTAATGAATTCGTCCGAGTCCTTTGAACATCGTACGACAACTTAGGACATCTTACGACTCTTTACGCCACATTAGCAACTCGAAATGAACATTAGTATAATATAGTACGCCTTACAGCTCCTAAAAACACCTTACTCCACCGTACGAAACGTTAAAACTCCATAATAAACCTAATGAATTCGTCCGAGTCCTTTGAACATCGTACGACAACTTAGGACATCTTAAGACTCTTTATGCCACATTAGCAACTCGAAAAGAACGTTAGTATGATGTAGGACGCCTTACAGCTCCTAAGAACACCTTACACCATCGTACGAAACTTTAAAATTCCATAATAAACCTAATGAATTCGTCCAAGTCCTTTGAACATCGTACGACAACTCAGAAGATGTTACGACCCAGTATACGGCACTAGCAACATGAAAAGCACGTTAGAATAATGTAGGACGCGTTACAACACCTAAGAACACCTTACATCACCGTACAAAACTTTAAAACTCCATAATAAACCAAATTAATTCGTACGAGTTCTTTGAACATCGTACGACAACTTAGGAAATCTTACGACTCTTTATGCCACATTAGCAACATGAAAAGCATGTTAGAATAATGTAGGACGCGTTACAACTCCTAAGAACACCTTACACCACCGTACGAAACATTAAAACTCCATAATAAACCTAATGAATTTGTACGAGTCCTTTGAACATCGTACGACAACTTAGGACATCTTACGACTCTTTATGCCACATTAGCAACATGAAAAGCATGTTAGAATATTGTAGGACGCGTTACAACTCCTAAGAACACCTTACACCACCGTACGAAACATTAAAACTCCATAATAAACCTAATGAATTCGTCCGAGTCCTTTGAACATCGTACGACAACTTAGGACATCTTACGACTCTTTACGCCACATTAGCAACTCGAAATGAACATTAGTATAATGTAGAACGCCTTACAGCTCCTAAGAACACCTTACTCCACCGTACGAAACGTTAAAACTCCATAATAAACCTAATGAATTCGTCCGAGTCCTTTGAACATCGTACGACAACTTAGGACATCTTAAGACTCTTTATGCCACATTAGCAACTCGAAAAGAACGTTAGTATGATGTAGGACGCCTTACAGCTCCTAAGAACACCTTACACCACCGTACGAAACATTAAAATTCCATAATAAACCTAATGAATTCGTCCGAGTCCTTTGAACATCGTACGACAACTCAGGAGATGTTACGACCCAGTATACGGCACTAGCAACATGAAAAGCACGTTAGAATAATGTAGGACGCGTTACAACACCTAAGAACACCTTACATCACCGTACAAAACTTTAAAACTCCATAATAAACCAAATTAATTCGTACGAGTTCTTTGAACATCGTACGACAACTTAGGACATCTTACGACTCTTTACGCCACATTAGCAACTCGAAATGAACATTAGTATAATGTAGTACGCCTTACAGCTCCTAAGAACACCTTACTCCACCGTACGAAACGTTAAAACTCCATAATAAACCTAATGAATTCGTCCGAGTCCTTTGAACATCGTACGACAACTTAGGACATCTTAAGACTCTTTATGCCACATTAGCAACTCGAAAAGAACGTTAGTATGATGTAGGACGCCTTACAGCTCCTAAGAACACCTTACACCACCGTACGAAACATTAAAATTCCATAATAAACCTAATGAATTCGTCCGAGTCCTTTGAACATCGTACGACAACTCAGGAGATGTTACGACCCAGTATACGGCACTAGCAACATGAAAAGCACGTTAGAATAATGTAGGACGCGTTACAACACCTAAGAACACCTTACATCACCGTACAAAACTTTAAAACTCCATAACAAACCAAATTAATTCGTACGAGTTTATTGAACATCGTACGACAACTTAGGAAATCTTACGACTCTTTATGCCACATTAGCAACATGAAAAGCATGTTAGAATAATGTAGGACGCGTTACAACTCCTAAGAACACCTTACACCACCGTACGAAACATTAAAACTCCATAATAAACCTAATGAATTTGTACGAGTCCTTTGAACATCGTACGACAACTTAGGACATCTTACGACTCTTTATGCCACATTAGCAACATGAAAAGCATGTTAGAATATTGTAGGACGCGTTACAACTCCTAAGAACACCTTACACCACCGTACGAAACATTAAAACTCCATAATAAACCTAATGAATTCGTCCGAGTCCTTTGAACATCGTACGACAACTTAGGACATCTTACGACTCTTTACGCCACATTAGCAACTCGAAATGAACATTAGTATAATGTAGAACGCCTTACAGCTCCTAAGAACACCTTACTCCACCGTACGAAACGTTAAAACTCCATAATAAACCTAATGAATTCGTCCGAGTCCTTTGAACATCGTACGACAACTTAGGACATCTTAAGACTCTTTATGCCACATTAGCAACTCGAAAAGAACGTTAGTATGATGTAGGACGCCTTACAGCTCCTAAGAACACCTTACACCACCGTACGAAACATTAAAATTCCATAATAAACCTAATGAATTCGTCCGAGTCCTTTGAACATCGTACGACAACTCAGGAGATGTTACGACCCAGTATACGGCACTAGCAACATGAAAAGCACGTTAGAATAATGTAGGACGCGTTACAACACCTAAGAACACCTTACATCACCGTACAAAACTTTAAAACTCATAATAAACCAAATTAATTCGTACGAGTTCTTTGAACATCGTACGACAACTTAGGACATCTTACGACTCTTTACGCCACATTAGCAACTCGAAATGAACATTAGTATAATGTAGTACGCCTTACAGCTCCTAAGAACACCTTACTCCACCGTACGAAACGTTAAAACTCCATAATAAACCTAATGAATTCGTCCGAGTCCTTTGAACATCGTACGACAACTTAGGACATCTTAAGACTCTTTATGCCACATTAGCAACTCGAAAAGAACGTTAGTATGATGTAGGACGCCTTATAGCTCCTAAGAACACCTTACACCACCGTACGAAACATTAAAATTCCATAATAAACCTAATGAATTCGTCCGAGTCCTTTGAACATCGTACGACAACTCAGGAGATGTTACGACCCAGTATACGGCACTAGCAACATGAAAAGCACGTTAGAATAATGTAGGACGCGTTACAACACCTAAGAACACCTTACATCACCGTACAAAACTTTAAAACTCCATAACAAACCAAATTAATTCGTACGAGTTCTTTGAACATCGTACGACAACTTAGGAAATCTTACGACTCTTTATGCCACATTAGCAACATGAAAAGCATGTTAGAATAATGTAGGACGCGTTACAACTCCTAAGAACACCTTACACCACCGTACGAAACATTAAAACTCCATAATAAACCTAATGAATTTGTACGAGTCCTTTGAACATCGTACGACAACTTAGGACATCTTACGACTCTTTACGCCACATTAGCAACATGAAAAGCATGTTAGAATATTGTAGGACGCGTTACAACTCCTAAGAACACCTTACACCACCGTACGAAACATTAAAACTCCATAATAAACCTAATGAATTCGTCCGAGTCCTTTGAACATCGTACGACAACTTAGGACATCTTACGACTCTTTACGCCACATTAGCAACTCGAAATGAACATTAGTATAATGTAGTACGCCTTACAGCTCCTAAGAACACCTTACTCCACCGTATGAAACGTTAAAACTCCATAATAAACCTAATGAATTCGTCCGAGTCCTTTGAACATCGTACGACAACTTAGGACATCTTAAGACTCTTTATGCCACATTAACAACTCGAAAAGAACGTTAGTATGATGTAGGACGCCTTACAGCTCCTAAGAACACCTTACACCTTCGTACGAAACATTAAAATTCCATAATAAACCTAATGAATTCGTCCGAGTCCTTTGAACATCGTACGACAACTTAGGAGATGTTACGACCCAGTATACGGCACTAGCAACATGAAAAGCACGTTAGAATAATGTAGGACGGGTTACAACACCTAAGAACACCTTACATCACCGTACAAAACTTTAAAACTCCATAATAAACCAAATTAATTCGTACGAGTTCTTTGAACATCGTACGACAACTTAGGACATCTTACGACTCTTTACGCCACATTAGCAACTCGAAATGAACATTAGTATAATGTAGTACGCCTTACAGCTCCTAAGAACACCTTACTCCACCGTACGAAACGTTAAAACTCCATAATAAACCTAATGAATTCGTCCGAGTCCTTTGAACATCGTACGACAACTTAGGACATCTTAAGACTCTTTATGCCACATTAGCAACTCGAAAAGAACGTTAGTATGATGTAGGACGCCTTACAGCTCCTAAGAACACCTTACACCACCGTACGAAACATTAAAATTCCATAATAAACCTAATGAATTCGTCCGAGTCCTTTGAACATCGTACGACAACTCAGGAGATGTTACGACCCAGTATACGGCACTAGCAACATGAAAAGCACGTTAGAATAATGTAGGACGCGTTACAACACCTAAGAACACCTTACATCACCGTACAAAACTTTAAAACTCCATAACAAACCAAATTAATTCGTACGAGTTCTTTGAACATCGTACGACAACTTAGGAAATCTTACGACTCTTTATGCCACATTAGCAACATGAAAAGCATGTTAGAATAATGTAGGACGCGTTACAACTCCTAAGAACACCTTACACCACCGTACGAAACATTAAAACTCCATAATAAACCTAATGAATTTGTACGAGTCCTTTGAACATCGTACGACAACTTAGGACATCTTACGACTCTTTATGCCACATTAGCAACATGAAAAGCATGTTAGAATATTGTAGGACGCGTTACAACTCCTAAGAACACCTTACACCACCGTACGAAACATTAAAACTCCATAATAAACCTAATGAATTCGTCCGAGTCCTTTGAACATCGTACGACAACTTAGGACATCTTACGACTCTTTACGCCACATTAGCAACTCGAAATGAACATTAGTATAATGTAGTACGCCTTACAGCTCCTAAGAACACCTTACTCCACCGTACGAAACGTTAAAACTCCATAATAAACCTAATGAATTCGTCCGAGTCCTTTGAACATCGTACGACAACTTAGGACATCTTAAGACTCTTTATGCCACATTAGCAACTTGAAAAGAACGTTAGTATGATGTAGGACGCCTTACAGCTCCTAAGAACACCTTACACCACCGTACGAAACATTAAAATTCCATAATAAACCTAATGAATTCGTCCGAGTCCTTTGAACATCGTACGACAACTCAGGAGATGTTACGACCCAGTATACGGCACTAGCAACATGAAAAGCACGTTAGAATAATGTAGGACGCGTTACAACACCTATGAACACCTTACATCACCGTACAAAACTTTAAAACTCCATAATAAACCAAATTAATTCGTACGAGTTCTTTGAACATCGTACGACAACTTAGGACATCTTACGACTCTTTACGCCACATTAGCAACTCGAAATGAACATTAGTATAATGTAGTACGCCTTACAGCTCCTAAGAACACCTTACTCCACCGTACGAAACGTTAAAACTCCATAATAAACCTAATGAATTCGTCCGAGTCCTTTGAACATCGTACGACAACTTAGGACATCTTAAGACTCTTTATGCCACATTAGCAACTCGAAAAGAACGTTAGTATGATGTAGGACGCCTTACAGCTCCTAAGAACACCTTACACCACCGTACGAAACATTAAAATTCCATAATAAACCTAATGAATTCGTCCGAGTCCTTTGAACATCGTACGACAACTCAGGAGATGTTACGACCCAGTATACGGCACTAGCAACATGAAAAGCACGTTAGAATAATGTAGGACGCGTTACAACACCTAAGAACACCTTACATCACCGTACAAAACTTTAAAACTCCATAACAAACCAAATTAATTCGTACGAGTTCTTTGAACATCGTACGACAACTTAGGAAATCTTACGACTCTTTATGCCACATTAGCAACATGAAAAGCATGTTAGAATAATGTAGGACGCGTTACAACTCCTAAGAACACCTTACACCACCGTACGAAACATTAAAACTCCATAATAAACCTAATGAATTCGTCCGAGTCCTTTGAACATCGTACGACAACTTAGGACATCTTAAGACTCTTTATGCCACATTAGCAACTCGAAAAGAACATTAGTATGATGTAGGACGCCTTACAGCTCCTAAGAACACCTTACACCACCGTACGAAACATTAAAATTCCATAATAAACCTAATGAATTCGTCCGAGTCCTTTGAACATCGTACGACAACTCAAGAGATGTTACGACCCAGTATACGGCACTAGCAACATGAAAAGCACGTTAGAATAATGTAGGACGCGTTACAACACCTAAGAACACCTTACATCACCGTACAAAACTTTAAAACTCCATAATAAACCAAATTAATTCGTACGAGTTCTTTGAACATCGTACGACAACTTAGGAAATCTTACGACTCTTTATGCCACATTAGCAACATGAAAAGCATGTTAGAATAATGTAGGACACGTTACAACTCCTAAGAACACCTTACACCACCGTACGAAACATTAAAACTCCATAATAAACCTAATGAATTTGTACGAGTCCTTTGAACATCGTACGACAACTTAGGACATCTTACGACTCTTTATGCCACATTAGCAACATGAAAAGCATGTTAGAATATTGTAGGACGCGTTACAACTCATAAGAACACCTTACACCACCGTACGAAACATTAAAACTCCATAATAAACCTAATGAACTCGTCCGAGTCCTTTGAACATCGTACGACAACTTAGGACATCTTACGACTCTTTACGCCACATTAGCAACTCGAAATGAACATTAGTATAATGTAGTACGCCTTACAGCTCCTAAGAACACCTTACTCCGCCGTACGAAACGTTAAAACTCCATAATAAACCTAATGAATTCGTCCGAGTCCTTTGAACATCGTACGACAACTTAGGACATCTTACGACTCTTTACGCCACATTAGCAACATGAAAAGCATGTTAGAATATTGTAGGACGCGTTACAACTCCTAAGAACACCTTACACCACCGTACGAAACATTAAAACTCCATAATAAACCTAATGAATTCGTCCGAGTCCTTTGAACATCGTACGACAACTTAGGACATCTTACGACTCTTTACGCCACATTAGCAACTCGAAATGAACATTAGTATAATGTAGTACGCCTTACAGCTCCTAAGAACACCTTACTCCACCGTATGAAACGTTAAAACTCCATAATAAACCTAATGAATTCGTCCGAGTCCTTTGAACATCGTACGACAACTTAGGACATCTTAAGACTCTTTATGCCACATTAACAACTCGAAAAGAACGTTAGTATGATGTAGGACGCCTTACAGCTCCTAAGAACACCTTACACCTTCGTACGAAACATTAAAATTCCATAATAAACCTAATGAATTCGTCCGAGTCCTTTGAACATCGTACGACAACTTAGGAGATGTTACGACCCAGTATACGGCACTAGCAACATGAAAAGCACGTTAGAATAATGTAGGACGGGTTACAACACCTAAGAACACCTTACATCACCGTACAAAACTTTAAAACTCCATAATAAACCAAATTAATTCGTACGAGTTCTTTGAACATCGTACGACAACTTAGGACATCTTACGACTCTTTACGCCACATTAGCAACTCGAAATGAACATTAGTATAATGTAGTACGCCTTACAGCTCCTAAGAACACCTTACTCCACCGTACGAAACGTTAAAACTCCATAATAAACCTAATGAATTCGTCCGAGTCCTTTGAACATCGTACGACAACTTAGGACATCTTAAGACTCTTTATGCCACATTAGCAACTCGAAAAGAACGTTAGTATGATGTAGGACGCCTTACAGCTCCTAAGAACACCTTACACCACCGTACGAAACATTAAAATTCCATAATAAACCTAATGAATTCGTCCGAGTCCTTTGAACATCGTACGACAACTCAGGAGATGTTACGACCCAGTATACGGCACTAGCAACATGAAAAGCACGTTAGAATAATGTAGGACGCGTTACAACACCTAAGAACACCTTACATCACCGTACAAAACTTTAAAACTCCATAACAAACCAAATTAATTCGTACGAGTTCTTTGAACATCGTACGACAACTTAGGAAATCTTACGACTCTTTATGCCACATTAGCAACATGAAAAGCATGTTAGAATAATGTAGGACGCGTTACAACTCCTAAGAACACCTTACACCACCGTACGAAACATTAAAACTCCATAATAAACCTAATGAATTTGTACGAGTCCTTTGAACATCGTACGACAACTTAGGACATCTTACGACTCTTTATGCCACATTAGCAACATGAAAAGCATGTTAGAATATTGTAGGACGCGTTACAACTCCTAAGAACACCTTACACCACCGTACGAAACATTAAAACTCCATAATAAACCTAATGAATTCGTCCGAGTCCTTTGAACATCGTACGACAACTTAGGACATCTTACGACTCTTTACGCCACATTAGCAACTCGAAATGAACATTAGTATAATGTAGTACGCCTTACAGCTCCTAAGAACACCTTACTCCACCGTACGAAACGTTAAAACTCCATAATAAACCTAATGAATTCGTCCGAGTCCTTTGAACATCGTACGACAACTTAGGACATCTTAAGACTCTTTATGCCACATTAGCAACTTGAAAAGAACGTTAGTATGATGTAGGACGCCTTACAGCTCCTAAGAACACCTTACACCACCGTACGAAACATTAAAATTCCATAATAAACCTAATGAATTCGTCCGAGTCCTTTGAACATCGTACGACAACTCAGGAGATGTTACGACCCAGTATACGGCACTAGCAACATGAAAAGCACGTTAGAATAATGTAGGACGCGTTACAACACCTATGAACACCTTACATCACCGTACAAAACTTTAAAACTCCATAATAAACCAAATTAATTCGTACGAGTTCTTTGAACATCGTACGACAACTTAGGACATCTTACGACTCTTTACGCCACATTAGCAACTCGAAATGAACATTAGTATAATGTAGTACGCCTTACAGCTCCTAAGAACACCTTACTCCACCGTACGAAACGTTAAAACTCCATAATAAACCTAATGAATTCGTCCGAGTCCTTTGAACATCGTACGACAACTTAGGACATCTTAAGACTCTTTATGCCACATTAGCAACTCGAAAAGAACGTTAGTATGATGTAGGACGCCTTACAGCTCCTAAGAACACCTTACACCACCGTACGAAACATTAAAATTCCATAATAAACCTAATGAATTCGTCCGAGTCCTTTGAACATCGTACGACAACTCAGGAGATGTTACGACCCAGTATACGGCACTAGCAACATGAAAAGCACGTTAGAATAATGTAGGACGCGTTACAACACCTAAGAACACCTTACATCACCGTACAAAACTTTAAAACTCCATAACAAACCAAATTAATTCGTACGAGTTCTTTGAACATCGTACGACAACTTAGGAAATCTTACGACTCTTTATGCCACATTAGCAACATGAAAAGCATGTTAGAATAATGTAGGACGCGTTACAACTCCTAAGAACACCTTACACCACCGTACGAAACATTAAAACTCCATAATAAACCTAATGAATTCGTCCGAGTCCTTTGAACATCGTACGACAACTTAGGACATCTTAAGACTCTTTATGCCACATTAGCAACTCGAAAAGAACATTAGTATGATGTAGGACGCCTTACAGCTCCTAAGAACACCTTACACCACCGTACGAAACATTAAAATTCCATAATAAACCTAATGAATTCGTCCGAGTCCTTTGAACATCGTACGACAACTCAAGAGATGTTACGACCCAGTATACGGCACTAGCAACATGAAAAGCACGTTAGAATAATGTAGGACGCGTTACAACACCTAAGAACACCTTACATCACCGTACAAAACTTTAAAACTCCATAATAAACCAAATTAATTCGTACGAGTTCTTTGAACATCGTACGACAACTTAGGAAATCTTACGACTCTTTATGCCACATTAGCAACATGAAAAGCATGTTAGAATAATGTAGGACACGTTACAACTCCTAAGAACACCTTACACCACCGTACGAAACATTAAAACTCCATAATAAACCTAATGAATTTGTACGAGTCCTTTGAACATCGTACGACAACTTAGGACATCTTACGACTCTTTATGCCACATTAGCAACATGAAAAGCATGTTAGAATATTGTAGGACGCGTTACAACTCATAAGAACACCTTACACCACCGTACGAAACATTAAAACTCCATAATAAACCTAATGAACTCGTCCGAGTCCTTTGAACATCGTACGACAACTTAGGACATCTTACGAC
The DNA here is from genome assembly GCA_030867185.1 of Tagetes erecta. Taxonomy (NCBI): domain Eukaryota; kingdom Viridiplantae; phylum Streptophyta; class Magnoliopsida; order Asterales; family Asteraceae; genus Tagetes; species Tagetes erecta. The sequence goes on along the minus strand of CM061487.1, from coordinate 41,115,036 downwards.
TCTTTACGCCACATTAGCAACTCGAAATGAACATTAGTATAATGTAGTACGCCTTACAGCTCCTAAGAACACCTTACTCCGCCGTACGAAACGTTAAAACTCCATAATAAACCTAATGAATTCGTCCGAGTCCTTTGAACATCGTACGACAACTTAGGACATCTTACGACTCTTTATGCCACATTAGCAACATGAAAAGCATGTAGAATATTGTAGGACGCGTTACAACTCCTAAGAACACCTTACACCACCGTACGAAACATTAAAACTCCATAATAAACCTAATGAATTCCTCCGAGTCCTTTGAACATCGTACGACAACTTAGGACATCTTACGACTCTTTACGCCACATTAGCAACTCGAAATGAACATTAGTATAATGTAGTACGCCTTACAGCTCCTAAGAACACCTTACTCCACCGTACGAAACGTTAAAACTCCATAATAAACCTAATGAATTCGTCCGAGTCCTTTGAACATCGTACGACAACTTAGGACATCTTAAGACTCTTTATGCCACATTAGCAACTCGAAAAGAACGTTAGTATGATGTAGGACGCCTTACAGCTCCTAAGAACACCTTACACCACCGTACGAAACATTAAAATTCCATAATAAACCTAATGAATTCGTCCGAGTCCTTTGAACATCGTACGACAACTCAGGAGATGTTACGACCCAGTATACGGCACTAGCAACATGAAAAGCACGTTAGAATAATGTAGGACGCGTTACAACACCTAAGAACACCTTACATCACCGTACAAAACTTTAAAACTCCATAATAAACCAAATTAATTCGTACGAGTTCTTTGAACATCGTACGACAACTTAGGAAATCTTACGACTCTTTATGCCACATTAGCAACATGAAAAGCATGTTAGAATAATGTAGGACGCGTTACAACTCCTAAGAACACCTTACACCACCGTACGAAACATTAAAACTCCATAATAAACCTAATGAATTTGTCCGAGTCCTTTGAACATCGTACGACAACTTAGGACATCTTAAGACTCTTTATGCCACATTAGCAACTCGAAAAGAACGTTAGTATGATGTAGGACGCCTTACAGCTCCTAAGAACACCTTACACCACCGTACGAAACATTAAAATTCCATAATAAACCTAATGAATTCGTCCGAGTCCTTTGAACATCGTACGACAACTCAGGAGATGTTACGGCCCAGTATACGGCACTAGCAACATGAAAAGCACGTTAGAATAATGTAGGACGCGTTACAACACCTAAGAACACCTTACATCACCGTACAAAACTTTAAAACTCCATAATAAACCAAATTAATTCGTACGAGTTCTTTGAACATCGTACGACAACTTAGGAAATCTTACGACTCTTTATGCCACATTAGCAACATGAAAAGCATGTTAGAATAATGTAGGACGCGTTACAACTCCTAAGAACACCCTACACCACCGTACGAAACATTAAAACTCCATAATAAACCTAATGAATTCGTCCGAGTCCTTTGAACATCGTACGACAACTTAGGACATCTTACGACTCTTTACGCCACATTAGCAACTCGAAATGAACATTAGTATAATGTAGTACGCCTTACAGCTCCTAAGAACACCTTACTCCACCGTACGAAACGTTAAAACTCCATAATAAACCTAATGAATTCGTCCGAGTCCTTTGAACATCGTACGACAACTTAGGACATCTTAAGACTCTTTATGCCACATTAGCAACTCGAAAAGAACGTTAGTATGATGTAGGACGCCTTACAGCTCCTAAGAACACCTTACACCACAGTACGAAACATTAAAATTCCATAATAAACCTAATGAATTCGTCCGAGTCCTTTGAACATCGTACGACAACTCAGGAGATGTTACGACCCAGTATACGGCACTAGCAACATGAAAAGCACGTTAGAATAATGTAGGACGCGTTACAACACCTAAGAACACCTTACATCACCGTACAAAACTTTAAAACTCCATAATAAACCAAATTAATTCGTACGAGTTCTTTGAACATCGTACGACAACTTAGGAAATCTTACGACTCTTTATGCCACTTTAGCAACATGAAAAGCATGTTAGAATAATGTAGGACGCGTTACAACTCCTAAGAACACCTTACACCACCGTACGAAACATTAAAACTCCATAATAAACCTAATGAATTTGTCCGAGTCCTTTGAACATCGTACGACAACTTAGGACATCTTAAGACTCTTTATGCCACATTAGCAACTCGAAAAGAACGTTAGTATGATGTAGGACGCCTTACAGCTCTTAAGAACACCTTACACCACCGTACGAGACATTAAAATTCCATAATAAACCTAATGAATTCGTCCGAGTCCTTTGAACATCGTACGACAACTCAGGAGATGTTACGGCCCAGTATACGGCACTAGCAACATGAAAAGCACGTTAGAATAATGTAGGACGCGTTACAACACCTAAGAACACCTTACATCACCGTACAAAACTTTAAAACTCCATAATAAACCAAATTAATTCGTACGAGTTCTTTGAACATCGTACGACAACTTAGGAAATCTTACGACTCTTTATGCCACATTAGCAACATGAAAAGCATGTTAGAATAATGTAGGATGCGTTACAACTCCTAAGAACACCTTACACCACCGTACGAAACATTAAAACTCCATAATAAACCTAATGAATTCGTCCGAGTCCTTTGAACATCGTACGACAACTTAGGACATCTTAAGACTCTTTATGCCACATTAGCAACTCGAAAAGAACGTTAGTATGATGTAGGACGCCTTACAGCTCCTAAGAACACCTTACACCACCGTACGAAACATTAAAATTCCATAATAAACCTAATGAATTCGTCCGAGTCCTTTGAACATCGTACGACAACTCAGGAGATGTTACGGCCCAGTATACGGCACTAGCAACATGAAAAGCACGTTAGAATAATGTAGGACGCGTTACAACACCTAAGAACACCTTACATCACCGTACAAAACTTTAAAACTCCATAATAAACCAAATTAATTCGTACGAGTTCTTTGAACATCGTACGACAACTTAGGAAATCTTACGACTCTTTATGCCACATTAGCAACATGAAAAGCATGTTAGAATAATGTAGGACGCGTTACAACTCCTAAGAACACCCTACACCACCGTACGAAACATTAAAACTCCATAATAAACCTAATGAATTCGTCCGAGTCCTTTGAACATCGTACGACAACTTAGGACATCTTACGACTCTTTACGCCACATTAGCAACTCGAAAAGAACGTTAGTATGATGTAGGACGCCTTACAGCTCCTAAGAACACCTTACACCACCGTACGAAACATTAAAATTCCATAATAAACCTAATGAATTCGTCCGAGTCCTTTGAACATCGTACGACAACTCAGGAGATGTTACGGCCCAGTATACGGCACTAGCAACATGAAAAGCACGTTAGAATAATGTAGGACGCGTTACAACACCTAAGAACACCTTACATCACCGTACAAAACTTTAAAACTCCATAATAAACCAAATTAATTCGTACGAGTTCTTTGAACATCGTACGACAACTTAGGAAATCTTACGACTCTTTATGCCACATTAGCAACATGAAAAGCATGTTAGAATAATGTAGGACGCGTTACAACTCCTAAGAACACCTTACACCACCGTACGAAACATTAAAACTCCATAATAAACCTAATGAATTCGTCCGAGTCCTTTGAACATCGTACGACAACTTAGGACATCTTAAGACTCTTTATGCCACATTAGCAACTCGAAAAGAACGTTAGTATGATGTAGGACGCCTTACAGCTCCTAAGAACACCTTACACCACCGTACGAAACATTAAAATTCCATAATAAACCTAATGAATTCGTCCGAGTCCTTTGAACATCGTACGACAACTCAGGAGATGTTACGACCCAGTATACGGCACTAGCAACATGAAAAGCACGTTAGAATAATGTAGGACGCGTTACAACACCTAAGAACACCTTACATCACCGTACAAAACTTTAAAACTCCATAATAAACCAAATTAATTCGTACGAGTTCTTTGAACATCGTACGACAACTTAGGAAATCTTACGACTCTTTATGCCACATTAGCAACATGAAAAGCATGTTAGAATAATGTAGGACGCGTTACAACTCCTAAGAACACCCTACACCACCGTACGAAACATTAAAACTCCATAATAAACCTAATGAATTCGTCCGAGTCCTTTGAACATCGTACGACAACTTAGGACATCTTACGACTCTTTACGCCACATTAGCAACTCGAAATGAACATTAGTATAATGTAGTACGCCTTACAGCTCCTAAGAACACCTTACTCCACCGTACGAAACGTTAAAACTCCATAATAAACCTAATGAATTCGTCCGAGTCCTTTGAACATCGTACGACAACTTAGGACATCTTAAGACTCTTTATGCCACATTAGCAACTCGAAAAGAACGTTAGTATGATGTAGGACGCCTTACAGCTCCTAAGAACACCTTACACCACAGTACGAAACATTAAAATTCCATAATAAACCTAATGAATTCGTCCGAGTCCTTTGAACATCGTACGACAACTCAGGAGATGTTACGACCCAGTATACGGCACTAGCAACATGAAAAGCACGTTAGAATAATGTAGGACGCGTTACAACACCTAAGAACACCTTACATCACCGTACAAAACTTTAAAACTCCATAATAAACCAAATTAATTCGTACGAGTTCTTTGAACATCGTACGACAACTTAGGAAATCTTACGACTCTTTATGCCACTTTAGCAACATGAAAAGCATGTTAGAATAATGTAGGACGCGTTACAACTCCTAAGAACACCTTACACCACCGTACGAAACATTAAAACTCCATAATAAACCTAATGAATTTGTCCGAGTCCTTTGAACATCGTACGACAACTTAGGACATCTTAAGACTCTTTATGCCACATTAGCAACTCGAAAAGAACGTTAGTATGATGTAGGACGCCTTACAGCTCTTAAGAACACCTTACACCACCGTACGAAACATTAAAATTCCATAATAAACCTAATGAATTCGTCCGAGTCCTTTGAACATCGTACGACAACTCAGGAGATGTTACGGCCCAGTATACGGCACTAGCAACATGAAAAGCACGTTAGAATAATGTAGGACGCGTTACAACACCTAAGAACACCTTACATCACCGTACAAAACTTTAAAACTCCATAATAAACCAAATTAATTCGTACGAGTTCTTTGAACATCGTACGACAACTTAGGAAATCTTACGACTCTTTATGCCACATTAGCAACATGAAAAGCATGTTAGAATAATGTAGGATGCGTTACAACTCCTAAGAACACCTTACACCACCGTACGAAACATTAAAACTCCATAATAAACCTAATGAATTCGTCCGAGTCCTTTGAACATCGTACGACAACTTAGGACATCTTAAGACTCTTTATGCCACATTAGCAACTCGAAAAGAACGTTAGTATGATGTAGGACGCCTTACAGCTCCTAAGAACACCTTACACCACCGTACGAAACATTAAAATTCCATAATAAACCTAATGAATTCGTCCGAGTCCTTTGAACATCGTACGACAACTCAGGAGATGTTACGGCCCAGTATACGGCACTAGCAACATGAAAAGCACGTTAGAATAATGTAGGACGCGTTACAACACCTAAGAACACCTTACATCACCGTACAAAACTTTAAAACTCCATAATAAACCAAATTAATTCGTACGAGTTCTTTGAACATCGTACGACAACTTAGGAAATCTTACGACTCTTTATGCCACATTAGCAACATGAAAAGCATGTTAGAATAATGTAGGACGCGTTACAACTCCTAAGAACACCCTACACCACCGTACGAAACATTAAAACTCCATAATAAACCTAATGAATTCGCCCGAGTCCTTTGAACATCGTACGACAACTTAGGACATCTTAAGACTCTTTATGCCACATTAGCAACTCGAAAAGAACGTTAGTATGATGTAGGACGCCTTACAGCTCCTAAGAACACCTTACACCACCGTACGAAACATTAAAATTCCATAATAAACCTAATGAATTCGTCCGAGTCCTTTGAACATCGTACGACAACTCAGGAGATGTTACGACCCAGTATACGGCACTAGCAACATGAAAAGCACGTTAGAATAATGTAGGACGCGTTACAACACCTAAGAACACCTTACATCACCGTACAAAACTTTAAAACTCCATAATAAACCAAATTAATTCGTACGAGTTCTTTGAACATCGTACGACAACTTAGGAAATCTTACGACTCGTTATGCCACATTAGCAACATGAAAAGCATGTTAGAATAATGTAGGACGCGTTACAACTCCTAAGAACACCTTACACCACCGTACGAAACATTAAAACTCCATAATAAACCTAATGAATTCGTCCGAGTCCTTTGAACATCGTACGACAACTTAGGACATCTTAAGACTCTTTATGCCACATTAGCAACTCGAAAAGAACGTTAGTATGATGTAGGACGCCTTACAGCTCCTAAGAACACCTTACACCACCGTACGAAACATTAAAATTCCATAATAAACCTAATGAATTCGTCCGAGTCCTTTGAACATCGTACGACAACTCAGGAGATGTTACGACCCAGTATACGGCACTAGCAACATGAAAAGCACGTTAGAATAATGTAGGACGCGTTACAACACCTAAGAACACCTTACATCACCGTACAAAACTTTAAAACTCCATAATAAACCAAATTAATTCGTACGAGTTCTTTGAACATCGTACGAAAACTTAGGAAATCTTACGACTCTTTATGCCACATTAGCAACATGAAAAGCATGTTAGAATAATGTAGGACGCGTTACAACTCCTAAGAACACCCTACACCACCGTACGAAACATTAAAACTCCATAATAAACCTAATGAATTCGTCCGAGTCCTTTGAACATCGTACGACAACTTAGGACATCTTACGACTCTTTACGCCACATTAGCAACTCGAAATGAACATTAGTATAATGTAGTACGCCTTACAGCTCCTAAGAACACCTTACTCCACCGTACGAAACGTTAAAACTCCATAATAAACCTAATGAATTCGTCCGAGTCCTTTGAACATCGTACGACAACTTAGGACATCTTAAGACTCTTTATGCCACATTAGCAACTCGAAAAGAACGTTAGTATGATGTAGGACGCCTTACAGCTCCTAAGAACACCTTACACCACCGTACGAAACATTAAAATTCCATAATAAACCTAATGAATTCGTCCGAGTCCTTTGAACATCGTACGACAACTCAGGAGATGTTACGACCCAGTATACGGCACTAGCAACATGAAAAGCACGTTAGAATAATGTAGGACGCGTTACAACACCTAAGAACACCTTACATCACCGTACAAAACTTTAAAACTCCATAATAAACCAAATTAATTCGTACGAGTTCTTTGAACATCGTACGACAACTTAGGAAATCTTACGACTCTTTATGCCACATTAGCAACATGAAAAGCATGTTAGAATAATGTAGGACGCGTTACAACTCCTAAGAACACCTTACACCACCGTACGAAACATTAAAACTCCATAATAAACCTAATGAATTCGCCCGAGTCCTTTGAACATCGTACGACAACTTAGGACATCTTAAGACTCTTTATGCCACATTAGCAACTCGAAAAGAACGTTAGTATGATGTAGGACGCCTTACAGCTCCTAAGAACACCTTACACCACCGTACGAAACATTAAAATTCCATAATAAACCTAATGAATTCGTCCGAGTCCTTTGAACATCGTACGACAACTCAGGAGATGTTACGACCCAGTATACGGCACTAGCAACATGAAAAGCACGTTAGAATAATGTAGGACGCGTTACAACACCTAAGAACACCTTACATCACCGTACAAAACTTTAAAACTCCATAATAAACCAAATTAATTCGTACGAGTTCTTTGAACATCGTACGACAACTTAGGAAATCTTACGACTCTTTATGCCACATTAGCAACATGAAAAGCATGTTAGAATAATGTAGGACGCGTTACAACTCCTAAGAACACCTTACACCACCGTACGAAACATTAAAACTCCATAATAAACCTAATGAATTCGTCCGAGTCCTTTGAACATCGTACGACAACTTAGGACATCTTAAGACTCTTTATGCCACATTAGCAACTCGAAAAGAACGTTAGTATGATGTAGGACGCCTTACAGCTCCTAAGAACACCTTACACCACCGTACGAAACATTAAAATTCCATAATAAACCTAATGAATTCGTCCGAGTCCTTTGAACATCGTACGACAACTCAGGAGATGTTACGACCCAGTATACGGCACTAGCAACATGAAAAGCACGTTAGAATAATGTAGGACGCGTTACAACACCTAAGAACACCTTACATCACCGTACAAAACTTTAAAACTCCATAATAAACCAAATTAATTCGTACGAGTTCTTTGAACATCGTACGACAACTTAGGAAATCTTACGACTCTTTATGCCACATTAGCAACATGAAAAGCATGTTAGAATAATGTAGGACGCGTTACAACTCCTAAGAACACCCTACACCACCGTACGAAACATTAAAACTCCATAATAAACCTAATGAATTCGTCCGAGTCCTTTGAACATCGTACGACAACTTAGGACATCTTACGACTCTTTACGCCACATTAGCAACTCGAAATGAACATTAGTATAATGTAGTACGCCTTACAGCTCCTAAGAACACCTTACTCCACCGTACGAAACGTTAAAACTCCATAATAAACCTAATGAATTCGTCCGAGTCCTTTGAACATCGTACGACAACTTAGGACATCTTAAGACTCTTTATGCCACATTAGCAACTCGAAAAGAACGTTAGTATGATGTAGGACGCCTTACAGCTCCTAAGAACACCTTACACCACCGTACGAAACATTAAAATTCCATAATAAACCTAATGAATTCGTCCGAGTCCTTTGAACATCGTACGACAACTCAGGAGATGTTACGACCCAGTATACGGCACTAGCAACATGAAAAGCACGTTAGAATAATGTAGGACGCGTTACAACACCTAAGAACACCTTACATCACCGTACAAAACTTTAAAACTCCATAATAAACCAAATTAATTCGTACGAGTTCTTTGAACATCGTACGACAACTTAGGAAATCTTACGACTCTTTATGCCACATTAGCAACATGAAAAGCATGTTAGAATAATGTAGGACGCGTTACAACTCCTAAGAACACCTTACACCACCGTACGAAACATTAAAACTCCATAATAAACCTAATGAATTCGTCCGAGTCCTTTGAACATCGTACGACAACTTAGGACATCTTAAGACTCTTTATGCCACATTAGCAACTCGAAAAGAACGTTAGTATGATGTAGGACGCCTTACAGCTCCTAAGAACACCTTACACCACCGTACGAAACATTAAAATTCCATAATAAACCTAATGAATTCGTCCGAGTCCTTTGAACATCGTACGACAACTCAGGAGATGTTACGACCCAGTATACGGCACTAGCAACATGAAAAGCACGTTAGAATAATGTAGGACGCGTTACAACACCTAAGAACACCTTACATCACCGTACAAAACTTTAAAACTCCATAATAAACCAAATTAATTCGTACGAGTTCTTTGAACATCGTACGACAACTTAGGAAATCTTACGACTCTTTATGCCACATTAGCAACATGAAAAGCATGTTAGAATAATGTAGGACGCGTTACAACTCCTAAGAACACCTTACACCACCGTACGAAACATTAAAACTCCATAATAAACCTAATGAATTCGTCCGAGTCCTTTGAACATCGTACGACAACTTAGGACATCTTAAGACTCTTTATGCCACATTAGCAACTCGAAAAGAACGTTAGTATGATGTAGGACGCCTTACAGCTCCTAAGAACACCTTACACCACCGTACGAAACATTAAAATTCCATAATAAACCTAATGAATTCGTCCGAGTCCTTTGAACATCGTACGGCAACTCAGGAGATGTTACGGCCCAGTATACGGCACTAGCAACATGAAAAGCACGTTAGAATAATGTAGGACGCGTTACAACACCTAAGAACACCTTACATCACCGTACAAAACTTTAAAACTCCATAATAAACCAAATTAATTCGTACGAGTTCTTTGAACATCGTACGACAACTTAGGAAATCTTACGACTCTTTAAGCCACATTAGCAACATGAAAAGCATGTTAGAATAATGTAGGACGCGTTACAACTCCTAAGAACACCTTACACCACCGTACGAAACATTAAAACTCCATAATAAACCTAATGAATTCGTCCGAGTCCTTTGAACATCGTACGACAACTTAGGACATCTTAAGACTCTTTATGCCACATTAGCAACTCGAAAAGAACGTTAGTATGATGTAGGACGCCTTACAGCTCCTAAGAACACCTTACACCACCGTACGAAACATTAAAATTCCATAATAAACCTAATGAATTCGTCCGAGTCCTTTGAACATCGTACGACAACTCAGGAGATGTTACGGCCCAGTATACGGCACTAGCAACATGAAAAGCACGTTAGAATAATGTAGGACGCGTTACAACACCTAAGAACACCTTACATCACCGTACAAAACTTTAAAACTCCATAATAAACCAAATTAATTCGTACGAGTTCTTTGAACATCGTACGACAACTTAGGAAATCTTACGACTCTTTATGCCACATTAGCAACATGAAAAGCATGTTAGAATAATGTAGGACGCGTTACAACTCCTAAGAACACCCTACACCACCGTACGAAACATTAAAACTCCATAATAAACCTAATGAATTCGTCCGAGTCCTTTGAACATCGTACGACAACTTAGGACATCTTACGACTCTTTACGCCACATTAGCAACTCGAAAAGAACGTTAGTATGATGTAGGACGCCTTACAGCTCCTAAGAACACCATACACCACCGTACGAAACATTAAAATTCCATAATAAACCTAATGAATTCGTCCGAGTCCTTTGAACATCGTACGACAACTCAGGAGATGTTACGGCCCAGTATACGGCACTAGCAACATGAAAAGCACGTTAGAATAATGTAGGACGCGTTACAACACCTAAGAACACCTTACATCACCGTACAAAACTTTAAAACTCCATAATAAACCAAATTAATTCGTACGAGTTCTTTGAACATCGTACGACAACTTAGGAAATCTTACGACCCTTTATGCCACATTAGCAACATGAAAAGCATGTTAGAATAATGTAGGACGCGTTACAACTCCTAAGAACACCTTACACCACCGTACGAAACATTAAAACTCCATAATAAACCTAATGAATTCGTCCGAGTCCTTTGAACATCGTACGACAACTTAGGACATCTTAAGACTCTTTATGCCACATTAGCAACTCGAAAAGAACGTTAGTATGATGTAGGACGCCTTACAGCTCCTAAGAACACCTTACACCACCGTACGAAACATTAAAATTCCATAATAAACCTAATGAATTCGTCCGAGTCCTTTGAACATCGTACGACAACTCAGGAGATGTTACGACCCAGTATACGGCACTAGCAACATGAAAAGCACGTTAGAATAATGTAGGACGCGTTACAACACCTAAGAACACCTTACATCACCGTACAAAACTTTAAAACTCCATAATAAACCAAATTAATTCGTACGAGTTCTTTGAACATCGTACGACAACTTAGGAAATCTTACGACTCTTTATGCCACATTAGCAACATGAAAAGCATGTTAGAATAATGTAGGACGCGTTACAACTCCTAAGAACACCTTACACCACCGTACGAAACATTAAAACTCCATAATAAACCTAATGAATTCGTCCGAGTCCTTTGAACATCGTACGACAACTTAGGACATCTTAAGACTCTTTATGCCACATTAGCAACTCGAAAAGAACGTTAGTATGATGTAGGACGCCTTACAGCTCCTAAGAACACCTTACACCACCGTACGAAACATTAAAATTCCATAATAAACCTAATGAATTCGTCCGAGTCCTTTGAACATCGTACGACAACTCAGGAGATGTTACGACCCAGTATACGGCACTAGCAACATGAAAAGCACGTTAGAATAATGTAGGACGCGTTACAACACCTAAGAACACCTTACATCACCGTACAAAACTTTAAAACTCCATAATAAACCAAATTAATTCGTACGAGTTCTTTGAACATCGTACGACAACTTAGGAAATCTTACGACTCTTTATGCCACATTAGCAACATGAAAAGCATGTTAGAATAATGTAGGACGCGTTACAACTCCTAAGAACACCTTACACCACCGTACGAAACATTAAAACTCCATAATAAACCTAATGAATTTGTACGAGTCCTTTGAACATCGTACGACAACTTAGGACATCTTACGACTCTTTATGCCACATTAGCAACATGAAAAGCATGTTAGAATATTGTAGGACGCGTTACAACTCATAAGAACACCTTACACCACCGTATGAAACATTAAAACTCCATAATAAACCTAATGAATTCGTCCGAGTCCTTTGAACATCGTACGACAACTTAGGACATCTTACGACTCTTTACGCCACATTAGCAACTCGAAATGAACATTAGTATAATGTAGTACGCCTTACAACTCCTAAGAACACCTTACTCCACCGTACGAAACGTTAAAACTCCATAATAAACCTAATGAATTCGTCCGAGTCCTTTGAACATCGTACGACAACTTAGGACATCTTACGACTCTTTATGCCACATTAGCAACATGAAAAGCATGTTAGAATATTGTAGGACGCGTTACAACTCCTAAGAACACCTTACACCACCGTACGAAACATTAAAACTCCATAATAAACCTAATGAATTCGTCCGAGTCCTTTGAACATCGTACGACAACTTAGGACATCTTACGACTCTTTACGCCACATTAGCAACTCGAAATGAACATTAGTATAATGTAGTACGCCTTACAGCTCCTAAGAACACCTTACTCCACCGTACGAAACGTTAAAACTCCATAATAAACCTAATGAATTCGTCCGAGTCCTTTGAACATCGTACGACAACTTAGGACATCTTAAGACTCTTTATGCCACATTAGCAACTCGAAAAGAACGTTAGTATGATGTAGGACGCCTTACAGCTCCTAAGAACACCTTACACCACCGTACGAAACATTAAAATTCCATAATAAACCTAATGAATTCGTCCGAGTCCTTTGAACATCGTACGACAACTCAGGAGATGTTACGGCCCAGTATACGGCACTAGCAACATGAAAAGCACGTTAGAATAATGTAGGACGCGTTACAACACCTAAGAACACCTTACATCACCGTACAAAACTTTAAAACTCCATAATAAACCAAATTAATTCGTACGAGTTCTTTGAACGTCGTACGACAACTTAGGAAATCTTACGACTCTTTATGCCACATTAGCAACATGAAAAGCATGTTAGAATAATGTAGGACGCGTTACAACTCCTAAGAACACCTTACACCACCGTACGAAACATTAAAACTCCTTAATAAGCCTAATGAATTTGTACGAGTCCTTTGAACACCGTACGACAACTTAGGACATCTTACGACTCTTTATGCCACATTAGCAACATGAAAAGCATGTGAGAATATTGTAGGACGCGTTACAACTCCTAAGAACACCTTACACCACCGTACGAAACATTAAAACTCCATAATAAACCTAATGAGTTCGTCCGAGTCCTTTGAACATCGTACGACAACTTAGGACATCTTACGACTCTTTACGCCACATTAGCAACTCGAAATGAACATTAGTATAATGTAGTACGCCTTACAGCTCCTAAGAACACCTTACTCCACCGTACGAAACGTTAAAACTCCATAATAAACCTAATGAATTCGTCCGAGTCCTTTGAACATCGTACGACAACTTAGGACATCTTAAGACTCTTTATGCCACATTAGCAACTCGAAAAGAACGTTAGTATGATGTAGGACGCCTTACAGCTCCTAAGAACACCTTACACCACCGTACGAAACATTAAAATTCCATAATAAACCTAATGAATTCGTCCGAGTCCTTTGAACATCGTACGACAACTCAGGAGATGTTACGACCCAGTATACGGCACTAGCAACATGAAAAGCACGTTAGAATAATGTAGGACGCGTTACAACACCTAAGAACACCTTACATCACCGTACAAAACTTTAAAACTCCATAATAAACCAAATTAATTCGTACGAGTTCTTTGAACATCGTACGACAACTTAGGAAATCTTACGACTCTTTATGCCACATTAGCAACATGAAAAGCATGTTAGAATAATGTAGGACGCGTTACAACTCCTAAGAACACCTTACACCACCGTACGAAACATTAAAACTCCATAATAAACCTAATGAATTTGTCCGAGTCCTTTGAACATCGTACGACAACTTAGGACATCTTAAGACTCTTTATGCCACATTAGCAACTCGAAAAGAACGTTAGTATGATGTAGGACGCCTTACAGCTCCTAAGAACACCTTACACCACCGTACGAAACATTAAAATTCCATAATAAACCTAATGAATTCGTCCGAGTCCTTTGAACATCGTACGACAACTCAGGAGATGTTACGGCCCAGTATACGGCACTAGCAACATGAAAAGCACGTTAGAATAATGTAGGACGCGTTACAACACCTAAGAACACCTTACATCACCGTACAAAACTTTAAAACTCCATAATAAACCAAATTAATTCGTACGAGTTCTTTGAACGTCGTACGACAACTTAGGAAATCTTACGACTCTTTATGCCACATTAGCAACATGAAAAGCATGTTAGAATAATGTAGGACGCGTTACAACTCCTAAGAACACCTTACACCACCGTACGAAACATTAAAACTCCTTAATAAGCCTAATGAATTTGTACGAGTCCTTTGAACACCGTACGACAACTTAGGACATCTTACGACTCTTTATGCCACATTAGCAACATGAAAAGCATGTGAGAATATTGTAGGACGCGTTACAACTCCTAAGAACACCTTACACCACCGTACGAAACATTAAAACTCCATAATAAACCTAATGAGTTCGTCCGAGTCCTTTGAACATCGTACGACAACTTAGGACATCTTACGACTCTTTACGCCACATTAGCAACTCGAAATGAACATTAGTATAATGTAGTACGCCTTACAGCTCCTAAGAACACCTTACTCCACCGTACGAAACGTTAAAACTCCATAATAAACCTAATGAATTCGTCCGAGTCCTTTGAACATCGTACGACAACTTAGGACATCTTAAGACTCTTTATGCCACATTAGCAACTCGAAAAGAACGTTAGTATGATGTAGGACGCCTTACAGCTCCTAAGAACACCTTACACCACCGTACGAAACATTAAAATTCCATAATAAACCTAATGAATTCGTCCGAGTCCTTTGAACATCGTACGACAACTCAGGAGATGTTACGACCCAGTATACGGCACTAGCAACATGAAAAGCACGTTAGAATAATGTAGGACGCGTTACAACACCTAAGAACACCTTACATCACCGTACAAAACTTTAAAACTCCATAATAAACCAAATTAATTCGTACGAGTTCTTTGAACATCGTACGACAACTTAGGAAATCTTACGACTCTTTATGCCACATTAGCAACATGAAAAGCATGTTAGAATAATGTAGGACGCGTTACAACTCCTAAGAACACCTTACACCACCGTACGAAACATTAAAACTCCATAATAAACCTAATGAATTTGTCCGAGTCCTTTGAACATCGTACGACAACTTAGGACATCTTAAGACTCTTTATGCCACATTAGCAACTCGAAAAGAACGTTAGTATGATGTAGGACGCCTTACAGCTCCTAAGAACACCTTACACCACCGTACGAAACATTAAAATTCCATAATAAACCTAATGAATTCGTCCGAGTCCTTTGAACATCGTACGACAACTCAGGAGATGTTACGACCCAGTATACGGCACTAGCAACATGAAAAGCACGTTAGAATAATGTAGGACGCGTTACAACACCTAAGAACACCTTACATCACCGTACAAAACTTTAAAACTCCATAATAAACCTAATGAATTTGTACGAGTCCTTTGAACATCGTACGACAACTTAGGACATCTTACGACTCTTTATGCCACATTAGCAACATGAAAAGCATGTTAGAATATTGTAGGACGCGTTACAACTCATAAGAACACCTTACACCACCGTACGAAACATTAAAACTCCATAATAAACCTAATGAATTCGTCCGAGTCCTTTGAACATCGTACGACAACTTAGGACATCTTACGACTCTTTACGCCACATTAGCAACTCGAAATGAACATTAGTATAATGTAGTACGCCTTACAACTCCTAAGAACACCTTACTCCACCGTACGAAACGTTAAAACTCCATAATAAACCTAATGAATTCGTCCGAGTCCTTTGAACATCGTACGACAACTTAGGACATCTTACGACTCTTTATGCCACATTAGCAACATGAAAAGCATGTTAGAATATTGTAGGACGCGTTACAACTCCTAAGAACACCTTACACCACCGTACGAAACATTAAAACTCCATAATAAACCTAATGAATTCGTCCGAGTCCTTTGAACATCGTACGACAACTTAGGACATCTTACGACTCTTTACGCCACATTAGCAACTCGAAATGAACATTAGTATAATGTAGTACGCCTTACAGCTCCTAAGAACACCTTACTCCACCGTACGAAACGTTAAAACTCCATAATAAACCTAATGAATTCGTCCGAGTCCTTTGAACATCGTACGACAACTTAGGACATCTTAAGACTCTTTATGCCACATTAGCAACTCGAAAAGAACGTTAGTATGATGTAGGACGCCTTACAGCTCCTAAGAACACCTTACACCACCGTACGAAACATTAAAATTCCATAATAAACCTAATGAATTCGTCCGAGTCCTTTGAACATCGTACGACAACTCAGGAGATGTTACGGCCTAGTATACGGCACTAGCAACATGAAAAGCACGTTAGAATAATGTAGGACGCGTTACAACACCTAAGAACACCTTACATCACCGTACAAAACTTTAAAACTCCATAATAAACCAAATTAATTCGTACGAGTTCTTTGAACGTCGTACGACAACTTAGGAAATCTTACGACTCTTTATGCCACATTAGCAACATGAAAAGCATGTTAGAATAATGTAGGACGCGTTACAACTCCTAAGAACACCTTACACCACCGTACGAAACATTAAAACTCCTTAATAAGCCTAATGAATTTGCACGAGTCCTTTGAACACCGTACGACAACTTAGGACATCTTACGACTCTTTATGCCACATTAGCAACATGAAAAGCATGTGAGAATATTGTAGGACGCGTTACAACTCCTAAGAACACCTTACACCACCGTACGAAACATTAAAACTCCATAATAAACCTAATGAGTTCGTCCGAGTCCTTTGAACATCGTACGACAACTTAGGACATCTTACGACTCTTTACGCCACATTAGCAACTCGAAATGAACATTAGTATAATGTAGTACGCCTTACAGCTCCTAAGAACACCTTACTCCACCGTACGAAACGTTAAAACTCCATAATAAACCTAATGAATTCGTCCGAGTCCTTTGAACATCGTACGACAACTTAGGACATCTTAAGACTCTTTATGCCACATTAGCAACTCGAAAAGAACGTTAGTATGATGTAGGACGCCTTACAGCTCCTAAGAACACCTTACACCACCGTACGAAACATTAAAATTCCATAATAAACCTAATGAATTCGTCCGAGTCCTTTGAACATCGTACGACAACTCAGGAGATGTTACGACCCAGTATACGGCACTAGCAACATGAAAAGCACGTTAGAATAATGTAGGACGCGTTACAACACCTAAGAACACCTTACATCACCGTACAAAACTTTAAAACTCCATAATAAACCAAATTAATTCGTACGAGTTCTTTGAACATCGTACGACAACTTAGGAAATCTTACGACTCTTTATGCCACATTAGCAACATGAAAAGCATGTTAGAATAATGTAGGACGCGTTACAACTCCTAAGAAGACCCTACACCACCGTATGAAACATTAAAACTCCATAATAAACCTAATGAATTCGTCCGAGTCCTTTGAACATCGTACGACAACTTAAGACATCTTACGACTCTTTACGCCACATTAGCAACTCGAAATGAACATTAGTATAATGTAGTACGCCTTACAGCTCCTAAGAACACCTTACTCCACCGTACGAAACGTTAAAACTCCATAATAAACCTAATGAATTTGTCCGAGTCCTTTGAACATCGTACGACAACTTAGGACATCTTAAGACTCTTTATGCCACATTAGCAACTCGAAAAGAACGTTAGTATGATGTAGGACGCCTTACAGCTCCTAAGAACACCTTACACCACCGTACGAAACATTAAAATTCCATAATAAACCTAATGAATTCGTCCGAGTCCTTTGAACATCGTACGACAACTCAGGAGATGTTACGGCCCAGTATACGGCACTAGCAACATGAAAAGCACGTTAGAATAATTTAGGACGCGTTACAACACCTAAGAACACCTTACATCACCGTAAAAAACTTTAAAACTCCATAATAAACCAAATTAATTCGTACGAGTTCTTTGAACATCGTACGACAACTTAGGAAATCTTACGACTCTTTATGCCACATTAGCAACATGAAAAGCATGTTAGAATAATGTAGGACGCGTTACAACTCCTAAGAACACCTTACACCACCGTACGAAACATTAAAACTCCATAATAAACCTAATGAATTCGTCCGAGTCCTTTGAACATCGTACGACAACTTAGGACATCTTAAGACTCTTTATGCCACATTAGCAACTCGAAAAGAATGTTAGTATGATGTAGGACGCCTTACAGCTCCTAAGAACACCTTACACCACCGTACGAAACATTAAAATTCCATAATAAACCTAATGAATTCGTCCGAGTCCTTTGAACATCGTACGACAACTCAGGAGATGTTACGGCCCAGTATACGGCACTAGCAACATGAAAAGCACGTTAGAATAATGTAGGACGCGTTACAACACCTAAGAACACCTTACATCACCGTACAAAACTTTAAAACTCCATAATACACCAAATTAATTCGTACGAGTTCTTTGAACATCGTACGACAACTTAGGAAATCTTACGACTCTTTATGCCACATTAGCAACATGAAAAGCATGTTAGAATAATGTAGGACGCGTTACAACTCCTAAGAACACCCTACACCACCGTACGAAACATTAAAACTCCATAATAAACCTAATGAATTCGTCCGAGTCCTTTGAACATCGTACGACAACTTAGCACATCTTACGACTCTTTACGCCACATTAGCAACTCGAAAAGAACGTTAGTATGATGTAGGACGCCTTACAGCTCCTAAGAACACCTTACACCACCGTACGAAACATTAAAATTCCATAATAAACCTAATGAATTCGTCCGAGTCCTTTGAACATCGTACGACAACTCAGGAGATGTTACGGCCTAGTATACGGCACTAGCAACATGAAAAGCACGTTAGAATAATGTAGGACGCGTTACAACACCTAAGAACACCTTACATCACCGTACAAAACTTTAAAACTCCATAATAAACCAAATTAATTCGTACGAGTTCTTTGAACATCGTACGACAACTTAGGAAATCTTACGAGTCTTTATGCCACATTAGCAACATGAAAAGCATGTTAGAATAATGTAAGACGCGTTACAACTCCTAAGAACACCTTACACCACCGTACGAAACATTAAAACTCCATAATAAACCTAATGAATTCGTCCGAGTCCTTTGAACATCGTACGACAACTTAGGACATCTTAAGACTCTTTATGCCACATTAGCAACTCGAAAAGAACGTTAGTATGATGTAGGACGCCTTACAGCTCCTAAGAACACCTTACACCACCGTACGAAACATTAAAATTCCATAATAAACCTAATGAATTCGTCCGAGTCCTTTGAACATCGTACGACAACTCAGGAGATGTTACGACCCAGTATACGGCACTAGCAACATGAAAAGCACGTTAGAATAATGTAGGACGCGTTACAACACCTAAGAACACCTTACATCACCGTACAAAACTTTAAAACTCCATAATAAACCAAATTAATTCGTACGAGTTCTTTGAACATCGTACGACAACTTAGGAAATCTTACGACTCTTTATGCCACATTAGCAACATGAAAAGCATGTTAGAATAATGTAGGACGCGTTACAACTCCTAAGAACACCCTACACCACCGTACGAAACATTAAAACTCCATAATAAACCTAATGAATTCGTCCGAGTCCTTTGAACATCGTACGACAACTTAGGACATCTTACGACTCTTTACGCCACATTAGCAACTCGAAATGAACATTAGTATAATGTAGTACGCCTTACAGCTCCTAAGAACACCTTACTCCACCGTACGAAACGTTAAAACTCCATAATAAACCTAATGAATTCGTCCGAGTCCTTTGAACATCGTACGACAACTTAGGACATCTTAAGACTCTTTATGCCACATTAGCAACTCGAAAAGAACGTTAGTATGATGTAGGACGCCTTACAGCTCCTAAGAACACCTTACACCACCGTACGAAACATTAAAATTCCATAATAAACCTAATGAATTCGTCCGAGTCCTTTGAACATCGTACGACAACTCAGGAGATGTTACGACCCAGTATACGGCACTAGCAACATGAAAAGCACGTTAGAATAATGTAGGACGCGTTACAACACCTAAGAACACCTTACATCACCGTACAAAACTTTAAAACTCCATAATAAACCAAATTAATTCGTACGAGTTCTTTGAACATCGTACGACAACTTAGGAAATCTTACGACTCTTTATGCCACATTAGCAACATGAAAAGCATGTTAGAATAATGTAGGACGCGTTACAACTCCTAAGAACACCTTACACCACCGTACGAAACATTAAAACTCCATAATAAACCTAATGAATTCGTCCGAGTCCTTTGAACATCGTACGACAACTTAGGACATTTTAAGACTCTTTATGCCACATTAGCAACTCGAAAAGAACGTTAGTATGATGTAGGACGCCTTACAGCTCCTAAGAACACCTTACACCACCGTACGAAACATTAAAATTCCATAATAAACCTAATGAATTCGTCCGAGTCCTTTGAACATCGTACGACAACTCAGGAGATGTTACGACCCAGTATACGGCACTAGCAACATGAAAAGCACGTTAGAATAATGTAGGACGCGTTACAACACCTAAGAACACCTTACATCACCGTACAAAACTTTAAAACTCCATAATAAACCAAATTAATTCGTACGAGTTCTTTGAACATCGTACGACAACTTAGGAAATCTTACGACTCTTTATGCCACATTAGCAACATGAAAAGCATGTTAGAATAATGTAGGACGCGTTACAACTCATAAGAACACCTTACACCACCGTACGAAACATTAAAACTCCATAATAAACCTAATGAATTTGTACGAGTCCTTTGAACATCGTACGACAACTTAGGACATCTTACGACTCTTTATGCCACATTAGCAACATGAAAAGCATGTTAGAATATTGTAGGACGCGTTACAACTCCTAAGAACACCTTACACCACCGTACGAAACATTAAAACTCCATAATAAACCTAATGAATTCGTCCGAGTCCTTTGAACATCGTACGACAACTTAGGACATCTTAAGACTCTTTATGCCACATTAGCAACTCGAAAAGAACGTTAGTATGATGTAGGACGCCTTACAGCTCCTAAGAACACCTTACACCACCGTACGAAACATTAAAATTCCATAATAAACCTAATGAATTCGTCCGAGTCCTTTGAACATCGTACGACAACTCAGGAGATGTTACGACCCAGTATACGGCACTAGCAACATGAAAAGCACGTTAGAATAATGTAGGACGCGTTACAACACCTAAGAACACCTTACATCACCGTACAAAACTTTAAAACTCCATAATAAACCAAATTAAT
The DNA here is from genome assembly GCA_030867185.1 of Tagetes erecta. Classification (NCBI taxonomy): domain Eukaryota; kingdom Viridiplantae; phylum Streptophyta; class Magnoliopsida; order Asterales; family Asteraceae; genus Tagetes; species Tagetes erecta. Next base: position 41,092,986 of record CM061487.1, on the reverse strand, counting down.
TCGTACGAGTTCTTTGAACATCGTACGACAACTTAGGAAATCTTACGACTCTTTATGCCACATTAGCAACATGAAAAGCATGTTAGAATAATGTAGGACGCGTTACAACTCCTAAGAACACCCTACACCACCGTACGAAACATTAAAACTCCATAATAAACCTAATGAATTCGTCCGAGTCCTTTGAACATCGTACGACAACTTAGGACATCTTACGACTCTTTACGCCACATTAGCAACTCGAAATGAACATTAGTATAATGTAGTACGCCTTACAGCTCCTAAGAACACCTTACTCCACCGTACGAAACGTTAAAACTCCATAATAAACCTAATGAATTCGTCCGAGTCCTTTGAACATCGTACGACAACTTAGGACATCTTAAGACTCTTTATGCCACATTAGCAACTCGAAAAGAACGTTAGTATGATGTAGGACGCCTTACAGCTCCTAAGAACACCTTACACCACCGTACGAAACATTAAAATTCCATAATAAACCTAATGAATTCGTCCGAGTCCTTTGAACATCGTACGACAACTCAGGAGATGTTACGACCCAGTATACGGCACTAGCAACATGAAAAGCACGTTAGAATAATGTAGGACGCGTTACAACACCTAAGAACACCTTACATCACCGTACAAAACTTTAAAACTCCATAATAAACCAAATTAATTCGTACGAGTTCTTTGAACATCGTACGACAACTTAGGAAATCTTACGACTCTTTATGCCACATTAGCAACATGAAAAGCATGTTAGAATAATGTAGGACGCGTTACAACTCCTAAGAACACCTTACACCACCGTACGAAACATTAAAACTCCATAATAAACCTAATGAATTCGTCCGAGTCCTTTGAACATCGTACGACAACTTAGGACATTTTAAGACTCTTTATGCCACATTAGCAACTCGAAAAGAACGTTAGTATGATGTAGGACGCCTTACAGCTCCTAAGAACACCTTACACCACCGTACGAAACATTAAAATTCCATAATAAACCTAATGAATTCGTCCGAGTCCTTTGAACATCGTACGACAACTCAGGAGATGTTACGACCCAGTATACGGCACTAGCAACATGAAAAGCACGTTAGAATAATGTAGGACGCGTTACAACACCTAAGAACACCTTACATCACCGTACAAAACTTTAAAACTCCATAATAAACCAAATTAATTCGTACGAGTTCTTTGAACATCGTACGACAACTTAGGAAATCTTACGACTCTTTATGCCACATTAGCAACATGAAAAGCATGTTAGAATAATGTAGGACGCGTTACAACTCATAAGAACACCTTACACCACCGTACGAAACATTAAAACTCCATAATAAACCTAATGAATTTGTACGAGTCCTTTGAACATCGTACGACAACTTAGGACATCTTACGACTCTTTATGCCACATTAGCAACATGAAAAGCATGTTAGAATATTGTAGGACGCGTTACAACTCATAAGAACACCTTACACCACCGTACGAAACATTAAAACTCCATAATAAACCTAATGAATTCGTCCGAGTCCTTTGAACATCGTACGACAACTTAGGACATCTTACGACTCTTTACGCCACATTAGCAACTCGAAATGAACATTAGTATAATGTAGTACGCCTTACAACTCCTAAGAACACCTTACTCGACCGTACGGAACGTTAAAACTCCATAATAAACCTAATGAATTCGTCCGAGTCCTTTGAACATCGTACGACAACTTAGGACATCTTACGACTCTTTATGCCACATTAGAAACATGAAAAGCATGTTAGAATATTGTAGGACGCGTTACAACTCCTAAGAACACCTTACACCACCGTACGAAACATTAAAACTCCATAATAAACCTAATGAATTCGTCCGAGTCCTTTGAACATCGTACGACAACTTAGGACATCTTACGACTCTTTACGCCACATTAGCAACTCGAAATGAACATTAGTATAATGTAGTACGCCTTACAGCTCCTAAGAACACCTTACTCCACCGTACGAAACGTTAAAACTCCATAATAAACCTAATGAATTTGTCCGAGTCCTTTGAACATCGTACGACAACTTAGGACATCTTAAGACTCTTTATGCCACATTAGCAACTCGAAAAGAACGTTAGTATGATGTAGGACGCCTTACAGCTCCTAAGAACACCTTACACCACCGTACGAAACATTAAAATTCCATAATAAACCTAATGAATTCGTCCGAGTCCTTTGAACATCGTACGACAACTCAGGAGATGTTACGGCCCAGTATACGGCACTAGCAACATGAAAAGCACGTTAGAATAATGTAGGACGCGTTACAACACCTAAGAACACCTTACATCACCGTACAAAACTTTAAAACTCCATAATAAACCAAATTAATTCGTACGAGTTCTTTGAACATCGTACGACAACTTAGGAAATCTTACGACTCTTTATGCCACATTAGCAACATGAAAAGCATGTTAGAATAATGTAGGACGCGTTACAACTCCTAAGAACACCTTACACCACCGTACGAAACATTAAAACTCCTTAATAAGCCTAATGAATTTGTACGAGTCCTTTGAACACCGTACGACAACTTAGGACATCTTACGACTCTTTATGCCACATTAGCAACATGAAAAGCATGTGAGAATATTGTAGGACGCGTTACAACTCCTAAGAACACCTTACACCACCGTACGAAACATTAAAACTCCATAATAAACCTAATGAGTTCGTCCGAGTCCTTTGAACATCGTACGACAACTTAGGACATCTTACGACTCTTTACGCCACATTAGCAACTCGAAATGAACATTAGTATAATGTAGTACGCCTTACAGCTCCTAAGAACACCTTACTCCACAGTACGAAACGTTAAAACTCCATAATAAACCTAATGAATTCGTCCGAGTCCTTTGAACATCGTACGACAACTTAGGACATCTTAAGACTCTTTATGCCACATTAGCAACTCGAAAAGAACGTTAGTATGATGTAGGACGCCTTACAGCTCCTAAGAACACCTTACACCACCGTACGAAACATTAAAATTCCATAATAAACCTAATGAATTCGTCCGAGTCCTTTGAACATCGTACGACAACTCAGGAGATGTTACGACCCAGTATACGGCACTAGCAACATGAAAAGCACGTTAGAATAATGTAGGACGCGTTACAACACCTAAGAACACCTTACATCACCGTACAAAACTTTAAAACTCCATAATAAACCAAATTAATTCGTACGAGTTCTTTGAACATCGTACGACAACTTAGGAAATCTTACGACTCTTTATGCCACATTAGCAACATGAAAAGCATGTTAGAATAATGTAGGACGCGTTACAACTCCTAAGAACACCTTACACCACCGTACGAAACATTAAAACTCCATAATAAGCCTAATGAATTTGTACGAGTCCTTTGAACACCGTACGACAACTTAGGACATCTTACGACTCTTTATGCCACATTAGCAACATGAAAAGCATGTGAGAATATTGTAGGACGCGTTACAACTCCTAAGAACACCTTACACCACCGTACGAAACATTAAAACTCCATAATAAACCTAATGAGTTCGTCCGAGTCCTTTGAACATCGTACGACAACTTAGGACATCTTACGACTCTTTACGCCACATTAGCAACTCGAAATGAACATTAGTATAATGTAGTACGCCTTACAGCTCCTAAGAACACCTTACTCCACAGTACGAAACGTTAAAACTCCATAATAAACCTAATGAATTCGTCCGAGTCCTTTGAACATCGTACGACAACTTAGGACATCTTAAGACTCTTTATGCCACATTAGCAACTCGAAAAGAACGTTAGTATGATGTAGGACGCCTTACAGCTCCTAAGAACACCTTACACCACCGTACGAAACATTAAAATTCCATAATAAACCTAATGAATTCGTCCGAGTCCTTTGAACATCGTACGACAACTCAGGAGATGTTACGACCCAGTATACGGCACTAGCAACATGAAAAGCACGTTAGAATAATGTAGGACGCGTTACAACACCTAAGAACACCTTACATCACCGTACAAAACTTTAAAACTCCATAATAAACCAAATTAATTCGTACGAGTTCTTTGAACATCGTACGACAACTTAGGAAATCTTACGACTCTTTATGCCACATTAGCAACATGAAAAGCATGTTAGAATAATGTAGGACGCGTTACAACTCCTAAGAACACCTTACACCACCGTACGAAACATTAAAACTCCATAATAAACCTAATGAATTCGTCCGAGTCCTTTGAACATCGTACGACAACTTAGGACATCTTAAGACTCTTTATGCCACATTAGCAACTCGAAAAGAACGTTAGTATGATGTAGGATGCCTTACAGCTCCTAAGAACTCCTTACACCACCGTACGAAACATTAAAATTCCATAATAAACCTAATGAATTCGTCCGAGTCCTTTGAACATCGTACGACAACTCAGGAGATGTTACGACCCAGTATACGGCACTAGCAACATGAAAAGCACGTTAGAATAATGTAGGACGCGTTACAACACCTAAGAACACCTTACATCACCGTACAAAACTTTAAAACTCCATAATAAACCAAATTAATTCGTACGAGTTCTTTGAACATCGTACGACAACTTAGGAAATCTTACGACTCTTTATGCCACATTAGCAACATGAAAAGCATGTTAGAATAATGTAGGACGCGTTACAACTCCTAAGAACACCCACACCACCGTACGAAACATTAAAACTCCATAATAAACCTAATGAATTCGTCCGAGTCCTTTGAACATCGTACGACAACTTAGGACATCTTACGACTCTTTACGCCACATTAGCAACTCGAAATGAACATTAGTATAATGTAGTACGCCTTACAGCTCCTAAGAACACCTTACTCCACCGTACGAAACGTTAAAACTCCATAATAAACCTAATGAATTTGTCCGAGTCCTTTGAACATCGTACGACAACTTAGGACATCTTAAGACTCTTTATGCCACATTAGCAACTCGAAAAGAACGTTAGTATGATGTAGGACGCCTTACAGCTCCTAAGAACACCTTACACCACCGTACGAAACATTAAAATTCCATAATAAACCTAATGAATTCGTCCGAGTCCTTTGAACATCGTACGACAACTCAGGAGATGTTACGGCCCAGTATACGGCACTAGCAACATGAAAAGCACGTTAGAATAATGTAGGACACGTTACAACACCTAAGAACACCTTACATCACCGTACAAAACTTTAAAACTCCATAATAAACCAAATTAATTCGTACGAGTTCTTTGAACATCGTACGACAACTTAGGAAATCTTACGACTCTTTATGCCACATTAGCAACATGAAAAGCATGTTAGAATAATGTAGGACGCGTTACAACTCCTAAGAACACCTTACACCACCGTACGAAACATTAAAACTCCATAATAAACCTAATGAATTCGTCCGAGTCCTTTGAACATCGTACGACAACTTAGGACATCTTAAGACTCTTTATGCCACATTAGCAACTCGAAAAGAACGTTAGTATGATGTAGGACGCCTTACAGCTCCTAAGAACACCTTACACCACCGTACGAAACATTAAAATTCCATAATAAACCTAATGAATTCGTCCGAGTCCTTTGAACATCGTACGACAACTCAGGAGATGTTACGACCCAGTATACGACACTAGCAACATGAAAAGCACGTTAGAATAATGTAGGACGCGTTACAACACCTAAGAACACCTTACATCACCGTACAAAACTTTAAAACTCCATAATAAACCAAATTAATTCGTACGAGTTCTTTGAACATCGTACGACAACTTAGGAAATCTTACGACTCTTTATGCCACATTAGCAACATGAAAAGCATGTTAGAATAATGTAGGACGCGTTACAACTCCTAAGAACACCCACACCACCGTACGAAACATTAAAACTCCATAATAAACCTAATGAATTCGTCCGAGTCCTTTGAACATCGTACGACAACTTAGGACATCTTAAGACTCTTTATGCCACATTAGCAACTCGAAAAGAACGTTAGTATGATGTAGGATGCCTTACAGCTCCTAAGAACACCTTACACCACCATACGAAACATTAAAATTCCATAATAAACCTAATGAATTCGTCCGAGTCCTTTGAACATCGTACGACAACTCAGGACATCTTAAGACTCTTTATGCCACATTAGCAACTCGAAAAGAACGTTAGTATGATGTAGGACGCCTTACAGCTCCTAAGAACACCTTACACCACCGTACGAAACATTAAAATTCCATAATAAACCTAATGAATTCGTCCGAGTCCTTTGAACATCGTACGACAACTCAGGAGATGTTACGGCCCAGTATACGGCACTAGCAACATGAAAAGCACGTTAGAATAATGTAGGACGCGTTACAACACCTAAGAACACCTTACATCACCGTACAAAACTTTAAAACTCCATAATAAACCAAATTAATTCGTACGAGTTCTTTGAACATCGTACGACAACTTAGGAAATCTTACGACTCTTTATGCCACATTAGCAACATGAAAAGCATGTTAGAATAATGTAGGACGCGTTACAACTCCTAAGAACACCTTACACCACCGTACGAAACATTAAAACTCCATAATAAACCTAATTAATTCGTCCGAGTCCTTTGAACATCGTACGACAACTTAGGACATCTTAAGACTCTTTATGCCACATTAGCAACTCGAAAAGAACGTTAGTATGATGTAGGACGCCTTACAGCTCCTAAGAACACCTTACACCACCGTACGAAACATTAAAATTCCATAATAAACCTAATGAATTCGTCCGAGTCCTTTGAACATCGTACGACAACTCAGGAGATGTTACGACCCAGTATACGGCACTAGCAACATGAAAAGCACGTTAGAATAATGTAGGACGCGTTACAACACCTAAGAACACCTTACATCACCGTACAAAACTTTAAAACTCCATAATAAACCAAATTAATTCGTACGAGTTCTTTGAACATCGTACGACAACTTAGGAAATCTTACGACTCTTTATGCCACATTAGCAACATGAAAAGCATGTTAGAATAATGTAGGACGCTTTACAACTCCTAAGAACACCTTACACCACCGTACGAAACATTAAAACTCCATAATAAACCTAATGAATTTGTACGAGTCCTTTGAACATCGTACGACAACTTAGGACATCTTACGACTCTTTATGCCACATTAGCAACATGAAAAGCATGTTAGAATATTGTAGGACGCGTTACAACTCATAAGAACACCTTACACCACCGTACGAAACATTAAAACTTCATAATAAACCTAATGAATTCGTCCGAGTCCTTTGAACATCGTACGACAACTTAGGACATCTTACGACTCTTTACGCCACATTAGCAACTCGAAATGAACATTAGTATAATGTAGTACGCCTTACAACTCCTAAGAACACCTTACTCCACCGTACGAAACGTTAAAACTCCATAATAAACCTAATGAATTCGTCCGAGTCCTTTGAACATCGTACGACAACTTAGGACATCTTACGACTCTTTATGCCACATTAGCAACATGAAAAGCATGTTAGAATATTGTAGGACGCGTTACAACTCCTAAGAACACCTTACACCACCGTACGAAACATTAAAACTCCATAATAAACCTAATGAATTCGTCCGAGTCCTTTGAACATCGTACGACAACTTAGGACATCTTAAGACTCTTTATGCCACATTAGCAACTCGAAAAGAACGTTAGTATGATGTAGGACGCCTTACAGCTCCTAAGAACACCTTACACCACCGTACGAAACATTAAAATTCCATAATAAACCTAATGAATTCGTCCGAGTCCTTTGAACATCGTACGACAACTCAGGAGATGTTACGACCCAGTATACGGCACTAGCAACATGAAAAGCACGTTAGAATAATGTAGGACGCGTTACAACACCTAAGAACACCTTACATCACCGTACAAAACTTTAAAACTCCATAATAAACCAAATTAATTCGTACGAGTTCTTTGAACATCGTACGACAACTTAGGAAATCTTACGACTCTTTATGCCACATTAGCAACATGAAAAGCATGTTAGAATAATGTAGGACGCGTTACAACTCCTAAGAACACCTTACACCACCGTACGAAACATTAAAACTCCATAATAAACCTAATGAATTTGTACGAGTCCTTTGAACATCGTACGACAACTTAGGACATCTTACGACTCTTTATGCCACATTAGCAACATGAAAAGCATGTTAGAATATTGTAGGACGCGTTACAACTCATAAGAACACCTTACACCACCGTACGAAACATTAAAACTTCATAATAAACCTAATGAATTCGTCCGAGTCCTTTGAACATCGTACGACAACTTAGGACATCTTACGACTCTTTACGCCACATTAGCAACTCGAAATGAACATTAGTATAATGTAGTACGCCTTACAACTCCTAAGAACACCTTACTCCACCGTACGAAACGTTAAAACTCCATAATAAACCTAATGAATTCGTCCGAGTCCTTTGAACATCGTACGACAACTTAGGACATCTTACGACTCTTTATGCCACATTAGCAACATGAAAAGCATGTTAGAATATTGTAGGACGCGTTACAACTCCTAAGAACACCTTACACCACCGTACGAAACATTAAAACTCCATAATAAACCTAATGAATTCGTCCGAGTCCTTTGAACATCGTACGACAACTTAGGACATCTTACGACTCTTTACGCCACATTAGCAACTCGAAATGAACATTAGTATAATGTAGTACGCCTTACAGCTCCTAAGAACACCTTACTCCACCGTACGAAACGTTAAAACTCCATAATAAACCTAATGAATTCGTCCGAGTCCTTTGAACATCGTACGACAACTTAGGACATCTTAAGACTCTTTATGCCACATTAGCAACTCGAAAAGAACGTTAGTATGATGTAGGACGCCTTACAGCTCCTAAGAACACCTTACACCACCGTACGAAACATTAAAATTCCATAATAAACCTAATGAATTCGTCCGAGTCCTTTGAACATCGTACGACAACTCAGGAGATGTTACGGCCCAGTATACGGCACTAGCAACATGAAAAGCACGTTAGAATAATGTAGGACGCGTTACAACACCTAAGAACACCTTACATCACCCTACAAAACTTTAAAACTCCATAATAAACCAAATTAATTCGTACGAGTTCTTTGAACATCGTACGACAACTTAGGAAATCTTACGACTCTTTATGCCACATTAGCAACATGAAAAGCATGTTAGAATAATGTAGGACGCGTTACAACTCCTAAGAACACCTTACACCACCGTACGAAACATTAAAACTCCATAATAAGCCTAATGAATTTGTACGAGTCCTTTGAACACCGTACGACAACTTAGGACATCTTACGACTCTTTATGCCACATTAGCAACATGAAAAGCATGTTAGAATATTGTAGGACGCGTTACAACTCCTAAGAACACCTTACACCACCGTACGAAACATTAAAACTCCATAATAAACCTAATGAGTTCGTCCGAGTCCTTTGAACATCGTACGACAACTTAGGACATCTTACGACTCTTTACGCCACATTAGCAACTCGAAATGAACATTAGCATAATGTAGTACGCCTTACAGCTCCTAAGAACACCTTACTCCACCGTACGAAACGTTAAAACTCCATAATAAACCTAATGAATTCGTCCGAGTCCTTTGAACATCGTACGACAACTTAGGACATCTTACGACTCTAAATGCCACATTAGCAACATGAAAAGCATGTTAGAATATTGTAGGACGCGTTACAACTCATAAGAACACCTTACACCACCGTACGAAACATTAAAACTTCATAATAAACCTAATGAATTCGTCCGAGTCCTTTGAACATCGTACGACAACTTAGGACATCTTACGACTCTTTACGCCACATTAGCAACTCGAAATGAACATTAGTATAATGTAGTACGCCTTACAACTCCTAAGAACACCTTACTCCACCGTACGAAACGTTAAAACTCCATAATAAACCTAATGAATTCGTCCGAGTCCTTTGAACATCGTACGACAACTTAGGACATCTTACGACTCTTTATGCCACATTAGCAACATGAAAAGCATGTTAGAATATTGTAGGACGCGTTACAACTCCTAAGAACACCTTACACCACCGTACGAAACATTAAAACTCCATAATAAACCTAATGAATTCGTCCGAGTCCTTTGAACATCGTACGACAACTTAGGACATCTTACGACTCTTTATGCCACATTAGCAACATGAAAAGCATGTTAGAATATTGTAGGACGCGTTACAACTCCTAAGAACACCTTACACCACCGTACGAAACATTAAAACTCCATAATAAACCTAATGAATTCGTCCGAGTCCTTTGAACATCGTACGACAACTTAGGACATCTTACGACTCTTTACGCCACATTAGCAACTCGAAATGAACATTAGTATAATGTAGTACGCCTTACAGCTCCTAAGAACACCTTACTCCACCGTACGAAACGTTAAAACTCCATAATAAACCTAATGAATTCGTCCGAGTCCTTTGAACATCGTACGACAACTTAGGACATCTTAAGACTCTTTATGCCACATTAGCAACTCGAAAAGAACGTTAGTATGATGTAGGACGCCTTACAGCTCCTAAGAACACCTTACACCACCGTACGAAACATTAAAATTCCATAATAAACCTAATGAATTCGTCCGAGTCCTTTGAACATCGTACGACAACTCAGGAGATGTTACGGCCCAGTATACGGCACTAGCAACATGAAAAGCACGTTAGAATAATGTAGGACGCGTTACAACACCTAAGAACACCTTACATCACCCTACAAAACTTTAAAACTCCATAATAAACCAAATTAATTCGTACGAGTTCTTTGAACATCGTACGACAACTTAGGAAATCTTACGACTCTTTATGCCACATTAGCAACATGAAAAGCATGTTAGAATAATGTAGGACGCGTTACAACTCCTAAGAACACCTTACACCACCGTACGAAACATTAAAACTCCATAATAAGCCTAATGAATTTGTACGAGTCCTTTGAACACCGTACGACAACTTAGGACATCTTACGACTCTTTATGCCACATTAACAACATGAAAAGCATGTTAGAATATTGTAGAACGCGTTACAACTCCTAAGAACACCTTACACCACCGTACGAAACATTAAAACTCCATAATAAACCTAATGAGTTCGTCCGAGTCCTTTGAACATCGTACGACAACTTAGGACATCTTACGACTCTTTACGCCACATTAGCAACTCGAAATGAACATTAGCATAATGTAGTACGCCTTACAGCTCCTAAGAACACCTTACTCCACCGTACGAAACGTTAAAACTCCATAATAAACCTAATGAATTCGTCCGAGTCCTTTGAACATCGTACGACAACTTAGGACATCTTACGACTCTTTATGCCACATTAGCAACATGAAAAGCATGTTAGAATATTGTAGGACGCGTTACAACTCATAAGAACACCTTACACCACCGTACGAAACATTAAAACTTCATAATAAACCTAATGAATTCGTCCGAGTCCTTTGAACATCGTACGACAACTTAGGACATCTTACGACTCTTTACGCCACATTAGCAACTCGAAATGAACATTAGTATAATGTAGTACGCCTTACAACTCCTAAGAACACCTTACTCCACCGTACGAAACGTTAAAACTCCATAATAAACCTAATGAATTCGTCCGAGTCCTTTGAACATCGTACGACAACTTAGGACATCTTACGACTCTTTATGCCACATTAGCAACATGAAAAGCATGTTAGAATATTGTAGGACGCGTTACAACTCCTAAGAACACCTTACACCACCGTACGAAACATTAAAACTCCATAATAAACCTAATGAATTCGTCCGAGTCCTTTGAACATCGTACGACAACTTAGGACATCTTACGACTCTTTACGCCACATTAGCAACTCGAAATGAACATTAGTATAATGTAGTACGCCTTACAGCTCCTAAGAACACCTTACTCCACCGTACGAAACGTTAAAACTCCATAATAAACCTAATGAATTCGTCCGAGTCCTTTGAACATCGTACGACAACTTAGGACATCTTAAGACTCTTTATGCCACATTAGCAACTCGAAAAGAACGTTAGTATGATGTAGGACGCCTTACAGCTCCTAAGAACACCTTACACCACCGTACGAAACATTAAAATTCCATAATAAACCTAATGAATTCGTCCGAGTCCTTTGAACATCGTACGACAACTCAGGAGATGTTACGGCCCAGTATACGGCACTAGCAACATGAAAAGCACGTTAGAATAATGTAGGACGCGTTACAACACCTAAGAACACCTTACATCACCGTACAAAACTTTAAAACTCCATAATAAACCAAATTAATTCGTACGAGTTCTTTGAACATCGTACGACAACTTAGAAAATCTTACGACTCTTTATGCCACATTAGCAACATGAAAAGCATGTTAGAATAATGTAGGACGCGTTACAACTCCTAAGAACACCTTACACCACCGTACGAAACATTAAAACTCCATAATAAGCCTAATGAATTTGTACGAGTCCTTTGAACACCGTACGACAACTTAGGACGTCTTACGACTCTTTATGCCACATTAGCAACATGAAAAGCATGTTAGAATATTGTAGGACGCGTTACAACTCCTAAGAACACCTTACACCACCGTACGAAACATTAAAACTCCATAATAAACCTAATGAGTTCGTCCGAGTCCTTTGAACATCGTACGACAACTTAGGACATCTTACGACTCTTTACGCCACATTAGCAACTCGAAATGAACATTAGCATAATGTAGTACGCCTTACAGCTCCTAAGAACACCTTACTCCACCGTACGAAACATTAAAACTCCATAATAAACCTAATGAATTTGTCCGAGTCCTTTGAACATCGTACGACAACTTAGGACATCTTAAGACTCTTTATGCCACATTAGAAACTCGAAAAGAACGTTAGTATGATGTAGGACGCCTTACAGCTCCTAAGAACACCTTACACCACCGTACGAAACATTAAAACTCCATAATAAACCTAACGAATTCGTCTGAGTCCTTTGAACATCGTACGACAACTTAGGACATCTTACGACTCTTTATGCCACATTAGCAACTCGAAATGAACATTAGTATAATGTAGTACGCCTTACAGCTCCTAAGAACACCTTACACCAACGTACGAAACATTAAAACTCCATAATAAACCTAATGAATTCGTCCGAGTCCTTTGAACATCGTATGACAACTCAGGAGATGTCACGGCCCAGTATACGGCACTAGCAACATGAAAAGCACGTTAGAATAACGTAGGACGCCTTACAGCTCCTAAGAACACCTTACACCACCGTACGAAACATTAAAACTCCATAATAAACCTAATGAATTCGTCCGAGTCCTTTGAACATCGTACGACAACTTAGGACATCTTAAGACTCTTTATGCCACATTAGCAACTCGAAAAGAACGTTAGTATGATGTAGGACGCCTTACAGCTCCTAAGAACACCTTACACCACCGTACGAAACATTAAATTCCATAATAAACCTAATGAATTCGTCCGAGTCCTTTGAACATCGTACGACAACTCAGGAGATGTTACGGCCCAGTATACGGCACTAGCAACATGAAAAGCACGTTAGAATAATGTAGGACGCGTTACAACACCTAAGAACACCTTACATCACCGTACAAAACTTTAAAACTCCATAATAAACCAAATTAATTCGTACGAGTTCTTTGAACATCGTACGACAACTTAGGAAATCTTACGACTCTTTATGCCACATTAGCAACATGAAAAGCATGTTAGAATAATGTAGGACGCGTTACAACTCCTAAGAACACCTTACACCACCGTACGAAACATTAAAACTCCATAATAAACCTAATGAATTTGTACGAGTCCTTTGAACATCGTACGACAACTTAGGACATCTTATGACTCTTTATGCCACATTAGCAACATGAAAAGCATGTTAGAATATTGTAGGACGCGTTACAACTCCTAAGAACACCTTACACCACCGTACGAAACATTAAAACTCCATAATAAACCTAATGAGTTCGTCCGAGTCCTTTGAACATCGTACGACAACTTAGGACATCTTACGACTCTTTACGCCACATTAGCAACTCGAAATGAACATTAGCATAATGTAGTACGCCTTACAGCTCCTAAGAACACCTTACTCCACCGTACGAAACGTTAAAACTCCATAATAAACCTAATGAATTCGTCCGAGTCCTTTGAACATCGTACGACAACTTAGGACATCTTAAGACTCTTTATGCCACATTAGCAACTCGAAAAGAACGTTAGTATGATGTAGGACGCCTTACAGCTCCTAAGAACACCTTACACCACCGTACGAAACATTAAAACTCCATAATAAACCTAACGAATTCGTCCGAGTCCTTTGAACATCGTACGACAACTTAGGACATCTTACGACTCTTTATGCCACATTAGCAACTCGAAATGAACATTAGTATAATGTAGTACGCCTTACAGCTCCTAAGAACACCTTACACCAACGTACGAAACATTAAAACTCCATAATAAACCTAATGAATTCGTCCGAGTCCTTTGAACATCGTATGACAACTCAGGAGATGTCACGGCCCAGTATACGGCACTAGCAACATGAAAAGCACGTTAGAATAACGTAGGACGCCTTACAGCTCCTAAGAACACCTTACACCACCGTACGAAACATTAAAACTCCATAATAAACCTAATGAATTCGTCCGAGTCCTTTGAACATCGTACGACAACTTAGGACATCTTAAGACTCTTTATGCCACATTAGCAACTCGAAAAGAACGTTAGTATGATGTAGGACGCCTTACAGCTCCTAAAAACACCTTACACCACCGTACGAAACATTAAATTCCATTATAAACCTAATGAATTCGTCCGAGTCCTTTGAACATCGTACGACAACTCAGGAGATGTTACGGCCCAGTATACGGCACTAGCAACATGAAAAGCACGTTAGAATAATGTAGGACGCGTTACAACACCTAAGAACACCTTACATCACCGTACAAAACTTTAAAACTCCATAATAAACCAAATTAATTCGTACGAGTTCTTTGAACATCGTACGACAACTTAGGAAATCTTACGACTCTTTATGCCACATTAGCAACATGAAAAGCATGTTAGAATAATGTAGGACGCGTTACAACTCCTAAGAACACCTTACACCACCGTACGAAACATTAAAACTCCATAATAAACCTAATGAATTTGTACGAGTCCTTTGAACATCGTACGACAACTTAGGACATCTTATGACTCTTTATGCCACATTAGCAACATGAAAAGCATGTTAGAATATTGTAGGACGCGTTACAACTCCTAAGAACACCTTACACCACCGTACGAAACATTAAAACTCCATAATAAACCTAATGAATTCGTCCGAGTCCTTTGAACATCGTACGACAACTTAGGGCATCTTACGACTCTTTACGCCACATTAGCAACTCGAAATGAACATTAGTATAATGTAGTACGCCTTACAGCTCCTAAGAACACCTTACACCACCGTACGAAACATTAAAACTCCATAATAAACCTAACGAATTCGTCCGAGTCCTTTGAACATCGTACGACAACTTAGGACATCTTACGACTCTTTATGCCACATTAGCAACTCGAAATGAACATTAGTATAATGTAGTACGCCTTACAGCTCCTAAGAACACCTTACACCAACGTACGAAACATTAAAACTCCATAATAAACCTAATGAATTCGTCCGAGTCCTTTGAACATCGTATGACAACTCAGGAGATGTCACGGCCCAGTATACGGCACTAGCAACATGAAAAGCACGTTAGAATAACGTAGGACGCCTTACAGCTCCTAAGAACACCTTACACCACCGTACGAAACATTAAAACTACATAATAAACCTAATGAATTCGTCCGAGTCCTTTGAACATCGTACGACAACTTAGGACATCTTACGACTCTTTATGCCACATTAGCAACTCGAAATGAACATTAGTATAATGTAGAACGCCTTACAGCTCCTAAGAACACCTTACACCACCGTACGAAACATTAAAATTCCATAATAAACCTAATGAATTCGTCCGAGTCCGTTGAACATCGTACGACAACTCAGGCGATGTTACGACCCAGTATACGGCACTAGCAACATGAAAAGCACACGTTAGAATAATGTAGGACGCGTTACAACACCTAAGAACACCTTACATCACCGTACAAAACTTTAAAACTCCATAATAAACCAAATTAATTCGTACGAGTTCTTTGAACATCGTACGACAACTTAGGAAATCTTACGACTCTTTATGCCACATTAGCAATATGAAAAGCATGTTAGAATAATGTAGGACGCGTTACAACTCCTAAGAACACCTTACACCACCGTACGAAACATTAAACCTCCATAATAAACCTAATGAATTTGTACGAGTCCTTTGAACATCGTACGACAACTTAGGACATCTTACGACTCTTTATGCCACATTAGCAACATGAAAAGCATGTTAGAATATTGTAGGACGCGTTACAACTCCTAAGAACACCTTACACCACCGTACGAAACATTAAAACTCCATAATAAACCTAATGAATTCGTCCGAGTCCTTTGAACATCATACGACAACTTAGGACATCTTACGACTCTTTACGCCACATTAGCAACTCGAAATGAACATTAGTATAATGTAGTACGCCTTACAGCTCCTAAGAACACCTTACTCCACCGTACGAAACGTTAAAACTCCATAATAAACCTAATGAATTCGTCCGAGTCCTTTGAACATCGTACGACAACTTAGGACATCTTAAGACTCTTTATGCCACATTAGCAACTCGAAAAGAACGTTAGTATGATGTAGAACGCCTTACAGCTCCTAAGAACACCTTACACCACCGTACGAAACATTAAAATTCCATAATAAACCTAATGAATTCGTCCGAGTCCTTTGAACATCGTACGACAACTCAGGAGATGTTACGACCCAGTATACGGCACTAGCAACATGAAAAGCACGTTAGAATAATGTAGGACGCGTTACAACACCTAAGAACACCTTACATCACCGTACAAAACTTTAAAAATCCATAATAAACCAAATTAATTCGTACGAGTTCTTTGAACATCGTACGACAACTTAGGAAATCTTACGACTCTTTATGCCACATTAGCAACATGAAAAGCATGTTAGAATAATGTAGGACGCGTTACAACTCCTAAGAACACCTTACACCACCGTACGAAACATTAAAACTCCATAATAAACCTAATGAATTTGTACGAGTCCTTTGAACATCGTACGACAACTTAGGACATCTTACGACTCTTTATGCCACATTAGCAACATGAAAAGCATGTTAGAATAATGTAGGACGCGTTACAACTCCTAAGAACACCTTACACCACCGTACGAAACATTAAAACTCCATAATAAACCTAATGAATTTGTCCGAGTCCTTTGAACATCGTACGACAACTTAGGACATCTTAAGACTCTTTATGCCACATTAACAACTCGAAAAGAACGTTAGTATGATGTAGGACGCCTTACAGCTCCTAAGAACACCTTACACCACCGTACGAAACATTAAAATTCCATAATAAACCTAATGAATTCGTCCGAGTCCTTTGAACATCGTACGACAACTCAGGAGATGTTACGACCCTGTATACGGCACTAGCAACATGAAAAGCACGTTAGAATAATGTAGGACGCGTTACAACACCTAAGAACACCTTACATCACCGTACAGAACTTTAAAACTCCATAATAAACCAAATTAATTCGTACGAGTTCTTTGAACATCGTACGACAATTAGGAAATCTTACAACTCTTTATGCCACATTAGCAACATGAAAAGCATGTTAGAATAATGTAGGACGCGTTACAACTCCTAAGAACACCTTACACCACCGTACGAAACATTAAACCTCCATAATAAACCTAATGAATTTGTACGAGTCCTTTGAACATCGTACGACAACTTAGGACATCTTACGACTCTTTATGCCACATTAGCAACATGAAAAGCATGTTAGAATATTGTAGGACGCGTTACAACTCCTAAGAACACCTTACACCACCGTACGAAACATTAAAACTCCATAATAAACCTAATGAATTTGTCCGAGTCCTTTGAACATCGTACGACAACTTAGGACATCTTAAGACTCTTTATGCCACATTAGCAACTCGAAAAGAACGTTAGTATGATGTAGGACGCCTTACAGCTCCTAAGAACACCTTACACCACCGTACGAAACATTAAAATTCCATAATAAACCTAATGAATTCGTCCGAGTCCTTTGAACATCGTACGACAACTCAGGAGATGTTACGACCCAGTATACGGCACTAGCAACATGAAAAGCACGTTAGAATAATGTAGGACGCGTTACAACACCTAAGAACACCTTACATCACCGTACAAAACTTTAAAACTCCATAATAAACCAAATTAATTCGTACGAGTTCTTTGAACATCGTACGACAACTTAGGAAATCTTACAACTCTTTATGCCACATTAGCAACATGAAAAGCATGTTAGAATAATGTAGGACGCGTTACAACTCCTAAGAACACCTTACACCACCGTACGAAACATTAAACCTCCATAATAAACCTAATGAATTTGTACGAGTCCTTTGAACATCGTACGACAACTTAGGACATCTTACGACTCTTTATGCCACATTAGCAACATGAAAAGCATGTTAGAATATTGTAGGACGCGTTACAACTCCTAAGAACACCTTACACCACCGTACGAAACATTAAAACTCCAAAATAAACATAATGAATTCGTCCGAGTCCTTTGAACATCGTACGACAACTTAGGACATCTTACGACTCTTTACGCCACATTAGCAACTCGAAATGAACATTAGTATAATGTAGTACGCCTTACAGCTCCTAAGAACACCTTACACCAACGTACGAAACATTAAAACTCCATAATAAACCTAATGAATTCGTCCGAGTCCTTTGAACATCGTACGACAACTTAGGACATCTTACGACTCTTTATGCCACATTAGCAACTCGAAATGAACATTAGTATAATGTAGTACGCCTTACAGCTCCTAAGAACACCTTACACCAACGTACGAAACATTAAAACTCCATAATAAACCTAATGAATTCGTCCGAGTCCTTTGAACATCGTATGACAACTCAGGAGATGTCACGGCCCAGTATACGGCACTAGCAACATGAAAAGCACGTTAGAATAACGTAGGACGCCTTACAGCTCCTAAGAACACCTTACACCACCGTACGAAACATTAAAACTCCATAATAAACCTAATGAATTCGTCCGAGTCCTTTGAACATCGTACGACAACTTAGGACATCTTACGACTCTTTATGCCACATTAGCAACTCGAAATGAACATTAGTATAATGTAGAACGCCTTACAGCTCCTAAGAACACCTTACACCACCGTACGAAACATTAAAATTCCATAATAAACCTAATGAATTCGTCCGAGTCCTTTGAACATCGTACGACAACTCAGGAGATGTTACGACCCAGTATACGGCACTAGCAACATGAAAAGCACGTTAGAATAATGTAGGACGCGTTACAACACCTAAGAACACCTTACATCACCGTACAAAACTTTAAAACTCCATAATAAACCAAATTAATTCGTACGAGTTCTTTGAACATCGTACGACAACTTAGGAAATCTTACGAGTCTTTATGCCACATTAGCAACATGAAAAGCATGTTAGAATAATGTAGGACGCGTTACAACTCCTAAGAACACCTTACACCACCGTACGAAACATTAAACCTCCATAATAAACCTAATGAATTTGTACGAGTCCTTTGAACATCGTACGACAACTTAGGACATCTTACGACTCTTTATGCCACATTAGCAACATGAAAAGCATGTTAGAATATTGTAGGACGCGTTACAACTCCTAAGAACACCTTACACCACCGTACGAAACATTAAAACTCCATAATAAACCTAATGAATTCGTCCGAGTCCTTTGAACATCATACGACAACTTAGGACATCTTACGACTCTTTACGCCACATTAGCAACTCGAAATGAACATTAGTATAATGTAGTACGCCTTACAGCTCCTAAGAACACCTTACTCCACCGTACGAAACGTTAAAACTCCATAATAAACCTAATGAATTCGTCCGAGTCCTTTGAACATCGTACGACAACTTAGGACATCTTAAGACTCTTTATGCCACATTAGCAACTCGAAAAGAACGTTAGTATGATGTAGGACGCCTTACAGCTCCTAAGAACACCTTACACCACCGTACGAAACATTAAAATTCCATAATAAACCTAATGAATTCGTCCGAGTCCTTTGAACATCGTACGACAACTCAGGAGATGTTACGACCCAGTATACGGCACTAGCAACATGAAAAGCACGTTAGAATAATGTAGGACGCGTTACAACACCTAAGAACACCTTACATCACCGTACAAAACTTTAAAAATCCATAATAAACCAAATTAATTCGTACGAGTTCTTTGAACATCGTACGACAACTTAGGAAATCTTACGACTCTTTATGCCACATTAGCAACATGAAAAGCATGTTAGAATAATGTAGGACGCGTTACAACTCCTAAGAACACCTTACACCACCGTACGAAACATTAAAACTCCACAATAAACCTAATGAATTTTTACGAGTCCTTTGAACATCGTACGACAACTTAGGACATCTTACGACTCTTTATGCCACATTAGCAACATGAAAAGCATGTTAGAATAATGTAGGACGCGTTACAACTCCTAAGAACACCTTACACCACCGTACGAAACATTAAAACTCCATAATAAACCTAATGAATTTGTCCGAGTCCTTTGAACATCGTACGACAACTTAGGACATCTTAAGACTCTTTATGCCACATTAGCAACTCGAAAAGAACGTTAGTATGATGTAGGACGCCTTACAGCTCCTAAGAACACCTTACACCACCGTACGAAACATTAAAATTCCATAATAAACCTAATGAATTCGTCCGAGTCCTTTGAACATCGTACGACAACTCAGGAGATGTTACGACCCAGTATACGGCACTATCAACATGAAAAGCACGTTAGAATAATGTAGGACGCGTTACAACACCTAAGAACACCTTACATCACCGTACAAAACTTTAAAAATCCATAATAAACCAAATTAATTCGTACTAGTTCTTTGAACATCGTACGACAACTTAGGAAATCTTACGACTCTTTATGCCACATTAGCAACATGAAAAGCATGTTAGAATAATGTAGGACGCGTTACAACTCCTAAGAACACCTTACACCACCGTACGAAACATTAAACCTCCATAATAAACCTAATGAATTTGTACGAGTCCTTTGAACATCGTACGACAACTTAGGACATCTTACGACTCTTTATGCGACATTAGCAACATGAAAAGCATGTTAGAATATTGTAGGACGCGTTACAACTCCTAAGAACACCTTACACCACCGTACGAAACATTAAAATTCCATAATAAACCTAATGAATTCGTCCGAGTCCTTTGAACATCGTACGACAACTCAGGAGATGTTACGACCCAGTATACGGCACTAGCAACATGAAAAGCACGTTAGAATAATGTAGGACGCGTTACAACACCTAAGAACACCTTACATCACCGTACAAAACTTTAAAAATCCATAATAAACCAAATTAATTCGTACGAGTTCTTTGAACATCGTACGACAACTTAGGAAATCTTACGACTCTTTATGCCACATTAGCAACATGAAAAGCATGTTAGAATAATGTAGGACGCGTTACAACTCCTAAGAACACCTTACACCACCGTACGAAACATTAAAACTCCATAATAAACCTAATGAATTTGTACGAGTCCTTTGAACATCGTACGACAACTTAGGACATCTTACGACTCTTTATGCCACATTAGCAACATGAAAAGCATGTTAGAATAATGTAGGACGCGTTACAACTCCTAAGAACACCTTACACCACCGTACGAAACATTAAAACTCCATAATAAACCTAATGAATTTGTCCGAGTCCTTTGAACATCGTACGACAACTTAGGACATCTTAAGACTCTTTATGCCACATTAGCAACTCGAAAAGAACGTTAGTATGATGTAGGACGCCTTACAGCTCCTAAGAACACCTTACACCACCGTACGAAACATTAAAATTCCATAATAAACCTAATGAATTCGTCCGAGTCCTTTGAACATCGTACGACAACTCAGGAGATGTTACGACCCAGTATACGGCACTATCAACATGAAAAGCACGTTAGAATAATGTAGGACGCGTTACAACACCTAAGAACACCTTACATCACCGTACAAAACTTTAAAAATCCATAATAAACCAAATTAATTCGTACGAGTTCTTTGAACATCGTACGACAACTTAGGAAATCTTACGACTCTTTATGCCACATTAGCAACATGAAAAGCAAGTTAGAATAATGTAGGACGCGTTACAACTCCTAAGAACACCTTACACCACCGTACGAAACATTAAACCTCCATAATAAACCTAATGAATTTGTACGAGTCCTTTGAACATCGTACGACAACTTAGGACATCTTACGACTCTTTATGCCACATTAGCAACATGAAAAGCATGTTAGAATATTGTAGGACGCGTTACAACTCCTAAGAACACCTTACACCACCGTACGAAACATTAAAACTCCATAATAAACCTAATGAATTCGTCCGAGTCCTTTGAACATCATACGACAACTTAGGACATCTTACGACTCTTTACGCCACATTAGCAACTCGAAATGAACATTAGTATAATGTAGTACGCCTTACAGCTCCTAAGAACACCTTACTCCACCGTACGAAACGTTAAACTCCATAATAAACCTAATGAATTCGTCCGAGTCCTTTGAACATCGTACGACAACTTAGGACATCTTAAGACTCTTTATGCCACATTAGCAACTCGAAAAGAACGTTAGTATGATGTAGGACGCCTTACAGCTCCTAAGAACACCTTACACCACCGTACGAAACATTAAAATTCCATAATAAACCTAATGAATTCGTCCGAGTCCTTTGAACATCGTACGACAACTCAGGAGATGTTACGACCCAGTATACGGCACTAGCAACATGAAAAGCACGTTAGAATAATGTAGGACGCGTTACAACACCTAAGAACACCTTACATCACCGTACAAAACTTTAAAAATCCATAATAAACCAAATTAATTCGTACGAGTTCTTTGAACATCGTACGACAACTTAGGAAATCTTACGACTCTTTATGCCACATTAGCAACATGAAAAGCATGTTAGAATAATGTAGGACGCGTTACAACTCCTAAGAACACCTTACACCACCGTACGAAACATTAAAACTCCATAATAAACCTAATGAATTTGTCCGAGTCCTTTGAACATCGTACGACAACTTAGGACATCTTAAGACTCTTTATGCCACATTAGCAACTCGAAAAGAACGTTAGTATGATGTAGGACGCCTTACAGCTCCTAAGAACACCTTACACCACCGTACGAAACATTAAAATTCCATAATAAACCTAATGAATTCGTCCGAGTCCTTTGAACATCGTACGACAACTCAGGAGATGTTACGACCCAGTATACGGCACTAGCAACATGAAAAGCACGTTAGAATAATGTAGGACGCGTTACAACACCTAAGAACACCTTACATCACCGTACAGAACTTTAAAACTCCATAATAAACCAAATTAATTCGTACGAGTCATTTGAACATCGTACGACAACTTAGGACATCTTACGACTCTTTATGCCACATTAGAAACATGAAAAGCATGTTAGAATAATGTAGGACGCGTTACAACTCCTAAGAACACCTTACACCACCGTACGAAACATTAAACCTCCATAATAAACCTAATGAATTTGTACGAGTCCTTTGAACATCGTACGACAACTTAGGACATCTTACGACTCTTTATGCGACATTAGCAACATGAAAAGCATGTTAGAATATTGTAGGACGCGTTACAACTCCTAAGAACACCTTACACCACCGTACGAAACATTAAAATTCCATAATAAACCTAATGAATTCGTCCGAGTCCTTTGAACATCGTACGACAACTCAGGAGATGTTACGACCCAGTATACGGCACTAGCAACATGAAAAGCACGTTAGAATAATGTAGGACGCGTTACAACACCTAAGAACACCTTACATCACCGTACAAAACTTTAAAAATCCATAATAAACCAAATTAATTCGTACGAGTTCTTTGAACATCGTACGACAACTTAGGAAATCTTACGACTCTTTATGCCACATTAGCAACATGAAAAGCATGTTAGAATAATGTAGGACGCGTTACAACTCCTAAGAACACCTTACACCACCGTACGAAACATTAAAACTCCATAATAAACCTAATGAATTTGTACGAGTCCTTTGAACATCGTACGACAACTTAGGACATCTTACGACTCTTTATGCCACATTAGCAACATGAAAAGCATGTTAGAATAATGTAGGACGCGTTACAACTCCTAAGAACACCTTACACCACCGTACGAAACATTAAAACTCCATAATAAACCTAATGAATTTGTCCGAGTCCTTTGAACATCGTACGACAACTTAGGACATCTTAAGACTCTTTATGCCACATTAGCAACTCGAAAAGAACGTTAGTATGATGTAGGACGCCTTACAGCTCCTAAGAACACCTTACACCACCGTACGAAACATTAAAATTCCATAATAAACCTAATGAATTCGTCCGAGTCCTTTGAACATCGTACGACAACTCAGGAGATGTTACGACCCAGTATACGGCACTAGCAACATGAAAAGCACGTTAGAATAATGTAGGACGCGTTACAACACCTAAGAACACCTTACATCACCGTACAAAACTTTAAAAATCCATAATAAACCAAATTAATTCGTACGAGTTCTTTGAACATCGTACGACAACTTAGGAAATCTTACGACTCTTTATGCCACATTAGCAACATGAAAAGCAAGTTAGAATAATGTAGGACGCGTTACAACTCCTAAGAACACCTTACACCACCGTACGAAACATTAAACCTCCATAATAAACCTAATGAATTTGTACGAGTCCTTTGAACATCGTACGACAACTTAGGACATCTTACGACTCTTTATGCCACATTAGCAACATGAAAAGCATGTTAGAATATTGTAGGACGCGTTACAACTCCTAAGAACACCTTACACCACCGTACGAAACATTAAAACTCCATAATAAACCTAATGAATTCGTCCGAGTCCTTTGAACATCATACGACAACTTAGGACATCTTACGACTCTTTACGCCACATTAGCAACTCGAAATGAACATTAGTATAATGTAGTACGCCTTACAGCTCCTAAGAACACCTTACTCCACCGTACGAAACGTTAAACTCCATAATAAACCTAATGAATTCGTCCGAGTCCTTTGAACATCGTACGACAACTTAGGACATCTTAAGACTCTTTATGCCACATTAGCAACTCGAAAAGAACGTTAGTATGATGTAGGACGCCTTACAGCTCCTAAGAACACCTTACACCACCGTACGAAACATTAAAATTCCATAATAAACCTAATGAATTCGTCCGAGTCCTTTGAACATCGTACGACAACTCAGGAGATGTTACGACCCAGTATACGGCACTAGCAACATGAAAAGCACGTTAGAATAATGTAGGACGCGTTACAACACCTAAGAACACCTTACATCACCGTACAAAACTTTAAAAATCCATAATAAACCAAATTAATTCGTACGAGTTCTTTGAACATCGTACGACAACTTAGGAAATCTTACGACTCTTTATGCCACATTAGCAACATGAAAAGCATGTTAGAATAATGTAGGACGCGTTACAACTCCTAAGAACACCTTACACCACCGTACGAAACATTAAAACTCCATAATAAACCTAATGAATTTGTCCGAGTCCTTTGAACATCGTACGACAACTTAGGACATCTTAAGACTCTTTATGCCACATTAGCAACTCGAAAAGAACGTTAGTATGATGTAGGACGCCTTACAGCTCCTAAGAACACCTTACACCACCGTACGAAACATTAAAATTCCATAATAAACCTAATGAATTCGTCCGAGTCCTTTGAACATCGTACGACAACTCAGGAGATGTTACGACCCAGTATACGGCACTAGCAACATGAAAAGCACGTTAGAATAATGTAGGACGCGTTACAACACCTAAGAACACCTTACATCACCGTACAGAACTTTAAAACTCCATAATAAACCAAATTAATTCGTACGAGTTCTTTGAACATCGTACGACAACTTAGGAAATCTTACAACTCTTTATGCCACATTAGCAACATGAAAAGCATGTTAGAATAATGTAGGACGCGTTACAACTCCTAAGAACACCTTACACCACCGTACGAAACATTAAACCTCCATAATAAACCTAATGAATTTGTACGAGTCCTTTGAACATCGTACGACAACTTAGGACATCTTACGACTCTTTATGCCACATTAGCAACATGAAAAGCATGTTAGAATATTGTAGGACGCGTTACAACTCCTAAGAACACCTTACACCACCGTACGAAACATTAAAACTCCAAAATAAACATAATGAATTCGTCCGAGTCCTTTGAACATCGTACGACAACTTAGGACATCTTACGACTCTTTACGCCACATTAGCAACTCGAAATGAACATTAGTATAATGTAGTACGCCTTACAGCTCCTAAGAACACCTTACTCCACCGTACGAAACGTTAAAACTCCATAATAAACCTAATGAATTCGTCCGAGTCCTTTGAACATCGTACGACAACTTAGGACATCTTAAGACTCTTTATGCCACATTAGCAACTCGAAAAGAACGTTAGTATGATGTAGGACGCCTTACAGCTCCTAAGAACACCTTACACCACCGTACGAAACATTAAAATTCCATAATAAACCTAATGAATTCGTCCGAGTCCTTTGAACATCGTACGACAACTCAGGAGATGTTACGACCCAGTATACGGCACTAGCAACATGAAAAGCACGTTAGAATAATGTAGGACGCGTTACAACACCTAAGAACACCTTACATCACCGTACAAAACTTTAAAAATCCATAATAAACCAAATTAATTCGTACGAGTTCTTTGAACATCGTACGACAACTTAGGAAATCTTACGACTCTTTATGCCACATTAGCAACATGAAAAGCATGTTAGAATAATGTAGGACGCGTTACAACTCCTAAGAACACCTTACACCACCGTACGAAACATTAAAACTCCATAATAAACCTAATGAATTTGTACGAGTCCTTTGAACATCGTACGACAACTTAGGACATCTTACGACTCTTTATGCCACATTAGCAACATGAAAAGCATGTTAGAATAATGTAGGACGCGTTACAACTCCTAAGAACACCTTACACCACCGTACGAAACATTAAAACTCCATAATAAACCTAATGAATTTCTCCGAGTCCTTTGAACATCGTACGACAACTTAGGACATCTTAAGACTCTTCATGCCACATTAGCAACTCGAAAAGAACGTTAGTATGATGTAGGACGCCTTACAGCTCCTAAGAACACCTTACACCACCGTACGAAACATTAAAATTCCATAATAAACCTAATGAATTCGTCCGAGTCCTTTGAACATCGTACGACAACTCAGGAGATGTTACGACCCAGTATACGGCACTAGCAACATGAAAAGCACGTTAGAATAATGTAGGACGCGTTACAACACCTAAGAACACCTTACATCACCGTACAAAACTTTAAAACTCCATAATAAACCAAATTAATTCGTACGAGTTCTTTGAACATCGTACGACAACTTAGGAAATCTTACGACTCTTTATGCCACATTAGCAACATGAAAAGCATGTTAGAATAATGTAGGACGCGTTACAACTCCTAAGAACACCTTACACCACCGTACGAAACATTAAAACTCCATAATAAACCTAATGAATTTGTCCGAGTCCTTTGAACATCGTACGACAACTTAGGACATCTTAAGACTCTTTATGCCACATTAGCAACTCGAAAAGAACGTTAGTATGATGTAGGACGCCTTACAGCTCCTAAGAACACCTTACACCACCGTACGAAACATTAAAATTCCATAATAAACCTAATGAATTCGTCCGAGTCATTTGAACATCGTACGACAACTCAGGAGATGTTACGACCCAGTATACGGCACTAGCAACATGAAAAGCACGTTAGAATAATGTAGGACGCGTTACAACACCTAAGAACACCTTACATCAACGTACAAAACTTTAAAACTCCATAATAAACCAAATTAATTCGTACGAGTTCTTTGAACATCGTACGACAACTTAGGAAATCTTACGACTCTTTATGCCACATTAGCAACATGAAAAGCATGTTAGAATAATGTAGGACGCGTTACAACTCCTAAGAACACCTTACACCACCGTACGAAACATTAAAACTCCATAATAAACCTAATGAATTTGTACGAGTCCTTTGAACATCGTACGACAACTTAGGACATCTTACGACTCTTTATGCCACATTAGCAACATGAAAAGCATGTTAGAATATTGTAGGACGCGTTACAACTCCTAAGAACACCTTACACCACCGTACGAAACATTAAAACTCCATAATAAACCTAATGAATTCGTCCGAGTCCTTTGAACATCGTACGACAACTTAGGACATCTTACGACTCTTTACGCCACATTAGCAACTCGAAATGAACATTAGTATAATGTAGTACGCCTTACAGCTCCTAAGAACACCTTACTCCACCGTACGAAACGTTAAAACTCCATAATAAACCTAATGAATTCGTCCGAGTCCTTTGAACATCGTACGACAACTTAGGACATCTTAAGACTCTTTATGCCACATTAGCAACTCGAAAAGAACGTTAGTATGATGTAGGACGCCTTACAGCTCCTAAGAACACCTTACACCACCGTACGAAACATTAAAATTCCATAATAAACCTAATGAATTCGTCCGAGTCCTTTGAACATCGTACGACAACTCAGGAGATGTTACGACCCAGTATACGGCACTAGCAACATGAAAAGCACGTTAGAATAATGTAGGACGCGTTACAACACCTAAGAACACCTTACATCACCGTACAAAACCTTAAAGCTCCATAATAAACCAAATTAATTCGTACGAGTTCTTTGAACATCGTACGACAACTTAGGAAATCTTACGACTCTTTATGCCACATTAGCAACATGAAAAGCATGTTAGAATAATGTAGGACGCGTTACAACTCCTAAGAACACCTTACACCACCGTACGAAACATTAAAACTCCATAATAAACCTAATGAATTTGTCCGAGTCCTTTGAACATCGTACGACAACTTAGGACATCTTAAGACTCTTTATGCCACATTAGCAACTCGAAAAGAACGTTAGTATGATGTAGGACGCCTTACAGCTCCTAAGAACACCTTACACCACCGTACGAAACATTAAAATTCCATAATAAACCTAATGAATTCGTCCGAGTCCTTTGAACATCGTACGACAACTCAGGACATCTTACGACTCTTTATGCCACATTAGCAACTCGAAATGAACATTAGTATAATGTAGTACGCCTTACAGCTCCTAAGAACACCTTACACCACCGTACGAAACATTAAAACTCCATAATAAACCTAATGAATTCGTCCGAGTCCTTTGAACATCGTACGACAACTAAGGAGATGTTACGGCTCAGTATACGGCACTAGCAACATAAAAAGCACGTTAGAATAATGTAGGACGCGTTACAACTCCTAAGAACACCTTACATCACCGTACAAAACTTTAAAACTCCATAATAAACCAAATTAATTCGTACGAGTTCTTTGAACATCGTACGACAACTTAGGAAATCTTACGACTCTTTATGCCACATTAGCAACATGAAAAGTATGTTAGAATAATGTAGGACGCGTTACAACTCCTAAGAACACCTTACACCACCGTACGAAACATTAAAACTCCATAATAAACCTAATGAATTCGTCCGAGTCCTTTTAACATCGTACGACAACTTAGGACATCTTACGACTCTTTATGCCACATTAGCAACTCGAAATGAACATTAGTATAATGTAGTACGCCTTACAGCTCCTAAGAACACCTTACTCCACCGTACGAAACGTTAAAACTCCATAATAAACCTAATGAATTCGTCCGAGTCCTTTGAACATCGTACGACAACTTAGGACATCTTAAGACTCTTTATGCCACATTAGCAACTCGAAAAGAACGTTAGTATGATGTAGGACGCCTTACAGCTCCTAAGAACACCTTACACCACCGTACGAAACATTAAAATTCCATAATAAACCTAATGAATTCGTCCGAGTCCTTTGAACATCGTACGACAACTCAGGAGATGTTACGACCCAGTATACGGCACTAGCAACATGAAAAGCACGTTAGAATAATGTAGGACGCGTTACAACACCTAAGAACACCTTACATCACCGTACAAAACTTTAAAACTCCATAATAAACCAAATTAATTCGTACGAGTTCTTTGAACATCGTACGACAACTTAGGAAATCTTACGACTCTTTATGCCACATTAGCAACATGAAAAGCATGTTAGAATAATGTAGGACGCGTTACAACTCCTAAGAACACCTTACACCACCGTACGAAACATTAAAACTCCATAATAAACCTAATGAATTTGTCCGAGTCCTTTGAACATCGTACGACAACTTAGGACATCTTAAGACTCTTTATGCCACATTAGCAACTCGAAAAGAACGTTAGTATGATGTAGGACGCCTTACAGCTCCTAAGAACACCTTACACCACCGTACGAAACATTAAAATTCCATAATAAACCTAATGAATTCGTCCGAGTCCTTTGAACATCGTACGACAACTCAGGAGATGTTATGACCCAGTATACGGCACTAGCAACATGAAAAGCACG
Source organism: Tagetes erecta (assembly GCA_030867185.1). Lineage (NCBI taxonomy): Eukaryota > Viridiplantae > Streptophyta > Magnoliopsida > Asterales > Asteraceae > Tagetes > Tagetes erecta. The sequence goes on along the minus strand of CM061487.1, from coordinate 41,061,969 downwards.
TTAGAATAATGTAGGACGCGTTACAACACCTAAGAACACCTTACATCACCGTACAAAACTTTAAAACTCCATAATAAACCAAATTAATTCGTACGAGTTCTTTGAACATCGTACGACAACTTAGGAAATCTTACGACTCTTTATGCCACATTAGCAACATGAAAAGCATGTTAGAATAATGTAGGACGCGTTACAACTCCTAAGAACACCTTACACCACCGTACGAAACATTAAAACTCCATAATAAACCTAATGAATTTGTCCGAGTCCTTTGAACATCGTACGACAACTTAGGACATCTTAAGACTCTTTATGCCACATTAGCAACTCGAAAAGAACGTTAGTATGATGTAGGACGCCTTACAGCTCCTAAGAACACCTTACACCACCGTACGAAACATTAAAATTCCATAATAAACCTAATGAATTCGTCCGAGTCCTTTGAACATCGTACGACAAGTCAGGAGATGTTACGACCCAGTATACGGCACTAGCAACATGAAAAGCACGTTAGAATAATGTAGGACGCGTTACAACACCTAAGAACACCTTACATCAACGTACAAAACTTTAAAACTCCATAATAAACCAAATTAATTCGTACGAGTTCTTTGAACATCGTACGACAACTTAGGAAATCTTACGACTCTTTATGCCACATTAGCAACATGAAAAGCATGTTAGAATAATGTAGGACGCGTTACAACTCCTAAGAACACCTTACACCACCGTACGAAACATTAAAACTCCATAATAAACCTAATGAATTTGTACGAGTCCTTTGAACATCGTACGACAACTTAGGACATCTTACGACTCTTTATGCCACATTAGCAACATGAAAAGCATGTTAGAATATTGTAGGACGCGTTACAACTCCTAAGAACACCTTACACCACCGTACGAAACATTAAAACTCCATAATAAACCTAATGAATTCGTCCGAGTCCTTTGAACATCGTACGACAACTTAGGACATCTTACGACTCTTTACGCCACATTAGCAACTCGAAATGAACATTAGTATAATGTAGTACGCCTTACAGCTCCTAAGAACACCTTACTCCACCGTACGAAACGTTAAAACTCCATAATAAACCTAATGAATTCGTCCGAGTCCTTTGAACATCGTACGACAACTTAGGACATCTTAAGACTCTTTATGCCACATTAGCAACTCGAAAAGAACGTTAGTATGATGTAGGACGCCTTACAGCTCCTAAGAACACCTTACACCACCGTACGAAACATTAAAATTCCATAATAAACCTAATGAATTCGTCCGAGTCCTTTGAACATCGTACGACAACTCAGGAGATGTTACGACCCAGTATACGGCACTAGCAACATGAAAAGCACGTTAGAATAATGTAGGACGCGTTACAACACCTAAGAACACCTTACATCACCGTACAAAACTTTAAAACTCCATAATAAACCAAATTAATTCGTACGAGTTCTTTGAACATCGTACGACAACTTAGGAAATCATACGACTCTTTATGCCACATTAGCAACATGAAAAGCATGTTAGAATAATGTAGGACGCGTTACAACTCCTAAGAACACCTTACACCACCGTACGAAACATTAAAACTCCATAATAAACCTAATGAATTTGTCCGAGTCCTTTGAACATCGTACGACAACTTAGGACATCTTAAGACTCTTTATGCCACATTAGCAACTCGAAAAGAACGTTAGTATGATGTAGGACGCCTTACAGCTCCTAAGAACACCTTACACCACCGTACGAAACATTAAAATTCCATAATAAACCTAATGAATTCGTCCGAGTCCTTTGAACATCGTACGACAACTCAGGAGATGTTACGACCCAGTATACGGCACTAGCAACATGAAAAGCACGTTAGAATAATGTAGGACGCGTTACAACACCTAAGAACACCTTACATCAACGTACAAAACTTTAAAACTCCATAATAAACCAAATTAATTCGTACGAGTTCTTTGAACATCGTACGACAACTTAGGAAATCTTACGACTCTTTATGCCACATTAGCAACATGAAAAGCTTGTTAGAATAATGTAGGACGCGTTACAACTCCTAAGAACACCTTACACCACCGTACGAAACATTAAAACTCCATAATAAACCTAATGAATTCGTCCGAGTCCTTTGAACATCGTACGACAACTTAGGACATCTTACGACTCTTTATGCCACATTAGCACCTCGAAATGAACATTAGTATAATGTAGTACGCCTTACAGCTCCTAAGAACACCTTACACCACCGTACGAAACATTAAAACTCCATAATAAACCTAATGAATTCGTCCGAGTCCTTTGAACATCGTACGACAACTTAGGACATCTTACGACTCTTTATGCCACATTAGCAACTCGAAATGAACATTAGTATAATGTAGTACGCCTTACAGCTCCTAAGAACACCTTACACCACCGTACGAAACATTAAAACTCCATAATAAACCTAAGGAATTCGTCCGAGTCCTTTGAACATCGTACGACAACTCAGGAGATGTTACGACCCAGTATACGGCACTAGCAACATGAAAAGCACGTTAGAATAATGTAGGACGCGTTACAACACCTAAGAACACCTTACATCAACGTACAAAACTTTAAAACTCCATAATAAACCAAATTAATTCGTACGAGTTCTTTGAACATCGTACGACAACTTAGGAAATCTTACGACTCTTTATGCCACATTAGCAACATGAAAAGCATGTTAGAATAATGTAGGACGCGTTACAACTCCTAAGAACACCTTACACCACCGTACGAAACATTAAAACTCCATAATAAACCTAATGAATTTGTACGAGTCCTTTGAACATCGTACGACAACTTAGGACATCTTACGACTCTTTATGCCACATTAGCAACATGAAAAGCATGTTAGAATATTGTAGGACGCGTTACAACTCCTAAGAACACCTTACACCACCGTACGAAACATTAAAACTCCATAATAAACCTAATGAATTCGTCCGAGTCCTTTGAACATCGTACGACAACTTAGGACATCTTACGACTCTTTACGCCACATTAGCAACTCGAAATGAACATTAGTATAATGTAGTACGCCTTACAGCTCCTAAGAACACCTTACTCCACCGTACGAAACATTAAAACTCCATAATAAACCTAATGAATTCGTCCGAGTCCTTTGAACATCGTACGACAACTTAGGACATCTTAAGACTCTTTATGCCACATTAGCAACTCGAAAAGAACGTTAGTATGATGTAGGACGCCTTACAGCTCCTAAGAACACCTTACACCACCGTACGAAACATTAAAATTCCATAATAAACCTAATGAATTCGTCCGAGTCCTTTGAACATCGTACGACAACTCAGGAGATGTTACGACCCAGTATACGGCACTAGCAACATGAAAAGCACGTTAGAATAATGTAGGACGCGTTACAACACCTAAGAACACCTTACATCACCGTACAAAACTTTAAAACCCCATAATAAACCAAATTAATTCGTACGAGTTCTTAGAACATCGTACGACAACTTAGGAAATCTTACGACTCTTTATGCCACATTAGCAACATGAAAAGCATGTTAGAATAATGTAGGACGCGTTACAACTCCTAAGAACACCTTACACCACCGTACGAAACATTAAAACTCCATAATAAACCTAATGAATTTCTCCGAGTCCTTTGAACATCGTACGACAACTTAGGACATCTTAAGACTCTTTATGCCACATTAGCAACTCGAAAAGAACGTTAGTATGATGTAGGACGCCTTACAGCTCCTAAGAACACCTTACACCACCGTACGAAACATTAAAATTCCATAATAAACCTAATGAATTCGTCCGAGTCCTTTGAACATCGTACGACAACTCAGGAGATGTTACGACCCAGTATACGGCACTAGCAACATGAAAAGCACGTTAGAATAATGTAGGACGCGTTACAACACCTAAGAACACCTTACATCAACGTACAAAACTTTAAAACTCCATAATAAACCAAATTAATTCGTACGAGTTCTTTGAACATCGTACGACAACTTAGGAAATCTTACGACTCTTTATGCCACATTAGCAACATGAAAAGCATGTTAGAATAATGTAGGACGCGTTACAACTCCTAAGAACACCTTACACCACCGTACGAAACATTAAAACTCCATAATAAACCTAATGAATTCGTCCGAGTCCTTTGAACATCGTACGACAACTTAGGACATCTTACGACTCTTTATGCCACATTAGCACCTCGAAATGAACATTAGTATAATGTAGTACGCCTTACAGCTCCTAAGAACACCTTACACCACCGTACGAAACATTAAAACTCCATAATAAACCTAATGAATTCGTCCGAGTCCCTTGAACATCGTACGACAACTTAGGACATCTTACGACTCTTTATGCCACATTAGCAACTCGAAATGAACATTAGTATAATGTAGTACGCCTTACAGCTCCTAAGAACACCTTACACCACCGTACGAAACATTAAAACTCCATAATAAACCTAATGAATTCGTCCGAGTCCTTTGAACATCGTACGACAACTAAGGAGATGTTACGGCTCAGTATACGGCACTAGCAACATAAAAAGCACGTTAGAATAATGTAGGACGCGTTACAACTCCTAAGAACACCTTACATCACCGTACAAAACTTTAAAACTCCATAATAAACCAAATTAATTCGTACGAGTTCTTTGAACATCGTACGACAACTTAGGAAATCTTACGACTCTTTATGCCACATTAGCAACATGAAAAGCATGTTAGAATAATGTAGGACGCGTTACAACTCCTAAGAACACCTTACACCACCGTACGAAACATTAAAACTCCATAATAAACCTAATGAATTCGTCCGAGTCCTTTGAACATCGTACGACAACTTAGGACATCTTACGACTCTTTATGCCACATTAGCAACTCGAAATGAACATTAGTATAATGTAGTACGCCTTACAGCTCCTAAGAACACCTTACTCCACAGTACGAAACGTTAAAACTCCATAATAAACCTAATGAATTCGTCCGAGTCCTTTGAATATCGTACGACAACTTAGGACATCTTAAGACTCTTTATGCCACATTAGCAACTCGAAAAGAACGTTAGTATGATGTAGGACGCCTTACAGCTCCTAAGAACACCTTACACCACCGTACGAAACATTAAAATTCCATAATAAACCTAATGAATTCGTCCGAGTCCTTTGAACATCGTACGACAACTCAGGAGATGTTACGGCCCAGTATACGGCACAAGCAACATGAAAAGCACGTTAGAATAATGTAGGACGCGTTACAACTCCTAAGAACACCTTACATCACCGTACAAAACTTTAAAACTCCATAATAAACCAAATTAATTCGTACGAGTCCTTTGAACATCGTACGACAACTTAGGAAATCTTACGACTCTTTATGCCACATTAGCAACATGAAAAGCACGTTAGAATAATGTAGGACGCGTTACAACTCCTAAGAACACCTTACATCACCGTACAAAACTTTAAAACTCCATAATAAACCAAATTAATTCGTCCTAGTCCTTTGAACATCGTACGACAACTTAGGACATCTTACGACTCTTTATGACACATTAGCAACTCGAAATGAACATTAGTAAGAACACCATACACCACCGTACGAAACATTAAAACTCCATAATAAACCTAATGAATTCGTCCGAGTCCTTTGAACATCGTACGACAACTCAGGAGATGTTACAGCCCAGTATACGGCACTAGCAACATAAAAAGCACCTTAGAATAATGTAGGACGCGTTACAACTCCTAAGAACACCTTACATCACCGTACAAAACTCTAAAACTCCAAAATAAACCAAATTAATTCGTACGAGTCCTTTGAACATCGTACGACAACTTAGGACATCTTACGACTCTTTATGCCACATTTGCAACATAAAAAGCACGTTAGAATAATGTAGGACGCGTTACAACTCCTAAGAACACCTTACATCACCGTACAAAACTTTAAAACTCCATAATAAACCAAATTAATTCGTACGAGTTCTTTGAACATCGTACGACAACTTAGGAAATCTTACGACTCTTTATGCCACATTAGCAACATGAAAAGCATGTTAGAATAATGTAGGACGCGTTACAACTCCTAAGAACACCTTACACCACCGTACGAAACATTAAAACTCCATAATAAACCTAATGAATTCGTCCGAGTCCTTTGAACATCGTACGACAACTTAGGACATCTTACGACTCTTTATGCCACATTAGCAACTCGAAATGAACATTAGTATAATGTAGTACGCCTTACAGCTCCTAAGAACACCTTACTCCACAGTACGAAACGTTAAAACTCCATAATAAACCTAATGAATTCGTCCGAGTCCTTTGAATATCGTACGACAACTTAGGACATCTTAAGACTCTTTATGCCACATTAGCAACTCGAAAAGAACGTTAGTATGATGTAGGACGCCTTACAGCTCCTAAGAACACCTTACACCACCGTATGAAACATTAAAATTCCATAATAAACCTAATGAATTCGTCCGAGTCCTTTGAACATCGTACGACAACTCAGGAGATGTTACGGCCCAGTATACGGCACTAGCAACATAAAAAGCACCTTAGAATAATGTAGGACGCGTTACAACTCCTAAGAACACCTTACATCACCGTGCAAAACTCTAAAACTCCAAAATAAACCAAATTAATTCGTACGAGTCCTTTGAACATCGTACGACAACTTAGGACATCTTACGACTCTTTATGCCACATTTGCAACATAAAAAGCACGTTAGAATAATGTAGGACGCGTTACAACTCCTAAGAACACCTTACATCACCGTACAAAACTTTAAAACTCCATAATAAACCAAATTAATTCGTACGAGTTCTTTGAACATCGTACGACAACTTAGGAAATCTTACGACTCTTTATGCCACATTAGCAACATGAAAAGCATGTTAGAATAATGTAGGACGCGTTACAACTCCTAAGAACACCTTACACCACCGTACGAAACATTAAAACTCCATAATAAACCTAATGAATTCGTCCGAGTCCTTTGAACATCGTACGACAACTTAGGACATCTTACGACTCTTTATGCCCCATTAGCAACTCGAAATGAACATTAGTATAATGTAGTACGCCTTACAGCTCCTAAGAACACCTTACTCCACAGTACGAAACGTTAAAACTCCATAATAAACCTAATGAATTCGTCCGAGTCCTTTGAATATCGTACGACAACTTAGGACATCTTAAGACTCTTTATGCCACATTAGCAACTCGAAAAGAACGTTAGTATGATGTAGGACGCCTTACAGCTCCTAAGAACACCTTACACCACCGTACGAAACATTAAAATTCCATAATAAACCTAATGAATTCGTCCGAGTCCTTTGAACATCGTACGACAACTCAGGAGATGTTACGGCCCAGTATACGGCACAAGCAACATGAAAAGCACGTTAGAATAATGTAGGACGCGTTACAACTCCTAAGAACACCTTACATCACCGTACAAAACTTTAAAACTCCATAATAAACCAAATTAATTCGTACGAGTCCTTTGAACATCGTACGACAACTTAGGAAATCTTACGACTCTTTATGCCACATTAGCAACATGAAAAGCACGTTAGAATAATGTAGGACGCGTTACAACTCCTAAGAACACCTTACATCACCGTACAAAACTTTAAAACTCCATAATAAACCAAATTAATTCGTACGAGTTCTTTGAACATCGTACGACAACTTAGGAAATCTTACGACTCTTTATGCCACATTAGCAACATGAAAAGCATGTTAGAATAATGTAGGACGCGTTACAACTCCTAAGAACACCTTACACCACCGTACGAAACATTAAAACTCCATAATAAACCTAATGAATTCGTCCGAGTCCTTTGAACATCGTACGACAACTTAGGACATCTTACGACTCTTTATGCCACATTAGCAACTCGAAATGAACATTAGTATAATGTAGTACGCCTTACAGCTCCTAAGAACACCTTACTCCACAGTACGAAACGTTAAAACTCCATAATAAACCTAATGAATTCGTCCGAGTCCTTTGAATATCGTACGACAACTTAGGACATCTTAAGACTCTTTATGCCACATTAGCAACTCGAAAAGAACGTTAGTATGATGTAGGACGCCTTACAGCTCCTAAGAACACCTTACACCACCGTACGAAACATTAAAATTCCATAATAAACCTAATGAATTCGTCCGAGTCCTTTGAACATCGTACGACAACTCAGGAGATGTTACGGCCCAGTATACGGCACAAGCAACATGAAAAGCACGTTAGAATAATGTAGGACGCGTTACAACTCCTAAGAACACCTTACATCACCGTACAAAACTTTAAAACTCCATAATAAACCAAATTAATTCGTACGAGTCCTTTGAACATCGTACGACAACTTAGGAAATCTTACGACTCTTTATGCCACATTAGCAACATGAAAAGCACGTTAGAATAATGTAGGACGCGTTACAACTCCTAAGAACACCTTACATCACCGTACAAAACTTTAAAACTCCATAATAAACCAAATTAATTCGTACGAGTTCTTTGAACATCGTACGACAACTTAGGAAATCTTACGACTCTTTATGCCACATTAGCAACATGAAAAGCATGTTAGAATAATGTAGGACGCGTTACAACTCCTAAAAACACCTTACACCACCGTACGAAACATTAAAACTCCATAATAAACCTAATGAATTCGTCCGAGTCCTTTGAACATCGTACGACAACTTAGGACATCTTACGACTCTTTATGCCACATTAGCAACTCGAAATGAACATTAGTATAATGTAGTACGCCTTACAGCTCCTAAGAACACCTTACTCCACAGTACGAAACGTTAAAACTCCATAATAAACCTAATGAATTCGTCCGAGTCCTTTGAATATCGTACGACAACTTAGGACATCTTAAGACTCTTTATGCCACATTAGCAACTCGAAAAGAACGTTAGTATGATGTAGGACGCCTTACAGCTCCTAAGAACACCTTACACCACCGTACGAAACATTAAAATTCCATAATAAACCTAATGAATTCGTCCGAGTCCTTTGAACATCGTACGACAACTCAGGAGATGTTACGGCCCAGTATACGGCACAAGCAACATGAAAAGCACGTTAGAATAATGTAGGACGCGTTACAACTCCTAAGAACACCTTACATCACCGTACAAAACTTTAAAACTCCATAATAAACCAAATTAATTCGTACGAGTCCTTTGAACATCGTACGACAACTTAGGAAATCTTACGACTCTTTATGCCACATTAGCAACATGAAAAGCACGTTAGAATAATGTAGGACGCGTTACAACTCCTAAGAACACCTTACATCACCGTACAAAACTTTAAAACTCCATAATAAACCAAATTAATTCGTCCTAGTCCTTTGAACATCGTACGACAACTTAGGACATCTTACGACTCTTTATGACACATTAGCAACTCGAAATGAACATTAGTAAGAACACCATACACCACCGTACGAAACATTAAAACTCCATAATAAACCTAATGAATTCGTCCGAGTCCTTTGAACATCGTACGACAACTCAGGAGATGTTACGGCCCAGTATACGGCACAAGCAACATGAAAAGCACGTTAGAATAATGTAGGACGCGTTACAACTCCTAAGAACACCTTACATCACCGTACAAAACTTTAAAACTCCATAATAAACCAAATTAATTCGTACGAGTCCTTTGAACATCGTACGACAACTTAGGAAATCTTACGACTCTTTATGCCACATTAGCAACATGAAAAGCACGTTAGAATAATGTAGGACGCGTTACAACTCCTAAGAACACCTTACATCACCGTACAAAACTTTAAAACTCCATAATAAACCAAATTAATTCGTCCTAGTCCTTTGAACATCGTACGACAACTTAGGACATCTTACGACTCTTTATGACACATTAGCAACTCGAAATGAACATTAGTAAGAACACCATACACCACCGTACGAAACATTAAAACTCCATAATAAACCTAATGAATTCGTCCGAGTCCTTTGAACATCGTACGACAACTCAGGAGATGTTACGGCCCAGTATAAGGCACTAGCAACATAAAAAGCACCCTAGAATAATGTAGGACGCGTTACAACTCCTAAGAACACCTTACATCACCGTACAAAACTCTAAAACTCCAAAATAAACCAAATTAATTCGTACGAGTCCTTTGAACATCGTACGACAACTTAGGACATCTTACGACTCTTTATGCCACATTTGCAACATGAAAAGCATGTTAGAATATTGTAGGACGCGTTAAAACTCCTAAGAACACCTTACACCACCGTACGAAACATTAAAACTCCATAATAAACCTAATGAATTTGTACGAGTCCTTTGAACATCGTACGACAACTTAGGACATCTTACGACTCTTTATGCCAAATTAGCAACATGAAAAGCATGTTAGAATATTGTAGGACGCGTTACAACTCCTAAGAACACCTTACACCACCGTACGAAACATTAAAACTCCATAATAAACCTAATGAATTCGTCCGAGTCCTTTGAACATCGTACGACAACTTAGGACATCTTACGACTCTTTATGCCACATTAGCAACTCGAAATGAACATTAGTATAATGTAGTACGCCTTACAGCTCCTAAGAACACCTTACTCCACAGTACGAAACGTTAAAACTCCATAATAAACCTAATGAATTCGTCCGAGTCCTTTGAATATCGTACGACAACTTAGGACATCTTAAGACTCTTTATGCCACATTAGCAACTCGAAAAGAACGTTAGTATGATGTAGGACGCCTTACAGCTCCTAAGAACACCTTACACCACCGTACGAAACATTAAAATTCCATAATAAACCTAATGAATTCGTCCGAGTCCTTTGAACATCGTACGACAACTCAGGAGATGTTACGGCCCAGTATACGGCACAAGCAACATGAAAAGCACGTTAGAATAATGTAGGACGCGTTACAACTCCTAAGAACACCTTACATCACCGTACAAAACTTTAAAACTCCATAATAAACCAAATTAATTCGTACGAGTCCTTTGAACATCGTACGACAACTTAGGAAATCTTACGACTCTTTATGCCACATTAGCAACATGAAAAGCACGTTAGAATAATGTAGGACGCGTTACAACTCCTAAGAACACCTTACATCACCGTACAAAACTTTAAAACTCCATAATAAACCAAATTAATTCGTCCTAGTCCTTTGAACATCGTACGACAACTTAGGACATCTTACGACTCTTTATGACACATTAGCAACTCGAAATGAACATTAGTAAGAACACCATACACCACCGTACGAAACATTAAAACTCCATAATAAACCTAATGAATTCGTCCGAGTCCTTTGAACATCGTACGACAACTCAGGAGATGTTACGGCCCAGTATACGGCACTAGCAACATAAAAAGCACCCTAGAATAATGTAGGACGCGTTACAACTCCTAAGAACACCTTACATCACCGTACAAAACTCTAAAACTCCAAAATAAACCAAATTAATTCGTACGAGTCCTTTGAACATCGTACGACAACTTAGGACATCTTACGACTCTTTATGCCACATTTGCAACATGAAAAGCATGTTAGAATATTGTAGGACGCGTTAAAACTCCTAAGAACACCTTACACCACCGTACGAAACATTAAAACTCCATAATAAACCTAATGAATTTGTACGAGTCCTTTGAACATCGTACGACAACTTAGGACATCTTACGACTCTTTATGCCAAATTAGCAACATGAAAAGCATGTTAGAATATTGTAGGACGCGTTACAACTCCTAAGAACACCTTACACCACCGTACGAAACATTAAAACTCCATAATAAACCTAATGAATTCGTCCGAGTCCTTTGAACATCGTACGACAACTTAGGACATCTTACGACTCTTTACGCCACATTAGCAACTCGAAATGAACATTAGTATAATGTAGTACGCCTTACAGCTCCTAAGAACACCTTACTCCACCGTACGAAACGTTAAAACTCCATAATAAACCTAATGAATTCGTCCGAGTCCTTTGAACATCGTACGACAACTTAGGACATCTTAAGACTCTTTATGCCACATTAGCAACTCGAAAAGAACGTTAGTATGATGTAGGACGCCTTACAGCTCCTAAGAACACCTTACACCACCGTACGAAACATTAAAATTCCATAATAAACCTAATGAATTCGTCCGAGTCCTTTGAACATCGTACGACAACTCAGGAGATGTTACGACCCAGTATACGGCACTAGCAACATGAAAAGCACGTTAGAATAATGTAGGACGCGTTACAACACCTAAGAACACCTTACATCACCGTACAAAACTTTAAAACTCCATAATAAACCAAATTAATTCGTCCTAGTCCTTTGAACATCGTACGACAACTTAGGACATCTTACGACTCTTTATGACACATTAGCAACTCGAAATGAACATTAGTAAGAACACCATACACCACTGTACGAAACATTAAAACTCCATAATAAACCTAATGAATTCGTCCGAGTCCTTTGAACATCGTACGACAACTCAGGAGATGTTACGACCCAGTATACGGCACTAGCAACATAAAAAGCACCTTAGAATAATGTAGGACGCGTTACAACTCCTAAGAACACCTTACATCACCGTACAAAACTCTAAAACTCCAAAATAAACAAAATTAATTCGTACGAGTCCTTTGAACATCGTACGACAACTTAGGACATCTTACGACTCTTTATGCCACATTTGCAACATGAAAAGCATGTTAGAATATTGTAGGACGCGTTAAAACTCCTAAGAACACCTTACACCACCGTACGAAACATTAAAACTCCATAATAAACCTAATGAATTTGTACGAGTCCTTTGAACATCGTACGACAACTTAGGACATCTTACGAATCTTTATGCCACATTAGCAACATGAAAAGCATGTTAGAATATTGTAGGACGCGTTACAACTCCTAAGAACACCTTACACCACCGTACGAAACATTAAAACTCCATAATAAACCTAATGAATTCGTCCGAGTCCTTTGAACATCGTACGACAACTTAGGACATCTTACGACTCTTTACGCCACATTAGCAACTCGAAATGAACATTAGTATAATGTAGTACGCCTTACAGCTCCTAAGAACACCTTACTCCGCCGTACGAAACGTTAAAACTCCATAATAAACCTAATGAATTCGTCCGAGTCCTTTGAACATCGTACGACAACTTAGGACATCTTAAGACTCTTTATGCCACATTAGCAACTCGAAAAGAACGTTAGTATGATGTAGGACGCCTTACAGCTCCTAAGAACACCTTACACCACCGTACGAAACATTAAAATTCCATAATAAACCTAATGAATTCGTCCGAGTCCTTTGAACATCGTACGACAACTCAGGAGATGTTACGACCCAGTATACGGCACTAGCAACATGAAAAGCACGTTAGAATAATGTAGGACGCGTTACAACACCTAAGAACACCTTACATCACCGTACAAAACTTTAAAACTCCATAATAAACCAAATTAATTCGTACGAGTTCTTTGAACATCGTACGACAACTTAGGAAATCTTACGACTCTTTATGCCACATTAGCAACATGAAAAGCATGTTAGAATAATGTAGGACGCGTTACAACTCCTAAGAACACCTTACACCACCGTACGAAACATTAAAACTCCATAATAAACCTAATGAATTTTTCCGAGTCCTTTGAACATCGTACGACAACTTAGGACATCTTAAGACTCTTTATGCCACATTAGCAACTCGAAAAGAACGTTAGTATGATGTAGGACGCCTTACAGCTCCTAAGAACACCTTACACCACCGTACGAAACATTAAAATTCCATAATAAACCTAATGAATTCGTCCGAGTCCTTTGAACATCGTACGACAACTCAGGAGATGTTACGACCCAGTATACGGCACTAGCAACATGAAAAGCACGTTAGAATAATGTAGGACGCGTTACAACACCTAAGAACACCTTACATCAACGTACAAAACTTTAAAACTCCATAATAAACCAAATTAATTCGTACGAGTTCTTTGAACATCGTACGACAACTTAGGAAATCTTACGACTCTTTATGCCACATTAGCAACATGAAAAGCATGTTAGAATAATGTAGGACGCGTTACAACTCCTAAGAACACCTTACACCACCGTACGAAACATTAAAACTCCATAATAAACCTAATGAATTAGTCCGAGTCCTTTGAACATCGTACGACAACTTAGGATATCTTACGACTCTTTATGCCACATTAGCACCTCGAAATGAACATTAGTATAATGTAGTACGCCTTACAGCTCCTAAGAACACCTTACACCACCGTACGAAACATTAAAACTCCATAATAAACCTAATGAATTCGTCCGAGTCCTTTGAACATCGTACGACAACTTAGGACATCTTACGACTCTTTATGCCACATTAGCAACTCGAAATGAACATTAGTATAATGTAGTACGCCTTACAGCTCCTAAGAACACCTTACACCACCGTACGAAACATTAAAACTCCATAATAAACCTAATGAATTCGTCCGAGTCCTTTGAACATCGTACGACAACTAAGGAGATGTTTCGGCTCAGTATACGGCACTAGCAAGATAAAAAGCACGTTAGAATAATGTAGGACGCGTTACAACTCCTAAGAACACCTTACATCACCGTACAAAACTTTAAAACTCCATATTAAACCAAATTAATTCGTACGAGTCCTTTGAACATCATACGACAACTTAGGACATCTTACGACTCTTTATGCCACATTAGCAACATGAAAAGCATGTTAGAATATTGTAGGACGCGTTACAACTCCTAAGAACACCTTACACCACCGTACGAAACATTAAAACTCCATAATAAACCTAATGAATTCGTCCGAGTCCTTTGAACATCGTACGACAACTTAGGACATCTTACGACTCTTTATGCCACATTAGCAACTCGAAATGAACATTAGTATAATGTAGTACGCCTTACAGCTCCTAAGAACACCTTACTCCACAGTACGAAACGTTAAAACTCCATAATAAACCTAATGAATTCGTCCGAGTCCTTTGAATATCGTACGACAACTTAGGACATCTTAAGACTCTTTATGCCACATTAGCAACTCGAAAAGAACGTTAGTATGATGTAGGACGCCTTACAGCTCCTAAGAACACCTTACACCACCGTACGAAACATTAAAATTCCATATTAAACCTAATGAATTCGTCCGAGTCCTTTGAACATCGTACGACAACTCAGGAGATGTTACGGCCCAGTATACGGCACTAGCAACATGAAAAGCACGTTAGAATAATGTAGGACGCGTTACAACTCCTAAGAACACCTTACATCACCGTACAAAACTTTAAAACTCCATAATAAACCAAATTAATTCGTACGAGTCCTTTGAACATCGTACGACAACTTAGGAAATCTTACGACTCTTTATGCCACATTAGCAACATGAAAAGCACGTTAGAATAATGTAGGACGCGTTACAACTCCTAAGAACACCTTACATCACCGTGCAAAACTTTAAAACTCCATAATAAACCAAATTAATTCGTCCTAGTCCTTTGAACATCGTACGACAACTTAGGACATCTTACGACTCTTTATGCCACATTTGCAACATGAAAAGCATGTTAGAATATTGTAGGACGCGTTAAAACTCCTAAGAACACCTTACACAACCTACGAAACATTAAAACTCCATAATAAACCTAATGAATTTGTACGAGTCCTTTGAACATCGTACGACAACTTAGGACATCTTACGACTCTTTATGCCACATTAGCAACATGAAAAGCATGTTAGAATATTGTAGGACGCGTTACAACTCCTAAGAACACCTTACACCACCGTACGAAACATTAAAACTCCATAATAAACCTAATGAATTCGTCCGAGTCCTTTGAACATCGTACGACAACTTAGGACATCTTACGACTCTTTACGCCACATTAGCAACTCGAAATGAACATTAGTATAATGTAGTACGCCTTACAGCTCCTAAGAACACCTTACTCCACCGTACGAAACGTTAAAACTCCATAATAAACCTAATGAATTCGTCCGAGTCCTTTGAACATCGTACGACAACTTAGGACATCTTAAGACTCTTTATGCCACATTAGCAACTCGAAAAGAACGTTAGTATGATGTAGGACGCCTTACAGCTCCTAAGAACACCTTACACCACCGTACGAAACATTAAAATTCCATAATAAACCTAATGAATTCGTCCGAGTCCTTTGAACATCGTACGACAACTCAGGAGATGTTACGACCCAGTATACGGCACTAGCAACATGAAAAGCACGTTAGAATAATGTAGGACGCGTTACAACACCTAAGAACACCTTACATCACCGTACAAAACTTTAAAACTCCATAATAAACCAAATTAATTCGTCCTAGTCATTTGAACATCGTACGACAACTTAGGACATCTTACGACTCTTTATGACACATTAGCAACTCGAAATGAATATTAGTATAATGTAGTACGCCTTACAGCTCCTAAGAACACCTTACTCCACAGTACGAAACGTTAAAACTCCATAATAAACCTAATGAATTCGTCCGAGTCCTTTGAATATCGTACGACAACTTAGGACATCTTAAGACTCTTTATGCCACATTAGCAACTCGAAAAGAACGTTAGTATGATGTAGGACGCCTTACAGCTCCTAAGAACACCTTACACCACCGTACGAAACATTAAAATTCCATAATAAACCTAATGAATTCGTCCGAGTCCTTTGAACATCGTACGACAACTCAGGAGATGTTACGGCCCAGTATACGGCACTAGCAACATGAAAAGCACGTTAGAATAATGTAGGACGCGTTACAACTCCTAAGAACACCTTACATCACCGTACAAAACTTTAAAACTCCATAATAAACCAAATTAATTCGTACGAGTCCTTTGAACATCGTACGACAACTTAGGAAATCTTACGACTCTTTATGCCACATTAGCAACATGAAAAGCACGTTAGAATAATGTAGGACGCGTTACAACTCCTAAGAACACCTTACATCACCGTGCAAAACTTTAAAACTCCATAATAAACCAAATTAATTCGTCCTAGTCCTTTGAACATCGTACGACAACTTAGGACATCTTACGACTCTTTATGCCACATTTGCAACATGAAAAGCATGTTAGAATATTGTAGGACGCGTTAAAACTCCTAAGAACACCTTACACCACCGTACGAAACATTAAAACTCCATAATAAACCTAATGAATTTGTACGAGTCCTTTGAACATCGTACGACAACTTAGGACATCTTACGACTCTTTATGCCACATTAGCAACATGAAAAGCATGTTAGAATATTGTAGGACGCGTTACAACTCCTAAGAACACCTTACACCACCGTACGAAACATTAAAACTCCATAATAAACCTAATGAATTCGTCCGAGTCCTTTGAACATCGTACGACAACTTAGGACATCTTACGACTCTTTACGCCACATTAGCAACTCGAAATGAACATTAGTATAATGTAGTACGCCTTACAGCTCCTAAGAACACCTTACTCCATCGTACGAAACGTTAAAACTCCATAATAAACCTAATGAATTCGTCCGAGTCCTTTGAACATCGTACGACAACTTAGGACATCTTAAGACTCTTTATGCCACATTAGCAACTCGAAAAGAACGTTAGTATGATGTAGGACGCCTTACAGCTCCTAAGAACACCTTACACCACCGTACGAAACATTAAAATTCCATAATAAACCTAATGAATTCGTCCGAGTCCTTTGAACATCGTACGACAACTCAGGAGATGTTACGACCCAGTATACGGCACTAGCAACATGAAAAGCACGTTAGAATAATGTAGGACGCGTTACAACACCTAAGAACACCTTACATCACCGTACAAAACTTTAAAACTCCATAATAAACCAAATTAATTCGTCCTAGTCCTTTGAACATCGTACGACAACTTAGGACATCTTACGACTCTTTATGACACATTAGCAACTCGAAATGAACATTAGTAAGAACACCATACACCACCGTACGAAACATTAAAACTCCATAATAAACCTAATGAATTCGTCCGAGTCCTTTGAACATCGTACGACAACTCAGGAGATGTTACGACCCAGTATACGGCACTAGCAACATAAAAAGCACCTTAGAATAATGTAGGACGCGTTACAACTCCTAAGAACACCTTACATCACCGTACAAAACTCTAAAACTCCAAAATAAACCAAATTAATTCGTACGAGTCCTTTGAACATCGTACGACAACTTAGGACATCTTACGACTCTTTATGCCACATTTGCAACATGAAAAGCATGTTAGAATATTGTAGGACGCGTTAAAACTCCTAAGAACACCTTACACCACCGTACGAAACATTAAAACTCCATAATAAACCTAATGAATTTGTACGAGTCCTTTGAACATCGTACGACAACTTAGGACATCTTACGACTCTTTATGCCACATTAGCAACATGAAAAGCATGTTAGAATATTGTAGGACGCGTTACAACTCCTAAGAACACCTTACACCACCGTACGAAACATTAAAACTCCATAATAAACCTAATGAATTCGTCCGAGTCCTTTGAACATCGTACGACAACTTAGGACATCTTACGACTCTTTACGCCACATTAGCAACTCGAAATGAACATTAGTATAATGTAGTACGCCTTACAGCTCCTAAGAACACCTTAC
Organism: Tagetes erecta; assembly: GCA_030867185.1. Lineage (NCBI taxonomy): Eukaryota > Viridiplantae > Streptophyta > Magnoliopsida > Asterales > Asteraceae > Tagetes > Tagetes erecta. The sequence goes on along the minus strand of CM061487.1, from coordinate 41,043,212 downwards.
TCCACCGTACGAAACGTTAAAACTCCATAATAAACCTAATGAATTCGTCCGAGTCCTTTGAACATCGTACGACAACTTAGGACATCTTAAGACTCTTTATGCCACATTAGCAACTCGAAAAGAACGTTAGTATGATGTACGACGCCTTACAGCTCCTAAGAACACCTTACACCACCGTACGAAACATTAAAATTCCATAATAAACCTAATGAATTCGTCCGAGTCCTTTGAACATCGTACGACAACTCAGGAGATGTTACGACCCAGTATACGGCACTAGCAACATGAAAAGCACGTTAGAATAATGTAGGACGCGTTACAACACCTAAGAACACCTTACATCACCGTACAAAACTTTAAAACTCCATAATAAACCAAATTAATTCGTACGAGTTCTTTGAACATCGTACGACAACTTAGGAAATCTTACGACTCTTTATGCCACATTAGCAACATGAAAAGCATGTTAGAATAATGTAGGACGCGTTACAACTCCTAAGAACACCTTACACCACCGTACGAAACATTAAAACTCCATAATAAACCTAATGAATTTGTCAGAGTCCTTTGAACATCGTACGACAACTTAGGACATCTTAAGACTCTTTATGCCACATTAGCAACTCGAAAAGAACGTTAGTATGATGTAGGACGCCTTACAGCTCCTAAGAACACCTTACACCACCGTACGAAACATTAAAATTCCATAATAAACCTAATGAATTCGTCCGAGTCCTTTGAACATCGTACGACAACTCAGGAGATGTTACGACCCAGTATACGGCACTAGCAACATGAAAAGCACGTTAGAATAATGTAGGACGCGTTACAACACCTAAGAACACCTTACATCAACGTACAAAACTTTAAAACTCCATAATAAACCAAATTAATTCGTACGAGTTCTTTGAACATCGTACGACAACTTAGGAAATCTTACGACTCTTTATGCCACATTAGCAACATGAAAAGCATGTTAGAATAATGTAGGACGCGTTACAACTCCTAAGAACACCTTACACCACCGTACGAAACATTAAAACTCCATAATAAACCTAATGAATTCGTCCGAGTCCTTTGAACATCGTACGACAACTTAGGACATCTTACGACTCTTTATGCCACATTAGCACCTCGAAATGAACATTAGTATAATGTAGTACGCCTTACAGCTCCTAAGAACACCTTACACCACCGTACGAAACATTAAAACTCCATAATAAACCTAATGAATTCGTCCGAGTCCTTTGAACATCGTACGACAACTTAGGACATCTTACGACTCTTTATGCCACATTAGCAACTCGAAATGAACATTAGTATAATGTAGTACGCCTTACAGCTCCTAAGAACACCTTACACCACCGTACGAAACATTAAAACTCCATAATAAACCTAATGAATTCGTCCGAGTCCTTTGAACATCGTACGACAACTAAGGAGATGTTACGGCTCAGTATACGGCACTAGCAAGATAAAAAGCACGTTAGAATAATGTAGGACGCGTTACAACTCCTAAGAACACCTTACATCACCGTACAAAACTTTAAAACTCCATAATAAACCAAATTAATTTGTACGAGTCCTTTGAACATCATACGACAACTTAGGACATCTTACGACTCTTTATGCCACATTAGCAACATGAAAAGCATGTTAGAATATTGTAGGACGCGTTACAACTCCTAAGAACACCTTACACCACCGTACGAAACATTAAAACTCCATAATAAACCTAATGAATTCGTCCGAGTCCTTTGAACATCGTACGACAACTTAGGACATCTTACGACTCTTTATGCCACATTAGCAACTCGAAATGAACATTAGTATAATGTAGTACGCCTTACAGCTCCTAAGAACACCTTACTCCACAGTACGAAACGTTAAAACTCCATAATAAACCTAATGAATTCGTCCGAGTCCTTTGAATATCGTACGACAACTTAGGACATCTTAAGACTCTTTATGCCACATTAGCAACTCGAAAAGAACGTTAGTATGATGTAGGACGCCTTACAGCTCCTAAGAACACCTTACACCACCGTACGAAACATTAAAATTCCATAATAAACCTAATGAATTCGTCCGAGTCCTTTGAACATCGTACGACAACTCAGGAGATGTTACGGCCCAGTATACGGCACTAGCAACATGAAAAGCACGTTAGAATAATGTAGGACGCGTTACAACTCCTAAGAACACCTTACATCACCGTACAAAACTTTAAAACTCCATAATAAACCAAATTAATTCGTACGAGTCCTTTGAACATCGTACGACAACTTAGGAAATCTTACGACTCTTTATGCCACATTAGCAACATGAAAAGCACGTTAGAATAATGTAGGACGCGTTACAACTCCTAAGAACACCTTACATCACCGTGCAAAACTTTAAAACTCCATAATAAACCAAATTAATTCGTCCTAGTCCTTTGAACATCGTACGACAACTTAGGACATCTTACGACTCTTTATGACACATTAGCAACTCGAAATGAACATTAGTAAGAACACCATACACCACCGTACGAAACATTAAAACTCCATAATAAACCTAATGAATTCGTCCGAGTCCTTTGAACATCGTACGACAACTCAGGAGATGTTACGGCCCAGTATACGGCACTAGCAACATAAAAAGCACCTTAGAATAATGTAGGACGCGTTACAACTCCTAAGAACACCTTACATCACCGTACAAAACTCTAAAACTCCAAAATAAACCAAATTAATTCGTACGAGTCCTTTGAACATCGTACGACAACTTAGGACATCTTACGACTCTTTATGCCACATTTGCAACATGAAAAGCATGTTAGAATATTGTAGGACGCGTTAAAACTCCTAAGAACACCTTACACCACCGTACGAAACATTAAAACTCCATAATAAACCTAATGAATTCGTCCGAGTCCTTTGAACATCGTACGACAACTTAGGACATCTTACGACTCTTTATGCCACATTAGCAACTCGAAATGAACATTAGTATAATGTAGTACGCCTTACAGCTCCTAAGAACACCTTACTCCACCGTACGAAACGTTAAAACTCCATAATAAACCTAATGAATTCGTCCGAGTCCTTTGAACATCGTACGACAACTTAGGACATCTTAAGACTCTTTATGCCACATTAGCAACTCGAAAAGAACGTTAGTATGATGTAGGACGCCTTACAGCTCCTAAGAACACCTTACACCACCGTACGAAACATTAAAATTCCATAATAAACCTAATGAATTCGTCCGAGTCCTTTGAACATCGTACGACAACTCAGGAGATGTTACGGCCCAGTATACGGCACTAGCAACATGAAAAGCACGTTAGAATAATGTAGGACGCGTTACAACACCTAAGAACACCTTACATCAACGTACAAAACTTTAAAACTCCATAATAAACCTAATGAATTCGTCCGAGTCCTTTGAACATCGTACGACAACTTAGGACATCTTACGACTCTTTATGCCACATTAGCAACTCGAAATGAACATTAGTATAATGTAGTACGCCTTACAGCTCCTAAGAACACCTTACTCCACAGTACGAAACGTTAAAACTCCATAATAAACCTAATGAATTCGTCCGAGTCCTTTGAATATCGTACGACAACTTAGGACATCTTAAGACTCTTTATGCCACATTAGCAACTCGAAAAGAACGTTAGTATGATGTAGGACGCCTTACAGCTCCTAAGAACACCTTACACCACCGTACGAAACATTAAAATTCCATAATAAACCTAATGAATTCGTCCGAGTCCTTTGAACATCGTACGACAACTCAGGAGATGTTACGGCCCAGTATACGGCACTAGCAACATGAAAAGAACGTTAGAATAATGTAGGACGCGTTACAACTCCTAAGAACACCTTACATCACCGTACAAAACTTTAAAACTCCATAATAAACCAAATTAATTCGTACGAGTCCTTTGAACATCGTACGACAACTTAGGAAATCTTACGACTCTTTATGCCACATTAGCAACATGAAAAGCACGTTAGAATAATGTAGGACGCGTTACAACTCCTAAGAACACCTTACATCACCGTACAAAACTTTAAAACTCCATAATAAACCAAATTAATTCGTCCTAGTCCTTTGAACATCGTACGACAACTTAGGACATCTTACGACTCTTTATGACACATTAGCAACTCGAAATGAACATTAGTAAGAACACCATACACCACCGTACGAAACATTAAAACTCCATAATAAACCTAATGAATTCGTCCGAGTCCTTTGAACATCGTACGACAACTCAGGAGATGTTACGGCCCAGTATACGGCACTAGCAACATAAAAAGCACCTTAGAATAATGTAGGACGCGTTACAACTCCTAAGAACACCTTACATCACCGTACAAAACTCTAAAACTCCAAAATAAACCAAATTAATTCGTACGAGTCCTTTGAACATCGTACGACAACTTAGGACATCTTACGACTCTTTATGCCACATTTGCAACATGAAAAGCATGTTAGAATATTGTAGGACGCGTTAAAACTCCTAAGAACACCTTACACCACCGTACGAAACATTAAAACTATATAATAAACCTAATGAATTCGTCCGAGTCCTTTGAACATCGTACGACAACTTAGGACATCTTACGACTCTTTATGCCACATTAGCAACTCGAAATGAACATTAGTATAATGTAGTACGCCTTACAGCTCCTAAGAACACCTTACTCCACCGTACGAAACGTTAAAACTCCATAATAAACCTAATGAATTCGTCCGAGTCCTTTGAACATCGTACGACAACTTAGGACATCTTAAGACTCTTTATGCCACATTAGCAACTCGAAAAGAACGTTAGTATGATGTAGGACGCCTTACAGCTCCTAAGAACACCTTACACCACCGTACGAAACATTAAAATTCCATAATAAACCTAATGAATTCGTCCGAGTCCTTTGAACATCGTACGACAACTCAGGAGATGTTACGGCTCAGTATACGGCACTAGCAACATTAAAAGCACGTTAGAATAAGGTAGGACGCGTTACAACTCCTAAGAACACCTTACATCACCGTACAAAACTTTAAAACTCCATAATAAAACAAATTAATTCGTACGAGTCCTTTGAACATCGTACGCCAACTTAGGACATCTTACGACTCTTTATGCCACATTAGCAACTCGAAATGAACGTTAGTATAATGTAGTACGCCTTACAACTCCTAAGAACACCTTACACCACCGTACGAAACATTAAAACTCCATAATAAACCTAATGAATTCGTCCGAGTCCTTTGAACATCGTACGACAACTTAAGACATCTTACAACTCTTTATGCCACATTAGCAACTCGAAATGAACATTAGTATAATGTAGTACGCCTTACAGCTCCTAAGAACACCTTACGCCACCGTACGAAACATTAAAACTCCATAATAAACCTAATGAATTCGTCCGAGTCCATTGAACATCGTACGACAACTAAGGAGATGTTACGGCTCAGTATACGGCACTAGCAACATGAAAAGCACGTTAGAATAACGTAGGACGCGTTACAACTCCTAAGAACACCTTACATCACCGTACAAAACTTTAAAACTCCATAATAAACCAAATTAATTCGTACGAGTCCTTTGAACATCGTACGACAACTTAGGACATCTTACGACTCTTTATGCCACATTAGCAACATGAAAAGCATGTTAGAATATTGTAGGACGCGTTACAACTCCTAAGAACACCTTACACCACCGTACGAAACATTAAAACTCCATAATAAACCTAATGAATTCGTCCGAGTCCTTTGAACATCGTACGACAACTTAGGACATCTTACGACTCTTTATGCCACATTAGCAACTCGAAATGAACATTAGTATAATGTAGTACGCCTTACAGCTCCTAAGAACACCTTACACCACCGTACGAAACATTAAAACTCCATAATAAACCTAATGAATTCGTCCGTGTCCTTTGAACATCGTACGACAACTTAGGACATCTTACGACTCTTTATGCCACATTAGCAACTCGAAATGAACATTAGTATAATGTAGTACGCCTTACAGCTCCTAAGAACACCTTACACCAACGTACGAAACATTAAAACTCCATAATAAACCTAATGAATTCGTCCGAGTCCATTGAACATCGTACGACAACTAAGGAGATGTTACGGATCAGTATACGGCACTAGCAACATGAAAAGCACGTTAGAATAATGTAGGACGCGTTACAACTCCTAAAAACACCCTACATCACCGTACAAAACTTTAAAACTCCATAATAAACCAAATTAATTCGTACGAGTCCTTTGAACATCGTACGACAACTTAGGACATCTTACGACTCTTTATGCCACATTAGCAACATGAAAAGCATGTTAGAATAATGTAGGACGCGTTACAACTCCTAAGAACACCTTACACCACCGTACGAAACATTAAAACTCCATAATAAACCTAATGAATTCGTCCGAGTCCTTTGAACATCGTACGACAACTTAGGACATCTTACGACTCTTTATGCCACATTAGCAACTCGAGATGAACATTAGTATAATGTAGTATGCCCTACAGCTCCTAAGAACACCTTACACCACCGTACGAAACATTAAAACTCCATAATAAACCTAATGAATTCGTCCGAGTCCATTGAACATCGTACGACAACTAAGGAGATGTTACGGATCAGTATACGGCACTAGCAACATGAAAAGCACGTTAGAATAATGTAGGACGCGTTACAACTCCTAAAAACACCCTACATCACCGTACAAAACTTTAAAACTCCATAATAAACCAAATTAATTCGTACGAGTCCTTTGAACATCATACGACAACTTCGGACATCTTACGACTCTTTATGCCACATTAGCAACATGAAAAGCATGTTAGAATATTGTAGGACGCGTTACAACTCCTAAGAACACCTTACACCACCGTACGAAACATTAAAACTCCATAATAAACCTAATGAATTCGTCCGAGTCCTTTGAACATCGTACGACAACTTAGGACATCTTACGACTCTTTATGCCACATTAGCAACTCGAAATGAACATTAGTATAATGTAGTACGCCTTACAGCTCCTAAGAACACCTTACACCACCGTACGAAACATTAAAACTCCATAATAAACCTAATGAATTCGTCCGTGTCCTTTGAACATCGTACGACAACTTAGGACATCTTACGACTCTTTATGCCACATTAGCAACTCGAAATGAACATTAGTATAATGTAGTACGCCTTACAGCTCCTAAGAACACCTTACACCAACGTACGAAACATTAAAACTCCATAATAAACCTAATGAATTCGTCCGAGTCCATTGAACATCGTACGACAACTAAGGAGATGTTACGGATCAGTATACGGCACTAGCAACATGAAAAGCACGTTAGAATAATGTAGGACGCGTTACAACTCCTAAAAACACCCTACATCACCGTACAAAACTTTAAAACTCCATAATAAACCAAATTAATTCGTACGAGTCCTTTGAACATCGTACGACAACTTAGGACATCTTACGACTCTTTATGCCACATTAGCAACATGAAAAGCATGTTAGAATAATGTAGGACGCGTTACAACTCCTAAGAACACCTTACACCACCGTACGAAACATTAAAACTCCATAATAAACCTAATGAATTCGTCCGAGTCCTTTGAACATCGTACGACAACTTAGGACATCTTACGACTCTTTATGCCACATTAGCAACTCGAGATGAACATTAGTATAATGTAGTATGCCCTACAGCTCCTAAGAACACCTTACACCACCGTACGAAACATTAAAACTCCATAATAAACCTAATGAATTCGTCCGAGTCCTTTGAACATCGTACGACAACTTAGGACATCTTAAGACTCTTTATGCCACATTAGCAACTCGAAAAGAACGTTAGTATGATGTAGGACGCCTTACAGCTCCTAAGAACACCTTACACCACCGTACGAAACATTAAAATTCCATAATAAACCTAATGAATTCGTCTGAGTCCTTTGAACACTGTACGACAACTCAGGAGATGTTACGGCCCAGTATACGGCACTAGCAACATGAAAAGCACGTTAGAATAACGTAGGACGCGTTACAACTCCTAAGAACACCTTACATCACCGTACAAAACTTTAAAACTCCATAATAAACCAAATTAATTCGTACGAGTTCTTTGAACATCGTACGACAACTTAGGACATCTTACGACTCTTTATGCCACATTAGCAACATGAAAAGCATGTTAGAATAATGTAGGACGCGTTACAACTCCTAAGAACACCTTACACCACCGTACGAAACATTAAAACTCCATAATAAACCTAATGAACTCTTCCGAGTCCTTTGAACATCGTACGACAACTTAGGACATCTTACGACTCTTTATGCCACATTAGCAACTCGAAAAGAACGTTAGTATGATGTAGGACGCCTTACAGCTCCTAAGAACACCTTACACCACCGTACGAAACATTAAAAATCCATAATACACCTAATGAATTCGTCCGAGTCCTTTGAACATCGTACGACAACTCAGGAGATGTTACGGCTCAGTATACGGCACTAGGAACATTAAAAGCACGTTAGAATAAGGTAGGACGCGTTACAACTCCTAAGAACACCTTACATCACCGTACAAAACTTTAAAACTCCATAATAAAACAAATTAATTCGTACGAGTCCTTTGAACATCGTACGACAACTTAGGACATCTTACGACTCTTTATGCCACATTAGCAACTCGAAATGAACATTAGTATAATGTAGTACGCCTTACAGCTCCTAAGAACACCTTACACCACCGTACGAAACATTAAAACTCCATAATAAACCTAATGAATTCGTCCGAGTCCTTTGAACATCGTACGACAACTTAGGACATCTTACGATTCTTTATGCCACATTAGCAACTCGAAATGAGCATTAGTATAATGTAGTACGCCTTACAGCTCCTAAGAACACCTTACACCACCGTATGTAACATTAAAACTCCATAATAAACCTAATGAATTCGTCCGAGTCCATTGAACATCGTACGACAACTAAGGAGATGTTACGGCTCAGTATACGGCACTAGCAACATGAAAAGCACGTTAGAATAATGTAGGACGCGTTACAACTCCTAAAAACACCCTACATCACCGTACAAAACTTTAAAACTCCATAATAAACCAAATTAATTCGTACGAGTCCTTTGAACATCGTACGACAACTTAGGACATCTTACGACTCTTTATGCCAGCAACATGAAAAGCATGTTAGAATAATGTAGGACGCGTTACAACTCCTAAGAACACCTTACACCACCGTACGAAACATTAAAACTCCATAATAAACCTAATGAATTCGTCCGAGTCCTTTGAACATCGTACGACAACTTAGGACATCTTAAGACTCTTTATGCCACATTAGCAACTCGAAAAGAACGTTAGTATGATGTAGGACGCCTTACAGCTCCTAAGAACACCTTACACCACCGTACGAAACATTAAAATTCCATAATAAACCTAATGAATTCGTCTGAGTCCTTTGAACATTGTACGACAACTCAGGAGATGTTACGGCCCAGTATACGGCACTAGCAACATGAAAAGCACGTTAGAATAACGTAGGACGCGTTACAACTCCTAAGAACACCTTACATCACCGTACAAAACTTTAAAACTCCATAATAAACCAAATTAATTCGTACGAGTTCTTTGAACATCGTACGACAACTTAGGACATCTTACGACTCTTTATGCCACATTAGCAACATGAAAAGCATGTTAGAATAATGTAGGACGCGTTACAACTCCTAAGAACACCTTACACCACTGTACGAAACATTAAAACTCCATAATAAACCTAATGAATTCTTCCGAGTCCTTTGAACATCGTACGACAACTTAGGACATCTTACGACTCTTTATGCCACATTAGCAACTCGAAAAGAACGTTAGTATGATGTAGGACGCCTTACAGCTCCTAAGAACACCTTACACCACCGTACGAAACATTAAAAATCCATAATACACCTAATGAAGTCGTCCGAGTCCTTTGAACATCGTACGACAACTCAGGAGATGTTACGGCTCAGTATACGGCACTAGGAACATTAAAAGCACGTTAGAATAAGGTAGGACGCGTTACAACTCCTAAGAACACCTTACATCACCGTACAAAACTTTAAAACTCCATAATAAAACAAATTAATTCATACGAGGCCTTTGAACATCGTACGAAAACTTAGGACATCTTACGACTCTTTATGCCACATTAGCAACTCAAAATGAACGTTAGTATAATGTAGTACGCCTTACAGCTCCTAAGAACACCTTACACCACCGTACGAAACATTAAAACTCCATAATAAACCTAATGAATTCGTCCGAGTCCTTTGAACATCGTACGACAACTTAGGACATCTTACGACTCTTTATGCCACAGTTGCAACTCGAAATGAACATTAGTATAATGTAGTACGCCTTACAGCTCCTAAGAACACCTTACACCACCGTACGAAACATTAAAACTCCATAATAAACCAAATGAATTCATCCGAGTCCTTTGAACATCGTACGACAACTTAGGACATCTTACGACTCTTTATGCCACATTAGCAACTCGAAATGAGCATTAGTATAATGTAGTACGCCTTACAGCTCCTAAGAACACCTTACACCACCGTGTAAAACATTAAAACTCCATAATAAACCTAATGAATTCGTCCGAGTCCATTGAACATCGTATGACAACTAAGGAGATGTTACGGCTCAGTATACGGCACTAGCAACATGAAAAGCACGTTAGAATAATGTAGGACGCGTTACAACTCCTAAAAACACCCTACATCACCGTACAAAACTTTAAAACTCCATAATAAACCAAATTAATTCGTACGAGTCCTTTGAACATCGTACGACAACTTAGGACATCTTACGACTCTTTATGCCACATTAGCAACATGAAAAGCATGTTAGAATAATGTAGGACGCGTTACAACTCCTAAGAACACCTTACACCACCGTACGAAACATTAAAACTCCATAATAAACCTAATGAATTCGTCCGAGTCCTTTGAACATCGTACGACAACTTAGGACATCTTACGACTCTTTATGCCACATTAGCAACTCGAGATGAACATTAGTATAATGTAGTATGCCCTACAGCTCCTAAGAACACCTTACACCACTGTACGAAACATTAAAACTCCATAATAAACCTAATGAATTCGTCCGAGTCCTTTGAACATCGTACGACAACTTAGGACATCTTAAGACTCTTTATGCCACATTAGCAACTCGAAAAGAACGTTAGTATGATGTAGGACGCCTTACAGCTCCTAAGAACACCTTACACCACCGTACGAAACATTAAAATTCCATAATAAACCTAATGAATTCGTCTGAGTCCTTTGAACATTGTACGACAACTCAGGAGATGTTACGGCCCAGTATACGGCACTAGCAACATGAAAAGCACGTTAGAATAACGTAGGACGCGTTACAACTCCTAAGAACACCTTACATCACCGTACAAAACTTTAAAACTCCATAATAAACCAAATTAATTCGTACGAGTTCTTTGAACATCGTACGACAACTTAGGACATCTTACGACTCTTTATGCCACATTAGCAACATGAAAAGCATGTTAGAATAATGTAGGACGCGTTACAACTCCTAAGAACACCTTACACCACCGTACGAAACATTAAAACTTCATAATAAACCTAATGAATTCGTCCGAGTCCTTTGAACATCGTACGACAACTTAGGACATCTTACGACTCTTTATGCCACATTAGCAACTCGAAAAGAACGTTAGTATGATGTAGGACGCCTTACAGCTCCTAAGAACACCTTACACCACCGTACGAAACATTAAAAATCCATAATACACCTAATGAATTCGTCCGAGTCCTTTGAACATCGTACGACAACTCAGGAGATGTTACGGCTCAGTATACGGCACTAGGAACATTAAAAGCACGTTACAATAAGGTAGGACGCGTTACAACTCCTTAGAACACCTTACATCACCGTACAAAACTTTAAAACTCCATAATAAAACAAATTAATTCGTACGAGTCCTTTGAACATCGTACGACAACTTAGGACATCTTACGACTCTTTATGCCACATTAGCAACTCGAAATGAACGTTAGTATAATGTAGTACGCCTTACAGCTCCTAAGAACACCTTACACCACCGTACGAAACATTAAAACTCCATAATAAACCTAATGAATTCGTCCGAGTCCTTTGAACATCGTACGACAACTTAGGACATCTTACGACTCTTTATGCCACATTAGCAACTCGAAATGAACATTAGTATAATGTAGTACGCCTTACAGCTCCTAAGAACACCTTACACCACCGTACGAAACATTAAAACTCCATAATAAACCTAATCAATTCGTCCGAGTCCTTTGAACATCGTACGACAACTTAGGACATCTTACGACTCTTTATGCCACATTAGCAACTCGAAATGAGCATTAGTATAATGTAGTACGCCTTACAGCTCCTAAGAACACCATACACCACCGTACGAAACATTAAAACTCCATAATAAACCTAATGAATTCGTCTGAGTCCTTTGAACATCGTACGACAACTTAGTACATCTTAAGACTCTTTATGCCACATTAACTTCTCGAAAACAACGTTAGTATGATGTAGGACGCCTTACAGCTCCTAAGAACACCTTACACCACCGTACGAAACATTAAAATTCCATAATAAACCTAATGAATTCGTCCGAGTCCTTTGAACATCGTACGACAACTCAGGAGATGTTACGGCCCAGTATACGGCACTAGCAACATGAAAAGCACGTTAGAATAATGTAGAACGCGTTACAACTCCTAAGAACACCTTACATCACCGTACAAAACTTTAAAACTCCATAATAAACCAAATTAATTCGTACGAGTCCTTTGAACATCGTACGACAACTTAGGACATCTTACGACTCTTTATGCCACATTAGCAACATGAAAAGCATGTTAGAATAATGTAGGACGCGTTACAACTCTTAAGAACACCTTACAACACCGTACGAAACATTAAAACTCCATAATAAACCTAATGAATTCGTCCGAGTCCTTTGAACATCGTACGACAACTTAGGACATCTTACGACTCTTTATGCCACATTAGCAACTCGAAATGAAAATTAGTATAATGTAGTACGCCTTACAGCTCCTAAGAACACCTTACACCACCGTACGAAACATTAAAACTCCATAATAAACCTAATGAATTCGTCTGAGTCCTTTGAACATCGTACGAAAACTTAGGACATCTTAAGACTCTTTATGCCACATTAGCTTCTCGAAAAGAACGTTAGTACGATGTAGGACGCCTTACAGCTCCTAAGAACACCTTACACCACCGTACGAAACATTAAAATTCCATAATAAACCTAATGAATTCGTCCGAGTCCTTTGAACATCGTACGACAACTAAGGAGATGTTAAGGCTCAGTATACAGCACTAGCAACATGAAAAGCATGTTAGAATAATGTAGGACGCGTTACAACTCCTAAGAACACCTTACACCACCGTACGAAACATTAAAACTCGATAATAAACCTAATGAATTCGTCCGAGTCCTTTGAACATCGTACGACAACTTAGGACATCTTACGACTCTTTATGCCACATTAGCAACTCGAAATGAACATTAGTATAATGTAGTACGCCTTACAGCTCCTAAGAACACCTTACACCACAGTACGAAACATTAAAACTCCATAATAAACCTAATGAATTCGTCTGAGTCCTTTGAACATCGTACGACAACTTAGTACATCTTAAGACTCTTTATGCCACATTAGCTTCTCGAAAACAACGTTAGTATGATGTAGGACGCCTTACAGCTCTTAAGAACACCTTACACCACCGTACGAAACATTAAAATTCCATAATAAACCTAATGAATTCGTCCGAGTCCTTTGAACATCGTACGACAACTCAGGAGATGTTACGGCCCAGTATACGACACTAGCAACATGAAAAGCACGTTAGAATAATGTAGAACGCGTTACAACTCCTAAGAACACCTTACATCACCGTACAAAACTTTAAAACTCCATAATAAACCAAATTAATTCGTACGAGTCCTTTGAACATCATACGACAACTCAGGACATCTTACGACTCTTTATGCCACATTAGCAACATGAAAAGCATGTTAGAATAATGTAGGACGCGTTACAACTCCTAAGAACACCTTACACCACCGTACGAAACATTAAAACTCCATAATAAACCTAATGAATTCGTCCGAGTCCTTTGAACATCATACGACAACTTAGGACATCTTAAGACTCTTTATGCCACATTAGCAACTCGAAAAGAACGTTAGTATGATGTAGGACGCCTTACAGCTCCTAAGAACACCTTACACCACCGTACGAAACATTAAAAATCCATAATAAACCTAATGAATTCGTCCGAGTCCTTTGAACATCGTACGACAACTAAGGAGATGTTACGGCTCAGTATATAGCACTAGCAACATGAAAAGCACGTTAGAATAATGTAGGACGCGTTACAACTCCTAAGAACACCTTACATCACCGTACAAAACTTTAAAACTCCATAATAAACCAAATTAATTCGTACGAGTCCTTTGAACATCATACGACAACTTAGGACATCTTACGACTCTTTATGCCACATTAGCAACATGAAAAGCATGTTAGAATAATGTAGGACGCGTTACAACTCCTAAGAACACCTTACACCACCGTACGAAACATTAAAACTCCATAATAAACCTAATGAATTCGTCCGAGTCCTTTGAACATCATACGACAACTTAGGACATCTTAAGACTCTTTATGCCACATTAGCAACTCGAAAAGAACGTTAGTATGATGTAGGACGCCTTACAGCTCCTAAGAACACCTTACACCGCCGTACGAAACATTAAAAATCTATAATAAACCTAATGAATTCGTCCGAGTCCTTTGAACATCGTACGACAACTCAGCAGATGTTACGGCCCAGTATACGGCACTAGCAACATGAAAAGCACGTTAGAATAATGTAGAACGCGTTACAACTCCTAAGAACACCTTACATCACCGTACAAAACTTTAAAACTCCATAATAAACCAAATTAATTCGTACGAGTCCTTTGAACATCATACGAAAACTTAGGACATCTTACGACTCTTTATGCCACATTAGCAACATGAAAAGCATGTTAGAATAATGTAGGACGCGTTACAACTCCTAAGAACACCTTACACCACCGTACGAAACATTAAAACTCCATAATAAACCTAATGAATTCGTCCGAGTCCTTTGAACATTATACGACAACTTAGGACATCTTAAGACTCTTTATGCCACATTAGCAACTCGAAAAGAACGTTAGTATGATGTAGGACGCCTTACAGCTCCTAAGAACACCTTACACCACCGTACGAAACATAAAAAATCTATAATAAACCTAATGAATTCGTCCGAGTCCTTTGAACATCGTATGACAACTCAGGAGATGTTACGGCTCAGTATACGGCACTAGCAACATGAAAAGCACGTTAGAATAATGTATAAGAACACCTTACATCACCGTACAAAACTTTAAAACTCCATAATAAACCAAATTAATTCGTACGAGTCCTTTGAACATCGTACGAGTCCTTTGAACATCGTACGACAACTTAGGACATCTTACGACTCTTTATGCCACATTAGCAACTCGAAATGAACATTAGTATAATGTAGTACGCCTTACAGCTCCTAAGAACACCTTACTCCACCGTACGAAACGTTAAAACTCCATAATAAACCTAATGAATTCGTCTGAGTCCTTTGAACAACGTACGACAACTTAGGACATCTTAAGACTCTTTATGCCACATTAGCAACTCGAAAAGAACGTTAGTATGATGTAGGACGCCTTACAGCTCCTAAGAACACCTTACACCACCGTACGAAACATTAAAACTCCATAATAAACCTAATGAATTCGTCCGAGTCCTTTGAACATCATACGACAACTTAGGACATCTTAAGACTCTTTATGCCACATTAGCAACTCGAAAAGAACGTTAGTATGATGTAGGACGCCTTACAGCTCCTAAGAACACCTTACACCACCGTACGAAACATTAAAAATCTATAATAAACCTAATGAATTCGTCCGAGTCCTTTGAACATCGTACGACAACTCAGGAGATGTTACGGCCCAGTATACGACACTAGCAACATGAAAAGCACGTTAGAATAATGTAGAACGCGTTACAACTCCTAAGAACACCTTACATCACTGTACAAAACTTTAAAACTCCATAATAAACCAAATTAATTCGTACGAGTCCTTTGAACATCATACGACAACTTAGGACATCTTACGACTCTTTATGCCACATTAGCAACATGAAAAGCATGTTAGAATAATGTAGGACGCGTTACAACTCCTAAGAACACCTTACACCACCGTACGAAACATTAAAACTCCATAATAAACCTAATGAATTCGTCCGAGTCCTTTGAACATCATACGACAACTTAGGACATCTTAAGACTCTTTATGCCACATTAGCAACTCGAAAAGAACGTTAGTATGATGTAGGACGCCTTACAGCTCCTAAGAACACCTTACACCACCGTACGAAACATTAAAAATCTATAATAAACCTAATGAATTCGTCCGAGTCCTTTGAACATCGTACGACAACTCAGGAGATGTTACGGCCCAATATACGGCACTAGCAACATGAAAAGCACGTTAGAATAATGTAGAACGCGTTACAACTCCTAAGAACACCTTACATCACCGTACAAAACTTTAAAACTCCATAATAAACCAAATTAATTCGTACGAGTCCTTTGAACATCATACGACAACTTAGGACATCTTACGACTCTTTATGCCACATTAGCAACATGAAAAGCATGTTAGAATAATGTAGGACGCGTTACAACTCCTAAGAACACCTTACACCACCGTACGAAACATTAAAACTCCATAATAAACCTAATGAATTCGTCCGAGTCCTTTGAACATCATACGACAACTTAGGACATCTTAAGACTCTTTATGCCACATTAGCAACTCGAAAAGAACGTTAGTATGATGTAGGACGCCTTACAGCTCCTAAGAACACCTTACACCACCGTACGAAACATTAAAAATCTATAATAAACCTAATGAATTCGTCCGAGTCCTTTGAACATCGTATGACAACTCAGGAGATGTTACGGCTTAGTATACGGCACTAGCAACATGAAAAGCACGTTAGAATAATGTATAAGAACACCTTACATCACCGTACAAAACTTTAAAACTCCATAATAAACCAAATTAATTCGTACGAGTCCTTTGAACATCGTACGAGTCCTTTGAACATCGTACGACAACTTAGGACATCTTACGACTCTTTATGCCACATTAGCAACTCGAAATGAACATTAGTATAATGTAGTACGCCTTACAGCTCCTAAGAACACCTTACTCCACCGTACGAAACGTTAAAACTCCATAATAAACCTAATGAATTCGTCTGAGTCCTTTGAACAACGTACGACAACTTAGGACATCTTAAGACTCTTTATGCCACATTAGCAACTCGAAAAGAACGTTAGTATGATGTAGGACGCCTTACAGCTCCTAAGAACACCTTACACCACCGTACGAAACATTAAAACTCCATAATAAACCTAATGAATTCGTCCGAGTCCTTTGAACATCATACGACAACTTAGGACATCTTAAGACTCTTTATGCCACATTAGCAACTCGAAAAGAACGTTAGTATGATGTAGGACGCCTTACAGCTCCTAAGAACACCTTACACCACCGTACGAAACATTAAAAATCTATAATAAACCTAATGAATTCGTCCGAGTCCTTTGAACATCGTATGACAACTCAGGAGATGTTACGGCTTAGTATACGGCACTAGCAACATGAAAAGCACGTTAGAATAATGTATAAGAACACCTTACATCACCGTACAAAACTTTAAAACTCCATAATAAACCAAATTAATTCGTACGAGTCCTTTGAACATCGTACGAGTCCTTTGAACATCGTACGACAACTTAGGACATCTTACGACTCTTTATGCCACATTAGCAACTCGAAATGAACATTAGTATAATGTAGTACGCCTTACAGCTCCTAAGAACACCTTACTCCACCGTACGAAACGTTAAAACTCCATAATAAACCTAATGAATTCGTCTGAGTCCTTTGAACAACGTACGACAACTTAGGACATCTTAAGACTCTTTATGCCACATTAGCAACTCGAAAAGAACGTTAGTATGATGTAGGACGCCTTACAGCTCCTAAGAACACCTTACACCACCGTACGAAACATTAAAACTCCATAATAAACCTAATGAATTCGTCCGAGTCCTTTGAACATCATACGACAACTTAGGACATCTTAAGACTCTTTATGCCACATTAGCAACTCGAAAAGAACGTTAGTATGATGTAGGACGCCTTACAGCTCCTAAGAACACCTTACTCCACCGTACGAAACATTAAAAATCTATAATAAACCTAATGAATTCGTCCGAGTCCTTTGAACATCGTACGACAACTCAGGAGATGTTACGGCCCAGTATACGGCACTAGCAACATGAAAAGCACGTTAGAATAATGTAGAACGCGTTACAACTCCTAAGAACACCTTACATCATCGTACAAAACTTTAAAACTCCATAATAAACCAAATTAATTCGTACGAGTCCTTTGAACATCATACGACAACTTAGGACATCTTACGACTCTTTATGCCACATTAGCAACATGAAAAGCATGTTAGAATAATGTAGGACGCGTTACAACTCCTAAGAACACCTTACACCACCGTACGAAACATTAAAACTCCATAATAAACCTAATGAATTCGTCCGAGTCCTTTGAACATCATACGACAACTTAGGACATCTTAAGACTCTTTATGCCACATTAGCAACTCGAAAAGAACGTTAGTATGATGTAGGACGCCTTACAGCTCCTAAGAACACCTTACACCACCGTACGAAACATTAAAAATCTATAATAAACCTAATGAATTCGTCCGAGTCCTTTGAACATCGTACGACAACTCAGGAGATGTTACGGCCCAATATACGGCACTAGCAACATGAAAAGCACGTTAGAATAATGTAGAACGCGTTACAACTCCTAAGAACACCTTACATCACCGTACAAAACTTTAAAACTCCATAATAAACCAAATTAATTCGTACGAGTCCTTTGAACATCATACGACAACTTAGGACATCTTACGACTCTTTATGCCACATTAGCAACATGAAAAGCATGTTAGAATAATGTAGGACGCGTTACAACTCCTAAGAACACCTTACACCACCGTACGAAACATTAAAACTCCATAATAAACCTAATGAATTCGTCCGAGTCCTTTGAACATCATACGACAACTTAGGACATCTTAAGACTCTTTATGCCACATTAGCAACTCGAAAAGAACGTTAGTATGATGTAGGACGCCTTACAGCTCCTAAGAACACCTTACACCACCGTACGAAACATTAAAAATCTATAATAAACCTAATGAATTCGTCCGAGTCCTTTGAACATCGTATGACAACTCAGGAGATGTTACGGCTTAGTATACGGCACTAGCAACATGAAAAGCACGTTAGAATAATGTATAAGAACACCTTACATCACCGTACAAAACTTTAAAACTCCATAATAAACCAAATTAATTCGTACGAGTCCTTTGAACATCGTACGACAACTTAGGACATCTTACGACTCTTTATGCCACATTAGCAACTCGAAATGAACATTAGTATAATGTAGTACGCCTTACAGCTCCTAAGAACACCTTACTCCACCGTACGAAACGTTAAAACTCCATAATAAACCTAATGAATTCGTCTGAGTCCTTTGAACAACGTACGACAACTTAGGACATCTTAAGACTCTTTATGCCACATTAGCAACTCGAAAAGAACGTTAGTATGATGTAGGACGCCTTACAGCTCCTAAGAACACCTTACACCACCGTACGAAACATTAAAACTCCATAATAAACCTAATGAATTCGTCCGAGTCCTTTGAACATCATACGACAACTTAGGACATCTTAAGACTCTTTATGCCACATTAGCAACTCGAAAAGAACGTTAGTATGATGTAGGACGCCTTACAGCTCCTAAGAACACCTTACACCACCGTACGAAACATTAAAAATCTATAATAAACCTAATGAATTCGTCCGAGTCCTTTGAACATCCTATGACAACTCAGGAGATGTTACGGCTTAGTATACGGCACTAGCAACATGAAAAGCACGTTAGAATAATGTATAAGAACACCTTACATCACCGTACAAAACTTTAAAACTCCATAATAAACCAAATTAATTCGTACGAGTCCTTTGAACATCGTACGAGTCCTTTGAACATCGTACGGCAACTTAGGACATCTTACGACTCTTTATGCCACATTAGCAACTCGAAATGAACATTAGTATAATGTAGTACGCCTTACAGCTCCTAAGAACACCTTACTCCACCGTACGAAACGTTAAAACTCCATAATAAACCTAATGAATTCGTCTGAGTCCTTTGAACAACGTACGACAACTTAGGACATCTTAAGACTCTTTATGCCACATTAGCAACTCGAAAAGAACGTTAGTATGATGTAGGACGCCTTACAGCTCCTAAGAACACCTTACACCACCGTACGAAACATTAAAACTCCATAATAAACCTAATGAATTCGTCCGAGTCCTTTGAACATCATACGACAACTTAGGACATCTTAAGACTCTTTATGCCACATTAGCAACTCTAAAAGAACGTTAGTATGATGTAGGACGCCTTACAGCTCCTAAGAACACCTTACACCACCGTACGAAACATTAAAAATCTATAATAAACCTAATGAATTCGTCCGAGTCCTTTGAACATCGTACGACAACTCAGGAGATGTTACGGCCCAGTATACGGCACTAGCAACATGAAAAGCACGTTAGAATAATGTAGAACGCGTTACAACTCCTAAGAACACCTTACATCACCGTACAAAACTTTAAAACTCCATAATAAACCAAATTAATTCGTACGAGTCCTTTGAACATCATACGACAACTTAGGACATCTTACGACTCTTTATGCCACATTAGCAACATGAAAAGCATGTTAGAATAATGTAGGACGCGTTACAACTCCTAAGAACACCTTACACCACCGTACGAAACATTAAAACTCCATAATAAACCTAATGAATTCGTCCGAGTCCTTTGAACATCATACGACAACTTAGGACATCTTAAGACTCTTTATGCCACATTAGCAACTCTAAAAGAACGTTAGTATGATGTAGGACGCCTTACAGCTCCTAAGAACACCTTACACCACCGTACGAAACATTAAAAATCTATAATAAACCTAATGAATTCGTCCGAGTCCTTTGAACATCGTACGACAACTCAGGAGATGTTACGGCCCAATATACGGCACTAGCAACATGAAAAGCACGTTAGAATAATGTAGAACGCGTTACAACTCCTAAGAACACCTTACATCACCGTACAAAACTTTAAAACTCCATAATAAACCAAATTAATTCGTACGAGTCCTTTGAACATCATACGACAACTTAGGACATCTTACGACTCTTTATGCCACATTAGCAACATGAAAAGCATGTTAGAATAATGTAGGACGCGTTACAACTCCTAAGAACACCTTACACCACCGTACGAAACATTAAAACTCCATAATAAACCTAATGAATTCGTCCGAGTCCTTTGAACATCATACGACAACTTAGGACATCTTAAGACTCTTTATGCCACATTAGCAACTCGAAAAGAACGTTAGTATGATGTAGGACGCCTTACAGCTCCTAAGAACACCTTACACCACCGTACGAAACATTAAAAATCTATAATAAACCTAATGAATTCGTCCGAGTCCTTTGAACATCGTATGACAACTCAGGAGATGTTACGGCTTAGT
Source organism: Tagetes erecta (assembly GCA_030867185.1). Taxonomy (NCBI): domain Eukaryota; kingdom Viridiplantae; phylum Streptophyta; class Magnoliopsida; order Asterales; family Asteraceae; genus Tagetes; species Tagetes erecta. The sequence continues at coordinate 41,021,246 of CM061487.1, read as the reverse complement.
ATACGGCACTAGCAACATGAAAAGCACGTTAGAATAATGTATAAGAACACCTTACATCACCGTACAAAACTTTAAAACTCCATAATAAACCAAATTAATTCGTACGAGTCCTTTGAACATCGTACGAGTCCTTTGAACATCGTACGACAACTTAGGACATCTTACGACTCTTTATGCCACATTAGCAACTCGAAATGAACATTAGTATAATGTAGTACGCCTTACAGCTCCTAAGAACACCTTACTCCACCGTACGAAACGTTAAAACTCCATAATAAACCTAATGAATTCGTCTGAGTCCTTTGAACAACGTACGACAACTTAGGACATCTTAAGACTCTTTATGCCACATTAGCAACTCGAAAAGAACGTTAGTATGATGTAGGACGCCTTACAGCTCCTAAGAACACCTTACACCACCGTACGAAACATTAAAACTCCATAATAAACCTAATGAATTCGTCCGAGTCCTTTGAACATCATACGACAACTTAGGACATCTTAAGACTCTTTATGCCACATTAGCAACTCGAAAAGAACGTTAGTATGATGTAGGACGCCTTACAGCTCCTAAGAACACCTTACACCACCGTACGAAACATTAAAAATCTATAATAAACCTAATGAATTCGTCCGAGTCCTTTGAACATCGTATGACAACTCAGGAGATGTTACGGCTTAGTATACGGCACTAGCAACATGAAAAGCACGTTAGAATAATGTATAAGAACACCTTACATCACCGTACAAAACTTTAAAACTCCATAATAAACCAAATTAATTCGTACGAGTCCTTTGAACATCGTACGAGTCCTTTGAACATCGTACGACAACTTAGGACATCTTACGACTCTTTATGCCACATTAGCAACTCGAAATGAACATTAGTATAATGTAGTACGCCTTACAGCTCCTAAGAACACCTTACTCCACCGTACGAAACGTTAAAACTCCATAATAAACCTAATGAATTCGTCTGAGTCCTTTGAACAACGTACGACAACTTAGGACATCTTAAGACTCTTTATGCCACATTAGCAACTCGAAAAGAACGTTAGTATGATGTAGGACGCCTTACAGCTCCTAAGAACACCTTACACCACCGTACGAAACATTAAAACTCCATAATAAACCTAATGAATTCGTCCGAGTCCTTTGAACATCATACGACAACTTAGGACATCTTAAGACTCTTTATGCCACATTAGCAACTCGAAAAGAACGTTAGTATGATGTAGGACGCCTTACAGCTCCTAAGAACACCTTACACCACCGTACGAAACATTAAAAATCTATAATAAACCTAATGAATTCGTCCGAGTCCTTTGAACATCGTATGACAACTCAGGAGATGTTACGGCTTAGTATACGGCACTAGCAACATGAAAAGCACGTTAGAATAATGTATAAGAACACCTTACATCACCGTACAAAACTTTAAAACTCCATAATAAACCAAATTAATTCGTACGAGTCCTTTGAACATCGTACGAGTCCTTTGAACATCGTACGACAACTTAGGACATCTTACGACTCTTTATGCCACATTAGCAACTCGAAATGAACATTAGTATAATGTAGTACGCCTTACAGCTCCTAAGAACACCTTACTCCACCGTACGAAACGTTAAAACTCCATAATAAACCTAATGAATTCGTCTGAGTCCTTTGAACAACGTACGACAACTTAGGACATCTTAAGACTCTTTATGCCACATTAGCAACTCGAAAAGAACGTTAGTATGATGTAGGACGCCTTACAGCTCCTAAGAACACCTTACACCACCGTACGAAACATTAAAACTCCATAATAAACCTAATGAATTCGTCCGAGTCCTTTGAACATCATACGACAACTTAGGACATCTTAAGACTCTTTATGCCACATTAGCAACTCGAAAAGAACGTTAGTATGATGTAGGACGCCTTACAGCTCCTAAGAACACCTTACTCCACCGTACGAAACATTAAAAATCTATAATAAACCTAATGAATTCGTCCGAGTCCTTTGAACATCGTACGACAACTCAGGAGATGTTACGGCCCAGTATACGGCACTAGCAACATGAAAAGCACGTTAGAATAATGTAGAACGCGTTACAACTCCTAAGAACACCTTACATCATCGTACAAAACTTTAAAACTCCATAATAAACCAAATTAATTCGTACGAGTCCTTTGAACATCATACGACAACTTAGGACATCTTACGACTCTTTATGCCACATTAGCAACATGAAAAGCATGTTAGAATAATGTAGGACGCGTTACAACTCCTAAGAACACCTTACACCACCGTACGAAACATTAAAACTCCATAATAAACCTAATGAATTCGTCCGAGTCCTTTGAACATCATACGACAACTTAGGACATCTTAAGACTCTTTATGCCACATTAGCAACTCGAAAAGAACGTTAGTATGATGTAGGACGCCTTACAGCTCCTAAGAACACCTTACACCACCGTACGAAACATTAAAAATCTATAATAAACCTAATGAATTCGTCCGAGTCCTTTGAACATCGTACGACAACTCAGGAGATGTTACGGCCCAATATACGGCACTAGCAACATGAAAAGCACGTTAGAATAATGTAGAACGCGTTACAACTCCTAAGAACACCTTACATCACCGTACAAAACTTTAAAACTCCATAATAAACCAAATTAATTCGTACGAGTCCTTTGAACATCATACGACAACTTAGGACATCTTACGACTCTTTATGCCACATTAGCAACATGAAAAGCATGTTAGAATAATGTAGGACGCGTTACAACTCCTAAGAACACCTTACACCACCGTACGAAACATTAAAACTCCATAATAAACCTAATGAATTCGTCCGAGTCCTTTGAACATCATACGACAACTTAGGACATCTTAAGACTCTTTATGCCACATTAGCAACTCGAAAAGAACGTTAGTATGATGTAGGACGCCTTACAGCTCCTAAGAACACCTTACACCACCGTACGAAACATTAAAAATCTATAATAAACCTAATGAATTCGTCCGAGTCCTTTGAACATCGTATGACAACTCAGGAGATGTTACGGCTTAGTATACGGCACTAGCAACATGAAAAGCACGTTAGAATAATGTATAAGAACACCTTACATCACCGTACAAAACTTTAAAACTCCATAATAAACCAAATTAATTCGTACGAGTCCTTTGAACATCGTACGACAACTTAGGACATCTTACGACTCTTTATGCCACATTAGCAACTCGAAATGAACATTAGTATAATGTAGTACGCCTTACAGCTCCTAAGAACACCTTACTCCACCGTACGAAACGTTAAAACTCCATAATAAACCTAATGAATTCGTCTGAGTCCTTTGAACAACGTACGACAACTTAGGACATCTTAAGACTCTTTATGCCACATTAGCAACTCGAAAAGAACGTTAGTATGATGTAGGACGCCTTACAGCTCCTAAGAACACCTTACACCACCGTACGAAACATTAAAACTCCATAATAAACCTAATGAATTCGTCCGAGTCCTTTGAACATCATACGACAACTTAGGACATCTTAAGACTCTTTATGCCACATTAGCAACTCGAAAAGAACGTTAGTATGATGTAGGACGCCTTACAGCTCCTAAGAACACCTTACACCACCGTACGAAACATTAAAAATCTATAATAAACCTAATGAATTCGTCCGAGTCCTTTGAACATCCTATGACAACTCAGGAGATGTTACGGCTTAGTATACGGCACTAGCAACATGAAAAGCACGTTAGAATAATGTATAAGAACACCTTACATCACCGTACAAAACTTTAAAACTCCATAATAAACCAAATTAATTCGTACGAGTCCTTTGAACATCGTACGAGTCCTTTGAACATCGTACGGCAACTTAGGACATCTTACGACTCTTTATGCCACATTAGCAACTCGAAATGAACATTAGTATAATGTAGTACGCCTTACAGCTCCTAAGAACACCTTACTCCACCGTACGAAACGTTAAAACTCCATAATAAACCTAATGAATTCGTCTGAGTCCTTTGAACAACGTACGACAACTTAGGACATCTTAAGACTCTTTATGCCACATTAGCAACTCGAAAAGAACGTTAGTATGATGTAGGACGCCTTACAGCTCCTAAGAACACCTTACACCACCGTACGAAACATTAAAACTCCATAATAAACCTAATGAATTCGTCCGAGTCCTTTGAACATCATACGACAACTTAGGACATCTTAAGACTCTTTATGCCACATTAGCAACTCTAAAAGAACGTTAGTATGATGTAGGACGCCTTACAGCTCCTAAGAACACCTTACACCACCGTACGAAACATTAAAAATCTATAATAAACCTAATGAATTCGTCCGAGTCCTTTGAACATCGTACGACAACTCAGGAGATGTTACGGCCCAGTATACGGCACTAGCAACATGAAAAGCACGTTAGAATAATGTAGAACGCGTTACAACTCCTAAGAACACCTTACATCACCGTACAAAACTTTAAAACTCCATAATAAACCAAATTAATTCGTACGAGTCCTTTGAACATCATACGACAACTTAGGACATCTTACGACTCTTTATGCCACATTAGCAACATGAAAAGCATGTTAGAATAATGTAGGACGCGTTACAACTCCTAAGAACACCTTACACCACCGTACGAAACATTAAAACTCCATAATAAACCTAATGAATTCGTCCGAGTCCTTTGAACATCATACGACAACTTAGGACATCTTAAGACTCTTTATGCCACATTAGCAACTCGAAAAGAACGTTAGTATGATGTAGGACGCCTTACAGCTCCTAAGAACACCTTACACCACTGTACGAAACATTAAAAATCCATAATAAACCTAATGAATTCGTCTGAGTCCTTTGAACATCGTACGACAACTAAGGAGATGTTACGGCTCAGTATATAGCACTAGCAACATGAAAAGCACATTAGAATAATGTAGGACGCGTTACAACTCCTAAGAAAACCTTACATCACCGTACAAAACTTTAAAACTCCATAATAAACCAAATTAATTCGTACGAGTCCTTTGAACATCATACGACAACTTAGGACATCTTACGACTCTTTATGCCACATTAGCAACATGAAAAGCATGTTAGAATAATGTAGGACGCGTTACAACTCCTAAGAACACCTTACACCACCGTACGAAACATTAAAACTCCATAATAAACCTAATGAATTCGTCCGAGTCCTTTGAACATCGTACGACAACTTAGGACATCTTACGACTCTTTATGCCACATTAGCAACTCGAAATGAACATTAGTATAATGTAGTACGCCTTACAGCTCCTAAGAACACCTTACTCCACCCTACGAATCGTTAAAACTCCATAATAAACCTAATGAATTCGTCTGAGTCCTTTGAACAACGTACGACAACTTAGGACATCTTAAGACTCTTTATGCCACATTAGCAACTCGAAAAGAACGTTAGTATGATGTAGGACGCCTTACAGCTCCTAAGAACACCTTACACCACCGTACGAAACATTAAAACTCCATAATAAACCTAATGAATTCGTCCGAGTCCTTTGAACATCATACGACAACTTAGGACATCTTAAGACTCTTTATGCCACATTAGCAACTCGAAAAGAACGTTAGTATGATGTAGGACGCCTTACAGCTCCTAAGAACACCTTACACCACCGTACGAAACATTAAAAATCTATAATAAACCTAATGAATTCGTCCGAGTCCTTTGAACATCGTATGACAACTCAGGAGATGTTACGGCTTAGTATACGGCACTAGCAACATGAAAAGCACGTTAGAATAATGTATAAGAACACCTTACATCACCGTACAAAACTTTAAAACTCCATAATAAACCAAATTAATTCGTACGAGTCCTTTGAACATCGTACGAGTCCTTTGAACATCATACGACAACTTAGGACATCTTACGACTCTTTATGCCACATTAGCAACATGAAAAGCATGTTAGAATAATGTAGGACGCGTTACAACTCCTAAGAACATCTTACATCACCGTACAAAACTTTAAAACTCCATAATAAACCAAATTAATTCGTACGAGTCCTTTGAACATCATACGACAACTTAGGACATCTTACGACTCTTTATGCCACATTAGCAACATGAAAAGCATGTTAGAATAATGTAGGACGCGTTACAACTCCTAAGAACACCTTACACCACCGTACGAAACATTAAAACTCCATAATAAACCTAATGAATTCGTCCGAGTCCTTTGAACATCATACGACAACTTAGGACATCTTAAGACTCTTTATGCCACATTAGCAACTTGAAAAGAACGTTAGTATGATGTAGGACGCCTTACAGCTCCTAAGAACACCTTACACCACCGTACGAAACATTAAAAATCCATAATAAACCTAATGAATTCGTCCGAGTCCTTTGAACATCGTACGACAACTAAGGAGATGTTACGGCTCAGTATATAGCACTAGCAACATGAAAAGCACGTTAGAATAATGTAGGACGCGTTACAACTCCTAAGAAAACCTTACATCACCGTACAAAACTTTAAAACTCCATAATAAACCAAATTAATTCGTACGAGTCCTTTGAACATCATACGACAACTTAGGACATCTTACGACTCTTTATGCCACATTAGCAACATGAAAAGCATGTTAGAATAATGTAGGACGCGTTACAACTCCTAAGAACACCTTACACCACCGTACGAAACATTAAAACTCCATAATAAACCTAATGAATTCGTCCGAGTCCTTTGAACATCATACGACAACTTAGGACATCTTAAGACTCTTTATGCCACATTAGCAACTCGAAAAGAACGTTAGTATGATGTAGGACGCCTTACAGCTCCTAAGAACACCTTACACCACCGTACGAAACATTAAAAATCTATAATAAACCTAATGAATTCATCCGAGTCCTTTGAACATCGTATGACAACTCAGGAGATGTTACGGCTCAGTATACGGCACTGGCAACATGAAAAGCACGTTAGAATAATGTATAAGAACACCTTACATCACCTTACAAAACTTTAAAACTCCATAATAAACCAAATTAATTCGTACGAGTCCTTTGAACATCGTACGAGTCCTTTGAACATCGTACGACAACTTAGGACATCTTACGACTCTTTATGCCACATTAGCAACTCGAAATGAACATTAGTATAATGTAGTACGCCTTACAGCTCCTAAGAACACCTTACTCCACCGTACAAAACGTTAAAACTCCATAATAAACCTAATGAATTCGTCTGAGTCCTTTGAACAACGTACGACAACTTAGGACATCTTAAGACTCTTTATGCCACATTAGCAACTCGAAAAGAACGTTAGTATGATGTAGGACGCCTTACAGCTCCTAAGAACACCTTACACCACCGTACGAAACATTAAAAATCCATAATAAACCTAATGAATTCGTCCGAGTCCTTTGAACATCGTACGACAACTCAGGAGATGTTACGGCCCAGTATACGACACTAGCAACATGAAAAGCACGTTAGAATAATGTAGAACGCGTTACAACTCCTAAGAACACCTTACATCACTGTACAAAACTTTAAAACTCCATAATAAACCAAATTAATTCGTACGAGTCCTTTGAACATCATACGACAACTTCGGACATCTTACGACTCTTTATGCCACATTAGCAACATGAAAAGCATTTTAGAATAATGTAGGACACGTTACAACTCCTAAGAACACCTTACACCACCGTACGAAACATTAAAACTCCATAATAAACCTAATGAATTCGTCCGAGTCCTTTGAACATCATACGACAACTTAGGACATCTTAAGACTCTTTATGCCACATTAGCAACTCGAAAAGAACGTTAGTATGATGTAGCACGCCTTACAACTCCTAAGAACACCTTACACCACCGTACGAAACATTAAAAATCCATAATAAACCTAATGAATTCGTCTGAGTCCTTTGAACATCGTACGACAACTCAGGAGATGTTACGGCCCAGTATACGACACTAGCAACATGAAAAGCACGTTAGAATAATGTAGAACGCGTTACAACTCCTAAGAACACCTTACATCACCGTACAAAACTTTAAAACTCCATAATAAACCAAATTAATTCGTACGAGTCCTTTGAACATCATACGACAACTTAGGACATCTTACGACTCTTTATGCCACATTAGCAACATGAAAAGCATGTTAGAATAATGTAGGACGCGTTACAACTCCTAAGAACACCTTACACCACCGTACGAAACATTAAAACTCCATAATAAACCTAATGAATTCGTCCGAGTCCTTTGAACATCATACAACAACTTAGGACATCTTAAGACACTTTATGCCACATTAGCAACTCGAAAAGAACGTTAGTATGATGTAGGACGCCTTACAGCTCCTAAGAACACCTTACACCACCGTACGAAACATTAAAAATCCATAATAAACCTAATGAATTCGTCCGAGTCCTTTGAACATCGAACGACAACTAAGGAGATGTTACGGCTCAGTATATAGCACTAGCAACATGAAAAGCACGTTAGAATAATGTAGAACGCGTTACAACTCCTAAGAACACCTTACATCACCGTACAAAACTTTAAAACTCCATAATAAACCAAATTAATTCGTACGAGTCCTTTGAACATCACACGACAACTTAGGACATCTTACGACTCTTTATGCCACATTAGCAACATGAAAAGCATGTTAGAATAATGTAGGACGCGTTACAACTCCTAAGAACACCTTACACCACCGTACGAAACATTAAAACTCCATAATAAACCTAATGAATTCGTCCGAGTCCTTTGAACATCATACGACAACTTAGGACATCTTAAGACTCTTTATGCCACATTAGCAACTCGAAAAGAACGTTAGTATGATGTAGGACGCCTTACAGCTCCTAAGAACACCTTACACCACCGTACGAAACATTAAAAATCTATAATAAACCTAATGAATTCGTCCGAGTCCTTTGAACATCGTATGACAACTCAGGAGATGTTACGGCTCAGTATACGGCACTAGCAACATGAAAAGCACGTTTGAATAATGTATAAGAACACCTTACATCACCGTACAAAACTTTAAAACTCCATAATAAACCAAATTAATTCGTACGAGTCCTTTGAACATCGTACGAGTCCTTTGAACATCGTACGACAACTTAGGACATCTTACGACTCTTTATGCCACATTAGCAACTCGAAATGAACATTAGTATAATGTAGTACGCCTTACAGCTCCTAAGAACACCTTACACCACCGTACGAAACATTAAAACTCCATAATAAACCTAATGAATTCGTCCGAGTCCTTTGAACATCATACTACAACTTAGGACATCTTAAGACTCTTTATGCCACATTAGCAACTCGAAAAGAACGTTAGTATGATGTAGGACGCCTTACAGCTCCTAAGAACACCTTACACCACCGTACGAAACATTAAAAATCTATAATAAACCTAATGAATTCGTCCGAGTCCTTTGAACATCGTATGACAACTCAGGAGATGTTACGGCTCAGTATACGGCACTAGCAACATGAAAAGCACGTTTGAATAATGTATAAGAACACCTTACATCACCGTACAAAACTTTAAAACTCCATAATAAACCAAATTAATTCGTACGAGTCCTTTGAACATCGTACGAGTCCTTTGAACATCGTACGACAACTTAGGACATCTTACGACTCTTTATGCCACATTAGCAACTCGAAATGAACATTAGTATAATGTAGTACGCCTTACAGCTCCTAAGAACACCTTACTCCACCGTACAAAACGTTAAAACTCCATAATAAACCTAATGAATTCGTCTGAGTCCTTTGAACAACGTACGACAACTTAGGACATCTTAAGACTCTTTATGCCACATTAGCAACTCGAAAAGAACGTTAGTATGATGTAGGACGCCTTACAGCTCCTAAGAACACCTTACACCACCGTACGAAACATTAAAAATCCATAATAAACCTAATGAATTCGTCCGAGTCCTTTGAACATCGTACGACAACTCAGGAGATGTTACGGCCCAGTATACGACACTAGCAACATGAAAAGCACGTTAGAATAATGTAGAACGCGTTACAACTCCTAAGAACACCTTACATCACCGTACAAAACTTTAAAACTCCATAATAAACCAAATTAATTCGTACGAGTCCTTTGAACATCATACGACAACTTCGGACATCTTACGACTCTTTATGCCACATTAGCAACATGAAAAGCATGTTAGAATAATGTAGGACACGTTACAACTCCTAAGAACACCTTACACCACCGTACGAAACATTAAAACTCCATAATAAACCTAATGAATTCGTCCGAGTCCTTTGAACATCATACGACAACTTAGGACATCTTAAGACTCTTTATGCCACATTAGCAACTCGAAAAGAACGTTAGTATGATGTAGCACGCCTTACAACTCCTAAGAACACCTTACACCACCGTACGAAACATTAAAAATCCATAATAAACCTAATGAATTCGTCCGAGTCCTTTGAACATCGTACGACAACTCAGGAGATGTTACGGCCCAGTATACGACACTAGCAACATGAAAAGCACGTTAGAATAATGTAGAACGCGTTACAACTCCTAAGAACACCTTACATCACCGTACAAAACTTTAAAACTCCATAATAAACCAAATTAATTCGTACGAGTCCTTTGAACATCATACGACAACTTAGGACATCTTACGACTCTTTATGCCACATTAGCAACATGAAAAGCATGTTAGAATAATGTAGGACGCGTTACAACTCCTAAGAACACCTTACACCACCGTACGAAACATTAAAACTCCATAATAAACCTAATGAATTCGTCCGAGTCCTTTGAACATCATACAACAACTTAGGACATCTTAAGACACTTTATGCCACATTAGCAACTCGAAAAGAACGTTAGTATGATGTAGGACGCCTTACAGCTCCTAAGAACACCTTACACCACCGTACGAAACATTAAAAATCCATAATAAACCTAATGAATTCGTCCGAGTCCTTTGAACATCGAACGACAACTAAGGAGATGTTACGGCTCAGTATATAGCACTAGCAACATGAAAAGCACGTTAGAATAATGTAGAACGCGTTACAACTCCTAAGAACACCTTACATCACCGTACAAAACTTTAAAACTCCATAATAAACCAAATTAATTCGTACGAGTCCTTTGAACATCACACGACAACTTAGGACATCTTACGACTCTTTATGCCACATTAGCAACATGAAAAGCATGTTAGAATAATGTAGGACGCGTTACAACTCCTAAGAACACCTTACACCACCGTACGAAACATTAAAACTCCATAATAAACCTAATGAATTCGTCCGAGTCCTTTGAACATCATACGACAACTTAGGACATCTTAAGACTCTTTATGCCACATTAGCAACTCGAAAAGAACGTTAGTATGATGTAGGACGCCTTACAGCTCCTAAGAACACCTTACACCACCGTACGAAACATTAAAAATCTATAATAAACCTAATGAATTCGTCCGAGTCCTTTGAACATCGTATGACAACTCAGGAGATGTTACGGCTCAGTATACGGCACTAGCAACATGAAAAGCACGTTTGAATAATGTATAAGAACACCTTACATCACCGTACAAAACTTTAAAACTCCATAATAAACCAAATTAATTCGTACGAGTCCTTTGAACATCGTACGAGTCCTTTGAACATCGTACGACAACTTAGGACATCTTACGACTCTTTATGCCACATTAGCAACTCGAAATGAACATTAGTATAATGTAGTACGCCTTACAGCTCCTAAGAACACCTTACACCACCGTACGAAACATTAAAACTCCATAATAAACCTAATGAATTCGTCCGAGTCCTTTGAACATCATACGACAACTTAGGACATCTTAAGACTCTTTATGCCACATTAGCAACTCGAAAAGAACGTTAGTATGATGTAGGACGCCTTACAGCTCCTAAGAACACCTTACACCACCGTACGAAACATTAAAAATCTATAATAAACCTAATGAATTCGTCCGAGTCCTTTGAACATCGTATGACAACTCAGGAGATGTTACGGCTCAGTATACGGCACTAGCAACATGAAAAGCACGTTTGAATAATGTATAAGAACACCTTACATCACCGTACAAAACTTTAAAACTCCATAATAAACCAAATTAATTCGTACGAGTCCTTTGAACATCGTACGAGTCCTTTGAACATCGTACGACAACTTAGGACATCTTACGACTCTTTATGCCACATTAGCAACTCGAAATGAACATTAGTATAATGTAGTACGCCTTACAGCTCCTAAGAACACCTTACTCCACCGTACAAAACGTTAAAACTCCATAATAAACCTAATGAATTCGTCTGAGTCCTTTGAACAACGTACGACAACTTAGGACATCTTAAGACTCTTTATGCCACATTAGCAACTCGAAAAGAACGTTAGTATGATGTAGGACGCCTTACAGCTCCTAAGAACACCTTACACCACCGTACGAAACATTAAAAATCCATAATAAACCTAATGAATTCGTCCGAGTCCTTTGAACATCGTACGACAACTCAGGAGATGTTACGGCCCAGTATACGACACTAGCAACATGAAAAGCACGTTAGAATAATGTAGAACGCGTTACAACTCCTAAGAACACCTTACATCACCGTACAAAACTTTAAAACTCCATAATAAACCAAATTAATTCGTACGAGTCCTTTGAACATCATACGACAACTTCGGACATCTTACGACTCTTTATGCCACATTAGCAACATGAAAAGCATGTTAGAATAATGTAGGACACGTTACAACTCCTAAGAACACCTTACACCACCGTACGAAACATTAAAACTCCATAATAAACCTAATGAATTCGTCCGAGTCCTTTGAACATCATACGACAACTTAGGACATCTTAAGACTCTTTATGCCACATTAGCAACTCGAAAAGAACGTTAGTATGATGTAGCACGCCTTACAACTCCTAAGAACACCTTACACCACCGTACGAAACATTAAAAATCCATAATAAACCTAATGAATTCGTCCGAGTCCTTTGAACATCGTACGACAACTCAGGAGATGTTACGGCCCAGTATACGACACTAGCAACATGAAAAGCACGTTAGAATAATGTAGAACGCGTTACAACTCCTAAGAACACCTTACATCACCGTACAAAACTTTAAAACTCCATAATAAACCAAATTAATTCGTACGAGTCCTTTGAACATCATACGACAACTTAGGACATCTTACGACTCTTTATGCCACATTAGCAACATGAAAAGCATGTTAGAATAATGTAGGACGCGTTACAACTCCTAAGAACACCTTACACCACCGTACGAAACATTAAAACTCCATAATAAACCTAATGAATTCGTCCGAGTCCTTTGAACATCATACAACAACTTAGGACATCTTAAGACACTTTATGCCACATTAGCAACTCGAAAAGAACGTTAGTATGATGTAGGACGCCTTATAGCTCCTAAGAACACCTTACACCACCGTACGAAACATTAAAAATCCATAATAAACCTAATGAATTCGTCCGAGTCCTTTGAACATCGAACGACAACTAAGGAGATGTTACGGCTCAGTATATAGCACTAGCAACATGAAAAGCACGTTAGAATAATGTAGAACGCGTTACAACTCCTAAGAACACCTTACATCACCGTACAAAACTTTAAAACTCCATAATAAACCAAATTAATTTGTACGAGTCCTTTGAACATCACACGACAACTTAGGACATCTTACGACTCTTTATGCCACATTAGCAACATGAAAAGCATGTTAGAATAATGTAGGACGCGTTACAACTCCTAAGAACACCTTACTCCACCGTACGAAACATTAAAACTCCATAATAAACCTAATGAATTCGTCCGAGTCCTTTGAACATCATACGACAACTTAGGACATCTTAAGACACTTTATGCCACATTAGCAACTCGAAAAGAACGTTAGTATGATGTAGGACGCCTTACAGCTCCTAAGAACACCTTACACCACCGTACGAAACATTAAAAATCTATAATAAACCTAATGAATTCGTCCGAGTCCTTTGAACATCGTATGACAACTCAGGAGATGTTACGGCTCAGTATACGGCACTAGCAACATGAAAAGCACGTTTGAATAATGTATAAGAACACCTTACATCACCGTACAAAACTTTAAAACTCCATAATAAACTAAATTACTTCGTACGAGTCCTTTGAACATCGTACGAGTCCTTTGAACATCGTACGACAACTTAGGACATCTTACGACTCTTTATGCCACATTAGCAACTCGAAATGAACATTAGTATAATGTAGTACGCCTTATAGCTCCTAAGAACACCTTACTCCACCGTACGAAACGTTAAAATTCCATAATAAACCTAATGAATTCGTCTGAGTCCTTTGAACAACGTACGACAACTTAGGACATCTTAAGACTCTTTATGCCACATTAGCAACTCGAAAAGAACGTTAGTATGATGTAGGACGCCTTACAACTCCTAAGAACACCTTACACCACCGTACGAAACATTAAAAATCCATAATAAACCTAATGAATTCGTCCGAGTCCTTTGAACATCGTACGACAACTCAGGAGATGTTACGGCCCAGTATACGACACTAGCAACATGAAAAGCACGTTAGAATAATGTAGAACGCGTTACAACTCCTAAGAACACCTTACATCACTGTACAAAACTTTAAAACTCCATAATAAACCAAATTAATTCATACGAGTCCTTTGAACATCATACGACAACTTAGGACATCTTACGACTCTTTATGCCACATTAGCAACATGAAAAGCATGTTAGAATAATGTAGGACGCGTTACAACTCCTAAGAACACCTTACACCACCGTACGAAACATTAAAACTCCATAATAAACCTAATGAATTCGTCCGAGTCGTTTGAACATCATACGACAACTTAGGACATCTTAAGACTCTTTATGCCACATTAGCAACTCGAAAAGAACGTTAGTATGATGTAGGACGCCTTACAGCTCCTAAGAACACCTTACACCACCGTACGAAACATTAAAAATCCATAATAAACCTAATGAATTCGTCCGAGTCCTTTGAACATCGTACGACAACTAAGGAGATGTTACGGCTCAGTATATAGCACTAGCAACATGAAAAGCACGTTAGAATAATGTAGGACGCGTTACAACTCCTAAGAACACCTTACATCACCGTACAAAACTTTAAAACTCCATAATAAACCAAATTAATTCGTACGAGTCCTTTGAACATCATACGACAACTTAGGACATCTTACGACTCTTTATGCCACATTAGCAACATGAAAAGCATGTTAGAATAATGTAGGACACGTTACAACTCCTAAGAACACCTTACACCACCGTACGAAACATTAAAACTCCATAATAAACCTAATGAATTCGTCCGAGTCCTTTGAACATCATACAACAACTTAGGACATCTTAAGACTCTTTATGCCACATTAGCAACTCGAAAAGAACGTTATTATGATGTAGGACGCCTTACAGCTCCTAAGAACACCTTACACCACCGTACGAAACATTAAAAATCCATAATAAACCTAATGAATTCGTCTGAGTCCTTTAAACATCGTACGACAACTAAGGAGATGTTACGGCTCAGTATATAGCACTAGCAACATGAAAAGCACGTTAGAATAATGTAGAACGCGTTACAACTCCTAAGAACACCTTACATCACCGTACAAAACTTTAAAACTCCATAATAAACCAAATTAATTCGTACGAGTCCTTTGAACATCATACGACAACTTAGGACATCTTACGACTCTTTATGCCACATTAGCAACATGAAAAGCATGTTAGAATAATGTAGGACGCGTTACAACTCCTAAGAACACCTTACACCACCGTACGAAACATTAAAACTCCATAATAAACCTAATGAATTCGTCCGAGTCCTTTGAACATCATACGACAACTTAGGACATCTAAGACTCTTTATGCCACATTAGCAACTCGAAAAGAACGTTAGTATGATGTAGGACGCCTTACAGCTCCTAAGAACACCTTACACCACGGTACGAAACATTAAAAATCCATAATAAACCTAATGAATTCGTCCGAGTCCTTTGAACATCGTACGACAACTAAGGAGATGTTACGGCTCAGTATATAGCACTAGCAACATGAAAAGCACGTTAGAATAATGTAGGACGCGTTACAACTCCTAAGAAAACCTTACATCACCGTACAAAACTTTAAAACTCCATAATAAACCAAATTAATTCGTACGAGCCTTTGAACATCATACGACAACTTAGGACATCTTACGACTCTTTATGCCACATTAGCAACATGAAAAGCATGTTAGAATAATGTAGGACGCGTTACAACTCCTAAGAACACCTTACACCACCGTACGAAACATTAAAACTCCATAATAAACCTAATGAATTCGTCCGAGTCCTTTGAACATCATACGACAACTTAGGACATCTGAAGACTCTTTATGCCACATTAGCAACTCGAAAAGAACGTTAGTATGATGTAGGACGCCTTACAGCTCCTAAGAACACCTTACACCACCGTACGAAACATTAAAAATCTATAATAAACCTAATGAATTCGTCCGAGTCCTTTGAACATCGTATGACAACTCAGGAGATGTTACGGCTCAGTATACGGCACTAGCAACATGAAAAGCACGTTAGAATAATGTATAAGAACACCTTACATCACCGTACAAAACTTTAAAACTCCATAATAAACCAAATTAATTCGTACGAGTCCTTTGAACATCGTACGAGTCCTTTGAACATCGTACGACAACTTAGGACATCTTACGACTCTTTATGCCACATTAGCAACTCGAAATGAACATTAGTATAATGTAGTACGCCTTACAGCTCCTAAGAACACCTTACTCCAGCGTACGAAACGTTAAAACTCCATAATAAACCTAATGAATTCGTCTGAGTCCTTTGAACAACGTACGACAACTTAGGACATCTTAAGACTCTTTATGCCACATTAGCAACTCGAAAAGAACGTTAGTATGATGTAGGACGCCTTACAGCTCCTAAGAACACCTTACACCACCGTACGAAACATTAAAAATCCATAATAAACCTAATGAATTCGTCCGAGTCCTTTGAACATCGTATGACAACTCAGGAGATGTTACGGCTCAGTATACGGCACTAGCAACATGAAAAGCACGTTAGAATAATGTAGGACGCGTTACAACTCCTAAGAACACCTTACATCACCGTACAAAACATTAAAACTCCATAATAAACCAAATTAATTCGTACGAGTCCTTTGAACATCGTACGACAACTTAGGACATCTTACGACTCTTTATGCCACATTAGCAACTCGAAATTAACATTAGTATAATGTAGTACGCCTTACAGCTCCTAAGAACACCTTACTCCACCGTACGAAACGTTAAAACTCCATAATAAACCTAATGAATTCGTCTGAGTCCTTTGAACATCGTACGACAACTTAGGACATCTTAAGACTCTTTATGCCAGATTAGCAACTCGAAAAGAACGTTAGTATGATGTAGGACGCATTACAGCTCCTAAGAACACCTTACACCACCGTTCGAAACATTAAAAATCCATAATAAACCTAATGAATTCGTCCGAGTCCTTTGAACATCGTACGACAACTCAGGAGATATTACGGCTCAGTATACGGCACTAGCAACATGAAAAGCACGTTAGAATAATGTAGGACGCGTTACAACTCCTAAGAACACCTTACATCACCGTACAAAACTTTAAAACTCCATAATAAAACAAATTAATTCGTACGAGTCCTTTGAACATCGTACGACAACTTAGGACATCTTACGACTCTTTATGCCACATTAGCAACTCGAAATGAACATTAGTATAATGTAGTACGCCTTACAGCTCTTAAGAATACCTTAGACCAACGTACGAAACGTTAAAACTCCATAATAAACCTAATGAATTCGTCCGAGTCCTTTGAACATCGTACGACAACTTAGGACATCATAGGACTCTTTATGCCACATTAGCAACTCAAAATGAACATTAGTATAATATAGTACGCCTTACAGCTCCTAAGAACAACTTACACCATGTATGAAACGTTAAAACTCCATAATAAACTTAATGAATTCGTCCGAGTCCTTTGAACATCGTACGACAACTTAGGACATCTTAAGACTCTTTATGCCACATTAGCAACATAAAAAGCATGTTAGAATAATGTAGGACGCGTTACAACTCCTAAGAACACCTTACATCACCGTAGAAAACCTTAATACTCCATAATAAACCTAATGAATTCGTCTGAGTCGTTTGAACATCGAACGACAACTTAGGACATCTTACGACTCTTTATACCACATTAGCAACATGAAAAGCATGTTAGAATAATGTAGGACGCGTTACAACTCCTAAGAACACCTTACATCACCGTACAAAACTTTAAAACTCCATAATAAAACAAATTAATTCGTACGAGTCCTTTGAACATCGTACGATAACTTTGGACATCTTACGACTCTTTATGCCACATTAGCAACTCGAAATGAACATTAGTATAATGTAGTACGCCTTACAGCTCTTAAGAACACCTTAGACCACCGTACGAAACGTTAAAACTCCATAATAAACCTAATGAATTCGTCCGAGTCCTTTGAACATCGTACGACAACTTAGGACATCTTACGACTCTTTATGCCACATTAGCAACTCAAAATGAACATTAGTATAATGTAGTACGCCTTACAGCTCCTAAGAACACCTTACACCACGTATGAAACGTTAAAACTCCATAATAAACCTAATGAATTCGTCCGAGTCCTTTGAACATCGTACGACAACTTAAGACATCTTAAGACTCTTTATGCCACATTAGCAACATAAAAAGCATGTTAGAATAATGTAGGACGCGTTACAACTCCTAAGAACACCTTACATCACCGTACAAAACTTTAAAACTCCATAATAAACCTAATGAATTCGTCTGAGTCGTTTGAACATCGAACGACAACTTAGGACATCTTACGACTCTTTATGCCACATTAGCAACATGAAAAGCATGTTAGAATAATGTAGGACGCGTTACAACTCCTAAGAACACCTTACACCACCGTACGAAACATTAAAACTCCATAATAAACCTAATGAATTCGTCCGAGTCCTTTGAACATCGTACGACAACTTAGGACATCTTTCGACTCTTTATGCCACATTAGCAACTCAAAATGAACATTAGTATAATGTAGTACGCCTTACAGCTCCTAAGAACACCTTACACCACGTATGAAACGTTAAAACTCCATAATAAACCTAATGAATTCGTCCGAGTCCTTTGAACATCGTACGACAACTTAGGACATCTTAAGACTCTTTATGTCACATTAGCAACATAAAAAGCATGTTAGAATAATGTAGGACGCGTTACAACTCCTAAGAACACCTTACATCACCGTACAAAACTTTAAAACTCCATAATAAACCTAATGAATTCGTACGAGTCGTTTGAACATCGAACGACAACTTAGGACATGTTACGACTCTTTATGCCACATTAGCAACATGAAAAGCATGTTAGAATAATGTAGGACGCGTTACAACTCCTAAGAACACCTTATACCACCGTACGAAACATTAAAACTCCATAATAAACCTAATGAATTCGTCCGAGTCCTTTGAACATCGTACGACAACTTAGGACATCTTACGACTCTTTACGCCACATTAGCAACTCGAAATGAACATTAGTATAATGTAGTACGCCTTACAGCTCCTAAGAACACCTTACTCCACCGTAGGAAACGTTAAAACTCCATAATAAACGTAATGAA
Source organism: Tagetes erecta (assembly GCA_030867185.1). NCBI lineage: Eukaryota > Viridiplantae > Streptophyta > Magnoliopsida > Asterales > Asteraceae > Tagetes > Tagetes erecta. Next base: position 41,001,397 of record CM061487.1, on the reverse strand, counting down.
TTCGTCAGAGTCCTTTGAACATCGTACGACAACTTAGGACATCTTAAGACTCTTTATGCCACATTAGCAACATAAAAGCATGTTAGAATAATGTAGGACGCGTTACAATTCCTAAGAACACCTTACATCACCGTACAAAACTTTAAAACTCCATAATAAACCTAATGAATTCGTACGAGTCCTTTGAACATCGTACGTCAACTTAGGACATCTTACAACTCTTTATGCCACATTAGCAACATGAAAAGCATGTTAGAATAATGTAGGACGCGTTACAACTCCTAAGAACACCTTACACCACCGTACGAAACATTAAAACTCCATAATAAACCTAATGAATTCGTCCGAGTCCTTTGAACATCGTACGACAACTTAGGACATCTTACGACTCTTTATGCCACATTAGCAACTCGAAATGAACATTAGTATAATGTAGAACACCTTACAGCTCTTAAGAACACCTTACACCACCGTACGAAACGTTAAAACTCCATAATAAACCTAATGAATTCGTCTGAGTCCTTTGAACATCGTACAACAACTTAGGACATCTTACGACTCTTTATGCCATATTAGCAACTCAAAATGAACATTAGTATAATGTAGTACGCCTTACGGCTCCTAAGAACACCTTACACCACGTATGAAACGTTAAAACTCCATAATAAACCTAATGAATTCGTCCGAGTCCTTTGAACATCGTACGACAACTTAGGACATCTTTCGACTCTTTATGCCACATTAGCAACTCAAAATGAACATAGTATAATGTAGTACGCCTTACAGCTCCTAAGAACACCTTACACCACGTATGAAACGTTAAAACTCCATAATAAACCTAATGAATTCGTCCGAGTCCTTTGAACATCGTACGACAACTTAGGACATCTTAAGACTCTTTATGCCACATTAGCAACATAAAAAGCATGTTAGAATAATGTAGGACGCGTTACAACTCCTAAGAACACCTTACATCACCGTACAAACCTTTAAAACTCCATAATAAACCTAATGAATTCGTACGAGTCCTTTCAACATCGTACGACAACTTAGGACATCTTACAACTCTTTATGCCACATTAGCAACATGAAAAGCATGTTAGAATAATGTAGGACGCGTTACAACTCCTAAGAACACCTTACACCACCGTACGAAACATTAAAACTCCATAATAAACCTAATGAATTCGTCCGAGTCCTTTGAACATCGTACGACAACTTAGGACATCTTACGACTCTTTATGCCACATTAGCAACTCGAAATGAACATTAGTATAATGTAGTACGCCTTACAGCTCCTAAGAACACCTTACTCCACCGTAAGAAACGTTAAAACTCCATAATAAACCTAATGAATTCGTCTGAGTCCTTTGAACATCGTACGACAACTTAGGACATCTTAAGACTCTTTATGCCACATTAGCAACATAAAAAGCATGTTAGAATAATGTAGGACGCGTTACAATTCCTAAGAACACCTTACATCACCGTACAAAACTTTAAAACTCCATAATAAACCTAATGAATTCGTACGAGTCCTTTCAACAACGTACGACAACTTAGGACATCTTACAACTCTTTATGCCACATTAGCAACATGAAAAGCATGCTAGAATAATGTAGGACGCGTTACAACTCCTAAGAACACCTTACACCACCGTACGAAACATTAAAACTCCATAATAAAGCTAATGAATTCGTCCCAGTCCTTTGAACATCGTACGACAACTTAGGACATCTTACGACTCTTTATGCCACATTAGCAACTCAAAATGAACATTAGTATAATGTAGAACACCTTACAGCTCTTAAGAACACCTTACACCACCGTACGAAACGTTAAAACTCCATAATAAACCTAATGAATTCGTCTGAGTCCTTTGAACATCGTACAACAACTTAGGACATCTTACGACTCTTTATGCCATATTAGCAACTCAAAATGAACATTAGTATACTGTAGTACGCCTTACGGCTCCTAAGAACACCTTACACCACGTATGAAACATTAAAACTCCATAATAAACCTAATGAATTCGTCCGAGTCCTTTGAACATCGTACGACAACTTAGGACATCTTTCGACTCTTTATGCCACATTAGCAACTCAAAATGAACATTAGTATAATGTAGTACGCCTTACAGCTCCTAAGAACACCTTACACCACGTATGAAACGTTAAAACTCCATAATAAACCTAATGAATTCGTCCGAGTCCTTTGAACATCGTACGACAACTTAGGACATCTTAAGACTCTTTATGTCACATTAGCAACATAAAAAGCATGTTAGAATAATGTAGGACGCGTTACAACTCCTAAGAACACCTTACATCACCGTACAAAACTTTAAAACTCCATAATAAACCTAATGAATTCGTACGAGTCCTTTCAACATCGTACGACAACTTAGGACATCTTACAACTCTTTATGCCACATTAGCAACATGAAAAGCATGTTAGAATAATGTAGGACGCGTTACAACTCCTAAGAACACCTTATACCACCGTACGAAACATTAAAACTCCATAATAAACCTAATGAATTCGTCCGAGTCCTTTGAACATCGTACGACAACTTAGGACATCTTACGACTCTTTACGCCACATTAGCAACTCGAAATGAACATTAGTATAATGTAGTACGCCTTACAGCTCCTAAGAACACCTTACTCCACCGTAGGAAACGTTAAAACTCCATAATAAACGTAATGAATTCGTCAGAGTCCTTTGAACATCGTACGACAACTTAGGACATCTTAAGACTCTTTATGCCACATTAGCAACATAAAAGCATGTTAGAATAATGTAGGACGCGTTACAATTCCTAAGAACACCTTACATCACCGTACAAAACTTTAAAACTCCATAATAAACCTAATGAATTCGTACGAGTCCTTTGAACATCGTACGTCAACTTAGGACATCTTACAACTCTTTATGCCACATTAGCAACATGAAAAGCATGTTAGAATAATGTAGGACGCGTTACAACTCCTAAGAACACCTTACACCACCGTACGAAACATTAAAACTCCATAATAAACCTAATGAATTCGTCCGAGTCCTTTGAACATCGTACGACAACTTAGGACATCTTACGACTCTTTATGCCACATTAGCAACTCGAAATGAACATTAGTATAATGTAGAACACCTTACAGCTCTTAAGAACACCTTACACCACCGTACGAAACGTTAAAACTCCATAATAAACCTAATGAATTCGTCTGAGTCCTTTGAACATCGTACAACAACTTAGGACATCTTACGACTCTTTATGCCATATTAGCAACTCAAAATGAACATTAGTATAATGTAGTACGCCTTACGGCTCCTAAGAACACCTTACACCACGTATGAAACGTTAAAACTCCATAATAAACCTAATGAATTCGTCCGAGTCCTTTGAACATCGTACGACAACTTAGGACATCTTTCGACTCTTTATGCCACATTAGCAACTCAAAATGAACATAGTATAATGTAGTACGCCTTACAGCTCCTAAGAACACCTTACACCACGTATGAAACGTTAAAACTCCATAATAAACCTAATGAATTCGTCCGAGTCCTTTGAACATCGTACGACAACTTAGGACATCTTAAGACTCTTTATGCCACATTAGCAACATAAAAAGCATGTTAGAATAATGTAGGACGCGTTACAACTCCTAAGAACACCTTACATCACCGTACAAACCTTTAAAACTCCATAATAAACCTAATGAATTCGTACGAGTCCTTTCAACATCGTACGACAACTTAGGACATCTTACAACTCTTTATGCCACATTAGCAACATGAAAAGCATGTTAGAATAATGTAGGACGCGTTACAACTCCTAAGAACACCTTACACCACCGTACGAAACATTAAAACTCCATAATAAACCTAATGAATTCGTCCGAGTCCTTTGAACATCGTACGACAACTTAGGACATCTTACGACTCTTTATGCCACATTAGCAACTCGAAATGAACATTAGTATAATGTAGTACGCCTTACAGCTCCTAACAACACCTTACTCCACCGTAAGAAACGTTAAAACTCCATAATAAACCTAATGAATTCGTCTGAGTCCTTTGAACATCGTACGACAACTTAGGACATCTTAAGACTCTTTATGCCACATTAGCAACATAAAAAGCATGTTAGAATAATGTAGGACGCGTTACAATTCCTAAGAACACCTTACATCACCGTACAAAACTTTAAAACTCCATAATAAACCTAATGAATTCGTACGAGTCCTTTCAACAACGTACGACAACTTAGGACATCTTACAACTCTTTATGCCACATTAGCAACATGAAAAGCATGCTAGAATAATGTAGGACGCGTTACAACTCCTAAGAACACCTTACACCACCGTACGAAACATTAAAACTCCATAATAAAGCTAATGAATTCGTCCCAGTCCTTTGAACATCGTACGACAACTTAGGACATCTTACGACTCTTTATGCCACATTAGCAACTCGAAATGAACATTAGTATAATGTAGAACACCTTACAGCTCTTAAGAACACCTTACACCACCGTACGAAACGTTAAAACTCCATAATAAACCTAATGAATTCGTCTGAGTCCTTTGAACATCGTACAACAACTTAGGACATCTTACGACTCTTTATGCCATATTAGCAACTCAAAATGAACATTAGTATAATGTAGTACGCCTTACGGCTCCTAAGAACACCTTACACCACGTATGAAACGTTAAAACTCCATAATAAACCTAATGAATTCGTCCGAGTCCTTTGAACATCGTACGACAACTTAGGACATCTTAAGACTCTTTATGCCACATTAGCAACATAAAAAGCATGTTAGAATAATGTAGGACGCGTTACAACTCCTAAGAACACCTTACATCACCGTACAAAACTTTAAAACTCCATAATAAACCTAATGAATTCGTACGAGTCCTTTGAACATCGTACGACAACTTAGGACATCTTACAACTCTTTATGCCACATTAGCAACATGAAAAGCATGTTATAATAATGTAGGACGCGTTACAACTCCTAAGAATACCTTACACCACCGTACGAAACATTAAAACTCCATAATACACCTAATGAATTCGTCCGAGTCCTTTGAACATCGTACGACAACTTAGGACATCTTACGACTCTTTATGCCACATTAGCAACTCGAAATGAACATTAGTATAATGTAGTACGCCTTAGAGTTCCTAAGAACACCTTACACCACGTATGAAACGTTAAAACTCCATAATAAACCTAATGAATTCGTCCGAGTCCTTTAAACATCGTACGACAACTTAGGACATCTTAAGACTCTTTATGCCACATTAGCAACATAAAAAGCATGTTAGAATAATGTAGGACGCGTTACAACTCCTAAGAACACCTTACATCACCGTACAAAACTTTAAAACTCCATAATAAAACAAATTAATTCGTACGAGTCCTTTGAACATCGTACGACAACTTACGACATCTTACGACTCTTTATGCCACATTAGCAACTCGAAATGAACATTAGTATAATGTAGTACGCCTTACAGCTCCTAAGAACACCTTACTCCATCGTACGAAACGTTAAAACTCCATAATAAACCTAATGAATTCGTCTGAGTCCTTTGAACATCGTACGACAACTTAGGACATCTTAAGACTCTTTATGCCACATTAGCAACATAAAAAGCATGTTAGAATAATGTAGGACGCGTTACAACTCCTAAGAACACCTTACATCACCGTACAAAACTTTAAAACTCCATAATAAACCTAATGAATTCGTACGAGTCCTTTGAACATCGTACGACAACTTAGGACATCTTACAACTCTTTATGCCACATTAGCAACATGAAAAGCATGTTATAATAATGTAGGACGCGTTACAACTCCTAAGAATACCTTACACCACTGTACGAAACATTAAAACTCCATAATAAACCTAATGAATTCGTCCGAGTCCTTTGTACATCGTACGACAACTTAGGACATCTTACGACTCTTTATGCCACATTAGCAACTCGAAATGAACATTAGTATAATGTAGTACGCCTTAGAGCTCCTAAGAATACCATACACCACGTATGAAACGTTAAAACTCCATAATAAACCTAATGAATTCGTCCGAGTCCTTTAAACATCGTACGACAACTTAGGACATCTTAAGACTCTTTATGCCATATTAGCAACATAAAAAGCATGTTAGAATAATGTAGGACGCGTTACAACTCCTAAGAACACCTTACACCACCGTACGAAACATTAAAACTCCATAATAAACCTAATGAATTCGTCCCAGTCCTTTGAACATCGTACGACAACTTAGGACATCTTACGACTCTTTATGCCACATTAGCAACTCGAAATGAACATTAGTATAATGTAGAACACCTTACAGCTCTTAAGAACACCTTACACCACCGTACGAAACGTTAAAACTCCATAATAAACCTAATGAATTCGTCTGAGTCCTTTGAACATCGTACAACAACTTAGGACATCTTACGACTCTTTATGCCATATTAGCAACTCAAAATGAACATTAGTATAATGTAGTACGCCTTCCGGCTCCTAAGAACACCTTACACCACGTATGAAACGTAAAAACTCCATAATAAACCTAATGAATTCGTCCGAGTCCTTTGAACATCGTACGACAACTTAGGACATCTTAAGACTCTTTATGCCACATTAGCAACATAAAAAGCATGTTAGAATAATGTAGGACGCGTTACAACTCCTAAGAACACCTTACATCACCGTACAAAACTTTAAAACTCCATAATAAACCTAATGAATTCGTACGAGTCCTTTGAACATCGTACGACAACTTAGGACATCTTACAACTCTTTATGCCACATTAGCAACATGAAAAGCATGTTATAATAATGTAGGACGCGTTACAACTCCTAAGAATACCTTACACCACCGTACGAAACATTAAAACTCCATAATACACCTAATGAATTCGTCCGAGTCCTTTGAACATCGTACGACAACTTAGGACATCTTACGACTCTTTATGCCACATTAGCAACTCGAAATGAACATTAGTATAATGTAGTACGCCTTAGAGCTCCTAAGAACACCTTACACCACGTATGAAACGTTAAAACTCCATAATAAACCTAATGAATTCGTCCGAGTCCTTTAAACATCGTACGACAACTTAGGACATCTTAAGACTCTTTATGCCACATTAGCAACATAAAAAGCATGTTAGAATAATGTAGGACGCGTTACAACTCCTAAGAACACCTTACATCACCGTACAAAACTTTAAAACTCCATAATAAAACAAATTAATTCGTACGAGTCCTTTGAACATCGTACGACAACTTACGACATCTTACGACTCTTTATGCCACATTAGCAACTCGAAATGAACATTAGTATAATGTAGTACGCCTTACAGCTCCTAAGAACACCTTACTCCATCGTACGAAACGTTAAAACTCCATAATAAACCTAATGAATTCGTCTGAGTCCTTTGAACATCGTACGACAACTTAGGACATCTTAAGACTCTTTATGCCACATTAGCAACATAAAAAGCATGTTAGAATAATGTAGGACGCGTTACAACTCCTAAGAACACCTTACATCACCGTACAAAACTTTAAAACTCCATAATAAACCTAATGAATTCGTACGAGTCCTTTGAACATCGTACGACAACTTAGGACATCTTACAACTCTTTATGCCACATTAGCAACATGAAAAGCATGTTATAATAATGTAGGACGCGTTACAACTCCTAAGAATACCTTACACCACCGTACGAAACATTAAAACTCCATAATAAACCTAATGAATTCGTCCGAGTCCTTTGAACATCGTACGACAACTTAGGACATCTTACGACTCTTTATGCCACATTAGCAACTCGAAATGAACATTAGTATAATGTAGTACGCCTTAGAGCTCCTAAGAATACCATACACCACGTATGAAACGTTAAAACTCCATAATAAACCTAATGAATTCGTCCGAGTCCTTTAAACATCGTACGACAACTTAGGACATCTTAAGACTCTTTATGCCACATTAGCAACATAAAAAGCATGTTAGAATAATGTAGGACGCGTTACAACTCCTAAGAACACCTTACATCACCGTACAAAACTTTAAAACTCCATAATAAAACAAATTAATTCGTACGAGTCCTTTGAACATCGTACGACAACTTAGGACATCTTACGACTCTTTATGCCACATTAGCAACTCGAAATGAACATTAGTATAATGTAGTACGCCTTACAGCTCCTAAGAACACCTTACTCCATCGTACGAAACGTTAAAACTCTATAATAAACCTAATGAATTCGTCTGAGTCCTTCGAACATCGTACGACAACTTAGGACATCTTAAGACTCTTTATGCCACATTAGCAACATAAAAAGCATGTTAGAATAATGTAGGACGCGTTACAACTCCTAAGAACACCTTACATCACCGTACAAAACTTTAAAACTCCATAATAAACCTAATGAATTCGTCTGAGTCGTTTGAACATCGAACGACAACTTAGGACATCTTACGACTCTTTATGCCACATTAGCAACATGAAAAGCATGTTAGAATAATGTAGGACGCGTTACAACTCCTAAGAACACCTTACATCACCGTACAAAACTTTAAAACTCCATAATAAACCTAATGAATTCGTACGAGTCCTTTCAACATCGTACGACAACTTAGGACATCTTACAACTCTTTATGCCACATTAGCAACATGAAAAGCATGTTAGAATAATGTAGGACGCGTTACAACTCCTAAGAACACCTTACCCCACCGTACGAAACATTAAAACTCCATAATAAACCTAATGAATTCGTCCGAGTCCTTTGAACATCGTACGACAACTTAGGACATCTTACGACTCTTTATGCCACATTAGCAACTCGAAATGAACATTAGTATAATGTAGTACGCCTTAGAGCTCCTAAGAACACCTTACACCACGTATGAAACGTTAAAACTCCATAATAAACCTAATGAATTCGTCCGAGTCCTTTAAACATCGTACGACAACTTAGGACATCTTAAGACTCTTTATGCCACATTAGCAACATAAAAAGCATGTTAGAATAATGTAGGACGCGTTACAACTCCTAAGAACACCTTACATCACCGTACAAAACTTTAAAACTCCATAATAAAACAAATTAATTCGTACGAGTCCTTTGAACATCGTACGACAACTTACGACATCTTACGACTCTTTATGCCACATTAGCAACTCGAAATGAACATTAGTATAATGTAGTACGCCTTACAGCTCCTAAGAACACCTTACTCCATCGTACGAAACGTTAAAACTCTATAATAAACCTAATGAATTCGTCCGAGTCCTTTGAACATCGTACGACAACTTAGGACATCTTTCGACACTTTATGCCACATTAGCAACTCAAAATGAACATTAGTATAATGTAGTACGCCTTACAGCTCCTAAGAACACCTTACACCACGTATGAAACGTTAAAACTCCATAATAAACCTAATGAATTCGTCCGAGTACTTTGAACATCGTACGACAACTTAGGACATCTTAAGACTCTTTATGCCACATTAGCAACATAAAAAGCATGTTAGAATAATGTAGGACGCGTTACAACTCCTAAGAACACCTTACATCACCGTACAAAACTTTAAAACTCCATAATAAACCTAATGAATTCGTCTGAGTCGTTTGAACATCGAACGACAACTTAGGACATCTTACGACTCTTTATGCCACATTAGCAACATGAAAAGCATGTTAGAATAATGTAGGACGCGTTACAACTCCTAAGAACACCTTACACCACCGTACGAAACATTAAAACTCCATAATAAACCTAATGAATTCGTCCGAGTCCTTTGAACATCGTACGACAACTTAGGACATCTTACGACTCTTTATGCCACATTAGCAACTCGAAATGAACATTAGTATAATGTAGTACGCCTTAGAGCTCCTAAGAATACCTTACACCACGTATGAAACGTTAAAACTCCATAATAAACCTAATGAATTCGTCCGAGTCCTTTAAACATCGTACGACAACTTAGGACATCTTAAGACTCTTTATGCCACATTAGCAACATAAAAAGCATGTTAGAATAATGTAGGACGCGTTACAACTCCTAAGAACACCTTACATCACCGTACAAAACTTTAAAACTCCATAATAAAACAAATTAATTCGTACGAGTCCTTTGAACATCGTACGACAACTTAGGACATCTTACGACTCTTTATGCCACATTAGCAACTCGAAATGAACATTAGTATAATGTAGTACGCCTTACAGCTCCTAAGAACACCTTACTCCATCGTACGAAACGTTAAAGCTCCATAATAAACCTAATGAATTCGTCTGAGTCCTTTGAACATCGTACGACAACTTAGGACATCTTAAGACTTTTTATGCCACATTAGCAACATAAAAAGCATGTTAGAATAATGTAGGACGCGTTACAACTCCTAAGAACACCTTACATCACCGTACAAAACTTTAAAACTCCATAATAAACCTAATGAATTCGTCTGAGTCGTTTGAACATCGAACGACAACTTAGGACATCTTACGACTCTTTATGCCACATTAGCAACATGAAAAGCATGTTAGAATAATGTAGGACGCGTTACAACTCCTAAGAACACCTTACATCACCGTACAAAACTTTAAAACTCCATAATAAACCTAATGAATTCGTACGAGTCCTTTCAACATCGTACGACAACTTTGGACATCTTACAACTCTTTATGCCACATTAGCAACATGAAAAGCATGTTAGAATAATGTAGGACGCGTTACAACTCCTAAGAACACCTTAAACCACCGTACGAAACATTAAAACTCCATAATAAACCTAATGAATTCGTCCGAGTCCTTTGAACATCGTACGACAACTTAGGACATCTTACGACTCTTTATGCCACATTAGCAACTCGAAATGAACATTAGTATAATGTAGTACGCCTTACAGCTCCTAAGAACACCTTACTCCATCGTACGAAACGTTAAAACTCCATAATAAACCTAATGAATTCGTCTGAGTCCTTTGAACATCGTACGACAACTTAGGACATCTTAAGACTCTTTATGCCACATTAGCAACATAAAAAGCATGTTAGAATAATGTAGGACGCGTTACAACTCCTAAGAACACCTTACATCACCGTACAAAACTTTAAAACTCCATAATAAACCTAATGAATTCGTACGAGTCCTTTGAACATCGTACGACAACTTAGGACATCTTACAACTCTTTATGCCACATTAGCAACATGAAAAGCATGTTATAATAATGTAGGACGCGTTACAACTCCTAAGAATACCTTACACCACCGTACGAAACATTAAAACTCCATAATAAACCTAATGAATTCGTCCGAGTCCTTTGAACATCGTACGACAACTTAGGACATCTTACGACTCTTTATGCCACATTAGCAACTCGAAATGAACATTAGTATAATGTAGTACGCCTTAGAGCTCCTAAGAATACCTTACACCACGTATGAAACGTTAAAACTCCATAATAAACGTAATGAATTCGTCCGAGTCCTTTAAACATCGTACGACAACTTAGGACATCTTAAGACTCTTTATGCCACATTAGCAACATAAAAAGCATGTTAGAATAATGTAGGACGTGTTACAACTCCTAAGAACACCTTACATCACCGTACAAAACTTTAAAACTCCATAATAAAACAAATTAAATCGTACGAGTCCTTTGAACATCGTACGACAACATAGGACATCTTACGACTCTTTATGCCACATTAGCAACTCGAAATGAACATTAGTATAATGTAGTACGCCTTACAGCTCCTAAGAACACCTTACTCCATCGTACGAAACGTTAAAACTCCATAATAAACCTAATGAATTCGTCTGAGTCCTTTGAACATCGTACGACAACTTAGGACATCTTAAGACTCTTTATGCCACATTAGCAACATAAAAAGCATGTTAGAATAATGTAGGACGCGTTACAACTCCTAAGAACACCTTACATCACCGTACAAAACTTTAAAACTCCATAATAAACCTAATGAATTCGTCTGAGTCGTTTGAACATCGAACGACAACTTAGGACATCTTACGACTCTTTATGCCACATTAGCAACATGAAAAGCATGTTAGAATAATGTAGGACGCGTTACAACTCCTAAGAACACCTTACATCACCGTACAAAACTTTAAAACTCCATAATAAACCTAATGAATTCGTACGAGTCCTTTCAACATCGTACGACAACTTAGGACATCTTACAACTCTTTATGCCACATTAGCAACATGAAAAGCATGTTAGAATAATGTAGGACGCGTTACAACTCCTAAGAACACCTTACACCACCGTACGAAACATTAAAACTCCATAATAAACCTAATGAATTCGTCCGAGTCGTTTGAACATCGAACGACAACTTAGGACATCTTACGACTCTTTATGCCACATTAGCAACATGAAAAGCATGTTAGAATAATGTAGGACGCGTTACAACTCCTAAGAACACCTTACATCACCGTACAAAACTTTAAAACTCCATAATAAACCTAATGAATTCGTACGAGTCCTTTCAACATCGTACGACAACTTAGGACATCTTACAACTCTTTATGCCACATTAGCAACATGAAAAGCATGTTAGAATAATGTAGGACGCGTTACAACTCCTAAGAACACCTTACACCACCGTACGAAACATTAAAACTCCATAATAAACCTAATGAATTCGTCCGAGTCGTTTGAACATCGAACGACAACTTAGGACATCTTACGACTCTTTATGCCACATTAGCAACATGAAAAGCATGTTAGAATAATGTAGGACGCGTTACAACTCCTAAGAACACCTTACATCACCTTACAAAACTTTAAAACTCCATAATAAACCTAATGAATTCGTACGAGTCCTTTCAACATCGTACGACAACTTTGGACATCTTACAACTCTTTATGCCACATTAGCAACATGAAAAGCATGTTAGAATAATGTAGGACGCGTTACAACTCCTAAGAACACCTTACACCACCGTACGAAACATTAAAACTCCATAATAAACCTAATGAATTCGTCCGAGTCCTTTGAACATCGTACGACAACTTAGGACATCTTACGACTCTTTATGCCACATTAGCAACTCGAAATGAACATTAGTATAATGTAGTACGCCTTACAGCTCCTAAGAACACCTTACTCCATCGTACGAAACGTTAAAACTCCATAATAAACCTAATGAATTCGTCTGAGTCCTTTGAACATCGTACGACAACTTAGGACATCTTAAGACTCTTTATGCCACATTAGCAACATAAAAAGCATGTTAGAATAATGTAGGACGCGTTACAACTCCTAAGAACACCTTACATCACCGTACAAAACTTTAAAACTCCATAATAAACCTAATGAATTCGTACGAGTCCTTTGAACATCGTACGACAACTTAGGACATCTTACAACTCTTTATGCCACATTAGCAACATGAAAAGCATGTTATAATAATGTAGGACGCGTTACAACTCCTAAGAATACCTTACACCACCGTACGAAACATTAAAACTCCATAATAAACCTAATGAATTCGTCCGAGTCCTTTGAACATCGTACGACAACTTAGGACATCTTACGACTCTTTATGCCACATTAGCAACTCGAAATGAACATTAGTATAATGTAGTACGCCTTAGAGCTCCTAAGAATACCTTACACCACGTATGAAACGTTAAAACTCCATAATAAACCTAATGAATTCGTCCGAGTCCTTTAAACATCGTACGACAACTTAGGACATCTTAAGACTCTTTATGCCACATTAGCAACATAAAAAGCATGTTAGAATAATGTAGGACGCGTTACAACTCCTAAGAACACCTTACATCACCGTACAAAACTTTAAAACTCCATAATAAAACAAATTAAATCGTACGAGTCCTTTGATCATCGTACGACAACTTAGGACATCTTACGACTCTTTATGCCACATTAGCAACTCGAAATGAACATTAGTATAATGTAGTACGCCTTACAGCTCCTAAGAACACCTTACTCCATCGTACGAAACGTTAAAACTCCATAATAAACCTAATGAATTCGTCTGAGTCCTTTGAACATCGTACGACAACTTAGGACATCTTAAGACTCTTTATGCCACATTAGCAACATAAAAAGCATGTTAGAATAATGTAGGACGCGTTACAACTCCTAAGAACACCTTACATCACCGTACAAAACTTTAAAACTCCATAACAAACCTAATGAATTCGTCTGAGTCGTTTGAACATCGAACGACAACTTAGGACATCTTACGACTCTTTATGCCACATTAGCAACATGAAAAGCATGTTAGAATAATGTAGGACGCGTTACAACTCCTAAGAACACCTTACATCACCGTACAAAACTTTAAAACTCCATAATAAACCTAATGAATTCGTACGAGTCCTTTCAACATCGTACGACAACTTAGGACATCTTACAACTCTTTATGCCACATTAGCAACATGAAAAGCATGTTAGAATAATGTAGGACGCGTTACAACTCCTAAGAACACCTTACACCACCGTACGAAACATTAAAACTCCATAATAAACCTAATGAATTCGTCCGAGTCCTTTGAACATCGTACGACAACTTAGGACATCTTACGACTCTTTATGCCACATTAGCAACTCGAAATGAACATTAGTATAATGTAGTACGCCTTAGAGCTACTAAGAATACCTTACACCACGTATGAAACGTTAAAACTCCATAATAAACCTAATGAATTCGTCCGAGTCCTTTAAACATCGTACGACAACTTAGGACATCTTAAGACTCTTTATGCCACATTAGCAACATAAAAAGCATGTTAGAATAATGTAGGACGCGTTACAACTCCTAAGAACACCTTACATCACCGTACAAAACTTTAAAACTCCATAATAAAACAAATTAAGTCGTACGAGTCCTTTGAACATCGTACGACAACTTAGGACATCTTACGACTCTTTATGCCACATTAGCAACTCGAAATGAACATTAGTATAATGTAGTACGCCTTACAGCTCCTAAGAACACCTTACTCCATCGTACGAAACGTTAAAACTCCATAATAAACCTAATGAATTCGTCTGAGTCCTTTGAACATCGTACGACAACTTAGGACATCTTAAGACTTTTTATGCCACATTAGCAACATAAAAAGCATGTTAGAATAATGTAGGACGCGTTACAACTCCTAAGAACACCTTACATCACCGTACAAAACTTTAAAACTCCATAATAAACCTAATGAATTCGTCTGAGTCGTTTGAACATCGAACGACAACTTAGGACATCTTACGACTCTTTATGCCACATTAGCAACATGAAAAGCATGTTAGAATAATGTAGGACGCGTTACAACTCCTAAGAACACCTTACATCACCGTACAAAACTTTAAAACTCCATAATAAACCTAATGAATTCGTACGAGTCCTTTCAACATCGTACGACAACTTAGGACATCTTACAACTCTTTATGCCACATTAGCAACATGAAAAGCATGTTAGAATAATGTAGGACGCGTTACAACTCCTAAGAACACCTTACAACACCGTACGAAACATTAAAACTCCATAATAAACCTAATGAATTCGTCCGAGTCCTTTGAACATCGTACGACAACTTAGGACATCTTACGACTCTTTATGCCACATTAGCAACTCGAAATGAACATTAGTATAATGTACTACGCCTTACAGCTCCTAAGAACACCTTACTCCATCGTACGAAACGTTAAAACTCCATAATAAACCTAATGAATTCGTCTGAGTCCTTTGAACATCGTACGACAACTTAGGACATCTTAAGACTCTTTATGCCACATTAGCAACATAAAAAGCATGTTAGAATAATGTAGGACGCGTTACAACTCCTAAGAACACCTTACATCACCGTATAAAACTTTAAAACTCCATAATAAACCTAATGAATTCGTACGAGTCCTTTGAACATCGTACGACAACTTAGGACATCTTACAACTCTTTATGCCACATTAGCAACATGAAAAGCATGTTATAATAATGTAGGACGCGTTACAACTCCTAAGAATACCTTACACCACCGTACGAAACATTAAAACTCCATAATAAACCTAATGAATTCGTCCGAGTCCTTTGAACATCGTACGACAACTTAGGACATCTTACGACTCTTTATGCCACATTAGCAACTCGAAATGAACATTAGTATAATGTAGTACGCCTTAGAGCTCCTAAGAATACCTTACACCACGTATGAAACGTTAAAACTCCATAATAAACCTAATGAATTCGTCCGAGTCCTTTAAACATCGTACGACAACTTAGGACATCTTAAGACTCTTTATGCCACATTAGCAACATAAAAAGCATGTTAGAATAATGTAGGACGCGTTACAACTCCTAAGGACACCTTACATCACCGTACAAAACTTTAAAACTCCATAATAAAACAAATTAAATCGTACGAGTCCTTTGAACATCGTACGACAACTTAGGACATCTTACGAATCTTTATGCCACATTAGCAACTCGAAATGAACATTAGTATAATGTAGTACGCCTTACAGCTCCTAAGAACACCTTACTCCATCGTACGAAACGTTAAAACTCCATAATAAACCTAATGAATTCGTCTGAGTCCTTTGAACATCGTACGACAACTTAGGACATCTTAAGACTCTTTATGCCACATTAGCAACATAAAAAGCATGTTAGAATAATGTAGGACGCGTTACAACTCCTAAGAACACCTTACATCACCGTACAAAACTTTAAAACTCCATAATAAACCTAATGAATTCGTCTGAGTCGTTTGAACATCGAACGACAACTTAGGACATCTTACGACTCTTTATGCCACATTAGCAACATGAAAAGCATGTTAGAATAATGTAGGACGCGTTACAACTCCTAAGAACACCTTACATCACCGTACAAAACTTTAAAACTCCATAATAAACCTAATGAATTCGTACGAGTCCTTTCAACATCGTACGACAACTTAGGACATCTTACAACTCTTTATGCCACATTAGCAACATGAAAAGCATGTTAGAATAATGTAGGACGCGTTACAACTCCTAAGAACACCTTACATCACCGTACGAAACATTAAAACTCCATAATAAACCTAATGAATTCGTCCGAGTCCTTTGAACATCGTACGACAACTTAGGACATCTTACGACTCTTTATGCCACATTAGCAACTCGAAATGAACATTAGTATAATGTAGTACGCCTTAGAGCTCCTAAGAATACCTTACACCACGTATGAAACGTTAAAACTCCATAATAAACCTAATGAATTCGTCCGAGTCCTTTAAACATCGTACGACAACTTAGGACATCTTAAGACTCTTTATGCCACATTAGCAACATAAAAAGCATGTTAGAATAATGTAGGACGCGTTACAACTCCTAAGAACACCTTACATCACCGTACAAAACTTTAAAACTCCATAATAAAACAAATTAATTCGTACGAGTCCTTTGAACATCGTACGACAACTTAGGACATCTTACAACTCTTTATGCCACATTAGCAACTCGAAATGAACATTAGTATAATGTAGTACGCCTTACAGCTCCTAAGAACACCTTACTCCATCGTACGAAACGTTAAAACTTCATAATAAACCTAATGAATTCGTCTGAGTCCTTTGAACATCGTACGACAACTTAGGACATCTTAAGACTTTTTATGCCACATTAGCAACATAAAAAGCATGTTAGAATAATGTAGGACGCGTTACAACTCCTAAGAACACCTTACATCACCGTACAAAACTTTAAAACTCCATAATAAACCTAATGAATTCGTCTGAGTCGTTTGAACATCGAACGACAACTTAGGACATCTTACGACTCTTTATGCCACATTAGCAACATGAAAAGCATGTTAGAATAATGTAGGACGCGTTACAACTCCTAAGAACACCTTACATCACCGTACAAAACTTTAAAACTCCATAATAAACCTAATGAATTCGTACGAGTCCTTTCAACATCGTACGACAACTTAGGACATCTTACAACTCTTTATGCCACATTAGCAACATGAAAAGCATGTTATAATAATGTAGGACGCGTTACAACTCCTAAGAATACCTTACACCACCGTACGAAACATTAAAACTCCATAATAAACCTAATGAATTCGTCCGAGTCCTTTGAACATCGTACGACAACTTAGGACATCTTACGACTCTTTATGCCACATTAGCAACTCGAAATGAACATTAGTATAATGTAGTACGCCTTAGAGCTCCTAAGAATACCTTACACCACGTATGAAACGTTAAAACTCCATAATAAACCTAATGAATTCGTCCGAGTCCTTTAAACATCGTACGACAACTTAGGACATCTTAAGACTCTTTATGCCACATTAGCAACATAAAAAGCATGTTAGAATAATGTAGGACGCGTTACAACTCCTAAGGACACCTTACATCACCGTACAAAACTTTAAAACTCCATAATAAAACAAATTAAATCGTACGAGTCCTTTGAACATCGTACGACAACTTAGGACATCTTACGACTCTTTATGCCACATTAGCAACTCGAAATGAACATTAGTATAATGTAGTACGCCTTACAGCTCCTAAGAACACCTTACTCCATCGTACGAAACGTTAAAACTCCATAATAAACCTAATGAATTCGTCTGAGTCCTTTGAACATCGTACGACAACTTAGGACATCTTAAGACTCTTTATGCCACATTAGCAACATAAAAAGCATGTTAGAATAATGTAGGACGCGTTACAACTCCTAAGAACACCTTACATCACCGTACAAAACTTTAAAACTCCATAATAAACCTAATGAATTCGTTTGAGTCGTTTGAACATCGAACGACAACTTAGGACATCTTACGACTCTTTATGCCACATTAGCAACATGAAAAGCATGTTAGAATAATGTAGGACGCGTTACAACTCCTAAGAACACCTTACATCACCGTACAAAACTTTAAAACTCCATAATAAACCTAATGAATTCGTACGAGTCCTTTCAACATCGTACGACAACTTAGGACATCTTACAACTCTTTATGCCACATTAGCAACATGAAAAGCATGTTAGAATAATGTAGGACGCGTTACAACTCCTAAGAACACCTTACACCACCGTACGAAACATTAAAACTCCATAATAAACCTAATGAATTCGTCCGAGTCCTTTGAACATCGTACGACAACTTAGGACATCTTACGACTCTTTATGCCACATTAGCAACATAAAAAGCATGTTAGAATAATGTAGGACGCGTTACAAATCCTAAGAACACCTTACATCACCGTACAAAACTTTAAAACTCCATAATAAAACAAATTAATTCGTACGAGTCCTTTGAACATCGTACGACAACTTAGGACATCTTACGACTCTTTATGCCACATTAGCAACTCGAAATGAATATTAGTATAATGTAGTACGCCTTACAGCTCCTAAAAACACCTTACTCCATCGTACGAAACGTTAAAACTCCATAATAAACCTAATGAATTCGTCTGAGTCCTTTGAACATCGTACGACAACTTAGGACATCTTAAGACTCTTTATGCCACATTAGCAACATAAAAAGCATGTTAGAATAATGTAGGACGCGTTACAACTCCTAAGAACACCTTACATCACCGTACAAAACTTTAAAACTCCATAATAAACCTAATGAATTCGTTTGAGTCGTTTGAACATCGAACGACAACTTAGGACATCTTACGACTCTTTATGCCACATTAGCAACATGAAAAGCATGTTAGAATAATGTAGGACGCGTTACAACTCCTAAGAACACCTTACATCACCGTACAAAACTTTAAAACTCCATAATAAACCTAATGAATTCGTACGAGTCCTTTCAACATCGTACGACAACTTAGGACATCTTACAACTCTTTATGCCACATTAGCAACATGAAAAGCATGTTAGAATAATGTAGGACGCGTTACAACTCCTAAGAACACCTTACACCACCGTACGAAACATTAAAACTCCATAATAAACCTAATGAATTCGTCCGAGTCCTTTGAACATCGTACGACAACTTAGGACATCTTACGACTCTTTATGCCACATTAGCAACATAAAAAGCATGTTAGAATAATGTAGGACGCGTTACAAATCCTAAGAACACCTTACATCACCGTACAAAACTTTAAAACTCCATAATAAAACAAATTAATTCGTACGAGTCCTTTGAACATCGTACGACAACTTAGGACATCTTACGACTCTTTATGCCACATTAGCAACTCGAAATGA
This sequence comes from Tagetes erecta, assembly GCA_030867185.1. NCBI lineage: Eukaryota > Viridiplantae > Streptophyta > Magnoliopsida > Asterales > Asteraceae > Tagetes > Tagetes erecta. Next base: position 40,981,112 of record CM061487.1, on the reverse strand, counting down.
ACATTAGTATAATGTAGTACGCCTTACAGCTCCTAAAAACACCTTACTCCATCGTACGAAACGTTAAAACTCCATAATAAACCTAATGAATTCGTCTGAGTCCTTTGAACATCGTACGACAACTTAGGACATCTTAAGACTCTTTATGCCACATTAGCAACATAAAAAGCATGTTAGAATAATGTAGGACGCGTTACAACTCCTAAGAACACCTTACATCACCGTACAAAACTTTAAAACTCCATAATAAACCTAATGAATTCGTCTGAGTCGTTTGAACATCGAACGACAACTTAGGACATCTTACGACTCTTTATGCCACATTAGCAACATGAAAAGCATGTTAGAATAATGTAGGACGCGTTACAACTCCTAAGAACACCTTACATCACCGTACAAAACTTTAAAACTCCATAATAAACCTAATGAATTCGTACGAGTCCTTTCAACATCGTACGACAACTTAGGACATCTTACAACTCTTTATGCCACATTAGCAACATGAAAAGCATGTTAGAATAATGTAGGACGCGTTACAACTCCTAAGAACACCTTACACCACCGTACGAAACATTAAAACTCCATAATAAACCTAATGAATTCGTCCGAGTCCTTTGAACATCGTACGACAACTTAGGACATCTTACGACTCTTTATGCCACATTAGCAACTCGAAATGAACATTAGTATAATGTAGTACGCCTTACAGCTCCTAAGAACACCTTACTCCACCGTAGGAAACGTTAAAACTCCATAATAAACCTAATGAATTCGTCTGAGTCCTTTGAACATCGTACGACAACTTAGGACATCTTAAGACTCTTTATGCCACATTAGCAACATAAAAAGCATGTTAGAATAATGTAGGACGCGTTACAATTCCTAAGAACACCTTACATCACCGTACAAAACTTTAAAACTCCATAATAAACCTAATGAATTCGTACGAGTCCTTTGAACATCGTACGTCAACTTAGGACATCTTACAACTCTTTATGCCACATTAGCAACATGAAAAGCATGCTAGAATAATGTAGGACGCGTTACAACTCCTAAGAACACCTTACACCACCGTACGAAACATTAAAACTCCATAATAAACCTAATGAATTCGTCCCAGTCCTTTGAACATCATACGACAACTTAGGACATCTTACGACTCTTTATGCCACATTAGCAACTCGAAATGAACATTAGTATAATGTAGTACGCCTTAGAGCTCCTAAGAATACCTTACACCACGTATGAAACGTTAAAACTCCATAATAAACCTAATGAATTCGTCCGAGTCCTTTAAACATCGTACGGCAACTTAGGACATCTTAAGACTCTTTATGCCACATTAGCAACATAAAAAGCATGTTAGAATAATGTAGGACGCGTTACAACTCCTAAGAACACCTTACATCACCGTACAAAACTTTAAAACTCCATAATAAAACAAATTAATTCGTACGAGTCCTTTGAACATCGTACGACAACTTAGGACATCTTACGACTCTTTATGCCACATTAGCAACTCGAAATGAACATTAGTATAATTTAGTACGCCTTACAGCTCCTAAGAACACCTTACTCCATCGTACGAAACGTTAAAACTCCATAATAAACCTAATGAATTCGTCTGAGTCCTTTGAACATCGTACGACAACTTAGGACATCTTAAGACTCTTTATGCCACATTAGCAACATAAAAAGCATGTTAGAATAATGTAGGACGCGTTACAACTCCTAAGAACACCTTACATCACCGTACAAAACGTTAAAACTCCATAATAAACCTAATGAATTCGTCTGAGTCGTTTGAACATCGAACGACAACTTAGGACATCTTACGACTCTTTATGCCACATTAGCAACATGAAAAGCATGTTAGAATAATGTAGGACGCGTTACAACTCCTAAGAACACCTTACACCACCGTACGAAACATTAAAACTCCATAATAAACCTAATGAATTCGTCCGAGTCCTTTGAACATCGTACGACAACTTAGGACATCTTACGACTCTTTATGTCACATTAGCAACTCGAAATGAACATTAGTATAATGTAGTACGCCTTACAGCTCCTAAGAACACCTTACTCCATCGTACGAAACGTTAAAACTCCATAATAAACCTAATGAATTCGTCTGAGTCCTTTGAACATTGTACGACAACTTAGGACATCTTAAGACTCTTTATGCCACATTAGCAACTCGAAAAGAACGTTAGTATGATGTAGGACGCCTTACAGCTCCTAAGAACACCTTATACCACCGTACGAAACATTAAAAATCCATAATACACCTAATGAATTCGTCCGAGTCCTTTGAACATCGTACGACAACATAGGAGATGTTACGGATCAGTATACGGCACTAGCAACATTAAAAGCACGTTAGAATAATGTAGGACGCGTTACAACTCCTAAGAACACCTTACATCACCGTACAAAACTTTAAAACTCCATAATAAAACAAATTAATTCGTACGAGTCCTTTGAACATCGTACGACAACTTAGGACATCTTACGACTCTTTATGCCACATTAGCAACTCGAAATTAACATTAGTATAATGTAGTACGCCTTACAGCTCCTAAGAACACCTTACTCCATCGTACGAAACGTTAAAACTCCATAATAAACCTAATGAATTCGTCTGAGTCCTTTGAACATCGTACGACAACTTAGGACATCTTAAGACTCTTTATGCCACATTAGCAACTCGAAAAGAACGTTAGTATGATGTAGGACGCCTTACAGCTCCTAAGAACACCTTACACCACCGTACGAAACATTAAAAATCTATAATACACCTAATGAATTCGTCCGAGTCCTTTGAACATCGTACAACAACTCAGGAGATGTTACGGATCAGTATACGGCACTAGCAACATTAAAAGCACGTTAGAATAATGTAGGACGCGTTACAACTCCTAAGAACACCTTACATCACCGTACAAAACTTTAAAACTCCATAATAAAACAAATTAATTCGTACGAGTCCTTTGAACATCGTACGACAACTTAGGACATCTTACGACTCTTTATGCGACATTAGCAACTCGAAATTAACATTAGTATAATGTTGAACGCCTTACAGCTCTTAAGAACACCTTACACCACCATACGAAACGTTAAAACTCCATAATAAACCTAATGAATTCATCCGAGTCCTTTGAACATCGTACGATAACTTAGGACATCTTACGACTCTTTATGCCACATTAGCAACTCAAAATGAACATTAGTATAATGTAGTACACCTTACAGCTCCTAAGAACACCTTACACCACGTATGAAACGTTAAAACTCCATAATAAACCTAATGAATTCGTCCGAGTCCTTTGAACATCGTACGACAACTTAGGACATCTTAAGACTCTTTATGCCACATTAGCAACATAAAAAGCATGTTAGAATAATGTAGGACGCGTTACAACTCCTAAGAACACCTTACATCACCGTACAAAACTTTAAAACTCCATAATAAACCTAATGAATTCGTCTGAGTCGTTTGAACATCGAACGACAACTTAGGACATCTTACGACTCTTTATGCCACATTAGCAACATGAAAAGCATGTTAGAATAATGTAGGACGCGTTACAAATCCTAAGAACACCTTACACCACCGTACGAAACATTAAAACTCCATAATAAACCTAATGAATTCGTCCGAGTCCTTTGAACATCGTACGACAACTTAGGACATCTTACGACTCTTTATGTCACATTAGCAACTCGAAATGAACATTAGTATAATGTAGTACGCCTTACAGCTCCTAAGAACACCTTACTCCATCATACGAAACGTTAAACCTCCATAATAAACCTAATGAATTCGTCTGAGTCCTTTGAACATCGTACGACAACTTAGGACATCTTAAGACTCTTTATGCCACATTAGCAACTCGAAAAGAACGTTAGTATGATGTAGGACGCCTTACAGCTCCTAAGAACACCTTACACCACCGTACGAAACATTAAAAATCCATAATACACCTAATGAATTCGTCCGAGTCCTTTGAACATAGTACGACAACTCAGGAGATGTTACGGATCAGTATACGGCACTAGCAACATTAAAAGCACGTTAGAATAATGTAGGACGCGTTACAACTCCTAAGAACACCTTACATCACCGTACAAAACTTTAAAACTCCATAATAAAACAAACTAATTCGTACGAGTCCTTTGAACATCGTACGACAACTTAGGACATCTTACGACTCTTTATGCCACATTAGCAACTCGAAATTAACATTAGTATAATGTTGAACGCCTTACAGCTCTTAAGAACACCTTACACCACCATACGAAACGTTAAAACTCCATAATAAACCTAATGAATTCGTCCGAGTCCTTTGAACATCGTACGACAACTTAGGACATCTTACGACTCTTTATGCCACATTAGCAACTCAAAATGAACATTAGTATAATGTAGTACACCTTACAGCTCCTAAGAACACCTTACACCACATATGAAACGTTAAAACTCAATAATAAACCTAATGAATTCGTCCGAGTCCTTTGAACATCGTACGACAACTTAGGACATCTTAAGACTCTTTATGCCACATTAGCAACATAAAAAGCATGTTAGAATAATGTAGGACGCGTTACAACTCCCAAAAACACCTTACATCACCGTACAAAACTTTAAAACTCCATAATAAACCTAATGAATTCGTACGAGTCCTTTGAACATCGTACGACAACTTAGGACATCTTACAACTCTTTATGCCACATTAGCAACATGAAAAGCATGTTAGAATAATGTAGGACGCGTTACAACTCCTAAGAATACCTTACACCACCGTACGAAACATTAAAACTCCATAATAAACCTAATGAATTCGTCCGAGTCCTTTGAACATCGTACGACAACTTAGGACATCTTACGACTCTTTATGCCACATTAGCAACTCGAAATGAACATTAGTATAATGTAGTACGCCTTACAGCTCCTAAGAACACATTACTCCACCGTACGAAACGTTAAAACTCCATAATAAACCTAATGAATTCGTCTGAGTCCTTTGAACATCGTACGACAACTTAGGACATCTTAAGACTCTTTATGCCACATTAGCAACATAAAAAGCATGTTAGAATAATGTAGGACGCGTTACAATTCCTAAGAACACCTTACATCACCGTACAAAACTTTAAAACTCCATAATAAACCTAATGAATTCGTACGAGTCCTTTGAACATCGTACGACAACTTAGGACATCTTACGACTCTTTATGCCACATTAGAAACTCGAAATGAACATTAGTATAATGTAGAACGCCTTACAGCTCTTAAGAACACCTTACACCACCGTACGAAACGTTAAAACTCCATAATAAACCTAATGAATTCGTCCGGGTCCTTTGAACATCGTACGACAACTTAGGACATCTTACGACTCTTTATGCCACATTAGCAACTCAAAATGAACATTAGTATAATGTAGTACACCTTACAGCTCCTAAGAACACCTTACACCACGTATGAAACGTTAAAACTCCATAATAAACCTAATGAATTCGTACGAGTCCTTTGAACATCGTACGACAACTTAGGACATCTTAAGACTCTTTATGCCACAGTAACAACATAAAAAGCATGTTAGAATAATGTAGGACGCGTTACAACTCCTAAGAACACCTTACATCACCGTACAAAACTTTAAAACTCCATAATAAACCTAATGAATTCGTACGAGTCCTTTGAACATCGTACGACAACTTAGGACATCTTACAACTCTTTATGCCACATTAGCAACATGAAAAGCATGTTAGAATAATGTAGTACACCTTACAGCTCCTAAGAACACCTTACACCACGTATGAAACGTTAAAACTCCATAATAAACCTAATGAATTCGTCCGAGTCCTTTGAACATCGTACGACAACTTAGGACATCTTAAGACTCTTTATGCCACATTAACAACATAAAAAGCATGTTAGAATAATGTAGGACGCGTTACAACTCCTAAGAACACCTTACATCACCGTACAAAACTTTAAAACTCCATAATAAACCTAATGAATTCGTACGAGTCCTTTGAACATCGTACGACAACTTAGGACATCTTACAACTCTTTATGCCACATTAGCAACATGAAAAGCATGTTAGAATAATGTAGGACGCGTTACAACTCCTAAGAATACCTTACACCACCGTACGAAACATTAAAACTCCATAATAAACCTAATGAATTCGTCCGAGTCCTTTGAACATCGTACGACAACTTAGGACATCTTACGACTCTTTATGCCACATTAGCAACTCGAAATGAACATTAGTATAATGTAGTACGCCTTACAGCTCCTAAGAACACATTACTCCACCGTACGAAACGTTAAAACTCCATAATAAACCTAATGAATTCGTCTGAGTCCTTTGAATATCGTACGACAACTTAGGACATCTTAAGACTCTTTATGCCACATTAGCAACATAAAAAGCATGTTAGAATAATGTAGGACGCGTTACAATTCCTAAGAACACCTTACATCACCGTACAAAACTTTAAAACTCCATAATAAACCTAATGAATTCGTACGAGTCCTTTGAACATCGTACGACAACTTAGGACATCTTACGACTCTTTATGCCACATTAGAAACTCGAAATGAACATTAGTATAATGTAGAAAGCCTTACAGCTCTTAAGAACACCTTACACCACCGTACGAAACGTTAAAACTCCATAATAAACCTAATGAATTCGTCCGGGTCCTTTGAACATCGTACGACAACTTAGGACATCTTACGACTCTTTATGCCACATTAGCAACTCAAAATGAACATTAGTATAATGTAGTACACCTTACAGCTCCTAAGAACACCTTACACCACGTATGAAACGTTAAAACTCCATAATAAACCTAATGAATTCGTCCGAGTCCTTTGAACATCGTACGACAACTTAGGACATCTTAAGACTCTTTATGCCACATTAACAACATAAAAAGCATGTTAGAATAATGTAGGACGTGTTACAACTCCTAAGAACACCTTACATCACCGTACAAAACTTTAAAAGTCCATAATAAACCTAATGAATTCGTACGAGTCCTTTGAACATCGTACGACAACTTAGGACATCTTACAACTCTTTATGCCACATTAGCAACATGAAAAGCATGTTAGAATAATGTAGGACGCGTTACAACTCCTAAGAATACCTTACACCACCGTACGAAACATTAAAACTCCATAATAAACCTAATGAATTCGTCCGAGTCCTTTGAACATCGTACGACAACTTAGGACATCTTACGACTCTTTATGCCACATTAGCAACTCGAAATGAACACTAGTATAATGTAGTACGCCTTACAGCTCCTAAGAACACCTTACTCCACCGTACGAAACGTTAAAACTCCATAATAAACCTAATGAATTCGTCTGAGTCCTTTGAACATCGTACGACAACTTAGGACATCTTAACACTCTTTATGCCACATTAGCAACTCGAAAAGAACGTTAGTATGATGTAGAACGCCTTACAGCTCCTAAAAACACCTTACACGACCGTATGAAACATTAAAAATCCATAATAAACCTAATGAATTCGTCCGAGTCCTTTGAACATCGTGTGACAACTCAGGAGATGTTACGGCTCAGTATACGGCACTAGCAACATGAAAAGCACGTTTGAATAATCTAGGACGCGTTACAACTCCTAAGAACACCTTACATCACCGTACAAAACTTTAAAACTCCATAATAAACCTAATGAATTCGTACGAGTCCTTTGAACATCGTACGACAACTTAGGACATCTTACAACTCTTTATGCCACATTAGCAACATGAAAAGCATGTTAGAATAATGTAGGACGCGTTACAACTCCTAAGAATACCTTACACCACCGTACGAAACATTAAAACTCCATAATAAACCTAATGAATTCGTCCGAGTCCTTTGAACATCGTACGACAACTTAGGACATCTTACGACTCTTTATGCCACATTAGCAACTCGAAATGAACATTAGTATAATGTAGTACGCCTTACAGCTCCTAAGAACACATTACTCCACCGTACGAAACGTTAAAACTCCATAATAAACCTAATGAATTCGTCTGAGTCCTTTGAATATCGTACGACAACTTAGGACATCTTAAGACTCTTTATGCCACATTAGCAACATAAAAAGCATGTTAGAATAATGTAGGACGCGTTACAATTCCTAAGAACACCTTACATCACCGTACAAAACTTTAAAACTCCATAATAAACCTAATGAATTCGTACGAGTCCTTTGAACATCGTACGACAACTTAGGACATCTTACGACTCTTTATGCCACATTAGAAACTCGAAATGAACATTAGTATAATGTAGAAAGCCTTACAGCTCTTAAGAACACCTTACACCACCGTACGAAACGTTAAAACTCCATAATAAACCTAATGAATTCGTCCGGGTCCTTTGAACATCGTACGACAACTTAGGACATCTTACGACTCTTTATGCCACATTAGCAACTCAAAATGAACATTAGTATAATGTAGTACACCTTACAGCTCCTAAGAACACCTTACACCACGTATGAAACGTTAAAACTCCATAATAAACCTAATGAATTCGTCCGAGTCCTTTGAACATCGTACGACAACTTAGGACATCTTAAGACTCTTTATGCCACATTAACAACATAAAAAGCATGTTAGAATAATGTAGGACGTGTTACAACTCCTAAGAACACCTTACATCACCGTACAAAACTTTAAAAGTCCATAATAAACCTAATGAATTCGTACGAGTCCTTTGAACATCGTACGACAACTTAGGACATCTTACAACTCTTTATGCCACATTAGCAACATGAAAAGCATGTTAGAATAATGTAGGACGCGTTACAACTCCTAAGAATACCTTACACCACCGTACGAAACATTAAAACTCCATAATAAACCTAATGAATTCGTCCGAGTCCTTTGAACATCGTACGACAACTTAGGACATCTTACGACTCTTTATGCCACATTAGCAACTCGAAATGAACACTAGTATAATGTAGTACGCCTTACAGCTCCTAAGAACACCTTACTCCACCGTACGAAACGTTAAAACTCCATAATAAACCTAATGAATTCGTCTGAGTCCTTTGAACATCGTACGACAACTTAGGACATCTTAACACTCTTTATGCCACATTAGCAACTCGAAAAGAACGTTAGTATGATGTAGAACGCCTTACAGCTCCTAAAAACACCTTACACGACCGTATGAAACATTAAAAATCCATAATAAACCTAATGAATTCGTCCGAGTCCTTTGAACATCGTGTGACAACTCAGGAGATGTTACGGCTCAGTATACGGCACTAGCAACATGAAAAGCACGTTTGAATAATCTAGGACGCGTTACAACTCATAAGAACACCTTACATCACTGTAGAAAACTTTAAAACTCCATAATAAACCAAATTAATTCGTACGAGTCCTTTGAACATCGTACGACAACTTAGGACATCTTACGACTCTTTATGCCACATTAGCAACTCGAAATGAACATTAGTATAATGTAGAACGCCTTACAGCTCTTAAGAACACCTTACACCACCGTACGAAACGTTAAAACTCCATAATAAACCTAATGAATTCGTCCGGGTCCTTTGAACATCGTACGACAACTTAGGACATCTTACGACTCTTTATGCCACATTAGCAACTCAAAATGAACATTAGTATAATGTAGTACACCTTACAGATCCTAAGAACACCTTACACCACGTATGAAACGTTAAAACTCCATAATAAACCTAATGAATTCGTCCGAGTCCTTTGAACATCGTACGACAACTTAGGACATCTTAAGACCCTTTATGCCACATTAACAACATAAAAAGCATGTTAGAATAATGTAGGACGCGTTACAACTCCTAAGAACACCTTACATCACCGTACAAAACTTTAAAACTCCATAATAAACCTAATGAATTCGTACGAGTCCTTTGAACATCGTACGACAACTTAGGACATCTTACAACTCTTTATGCCACATTAGCAACATGAAAAGCATGTTAGAATAATGTAGGACGCGTTACAACTCCTAAGAATACCTTACACCACCGTACGAAACATTAAAACTCCATAATAAACCTAATGAATTCGTCCGAGTCCTTTGAACATCGTACGACAACTTAGGACATCTTACGACTCTTTATGCCACATTAGCAACTCGAAATGAACATTAGTATAATGTAGTACGCCTTACAGCTCCTAAGAACACCTTACTCCACCGTACGAAACGTTAAAACTCCATAATAAACCTAATGAATTCGTCTGAGTCCTTTAAACATCGTACGACAACTTAGGACATCTTAAGACTCTTTATGCCACATTAGCAACATAAAAAGCATGTTAGAATAATGTAGGACGCGTTACAATTCCTAAGAACACCTTACATCACCGTACAAAACTTTAAAACTCCATAATAAACCTAATGAATTCGTACGAGTCCTTTGAACATCGTACGTCAACTTAGGACATCTTACAACTCTTTATGCCACATTAGCAACATGAAATGCATGTTAGAATAATGTAGGACGCGTTACAACTCCTAAGAACACCTTACACCACCGTACGAAACATTAAAACTCCATAATAAACCTAATGAATTCGTCCGAGTCCTTTGAACATCGTACGACAACTTAGGACATCTTACGACTCTTTATGCCACATTAGCAACTCGAAATGAACACTAGTATAATGTAGTACGCCTTACAGCTCCTAAGAACACCTTACTCCACCGTACGAAACGTTAAAACTCCATAATAAACCTAATGAATTCGTCTGAGTCCTTTGAACATCGTACGACAACTTAGGACATCTTAAGACTCTTTATGCCACATTAGCAACTCGAAAAGAACGTTAGTATGATGTAGGACGCCTTACAGCTCCTAAAAACACCTTACACGACCGTATGAAACATTAAAAATCCATAATAAACCTAATGAATTCGTCCGAGTCCTTTGAAAATCGTGTGACAACTCAGGAGATGTTACGGCTCAGTATACGGCACTAGCAACATGAAAAGCACGTTTGAATAATCTAGGACGCGTTACAACTCATAAGAACACCTTACATCACTGTAGAAAACTTTAAAACTCCATAATAAACCAAATTAATTCGTACGAGTCCTTTGAACATCGTACGACAACTTAGGACATCTTACGACTCTTTATGCCACATTAGCAACTCGAAATGAACATTAGTATAATGTAGAACGCCTTACAGCTCTTAAGAACACCTTACACCACCGTACGAAACGTTAAAACTCCATAATAAACCTAATAAATTCGTCCGGGTCCTTTGAACATCGTACGACAACTTAGGACATCTTACGACTCTTTATGCCACATTAGCAACTCAAAATGAACATTAGTATAATGTAGTACACCTTACAGATCCTAAGAACACCTTACACCACGTATGAAACGTTAAAACTCCATAATAAACCTAATGAATTCGTCCGAGTCCTTTGAACATCGTACGACAACTTAGGACATCTTAAGACTCTTTATGCCACATTAACAACATAAAAAGCATGTTAGAATAATGTAGGACGCGTTACAACTCCTAAGAACACCTTACATCACCGTACAAAACTTTAAAACTCCATAATAAACCTAATGAATTCGTACGAGTCCTTTGAACATCGTACGACAACTTAGGACATCTTACAACTCTTTATGCCACATTAGCAACATGAAAAGCATGTTAGAATAATGTAGGACGCGTTACAACTCCTAAGAATACCTTACACCACCGTACGAAACATTAAAACTCCATAATAAACCTAATGAATTCGTCCGAGTCCTTTGAACATCGTACGACAACTTAGGACATCTTACGACTCTTTATGCCACATTAGCAACTCGAAATGAACATTAGTATAATGTAGTACGCCTTACAGCTCCTAAGAACACCTTACTCCACCGTACGAAACGTTAAAACTCCATAATAAACCTAATGAATTCGTCTGAGTCCTTTGAACATCGTACGACAACTTAGGACATCTTAAGACTCTTTATGCCACATTAGCAACATAAAAAGCATGTTAGAATAATGTAGGACGCGTTACAATTCCTAAGAACACCTTACATCACCGTACAAAACTTTAAAACTCCATAATAAACCTAATGAATTCGTACGAGTCCTTTGAACATCGTACGTCAACTTAGGACATCTTACAACTCTTTATGCCACATTAGCAACATGAAAAGCATGTTAGAATAATGTAGGACGCGTTACAACTCCTAAGAACACCTTACACCACCGTACGAAACATTAAAACTCCATAATAAACCTAATGAATTCGTCCGAGTCCTTTGAACATCGTACGACAACTTAGGACATCTTACGACTCTTTATGCCACATTAGCAACTCGAAATGAACACTAGTATAATGTAGTACGCCTTACAGCTCCTAAGAACACCTTACTCCACCGTACGAAACGTTAAAACTCCATAATAAACCTAATGAATTCGTCTGAGTCCTTTGAACATCGTACGACAACTTAGGATATCTTAAGACTCTTTATGCCACATTAGCAACTCGAAAAGAACGTTAGTATGATGTAGGACGCCTTACAGCTCCTAAAAACACCTTACACGACCGTATGAAACATTAAAAATCCATAATAAACCTAATGAATTCGTCCTAGTCCTTTGAACATCGTGTGACAACTCAGGAGATGTTAAGGCTCAGTATACGGCACTAGCAACATGAAAAGCACGTTTGAATAATCTAGGACGCGTTACAACTCATAAGAACACCTTACATCACTGTAGAAAACTTTAAAACTCCATAATAAACCAAATTAATTCGTACGAGTCCTTTGAACATCGTACGACAACTTAGGACATCTTACGACTCTTTATGCCACATTAGCAACTCGAAATGAACATTAGTATAATGTAGAACGCCTTACAGCTCTTAAGAACACCTTACACCACCGTACGAAACGTTAAAACTCCATAATAAACCTAATGAATTCGTCCGGGTCCTTTGAACATCGTACGACAACTTAGGACATCTTACGACTCTTTATGCCACATTAGCAACTCAAAATGAACATTAGTATAATGTAGTACACCTTACAGCTCCTAAGAACACCTTACACCACGTATGAAACGTTAAAACTCCATAATAAACCTAATGAATTTGTCCGAGTCCTTTGAACATCGTACGACAACTTAGGACATCTTAAGACTCTTTATGCCACATTAACAACATAAAAAGCATGTTAGAATAATGTAGGACGCGTTACAACTCCTAAGAACACCTTACATCACCGTACAAAACTTTAAAACTCCATAATAAACCTAATGAATTCGTACGAGTCCTTTGAACATCGTACGACAACTTAGGACATCTTACAACTCTTTATGCCACATTAGCAACATGAAAAGCATGTTAGAATAATGTAGGACGCGTTACAACTCCTAAGAATACCTTACACCACCGTACGAAACATTAAAACTCCATAATAAACCTAATGAATTCCTCCGAGTCCTTTGAACATCGTACGACAACTTAGGACATCTTACGACTCTTTATGCCACATTAGCAACTCGAAATGAACACTAGTATAATGTAGTACGCCTTACAGCTCCTAAGAACACCTTACTCCACCGTACGAAACGTTAAAACTCCATAATAAACCTAATGAATTCGTCTGAGTCCTTTGAACATCGTACGACAACTTAGTACATCTTAAGACTCTTTATGCCACATTAGCAACTCGAAAAGAACGTTAGTATGATGTAGGACGCCTTACAGCTCCTAAAAACACCTTACACGACCGTATGAAACATTAAAAATCCATAATAAACCTAATGAATTCGTCCGAGTCCTTTGAACATCGTGTGACAACTCAGGAGATGTTACGGCTCAGTATACGGCACTAGCAACATGAAAAGCACGTTTGAATAATCTAGGACGCGTTACAACTCATAAGAACACCTTACATCACTGTAGAAAACTTTAAAACTCCATAATAAACCAAATTAATTCGTACGAGTCCTTTGAACATCGTACGACAACTTAGGACATCTTACGACTCTTTATGCCACATTAGCAACTCGAAATGAACATTAGTATAATGTAGAACGCCTTACAGCTCTTAAGAACACCTTACACCACCGTACGAAACGTTAAAACTCCATAATAAACCTAATGAATTCGTCCGGGTCCTTTAAACATCGTACGACAACTTAGGACATCTTACGACTCTTTATGCCACATTAGCAACTCAAAATGAACATTAGTATAATGTAGTACACCTTACAGCTCCTAAGAACACCTTACACCACGTATGAAACGTTAAAACTCCATAATAAACCTAATGAATTTGTCCGAGTCCTTTGAACATCGTACGACAACTTAGGACATCTTAAGACTCTTTATGCCACATTAACAACATAAAAAGCATGTTAGAATAATGTAGGACGCGTTACAACTCCTAAGAACACCTTACATCACCGTACAAAACTTTAAAACTCCATAATAAACCTAATGAATTCGTACGAGTCCTTTGAACATCGTACGACAACTTAGGACATCTTACAACTCTTTATGCCACATTAGCAACATGAAAAGCATGTTAGAATAATGTAGGACGCGTTACAACTCCTAAGAATACCTTACACCACCGTACGAAACATTAAAACTCCATAATAAACCTAATGAATTCCTCCGAGTCCTTTGAACATCGTACGACAACTTAGGACATCTTACGACTCTTTATGCCACATTAGCAACTCGAAATGAACACTAGTATAATGTAGTACGCCTTACAGCTCCTAAGAACACCTTACTCCACCGTACGAAACGTTAAAACTCCATAATAAACCTAATGAATTCGTCTGAGTCCTTTGAACATCGTACGACAACTTAGGACATCTTAAGACTCTTTATGCCACATTAGCAACTCGAAAAGAACGTTAGTATGATGTAGGACGCCTTACAGCTCCTAAAAACACCTTACACGACCGTATGAAACATTAAAAATCCATAATAAACCTAATGAATTCGTCCGAGTCCTTTGAACATCGTGTGACAACTCAGGAGATGTTACGGCTCAGTATACGGCACTAGCAACATGAAAAGCACGTTTGAATAATCTAGGACGCGTTACAACTCATAAGAACACCTTACATCACTGTAGAAAACTTTAAAACTCCATAATAAACCAAATTAATTCGTACGAGTCCTTTGAACATCGTACGACAACTTAGGACATCTTACGACTCTTTATGCCACATTAGCAACTCGAAATGAACATTAGTATAATGTAGAACGCCTTACAGCTCTTAAGAACACCTTACACCACCGTACGAAACGTTAAAACTCCATAATAAACCTAATGAATTCGTCCGGGTCCTTTAAACATCGTACGACAACTTAGGACATCTTACGACTCTTTATGCCACATTAGCAACTCAAAATGAACATTAGTATAATGTAGTACACCTTACAGCTCCTAAGAACACCTTACACCACGTATGAAACGTTAAAACTCCATAATAAACCTAATGAATTCGTCCGTGTCCTTTGAACATCGTACGACAACTTAGGACATCTTAAGACTCTTTATGCCACATTAACAACATAAAAAGCATGTTAGAATAAGGTAGGACGCGTTACAACTCCTAAGAACACCTTACATCACCGTACAAAACTTTAAAACTCCATAATAAACCTAATGAATTCATACGAGTCCTTTGAACATCGTACGACAACTTAGGACATCTTACAACTCTTTATGCCACATTAGCAACATGAAAAGCATGTTAGAATAATGTAGGACGCGTTACAACTCCTAAGAATACCTTACACCACCGTACGAAACATTAAAACTCCATAATAAACCTAATGAATTCCTCCGAGTCCTTTGAACATCGTACGACAACTTAGGACATCTTACGACTCTTTATGCCACATTAGCAACTCGAAATGAACATTAGTATAATGTAGTACGCCTTACAGCTCCTAAGAACACCTTACTCCACCGTACGAAACGTTAAAACTCCATAATAAACCTAATGAATTCGTCTGAGTCCTTTGAACATCGTACGACAACTTAGGACATCTTAAGACTCTTTATGCCACATTAGCAACATAAAAAGCATGTTAGAATAATGTAGGACGCGTTACAATTCCTAAGAACACCTTACATCACCGTACAAAACTTTAAAACTCCATAATAAACCTAATGAATTCGTACGAGTCCTTTGAACATCGTATGTCAACTTAGGACATCTTACAACTCTTTATGCCACATTAGCAACATGAAAAGCATGTTAGAATAATGTAGGACGCGTTACAACACCTAAGAACACCTTACACCACCGTACGAAACATTAAAACTCCATAATAAACCTAATGAATTCGTCCGAGTCCTTTGAACATCGTACGACAACTTAGGACATCTTACGACTCTTTATGCCACATTAGCAACTCTAAATGAACACTAGTATAATGTAGTACGCCTTACAGCTCCTAAGAACACCTTACTCCACCGTACGAAACGTTAAAACTCCATAATAAACCTAATGAATTCGTCTGAGGCCTTTGAACATCGTACGACAACTTAGGACATCTTAAGACTCTTTATGCCACATTAGCAACTCGAAAAGAACGTTAGTATGATGTAGGACGCCTTACAGCTCCTAAAAACACCTTACACGACCGTATGAAACATTAAAAATCCATAATAAACCTAATGAATTCGTCCGAGTCCTTTGAACATCGTGTGACAACTCAGGAGATGTTACGGCTCAGTATACGGCACTAGCAACATGAAAAGCACGTTTGAATAATCTAGGACGCGTTACAACTCATAAGAACACCTTACATCACTGTAGAAAACTTTAAAACTCCATAATAAACCAAATTTATTCGTACGAGTCCTTTGAACATCGTTCGACAACTTAGGACATCTTACGACTCTTTATGCCACATTAGCAACTCGAAATGAACATTAGTATAATGTAGAACGCCTTACAGCTCTTAAGAACACCTTACACCACCGTACGAAACGTTAAAATTCTATAATAAACCTAATGAATTCGTCCGGGTCCTTTGAACATCGTACGACAACTTAGGACATCTTACGACTCTTTATGCCACATTAGCAACTCAAAATGAACATTAGTATAATGTAGTACACCTTACAGCTCCTAAGAACACCTTACACCACGTATGAAACGTTAAAACTCCATAATAAACCTAATGAATTCGTCCGAGTCCTTTGAACATCGTACGACAACTTAGGACATCTTACGACTCTTTATGCCACATTAGCAACTCGAAATGAACACTAGTATAATGTAGTACGCCTTACAGCTCCTAAGAACACCTTACTCCACCGTACGAAACGTTAAAACTCCATAATAAACCTAATGAATTCGTCTGAGTCCTTTGAACATCGTACGACAACTTAGGACATCTTAAGACTCTTTATGCCACATTAGCAACTCGAAAAGAACGTTAGTATGATGTAGGACGCCTTACAGCTCCTAAAAACACCTTACACGACCGTATGAAACATTAAAAATCCATAATAAACCTAATGAATTCGTCCGAGTCCTTTGAACATCGTGTGACAACTCAGGAGATGTTACGGCTCAGTATACGGCACTAGCAACATGAAAAGCACGTTTGAATAATCTAGGACGCGTTACAACTCATAAGAACACCTTACATCACTGTAGAAAACTTTAAAACTCCATAATAAACCAAATTAATTCGTACGAGTCCTTTGAACATCGTACGACAACTTAGGACATCTTACGACTCTTTATGCCACATTAGCAACTCGAAATGAACATTAGTATAATGTAGAACGCCTTACAGCTCTTAAGAACACCTTACACCACCGTACGAAACGTTAAAACTCCATAATAAACCTAATGAATTCGTCCGGGTCCTTTAAACATCGTACGACAACTTAGGACATCTTACGACTCTTTATGCCACATTAGCAACTCAAAATGAACATTAGTATAATGTAGTACACCTTACAGCTCCTAAGAACACCTTACACCACGTATGAAACGTTAAAACTCCATAATAAACCTAATGAATTCGTCCGTGTCCTTTGAACATCGTACGACAACTTAGGACATCTTAAGACTCTTTATGCCACATTAACAACATAAAAAGCATGTTAGAATAAGGTAGGACGCGTTACAACTCCTAAGAACACCTTACATCACCGTACAAAACTTTAAAACTCCATAATAAACCTAATGAATTCATACGAGTCCTTTGAACATCGTACGACAACTTAGGACATCTTACAACTCTTTATGCCACATTAGCAACATGAAAAGCATGTTAGAATAATGTAGGACGCGTTACAACTCCTAAGAATACCTTACACCACCGTACGAAACATTAAAACTCCATAATAAACCTAATGAATTCCTCCGAGTCCTTTGAACATCGTACGACAACTTAGGACATCTTACGACTCTTTATGCCACATTAGCAACTCGAAATGAACATTAGTATAATGTAGTACGCCTTACAGCTCCTAAGAACACCTTACTCCACCGTACGAAACGTTAAAACTCCATAATAAACCTAATGAATTCGTCTGAGTCCTTTGAACATCGTACGACAACTTAGGACATCTTAAGACTCTTTATGCCACATTAGCAACATAAAAAGCATGTTAGAATAATGTAGGACGCGTTACAATTCCTAAGAACACCTTACATCACCGTACAAAACTTTAAAACTCCATAATAAACCTAATGAATTCGTACGAGTCCTTTGAACATCGTATGTCAACTTAGGACATCTTACAACTCTTTATGCCACATTAGCAACATGAAAAGCATGTTAGAATAATGTAGGACGCGTTACAACACCTAAGAACACCTTACACCACCGTACGAAACATTAAAACTCCATAATAAACCTAATGAATTCGTCCGAGTCCTTTGAACATCGTACGACAACTTAGGACATCTTACGACTCTTTATGCCACATTAGCAACTCTAAATGAACACTAGTATAATGTAGTACGCCTTACAGCTCCTAAGAACACCTTACTCCACCGTACGAAACGTTAAAACTCCATAATAAACCTAATGAATTCGTCTGAGGCCTTTGAACATCGTACGACAACTTAGGACATCTTAAGACTCTTTATGCCACATTAGCAACTCGAAAAGAACGTTAGTATGATGTAGGACGCCTTACAGCTCCTAAAAACACCTTACACGACCGTATGAAACATTAAAAATCCATAATAAACCTAATGAATTCGTCCGAGTCCTTTGAACATCGTGTGACAACTCAGGAGATGTTACGGCTCAGTATACGGCACTAGCAACATGAAAAGCACGTTTGAATAATCTAGGACGCGTTACAACTCATAAGAACACCTTACATCACTGTAGAAAACTTTAAAACTCCATAATAAACCAAATTTATTCGTACGAGTCCTTTGAACATCGTTCGACAACTTAGGACATCTTACGACTCTTTATGCCACATTAGCAACTCGAAATGAACATTAGTATAATGTAGAACGCCTTACAGCTCTTAAGAACACCTTACACCACCGTACGAAACGTTAAAATTCTATAATAAACCTAATGAATTCGTCCGGGTCCTTTGAACATCGTACGACAACTTAGGACATCTTACGACTCTTTATGCCACATTAGCAACTCAAAATGAACATTAGTATAATGTAGTACACCTTACAGCTCCTAAGAACACCTTACACCACGTATGAAACGTTAAAACTCCATAATAAACCTAATGAATTCGTCCGAGTCCTTTGAACATCGTACGACAACTTAGGACATCTTAAGACTCTTTATGCCACATTAACAACATAAAAAGCATGTTAGAATAATGTAGGACGCGTTACAACTCCTAAGAACACCTTACATCACCGTACAAAACTTTAAAACTCCATAATAAACCTAATGAATTCGTACGAGTCCTTTGAACATCGTACGACAACTTAGGACATCTTACAACTCTTTATCCCACATTAGCAACATGAAAAGCATGTTAGAATAATGTAGGACGCGTTACAACTCCTAAGAATACCTTACACCACCGTACGAAACATTAAAACTCCATAATAAACCTAATGAATTCGTCCGAGTCCTTTGAACATCGTACGACAACTTAGGACATCTTACGACTCTTTATGCCACATTAGCAACTCGAAATGAACATTAGTATAATGTAGTACGCCTTACAGCTCCTAAGAACACCTTACTCCACCGTACGAAACGTTAAAACTCCATAATAAACCTAATGAATTCGTCTGAGTCCTTTGAACATCGTACGACAACTTAGGACATCTTAAGACTCTTTATGCCACATTAGCAACATAAAAAGCATGTTAGAATAATGTAGGACGCGTTACAATTCCTAAGAACACATTACATCACCGTACAAAACTTTAAAACTCCATAATAAACCTAACGAATTCGTACGAGTCCTTTGAACATCGTACGTCAACTTAGGACATCTTACAACTCTTTATGCCACATTAGCAACATGAAAAGCATGTTAGAATAATGTAGGACGCGTTACAACTCCTAAGAACACCTTACACCACCGTACGAAACGTTAAAACTCCATAATAAACCTAATGAATTCGTCCGAGTCCTTTGAACATCGTACGACAACTTAGGACATCTTACGACTCTTTATGCCACATTAGCAACTCGAAATGAACACTAGTATAATGTAGTACGCCTTACAGCTCCTAAGAACACCTTACTCCACCGTACGAAACGTTAAAACTCCATAATAAACCTAATGAATTCGTCTGAGTCCTTTGAACATCGTACGACAACTTAGGACATCTTAAGACTCTTTATGCCACATTAGCAACTCGAAAAGAACGTTAGTATGATGTAGGACGCCTTACAGCTCCTAAAAACAACTTACACGACCGTATGAAACATTAAAAATCCATAATAAACCTAATGAATTCGTCCGAGTCCTTTGAACATCGTGTGACAACTCAGGAGATGTTACGGCTCAGTATACGGCACTAGCAACATGAAAAGCACGTTTGAATAATCTAGGACGCGTTACAACTCATAAGAACACCTTACATCACTGTAGAAAACTTTAAAACTCCATAATAAACCAAATTAATTCGTACGAGTCCTTTGAACATCGTACGACAACTTAGGACATCTTACGACTCTTTATGCCACATTAGCAACTCGAAATTAACATTAGTATAATGTAGAACGCCTTACAGCTCTTAAGAACACCTTACACCACCATACGAAACGTTAAAACTCCATAATAAACCTAATGAATTCGTCCGAGTCCTTTGAACATCGTACGACAACTTAGGACATCTTACGACTCTTTATGCCACATTAGCAACTCAAAATGAACATTAGTATAATGTAGTACACCTTACAGCTCCTAAGAACACCTTACACCACGTATGAAACGTTAAAACTCCATAATAAACCTAATGAATTCGTCCGAGTCCATTGAACATCGTACGACAACTTAGGACATCTTAAGACTCTTTATGCCACATTAGCAACATAAAAAGCATGTTAGAATAATGTAGGACGCGTTACAACTCCTAAGAACTCCTTACATCACCGTACAAAACTTTAAAACTCCTTAATAAACCTAATGAATTCGTACGAGTCTTTTGAACATCATACGACAACTTAGGACATCTTACAACTCTTTATGCCACATTAGCAACATGAAAAGCATGTTAGAATAATGTAGGACGCGTTACAACTCCTAAGAATACCTTACACCACCGTACGAAACATTAAAACTCCATAATAAACCTAATGAATTCGTCCGAGTCCTTTGAACATCGTACGACAACTTAGGACATCTTACGACTCTTTATGCCACATTAGCAACTCGAAATGAACACTAGTATAATGTAGTACGCCTTACAGCTCCTAAGAACACCTTACTCCACCGTACGAAACGTTAAAACTCCATAATAAACCTAATGAATTCGTCTGAGTCCTTTGAACATCGTACGACAACTTAGGACATCTTAAGACTCTTTATGCCACATTAGCAACTCGAAAAGAACGTTAGTATGATGTAGGACGCCTTACAGCTCCTAAAAACAACTTACACGACCGTATGAAACATTAAAAATCCATAATAAACCTAATGAATTCGTCCGAGTCCTTTGAACATCGTGTGACAACTCAGGAGATGTTACGGCTCAGTATACGGCACTAGCAACATGAAAAGCACGTTTGAATAATCTAGGACGCGTTACAACTCATAAGAACACCTTACATCACTGTAGAAAACTTTAAAACTCCATAATAAACCAAATTAATTCGTACGAGTCCTTTGAACATCGTACGACAACTTAGGACATCTTACGACTCTTTATGCCACATTAGCAACTCGAAATTAACATTAGTATAATGTAGAACGCCTTACAGCTCTTAAGAACACCTTACACCACCATACGAAACGTTAAAACTCCATAATAAACCTAATGAATTCGTCCGAGTCCTTTGAACATCGTACGACAACTTAGGACATCTTACGACTCTTTATGCCACATTAGCAACTCAAAATGAACATTAGTATAATGTAGTACACCTTACAGCTCCTAAGAACACCTTACACCACGTATGAAACGTTAAAACTCCATAATAAACCTAATGAATTCGTCCGAGTCCATTGAACATCGTACGACAACTTAGGACATCTTAAGACTCTTTATGCCACATTAGCAACATAAAAAGCATGTTAGAATAATGTAGGACGCGTTACAACTCCTAAGAACTCCTTACATCACCGTACAAAACTTTAAAACTCCTTAATAAACCTAATGAATTCGTACGAGTCCTTTGAACATCATACGACAACTTAGGACATCTTACAACTCTTTATGCCACATTAGCAACATGAAAAGCATGTTAGAATAATGTAGGACGCGTTACAACTCCTAAGAATACCTTACACCACCGTACGAAACATTAAAACTCCATAATAAACCTAATGAATTCGTCCGAGTCCTTTGAACATCGTACGACAACTTAGGACATCTTACGACTCTTTATGCCACATTAGCAACTCGAAATGAACATTAGTATAATGTAGTACGCCTTACAGCTCCTAAGAACACCTTACTCCACCGTTCAAAACGTTAAAACTCCATAATAAACCTAATGAATTCGACTGAGTCCTTTGAACATCGTACGACAACTTAGGACATCTTAAGATTCTTTATGCCACATTAGCAACATAAAAAGCATGTTAGAATAATGTAGGATGCGTTACAATTCCTAAGAACACCTTACATCACCGTACAAAACTTTAAAACTCCATAATAAACCTAATGAATTCGTACGAGTCCTTTGAACATCGTACGTCAACTTAGGACATCTTACAACTCTTTATGCCACATTAGCAACATGAAAAGCATGTTAGAATAATGTAGGACGCGTTACAACTCCTAAGAACACCTTACACCACCGTACGAAACATTAAAACTCCATAATAAACCTAATGAATTCCTCCGAGTCCTTTGAACATCGTACGACAACTTAGGACATCTTACGACTGTTTATGCCACATTAGCAACTCGAAATGAACACTAGTATAATGTAGTACGCCTTACAGCTCCTAAGAACACCTTACTCCACCGTACGAAACGTTAAAACTCCATAATAAACCTAATGAATTCGTCTGAGTCCTTTGAACATCGTACGAAAACTTAGGACATCTTAAGACTCTTTATGCCACATTAGCAACTCGAAAAGAACGTTAGTATGATGTAGGACGCCTTACAGCTCCTAAAAACACCTTACACCACCGTATGAAACATTAAAAATCCATAATAAACCTAATGAATTCGTCCGAGTCCATTGAACATCATGTGACAACTCAGGAGATGTTACGGCTCAGTATACGGCACTAGCAACATGAAAAGCACGTTAGAATAATGTAGGACGCGTTACAACTCATAAGAACACCTTACATCACCGTAGAAAACTTTAAAACTCCATAATAAACCAAATTAATTCGCACGAGTCCTTTGAACATCGTACGGCAACTTAGGACATCTTACGACTCTTTATGCCACATTAGCAACTCGAAATGAACATTAGTATAATGTAGAACGCCTTACAGCTCTTAAGAACACCTTACACCACCGTACGAAACGTTAAAACTCCATAATAAACCTAATGAATTCGTCCGGGTCCTTTGAACATCGTACGACAACTTAGGACATCTTACGACTATTTATGCCACATTAGCAACTCAAAATGAACATTAGTATAATGTAGTACGCCTTACAGCTCCTAAGAACACCTTACACCACGTATGAAACGTTAAAACTCCATAATAAACCTAATGAATTTGTCCGAGTCCTTTGAACATCGTACGACAACTTAGGACATCTTAAGACTCTTTATGCCACATTAGCAACATAAAAAGCATGTTAGAATAATGTAGGACGCGTTACAACTCCTAAGAACACCTTACATCACCGTACAAAACTTTAAAACTCCATAATAAACCTAATGAATTCGTCTGAGTCCTTTGAACATCGTACGTCAACTTAGGACATCTTACAACTCTTTATGCCACATTAGCAACATGAAAAGCATGTTAGAATAATGTAGGACGCGTTACAACTCCTAAGAACACCTTACACCACCGTACGAAACAATAAAACTCCATAATAAACCTAATGAATTCGTCAGAGTCCTTTGAACATCGTACGACAACTTAGGACATCTTACGACTGTTTATGCCACATTAGCAACTCGAAATGAACACTAGTATAATGTAGTACGCGTTACAGCTCCTAAGAACACCTTTCTCCACCGTACGAAATGTTAAAACTCCATAATAAACCTAATGAATTTGTCTGAGTCCTTTGAACATCGTACGACAACTTAGGACATCTAAAGACTCTTTATGCCACATTAGCAACTCGAAAAGAACGTTAGTATGACGTAGGACGCCTTACAGCTCCTAAAAACACCTTACACCACCGTATGAAACATTAAAAATCCATAATAAACCTAATGAATTCGTCCGAGTCCTTTGAACATCGTGTGACAACTCAGGAGATGTTACGGCTCAGTATACGGCACTAGCACCATGAAAAGCACGTTAGAATAATGTAGGACGCGTTACAACTCATAAGAACACCTTACATCACCGTAGAAAACTTTAAAACTCCATAATAAACCAAATTAATTCGCACGAGTCCTTTGAACATCGTACGACAACTTAGGACATCTTACGACTGTTTATGCCACATTAGCAACTCGAAATGAACACTAGTATAATGTAGTACGCCTTACAGCTCCTAAGAACACCTTACTCCACCGTACGAAACGTTAAAACTCCATAATAAAGCTAATGAATTCGTCTGAGTCCTTTGTACATCGTACGACAACTTAGGACATCTTAAGACTCTTTATGCCACATTAGCAACTCGAAAAGAACGTTAGTATGATGTAGGACGCCTTACAGCTCCTAAAAACACCTTACACCACCGTATGAAACATTAAAAATCCATAATAAACCTAATGAATTCGTCCGAGTCCATTGAACATCATGTGACAACTCAGGAGATGTTACGGCTCAGTATACGGCACTAGCAACATGAAAAGCACGTTAGAATAATGTAGGACGCGTTACAACTCATAAGAACACCTTACATCACCGTAGAAAACTTTAAAACTCCATAATAAACCAATTTAATTCGCACGAGTCCTTTGAACATCGTACGACAACTTAGGACATCTTACGACTCTTTATGCCACATTAGCAACTCGAAATGAACATTAGTATAATGTAGAACGCCTTACAGCTCTTAAGAACACCTTACACCACCGTACGAAACGTTAAAACTCCATAATAAACCTAATGAATTCGTCCGGGTCCTTTGAACATCGTACGACAACTTAGGACATCTTACGACTCTTTATGCCACATTAGCAACTCAAAATGAACATTAGTATAATGTAGTACACCTTACAGCTCCTAAGAACACCTTACACCACGTATGAAACGTTAAAACTCCATAATAAACCTAATGAATTTGTCCGAGTCCTTTGAACATCGTACGACAACTTAGGACATCTTAAGACTCTTTATGCCACATTAGCAACATAAAAAGCATGTTAGAATAATGTAGGACGCGTTACAACTCCTAAGAACACCTTACATCACCGTACAAAACTTTAAAACTCCATAATAAACCTAATGAAATCGTACGAGTCCTTTGAACATCATACGACAACTTAGGACATCTAACAACTCTTTATGCCACATTAGCAACATGAAAAGCATGTTAGAATAATGTAGGACGCGTTACAACTCCTAAGAACACCTTACACCACCGTACGAAACATTAAAACTCCATAATAAACCTAATGAATTCGTCCGAGTCCTTTGAACATCGTACGACAACTTAGGGCATCTTACGACTCTTTATGCCACATTAGCAACTCGAAATGAACATTAGTATAATGTAGTACGCCTTACAGCTCCTAAGAACACCTTACTCCACCGTACAAAACGTTAAAACTCCATAATAAACCTAATGAATTCGTCTGAGTCCTTTGAACATCGTACGACAACTTAGGACATCTTAAGACTCTTTATGCCACATTAGCAACATAAAAAGCATGTTAGAATAATGTAGGACGCGTTACAATTCCTAAGAACACCTTACAACACCGTACAAAACTTTAAAACTCCATAATAAACCTAATGAATTCATACGAGTCCTTTGAACATCGTACATCAACTTAGGACATCTTACAACTCTTTATGCCACATTAGCAACATGAAAAGCATGTTAGAATAATGTAGGACGCGTTACAACTCCTAAGAACACCTTACACCACCGTACGAAACATTAAAACTCCATAATAAACCTAATGAATTCGTCCGAGTCCTTTGAACATCGTACGACAACTTAGGACATCTTACGACTGTTTATGCCACATTAGCAACTCGAAATGAACACTAGTATAATGTAGTACGCCTTACAGCTCCTAAGAACACCTTTTTCCACCGTACGAAACGTTAAAACTCCATAATAAACCTAATGAATTCGTCTGAGTCCTTTGAACATCGTACGACAACTTAGGACATCTAAAGACTCTTTATGCCACATTAGCAACTCGAAAAGAACGTTAGTATGACGTAGGACGCCTTACAGCTCCTAAAAACACCTTACACCACCGTATGAAACATTAAAAATCCATAATAAACCTAATGAATTCGTCCGAGTCCTTTGAACATCGTGTGACAACTCAGGAGATGTTACGGCTCAGTATACGGCACTAGCAACATGAAAAGCACGTTAGAATAATGTAGGACGCGTTACAACTCCTAAGAACACCTTACACCACCGTACGAAACATTAAAACTCCATAATAAACCTAATGAATTCGTCCGAGTCCTTTGAACATCGTACGACAACTTAGGACATCTTACGACTGTTTATGCCACATTAGCAACTCGAAATGAACACTAGTATAATGTAGTACGCCTTACAGCTCCTAAGAACACCTTACTCCACCGTACGAAACGTTAAAACTCCATAATAAACCTAATGAATTCGTGTGAGTCCTTTGAACATCGTACGACAACTTAGGACATCTAAAGACTCTTTATGCCACATTAGCAACTCGAAAAGAACGTTAGTATGATGTAGGACGCCTTACAGCTCCTAAAAACACCTTACACCACCGTATGAAACATTAAAAATCCATAATAAACCTAATGAATTCGTCCGAGTCCTTTGAACATCGTGTGACAACTCAGGAGATGTTACGGCTCAGTATACGGCACTAGCAACATGAAAAGCACGTTAGAATAATGTAGGACGCGTTACAACTCATAAGAACACCTTACATCACCGTAGAAAACTTTAAAACTCCATAATTAACCAAATTAATTCGCACGAGTCCTTTGAACATCGTACGACAACTTAGGACATCTTACGACTCTTTATGCCACATTAGCAACTCGAAATGAACATTAGTATAATGTAGAACGCCTTACAGCTCTTAAGAACACCTTACACCACCGTACGAAACGTTAAAACTCCATAATAAACCTAATGAATTCGTCCGGGTCCTTTGAACATCGTACGACAACTTAGGACATCTTACGACTCTTTATGCCACATTAGCAACTCAAAATGAACATTAGTATAATGTAGTACGCCTTACAGCTCCTAAGAACACCTTACACCACGTATGAAACGTTAAAACTCCATAATAAACCTAATGAATTTGTCCGAGTCCTTTGAACATCGTACGACAACTTAGGACATCATAAGACTCTTTATGCCACATTAGCAACATAAAAAGCATGTTAGAATAATGTAGGACGCGTTACAACTCCTAAGAACACCTTACATCACCGTACAAAACTTTAAAACTCCATAATAAACCTAATGAATTCGTACGAGTCCTTTGAACATCGTACGACAACTTAGGACATCTTACAACTCTTTATGCCACATTAGCAACATGAAAAGCATGTTATAATAATGTAGGACGCGTTACAACTCCTAAGAATACCTTACACCACCGTACGAAACATTAAAACTCCATAATAAACCTAATGAATTCGTCCGAGTCCTTTGAACATCGTACGACAACTTAGGACATCTTACGACTCTTTATGCCACATTAGCAACTCGAAATGAACATTAGTATAATGTAGTACGCCTTACAGCTCCTAAGAACACCTTACTCCACCGTTCAAAACGTTAAAACTCCATAATAAACCTAATGAATTCGACTGGGTCCTTTGAACATCGTACGACAACTTAGGACATCTTAAGATTCTTTATGCCACATTAGCAACATAAAAAGCATGTTAGAATAATGTAGGATGTGTTACAATTCCTAAGAACACCTTACATCACCGTACAAAACTTTAAAACTCCATAATAAACCTAATGAATTCGTACGAGTCCTTTGAACATCGTACGTCAACTTAGGACATCTTACAACTCTTTATGCCACATTAGCAACATGAAAAGCATGTTAGAATAATGTAGGACGCGTTACAACTCCTAAGAACACCTTACACCACCGTACGAAACATTAAAACTCCATAATAAACCTAATGAATTCGTCCGAGTCCTTTGAACATCGTACGACAACTTAGGACATCTTACGACTGTTTATGCCACATTAGCAACTCGAAATGAACACTAGTATAATGTAGTACGCCTTACAGCTCCTAAGAACACCTTTCTCCACCGTACGAAACGTTAAAACTCCATAATAAACCTAATGAATTCGTCTGAGTCCTTTGAACATCGTACGACAACTTAGGACATCTAAAGACTCTTTATGCCACATTAGCAACTCGAAAAGAACGTTAGTATGACGTAGGACGCCTTACAGCTCCTAAAAACACCTTACACCACCGTATGAAACATTAAAAATCCATAATAAACCTAATGAATTCGTCCGAGTCCTTTGAACATCGTGTAACAACTCAGGAGATGTTACGGCTCAGTATACGGCACTAGCAACATGAAAAGCACGTTAGAATAATGTAGGACGCGTTACAACTCCTAAGAACACCTTACACCACCGTACGAAACATTAAAACTCCATAATAAACCTAATGAATTCGTCCGAGTCCTTTGAACATCATACGACAACTTAGGACATCTTACGACTGTTTATGCCACATTAGCAACTCGAAATGAACACTAGTATAATGTAGTACGCCTTACAGCTCCTAAGAACACCTTACTCCACCGTACGAAACGTTAAAACTCCATAATAAACCTAATGAATTCGTGTGAGTCCTTTGAACATCGTACGACAACTTAGGACATCTAAAGACTCTTTATGCCACATTAGCAACTCGAAAAGAACGTTAGTATGATGTAGGACGCCTTACAGCTCCTAAAAACACCTTACACCACCGTATGAAACATTAAAAATCCATAATAAACCTAATGAATTCGTCCGAGTCCTTTGAACATCGTGTGACAACTCAGGAGATGTTACGGCTCAGTATACGGCACTAGCAACATGAAAAGCACGTTAGAATAATGTAGGACGCGTTACAACTCATAAGAACACCTTACATCACCGTAGAAAACTTTAAAACTCCATAATAAACCAAATTAATTCGCACGAGTCCTTTGAACATCGTACGACAACTTAGGACATCTTACGACTCTTTATGCCACATTAGCAACTCGAAATGAACATTAGTATAATGTAGAACACCTTACACCACCGTACGAAACGTTAAAACTCCATAATAAACCTAATGAATTCGTCCGGGTCCTTTGAACATCGTACGACAACTTAGGACATCTTACGACTCTTTATGCCACATTAGCAACTCAAAATGAACATTAGTATAATGTAGTACGCCTTACAGCTCCTAAGAACACCTTACACCACGTATGAAACGTTAAAACTCCATAATAAACCTAATGAATTTGTCCGAGTCCTTTGAACATCGTACGACAACTTAGGACATCATAAGACTCTTTATGCCACATTAGCAACATAAAAAGCATGTTAGAATAATGTAGGACGCGTTACAACTCCTAAGAACACCTTACATCACCGTACAAAACTTTAAAACTCCAGAATAAACCTAATGAATTCGTACGAGTCCTTTGAACATCGTACGACAACTTAGGACATCTTACAACTCTTTATGCCACATTAGCAACATGAAAAGCATGTTATAATAATGTAGGACGCGTTACAACTCCTAAGAATACCTTACACCACCGTACGAAACATTAAAACTCCATAATAAACCTAATGAATTCGTCCGAGTCCTTTGAACATCGTACGACAACTTAGGACATCTTACGACTCTTTATGCCACATTAGCAACTCGAAATGAACATTAGTATAATGTAGTACGCCTTACAGCTCCTAAGAACACCTTACTCCACCGTTCAAAACGTTAAAACTCCATAATAAACCTAATGAATTCGACTGAGTCCTTTGAACATCGTACGACAACTTAGGACATCTTAAGATTCTTTATGCCACATTAGCAACATAAAAAGCATGTTAGAATAATGTAGGATGCGTTACAATTCCTAAGAACACCTTACATCACCGTACAAAACTTTAAAACTCCATAATAAACCTAATGAATTCGTACGAGTCCTTTGAACATCGTACGTCAACTTAGGACATCTTACAACTCTTTATGCCACATTAGCAACATGAAAAGCATGTTAGAATAATGTAGGACGCGTTACAACTCCTAAGAACACCTTACACCACCGTACGAAACATTAAAACTCCATAATAAACCTAATGAATTCGTCCGAGTCCTTTGAACATCGTACGACAACTTAGGACATCTTACGACTGTTTATGCCACATTAGCAACTCGAAATGAACACTAGTATAATGTAGTACGCCTTACAGCTCCTAAGAACACCTTACTCCACCGTACGAAACGTTAAAACTCCATAATAAACCTAATGAATTCGTCTGAGTCCTTTGAACATCGTACGAAAACTTAGGACATCTTAAGACTCTTTATGCCACATTAGCAACTCGAAAAGAACGTTAGTATGATGTAGGACGCCTTACAGCTCCTAAAAACACCTTACACCACCGTATGAAACATTAAAAATCCATAATAAACCTAATGAATTCGTCCGAGTCCATTGAACATCATGTGACAACTCAGGAGATGTTACGGCTCAGTATACGGCACTAGCAACATGAAAAGCACGTTAGAATAATGTAGGACGCGTTACAACTCATAAGAACACCTTACATCACCGTAGAAAACTTTAAAACTCCATAATAAACCAAATTAATTCGCACGAGTCCTTTGAACATCGTACGACAACTTAGGACATCTTACGACTCTTTATGCCACATTAGCAACTCGAAATGAACATTAGTATAATGTAGAACGCCTTACAGCTCTTAAGAACACCTTACACCACCGTACGAAACGTTAAAACTCCATAATAAACCTAATGAATTCGTCCGGGTCCTTTGAACATCGTACGACAACTTAGGACATCTTACGACTATTTATGCCACATTAGCAACTCAAAATGAACATTAGTATAATGTAGTACGCCTTACAGCTCCTAAGAACACCTTACACCACGTATGAAACGTTAAAACTCCATAATAAACCTAATGAATTTGTCCGAGTCCTTTGAACATCGTACGACAACTTAGGACATCTTAAGACTCTTTATGCCACATTAGCAACATAAAAAGCATGTTAGAATAATGTAGGACGCGTTACAACTCCTAAGAACACCTTACATCACCGTACAAAACTTTAAAACTCCATAATAAACCTAATGAATTCGTCTGAGTCCTTTGAACATCGTACGTCAACTTAGGACATCTTACAACTCTTTATGCCACATTAGCAACATGAAAAGCATGTTAGAATAATGTAGGACGCGTTACAACTCCTAAGAACACCTTACACCACCGTACGAAACAATAAAACTCCATAATAAACCTAATGAATTCGTCAGAGTCCTTTGAACATCGTACGACAACTTAGGACATCTTACGACTGTTTATGCCACATTAGCAACTCGAAATGAACACTAGTATAATGTAGTACGCCTTACAGCTCCTAAGAACACCTTTCTCCACCGTACGAAATGTTAAAACTCCATAATAAACCTAATGAATTTGTCTGAGTCCTTTGAACATCGTACGACAACTTAGGACATCTAAAGACTCTTTATGCCACATTAGCAACTCGAAAAGAACGTTAGTATGACGTAGGACGCCTTACAGCTCCTAAAAACACCTTACACCACCGTATGAAACATTAAAAATCCATAATAAACCTAATGAATTCGTCCGAGTCCTTTGAACATCGTGTGACAACTCAGGAGATGTTACGGCTCAATATACGGCACTAGCAACATGAAAAGCACGTTAGAATAATGTAGGACGCGTTACAACTCATAAGAACACCTTACATCACCGTAGAAAACTTTAAAACTCCATAATAAACCAAATTAATTTGCACGAGTCCTTTGAACATCGTACGACAACTTAGGACATCTTACGACTGTTTATGCCACATTAGCAACTCGAAATGAACACTAGTATAATGTAGTACGCCTTACAGCTCCTAAGAACACCTTACTCCACCGTACGAAACGTTAAAACTCCATAATAAACCTAATGAATTCGTCTGAGTCCTTTGTACATCGTACGACAACTTAGGACATCTTAAGACTCTTTATGCCACATTAGCAACTCGAAAAGAACGTTAGTATGATGTAGGACGCCTTACAGCTCCTAAAAACACCTTACACCACCGTATGAAACATTAAAAATCCATAATAAACCTAATGAATTCGTCCGAGTCCATTGAACATCATGTGACAACTCAGGAGATGTTACGGCTCAGTATACGGCACTAGCAACATGAAAAGCACGTTAGAATAATGTAGGACGCGTTACAACTCATAAGAACACCTTACATCACCGTAGAAAACTTTAAAACTCCATAATAAACCAATTTAATTCGCACGAGTCCTTTGAACATCGTACGACAACTTAGGACATCTTACGACTCTTTATGCCACATTAGCAACTCGAAATGAACATTAGTATAATGTAGAACGCCTTACAGCTCTTAAGAACACCTTACACCACCGTACGAAACGTTAAAACTCCATAATAAACCTAATGAATTCGTCCGGGTCCTTTGAACATCGTACGACAACTTAGGACATCTTACGACTCTTTATGCCACATTAGCAACTCAAAATGAACATTAGTATAATGTAGTACGCCTTACAGCTCCTAAGAACACCTTACACCACGTATGAAACGTTAAAACTCCATAATAAACCTAATGAATTTGTCCGAGTCCTTTGAACATCGTACGACAACTTAGGACATCTTAAGACTCTTTATGCCACATTAGCAACACAAAAAGCATGTTAGAATAATGTAGGACGCGTTACAACTCCTAAGAACACCTTACATCACCGTACAAAACTTTAAAACTCCATAATAAACCTAATGAAATCGTACGAGTCCTTTGAACATCATACGACAACTTAGGACATCTTACAACTCTTTATGCCACATTAGCAACATGAAAAGCATGTTAGAATAATGTAGGACGCGTTACAACTCCTAAGAACACCTTACACCACCGTACAAAACATTAAAACTCCATTATAAACCTAATGAATTCGTCCGAGTCCTTTGAACATCGTACGACAACTTAGGGCATCTTACGACTCTTTATGCCACATTAGCAACTCGAAATGAACATTAGTATAATGTAGTACGCCTTACAGCTCCTAAGAACACCTTACTCCACCGTACAAAACGTTAAAACTCCATAATAAACCTAATGAATTCGTCTGAGTCCTTTGAACATCGTACGACAACTTAGGACATCTTAAGACTCTTTATGCCACATTAGCAACATAAAAAGCATGTTAGAATAATGTAGGACGCGTTACAATTCCTAAGAACACCTTACATCACCGTACAAAACTTTAAAACTCCATAATAAACCTAATGAATTCATACGAGTCCTTTGAACATCGTACATCAACTTAGGACATCTTACAACTCTTTATGCCACATTAGCAACATGAAAAGCATGTTAGAATAATGTAGGACGCGTTACAACTCCTAAGAACACCTTACACCACCGTACGAAACATTAAAACTCCATAATAAACCTAATGAATTCGTCCGAGTCCTTTGAACATCGTACGACAACTTAGGACATCTTACGACTGTTTATGCCACATTAGCAACTCGAAATGAACACTAGTATAATGTAGTACGCCTTACAGCTCCTAAGAACACCTTTCTCCACCGTACGAAACGTTAAAACTCCATAATAAACCTAATGAATTCGTCTGAGTCCTTTGAACATCGTACGACAACTTAGGACATCTAAAGACTCTTTATGCCACATTAGCAACTCGAAAAGAACGTTAGTATGACGTAGGACGCCTTACAGCTCCTAAAAACACCTTACACCACCGTATGAAACATTAAAAATCCATAATAAACCTAATGAATTCGTCCGAGTCCTTTGAACATCGTGTGACAACTCAGGAGATGTTACGGCTCAGTATACGGCACTAGCAACATGAAAAGCACGTTAGAATAATGTAGGACGCGTTACAACTCCTAAGAACACCTTACACCACCGTACGAAACATTAAAACTCCATAATAAACCTAATGAATTCGTCCGAGTCCTTTGAACATCGTACGACAACTTAGGACATCTTACGACTGTTTATGCCACATTAGCAACTCGAAATGAACACTAGTATAATGTAGTACGCCTTACAGCTCCTAAGAACATCTTACTCCACCGTACGAAACGTTAAAACTCCATAATAAACCTAATGAATTCGTGTGAGTCCTTTGAACATCGTACGACAACTTAGGACATCTAAAGACTCTTTATGCCACATTAGCAACTCGAAAAGAACGTTAGTATGATGTAGGACGCCTTACAGCTCCTAAAAACACCTTACACCACCGTATGAAACATTAAAAATCCATAATAAACCTAATGAATTCGTCCGAGTCCTTTGAACATCGTGTGACAACTCAGGAGATGTTACGGCTCAGTATACGGCACTAGCAACATGAAAAGCACGTTAGAATAAGGTAGGACGCGTTACAACTCATAAGAACACCTTACATCACCGTAGAAAACTTTAAAACTCCATAATAAACCAAATTAATTCGCACGAGTCCTTTGAACATCGTACGACAACTTAGGACATCTTACGACTCTTTATGCCACATTAGCAACTCGAAATGAACATTAGTATAATGTAGAATGCCTTACAGCTCTTAAGAACACCTTACACCACCGTACGAAACGTTAAAACTCCATAATAAACCTAATGAATTCGTCCGGGTCCTTTGAACATCGTACGACAACTTAGGACATCTTACGACTCTTTATGCCACATTAGCAACTCAAAATGAACATTAGTATAATGTAGTACGCCTTACAGCTCCTAAGAACACCTTACACCACGTATGAAACGTTAAAACTCCATAATAAACCTAATGAATTTGTCCGAGTCCTTTGAACATCGTACGACAACTTAGGACATCATAAGACTCTTTATGCCACATTAGCAACATAAAAAGCATGTTAGAATAATGTAGGACGCGTTACAACTCCTAAGAACACCTTACATCACCGTACAAAACTTTAAAACTCCATAATAAACCTAATGAATTCGTACGAGTCCTTTGAACATCGTACGACAACTTAGGACATCTTACAACTCTTTATGCCACATTAGCAACATGAAAAGCATGTTATAATAATGTAGGACGCGTTACAACTCCTAAGAATACCTTACACCACCGTACGAAACATTAAAACTCCATAATAAACCTAATGAATTCGTCCGAGTCCTTTGAACATCGTACGACAACTTAGGACATCTTACGACTCTTTATGCCACATTAGCAACTCGAAATGAACATTAGTATAATGTAGTACGCCTTACAGCTCCTAAGAACACCTTACTCCACCGTACGAAACGTTAACTCCATAATAAACCTAATGAATTCGTCTGAGTCCTTTGAACATCGTACGACAACTTAGGACATCTTAAGACTCTTTATGCCACATTAGCAACATAAAAAGCATGTTAGAATATTGTAGGACGCGTTACAATTCCTAAGAACACCTTACATCACCTTACAAAACTTTAAAACTCCATAATAAACCTAATGAATTCGTACGAGTCCTCTGAACATCGTACGACAACTTAGGACATCTTAAGACTCTTTATGCCACATTAGCAACATGAAAAGCATGTTAGAATAATGTAGGACGCGTTACAACTCCTAAGAACACCTTACACCACCGTACGAAACATTAAAACTCCATAATAAACCTAATGAATTCGTCCGAGTCTTTTGAACATCGTACGACAACTTAGGACATCTTACAACTCTTTATGCCACATTAGCAACATGAAAAGCATGTTAGAATAATGTAGGACGCGTTACAACTCTTAAGAACACCTTACACCACCGTACGAAATATTAAAACTCCATAATAAACCTAATGAATTCGTCCGAGTCCTTTGAACATGGTACGACAACTTAGGACATCTTACGACTCTTTATGCCACATTAGCAACTCGAAATGTACATTAGTATAATGTAGTACGCCTTACAGCTCCTAAGAACACCTTACTCCACCGTACGAAACGTTAAAACTCCATAATAAACCTAATGAATTCGTCTGAGTCCTTTGAACATCGTACGACAACTTAGGACATCTTAAGACTCTTTATGCCACATTAGCAACATAAAAACCATGTTAGAATATTGTAGGACACGTTACAATTCCTAAAAACACCTTACATCACCGTACAAAACTTTAAAACTCCATAATAAACCTAATGAATTCGTACGAGTCCTTTGAACATCGTACGTCAACTTAGGACATCTTACAACTCTTTATGCCACATTAGCAACATGAAAAGCATGTTAGAATAATGTAGGACGCGTTACAACTTCTAAGAACACCTTACACCACCGTACGAAACATTAAAACTCCATAATAAACCTAATGAATTCGTCCGAGTCCTTTGAACATCGTACGAAAACTTAGGACATCTTACGACTCTTTATGCCACATTAGCAACTCGAAATGAACATTAGTATAATGTAGTACGCCTTACAGCTCCTAAGAACACCTTACTCCACCGTACGAAACGTTAAAACTCCATAATAAACCTAATGAATTCGTCTGAGTCCTTTGAACATCGTACGACAACTTAGGACATCTTAAGACTCTTTATGCCACATTAGCAACTCGAAAAGAACGTTAGTATGATGTAGGACGCCTTACAGCTCCTAAAAACACCTTACACCACCGTATGAAACATTAAAAATCCATAATAAACCTAATGAATTCGTCCGAGTCCTTTGAACATCGTGTGACAACTCAGGAGATGTTACGGCTCAGTATACGGCACTAGCAACATCAAAAGCACGTTAGAATAATGTAGGACGCGTTACAACTCATAAGAACACCTTACATCACCGTAGAAAACTTTAAAACTCCATAATAAACCAAATTAATTCGTACGAGTCCTTTGAACATCGTACGATAACTTAGGACATCTTACGACTCTTTATGCCACATTAGCAACTCGAAATGAACATTAGTATAATGTAGAACGCCTTACAGCTCTTAAGAACACCTTACACCACCGTACGAAACGTTAAAACTCCATAATAAACCTAATGAATTCGTCCGAGTCCTTTGAACATCGTACGACAACTTAGGACATCTTACGACTCTTTATGCCACATTAGCAACTCAAAATGAACATTAGTATAATGTAGTACGCCTTACAGCTCCTAAGAACACCTTACACCACGTATGAAACGTTAAAACTCCATAATAAACCTAATGAATTCGTCCGAGTCCTCTGAACATCGTACGACAACTTAGGACATCTTAAGACTCTTTATGCCACATTAGCAACATAAAAAGCATGTTAGAATAATGTAGGACGCGTTACAACTCCTAAGAACACCTTACATCACCGTACAAAACTTTAAAACTCCATAATAAACCAAATTAATTCGTACGAGTCCTTTGAACATCATACGACAACTTAGGACATCTTACAACTCTTTATGCCACATTAGCAACATGAAAAGCATGTTAGAATAATGTTGGACGCGTTACAACTCCTAAGAACACCTTACACCACCGTACGAAACGTTAAAACTCCATAATAAACCTAATGAATTCGTCCGAGTCCTTTGAACATCGTACGACAACTTAGGACATCTTACGACTCTTTATGCCACATTAGCAACTCAAAATGAACATTAGTATAATGTAGTACGCCTTACAGCTCCTAAGAACACCTTACACCACGTATGAAACGTTAAAACTCCATAATAAACCTAATGAATTCGTCCGAGTCCTCTGAACATCGTACGACAACTTAGGACATCTTAAGACTCTTTATGCCACATTAGCAACATAAAAAGCATGTTAGAATAATGTAGGACGCGTTACAACTCCTAAGAACACCTTACACCACCGTACAAAACTTTAAAACTCCATAATAAACCAAATTAATTCGTCCGAGTCCTTTGAACATCATACGACAACTTAGGACATCTTACAACTCTTTATGCCACATTAGCAACATGAAAAGCATGTTAGAATAATGTTGGACGCGTTACAACTCCTAAGAACACCTTACACCACCGTACGAAACGTTAAAACTCCATAATAAACCTAATGAATTCGTCCGAGTCCTTTGAACATCGTACGACAACTTAGGACATCTTACGACTCTTTATGCCACATTAGCAACTCAAAATGAACATTAGTATAATGTAGTACGCCTTACAGCTCCTAAGAACACCTTACTCCACCGTACGAAACGTTAAAACTCCATAATAAACCTAATGAATTGGTCTGAGTCCTTTGAACATCGTACGACAACTTAGGACATCTTAAGACTCTTTATGCCACATTAGCAACATAAAAACCATGTTAGAATATTGTAGGACACGTTACAATTCCTAAGAACACCTTACATCACCGTACAAAACTTTAAAAGTCCATAATAAACCTAATGAATTCGTACGAGTCCTTTGAACATCGTACGTCAACTTAGGACATCTTACAACTCTTTATGCCACATTAGCAACATGAAAAGCATGTTAGAATAATGTAGGACGCGTTACAACTTCTAAGAACACCTTACACCACCGTACGAAACATTAAAACTCCATAATAAACCTAATGAATTCGTCCGAGTCCTTTGAACATCGTACGAAAACTTAGGACATCTTACGACTCTTTATGCCACATTAGCAACTCGAAATGAACATTAGTATAATGTAGTACGCCTTACAGCTCCTAAGAACACCTTACACCACGTATGAAACGTTAAAACTCCATAATAAACCTAATGAATTCGTCCGAGTCCTCTGAACATCGTACGACAACTTAGGACATCTTAAGACTCTTTATGCCACATTAGCAACATAAAAAGCATGTTAGAATAATGTAGGACGCGTTACAACTCCTAAGAACACCTTACATCACCGTACAAAACTTTAAAACTCCATAATAAACCTAATGAATTCGTACGAGTCCTTTGAACATCGTACGTCAACTTAGGACATCTTACAACTCTTTATGCCACATTAGCAACATGAAAAGCATGTTAGAATAATGTAGGACGCGTTACAACTTCTAAGAACACCTTACACCACCGTACGAAACATTAAAACTCCATAATAAACCTAATGAATTCGTCCGAGTCCTTTGAACATCGTACGACAACTTAGGACATCTTACGACTCTTTATGCCACATTAGCAACTCAAAATGAACATTAGTATAATGTAGTACGCCTTACAGCTCCTAAGAACACCTTACTCCACCGTACGAAACGTTAAAACTCCATAATAAACCTAATGAATTGGTCTGAGTCCTTTGAACATCGTACGACAACTTAGGACATCTTAAGACTCTTTATGCCACATTAGCAACATAAAAACCATGTTAGAATATTGTAGGACACGTTACAATTCCTAAGAACACCTTACATCACCGTACAAAACTTTAAAAGTCCATAATAAACCTAATGAATTCGTACGAGTCCTTTGAACATCGTACGTCAACTTAGGACATCTTACAACTCTTTATGCCACATTAGCAACATGAAAAGCATGTTAGAATAATGTAGGACGCGTTACAACTTCTAAGAACACCTTACACCACCGTACGAAACATTAAAACTCCATAATAAACCTAATGAATTCGTCCGAGTCCTTTGAACATCGTACGAAAACTTAGGACATCTTACGACTCTTTATGCCACATTAGCAACTCGAAATGAACATTAGTATAATGTAGTACGCCTTACAGCTCCTAAGAACACCTTACTCCACCGTACGAAACGTTAAAACTCCATAATAAACCTAATGAATTCGTCTGAGTCCTTTGAACATCGTACGACAACTTAGGACATCTTAAGACTCTTTATGCCACATTAGCAACTCGAAAAGAACGTTAGTATGATGTAGGACGCCTTACAGCTCCTAAAAACACCTTACACCACCGTATGAAACATTAAAAATCCATAATAAACCTAATGAATTCGTCCGAGTCCTTTGAACATCGTGTGACAACTCAGGAGATGTTACGGCTCAGTATACGGCACTAGCAACATGAAAAGCACGTTAGAATAATGTAGGACGCGTTACAACTCATAAGAACACCTTACATCACCGTAGAAAACTTTAAAACTCCATAATAAACCAAATTAATTCGTACGAGTCCTTTGAACATCGTACGATAACTTAGGACATCTTACGACTCTTTATGCCACATTAGCAACTCGAAATGAACATTAGTATAATGTAGAACGCCTTACAGCTCTTAAGAACACCTTACACCACCGTACGAAACGTTAAAACTCCATAATAAACCTAATGAATTCGTCCGAGTCCTTTGAACATCGTACGACAACTTAGGACATCTTACGACTCTTTATGCCACATTAGCAACTCAAAATGAACATTAGTATAATGTAGTACGCCTTACAGCTCCTAAGAACACCTTACACCACGTATGAAACGTTAAAACTCCATAATAAACCTAATGAATTCGTCCGAGTCCTCTGAACATCGTACGACAACTTAGGACATCTTAAGACTCTTTATGCCACATTAGCAACATAAAAAGCATGTTAGAATAATGTAGGACGCGTTACAACTCCTAAGAACACCTTACATCACCGTACAAAACTTTAAAACTCCATAATAAACCAAATTAATTCGTACGAGTCCTTTGAACATCATACGACAACTTAGGACATCTTACAACTCTTTATGCCACATTAGCAACATGAAAAGCATGTTAGAATAATGTTGGACGCGTTACAACTCCTAAGAACACCTTACACCACCGTACGAAACGTTAAAACTCCATAATAAACCTAATGAATTCGTCCGAGTCCTTTGAACATCGTACGACAACTTAGGACATCTTACGACTCTTTATGCCACATTAGCAACTCAAAATGAACATTAGTATAATGTAGTACGCCTTACAGCTCCTAAGAACACCTTACACCACGTATGAAACGTTAAAACTCCATAATAAACCTAATGAATTCGTCCGAGTCCTCTGAACATCGTACGACAACTTAGGACATCTTAAGACTCTTTATGCCACATTAGCAACATAAAAAGCATGTTAGAATAATGTAGGACGCGTTACAACTCCTAAGAACACCTTACATCACCGTACAAAACTTTAAAACTCCATAATAAACCAAATTAATTCGTACGAGTCCTTTGAACATCATACGACAACTTAGGACATCTTACAACTCTTTATGCCACATTAGCAACATGAAAAGCATGTTAGAATAATGTTGGACGCGTTACAACTCCTAAGAACACCTTACACCACCGTACGAAACGTTAAAACTCCATAATAAACCTAATGAATTCGTCCGAGTCCTTTGAACATCGTACGACAACTTAGGACATCTTACGACTCTTTATGCCACATTAGCAACTCAAAATGAACATTAGTATAATGTAGTACGCCTTACAGCTCCTAAGAACACCTTACACCACGTATGAAACGTTAAAACTCCATAATAAACCTAATGAATTCGTCCGAGTCCTCTGAACATCGTACGACAACTTAGGACATCTTAAGACTCTTTATGCCACATTAGCAACATAAAAAGCATGTTAGAATAATGTAGGACGCGTTACAACTCCTAAGAACACCTTACATCACCGTACAAAACTTTAAAACTCCATAATAAACCTAATGAATTCGTACGAGTCCTTTGAACATCGTACGTCAACTTAGGACATCTTACAACTCTTTATGCCACATTAGCAACATGAAAAGCATGTTAGAATAATGTA
This sequence comes from Tagetes erecta, assembly GCA_030867185.1. Classification (NCBI taxonomy): domain Eukaryota; kingdom Viridiplantae; phylum Streptophyta; class Magnoliopsida; order Asterales; family Asteraceae; genus Tagetes; species Tagetes erecta. The sequence continues at coordinate 40,938,138 of CM061487.1, read as the reverse complement.
GGACGCGTTACAACTTCTAAGAACACCTTACACCACCGTACGAAACATTAAAACTCCATAATAAACCTAATGAATTCGTCCGAGTCCTTTGAACATCGTACGAAAACTTAGGACATCTTACGACTCTTTATGCCACATTAGCAACTCGAAATGAACATTAGTATAATGTAGTACGCCTTACAGCTCCTAAGAACACCTTACTCCACCGTACGAAACGTTAAAACTCCATAATAAACCTAATGAATTCGTCTGAGTCCTTTGAACATCGTACGACAACTTAGGACATCTTAAGACTCTTTATGCCACATTAGCAACTCGAAAAGAACGTTAGTATGATGTAGGACGCCTTACAGCTCCTAAAAACACCTTACACCACCGTATGAAACATTAAAAATCCATAATAAACCTAATGAATTCGTCCGAGTCCTTTGAACATCGTGTGACAACTCAGGAGATGTTACGGCTCAGTATACGGCACTAGCAACATGAAAAGCACGTTAGAATAATGTAGGACGCGTTACAACTCATAAGAACACCTTACATCACCGTAGAAAACTTTAAAACTCCATAATAAACCAAATTAATTCGTACGAGTCCTTTGAACATCGTACGATAACTTAGGACATCTTACGACTCTTTATGCCACATTAGCAACTCGAAATGAACATTAGTATAATGTAGAACGCCTTACAGCTCTTAAGAACACCTTACACCACCGTACGAAACGTTAAAACTCCATAATAAACCTAATGAATTCGTCCGAGTCCTTTGAACATCGTACGACAACTTAGGACATCTTACGACTCTTTATGCCACATTAGCAACTCAAAATGAACATTAGTATAATGTAGTACGCCTTACAGCTCCTAAGAACACCTTACACCACGTATGAAACGTTAAAACTCCATAATAAACCTAATGAATTCGTCCGAGTCCTCTGAACATCGTACGACAACTTAGGACATCTTAAGACTCTTTATGCCACATTAGAAACATAAAAAGCATGTTAGAATAATGTAGGACGCGTTACAACTCCTAAGAACACCTTACATCACCGTACAAAACTTTAAAACTCCATAATAAACCAAATTAATTCGTACGAGTCCTTTGAACATCATACGACAACTTAGGACATCTTACAACTCTTTATGCCACATTAGCAACATGAAAAGCATGTTAGAATAATGTTGGACGCGTTACAACTCCTAAGAACACCTTATACCACCGTACGAAACGTTAAAACTCCATAATAAACCTAATGAATTCGTCCGAGTCCTTTGAACATCGTACGACAACTTAGGACATCTTACGACTCTTTATGCCACATTAGCAACTCGAAATGTACATTAGTATAATGTAGTACGCCTTACAGCTCCTAAGAACACCTTACTCCACCGTACGAAACGTTAAAACTCCATAATAAACCTAATGAATTCGTCTGAGTCCTTTGAACATCGTACGACAACTTAGGACATCTTAAGACTCTTTATGCCACATTAGCAACATAAAAACCATGTTAGAATATTGTAGGACACGTTACAATTCCTAAGAACACCTTACATCACCGTACAAAACTTTAAAACTCCATAATAAACCTAATGAATTCGTACGAGTCCTTTGAACATCGTACGTCAACTTAGGACATCTTACAACTCTTTATGCCACATTAGCAACATGAAAAGCATGTTAGAATAATGTAGGACGCGTTACAACTTCTAAGAACACCTTACACCACCGTACGAAACATTAAAACTCCATAATAAACCTAATGAATTCGTCCGAGTCCTTTGAACATCGTACGAAAACTTAGGACATCTTACGACTCTTTATGCCACATTAGCAACTCGAAATGAACATTAGTATAATGTAGTACGCCTTACAGCTCCTAAGAACACCTTACTCCACCGTACGAAACGTTAAAACTCCATAATAAACCTAATGAATTCGTCTGAGTCCTTTGAACATCGTACGACAACTTAGGACATCTTAAGACTCTTTATGCCACATTAGCAACTCGAAAAGAACGTTAGTATGATGTAGGACGCCTTACAGCTCCTAAAAACACCTTACACCACCGTATGAAACATTAAAAATCCATAATAAACCTAATGAATTCGTCCGAGTCCTTTGAACATCGTGTGACAACTCAGGAGATGTTACGGCTCAGTATACGGCACTAGCAACATGAAAAGCACGTTAGAATAATGTAGGACGCGTTACAACTCATAAGAACACCTTACATCACCGTAGAAAACTTTAAAACTACATAATAAACCAAATTAATTCGTACGAGTCCTTTGAACATCATACGACAACTTAGGACATCTTACAACTCTTTATGCCACATTAGCAACATGAAAAGCATGTTAGAATAATGTTGGACGCGTTACAACTCCTAAGAACACCTTACACCACCGTACGAAACGTTAAAACTCCATAATAAACCTAATGAATTCGTCCGAGTCCTTTGAACATCGTACGACAACTTAGGACATCTTACGACTCTTTATGCCACATTAGCAACTCGAAATGTACATTAGTATAATGTAGTACGCCTTACAGCTCCTAAGAACACCTTACTCCACCGTACGAAACGTTAAAACTCCATAATAAACCTAATGAATTCGTCTGAGTCCTTTGAACATCGTACGACAACTTAGGACATCTTAAGACTCTTTATGCCACATTAGCAACATAAAAACCATGTTAGAATATTGTAGGACACGTTACAATTCCTAAGAACACCTTACATCACCGTACAAAACTTTAAAACTCCATAATAAACCTAATGAATTCGTACGAGTCCTTTGAACATCGTACGTCAACTTAGGACATCTTACAACTCTTTATGCCACATTAGCAACATGAAAAGCATGTTAGAATAATGTAGGACGCGTTACAACTTCTAAGAACACCTTACACCACCGTACGAAACATTAAAACTCCATAATAAACCTAATGAATTCGTCCGAGTCCTTTGAACATCGTACGAAAACTTAGGACATCTTACGACTCTTTATGCCACATTAGCAACTCGAAATGAACATTAGTATAATGTAGTACGCCTTACAGCTCCTAAGAACACCTTACTCCACCGTACGAAAAGTTAAAACTCCATAATAAACCTAATGAATTCGTCTGAGTCCTTTGAACATCGTACGACAACTTAGGACATCTTAAGACTCTTTATGCCACATTAGCAACTCGAAAAGAACGTTAGTATGATGTAGGACGCCTTACAGCTCCTAAAAACACCTTACACCACCGTATGAAACATTAAAAATCCATAATAAACCTAATGAATTCGTCCGAGTCCTTTGAACATCGTGTGACAACTCAGGAGATGTTACGGCTCAGTATACGGCACTAGCAACATGAAAAGCACGTTAGAATAATGTAGGACGCGTTACAACTCATAAGAACACCTTACATCACCGTAGAAAACTTTAAAACTCCATAATAAACCAAATTAATTCGTACGAGTCCTTTGAACATCGTACGATAACTTAGGACATCTTACGACTCTTTATGCCACATTAGCAACTCGAAATGAACATTAGTATAATGTAGAACGCCTTACAGCTCTTAACAACACCTTACACCACCGTACGAAACGTTAAAACTCCATAATAAACCTAATGAATTCGTCCGAGTCCTTTGAACATCGTACGACAACTTAGGACATCTTACGACTCTTTATGCCACATTAGCAACTCAAAATGAACATTAGTATAATGTAGTACGCCTTACAGCTCCTAAGAACACCTTACACCACGTATGAAACGTTAAAACTCCATAATAAACCTAATGAATTCGTCCGAGTCCTCTGAACATCGTACGACAACTTAGGACATCTTAAGACTCTTTATGCCACATTAGCAACATAAAAAGCATGTTAGAATAATGTAGGACGCGTTACAACTCCTAAGAACACCTTACATCACCGTACAAAACTTTAAAACTCCATAATAAACCTAATGAATTCGTCCGAGTCCTTTGAACATCGTACGACAACTTAGGACATCTTACGACTCTTTATGCCACATTAGCAACTCGAAATGTACATTAGTATAATGTAGTACGCCTTACAGCTCCTAAGAACACCTTACTCCACCGTACGAAACGTTAAAACTCCATAATAAACCTAATGAATTCGTCTGAGTCCTTTGAACATCGTACGACAACTTAGGACATCTTAAGACTCTTTATGCCACATTAGCAACATAAAAACCATGTTAGAATATTGTAGGACACGTTACAATTCCTAAGAACACCTTACATCACCGTACAAAACTTTAAAACTCCATAATAAACCTAATGAATTCGTACGAGTCCTTTGAACATCGTACGTCAACTTAGGACATCTTACAACTCTTTATGCCACATTAGCAACATGAAAAGCATGTTAGAATAATGTAGGACGCGTTACAACTTCTAAGAACACCTTACACCACCGTACGAAACATTAAAACTCCATAATAAACCTAATGAATTCGTCCGAGTCCTTTGAACATCGTACGAAAACTTAGGACATCTTACGACTCTTTATGCCACATTAGCAACTCGAAATGAACATTAGTATAATGTAGTACGCCTTACAGCTCCTAAGAACACCTTACTCCACCGTACGAAAAGTTAAAACTCCATAATAAACCTAATGAATTCGTCTGAGTCCTTTGAACATCGTACGACAACTTAGGACATCTTAAGACTCTTTATGCCACATTAGCAACTCGAAAAGAACGTTAGTATGATGTAGGACGCCTTACAGCTCCTAAAAACACCTTACACCACCGTATGAAACATTAAAAATCCATAATAAACCTAATGAATTCGTCCGAGTCCTTTGAACATCGTGTGACAACTCAGGAGATGTTACGGCTCAGTATACGGCACTAGCAACATGAAAAGCACGTTAGAATAATGTAGGACGCGTTACAACTCATAAGAACACCTTACATCACCGTAGAAAACTTTAAAACTCCATAATAAACCAAATTAATTCGTACGAGTCCTTTGAACATCGTACGATAACTTAGGACATCTTACGACTCTTTATGCCACATTAGCAACTCGAAATGAACATTAGTATAATGTAGAACGCCTTACAGCTCTTAACAACACCTTACACCACCGTACGAAACGTTAAAACTCCATAATAAACCTAATGAATTCGTCCGAGTCCTTTGAACATCGTACGACAACTTAGGACATCTTACGACTCTTTATGCCACATTAGCAACTCAAAATGAACATTAGTATAATGTAGTACGCCTTACAGCTCCTAAGAACACCTTACACCACGTATGAAACGTTAAAACTCCATAATAAACCTAATGAATTCGTCCGAGTCCTCTGAACATCGTACGACAACTTAGGACATCTTAAGACTCTTTATGCCACATTAGCAACATAAAAAGCATGTTAGAATAATGTAGGACGCGTTACAACTCCTAAGAACACCTTACATCACCGTACAAAACTTTAAAACTCCATAATAAACCAAATTAATTCGTACGAGTCCTTTGAACATCATACGACAACTTAGGACATCTTACAACTCTTTATGCCACATTAGCAACATGAAAAGCATGTTAGAATAATGTTGGACGCGTTACAACTCCTAAGAACACCTTACACCACCGTACGAAACGTTAAAACTCCATAATAAACCTAATGAATTCGTCCGAGTCCTTTGAACATCGTACGACAACTTAGGACATCTTACGACTCTTTATGCCACATTAGCAACTCAAAATGAACATTAGTATAATGTAGTACGCCTTACAGCTCCTAAGAACACCTTACACCACGTATGAAACGTTAAAACTCCATAATAAACCTAATGAATTCGTCCGAGTCCTCTGAATATCGTACGACAACTTAGGACATCTTAAGACTCTTTATGCCACATTAGCAACATAAAAAGCATGTTAGAATAATGTAGGACGCGTTACAACTCCTAAGAACACCTTACATCACCGTACAAAACTTTAAAACTCCATAATAAACCTAATGAATTCGTACGAGTCCTTTGAACATCATACGACAACTTAGGACATCTTACAACTCTTTATGCCACATTAGCAACATGAAAAGCATGTTAGAATAATGTTGGACGCGTTACAACTCCTAAGAACACCTTACACCACCGTACGAAACATTAAAACTCCATAATAAACCTAATGAATTCGTCCGAGTCCTTTGAACATCGTACGACAACTTAGGACATCTTACGACTCTTTATGCCACATTAGCAACTCGAAATGAACATTAGTATAATGTAGTACGCCTTACAGCTCCTAAGAACACCTTACTCCACCGTGCGAAACGTTAAAACTCCACAATAAACCTAATGAATTCGTCTGAGTCCTTTGAACATCGTACGACAACTTAGGACATCTTAAGACTCTTTATGCCACATTAGCAACATAAAAAAGCATGTTAGAATAATGTAGGACGCGTTACAATTCCTAAGAACACCTTACATCACCGTACAAAACTTTAAAACTCCATAATAAACCTAATGAATTCGTACGAGTCCTTTGAACATCGTACGTCAACTTAGGACATCTTACAACTCTTTATGCCACATTAGCAACATGAAAAGCATGTTAGAATAATGTAGGACGCGTTACAACTCCTAAGAACACCTTACACCACCGTACGAAACATTAAAACTCCATAATAAACCTAATGAATTCGTCCGAGTCCTTTGAACATCGTACGACAACTTAGGACATCTTACGACTCTTTATGCCACATTAGCAACTCGAAATGAACACTAGTATAATGTAGTACGCCTTACAGCTCCTAAGAACACCTTACTCCACCGTACGAAACGTTAAAACTCCATAATAAACTTAATGAATTCGTCTGAGTCCTTTGAACATCGTACGACAACTTAGGACATCTTAAGACTCTTTATGCCACATTAGCAACTCGAAAATAACGTTAGTATGTTGTAGGACGCCTTACAGCTCCTAAAAACACCTTACACCACCATATAAAACATTAAAAATCCATAGTAAACCTAATGAATTCGTCCGAGTCCTTTGAACATCGTGTGACAACTCATGAGATGTTACGGCTCAGTAGACGGCACTAGCAACATGAAAAGCACGTTAGAATAATGTAGGACGCGTTACAACTCCTAAGAACACCTTACATCATCGTAGAAAACTTTAAAACTCCATAATAAACCAAATTAATTCGTACGAGTCCTTTGAACATCGTACGATAACTTAGGACATCTTACAACTCTTTATGCCACATTAGCAACTCGAAATGAACATTAGTATAATGTAGAACGCCTTACAGCTCTTAAGAACACCTTACACCACCGTACGAAACGTTAAAACTCCATAATAAACCTAATGAATTCGTCCGAGTCCTTTGAACATCGTACGACAACTTAGGACATCTTACGACTCTTTATGCCACATTAGCAACTCGAAATGAACATTAGTATAATGTAGTACGCCTTACAGCTCCTAAGAACACCTTACTCCACCGTACGAAACGTTAAAACTCCATAATAAACCTAATGAATTCATCTGAGTCCTTTGAACATCGTACGACAACTTAGGACATCTTAAGACTCTTTATGCCACATTAGCAACTCGAAAAGAACGTTAGTATGATGTAGGACGCCATACAACTCCTAAAAACACCTTACACCACCGTATGAAACATTAAAAATCCATAATAAACCTAATGAATTCGTCCGAGTCCTTTGAACATCGTGTGACAACTCAGGAGATGTTACGGCTCAGTATACGGCACTAGCAACATGAAAAGCATGTTAGAATAATGTAGGACGCGTTACAACTCCTAAGAACACCTTACACCACCGTACGAAACATTAAAACTCCATAATAAACCTAATGAATTCGTCAGAGTCCTTTGAACATCGTACGACAACTTAGGACATCTTACGACTCTTTATGCCACATTAGCAACTCGAAATGAACATTAGTATAATGTAGTACGCCTTACAGCTCCTAAGAACACCTTACTCCACCGTACGAAACGTTAAAACTCCATAATAAACCTAATGAATTCGTCTGAGTCCTTTGAACATCGTACAACAACTTAGGACATCTTAAGACTCTTTATGCCACATTAGCAACTCGAAAAGAACGTTAGTATGATGTAGGACGCCTTACAGCTCCTAAGAACACCTTACACCACCGTACGAAACATTAAAAATCCATAATAAACCTAATGAATTCGTCCGAGTCCTTTGAACATCGTACGACAACTCAGGAGATGTTACGGCTCAGTATACGGCAGTAGCAACATGAAAAGCACGTTAGAATAAAGTAGGACGCGTTACAACTCTTAAGAACACCTTACATCACCGTACAAAACTTTAAAACTCCATAATAAACCAAATTAATTCGTACGAGTCCTTTGAACATCGTACGACAACTTAGGACATCTTACGACTCTTTATGCCACATTAGCAACTCGAAATGAACATTAGTATAATGTAGTACGCCTTACAGCTCTTAAGAACACCTTACACCACCGTACGAAACGTTAAAACTCCATAATAAACCTAATGAATCCGTCCGAGTCCTTTGAACATCGTACGACAACTTAGGACATCTTACGACTCTTTATGCCACATTAGCAACTCAAAATGAACATTAGTATAATGTAGTACGCCTTACAGCTCCTAAGAACACCTTACACCACGTATGAAACGTTAAAACTCCATAATAAACCTAATGAATTCGTCCGAGTCCTTTGAACATCGTACGACAACTTAGGACATCCTAAGACTCTTTATGCCACATTAGCAACATAAAAAGCATGTTAGAATAATGTAGGACGCGTTACAACTCCTAAGAACACCTTACATCACCGTACAAAACTTTAAAACTCCATAATAAACCTATTGAATTCGTCTGAGTCGTTTGAACATCGAACGACAACTTAGGACTTCTTACGACTCTTTATGCCACATTCGCAACTCGAAATGAACATTAGTATAATGTAGTACGCCTTAGAGCTCCTAAGAACACCTTACACCACCATACGAAACGTTAAAACTCCATAATAAACCTAATGAATTCGTCTGAGTCCTTTGAACATCGTAGGCAACTTAGGACATCTTAAGACTCTTTATGCCACATTAGCAACTCGAAAAGAACGTTAGTATGATGTAGGACGCCTTACAGCTCATAAGAACACCTTACACCACCGTACGAAACATTAAAAATCCATAATAAACCTAATGAATTCGTCCGAGTCCTTTGAACATCATACGACAACTCAGGAGATGTTACGGCTCAGTATACGGCACTAGCAACATGAAAAGCACGTTTGAATAATGTAGGACGCGTTACACCTCCTAAGAACACCTTACATCACCGTACAAAACTTTACAACTCCATAATAAACCAAATTAATTCGTACGAGTCCTTTGAACATCGTACGACAACTTAGGACATCTTACGACTCTTTATGCCACATTAGCAACTCGAAAAGAACGTTAGTATAATGTAGTACGCCTTACAGCTCTTAAGAACACCTTAAACCACCGTACGAAACGTTAAAACTCCATAATAAACCTAATGAATTCGTCCGAGTCCTTTGAACATCGTACGACAACTTAGGACATCTTAAGACTCTTTATGCCACATTAGCAACATAAAAAGCATGTTAGAATAATGTAGGACGCGTTACAACTCCTACGAACACCTTACATCACCGTACAAAACTTTAAAACTCCATAATAAACCTAATGAATTCGTACGAGTCCTTTGATCATCGTACGACAACTTAGGACATCTTACAACTCTTTGTGCCACATTAGCAACATGAAAAGCATGTTAGAATAATGTAGGACGCGTTACAACTCCTAAGAACACCTTACACCACCGTACGAAACATTAAAACTCCATAATAAACCTAATGAATTCGTCCGAGTCCTTTGAACATCGTACGACAACTTAGGACATCTTACGACTCTTTATGCCACATTAGCAACTCGAAATGAACATTAGTATAATGTAGTACGCCTTACAGCTCCTAAGAACACCTTACTCCACCGTACGAAAGGTTAAAACTCCAAAATAAACCTAATGAATTCGTCTGAGTCCTTTGAACATCATACGACAACTTAGGACAACTTAAGACTCTTTATGCCACATTAGCAACTCGAAAAGAACGTTAGTATGATGTAGGACGCCTTACAGCTCCTAAGAACACCTTACATCACCGTACGAAACATTAAAAATCCATAATAAACCTAATGAATTCGTCCGAGTCCTTAGAACATCGTTCGACAACTCAGGAGATATTACGGCTCAGTATACGGCACTAGCAACATGAAAAGCACGTTAGAATAATGTAGGACGCGTTACAACTCCTAAGAACACCTTACATTACCGTACAAAACTTTAAAACTCCATAATAAACCAAATTAATTCGTACGAGTCCTTTGAACATCGTACGACAACTTAGGACATCTTACGACTCTTTATGCCACATTAGCAACTCGAAAAGAACGTTAGTATAATGTAGTACGCCTTACAGCTCTTAAGAACACCTTAAACCACCGTACGAAACGTTAAAACTCCATAATAAACCTAATGAATTCGTCCGAGTCCTTTGAACATCGTACGACAACTTAGGACATCTTAAGACTCTTTATGCCACATTAGCAACATAAAAAGCATGTTAGAATAATGTAGGACGCGTTACAACTCCTACGAACACCTTACATCACCGTACAAAACTTTAAAACTCCATAATAAACCTAATGAATTCGTACGAGTCCTTTGATCATCGTACGACAACTTAGGACATCTTACAACTCTTTGTGCCACATTAGCAACATGAAAAGCATGTTAGAATAATGTAGGACGCGTTACAACTCCTAAGAACACCTTACACCACCGTACGAAACATTAAAACTCCATAATAAACCTAATGAATTCGTCCGAGTCCTTTGAACATCGTACGACAACTTAGGACATCTTACGACTCTTTATGCCACATTAGCAACTCGAAATGAACATTAGTATAATGTAGTACGCCTTACAGCTCCTAAGAACACCTTACTCCACCGTACGAAAGGTTAAAACTCCAAAATAAACCTAATGAATTCGTCTGAGTCCTTTGAACATCATACGACAACTTAGGACATCTTAAGACTCTTTATGCCACATTAGCAACTCGAAAAGAACGTTAGTATGATGTAGGACGCCTTACAGCTCCTAAGAACACCTTACACCACCGTACGAAACATTAAAAATCCATAATAAACCTAATGAATTCGTCCGAGTCCTTAGAACATCGTTCGACAACTCAGGAGATATTACGGCTCAGTATACGGCACTAGCAACATGAAAAGCACGTTAGAATAATGTAGGACGCGTTACAACTCCTAAGAACACCTTACATTACCGTACAAAACTTTAAAACTCCATAATAAACCAAATTAATTCGTACGAGTCCTTTGAACATCGTACGACAACTTAGGACATCTTACGACTCTTTATGCCACATTAGCAACTCGAAAAGAACGTTAGTATAATGTAGTACGCCTTACAGCTCTTAAGAACACCTTAAACCACCGTACGAAACGTTAAAACTCCATAATAAACCTAATGAATTCGTCCGAGTCCTTTGAACATCGTACGACAACTTAGGACATCTTAAGACTCTTTATGCCACATTAGCAACATAAAAAGCATGTTAGAATAATGTAGGACGCGTTACAACTCCTACGAACACCTTACATCACCGTACAAAACTTTAAAACTCCATAATAAACCTAATGAATTCGTACGAGTCCTTTGATCATCGTACGACAACTTAGGACATCTTACAACTCTTTGTGCCACATTAGCAACATGAAAAGCATGTTAGAATAATGTAGGACGCGTTACAACTCCTAAGAACACCTTACACCACCGTACGAAACATTAAAACTCCATAATAAACCTAATGAATTCGTCCGAGTCCTTTGAACATCGTACGACAACTTAGGACATCTTACGACTCTTTATGCCACATTAGCAACTCGAAATGAACATTAGTATAATGTAGTACGCCTTACAGCTCCTAAGAACACCTTACTCCACCGTACGAAAGGTTAAAACTCCAAAATAAACCTAATGAATTCGTCTGAGTCCTTTGAACATCATACGACAACTTAGGACATCTTAAGACTCTTTATGCCACATTAGCAACTCGAAAAGAACGTTAGTATGATGTAGGACGCCTTACAGCTCCTAAGAACACCTTACACCACCGTACGAAACATTAAAAATCCATAATAAACCTAATGAATTCGTCCGAGTCCTTAGAACATCGTTCGACAACTCAGGAGATATTACGGCTCAGTATACGGCACTAGCAACATGAAAAGCACGTTAGAATAATGTAGGACGCGTTACAACTCCTAAGAACACCTTACATTACCGTACAAAACTTTAAAACTCCATAATAAACCAAATTAATTCGTACGAGTCCTTTGAACATCGTACGACAACTTAGGACATCTTACGACTCTTTATGCCACATTAGCAACTCGAAATGAACATTAGTATAATGTAGTACGCCTTACAGCTCTTAAGAACACCTTAAACCACCGTACGAAACGTTAAAACTCCATAATAAACCTAATGAATTTGTCCGAGTCCTTTGAACATCGTACGACAACTTAGGACATCTTACGACTCTTTAAGCCACATTAGCAACTCAAAATGAACATTAGTATAATGTAGTACGCGTTACAACTCCTAAGAACACCTTACACCACGTATGAAACGTTAAAACTCCATAATATACCTAATGAATTCATCCGAGTCCTTTGAACATCGTACGACAACTTAGGACATCCTAAAACTCTTTATGCCACATTAGCAACATGAAAAGCATGTTAGAATAATGTAGGACGCGTTACAACTCCTAAGAACACCTTACACCACCGTACGAAACATTAAAACTCCATAACAAACGTAATGAATTCGTCCGAGTCCTTTGAACATCGTACGACAACTTAGGACATCTTACGACTCTTTATGCCACATTAGTAACTCGAAATGAACATTAGTATAATGTAGTACGCCTTACAGCTCCTAAGAACACCTTACTCCACCGTACGAAAGGTTAAAACTCCAAAATAAACCTAATGAATTCGTCTGAGTCCTTTGAACATCGTATGACAACTTAGGACATCTTAAGGCTCTTTATGCCACATTAGCAACTCGAAAAGAACGTTAGTATGATGTAGGACGCCTTACAGCTCCTAAGAACACCTTACACCACCGTACGAAACATTAAAAATCCATAATAAACCTAATGAATTCGTCCGAGTCCTTAGAACATCGTACGACAACTCAGGAGATGTTACGGCTCAGTATATGGCACTAGCAACATGAAAAGCACGTTAGAATAATGTAGGACGCGTTACAACTCCTAAGAACACCTTACATCACCGTACAAAACTTTAAAACTCCATAATAAACCAAATTAATTCGTACGAGTCCTCTGAACATCGTACGACAACTTAGGACATCTTACGACTCTTTATGCCACATTAGCAACTCGAAATGAACATTAGTATAATGCAGTACGCCTTACAGCTCTTAAGAACACCTTACACCACCGTACGAAACGTTAAAACTCCATAATAAACCTAATGAATTCGTCCGAGTCCTTTGAACATCGTACGACAACTTAGGACATCTTACGACTCTTTATGCCACATTAGCAACTCAAAATGAACATTAGTATAATGTAGTACGCCTTACAGCTCCTAAGAACACCTTACACCACGTATGAAACGTTAAAACTCCATAATAAACCTAATGAATTCGTCCGAGTCCTTTGAACATCGTACGACAACATAGGACATCTTAAGACTCTTTATGCCACATTAGCAACATAAAAAGCATGTTAGAATAATGTAGGACGCGTTACAACTCCTAAGAACACCTTACATCACCGTACAAAACTTTAAAACTCCATAATAAACCTAATGAATTCGTACGAGTCCTTTGATCATCGTACGACAACTTAGGACATCTTACAACTCTTTGTGCCACATTAGCAACATGAAAAGCATGTTAGAATAATGTAGGACGCGTTACAACTCCTAAGAACACCTTACACCACCGTATGAAACATTAAAACTCCATAATAAACGTAATGAATTCGTCCGAGTCCTTTGAACATCGTACGACAACTTAGGACATCTTACGACTCTTTATGCCACATTAGCAACTCGAAATGAACATTAGTATAATGTAGTACGCCTTACAGCTCCTAAGAACACCTTACTCCACCGTACGAAAGGTTAAAACTCCAAAATAAACCTAATGAATTCGTCTGAGTCCTTTGAACATCGTACGACAACTTAGGACATCTTACGACTCTTTATGCCACATTAGCAACTCGAAATGAACATTAATATAATGTAGTACGCCTTACAGCTCTTAAGAACACCTTACACCACCGTACGAAACGTTAAAACTCCATAATAAACCTAATGAATTCGTCCGAGTCCTTTGAACATCGTACGACAACTTAGGACATCTTACGACTCTTTATGCCACATTAGCAACTCAAAATGAACATTAGTATAATGTAGTACGCCTTACAGCTCCTAAGAACACCTTACACCACGTATGAAACGTTAAAACTCCATAATAAACCTAATGAATTCGTCCGAGCCCTTTGAACATCGTACGACAACTTAGGACATCCTAAGACTCTTTATGCCACATTAGCAACATAAAAAGCATGTTAGAATAATGTAGGACGCGTTACAACTCCTAAGAACACCTTACATCACTGTACAAAACTTTAAAACTCCATAATAAACCTAATGAATTCGTCTGAGTCGTTGGAACATCGAACGATAACTTAGGACATCTTACGACTCTTTATGCCACATTAGCAACTCGAAATGAACATTAGTATAATGTAGTACGCCTTAGAGCTCCTAAGAACACCTTACACCAACGTACGAAACGTTAAAACTACATAATAAACCTAATGAATTCGTCCGAGTCCTTTGAACATCGTACGACAACTCAGGAGATGTTACAGCTCAGTATACAGCATTAGCAACATTAAAAGCACGTTAGAATAATTTAGGACGCGTTACAACTCCTAAGAACACCTTACATCACCGTACAAAACTTTAAAACTCCATAATAAACCTAATTAATTCGTACGAGTCCTCTGAACATCGTACGACAACTTAGGACATCTTACGACTCTTTATGCCACATTAGCAACATGAAAAGCACATTAGAATAATGTAGGACGCGTTACAACTCCTAAGAACGCCTTACATCACCGTACAAAACTTTAAAACTCCATAATAAACGTAATTAATTCGTACGAGTCCTTTGAACATCGTACGACAACTTAGGACATCTTACGACTCTTTATGCCACATTAGCAACTCAAAGTGAACATTAGTATAATGTAGGACGCCTTACAGCTCCTAAGAACACTTTACACCACCGTACGAAACATTAAAACTCCTTAATAAACCTAATGAATTTGTCTGAGTCCTTTGAACATCGTTCGACAACTTAGGACATCTTAAGACTCTTTATGCCACATTAGCAACATAAAAAGCATGTTAGAATAATGTAGACGCGTTACAACTCCTAAGAACACCTTACATCACCGTACAAAACTTTAAAACTCCATAATAAACCTAATGAATTCGTACGAGTCCTTTGAACATCGTACGACAACTTAGGACATCTTACGACTCTTTATGCCACATTAGCAACATGAAAAGCATGTTAGAATAATGTAGGACGCGTTACAATTCCTAAGAACACCTTACACCACCGTACGAAACATTAAAACTCCATAATAAACGTAATGAATTCGTCCGAGTCCTTTGAACATCGTAGGACAACTTAGGACATCTTACGACTCTTTATGCCACATTAGCAACTCGAAATGAACATTAGTATAATGTAGTACGCCTTACAGCTCCTAAGAACACCTTACTCCACCGTACGAAACGTTAAAACTCCAAAATAAACCTAATGAATTCGTCTGAGTCCTTTGAACATCGTACAACAACTTAGGACATCTTAAGACTCTTTATGCCACATTAGCAACTCGAAAACAACGTTAGTATGATGTAGGACGCCTTACATCTCCTAAGAACACCTTACACCACCGTACGAAACATTAAAAATCCATAATAAACCTAATGAATTCGTCCGAGTCCTTTGAACATCGTACGACAACTCAGGAGATGTTACAGCTCAGTATACAGCATTAGCAACATTAAAAGCTCGTTAGAATAATTTAGGACGCGTTACAACTCCTAAGAACACCTTACATCACCGTACAAAACTTTAAAACTCAATAATAAACCTAGTTAATTCGTACGAGTCCTCTGAACATCGTACGACAAGTTAGGACATCTTACGACTCTTTATGCCACATTAGCAACATGAAAAGCACATTAGAATAATGTAGGACGCGTTACAACTCCTAAGAACGCCTTACATAACCGTACAAAACTTTAAAACTCCATAATAAACGTAATTAATTCGTACGAGTCCTTTGAACATCGTACGACAACTTAGGACATCTTACGACTCTTTATGCCACATTAGCAACTCGAAATGAACATTAATATAATGTAGTACGCCTTACAGCTCTTAAGAACACCTTACACCACCGTACGAAACGTTAAAACTCCATAATAAACCTAATGAATTCGTCCGAGTCCTTTGAACATCGTACGACAACTTAGGACATCTTACGACTCTTTATGCCACATTAGCAACTCAAAATGAACATTAGTATAATGTAGTACGCCTTACAGCTCCTAAGAACACCTTGCACCACGTATGAAACGTTAAAACTCCATAATAAACCTAATGAATTCGTCCGAGCCCTTTGAACATCGTACGACAACTTAGGACATCCTAAGACTCTTTATGCCACATTAGCAACATAAAAAGCATGTTAGAATAATGTAGGACGCGTTACAACTCCTAAGAACACCTTACATCACTGTACAAAACTTTAAAACTCCATAATAAACCTAATGAATTCGTCTGAGTCGTTGGAACATCGAACGATAACTTAGGACATCTTACGACTCTTTATGCCACATTAGCAACTCGAAATGAACATTAGTATAATGTAGTACGCCTTAGAGCTCCTAAGAACACCTTACACCAACGTACGAAACGTTAAAACTACATAATAAACCTAATGAATTCGTCCGAGTCCTTTGAACATCGTACGACAACTCAGGAGATGTTACAGCTCAGTATACAGCATTAGCAACATTAAAAGCACGTTAGAATAATTTAGGACGCGTTACAACTCCTAAGAACACCTTACATCACCGTACAAAACTTTAAAACTCCATAATAAACCTAATTAATTCGTACGAGTCCTCTGAACATCGTACGACAACTTAGGACATCTTACGACTCTTTATGCCACATTAGCAACATGAAAAGCACATTAGAATAATGTAGGACGCGTTACAACTCCTAAGAACGCCTTACATCACCGTACAAAACTTTAAAACTCCATAATAAACGTAATTAATTCGTACGAGTCCTTTGAACATCGTACGACAACTTAGGACATCTTACGACTCTTTATGCCACATTAGCAACTCAAAGTGAACATTAGTATAATGTAGGACGCCTTACAGCTCCTAAGAACACTTTACACCACCGTACGAAACATTAAAACTCCTTAATAAACCTAATGAATTTGTCTGAGTCCTTTGAACATCGTTCGACAACTTAGGACATCTTAAGACTCTTTATGCCACATTAGCAACATAAAAAGCATGTTAGAATAATGTAGACGCGTTACAACTCCTAAGAACACCTTACATCACCGTACAAAACTTTAAAACTCCATAATAAACCTAATGAATTCGTACGAGTCCTTTGAACATCGTACGACAACTTAGGACATCTTACGACTCTTTATGCCACATTAGCAACATGAAAAGCATGTTAGAATAATGTAGGACGCGTTACAATTCCTAAGAACACCTTACACCACCGTACGAAACATTAAAACTCCATAATAAACGTAATGAATTCGTCCGAGTCCTTTGAACATCGTAGGACAACTTAGGACATCTTACGACTCTTTATGCCACATTAGCAACTCGAAATGAACATTAGTATAATGTAGTACGCCTTACAGCTCCTAAGAACACCTTACTCCACCGTACGAAACGTTAAAACTCCAAAATAAACCTAATGAATTCGTCTGAGTCCTTTGAACATCGTACAACAACTTAGGACATCTTAAGACTCTTTATGCCACATTAGCAACTCGAAAACAACGTTAGTATGATGTAGGACGCCTTACATCTCCTAAGAACACCTTACACCACCGTACGAAACATTAAAAATCCATAATAAACCTAATGAATTCGTCCGAGTCCTTTGAACATCGTACGACAACTCAGGAGATGTTACAGCTCAGTATACAGCATTAGCAACATTAAAAGCTCGTTAGAATAATTTAGGACGCGTTACAACTCCTAAGAACACCTTACATCACCGTACAAAACTTTAAAACTCAATAATAAACCTAGTTAATTCGTACGAGTCCTCTGAACATCGTACGACAAGTTAGGACATCTTACGACTCTTTATGCCACATTAGCAACATGAAAAGCACATTAGAATAATGTAGGACGCGTTACAACTCCTAAGAACGCCTTACATAACCGTACAAAACTTTAAAACTCCATAATAAACGTAATTAATTCGTACGAGTCCTTTGAACATCGTACGACAACTTAGGACATCTTACGACTCTTTATGCCACATTAGCAACTCAAAATGAACATTAGTATAATGTAGTACGCCTTACAGCTCTTAAGAACACCTTACACCACGTATGAAACGTTAAAACTCCATAATAAACCTAATGAATTCTTCCGAGTCCTTTGAACATCGTACGACAACTTAGGACATCTTAAGACTCTTTATGCCACATTAGCAACATAAAAAGCATGTTAGAATAATGTAGGACGCGTTACAACTCCTAAGAACACCTTACATCACCGTACAAAACATTAAAACTCCATTATAAACCTAATGAATTCGTCTGACTCGTTTGAACATCGAACGACAACTTAGGACATCTTACGACTCTTTATGCCACATTAGCAACATGAAAAGCATGTTAGAATAATGTAGGATGCGTTACAACTCCTAAGAACACCTTACACCACCGTACGAAACATTAAAACTCCATAATAAACGTAATGAATTCGTACGAGTCCTTTGAACATCGTACGACAACTTAGGACATCTTACGACTCTTTATGCCACATTAGCAACTCAAAATGAACATTAGTATAATGTAGTACGCCTTACAGCTCTTAAGAACACCTTACACCACGTATGAAACGTTAAAACTCCATAATAAACCTAATGAATTCGTCCGAGTCCTTTGAACATCGTACGACAACTTAGGACATCTTAAGACTCTTTATGCCACATTAGCAACATAAAAAGCATGTTAGAATAATGTAGGACGCGTTACAACTCCTAAGAACACCTTACATCACCGTACAAAACTTTAAAACTCCATAATAAACCAAATTAATTC
The DNA here is from genome assembly GCA_030867185.1 of Tagetes erecta. Lineage (NCBI taxonomy): Eukaryota > Viridiplantae > Streptophyta > Magnoliopsida > Asterales > Asteraceae > Tagetes > Tagetes erecta. Next base: position 40,918,524 of record CM061487.1, on the reverse strand, counting down.
GTACGAGTCCTTTGAACATCGTACGACAACTTAGGACATCTTACAACTCTTTATGCCACATTAGCAACTCGAAATGAACATTAGTATAATGTAGTACGCCTTACAGCTCTTAAGAACACCTTACACCACTGTACGAAACGTTAAAACTCCATAATAAACCTAAAGAATTCGTCCGAGTCCTTTGAACATCGTACGACAACTAAGGACATCTTACGACTCTTTATGCCACATTAGCAACTCAAAATGAACATTAGTATAATGTAGTACGCCTTACAGTTCCTAAGAACACCTTACACCACGTATGAAACGTTAAAACTCCATAATAAACTTAATGAATTCGTCCGAGTCCTTTGAACATCGTACGACAACTTAGGACATCCTAAGACTCTTTATGCCACATTAGCAACATAAAAAGCATGTTAGAATAATGTAGGACGCGTTACAACTCCTAAGAACACCTTACATCACCGTACAAAACTTTAAAACTCCATAATAAACTTAATGAATTCGTCTGAGTCGTTTGAACATCGAACAACAACTTAGGACATCTTACGACTCTTTATGCCACATTAGCAACTAGAAATGAACATTAGTATAATGTAGTACGCCTTAGAGCTCCTAAGAACACCTTAGACCACCGTACGAAACGTTAAAACTCCATAATAAACCTAATGAATTCGTGTGTGTCCTTTGAACATCGTACGACAACTTAGGACATCTTTAGACTCTTTATGCCACATTAGCAACTCGCAAAGAACGTTAGTATGATGTAGGACGCCTTACAGCTCCTAAGAACACATTACACCACCGTACGAAACATTAAAACTCCATAATAAACCTAATGAATTCGTCTGAGTCCTTTGAACATCGTACGACAACGCAGGAGATGTTACAGCTCAGTATACAGCATTAGCAACATTAAAAGCACGTTAGAATAATTTAGGACGCGTTACAACTCCTAAGAACACCTTACATCACCGTACAAAACTTTAAAACTCCATAATAAACCTAATTAATTCGTACGAGTCCTCTGAACATCGTACGACAACTTAGGACATCTTACGACTCTTTATGCAACATTAGCAACATGAAAAGCACATTAGAATAATGTAGGACGCGTTACAACTCCTAAGAACGCCTTACATCACCGTACAAAACTTTAAAACTCCATAATAAACGTAATTAATTCGTACGAGTCCTTTGAACATCGTACGACAAGTTAGGACATCTTACGACTCTTTATGCCACATTAGCAACACAAAATGAACATTAGTATAATGTAGGACGCCTTACAGCTCCTAAGAACACCTTACACCACCGTAAGAAACATTAAAACTCCTTAATAAACCTAATGAATTTGTCTGAGTCCTTTGAACATCGTACGACAACTTAGGACATCTTAAGACTCTTTATGCCACATTAGCAACTCGAAAAGAACGTTAGTATGATGTAGGACGCCTTACAGCTCCTAAGAACACTTTACACCGACGTACGAAACCTTAAAACTCCATAACAAACCTAATGAATTCGTCCGAGTCCTTTGAACATCGTACGACAACTCAGGAGATGTTACAGCTCAGTATACAACATTAGCAACATGAAAAGCACGTTAGAATAATGTAGGACGCGTTACAACTCCTAACAACACCTTACATCACCGTACAAAACTTTAAAACTCCATAATAAACCTAATGAATTCGTCTGAGTCGTTTGAACATCGAACGAAAACTTAGGACATCTTACGACTCTTTATGCCACATTAGCAACTCGAAATGAACATTAGTATAATGTAGTACGCCTTACAGCTCCTAAGAACACCTTACACCATAGTACGAAACGTTAAAACTCCATAATAAACCTAATGAATTCGTCCGAGTCCTTTGAACATCGTACGACAACTTAGGACATCTTAAGACTCTTTATGCCACATTAGCAACTCGAAAAGAACGTTAGTATGATGTAGGACGCCTTACAGCTCCTAAGAACACCTTACACCACCGTACGAAACATTAAAACTCCATAATAAACCTAATGAATTCGTCCGAGTCCTTTGAACATCGAACGACAACTCAGGAGATGTTACAGCTCAGTATATAGCATTAGCAACATCAAAAGCACGTTAGAATAATTTAGGACGCGTTACAACTCCTAAGAACACCTTACATCACCGTACAAAACTTTAAAACTCCATAATAAACCTAATGAATTCGTCTGAGTCGTTTGAACATCGAACGAAAACTTAGGACATCTTACGACTCTTTATGCCACATTAGCAACTCGAAATGAACATTAGTATAATGTAGTACGCCTTACAGCTCCTAAGAACACCTTACACCATAGTACGAAACGTTAAAACTCCATAATAAACCTAATGAATTCGTCCGAGTCCTTTGAACATCGTACGACAACTTAGGACATCTTAAGACTCTTTATGCCACATTAGCAACTCGAAAAGAACGTTAGTATGATGTAGGACGCCTTACAGCTCCTAAGAACACCTTACACCACCGTACGAAACATTAAAACTCCATAATAAACCTAATGAATTCGTCCGAGTCCTTTGAACATCGAACGACAACTCAGGAGATGTTACAGCTCAGTATATAGCATTAGCAACATCAAAAGCACGTTAGAATAATTTAGGACGCGTTACAACTCCTAAGAACACCTTACATCACCGTACAAAACTTTAAAACTCCATAATAAACCTAATTAATTCGTACGAGTCCTCTGAACATCGTACGACAACTTAGGACATCTAACGACTCTTTATGCCACATTAGCAACATAAAAAGCACATTAGATTAATGTAGGACGCGTTACAACTCCTAAGAACGCCTTACATCACCGTACAAAACTATAAAACTCCATAATAAACGTAATTAATTCGTATGAGTCCTTTGAACATCGTACGACAACTTAGGACATCTTACGACTCTTTATGCCACATCAGCAACTCGAAAAGAACATTAGTATAATGTAGGACGCCGTGCAGCTCCTAAGAACACCTTACACCACCGTACGAAACATTAAAACTCCTTAATAAACCTAATGAATTTGTCTGAGTCCTTTGAACATCGTACGGCAACTTAGGACATCTTAAGACTCTTTATACCACATTAGCAACTCGAAAATAACGTTAGTATGATGTAGGACGCCTTACAGCTCCTAAAAACACCTTACACCGACGTACGAAACATTAAAACTCCATAATAAACCTAATGTATTCGTCCGAGTCCTTTTAACATCGTACGACAACTCAGGAGATGTTACAGCTCAGTATACAGCATTAGCAACATGAAAAGCACGTTAGAATAATGTAGGACGCGCTACAACTCCTAAGAACACCTTACATCACCGTACAAAACTTTAAAACTCCATAATAAACCTAATGAATTCGTCTGAGTCGTTTGAACATCGAACGACAACTTAGGACATCTTACGACTCTTTATGCCACATTAGCAACTCGAAATGAACATTAGTATAATGTAGTACGCCTTAGAGCTCCTAAGAACACCTTACACCACCGTACGAAACGTTAAAACTCCATAATAAACCTAATGAATTCGTCCGAGTCCTTTGAACATCGTACGAAAACTTAGGACATCTTAAGACTCTTTATGCCACATTAGCAACTCGAAAAGAATGTTAGTATGATGTAGGACGCCTTACAGCTCCTAAGAACACCTTACACCACCGGACGAAACATTAAAACTCCATAATAAACCTAATGAATTCGTCCGAGTCCTTTGAACATCGTACGACAACTCAGGAGATGTTACAGCTCAGTATACAGCATTAGCAACATGAAAAGCACGTTAGAATAATGTAGGACGCGCTACAACTCCTAAGAACACCTTACATCACCGTACAAAACTTTAAAACTCCATATTAAACCTAATGGATTCGTCTGAGTCGTTTGAACATCGAACGACAACTTAGGACATCTTACGACTCTTTATGCCACATTAGCAACTCGAAATGAACATTAGTATAATGTAGTACGCCTTACAGCTCCTAAGAACACCTTACACCACAGGACGAAACGTTAAAACTCCATAATAAACCTAATGAATTCGTCCGAGTCCTTTGAACATCGTACGACAACTTAGGACATCTTAAGACTCTTTATGCCACATTAGCAACTCGAAAAGAACGTTAGTATGATGTAGGACGCCTTACAGCTCCTAAGAACACCTTACACCACCGTACGAAACATTAAAACTCCATAATAAACCTAATGAATTCGTCCGAGTCCTTTGAACATCGAACGACAACTCAGGAGATGTTACAGCTCAGTATATAGCATTAGCAACATCAAAAGCACGTTAGAATAATTTAGGACGCGTTACAACTCCTAAGAACACCTTACATCACCGTACAAAACTTTAAAACTCCATATTAAACCTAATGGATTCGTCTGAGTCGTTTGAACATCGAACGACAACTTAGGACATCTTACGACTCTTTATGCCACATTAGCAACTCGAAATGAACATTAGTATAATGTAGGACGCGTTACAACTCCTAAGAACACCTTACATCACCGTACAAAACATTAAAACTCCATAATAAACCTAATGAATTCGTCTGAGTCGTTTGAACATCGTACGACAACTTAGGACATCTTAAGACTCTTTATGCCACATTAGCAACTCGAAAAGAACGTTAGTATGATGTAGGACGCCTTACAGCTCCTAAGAACACCTTACACCACCGTACGAAACATTAAAACTCCATAATAAACCTAATGAATTCGTCCGAGTCCTTTGAACATCGTACGACAACTCAGGAGATGTTACAGCTCAATATACAACATTAGCAACATGAAAAGCACGTTAAAATAATGTAGGACGCGTTACAACTCCTAAGAACACCTTACATCACCGTACAAAACATTAAAACTCCATAATAAACCTAATGAATTCGTCTGAGTCGTTTGAACATCGAACGACAACTTAGGACATCTTACGACTCTTTATGCCACATTAGCAACTCGAAATGAACATTAGTATAATGTAGTACGCCTTAGAGCTCCTAAGAACACCTTACACCACCGTACGAAACATTAAAACTCCATAATAAACCTAATGAATTAATCCGAGTCCTTTGAACATCGTACGACAACTCAGGAGATGTTACAGCTCAGTATACAGCATTAGCAACATGAAAAGCACGTTAGAATAATGTAGGACGCGCTACAACTCCTAAGAACACCTTACATCACCGTACAAAACTTTAAAACTCCATATTAAACCTAATGGATTCGTCTGAGTCGTTTGAACATCGAACGACAACTTAGGACATCTTACGACTCTTTATGCCACATTAGCAACTCGAAATGAACATTAGTATAATGTAGGACGCGTTACAACTCCTAAGAACACCTTACATCACCGTACAAAACATTAAAACTCCATAATAAACCTAATGAATTCGTCTGAGTCGTTTGAACATCGTACGACAACTTAGGACATCTTAAGACTCTTTATGCCACATTAGCAACTCGAAAAGAACGTTAGTATGATGTAGGACGCCTTACAGCTCCTAAGAACACCTTACACCGACGTACGAAACATTAAAACTCCATAATAAACCTAATGAATTCGTCCGAGTCCTTTTAACATCGTACGACAACTCAGGAGATGTTACAGCTCAGTATACAGCATTAGCAACATGAAAAGCACGTTAGAATAATGTAGGACGCGCTACAACTCCTAAGAACACCTTACATCACCGTACAAAACTTTAAAACTCCATAATAAACCTAATGAATTCGTCTGAGTCGTTTGAACATCGAACGACAACTTAGGACATCTTACGACTCTTTATGCCACATTAGCAACTCGAAATGAACATTAGTATAATGTAGTACGCCTTACAGCTCCTAAGAACACCTTACACCACCGTACGAAACGTTAAAACTCCATAATAAACCTAATGAATTCGTCCGAGTCCTTTGAACATCGTACGAAAACTTAGGACATCTTAAGACTCTTTATGCCACATTAGCAACTCGAAAAGAATGTTAGTATGATGTAGGACGCCTTACAGCTCCTAAGAACACCTTACACCACCGTACGAAACATTAAAACTCCATAATAAACCTAATGAATTATTCCGAGTCCTTTGAACATCGTACGACAACTCAGGAGATGTTACAGCTCAGTATACAGCATTAGCAACATGAAAAGCACGTTAGAATAATGTAGGACGCGCTACAACTCCTAAGAACACCTTACATCACCGTACAAAACTTTAAAACTCCATATTAAACCTAATGGATTCGTCTGAGTCGTTTGAACATCGAACGACAACTTAGGACATCTTACGACTCTTTATGCCACATTAGCAACTCGAAATGAACATTAGTATAATGTAGTACGCCTTACAGCTCCTAAGAACACCTTACACCACCGTACGAAACGTTAAAACTCCATAATAAACCTAATGAATTCGTCCGAGTCCTTTGAACATCGTACGAAAACTTAGGACATCTTAAGACTCTTTATGCCACATTAGCAACTCGAAAAGAATGTTAGTATGATGTAGGACGCCTTACAGCTCCTAAGAACACCTTACACCACCGTACGAAACATTAAAACTCCATAATAAACCTAATGAATTAATCCGAGTCCTTTGAACATCGTACGACAACTCAGGAGATGTTACAGCTCAGTATACAGCATTAGCAACATGAAAAGCACGTTAGAATAATGTAGGACGCGCTACAACTCCTAAGAACACCTTACATCACCGTACAAAACTTTAAAACTCCATATTAAACCTAATGGATTCGTCTGAGTCGTTTGAACATCGAACGACAACTTAGGACATCTTACGACTCTTTATGCCACATTAGCAACTCGAAATGAACATTAGTATAATGTAGTACGCCTTAGAGCTCCTAAGAACACCTTACACCACCGTACGAAACGTTAAAACTCCATAATAAACCTAATGAATTCGTCCGAGTCCTTTGAACATCGTACGACAACTTAGGACATCTTAAGACTCTTTATGCCACATTAGCAACTCGAAAAGAACGTTAGTATGATGTAGGACGCCTTACAGCTCCTAAGAACACCTTACACCACCGTACGAAACATTAAAACTCCATAATAAACCTAATGAATTCGTCCGAGTCCTTTGAACATCGTACGACAACTCAGGAGATGTTACAGCTCAGTATACAGCATTAGCAACATGAAAAGCACGTTAGAATAATGTAGGACGCGCTACAACTCCTAAGAACACCTTACACCACCGTACGAAACATTAAAACTCCTTAATAAACCTAATGAATTTGTCTGAGTCCATTGAACATCGTACGAAAACTTAGGACATCTTAAGACTCTTTATGCCACATTAACAACTCGAAAAGAACGTTAGTATGATGTAGGACGCCTTACAGCTCCTAAGAACACCTTACACCACCGTACGAAACATTAAAACTCCATTAGAAACCTAATGAATTCGTCCGAGTCCTTTGAACATCGTACGACAACTCAGGAGATGTTACAGCTCAGTATACAACATTAGCAACATGAAAAGCACGATAGAATAATGTAGGACGCGTTACAACTCCTAAGAACACCTTACATCACCGTACAAAACTTTAAAACTCCATAATAAACCTAATTAATTCGTATGAGTCCTCTGAACATCGTACGACAACTTAGGACATCTAACGACTCTTTATGCCACATTAGCAACATGAAAAGCACATTAGAATAATGTAGGACGCGTTACAACTCCTAAGAACGCCTTACATCACCGTACAAAACTTTAAAACTCCATAATAAACGCAATTAATTCGTACGAGTCCTTTGAACATCGTACGGCAACTTAGGACATCTTACGACTCTTTATGCCACATTAGCAACTCGAAAAGAACATTAGTATAATGTAGGACGCCTTACAGCTCCTAAGAACACCTTACACCACCGTACGAAACATTAAAACTCCTTAATAAACCTAATGAATTTGTCTGAGTTCTTTGAACATCGTACGAAAACTTAGGACATCTTAAGACTCTTTATGCCACATTAGCAACTCGAAAAGAACGTTAGTATGATGTAGGACGCCTTACAGCTCCTAAGAACACTTTACACCGACGTACGAAACATTAAAACTCCATAATAAACGTTATGAATTCGTCCGAGTCCTTTGAACATCGTACGACAACTCAGGAGATGTTACAGCTCAGTATACAACATTAGCAACATGAAAAGCACGTTAGAATAATGTAGGACGCGTTACAACTCCTAAGAACACCTTACATCACCGTACAAAACTTTAAAACTCCATAATAAACCTAATGAATTCGTCTGAGTCGTTTGAACATCGAACGACAACTTAGGACATCTTACGACTCTTTATGCCACATTAGCAACTCGAAATGAACATTAGTATAATGTAGTACGCCTTAGAGCTCCTAAGAACACCTTACACCACCGTACGAAACGTTAAAACTCCATAATAAACCAAATGAATTCGTCCGAGTCCTTTGAACATCATACGACAACTTAGGACATCTTAAGACTCTTTATGCCACATTAGCAACTCGAAAAGAACGTTAGTATGATGTAGGACGCCTTACAGCTCCTAAGAACACCTTACCCCACCGTACGAAACATTAAAACTCCATAATAAACCTAATGAATTCGTCCGAGTCCTCTGAACATCGTATGAAAACTTAGGACATCTTAAGACTCTTTATGCCACATTAGCAACTCGAAAAGAACGTTAGTATGATGTAGGACGCCTTACAGCTCCTAAAAACACTTTACACCGACGTAAGAAACATTAAAACTCCATAATAAACCTAATGAATTCGTCCGAGTCCTTTGAACATCGTACGACAACTCAGGAGATGTTACAGCTCAGTATACAGCATTAGCAACATGAAAAGCACGTTAGAATAATGTAGGAAGCGCTACAACTCCTAAGAACACCTTACATCACCATACAAAACTTTAAAACTCCATAATAAACCTAATGAATTCGTCTGAGTCGTCTGAACATCGAACGACAACTTAGGACATCTTACGACTCTTTATGCCACATTAGCAACATGAAAAACACATTAGAATAATGTAGGACGCGTTACAACTCCTAAGAACGCCTTACATCACCGTACAAAACTTTAAAACTCCATAATAAACGCAATTAATTCGTACGAGTCCTTTGAACATCGTACGGCAACTTAGGACATCTTACGACTCTTTATGCCACATCAGCAACTCGAAAAGAACATTAGTATAATGTAGGACGCCTTACAGCTCCTAAGAACACCTTACACCACCGTACGAAACATTAAAACTCCTTAATAAACCTAATGAATTTGTCTGAGTCCTTTGAACATCGTACGAAAACTTAGGACATCTTATGACTCTTTATGCCACATTAGCAACTCGAAAAGAACGTTAGTATGATGTAGGACGCCTTACAGCTCCTAAGAACACTTTACACCGACGTACGAAACATTAAAACTCCATAATAAACCTTATGAATTCGTCCGAGTCCTTTGAACATCGTACGACAACTCAGGAGATGTTACAGCTCAATATACAACATTAGCAACATGAAAAGCACGTTAAAATAATGTAGGACGCGTTACAACTCCTAAGAACACCTTACATCACCGTACAAAACATTAAAACTCCATAATAAACCTAATGAATTCGTCTGAGTCGTTTGAACATCGAACGACAACTTAGGACATCTTACGACTCTTTATGCCACATTAGCAACTCGAAATGAACATTAGTATAATGTAGTACGCCTTAGAGCTCCTAAGAACACCTTACACCACCGTACGAAACATTAAAACTCCTTAATAAACCTAATGAATTTGTCTGAGTCCTTTGAACATCGTACGAAAACTTAGGACATCTTAAGACTCTTTATGCCACATTAGCAACTCGAAAAGAACGTTAGTATGATGTAGGACGCCTTACAGCTCCTAAGAACACTTTACACCGACGTACGAAACATTAAAACTCCATAATAAACGTTATGAATTCGTCCGAGTCCTTTGAACATCGTACGACAACTCAGGAGATGTTACAGCTCAGTATACAACATTAGCAATATGAAAAGCACGTTAGAATAATGAAGGACGCGTTACAACTCCTAAGAACACCTTACATCACCGTACAAAACTTTAAAACTCCATAATAAACCTAATGAATTCGTCTGAGTCGTTTGAACATCGAACGACAACTTAGGACATCTTACGACTCTTTATGCCACATTAGCAACTCGAAATGAACATTAGTATAATGTAGTACGCCTTAGAGCTCCTAAGAACACCTTACACCACCGTACGAAACGTTAAAACTCCATAATAAACCAAATGAATTCGTCCGAGTCCTTTGAACATCATACGACAACTTAGGACATCTTAAGACTCTTTATGCCACATTAGCAACTCGAAAAGAACGTTAGTATGATGTAGGACGCCTTACAGCTCCTAAGAACACCTTACCCCACCGTACGAAACATTAAAACTCCATAATAAACCTAATGAATTCGTCCGAGTCCTCTGAACATCGTATGACAACTTAGGACATCTTAAGACTCTTTATGCCACATTAGCAACTCGAAAAGAACGTTAGTATGATGTAGGACGCCTTACAGCTCCTAAAAACACTTTACACCGACGTAAGAAACATTAAAACTCCATAATAAACCTAATGAATTCGTCCGAGTCCTTTGAACATCGTACGACAACTCAGGAGATGTTACAGCTCAGTATACAGCATTAGCAACATGAAAAGCACGTTAGAATAATGTAGGAAGCGCTACAACTCCTAAGAACACCTTACATCACCATACAAAACTTTAAAACTCCATAATAAACCTAATGAATTCGTCTGAGTCTTCTGAACATCGAACGACAACTTAGGACATCTTACGACTCTTTATGCCACATTAGCAACATGAAAAGCACATTAGAATAATGTAGGACGCGTTACAACTCCTAAGAACGCCTTACATCACCGTACAAAACTTTAAAACTCCATAATAAACGCAATTAATTCGTACGAGTCCTTTGAACATCGTACGGCAACTTAGGACATCTTACGACTCTTTATGCCACATCAGCAACTCGAAAAGAACATTAGTATAATGTAGGACGCCTTACAGCTCCTAAGAACACCTTACACCACCGTACGAAACATTAAAACTCCTTAATAAACCTAATGAATTTGTCTGAGTCCTTTGAACATCGTACGAAAACTTAGGACATCTTATGACTCTTTATGCCACATTAGCAACTCGAAAAGAACGTTAGTATGATGTAGGACGCCTTACAGCTCCTAAGAACACTTTACACCGACGTACGAAACATTAAAACTCCATAATAAACCTTATGAATTCGTCCGAGTCCTTTGAACATCGTACGACAACTCAGGAGATGTTACAGCTCAGTATACAACATTAGCAACATGAAAAGCACGTTAAAATAATGTAGGACGCGTTACAACTCCTAAGAACACCTTACATCACCGTACAAAACATTAAAACTCCATAATAAACCTAATGAATTCGTCTGAGTCGTTTGAACATCGAACGACAACTTAGGACATCTTACGACTCTTTATGCCACATTAGCAACTCGAAATGAACATTAGTATAATGTAGTACGCCTTAGAGCTCCTAAGAACACCTTACACCACCGTACGAAACGTTAAAACTCCAAAATAAACCAAATGAATTCGTCCGAGTTCTTTGAACATCGTACGACAACTTAGGACATCTTAAGACTCTTTATGCCACATTAGCAACTCGAAAAGAACGTTAGTATGATGTAGGACGCCTTACAGCTCCTAAGAACACCTTACACCACCGTACGAAACATTAAAACTCCATAATAAACCTAATGAATTCGTCCGAGTCCTCTGAACATCGTACGACAACTCAGGAGATGTTACAGCTCAGTATACAGCATTAGCAACATCAAAAGCACGTAAGAATAATTTAGGCCGCGTTACAACTCCTAAGAACACCTTACATCACCGTACAAAACTTTAAAACTCCATAATAAACCTAATTAATTCGTACGATTCCTCTGAACATCGTACGACAACTTAGGACATCTAACGACTCTTTATGCCACATTAGCAACATGAAAAGCACATTAGATTAATGTAGGACGCGTTACAACTCCTAAGAACGCCTTACATCACCGTACAAAACTTTAAAACTCCATAATAAACGTAATTAATTCGTATGAGTCCTTTGAACATCGTACGACAACTTAGGACATCTTACGACTCTTTATGCCACATCAGCAACTCGAAAAGAACATTAGTATAATGTAGGACGCCGCGCAGCTCCCAAGAACACCTTACACCACCGTACGAAACATTAAAACTCCTTTATAAACCTAATGAATTTGTGATAGGTTCAATTGGATCGATAATATCACTCAAATGATCAGAATAACAAGTACAAACAAACGATTCAATCACAAACACAATTCATACTCAATAAATTCTCTTTGTATTTGATGATCAAGCAATTCGCAGTACAATGTGCAGGAGAAAACTAAATACACACAGTTAATTCTCTCTCTAACAGTGTAAAAGTCGCTCTCCCTAACACACGCACTCTACATGCTTTATAACAAACAAAATGCAAGTTTAAGGAAAATACACAATAAACCCTAAACTATACAAACATATAAACAAAGATACAAAGTAAATTCTTAACAGGAAATAACCCTAACAGTACTCCCCCTAAGATTTATCTTTGGATCTTCAAAAGTCTTCAATCTTGTTCTTCGTTTATCAGCATCAATCTTCAATCTTTTTCTACCATTCTTCTGGCTCTTCTTTCACATCCAGCAATTCTCGGCCTTTATACTCCTCTTTTTCTTTTAGAGCTTCTTCAATGCAGGATTTGAACTTTTCAGCGAGCTTGGCTTGTCGAGGTTTGGATTCATTCGTCAGGATTGGCAGAGCATTCATACGTCTAAGTGAGTCCAGATTCAAACCTGCAAAATCGATATTAGCATAAAATTCAAACGGCATCTCTTGGCCTTTGACTTTCACCTCCAAGGTTCCTTTTCTGGATATCCTCATATATTCTATCTCCGGCAAGTCAACCATCACGAGATTAGAATTGAGCATAGCTTTCCTCACTCGAATCTTTTCAGTAGCCGCAGCAATCACTTCAATCATAACAACAAATAACTTTCGATCAGCTTCAGCCAATGCATCTTTACACTTCTCCATTCGATAGCTTCTCAGAAAATCTATATATGAAGGATGCAGCAACTTCAATTCAAACGTACTGAAAAGCGTAATCATGTCTTCATCCCAGTTCTCCAAGTTTCTAACAAGCTTTAGTTCAAACGTCTCCTGATTGTAAAATACTCTCAGTATTGGCTTTGTCATTTGACTTCCATTTATCACCTTCAATCCAGGATCTGTGATTTTATCAAAATATTCGTCCGAGAACTCTTCTAAGTACATATCCTCGGTCACCACTAATCTCTTCTTCTTTCTCTGTTTCTTTGCTTGTACATATGCAGTGTCTTCTTGTTGACCTCTAAAGTCGAGAAACTTTGTAGTTCTACTCAAACCAGCATCAAGAAGTATCACGCATTTATCACCACGCTCAGCATGCGTGTGATTAATTAGCCTCAACTTGTTCAACTCTTTCAGGTCCTGAACCTCCAACTTGAATATACTCGAGTAGTAATGGTAAACGTCACACAAACCATTTACTCTCTTGATCATAAACGCGTCAAAGACTTCATCATATTTCCAGGCAATTATTTTAACTTTCTTGTTCTTTTCAGGCACAATCATAGAATCTAACAACTCAGCAATTGATTGTCCTTTGCTCATCAATGATCTAACCACATCTCCAGGTGTTGCTGCCTTATGCCAAGTTTCACGTACTTCCATCGGTATGTTGTACGATTTAACCTCGCTCGGAAACATATCCATCAGTTCGTGACGTTTTTTATGAGCATCTTCAGGAAGCGCCATCACAGGAATTTCTTTTGGACCCAGAATTTTGTATCTTTTTGTCAGCTCAAAATATTGTGGATTATTGTAATCCAGGTAAAACATCCGATTGTACAATTTTTCTGTCTTCATGAAACTGACCACAATCTTCTTCAAGGAACCAGATTTCAACCTCTGCAAAGTTTTGTACGGATAGTTCCTTGAACTTAACCAACTTCGCATCTCGTAAGTAGTCATTTCTTCTGGATTTGGGTGATATAGCTCAGTAGGTGGCAGATCTTCTATGTTCAGACTTTCCTGCATTGGAGTCCATTCGCCCATCTCAGTAACAAACTCTTTCTTATCTGCTTCAGCCTTATCTTGATGAATCATGCATTTCTCGTATTCTTCATTAATCTGAGTTACCGTCAACCCATTCAAAAACACCGAATTGTACTTCATTCTTTCAAGATACGCAAATCTCTCAGCCAAATCATTAGGTAACTCTTCAACTGTGTTCTGTACTGGCTCCGGCTCAGCTTCATCCTCAGATTCAGTCCAATCAATATCCAAATCATCTAACGCTTCAATCATGGGTGCTTCGTCAGTTTGAATCGGCTCAAATTGACTAACAACTTCAGATACTATTTCAGGCCCACTTTCCACTTCAACAGCTTCAGCTTGAATCGGCTCAAACTGAACTGTGTCTTCTGAACCAGCTTCTTTTTCACTTTCAGTAGCAACAATTTCTTCAGTTTTAGCAACAGAACCAGATTGAATCGGCTCAATCTGTCCTGACTTTGTAATCTCATCTCCAGTTGCTTTTTCAGTCTCAATCACAGCTACAGATTGAATCGGCTCAATCTGCACTGGTTCATCAACTTTCGCCCTTTTAGATCTTTCTTCATCACCAAATATTTCTGGTATTGCATCTAGTTTCCTCTTTCCCTCAGCTTTCTCCATATTGACAGTTTCAGCCACAGCTTCATCGGGAACAATAATTGGTGATTCAACCAAGATTCCAGCATTTGCCACACCTCGCGCTCTAGTTAAGTAAACTTTTGGCACTTCAGCTCCAGTCACTTCAACTATATCATCAGAAAAATCTTTGTCTGATAGTGATGAGCCAGCCTTCTTTGGTTTCATATCCTCCAATTCCTTCTCAAGCATTTCTTTCTCAGCCTCCAAAGTGTTACACTCAGCCTTAACCTCAGTATAGTCATACTTCAGGTTTTCATATTCCTCCTTCAGCTTTTCATGATCATCTTTTAGCTTCCTATGTTCATCAACCAGATTCACATGATCTTCATCTAACTTCTTGAATATTTCCAAATTCTGTTTGTGAATATCCCAATACTCATCAAACCTTTTCTTCTTACGTTCATTGGAAGCTTTTAACAAATCATTCGCCTTGATCAAATTTTCAACAATTTCTTCCAATTCAGCAATCCGTTTCTCCTTTTCTTCATATATCTCATCAACACTTGGCCCAACGTTTGGTGAAGACTCCAAACCTTGTCCAATGTTTTCAACAATTTGTGGTGACATGGTGGGAATAGGATCAATAATGGGATCAGTAACGCCTGCATCCACTTCCTCTATCTGTGCAATAGATTCAGCTTCGGCCATTACTGTCTGAGCTATTTGTAGAACATCAATCTCTTCTGGTTTTTCTATTGTTTTCTTCTTCTTTCGAACATACTTTACCGATACATCCTTTGGAATCTCAGAAACAACTTCTTCAATCACAGAAGCAACCTCAGCAGGTTCTTCTACAACCATAGGCTCAACAACCTCTATCTCAGTCTTTGTTGGTTCAACCTCCTCTGAATTAGATTCAGATTCAGCATCATTACCACCATCATCATTACTGTCATCACCTTCATCTTCTTCATCCTCTGGATGACGAGCAAAGTACTCGTCATCATCCAATAAGTTATCTGGCACCTCATCCACAAGGTCCAATGGATTCACAATCTCACCATGAGATATGTGATAATACACTCCATCTACTTCTTCTTCATTGTTGACAATATCTCGCATATAGTCAAACAAACCAATGTCAGGCACATTCCCGATACTCATCTTTTTGTAAGAGAGATCGTTCATGTCCTCAGTGTACAACATGCCTCCAGCATAACCTTCACTCCTGATTATTGGATAGGCAATGTTTATCATCAATTGCAGAAACCTTGGGTACATCAGAAATTTGAATCTCTTGCCCTTCACCAAGTTAAATACAAACCCATTCATTATCCATCGCGACATGTTGAATGGTTTGTTTTCTGCAATAGCCACTATTGGTGATGCAATGTCTGAAGGAAAATTGTCAAACCCAGCACTCCTTCTAGACATGCATTGCTGCACAACATAACACAACAGCTTATACTTCTTTCCCAATTTAGCTCTGAAAAACTGTGATTTCGGAAACACAGGTGGATGACCCATGTTCACAAAACAAGTTTTACATTCTTCCATAGTCAGCTCATCTAACATGCCAACCTCATCCTCATCTATCCTCAGAGCTTGTCTAATGGTATCTTCAGTCACATTTAGTACCCACTCCCTTGTAATATGTCCTCTAACCATAACTTCACCATTCTCATTCCTCACAACCTCTGCTGATCTCCAGAAACTCTTAATCAGCCTTGCATATATGACCGGTTTGGCACATATAGCATAAACATACTTCGTCCTCTTAATGAACTGAATCATATCTCTATAGCCCTCTGTCTCTGGAAGTAACTCATCTAAACATGCTACCAAATTATGTTTAGGTTCAAATTTGAGATGCTCCATTTGTTAAAAATAAAACAAACACAAAACAAGGCAAATGTATTAGGTTCTTTATAATCATATCAAAAATTTTATTAAGTGTTTAACTCAAAGTTAGAAGGCAAAACATTAACATAAACATTTTAAATCCTAAATTGTTCTAATAACCTGATTTTCATCATTTTAATCAAACAACATTGAATTTTTAAAGTTATGTTTCATGTTTTAAACTTTTAACAGTTAATCACTTACACAAAATTTTGATACATTTTATGATGAAAAATTTAACATGTTTTGGTTCAGTTTTAGCAAGTTTTAATCACTTTTAAAACAAACATTTCATCGTTTTGATGTTTAACTTTTAAAAGCTTCAAAGTTCATCAATGGCGATTTTAACAGTTAAGTCCATTTCACTTGTTCAGTTGGTTTTAAGGTGTTTTAGTGCAAATGAATGATTGAATGTTGATGATAGACAAATTTTAACCCTAAAAACAACATTCGATTTAAGTTTTTATGCTCAAAATCAAAGTGTCGATTCAAGTTCAAAACACTGTTCATCATCGTTTTTCCTTTAAACAGTTGATTTTCAGGTCGATTTAGGTCAAAAACACAGACACCCTACCTTAATCAATCTATTAATCCTGTTATAGAGCAACAGATTGACTATGATAACAATGGCGATTTGAAGTTCAGAGTGTTTGGTGAAAGTGAAAGTGTGTGAAATGATAAGTGTTTGTGAAGAGGCGGTATTTGTATCGTCAAAATTAGGTCAAACTTTTAAGTGCCGGGTCAACAAAAGTGACGGGCAAGTAAAATAGGCCCAATAAGCCTTGCCGGGTCAAGTACTGTAGTGACGGGTCATGTACTGTAGATACGGGTCAAATACATAAAAACAAGTCACCAACACGTGAAAATCACTTGACGGGTCAAGCACTGTAGATACGGGTGAGTCACTGTAGTGACGGGTAAGGGTTAAGGAACAACTACACCTGATGGATTTTATTCATCACCCGGCAGAATAGTTGTGATCAAAACATCACCCGGCAACTTTTCTTCATCACCCGGCAACACAGTTGCTTTCCTTCATCATCCGGCTTGCTTTCTTCTTTACACGGCAACCTTTGACAACCTTCTTCACACGGCATACACACTTCTTCATTACCCGGCAACATAGTGTCATACCTTTACACGGCAACAAGACTTCTTCATTACCCGGCTGTATAGTATACACTAGTCACCCGGCAAGATATTTATGACCTTCACCCGGCTGTATTTGACATGATCATTGCCCGGCTGTATAGTGGTCATAACATCTTCACCTATTTCCTCAATCACCCGGCAAGTATCAGACTTACAACTTTACCCGGCTGAACAGTTCTTTACCCGGCTGCACAGTTGTATCTGATATCTTTACCCGGCTACAACACTTAAGCAATTTTCTTCACTTTTCTCGTCTGTTGACTTTTTCAACGGTCATTTATTGCACCTGCAACATTCTCCGACATATTAATTAGACAAGTTATCCTTAAAAAGAATGTTTGTCATATTAATTATCAAACAACATTAAACATTGCAACAAATTACTTTTTCAATTAAGAGTCAATTTTTTTTTTTTTTTTTTTTTTTTTTTTTTTTTCAAAAAATGTTTTGCACAACCAATTTTTCTATATCCCGAAGCAATTTCTTAAAAACAAATTACGAGACCTTGGGTTTGTTTTTAACACATCCAATACCTTTGCTTTTCATAACTTATAATCTTGTTCATTCAAAACACACTTATTCAAAACAAAATATTTTTGGATTTTTTGTAGATATTTTTCTTAAATTTATTCTCCCCCTAAACTTGAAATTTCTTGAAATTTTTAAGTTTAACAAGGATGTTGATGTGTCAATAATGATTCCATATGCCTGCACACACAAAGCACACACATTAAAGTAAATACATATGCAATGCAATGAATCAAAATATCGCAGTGAGATCATACCACACATTATCTGAACATGTTTTGCAAGTTTTGAATAGACATTTGACTTATGCTTGATTGAGTGATGATATGAAAACATACCAATTAGCTCGATTTGACACACTTACTTTTTCAGTATCATGATGATATTTCAGGTTCGATTAGAATGACTTATGTGACCCACAAGTATACATATGTCAACATATTTCCTTATCAATCACTACCTGAATGCGTATTGCACAAAATCTGGTCACTTACAGTCATACACAGTGTGGAATCTGGGTTCTATTCGGATTTGGTCCACTTTGGGACTTCTTTTTATTCCATCTTTGGGAATTTTTCTTTCCTATCGTTCCCCTTGGGAATCTTCTGAATTCCTTTTTGGAATTTTTGTTTGGTGTTGGTCCACATTTGGGACTCTTTATGTTCCATTTTGGAATCTTTTGCTGCACCTTGAAGCTCAAAAGAGACTTCGTGTGAGACTTCAGGTCTGTGGATACCACAACAAAGAAGCTCACGATGCGGTTCATCACACTGAATACACTGCATCGTTACCCTATCATGCACAATTATCATCACAAGCAATGTATCAAAAAGATATATATCTAGACATGTATAACAATGGAACTTAACACAAAGATCATTAAGTTTATGTTTGTCAACAATCAACTTACTTGTTCAGTCTAATTGTCTGAGCCATCTCGCACATCAATTAACATTCATCAGTCTTTATTAAAAATGATGTAACAAATAATGTCTAGTGTAACTATCATTTCTCACTTTTTGCAATATAGATTCTTATGACATGATATTTTCTTTTCTTTTTGATTTTATATTTTGTATTTGTTTTTCTTTTTCATGCACACACACAATGCAAAACATAAAATAAAAGCAAAGGAATCAAAACATAACATCAACTTATTATATTTTTGGCTTTTATATTTTCTGATTTTTCTTTTGTTTTTCGAAAAATAGAATCAATCATGATTGATTAATCCTATGGATTGAATTAAAAATTCAAACCGGCCTGACAAAAATGATTTTGTGAAAAGATCTGCCAGTTGTTTGTCGGTATGAACTTTAATCAAAATTATTAAACCCTTTTCAGAGTTATCTCTTAAAAAATGATATCTAATTTCGATGTGCTTGGTTTTAGAATGTTGAACAGGATTAGCAGTTATAAACATAGCAGCAGTATTGTCTATGTAAATAGGAGTTTTTAAGAAGTTAAACCCGTAGTCCAGCAACTGATTTTGTAACCATAAAACCTGAGAACATCCTGCAGATGCAGCGATATACTCTGCTTCAGCTGTGGATACAGAAACATTGGTTTGCTTCTTGCATTGCCAAGAGACAAGCCTTGGACCCAAAAATTGACAACCACCAGTAGTCGATTTCCTGTCAAGAGCACAACCACCAAAATCACTGTCAGAATAGCTATATAGTTCAAAATTTCCTTCATAAGGATACCATAACCCAAGATTTGGTTTCCCTTTGAGATATCTGAATATACGCTTCACAGCAACTAGATGCGACTCTTTTGGATCTGACTGGTATCTGGCGCATACACACACAGCATACATGATGTCTGGTCTTGATGCAGTAAGATACATCAGAGAACCGATCATTGATCTGTATAGTGTCTGATCAACTGCTTTGCCCTTTGGATCAGGTTGTATCTTGCAATTTACATCAGAAGGAGTTCGGATAGTCTGACAATCTTGCATCTTGAACTTCTTCAGCAACTTCTCAACAAATTTTGATTGGTTGATAAAAATTCCGTCAGCAGACTGTTTCACTTGTAATCCCAGAAAGAAATTAATCTCCCCCATCGAACTCATCTGAAATCTTGACTTCATGATTTCTTCAAATTCTTTGCACATGGACTCACTGGTTGAACCGAAAATAATATCGTCCACATAAACTTGAACACACAATAAATCATCATTCTCCCTCTTCATAAACAAAGTTGGATCAATCTGACCTCTTGTGAATCTGTGTTCTAGTAAATGCTTGGATAGTGTCTCATACCAGATTCTTGGAGCTTGATGTAGACCGTACAGAGCTTTGCTCAACTTGTATACCCGATGTGGATAGTCAGGATCTTCGAAACCCGGGGGTTGTCTGACATAAACATCATCTGTAATAGGTCCATACAAGAAAGCACCTTTGACGTCCATTTGGAATACCTTAAACTTCATGAAAGACGCATATGCAAGAAAAACGCGTATGGCTTCAAGTCTTGCGACTGGAGCAAACACCTCTTCATAATCAATGCCTTCTTCCTGAGTGTATCCCTGTGCAATCAGTCTTGCTTTGTTTCTCACAACAATGCCACGTTCGTCTGGCTTGTTTTTGTACAACCATCTTGTACCTATCGCATTCTCTCCTTCAGGTAAGTCCACAAGTTTCCAAACTTCCTGTTTGCGAAACTGAAGCAATTCCTCTTGCATGGCTTCAATCCAACTGTTGTCTTGCAACGCTTCTGAAATGTTCTTTGGCACCACTTGAGATAGAAAACACGAGTAAAGACAAACATTCGCTTGCTCTGTCTGACTTCTTGTAGTTCTCTGATTCAATGGTCCAATAATCTGAGACACAGGATGTTTCTTGTGAATTCGATGAATAGGAATATCATCTCCTTGCACTTGAGTCTCTAGATTAGAAGTATTCAGATTTGGTAGATCTTGTAGAATGGAAGAAGTATGCGGTGTGAAATTCGGGACTTGATCCGGTGAATTGATGAAGTAATCAAATGATTCAGGAGTAACTTCAACATTCGGATCCGATGATGGTTGATTTTGAACGGATCCACCATCATTAGGAGACATTTGCGAATTCACATTTTCTTCATGATTATTCGATTCTTGATCTTCATGCGAACCAGAAGTACCCGGAGCTTGACTGGATTTGACATGATCAGGATTGTGAAAAGACATAAATGGATATTCAGAATTGAGATTTCCATCTTCGTCATTATCAGAATCGTCACTAAAGCTTCCTAAGTCACCTGATTCCTTCCTTGTTTTTCCTGAAAAATCAAATAAGTTAGAATTGAAAGATCTAGATAACGAATCCAAATCAAATAACCATTCGGGACCATGAGCCACTAACGGAAACGAATTTTCTAAAAACTTGACGTTGATCGTTTCAATAACAGTATTTGTTTTGCTATTAAAAACTCGATAAGCTTTAGAAACAGACGAATATCCTAGGAAAAATCCATCGTCAGATTTTGACTCAAACTTCCCAAGATGTTCATTTAGATTAAGGATCGAAACTGGACAACCAAATGCTTTCAAGTAAGAAATATTTGGTTTTCTTCCAAACAACAACTCATAAGAAGTTTTCTGTTTATCTTGAACTAATAATGTTCTATTTTGTACAAAACACGCAGTAGCAATAGCTTCGTCCCAAAAAGTGATAGGGATTTTGGCATCTGCGAGCATGGATCTTGCAGCTTCAATTAGTGTCCGGTTTTTCCGTTCCGCAACCCCATTTTGCTGAGGCGTTCTTGGAGCACTATACTGACGAGCAATCCCCTTTTCTGCACAAAATAAATCAACATTAGCATTCTTAAATTCAGTTCCATTATCACTTCTTAAAGTTTTAACTTTGCATTCCAATTGATTTTCAATTTTAATGATAAATTCTTTCAATAATTCAGCTGTTTCAGATTTCGCATGCAAAAAATAAACCCATGAAAATCTAGTGAAGTCATCTATGATAACTAAACAATAAGATTTTCTGCCGATGCTTTGAACATTTGTCGGTCCAAAAAGATCCATATGTAGCATCTGCAAAGGTTTTGAAATGGAGTTCTCGAGCTTGGACTTAAAAGACATCCGATGCTGTTTGCCCTTCAAACATGCTGGACAGAGATCAGTTGTGGAGAATTTCTTCGATGGGATTCCCACAGTGTGATTTCCAGTTACCAAACGGTTCATGTTTCTGAAATTGGAGTGGCCCAGCCGTCTATGCCAAAGCTGACTCTCATCATTTGAAGCATGAGCAATGAGACAGGTTGTTTCGGTATCAGCATCAATCTGCGACATATCCAACTTGTATACATCACGATCTCTAGGAGCTTTAACCACTACCCACTCATTGTCAATCTTGAAACCTGGTTTAAGAATATAACAGAAAGAATCATCAAATAAAGTTGAATAAGATTTATCACAAATTTGAGATACACTTAGTAAGTTAAAGTTCAACTGTGCACAGTAGTTGACTTTATCAAAACTAATGATCCCATTGGATACTGTTCCTTCTCCTGTAATCTTTCCACCCGCATCACCTCCAAACGCTACGTGTGTACCATTTTTCGACTTAAAGTCTTGAAGTAAGGCATGGTTGCCTGTCATGTGCCGGCTACACCCACTATCAACGAACCACGAGTTGATAGGTCTTCTTGGGCGTACCTGCATTTCAACAAAAACTTTCAGTTAGTTTGGTCAACCCAGGCCCACACGGTCTTGGGTTTTCCGAATCTATCTACAATAGTAACTTGTTGGTATTGAACATTTTGAAAATTTGTTTCGTTTAAAAGATTTTGATGCTGATAACTTCGCCCATTGGCGTTCAATGATTGCTTTCTCCTCAAAGCAATAAACCTCTCCTCTAGCTTAGGATCAAGGTTATTTTCAAACTTTTGATTTTTAACCATTAAAGCTCTTGGTTTAAAACTGTTAACCTGCACATTCCTTGAAAAGTTAGAAACAGAATTGTTTCGATTGAGGTTTCTCAAAACCGGAGAATGACTTTGACTCATATTTTGAAAACCATATGAATTATTTCTTTGAAAATTTGAATATGGAGTCATTTCTCTAGTCGAGTTTGATCGAAAGAAACAATCCTTAGTGTCATGATTTCTTCTCTCACAGATATCACAAAATTTGTTAAAATAACATTCTTCTGAAGAATGATTTCTTTTGTCACAGAAACTGCAGTACCTGTTAAAGAAACATTCAGCAGTTGCATGATTATATCTATCACAAATTTCACAATATTTCTTGCTAATCCTAAAGAGCCGATTGTTAACTCTAGATGTTGAACCAAAACGTGATTCATTATCATAGTTGTTCGGTTTTAGATTAACGTTCCTTTGTGGAGTCATTGTCTGTGCTTTTGATTGCATGGGACTTTGGTTCGATTTTAAATTGTTCTGTTTGGTCACCTTTTTGTTTACAATTCTCTTTTCATTGACAGCGGAAGACTTAGGACCTGAACCTGTTTTCAGACCAGAGTTAGATTTGATTGGAGAATTGATTGGTTTACCATAAGATCCATTTAAATCAAACGTTCCTGCAGACACAAACTTGATTTTCTTTTCTTTTGACACTTTCTTGACAGGTTTAACTTTGTCAGTTTTAACACTTTGAACTTTTGTGTTATCATTCGATTTTAAGACATTTTTGCCTTTTGACTGTTTCGTTTCAGATTGATTGTTCAGTGTTTTCGATTTTTGCTTCTTAACACTCGAAACTTCAGCCTTTTTCACTTCTGGCTTTTTGACCAACTGAGCAGCAACTTGCGCCTTTTGTTCCTTTTTCCACTTGATGTACTCAGGATCATTGTACCCTGAAAATTCACCTTCTTCCTTCACCGGTGTTTCTGGTTCGGGATTAAGCTTTGGATATTCAACAAGTTGGATTAGAACAGGCTCAACTTTGTTTTCAGATTTGTTGCTTGCTTCATCATCAGCTTCAGTTGTCATTCCATCTTCTTCTCTCAAACTTTCAATCAACACTTCAGATCCTTCAGACTCGGATTTACTTCTTTGAATTTCTTTAAATTTTCGTTCATTTTCAGGTGAATGATCAAATTCATTAAAGTTTTCCGGTAAGGTTTGAGTGATTGAATTTGGCATCGGTTCATGTGTAAAACCCAACCCGGTTTTGGTTTTGTTACCTCTTTCTTTGATGAGTTGTTTAACCATGGTTTTACAGCTTTTAACCTTTGTTAGTTCAACTTGAGTGACAGCATGTGCGACTTTTTCTTGTTCAAAGTTCTTTGTCATTTCTTCAAGTTGTTTGGTTATCAATTCTAGTTCCTTTAAAGTTTTGTTCCAAGATTCTTTAAGTGACAAAATCTTCTCATCAGCAATTTTGTGATCAATTTTAAGTTGTTCATGAATTTTCTCATGTTTGCTTAATTTGTCACCGATTTTAAATGAATGAGTCCAATAATGTTCTACTTGTTGAATGCACTGTTCAGAACATAGCCTTTCCTTGACATCAGCAGGTAATGGAACATAGTTAGGGGGCAGGTCAGTATTAACCTTTGGTTGTTCTGTGGATGATGAAGACTCACTGGCAGTAGCCATCAGCACAAGTTCAGACTCAGATTCTTCAGTAGGATCAGATTTTGCACTCCAGTCATAGTCTTCTGAATCTTCACTCACATCTTCAATCATCTTACAATCCCCTTCTTCTGACCAATCTTCTTCTACTTCACATACCAGTGCCAGACTTGATGTAAGATCAGACGTGAATTGTTCTGCATAAGCGCTCCAATCATACCCGTCTTTCACACTTACAACCAACGCCTTTGTTTGGTCTTCTGGCTTCTTTCCTTCATCCTTCAATTCAGGCATAGGAAGACTTTGGTATGGTTTCTGAAAGAAACGTTGATTTCTGCCTTGATAACTTGTTGATTGTTGAGAATTTTGACCTTGACCTTGATTGCTTGAACTCGCTTGGTCATTAAAATTCTTTGGAGCTTTACATTCTCTTGAGAAATGACCATACTGATTACAGTTAAAGCATCTGGCCTTAGATTTGTCAAATCCAACAGTCTTGTTTGCATGAGGTTAGTAGCTTCTGTTGACATATGCATGTTTTTGAGTACGATAAGCTACCATAACCATTTGCCAGTTAAGATCCATTTCCTCAACATCCACTGGATCCATTTCAAACAAGTCTTGAAGGACAACGTCCATTTGACTTAAATGACTACCTTGGTATGCTTGAAAACTTGCCATAAAAGCAGTGAAGGCAGTTTTCGTTTCATCATCTTGCAACAAGATATTCATGACATCTTTCACTTTTGCTTGAACATTTGACGTTGAACTTTCTGATTGATGCTTCTGATTCTGACTTGGAACTTGAACTTGAGCTCTTGGCGGAGATTGAGGTTGAGAATAAGTTGGTGAATTTGGAAAGTATGCTGAATCAGTATAAAAACTTGCACCAACGAATAAGTCATCCTCATCTTCAAACTTTGTTGTATTTTGCACAAGAAAAGCATTGTCCACAGTATTGGCAGGATTTACCACATACTTATACTGAGTTTGTGAACTTGATCTATCAGTGTTTCTAGATCCTTCATCAATCTCAACTTCTTCAATTTTCCCAATCAGCAGATCTAATTCCATTGGGAATTTCTCAGTATGTTTCAACAAGGTAACAGTTTGTTTCCAGGATGATGGTAAAGCACATAACAATCGATCATTTAGGTCTTGAAGTTCAGTCTTCACTCCGAGATTTGACATCTCAGTAGTCAAGTGAACAAACCTGTTCATCATCTGGTGAACTGTCTCACCATTAATGTGTTCAAAAAGTTCCAATTGCCTTTTCAGTTTAGATTTCTTCAAGCTTCTCAGTTGTTCTCCTCCTTCACATATCGACTTTAATGCTTTGAAGCATGTATAACCAGTCTGATATCCATCCAATCTTGACAAAACCTGAAGTGGTAACCCCTTGCACATCAACGAATAGGCCTTGCTATCATTCTTTACCTTTCTCAAATCCTCAGCTGACAAATTATCCTCTGGTTGTGTCTGAGTTGGAATGTGAGGACCCTTCTCAATGGATTTCCATAAGTCATTGTCAATGGAACATAAGTGATGTCTCAGCCTGATGGTCCAGTTCTTGAAATCTGCACGATTCAAAAGTCTAGGAACACGGTTATCAGAATCATCATTAGGAGCCATTTTTTTTTAACAATTTTAATGAAAATATTTTTGGGTTTTTGTAAATTTTTGAAAAGAAGTGATTAAAATACTAATAAAAAGACAAGAAATTAAAAAACAAGATAAGAAACAAGTATTAAAAACAACTGAATAAAGTCAGACGGCAACACAGTGAAAATCCTTCTTCAACCGGCTAAACAGTGGATTTGTTCTTCACCCGGCAGAAACAAGTCTTCACACGGCTAAACAGTTACCCGGCTAAACAGTTGTAAATACTTTTCTTCTTCACCCGGATGAACAGTTACCCGGCAACAAGAAAAACTTCACACGGCAACAAGTCTTGACACGGCAGAATCTTGACACGGCAAAAGTCTTTGCCCGGCTGAACAGTACTTGGTCACACGGCACTTTGTTAATTACCCGGCTACACAGTTGAGCTTACCCGGCTGTATTTTCTCTATCACCCGGCGTAACAGTGTATAACCCGGCACAACAGTGTCTGATCCGGCTGAACAGTAGCAACTTTTCAAGTCAAATTCTTCACCCGTCTAAAACAAATTCCTTTACACGGCAGTACAGGACCTAATTTCTTCACAAAATCTAAGTCCAAGGAAAATGTCTAAGTCAAATATGTCACCCGGCAAGTTAATCTTCAACCAACACTCAACTGTTCATCATCTTCTTCATGAAGATTTTCTGGGTTTTGTCTAAAACTTGTCCAAATTGTCCAAAAATCACACAAAAGCTGTGAATTAGTCCGATTATCAAACCCTTGTATCAATCAATCCAAAACATCTTCATTCTTCGATAAATTTTGAGTAAAAATTGATCGAACAGTACTTTTTCTATTCTTCTTAATTCTTCAGATCTGATGATGATCTGATAGAATCTGCACAATCGCTGTGTATAGAAGTGATTATGATGATGAATCACAACTAAAAACACCAACAATTCATTCAGATCATGATATTTTGAGCAATATTGATGTGTTTTGCTTAGAAACAGCGAAGAACACGATACCGCAAGCTCTGATACCAATTGATAGGTTCAATTGGATCGATAATATCACTCAAATGATCAGAATAACAAGTACAAACAAACGATTCAATCACAAACACAATTCATACTCAATAAATTCTCTTTGTATTTGATGATCAAGCAATTCGCAGTACAATGTGCAGGAGAAAACTAAATACACACAGTTAATTCTCTCTCTAACAGTGTAAAAGTCGCTCTCCCTAACACACGCACTCTACATGCTTTATAACAAACAAAATGCAAGTTTAAGGAAAATACACAATAAACCCTAAACTATACAAACATATAAACAAAGATACAAAGTAAATTCTTAACAGGAAATAACCCTAACAATTTGTCTGAGTCCTTTGAACATCGTACGAAAACTTAGGACATCTTAAGACTCTTTATGCCACATTAGCAACTCGAAAAGAACGTTAGTATGATGTAGGACGCCTTACAGCTCCTAAGAACACTTTACACCGACGTACGAAACATTAAAACTCCATAATAAACCTTATGAATTCGTCCGAGTCCTTTGAACATCGTACGACAACTCAGGAGATGTTACAGCTCAGTATACAACATTAGCAACATGAAAAGCACGTTAGAATAATGTAGGACGCGTTACAACTCCTAAGAACACCTTACATCACCGTACAAAACTTTAAAACTCCATAATAAACCTAATGAATTCGTCTGAGTCGTTTGAACATCGAACGACAACTTAGGACATCTTACGACTCTTTATGCCACATTAGCAACTCGAAATGAACATTAGTATAATGTAGTACGCCTTAGAGCTCCTAAGAACACCTTACACCACCGTACGAAACGTTAAAACTCCATAATAAACCAAATGAATTCGTCCGAGTCCTTTGAACATCGTACGACAACTTAGGACATCTTAAGACTCTTTATGCCACATTAGCAACTCGAAAAGAACGTTAGTATGATGTAGGACGCCTTACAGCTCCTAAGAACACCTTACACCACCGTACGAAACATTAAAACTCCATAATAAACCTAATGAATTCGTCCGAGTCCTTTGAACATCGTACGACAACTCAGGAGATGTTACAGCTCAGTATACAGCATTAGCAACATCAAAAGCACGTTAGAATAATTTAGGACGCGTTACAACTCCTATGAACACCTTACATCACCGTACAAAACTTTAAAACTCCATAATAAACCTAATTAATTCGTACGAGTCCTCTGAACATCGTACGACAACTTAGGACATCTAACGACTCTTTATGCCACATTAGCAACATGAAAAGCACATTAGATTAATGTAGGACGCGTTACAACTCCTAAGAACGCCTTACATCACCGTACAAAACTTTAAAACTCCATAATAAACGTAATTAATTCGTATGAGTCCTTTGAACATCGTACGACAACTTAGGACATCTTACGACTCTTTATGCCACATCAGCAACTCGAAAAGAACATTAGTATAATGTAGGACGCTGTGCAGCTCCTAAGAACACCTTACACCACCGTACGAAACATTAAAACTCCTTAATAAACCTAATGAATTTGTCTGAGTCCTTTGAACATCGTACGAAAACTTAGGACATCCTAAGACTCTTTATGCCACATTAGCAACTCGAAAAGAACGTTAGTATGATGTACGACGCCTTACAGCTCCTAAGAACACTTTACACCGACGTACGAAACATTAAAACTCCATAATAAACCTTATGAATTCGTCCGAGTCCTTTGAACATCGTACGACAACTCAGGAGATGTTACAGCTCAGTATACAACATTAGCAACATGAAAAGCACGTTAGAATAATGTAGGACGCGTTACAACTCCTAAGAACACCTTACATCACCGTACAAAACTTTAAAACTCCATAATAAACCTAATGAATTCGTCTGAGTCGTTTGAACATCGAACGACAACTTAGGACATCTTACGACTCTTTATGCCACATTAGCAACTCGAAATGAACATTAGTATAATGTAGTACGCCTTAGAGCTCCTAAGAACACCTTACACTACCGTACGAAACGTTAAAACTCCATAATAAACCAAATGAATTCGTCCGAGTCCTTTGAACATCGTACGACAACTTAGGACATCTTAAGACTCTTTATGCCACATTAGCAACTCGAAAAGAACGTTAGTATGATGTAGGACGCCTTACAGCTCCTAAGAACACCTTACACCACCGTACGAAACATTAAAACTCCATAATAAACCTAATGAATTCGTCCGAGTCCTCTGAACATCGTACGACAACTCAGGAGATGTTACAGCTCAGTATACAGCATTAGCAACATCAAAAGCACGTTAGAATAATTTAGGCCACGTTACAACTCCTAAGAACACCTTACATCACCGTACAAAACATTAAAACTCCATAATAAACCTAATTAATTCGTACGAGTCCTCTGAACATCGTACGAAAACTTAGGACATCTAACGACTCTTTATGCAACATTAGCAACATGAAAAGCACATTAGATTAATGTAGGACGCGTTACAACTCCTAAGAACGCCTTACATCACCGTACAAAACTTTAAAACTCCATAATAAACGTAATTAATTCGTATGAGTCCTTTGAACATCGTACGACAACTTAGGACATCTTACGACTCTTTATGCCACATCAGCAAATCGAAAAGAACATTAGTATAATGTAGGACGCCGTGCAGCTCCTAAGAACACCTTACACCACCGTACGAAACATTAAAACTCCTTAATAAACCTAATGGATTTGTCTGAGTCCTTTGAACATCGTACGAAAACTTAGGACATCTTAAGACTCTTTATGCCACATTCGCAACTCGAAAAGAACGTTAGTATGATGTAGGACGCCTTACAGCTCCTAAGAACACTTTACACCGACGTACGAAACATTAAAACTCCATAATAAACCTTATGAATTCGTCCGAGTCCTTTGAACATCGTACGACAACTCAGGAGATGTTACAGCTCAGTATACAACATTAGCAACATGAAAAGCACGTTAGAATAATGTAGGACGCGTTACAACTCCTAAGAACACCTTACATCACCGTACAAAACTTTAAAACTCCATAATAAACCTAATGAATTCGTCTGAGTCGTTTGAACATCGAACGACAACTTAGGACATCTTACGACTCTTTATGCCACATTAGCAACTCGAAATGAACATTAGTATAATGTAGTACGCCTTAGAGCTCCTAAGAACACCTTACACCACCGTACGAAACGTTAAAACTCCATAATAAACCAAATGAATTCGTCCGAGTCCTTTGAACATCGTACGACAACTTAGGACATCTTAAGACTCTTTATGCCACATTAGCAACTCGAAAAGAACGTTAGTATGATGTAGGACGCCTTACAGCTCCTAAGAACACCTTACACCACCGTACGAAACATTAAAACTCCATAATAAACCTAATGAATTTGTTAGGGTTATTTCCTAGTTAAGATTTACTTTGTATTTTGTTTATATGTTTGTAAATAGTTTAGGGTCTATTTTGTTATATTCCTTAAACTTGTAATTGTTGCTATAAGCATGTAGTGAGAGAGTGTTAGGACTGAGGCTAGATCACTTTTACACGTTAGAGAGAGAATTAACTGTGTGTGATTTATTTCTCCTGCACTTGTTCTACGAATTGCTTTGATCATCAATATACAAAGAGAATTATTAGTATGAATTGTGTTTGTGATTGAATTGTTTGTTTGTGCGCATTATTCTGATCATTGTGAGTGATATTAACGATCCAATTGAACCTATCAATTGGTATCAGAGCTTTCGGTATCGTGTTCTTCGCTGTTCTTAAGCAAAACACATCAATATTGCTCAAATATCATGATCTGAATGAATTGTTGCTATTTTTAGTTGTGATTTATCATCACAATCACTTCTAATTCACAACGATTGTGCAAATTCCATCAGATTATCATCAGATCTGAGGAATTAAGAAGAAGAGAAGAAGTTTCTGTTCGATCAAATTTTTGCTCAATTTCATCAGATTTGATCATGTTTCAGATTTATTGATATAAGGGATTGTTAATCGGAGTGTTTCACAGCTTGTGTGTGAATTTTGGACAATTTTATTGGACAAGTTTTAGACAAAACCCAGAAATTTCGCTTGACGAAAATGATGAACAGTATGAACTTGGTTGAAGATTAACTTGCCGGGTGATTAAATTTGACTTAGACAATTTCCTTTGGACTTAGATTGTAGAACAATTAGGTCCTGTGCAGCCGTGTAAGGGATTTTGTGCTAGACGGGTGAAGAATTTGACTTAAAAAAGGTGTTACTGTTCAGCCGGATCAAACACTGTTGTGCCGGGTGAAACACTGTTACGCCGGGTGATTAAGAGATTTCAGCCGGGTGATCAACAACTGTGTTGCCGGGTAAACAACTGTGTCGTGTGATCGACAACTGTTCAGCCGGACAAAGCCTTCTGCCGTGTCAAGATTCTGCCGGGTCAAAGATTATCGCCGTGTCAAAGTTTTTCTTGTTGCCGGGTAACTGTTCATCCGGGTGAAGAACAAAATTATAACAACTGTTGAGCCGGGTAACTGTTTTGCCGTGTAAAGATTTTTTCCTGCCGGGTGAAGAACAAAGACACTGTTTAGCCGGTTGAAGAAGGATTTTCACTGTTTTGCCGTGTGACTCATTTTAGTTGTTTTTAATACTTGTTTCTTATCTTGTCTTTAATTTCTTGTCTTAATTTTAGTATTTTGATCATTTCTTTTCAAAAAATTAACAAAAACCAAAAATATTTTCTTAAAAATTTTTTAAAAAAAATGGCTCCTAATGATGATTCTGATAACCGTGTTCCTAGACTTTTGAATCGTGCAGATTTCAAGAATTGGACCATCAGGTTGAGACATCACTTGTGTTCTATTGACAATGACTTATGGAAGTCCATTGAAATGGGTCCTCACATTCCAACTCAGACAGCGCCAGATAGTGCAAGTACCTATACTAAAGATTCTACTACACCTTATCTAGAGGATAATTTGTCAGCTGAAGATTTGAGGAAGGTAAAGAATGATAGCAAGGCCTATTCTTTAATGTGCAAGGGGTTGCCACTCCAAGTTCTGTCTAGATTGGATGCATATCAGACTGGTTATACATGCTTCAAGGCATTGAAGTCTATATGTGAAGGAGGAGAGCAATTGAGAAGTTTGAAGAAATCTAAGCTGAAAAGACAACTGGAATTGTTTGAACACATTAATGGAGAAACAGTACATCAGATGATGAACAGGTTTGTTCACTTAACTACTGAGATGTCAAACCTCGGAGTTAAAACTGATCTTCAAGACTTAAATGATCGATTGTTATGTGCGTTGCCATCATCTTGGAAGCAGACTGTTACTTTGTTAAAACATACTGAGAAATTTCCAATGGATCTAGATTTGCTTATTGGAAAGATTGAAGAAGTTGAGATTGATGAAGGATCGAGAAATACTGATAGATCAAGCTCACAAGCTCAATATAAGTATGTGGTAAATACTGCCAATACTGTGGAAAATGCATTTCTTGCACAAGATGCAATGAAGTTTGAAGAAGAGGGTGATTTATTCGTTGGTGCCAGTTTCTATACTGATTCAGCATACTTTCCAAGTTCACCAACTTATTCTCAACCTCAATCTCCACCAAGAGCTCAAGTTCCAAGTCAGAATTTGAAGAATCAATCAGAAAATCAAAGTTCAAATGTTCAAGCCAAGGTGAAAGATGTTACGAACATTTTGTTGCAAGATGACGAGACAAAAACTGCCTTTACTGCTTTTATGGCAAGTTTTCAAGCATATCAAGGAAGTCATTTAACTCAAATGGACGTTGTCCTTCAAGACTTATTTGAGATGGATCCAGTTGATGTTGAGGAAATG
The DNA here is from genome assembly GCA_030867185.1 of Tagetes erecta. Taxonomy (NCBI): domain Eukaryota; kingdom Viridiplantae; phylum Streptophyta; class Magnoliopsida; order Asterales; family Asteraceae; genus Tagetes; species Tagetes erecta. The sequence goes on along the minus strand of CM061487.1, from coordinate 40,885,027 downwards.
GATCTTAATTGGCAAATGGTTATGGTTGCATATCGAACACAAAAGCATGCATATGTTAACCGAAGTTACAAACCTCATGCAAACAAGACAGTTGGATTTGACAAATCAAAGGCCAGATGTTTTAATTGTAACCAGTATGGTCATTTTTCAAGAGAATGCAAAGCTGCAAAGAATTTCAATGATCAAGCTAGTTCAAGCAATCAAGGTCAAGGTCAAAGCTCTCAACAGTCTTCAAGTTATCAAGGCAGAAATCAACGTTTCTTTCAGAAACCATATCAAAGTCTTCCCATGCCTGAATTGAATGATGAAGGAAAGAAACCAGAAGACCAAACAAAGGCGCTGGTAGTGAGTGTAAAAGACGGTTATGATTGGAGCGCATATGCAGAACAATTTACGTCTGATCTTACATCAAGTCTGGCACTGGTATGTGAAATGGAAGAAGATTGGTCAGAAGAAGGGGATGGTAAGATGATTGAAGATGTAAGTGAAGATTCAGAGGAATATGACTGGAGTGCAAAGTCTGATCCAGTTGAAGAATCAACATCTGAGATTGCGCTAATGGCTACAGCCAGTGAGTCTTCTTCATCTACCGAACAACCAAAGGTTAGTACTGACTTACCCCCTAACTATGTTCCATTACCTGCTGATGTTAAGGAAAGGTTGTGTTCTGATCAATGCATTCAACAAGTAGAACATTATCGAACATGAAAAGATTCATGAACAACTTAAAATTGATCACAAAATTTCTGATGAGAAGATTTTGTCACTAACTGAATCATGGAACAAAACTTTAAAAGAACTGGAACTTGTGACCAAACAACTTGAAGAAATGACAAAGAACTTTGAACAAGAAAAAGTTGAACATGCTGTCACACAAGTTGAATTAAAGAAAGTTAAAGGTTGTAAAACAATGGTTAAACAACTCGTTAATGAAAGAGGTAACAAAAACAAAACCGGGTTGGGTTTTACTCATGAACCAATGCCAAATTCAATCACTCAAACCTTACCGGAAAACTTTAATGAATTTGATCATTCACCTGAAAATGAACGTAAATTCAAAGAAATTCAAAGAAGTAAATCCGAGTCCGAAGGATCTGAGGTGTTGATTGAAAGCTTGAAAGATGAAGATGATGTGACAACTGAAGCAGATGATGAAGCTAGCAACAAATCAGAGCCTGTTCTGATTCAACTTGTTGAGTATCCGGAACTGAATCCGAAGCCAGAAAAGGTGAATGAAGAAGGTGAATTTTCAGGATACAATGATCCTGAATACATCAAGTGGAAGAAGGAACAAAAGGCGCAAGTTGCTGATCAGTTGATCAAGAAGCAGGAAGTGAAAAAGACTGAAGTTTCGAAAACTAATCAATCTGAAACGAAACAGTCGAAAGGCAAAAGTGTCTTAAAATCAAATGATAACACAAAAGCTCAAAGTGTTAAAACTGACAAAGTTAAACCTGTCAAGAAAGTGTCAAAAGGTAAGACAATCAAGTTTGTGTCTGCAGGTACTTTCGACATGAACGGTTCTTATGGTAACCAAATCAATGCTCAAATCAAATCTAACTCTGGTCTGAAAACAGGTTCAGGTCCTAAGTCTTCCGCTGTCAATGATAAGAGAATTGAAAACAAAAAGGTAACCAAACAGAACAGTTTAAAATCGAACCAAAGTCCCATGCAATCAAAATCACAAACAATATCTCCACAAAAGAGCGTTAATCTAAAACCGAAAAACCATGATAATGAATCACGATTTGGTTCAACATCAAAAGTTAACAATCGGCTCTTTAGGATTAGCAAGCGACATTGTGAGATATGTGATCGTTATAACCATACTACTGCTGAATGTTTCTTTAACAGGTACTGCAGTTTCTGTAACAAAATAAATCATTCTTCAGAAGAATGTTTTTATAACAAGTTTTGTGATATCTGTGAAAGAAGAAACCATGACACAAAGGATTGTTTCTTTCGATCAAACTCAACAAGAGAAATGACTCCATATTCAAATTTTCAAAGAAATAACTCTGTTGGTTTTCAAAATATGAATCAAAGTCATTCTCCGGTTTTGAGAAATTTCAATCGAAACAATTCTGTTCCTAACTTTTCAAGAAATGTGCAGGTTAACAGTTTTAAACCAAGAGCTTTAATGGTAAGAAACCAAAAGTTTGAAAATAACCTTGATCCTAAGCTAGAGGAAAGGTTTAGTGCTTTGAGGAGAAAGCAATCAATGAACGCCAATGGGCGAAACAACAGTTGTCAGCATCAAAATCTCTTAAATGAAACAAATTTTCAAAATGTTCAATATCAACAAGTTACTATTGCAGATAGATTCGGAAAACCCAAGACCGTGTGGGCCTGGGTTGACCAAACTAACTAAGTAATTGTTGAAATGCAGGTACGCCCAAGAAGACCTATCAACTCATGGTTCGTTGATAGTGGGTGTAGCCGGCACATGACAGGCAACCATGCCTTGCTTCAGGATTTCAAACTGAAAAATGGTACACACGTTGCATTTGGAGGTGATGCGGGTGGAAAGATAACAGGAGAAGGAACTGTATCCAATGGGGTCATTAGTTTTGATAAAGTCAACTACTGTGCACAGTTGAACTTTAACTTACTAAGTGTATCTCAAATTTGTGATAAATCTTATTCAACTTTATTTGATGATTCTTTTTGTTACATTCTCAAACCAGGTTTCAAGATTGACAATGAATGGGTAGTGGTGAAAGCTCCAAGAGATCGTGATGTATACAAGCTGGACATGTCGCAGATTGACGCTGAAACCGAAACTACTTGTCTCATTGCTCATGCATCAAATGATGAGAGTCAGCTTTGGCATAGACGGCTGGGCCATTCAAACTTCAGAAACATGAATCGTTTGGTGACTGGAAATCACGCTGTGGGAATCCCATCGAAGAAATTCTCTACAACTGATCTCTGTCCTGCATGTTTGAAAGGAAAACAGCATCGCATGTCTTTTAAGTCCAAGCTAGAAAACTCCATTTCAAAACCCTTGCAGATGCTACATATGGATCTTTTCGGACCAACAAATGTTCAAAGCATCGGAAAGAAGTCTTATTGTTTTGTCATTATTGACGATTTCACTAGATTTTCTTGGGTTTATTTCTTGCATGCTAAATCTGAAACTGCTGAGTTGTTAAAAGAATTTATTGTCAAAGTTGAAAATCAGTTGGATTGTAAAGTGAAAGTTTTAAGAAGTGATAATGGAACTGAATTTAAAAACGCTAATGTTGATTTGTTTTGTGCAGAAAAAGGAATTGCTAGACAATTTAGTGCTCCAAGAACGCCTCAACAGAATGGGGTTGCGGAACGGAAAAACCGGACACTAATTGAAGCAGCAAGATCCATGCTCGCAGATGCCAAAATCCCTATCACTTTTTGGGACGAAGCTATTGCTACTGCGTGTTTTGTACAAAATAGAACATTATTGGTTCAAGATAAACAGAAAACTTCTTATGAGTTGTTATTTGGAAGAAAACCAAATATTTCTTACTTGAAAGCATTTGGTTGTCCTGTATCGATTTTAAATTTGAATGATCATCTCGGGAAGTTTGAGTCAAAATCTGACGATGGATTTTTCCTAGGTTATTCGTCTGTTTCTAAAGCTTATCGGGTTTTTAATAGCAAAACAAATACTGTTATTGAAACTATTAACGTCAAGTTTTTAGAAAATTCGTTTCCGTTAGTGGCACATGGTCCCGAATGGTTATTTGATTTAGATTCGTTATCGAAATCTTTCAATTCCAACTTGTTTGATTTTTCAGGAAAAGCAAGAAAAGAATCAGGTGACTTAGGATGCTTTAGTGACGATTCTGATAATGACGAGGATGGAAATCTCAACTCTGAATATCCGTTCATGTCATTTCATAATCCTGATCATGTCAAATTCAGTCAAGATCCGGGTCCTTCTGGTTCTCATGAGGATCAAGAATCGAACAATCTTGAAGAAGATATGGATCCGCAAATTTCTCCTAATGATGGTGGATCTGTTCAGAATCAACCATCATCCGATCCGAATGCTGAAGTTATTCCAGAATCATTTGATTACTTCATCAATTCACCGGATCTACCAAATCTGAATACTTCTAATCTGGAGACTCAAGTGCAAGGAGGTGATATTCCTATTCATCGAATTCACAAGAAACATCCTGTCTCTCAGATTATTGGACCGTTGAATCAGAGAACTACAAGAAGTCAAACTGAACAAGCAAACGTTTGTCTTTATTCATGTTTTCTTTCTCAAGTGGTGCCGAAGAATATTTCAGAAGCATTACAAGATAATAGTTGGATTGAAGCCATGCAAGAGGAGTTACTTCAATTTCGCGAACAAGAGGTTTGGAAATTAGTGGACTTACCTGAAGGAGAGAATGCAATTGGTACAAGATGGTTGTACAAAAACAAGCCAGACGAACGTGGCATTGTTGTGAGAAACAAAGCAAGACTCATTGCACAGGGATATACTCAGGAAGAAGGCATTGATTACGAAGAGGTGTTCGCTCCAGTCGCAAGACTTGAAGCCATACGCGTTTTTCTTGCATATGCTTCCTTCATGAAGTTTAAAGTATTCCAAATGGACGTTAAAGGTGCTTTCCTGTATGGACCTATTACAGATGATGTTTATGTCAGACAGCCTCCGGGTTTTGAAGATCCTGAATATCCTCATCGTGTATACAAGTTGAGTAAAGCTCTATATGGTCTACACCAAGCTCCAAGAATCTGGTATGAGACATTATCTAAGCATTTACTAGAACATGGATTTACAAGAGGTCAGATTGATCCAACTTTGTTTATGAAGAGGGAGAATGACGATTTGTTGTGCGTTCAAGTATATGTGGACGATATTATCTTCGGATCAACCAGTGCGTCAATGTGCAAAGAATTTGAAGAAATCATGAAGTCTAGATTCCAGATGAGTTCAATGGGGGAGATTAATTTCTTTCTTGGATTACAAGTGAAACAATCAGCTGACGTAATTTTCATCAATCAATCAAAATTTGTCGAAAAGTTGTTGAAGAAGTTCAAGATGCAAGATTGTCAGACAATTCGAACTCCATCTGATGTGAACTGCAAGATTCAACCTGATCCAAAGGGCAAAGCAGTTGATCAAACACTATACAGATCAATGATCGGTTCTCTGATGTACCTTACTGCATCAAGACCAGACATCATGTACGCTGTTTGTGTGTGCGCCAGATATCAGTCTGATCCGAAAGAGTCGCACCTTGTTGCTGTGAAGCGTATATTCAGATATCTTAAAGGGAAACCAAATCTTGGGTTATGGTATCCTTACGAAGGAAATTTTGAATTATATAGCTATTTTGACAGTGATTTTGGTGGTTGTGCTCTTGACAGGAAATCGACTACTGGTGGATGTCAATTTTTGGGTCCTAGACTTGTCTCTTGGCAATGCAAGAAGCAGACCAACGTTTCTGTATCCACAGCTGAAGCAGAGTATATCGCTGCATCTGCAGGATGTTCTCAAGTTTTGTGGCTACAAAATCAATTGCTGGACTACGGGTTTAACTTTCTCAAAACCCCTATTTACATAGACAATACTGCTGCTATGTTTATTACTGCTAATCCTGTTCAACACTCAAAAACCAAACATATCGAAATTCGATATCACTTTTTAAGAGACAACTCTGAAAAAGGTTTAATAATTTTGATTAAAGTTCATACCGACAAACAACTGGCAGATCTTTTCACAAAATCATTTTTTTCAGGCCGGTTTGAATTTTTAATTCAATCCATAGGATTAATCAATCATGATTGATTCTATTTTTCAAAAACAAAAAGAAAAATCAGAAAATATAAAAGCCAAAAATATAATAAGTTGATGTCATGTATTGATTCCTTTGTCTTTTATTTTATGTTTTGCATTGTGTGTGTGCATGAAAAAGAAAAGCAAAAACAAAATATAAAATGAAAAAGAAAAGAAAATATCATGTCATAAGAATCTATATTGCAAAAAGTGAGAAATGATAGTTACACTAGACATTATTTGTTACATCATTTTTAATAAAGACTGATGAATGTTAATTGATGTGCTAGACAGCTCAGGCAATTAGACTGAAAAAGTAAGTTGATTGTTGACAAACATAAACTTAATGATCTTTGTGTTAAGTTCCATTGTTATACATGTCTAGATATATATCTTTTGATACATTGCTTGTGATGATAGTTGTACATGATCGGGTAATGATGCTGTGTATTCAGTGTGATGAACCGCATCGTGAGCTTCTTTGTTGTGGTACCCACAGACCTGAAGTCTCACACGAAGTCTCTTTTGAGCTTCAAGGTGCAGCAAAAGATTCCCAAAGATGGAACAAAAAGAGTCCCAAATGTGGACCGACACCAAACAAAAATTCCAAAAAGGAATTCAGAAGATTCCCAAGGGGAACGATAGGAAATGAAAAATTCCCAAAAATGGAATTAAAAAGAAGTCCCAAAGTGGACCAAATCCGAATAGAACCCATATTCCACACTGTGTATAACTGTAAGTGACCAGATTCTGTGCAATATGCATTCAGGTAGTGGTTGATAAGGAAATATGTTGACATATGTATACATGTGGGTCACATAAGTCATTCTAATCGAACCTTAAATATCATCATGATACTGAAAAAGTAAGTGTGTCAACTCGAGCTAATTGGTATGTTTTCATATCATCACTCAATCAAGCATAAGTCAAATGTCTATTCAAAACTTGCAAAACATGTTCAGATAATGTGTGGTATGATCTCACTGCGATATTTTGATTCATTGCATTGCATATGTTTTTATTTTAATGTATGTGCTTTGTGTGTGCAGGCATATGGAATCTTTATTGACACATCGACATCCTTGTTAAACTAAAAAATTTCAAGAAATTTCAAGTTTAGGGGGAGAATAAAATTGAAGAAAAATATCTACAAAAATCCAAAAATATTGTGTTTTTGAATAAGTGTGTTTTGAATGAACAAGATTATGTGGTATGAAAAGCAAAAGTATTGGATGTGTTAAAAACAAACCCAAGGTCTTGTAATATGTTTTTAAGAAATTGCTTCGGGATATAGAAAAATTGGCTGTGCAAAAACATTTTTGAAAAAGAAAAAGAAAAATGATTTTAATTGGAATTAATGATTATTGACTTGTTTTAATATTGTTGATAATTAATTAGACAAATTCTTTTTAAGGATATCTTGTCTAATTAATGTGTCGAGAATGTTTGCAGGTGCAATAAATGCCGTTGAAAAAGTCAACAGACGAGAAAAAGTGAAGAAATTGCTCAAAGTGTTATAGCCGGGCAAAGATATCAGATACAACTGTTCTGCCGGGTAATGAACATACTGTTCAGCCGGGTAATGTTGTGAGTGATACAAGCCGGGTGATTGAGAAAAAGGTGAAGATATTATGACTACTGTGTAGCCGGGCAATGATCATGTCAAAAACAGCCGGGTGAAGGTCATAGATATCAAGCCGGGTGACAAGTGTTCACTATACAGCCGGGTAAAAGAGAAATCTTATTGCCGTGTAATGGTATGACACTGTGTTGCCGGGTAATGAAGAAGAAAGCATGCCGGGTGATATAGAAGATAACTATGTTGCCGTGTAATGAACAAATGCATGCCGTGTGAAGAAGAAAGCATGCCGGGTGATTATGAAAGCAACTATGTTGCCGGGTGATGAAGAAAGCAAGCCGGATGAAGAAGGAAAGCAACTGTGATTGCCGGGTGATGAAGAAAAATTGTCGGGTGATGTTTGAAGACAACTATTCTGCCGGGTGATGAATAAAACCCATCAGGTGTAGTTGTTCCTAACCTTTACCCGTCACTACAGTGACTCACCAGACTCTACAGTGTTTGACCCGTCAAGTGATTTTCACATGTTTGCGACTTGTTTTATGTACTTGACCCGTCACTACAGTACATGACCCGTCACTACAGTACATGACCCGTCACTACAGTACTTGACCCGGCAAAGCTTATTGGGCCTTTTATGTTTACCCGTCCCTTTTGTTGACCCGACACCTTAAGTTTGACCTAAATTTTTGACGATACAAAAACCCGCCTCTTCACAAACACTTATCATTTCACACATTCACTGTCAAGCAAACACTCTGTACTAAATCGCATGTTATCATATTCAATCGTTTTGCTCTATAACAAGATTGATCGATTGGATAACGTAGTGATTAAGTGTTTTTGACCTAAATAGACCTGCAAATCAACCGTTAACAAGAAAAACGATGATGAACAGTGTTTTGGACTATGAATCGACACTTTGATTTTGTGTGTTAAAACTTAAATCGAATGTTATTTTAAGGTTAAAATCTGTCGATCATCAACATTCAATCACTCATTTGCATCAAAACACCTTAAAATCAACTGAATCACTCAAAATGTTCACAACTGTTAAAATCGCCATTGATGAACTTTGAAGCTCTTAAAAGTTAAACATCAAAATGATGAAATATCTGTTTAAAAGTGATTAATACTTGTTAAAACTGAACCAAAACATGATAAACAATTTCATCATCAAAATGACAAAATTTCTGTCTTAAGTGATTAACTGTTAAAATTGAAACATGAAGTATAATCTTTAAAATTCAAAGTTGTTTGATTAAAATTTTGATATGTTTTAATGAAGAATCTAACACATTTGTCTTGATTTGTGTTTGTTTGTGTTTAACAGATGGAGAATCTCAAGTTTGAGCCTAAACACAATTTGGTAGCAGTTCTAGATGAATCTATCCCTGAAACAGATGGTTACAGAGATATGATCAAGTTTATCAAGAGGACCAAATATGTGTATGCTATGTGTGCCAAACCAGTCATATATGCAAGGCTGATTAAGAGCTTTTGGAGAACAGCAGAAGTCATTAGAGATGATCATGGTGTTGCTGTTGTAAGAGGGAATATTACAAGAGAAAGGGTGTTGGCTGTTTCAGAAGAAGTCATTAGACATGCTCTGAGAATAGATGAAGATGAGGTTGGTATGAATGATGAGTTGACGATGGACGAATGCAAATCATGTTTTGTTAATATGGGTCATCCACCTGTGTTTCCAAAATCACAATTCTATCGGGCGAAGTTGGGAAAGAAGTATAAATTGTTGTGTTATGTTGTACAACAATGCATGTCAAGGAGGAGTGCAGGATTTGACAACTTCCCATCTGACATTGCATCCCCGATTGTTGCCATAGCAGAAAATAAGCCATTTAATATGTAGAGATGGATCATGAATGGCTTTGTTTTCAATTTGGTGAAGGGCAAGAGGTTTAAGTTTCTTATGTACCCAAGATTCTTACAACTGATGATCAACATTGCCTATCCTATCATTAGATCTGAAGGTTATTCTGGAGGTATTTTATACACTGAGGACATGAACGATCTATCTTACAGAAAGATGAGTATCGGGAATGTGCCTAATGTGGAGTTGTTTGACTATATGAGAGATATAGCAAACAATGAAGAAGATGTTGAAGGAGTGTATTATCATATTTCTCATGGTGAGATTGTTGATCCACAGGACCTAGTGGATGAGGTGCCTGATAATTTATTAGATGATGACGAGTTCTTTGCTCGTCATCCAGAAGATGAAGAAGAAGATGATAATGATGATGGTGATAATGATGAAGATAGTGATAGTGAGGATGAACATGATGATGGTGGAAATGATGATGCTGAATCTGAATCTAATTCAGAGGAGGCTGAGAATGTTGAAGTAATTGAGCCGATGGTGATAGAAGAACCTGTTGAGGTTGCTTCTGTGGTTGAAGAAGTAGTTGCTGAAATCCCAAAGGATGTTACTGTTCAATATGTCAGAAGAAAGAGATCGAAATCAGTAAAAGAGCCTGTGATTGTAGAGCCTGAGGAGATAGATGTACTTCAGATTGCTCAGGAGGCAATGGCCGAAGCTGAAACTATTGCACAGATAGTTGAAGAAGCTGATGCTGGCGTTGCTGATCCTACCACTGTTGATATTCCCACCACATCATCCCAAATTGCTGAAAACATTGACCAAGATTTGGAGTCTTCACGAAATTTTGTGTCAAGTGTTGATGAAACAGAAAAAGAGAAAAGAATTGCTGAGTTGGAGGAAATGGTGACATAGTTGATAGAAGCTAATGAATTGTTGAAAGCTTCGAATGAACGGAAAAAGAAAAGATTTGATGAATATTGGGATATTCACAATCAGAATTTGAAAACCTTCAAAGAGTTGGATGCAGATCATCTCAAACTGAAGATTGAGCATGATGAACTGAAGGAGAAATATGATAAACTGAAGGAGGAACATGATAATCTAAAGTATGATTATACTGAACTGAAAGCTGAATGCAATACTTTGGAAGCTGAGAAAGAAATGTTAGAGAAATGGCTGGAGGAAACTAAACCGAAGAAATCTGGTTCAACTTCGGATAAAGACTTTTCAGATGAAGTAGTCGAAGTGACTGAATCTCAAGTACCTAAAGTTTATTTGACTAGAGCACGAGGTACTACAAATGCTGGTATTATGGTGGAATCTCCAATCATCATTCCCGATGAAGCTGTTGCTGAAACTGTCATCTCTGATAAAGCTGAGGGAAAGAGGAAGCTAGATGCTGTTCCTGAAATATTGGGTGATGAAGAATGTTCAAAGAAGGCTAAAATTGATGAGACTGTGCAGATTGAGCCGATTCAATCTGTAGCTGTAGTTGAAATGAATAAGGAAGTTGATGTGACTGAAGCTGAAATTGCTAAATCAGTTCAGGTTGAGCCGATTCAATCTGATTCTGTAGCTGAGACTGAAATATTTGAGGCGACAGATAGTGAGAAAGAAGTTGGTTCTGAAGAAACAGTTCAGGTTGAGCCGATTCAATCTGAAGCTGTTGATATGCCTGAAACTGTATCTGAAGTTGCTAGTCAGTTTGAGCCGGTTCAAACTGACAATGCACCTATGATTGAAGCGTTGGATGATTTGGATGACGTAGACTTCACTGATTCTGAAGATGAAGCTAGGCCAGAAACTAATGTTGTTGAAGAGATTCCGGATGATTTGGATCAAAGGTTTGCATATCTTGAAAGGATGAAATACAATCTTGTGTTCTTGAATGGATTGACTGTGAGCCAGATAAATGAAGAGTATGAGAAATTTATGATTGCTCAAGACAAAGCTGATGCTGATAAGAAAGAGTTTGTTATAGAGATGGGTGAATGGACTCCAATGCAAGAAAGTTTGAATATAGAAGACTTGCCTCCAACAGAACTGTATCACCAAAATCCAGAAGAAATGTCAGCTTCAGATATGCGTAGTTGGTTGAGTTCAAGAAATTATCCGTATAAGACTTTGAAGAGGTTGAAATCTGAGTCTTTGAAGAAAATTGTTGTTAGTTTTATGAAGACTGAAAAATTGTACAATCGGATGTTTTATTTGGACTACAACAATCCTCAGTATTTCGAATTGACAAAGAGATATAAGGTGCTTGGACCAAAGGAGATTCCGGTGATGGCTCTACCTGAAAATGCTCACAAGAAAAGGCACGAATTAATAGATATGTTTCCAAGCGAAGTTAAATCTTACAGCATACCGATGGATGTTAGGGAACCATGGCATAAGTCAGCCACAGCAGGTGACGTGGTGAGGTCGCTGCTGAGTAAAGGTCAGTCCATTGCTGAGTTACTTGATTCTATGATTGTGCCAGAAAAGAATAAGAAAGTGAAGATCATAGCATGGAAATACGATGAAGTGTTTGATGCTTTCATGATTAAGAGAGTAAATGGTTTATGTGATGTATATCATTACTACTCGAACATTTTTAAGTTGGAAGTTCAGGATTTAAAGGAGCTCCACAAACTCAGATTGATAAATCACACGCATGCTGAGCGTGGTGATAAATGCGTAATGCTTCTTGATGCCGGGATTGCTAGACCACCAAAGTATCTTGATTTTAGAGGCCAACAGGAAGATACTGCGTATGTGCAAGCAAAGAAAGAAAGAAAGAAGAAGCGTTTGGTTGTAACTAAAGATATGTATTTGGAAGAGTTTTCGGATGAGTACTTTGACAAAGTGACAAATCCTGGATTGAAGGTGATAGATGGTTCGCAAATGACAAAGCCTATACTCAGAGTGTTTTATAATCAAGAAACTTTTGAATTGAAGCTTGTTAGAAACTTGGAAGATTGGGACAAAGACATGATTACTCTTTTCAGTACTTTTGAGTTGAAGCTGTTACATCCGTCCTATATAGACTTTTTGAGGAGCTACAGAATGGAGAAGTGTAAAGATGCACTTGCTGAAGCTGATAGGAAGTTGTTTGTGGTAATGATTGAAGTAATAGCTGCTGCAACTGAAAAGATACGTGTGAGAAAGGCATTGCTGAATTCTAATCTCGTGAGGGTTGATTTACCAGAGATAGAGTATATGAGAATATCCAGAAAAGGAACTTTGTAGGTGCAAGTCAAAGGACAGGAGATGCCATTTGAATTTTATGCTAATATTGACTTTGCAGGTTTAAATCTGGATTCACTTAGACGCATGAATGCCTGCCCAATTCTGACAAACGAGTCCAAGCCAGGACAAGCCAAAATCGCTGAAAAGTTCAAGTCCTGTATAGAAGAAGCTCTGAAGGAACAAGAAGAGTACAAAGGAAAAGAACTGCTGAATGTCAAAGATGAGCCAGAAGATTGGTAGATAGAGATTGATGCTGAACTAAGAAGAAAAAGATAGAAGATTTTGCTGAACATTCAAAGATAAATCTTAGGGGGAGTACTGTTAGGGTTATTTCCTAGTTAAGATTTACTTTGTATTTTGTTTATATGTTTGTAAATAGTTTAGGGTCTATTTTGTTATATTCCTTAAACTTGTAATTGTTGCTATAAGCATGTAGTGAGAGAGTGTTAGGAGTGAGGCTAGATCACTTTTACACGTTAGAGAGAGAATTAACTGTGTGTGATTTATTTCTCCTGCACTTGTACTACGAATTGCTTTGATCATCAATATACAAAGAGAATTATTAGTATGAATTGTGTTTGTGATTGAATTGTTTGTTTGTGCGCATTATTCTGATCATTGTGAGTGATATTAACGATCCAATTGAACCTATCAGAATTCGTCCGAGTCCTTTGAACATCGTACGACAACTCAGGAGATGTTACAGCTCAGTATACAGCATTAGCAACATCAAAAGCACGTTAGAATAATTTAGGACGCGTTACAACTCCTAAGAACACCTTACATCACCGTACAAAACTTTAAAACTCCATAATAAACCTAATTAATTCGTACGAGTCCTCTGAACATCGTACGACAACTTAGGACATCTAACGACTCTTTATGCCACATTAGCAACATGAAAAGCACATTAGATTAATGTAGGACGCGTTACAACTCCTAAGAACGCCTTACATCACCGTACAAAACTTTAAAACTCCATAATAAACGTAATTAATTCGTATGAGTCCTTTGAACATCGTACGACAACTTAGGACATCTTACGACTCTTTATGCCACATTAGCAACTCGAAATGAACATTAGTATAATGTAGTACGCCTTACAGCTCCTAAGAACACCTTACACCACCGTACGAAACGTTAAAACTACATAATAAACCTAATGAATTTGTCTGAGTCCTTTGAACATCGTACGAAAACTTAGGACATCCTAAGACTCTTTATGCCACATTAGCAACTCGAAAAGAACGTTAGTATGATGTAGGACGCCTTACAGCTCCTAAGAACACTTTACACCGACGTACGAAACATTAAAACTCCATAATAATCCTTATGAATTCGTCCGAGTCCTTTGAACATCGTACGACAACTCAGGAGATGTTACAGCTCAGTATACAACATTAGCAACATGAAAAGCACGTTAGAATAATGTAGGACGCGTTACAACTCCTAAGAACACCTTACATCACCGTACAAAACTTTAAAACTCCATAATAAACCTAATGAATTCGTCTGAGTCGTTTGAACATCGAACGACAACTTAGGACATCTTACGACTCTTTATGCCACATTAGCAACTCGAAATGAACATTAGTATAATGTAGTACGCCTTAGAGCTCCTAAGAACACCTTACACCACCGTACGAAACATTAAAACTCCATAATAAACCAAATGAATTCGTCCGAGTCCTTTGAACATCGTACGACAACTTAGGACATCTTAAGACTCTTTATGCCACATTAGCAACTCGAAAAGAACGTTAGTATGATGTAGGACGCCTTACAGCTCCTAAGAACACCTTACACCACCGTACGAAACATTAAAACTCCATAATAAACCTAATGAATTCGTCCGAGTCCTCTGAACATCGTATGACAACTCAGGAGATGTTACAGCTCAGTATACAGCATTAGCAACATCAAAAGCACGTTAGAATAATTTAGGACGCGTTACAACTCCTAAGAACGCCTTACATCACCGTACAAAACTTTAAAACTCCATAATAAACGTAATTAATTCGTATGAGTCCTTTGAACATCGTACGAAAACTTAGGACATCTTACGACTCTTTATGCCACATCAGCAACTCGAAAAGAACATTAGTATAATGTAGGACGCCGTGCAGCTCCTAAGAACACCTTACACCACCGTACGAAACATTAAAACTCCTTAATAAACCTAATGAATTTGTCTGAGTCCTTTGAACATCGTACGGAAACTTAGGACATCTTAAGACTCTTTATGCCACATTAGCAACTCGAAAAGAACGTTAGTATGATGTAGGACGCCTTACATCTCCTAAAAACACCTTACACCGACGTACGAAACATTAAAACTCCATAATAAACCTAATGAATTCGTCCGAGTCCTTTGAACATCGTACGACAACTCAGGAGATGTTACAGCTCAGTATACAGCATTAGCAACATGAAAAGCACGTTAGAATAATGTAGGACGCGTTACAACTCCTAAGAACACCTTACATCACCGTACAAAACTTTAAAACTCCATAATAAACCTAATGAATTCGTCTGAGTCGTTTGAACATCGAACGACAACTTAGGACATCTTACGACTCTTTATGCCACATTAGCAACTCGAAATGAACATTAGTATAATGTAGTACGCCTTAGAGCTCCTAAGAACACCTTACACCACCGTACGAAACGTTAAAACTCCATAATAAACCTAATGAATTCGTCTGAGTCCTTTGATCATCGTACGACAACTTAGGACATCTTAAGACTCTTTATGCCACATTAGCAACTCGAAAAGAACGTTAGTATGATGTAGGACGCCTTACAGCTCCTAAGAACACCTTACACCACCGTACGAAACATTAAAACTCCATAATAAACCTAATGAATTCGTCCGAATCCTTTGAACATCGTACGACAACTCAGGAGATGTTACAGCTCAGTATACAGCATTAGCAACATCAAAAGCACGTTAGAATAATTTAGGACGCGTTACAACTCCTAAGAACACCTTACATCACCGTACAAAACTTTAAAACTACATAATAAACCTAATTAATTCGTACAAGTCCTCTGAACATCGTACGACAACTTAGGACATATAACGACTCTTTATGCCACATTAGCAACATGAAAAGCACATTAGATTAATGTAGGACGCGTTACAACTCCTAAGAATGCCTTACATCACCGTACAAAACTTTAAAACTCCATAATAAACGTAATTAATTCGTATGAGTCCTTTGAACATCGTACGAAAACTTAGGACATCTTACGACTCTTTATGCCACATCAGCAACTCGAAAAGAACATTAGTATAATGTAGGACGCCGTGCAGCTCTTAAGAACACCTTACACCACCGTACGAAACATTAAAACTCCTTCATAAACCTAATGAATTTGTCTGAGTCCTTTGAACATCGTCCGGAAACTTAGGACATCTTAAGACTCTTTATGCCACATTAGCAACTCGAAAAGAACGTTAGTATGATGTAGGACGCCTTACATCTCCTAAAAACACCTTACACCGACGTACGAAACATTAAAACTCCATAATAAACCTAATGAATTCGTCCGAGTCCTTTGAACATCGTACGACAACTCAGGAGATGTTACAGCTCAGTATACAACATTAGCAACATGAAAAGCACGTTAGAATAATGTAGGACGCGTTACAACTCCTAAGAACACCTTACATCACCGTACAAAACTTTAAAACTCCATAATAAACCTAATGAATTCGTCTGAGTCGTTTGAACATCGAACGACAACTTAGGACATCTTACGACTCTTTATGCCACATTAGCAACTCGAAATGAACATTAGTATAATGTAGTACGCCTTAGAGCTCCTAAGAACACCTTACACCACCGTACGAAACGTTAAAACTCCATAATAAACCTAATGAATTCGTCTGAGTCCTTTGAACATCGTACGACAACTTAGGACATCTTAAGACTCTTTATGCCACATTAGCAACTCGAAAAGAACGTTAGTATGATGTAGGACGCCTTAGAGCTCCTAAGAACACCTTACACCACCGTACGAAACGTTAAAACTCCATAATAAACCTAATGAATTCGTCTGAGTCCTTTGAACATCGTACGACAACTTAGGACATCTTAAGACTCTTTATGCCACATTAGCAACTCGAAAAGAACGTTAGTATGATGTAGGACGCCTTACAGCTCCTAAGAACACCTTACACCACCGTACGAAACATTAAAACTCCATAATAAACCTAATGAATTCGTCCGAGTCCTTTGAACATCGTACGACAACTCAGGAGATGTTACAGCTCAGTATACAGCATTAGCAACATCAAAAGCACGTTAGAATAATTTAGGACGCGTTACAACTCCTAAGAACACCTTACATCATCGTACAAAACTTTAAAACTCCATAATAAACCTAATTAATTCGTACGAGTCCTCTGAACATCGTACGACAACCTAGGACATCTAACGACTCTTTATGCCACATTAGCAACATGAAAAGCACATTAGATTAATGTAGGACGCGTTACAACTCCTAAGAATGCCTTACATCACCGTACAAAACTTTAAAACTCCATAATAAACGTAATTAATTCGTATGAGTCCTTTGAACATCGTACGGAAACTTAGGACATCTTACGACTCTTTATGCCACATCAGCAACTCGAAAAGAACATTAGTATAATGTAGGACGCCGTGCAGCTCCTAAGAACACCTGACACCACCGTACGAAACATTAAAACTCCATAATAAACCTAATGAATTCGTCCGAGTCCTTTGAACATCGTACGACAACTCAGGAGATGTTACAGCTCAGTATACAGCATTAGCAACATCAAAAGCACGTTAGAATAATTTTTGACGCGTTACAACTCCTAAGAACACCTTACATCACCGTACAAAACTTTAAAACTCCATAATAAACCTAATTAATTCGTACGAGTCCTCTGAACATCGTACGACAACTTAGGACATCTAACGACTCTTTATGCCACATTAGCAACATGAAAAGCACATTAGATTAATGTAGGACGCGTTACAACTCCTAAGAATGCCTTACATCACCGTACAAAACTTTAAAACTCCATAATAAACGTAATTAATTCGTATGAGTCCTTTGAACATCGTACGAAAACTTAGGACATCTTACGACTCTTTATGCCACATCAGCAACTCGAAAAGAACATTAGTATAATGTAGGACGCCGTGCAGCTCCTAAGAACACCTTACACCACCGTACGAAACATTAAAACTCCTTAATAAACCTAATGAATTTGTCTGAGTCCTTTGAACATCGTACGGAAACTTAGGACATCTTAAGACTCTTTATGCCACATTAGCAACTCGAAAAGAACGTTAGTATGATGTAGGACGCCTTACATCTTCTAAAAACACCTTACACCGACGTACGAAACATTAAAACTCCATAATAAACCTAATGAATTCGTCCGAGTCCTTTGAACATCGTACGACAACTCAGGAGATGTTACAGCTCAGTATACAACATTAGCAACATGAAAAGCACGTTAGAATAATGTAGGACGCGTTACAACTCCTAAGAACACCTTACATCACCGTACAAAACTTTAAAACTCCATAATAAACCTAATGAATTCGTCTGAGTCGTTTGAACATCGAACGACAACTTAGGACATCTTACGACTCTTTATGCCACATTAGCAACTCGAAATGAACATTAGTATAATGTAGTACGCCTTAGAGCTCCTAAGAACACCTTAAACCACCGTACGAAACGTTAAAACTCCATAATAAACCTAATGAATTCGTCCGAGTCCTTTGAACATCGTACGACAACTTAGGACATCTTAAGACTCTTTATGCCACATTAGCAACTCGAAAAGAACGTTAGTATGATGTAGGACGCCTTACAGTTCCTAAGAACACCTTACACCACCGTACGAAACATTAAAACTCCATAATAAACCTAATGAATTCGTCCGATTCCTTTGAACATCGTACGACAACTCAGGAGATGTTACAGTTCAGTATACAGCATTAGCAACATCAAAAGCACGTTAGAATAATTTAGGACGCGTTACAACTCCTAAGAACACCTTACATCACCGTACAAAACTTTAAAACTCCATAATAAACCTAATTAATTCGTACGAGTCCTCTGAACGTCGTACGACAACTTAGGACATCTAACGACTCTTTATGCCACATTAGCAACATGAAAAGCACATTAGATTAATGTAGGACGCGTTACAACTCCTAAGAGCGCCTTACATCACCGTCCAAAACTTTAAAACTCCATAATAAACTTAATTAATTCGTACGAGTCGTTTGAACATCAAACGACAACTTAGGACATCTTACGACTCTTTATGCCACATTAGCAACTCGAAATGAACATTAGTATAATGTAGTACGCCTTAGAGCTCCTAAGAACACCTTACACCACCGTACGAAACGTTAAAACTCCATAATAAACCTAATGAATTCGTCCGAGTCCTTTGAACATCGTACGACAACTTAGGACATCTTAAGACTCTTTATGCCACATTAGCAACTCGAAAAGAACGTTAGTATGATGTAGGACGCCTTACAGCTCCTAAGAACACCTTACACCACCGTATGAAACATTAAAACTCCATAATAAACCTAATGAATTCGTCCGAGTCCTTTGAACATCGTAAGACAACTCAGGAGATGTTACAGCTCAGTATACAGCATTAGCAACATGAAAAGCACGTTAGTATAATTTAGGACGCGTTACAACTCCTAAGAACACCTTACATCACCGTACAAAACTTTAAAACTCCATAATAAACCTAATTAATTCGTACGAGTCCTCTGAACATCGTACGACAACTTAGGACATCTAACGACTCTTTATGCCACATTAGCAACATGAAAAGCACATGAGATTAATGTAGGACGCGTTAAAACTCCTAAGAACGCCTTACATCACCGTACAAAACTTTAAAACTCCATAATAAACCAAATTAATTCGTACGAGTCCTTTGAAGATCGTACGACAACTTAGGACATCTTACGACTCTTTATGCCACATTAGCAACTTGAAAAGCATGTTAGAATAATGTAGGACGCGTTACAGCTCCAAAGAACACCTTACACCACCGTATGACACATTAAAACTCCATAATAAACCTAATGAATTCGTTCGAGTCCTTTGAACATCGTACGACAACTCAGGAGATGTTACAGCTCAGTATACAGCATTAGCAACATCAAAAGCACGTTAGAATAATTTTTGACGCGTTACAACTCCTAAGAACACCTTACATCACCGTACAAAACTTTAAAACTCCATAATAAACCTAATTAATTCGTACGAGTCCTCTGAACATCGTACGACAACTTAGGACATCTAACGACTCTTTATGCCACATTAGCAACATGAAAAGCACATTAGATTAATGTAGGACGCGTTACAACTCCTAAGAGCGCCTTACATCACCGTCCAAAACTTTAAAACTCCATAATAAACTTAATTAATTCGTACGAGTCGTTTGAACATCAAACGACAACTTAGGACATCTTACGACTCTTTATGCCACATTAGCAACTCGAAATGAACATTAGTATAATGTAGTACGCCTTAGAGCTCCTAAGAACACCTTACACCACCGTACGAAACGTTAAAACTCCATAATAAACCTAATGAATTCGTCCGAGTCCTTTGAACATCGTACGACAACTTAGGACATCTTAAGACTCTTTATGCCACATTAGCAACTCGAAAAGAACGTTAGTATGATGTAGGACGCCTTACAGCTCCTAAGAACACCTTACACCACCGTATGAAACATTAAAACTCCATAATAAACCTAATGAATTCGTCCGAGTCCTTTGAACATCGTAAGACAACTCAGGAGATGTTACAGCTCAGTATACAGCATTAGCAACATGAAAAGCACGTTAGTATAATTTAGGACGCGTTACAACTCCTAAGAACACCTTACATCACCGTACAAAACTTTAAAACTCCATAATAAACCTAATTAATTCGTACGAGTCCTCTGAACATCGTACGACAACTTAGGACATCTAACGACTCTTTATGCCACATTAGCAACATGAAAAGCACATGAGATTAATGTAGGACGCGTTAAAACTCCTAAGAACGCCTTACATCACCGTACAAAACTTTAAAACTCCATAATAAACCAAATTAATTCGTACGAGTCCTTTGAAGATCGTACGACAACTTAGGACATCTTACGACTCTTTATGCCACATTAGCAACTTGAAAAGCATGTTAGAATAATGTAGGACGCGTTACAGCTCCAAAGAACACCTTACACCACCGTATGACACATTAAAACTCTATAATAAACCTAATGAATTCGTTCGAGTCCTTTGAACATCGTACGACAACTTAAGACATCTTAAGACTCTTTATGCCACATTAGCAACTCGAAAAGAACGTTAGTATGATGTAGGACGCCTTACAGCTCCTAAGAACACCTTACACCGACGTACGAAACATTAAAACTCCATAATAAACCTAATGAATTCGTCCGAGTCCTTTGAACATCGTACGACAACTCAGGAGATGTTACAGCTCAGTATACAGCATTAGCAACATGAAAAGCACGTTAGAATAATGTAGGACGCGTTACAACTCTTAAGACACCTTACATCACCGTACAAAACTTTAAAACTCCATAATAAACCAAATTAATTCGTAAGAGTCCTTTGAAGATCGTACGACAACTTAGGACATCTTACGACTCTTTATGCCACATTAGCAACTTGAAAAGCATGTTAGAATAATGTAGGACGCGTTACAGCTCCAAAGAACACCTTACACTACCGTATGAAACATTAAAACTCCATAATAAACCTAATGAATTCGTTCGAGTCCTTTGAACATCGTACGACAACTTAAGACATCTTAAGACTCTTTATGCCACATTAGCAACTCGAAAAGAACGTTAGTATGATGTAGGACGCCTTGCAGCTCCTAAGAACACCTTACACCACCGTACGAAACATTAAAAATCCATAATAAACCTAATGAATTCGTCCGAGTCCTTTGAACATCGTACGACAACTCAGGAGATGTTACAGCTCAGTATACAGCATTAGCAACATGAAAAGCACGTTAGAATAATGTAGGACGCGCTACAACTCCTAAGAACACCTTACATCACCGTACAAAACTTTAAAACTCCATAATAAACCTAATGAATGCGTCTGAGTCGTTTGAACATCGAACGACAACTTAGGACATCTTACGACTCTTTATGCCACATTAGCAACTCGAAATGAACATTAGTATAATGTAGTACGCCTTAGAGCTCCTAAGAACACCTTACACCACCGTACGAAACGTTAAAACTCCATAATAAACCTAATGAATTCTTCCGAGTCCTTTGAACATCGTACGAAAACTTAGGACATCTTAAGACTCTTTATGCCACATTAGCAACTCGAAAAGAACGTTAGTATGATGTAGGACGCCTTACAGCTCCTAAGAACACCTTACACCACCGTATGAAACATTAAAACTCCATAATATACCTAATGAATTCGTCCGAGTCCTTTGAACATCGTAAGACAACTCAGGAGATGTTACAGCTCAGTATACAGCATTAGCAACATGAAAAGCACGTTAGAATAATTTAGGACGCGTTACAACTCCTAAGAACACCTTACATCACCGTACAAAACTTTAAAACTCCATAATAAACCTAACTAATTATACGAGTCCTCTAAACATCGTACGACAACTTAGGACATCTAACGACTCTTTATGCCACATTAGCAACATGAAAAGCACATTAGATTAATGTAGGACGCGTTAAAACTCCTAAGAGCGCCTTACATCACCGTACAAAACTTTAAAACTCCATAATAAACCAAATTAATTCGTACGAGTCCTTTGAAGATCGTACGACAACTTAGGACATCTTACGACTCTTTATGCCACATTAGCAACTTGAAAAGCATGTTAGAATAATGTAGGACGTATTACAGCTCCAAAGAACACCTTACACCACCGTATGAAACATTAAAACTCCATAATAAACCTAATGAATTCGTTCGAGTCCTTTGAACATCGTACGACAACTTAAGACATCTTAAGACTCTTTATGCCACATTAGCACCTCGAAAAGAACGTTAGTATGATGTAGGACGCCTTGCAGCTCCTAAGAACACCTTACACCACCGTACGAAACATTAAAACTCCATAATAAACCTAATGAATTCGTCCGAGTCCTTTGAACATCGTACGACAACTCAGGAGATGTTACAGCTCAGTATACAGCATTAGCAACATGAAAAGCACGTTAGAATAATGTAGGATGCGCTACAACTCCTAAGAACACCTTACATCACCGTACAAAACTTTAAAACTCCATAATAAACCTAATGAATGCGTCTGAGTCGTTTGAACATCGAACG
This sequence comes from Tagetes erecta, assembly GCA_030867185.1. Lineage (NCBI taxonomy): Eukaryota > Viridiplantae > Streptophyta > Magnoliopsida > Asterales > Asteraceae > Tagetes > Tagetes erecta. The sequence goes on along the minus strand of CM061487.1, from coordinate 40,862,228 downwards.
ACAACTTAGGACATCTTACGACTCTTTATGCCACATTAGCAACATGAAAAGCACATTAAATTAATGTAGGACGCGTTACAACTCCTAAGAACGCCTTACATCGCCGTACAAAACTTTAAAACTCCATAATAAACCTAATGAATGCGTCTGAGTCATTTGAACATCGAACGACAACTTAGGACATCTTACGACTCTTTATGCCACATTAGCAACTCGAAATGAACATTAGTATAATGTAGTACGCCTTAGAGCTCCTAAGAACACCTTACACCACCGTACGAAACGTTAAAGCTCCATAATAAACCTAATGAATTCGTCCGAGTCCTTTGAACATCGTACGAAAACTTAGGACATCTTAAGACTCATTATGCCACATTAGCAACTCGAAAAGAACGTTAGTATGATGTAGGACGCCTTACAGCTCCTAAGAACACCTTACACCACCATATGAAACATTAAAACTCCATAATAAACCTAATGAATTCGTCCGAGTCCTTTGAACATCATAAGACAACTCAGGAGATGTTACAGCTCAGTATACAGCATTAGCAACATGAAAAGCACGTTAGAATAATTTAGGACGCGTTACAACTCCTAAGAACACCTTACATCACCGTACAAAACTTTAAAACTCCATAATAAACCTAATTAATTCGTACGAGTCCTCTGAACATCGTACGACAACTTAGGACATCTAACGACTCTTTATGCCATATTAGCAACATGAAAAGCACATTAGATTAATGTAGGACGCGTTACAACTCCTAAGAACACCTTACACCACCGTACGAAACGTTAAAGCTCCATAATAAACCTAATGAATTCGTACGAGTCCTTTGAACATCGTACGAAAACTTAGGACATCTTAAGACTCTTTATGCCACATTAGCAACTCGAAAAGAACGTTAGTATGATGTAGGACGCCTTACAGCTCCTAAGAACACCTTACACCACCATATGAAACATTAAAACTCTATAATAAACCTAATGAATTCGTCCGAGTCCTTTGAACATCATAAGACAACTCAGGAGATGTTACAGCTCAGTATACAGCATTAGCAACATGAAAAGCACGTTAGAATAATTTAGGACGCATTACAACTCCTAAGAACACCTTACATCACCGTACAAAACTTTAAAACTCCATAATAAACCTAATTAATTCGTACGAGTCCTCTGAACATCGTACGACAACTTAGGACATCTAACGACTCTTTATGCCATATTAGCAACATGAAAAGCACATTAGATTAATGTAGGACGCGTTACAACTCCTAAGAACGCCTTACATCACCGTACAAAACTTTAAAACTCCATAATAAACTTAATTAATTCGTACGAGTCCTTTGAACATCGTACGACATTTAGGACATCTTACGACTCTTTATGCCACATCAGCAACTCGAAAAGAACATTAGTATAATGTAGGACGCCTTACAGCTCCTAAGAACACCTTACAACACCGTACGAAACATTAAAACTCCATAATAAACCTAATGAATTCGTCCAAGTCCTTTGAACATCGTAAGACAACTCAGGAGATGTTACAGCTCAGTATACAGCATTAGCAACATGAAAAGCACGTTAAAATAATTTAGGACGCGTTACGACTCCTAAGAATACCTTACATCACCGTACAAAACTTTAAAACTCCATAATAAACCTAATTAATTCGTACGAGTCCTCTGAACATCGTACGACAACTTAGGACATCTAACGACTCTTTATGCCATATTAGCAACATGAAAAGCACATTAGATTAATGTAGGACGCGTTACAACTCCTAAGAACACCTTACACCACCGTACGAAACGTTAAAGCTCCATAATAAACCTAATGAATTCGTACGAGTCCTTTGAACATCGTACGAAAACTTAGGACATCTTAAGACTCTTTATGCCACATTAGCAACTCGAAAAGAACGTTAGTATGATGTAGGACGCCTTACAGCTCCTAAGAACACCTTACACCACCATATGAAACATTAAAACTCCATAATAAACCTAATGAATTCGTCCGAGTCCTTTGAACATCATAAGACAACTCAGGAGATGTTACAGCTCAGTATACAGCATTAGCAACATGAAAAGCACGTTAGAATAATTTAGGACGCATTACAACTCCTAAGAACACCTTACATCACCGTACAAAACTTTAAAACTCCATAATAAACCTAATTAATTCGTACGAGTCCTCTGAACATCGTACGACAACTTAGGACATCTAACGACTCTTTATGCCATATTAGCAACATGAAAAGCACATTAGATTAATGTAGGACGCGTTACAACTCCTAAGAACGCCTTACATCACCGTACAAAACTTTTAAACTCCATAATAAACTTAATTAATTCGTACGAGTCCTTTGAACATCGTACGACATTTAGGACATCTTACGACTCTTTATGTCACATCAGCAACTCGAAAAGAACATTAGTATAATGTAGGACGCCTTACAGCTCCTAAGAACACCTTACAACACCGTACGAAACATTAAAACTCCATAATAATCCTAATGAATTCGTCCAAGTCCTTTGAACATCGTAAGACAACTCAGGAGATGTTACAGCTCAGTATAAAGCATTAGCAACATGAAAAGCACGTTAAAATAATTTAGGACGCGTTACGACTCCTAAGAATACCTTACATCACCGTACAAAACTTTAAAACTCCATAATAAACCTAATTAATTCGTACGAGTCCTCTGAACATCGTACGACAACTTAGGACATCTAACGACTCTTTATGCCACATTAGCAACATGAAAAGCACATTAGATTAATGTAGGACGCGTTACAACTCCTAAGAACGCCTTACATCACCGTACAAAACTTTAAAACTTCATAATAAATATAATTAATTCGTACGAGTCCTTTGAACATCGTACGACAACTTAGGACATCTTACAACTCTTTATGCCACATCAGCAACTCGAAAAGAACATTAGTATAATGTAGGACGCCTTACAGCTCCTAAGAACACCTGACAACACCGTACGAAGCATTAAAACTCCATAATAAACCTAATGAATTCGTCCAAGTCCTTTGAACATCGTAAGACAACTCAGGAGATGTTACAGCTCAGTATAAAGCATTAGCAACATGAAAAGCACGTTAGAATAATTTAGGACGCGTTACGACTCCTAAGAATACCTTACATCACCGTACAAAACTTTAAAACTCCATAATAAACCTAATTAATTCGTACGAGTCCTCTGAACATCGTACGACAACTTAGGACATCTAACGACTCTTTATGCCATATTAGCAACATGAAAAGCACATTAGATTAATGTAGGACGCGTTACAACTCCTAAGAACGCCTTACATCACCGTACAAAACTTTAAAACTCCATAATAAACTTAATTAATTCGTACGAGTCCTTTGAACATCGTACGACATTTAGGACATCTTACGACTCTTTATGCCACATCAGCAACTCGAAAAGAACATTAGTATAATGTAGGACGCCTTACAGCTCCTAAGAACACCTTATAACACCGTACGAAACATTAAAACTCCATAATAAACCTAATGAATTCGTCCAAGTCCTTTGAACATCGTAAGACAACTCAGGAGATGTTACAGCTCAGTATACAGCATTAGCAACATGAAAAGCACGTTAAAATAATTTAGGACGCGTTACGACTCCTAAGAATACCTTACATCACCGTACAAAACTTTAAAACTCCATAATAAACCTAATTAATTCGTACGAGTCCTCTGAACATCGTACGACAACTTAGGACATCTAACGACTCTTTATGCCATATTAGCAACATGAAAAGCACATTAGATTAATGTAGGACGCGTTACAACTCCTAAGAACACCTTACACCACCGTACGAAACGTTAAAGCTCCATAATAAACCTAATGAATTCGTACGAGTCCTTTGAACATCGTACGAAAACTTAGGACATCTTAAGACTCTTTATGCCACATTAGCAACTCGAAAAGAACGTTAGTATGATGTAGGACGCCTTACAGCTCCTAAGAACACCTTACACCACCATATGAAACATTAAAACTCCATAATAAACCTAATGAATTCGTCCGAGTCCTTTGAACATCATAAGACAACTCAGGAGATGTTACAGCTCAGTATACAGCATTAGCAACATGAAAAGCACGTTAGAATAATTTAGGACGCATTACAACTCCTAAGAACACCTTACATCACCGTACAAAACTTTAAAACTCCATAATAAACCTAATTAATTCGTACGAGTCCTCTGAACATCGTACGACAACTTAGGACATCTAACGACTCTTTATGCCATATTAGCAACATGAAAAGCACATTAGATTAATGTAGGACGCGTTACAACTCCTAAGAACGCCTTACATCACCGTACAAAACTTTTAAACTCCATAATAAACTTAATTAATTCGTACGAGTCCTTTGAACATCGTACGACATTTAGGACATCTTACGACTCTTTATGTCACATCAGCAACTCGAAAAGAACATTAGTATAATGTAGGACGCCTTACAGCTCCTAAGAACACCTTACAACACCGTACGAAACATTAAAACTCCATAATAATCCTAATGAATTCGTCCAAGTCCTTTGAACATCGTAAGACAACTCAGGAGATGTTACAGCTCAGTATAAAGCATTAGCAACATGAAAAGCACGTTAAAATAATTTAGGACGCGTTACGACTCCTAAGAATACCTTACATCACCGTACAAAACTTTAAAACTCCATAATAAACCTAATTAATTCGTACGAGTCCTCTGAACATCGTACGACAACTTAGGACATCTAACGACTCTTTATGCCATATTAGCAACATGAAAAGCACATTAGATTAATGTAGGACGCGTTACAACTCCTAAGAACACCTTACACCACCGTACGAAACGTTAAAGCTCCATAATAAACCTAATGAATTCGTACGAGTCCTTTGAACATCGTACGAAAACTTAGGACATCTTAAGACTCTTTATGCCACATTAGCAACTCGAAAAGAACGTTAGTATGATGTAGGACGCCTTACAGCTCCTAAGAACACCTTACAACACCGTACGAAGCATTAAAACTCCATAATAAACCTAATGAATTCGTCCAAGTCCTTTGAACATCGTAAGAGAACTCAGGAGATGTTACAGCTCAGTATAAAGCATTAGCAACATGAAAAGCACGTTAGAATAATTTAGGACGCGTTACGACTCCTAAGAATACCTTACATCACCGTACAAAACTTTAAAACTCCATAATAAACCTAATTAATTCGTACGAGTCCTCTGAACATCGTACGACAACTTAGGACATCTAACGACTCTTTATGCCACATTAGCAACATGAAAAGCACATTAGATTAATGTAGGACGCGTTACAACCCCTAAGAACGCCTTACATCACCGTACAAAACTTTAAAACTCCATAATAAACTTAATTAATTCGTACGAGTCCTTTGAACATCGTACGACAACTTAGGACATCTTACGACTCTTTATGCCACATCAGCAACTCGAAAAGAACATTAGTATAATGTAGGACGCCTTACAGCTCCTAAGAACACCTTACAACACCGTACGAAACATTAAAACTCCATAATAAACCTAATGAATTCGTCCGAGTCCTTTGAACATCGTAAGACAACTCAGGAGATGTTACAGCTCAGTATACAGCATTAGCAACATGAAAAGCACGTTAGAATAATTTAGGACGCGTTACAACTCCTAAGAACACCTTACATCACCGTACAAAACTTTAAAACTCCATAATAAACCTAATTAATTCGTACGAGTCCTCTGAACATCGTACGACAACTTAGGACATCTAACGACTCTTTATGCCATATTAGCAACATGAAAAGCACATTAGATTAATGTAGGACGCGTTACAACTCCTAAGAACGCCTTACATCACCGTACAAAACTTTAAAACTCCATAATAAACTTAATTAATTCGTACGAGTCCTTTGAACATCGTACGACATTTAGGACATCTTACGACTCTTTATGCCACATCAGCAACTCGAAAAGAACATTAGTATAATGTAGGACGCCTTACAGCTCCTAAGAACACCTTACAACACCGTACGAAACATTAAAACTCCATAATAAACCTAATGAATTCGTCCAAGTCCTTTGAACATCGTAAGACAACTCAGGAGATGTTACAGCTCAGTATAAAGCATTAGCAACATGAAAAGCACGTTAAAATAATTTAGGACGCGTTACGACTCCTAAGAATACCTTACATCACCGTACAAAACTTTAAAACTCCATAATAAACCTAATTAATTCGTACGAGTCCTCTGAACATCGTACGACAACTTAGGACATCTAACGACTCTTTATGCCACATTAGCAACATGAAAAGCACATTAGATTAATGTAGGACGCGTTACAACTCCTAAGAACGCCTTACATCACCGTACAAAACTTTAAAACTCCATAATAAATATAATTAATTCGTACGAGTCCTTTGAACATCGTACGACAACTTAGGACATCTTACGACTCTTTATGCCACATCAGCAACTCGAAAAGAACATTAGTATAATGTAGGACGCCTTACAGCTCCTAAGAACACCTGACAACACCGTACGAAGCATTAAAACTCCATAATAAACCTAATGAATTCGTCCAAGTCCTTTGAACATCGTAAGAGAACTCAGGAGATGTTACAGCTCAGTATAAAGCATTAGCAACATGAAAAGCACGTTAGAATAATTTAGGACGCGTTACGACTCCTAAGAATACCTTACATCACCGTACAAAACTTTAAAACTGCATAATAAACCTAATTAATTCGTACGAGTCCTCTGAACATCGTACGACAACTTAGGACATCTAATGACTCTTTATGCCATATTAGCAACATGAAAAGCACATTAGATTAATGTAGGACGCGTTACAACTCCTAAGAACACCTTACACCACCGTACGAAACGTTAAAGCTCCATAATAAACCTAATGAATTCGTACGAGTCCTTTGAACATCGTACGAAAACTTAGGACATCTTAAGACTCTTTATGCCACATTAGCAACTCGAAAAGAACGTTAGTATGATGTAGGACGCCTTACAGCTCCTAAGAACACCTTACAACACCGTACGAAGCATTAAAACTCCATACTAAACCTAATGAATTCGTCCAAGTCCTTTGAACATCGTAAGAGAACTCAGGAGATGTTACAGCTCAGTATAAAGCATTAGCAACATGAAAAGCACGTTAGAATAATTTAGGACGCGTTACGACTCCTAAGAATACCTTACATCACCGTACAAAACTTTAAAACTCCATAATAAACCTAATTAATTCGTACGAGTCCTCTGAACATCGTACGACAACTTAGGACATCTAACGACTCTTTATGCCACATTAGCAACATGAAAAGCACATTAGATTAATGTAGGACGCGTTACAACTCCTAAGAACGCCTTACATCACAGTACAAAACTTTAAAACACCATAATAAACTTAATTAATTCGTACGAGTCCTTTGAACATCGTACGACAACTTAGGACATCTTACGACTCTTTATGCCACATCAGCAACTCGAAAAGAACATTAGTATAATGTAGGACGCCTTACAGCTCCTAAGAACACCTTACAACACCGTACGAAACATTAAAACTCCATAATAAACCTAATGAATTCGTCCGAGTCCTTTGAACATCGTAAGACAACTCAGGAGATGTTACAGCTCAGTATACAGCATTAGCAACATGAAAAGCACGTTAGAATAATTTAGGACGCGTTACGACTCCTAAGAATACCTTACATCACCGTACAAAACTTTAAAACTCCATAATAAACCTAATTAATTCGTACGAGTCCTCTTAACATCGTACGACAACTTAGGATATCTAACGACTCTTTATGCCACATTAGCAACATGAAAAGCACATTAGATTAATGTAGGACGCGTTACAACTCCTAAGAACGCCTTACATCACCGTACAAAACTTTAAAACTCCATAATAAACTTAATTAATTCGTACGAGTCCTTTGAACATCGTACGACAACTTAGGACATCTTACGACTCTTTATGCCACATCAGCAACTCGAAAAGAACATTAGTATAATGTAGGACGCCTTACAGCTCCTAAGAACACCTTACAACACCGTACGAAACATTAAAACTCCTTAATAAACCTAATGAATTTGTCTGAGTCCTTTGAACATCGTACGACAACTTAGGACATCTTAAGACTCTTTATGCCACATTAGCAACTCGAAAAGAACGTTAGTATGATGTAGGACGCCTTACAGCTCCTAAGAACACCTTACACCGACGTACGAAACATTAAAACTCCATAATAAACCTAATGAATTCGTCCGAGTCCTTTGAACATCGTACGACAACTCAGGAGATGTTACAGCTCAGTATACAGCATTAGCAACATGAAAAGCACGTTAGAATAATGTAGGACGCGTTACTCTCCTAAGAACACCTTACATCACCGTACAAAACTTTAAAACTCCATAATAAACCTAATTAATTCGTACGAGTCCTTTGAACATCGTACGACAACTTAGGACATCTTACGACTCTTTATGCCACATTAGCAACATGAAAAGCACATTAGAATAATGTAGGACGCGTTACAACTCCTAAGAACACCTTACATCACCGTACAAAACTTTAAAACTCCATAATAAACGTAATTAATTTGTATGAGTCCTTTGAACATCGTACGACAACTTAAGACATCTTACGACTCTTTATGCCACATCAGCAACTCGAAAAGAACATTAGCATAATGTAGGACGCCTTACAGCTCCTAAGAACACCTTACACCACCATACGAAACATTAAAACTCCATAATAAACCTAATGAATTCGTCCGTGTCCTTTGAACATCGTACGACAACTCAGCAGATGTTACAGCTCAGTATACATCATTAGCGACATGAAAAGCACGTTAGAATAATGTAGGACGCGTTACAACTCCTAAGAACACCTTACATCACCGTACAAAACTTTAAAACTCCATAATAAACCAAATTAATTCGTACGAGTCCTTTGAACATCGTACGACAACTTAGGACATCTTACGACTCTTTATGCCACATTAGCAACATGAAAAGCACATTAGAATAATGTAGGACGCGTTACGACTCCTAAAAACACCTTACATCACCGTACAAAACTTTAAAACTCCATAATAAACGTAATTAATTCGTACGAGTCCTTTGAACATCGTACGACAACTTAAGACATCTTACGACTCTTTATGCCACATCAGCAACTCGAAAAGAACATTAGCATAATGTAGGACGCCTTACAGCTCCTAAGAACACCTTACACCACCATACGAAACATTAAAACTCCATAATAAACCTAATGAATTCGTCCGAGTCCTTTGAACATCGTACGACAACTCAGCAGATGTTACAGCTCAGTATACATCATTAGCGACATGAAAAGCACGTTAGAATAATGTAGGACGCGTTACAACTCCTAAGAACACCTTACATCACCGTACAAAACTTTAAAACTCCATAATAAACCAAATTAATTCGTACGAGTCCTTTGAACATCGTACGACAACTTAGGACATCTTACGACTCTTTATGCCACATTAGCAACATGAAAAGCACATTAGAATAATGTAGGACGCGTTACGACTCCTAAAAACACCTTACATCACCGTACAAAACTTTAAAACTCCATAATAAACGTAATTAATTCGTACGAGTCCTTTGAACATCGTACGACAACTTAAGACATCTTACGACTCTTTATGCCACATCAGCAACTCGAAAAGAACATTAGTATAATGTAGGACGCCTTACAGCTCCTAAGAACACCTTACACCACCGTACGAAACATTAAAACTCCATAATAAACCTAATGAGTTCGTCCGAGTCCTTTGAATATCGTACGACAACTCAGGAGATGTTACAGCTCAGTATACAGCATTAGCGACATGAAAAGCACGTTAGAATAATGTTGGACGCGTTACAACTCCTAAGAACACCTTACATCACCGTACAAAACTTTAATACTCCATAATAAACCTAATTAATTCGTACGAGTCCTTTGAACATCGTACGACAACTTAGGACATCTTACGACTCTTTATGCCACATTAGCAACATGAAAAGCACATTAGAATAATGTAGGACGCGTTACAACTCCTAAGAACACCTTACATCACCGTACAAAACTTTAAAACTCCATAATAAACGTAATTAATTCGTACGAGTCCTTTGAACATCGTACGACAACTTAAGACATCTTACGACTCTTTATGCCACATCAGCAACTCGAAAAGAACATTAGTATAATGTAGGACGCCTTACAGCTCCTAAGAACACCTTACACCACCGTACGAAACATTAAAACTCCATAATAAACCTAATGAATTCGTCCGAGTCCTTTGAATATCGTACGGCAACTCAGGAGATGTTACAGCTCAGTATACAGCATTAGCAACATGAAAAGCACGTTAGAATAATGTAGGACGCGTTACAACTCCTAAAAACACCTTACATCACCGTATAAAACTTTAATACTCCATAATAAACCTAATTAATTCGTACGAGTCCTTTGAACATCGTACGACAACTTAGGACATCTTACGACTCTTTATGCCACATTAGCAACATGAAAAGCACATTAGAATAATGTACGCGTTACAACTCCTAAGAACACCTTACATCACCGTACAAAACTTTAAAACTCCATAATAAACGTAATTAATTTGTACGAGTCCTTTGAACATCGTACAGCAACTTAAGACATCTTACGACTCTTTATGCCACATCAGCAACTCGAAAAGAACATTAGTATAATGTAGGACGCCTTACAGCTCCTAAGAACACCTTACACCACCGTACGAAACATTAAAACTCCATAATAAACCTAATGAATTCGTCCGAGTCCTTTGAATATCGTACGACAACTCAGGAGATGTTACAGCTCAGTATACAGCATTAGCAACATGAAAAGCACGTTAGAATAATGTAGGACGCGTTACAACTCCTAAGAACACCTTACATCACCGTACAAAACTTTAAAACTCCATAATAAACGTAATTAATTTGTACGAGTCCTTTGAACATCGTACAGCAACTTAAAACATCTTACGACTCTTTATGCCACATCAGCAACTCGAAAAGAACATTAGTATAATGTAGGACGCCTTACAGCTCCTAAGAACACCTTACCCCACCTTACGAAACATTAAAACTCCATAATAAACCTAATGAATTCGTCCGAGTCCTTTGAATATCGTACGACAACTCAGGAGATGTTACAGCTCAGTATACAGCATTAGCAACATGAAAAGCACGTTAGAATAATGTAGGACGCGTTACAACTCCTAAGAACACCTTACATCACCGTACAAAACTTTAAAACTCCATAATAAACCTAATTAATTCGTACGAGTCCTTTGAACATCGTACGACAACTTAGGACATCTTACGACTCTTTATGCCACATTAGCAACATGAAAAACACATTAGAATAATGTAGGACGCGTTACAACTCCTAAGAACACCTTACATCACCGTACAAAACTTTAAAACTCCATAATAAACGTAATTAATTTGTATGAGTCCTTTGAACATCATACGACAACTTAAGACATCTTACGACTCTTTACGCCACATCAGCAACTCGAAAAGAACATTAGCATAATGTAGGACGCCTTACAGCTCCTAAGAACACCTTACAACACCGTACGAAACATTAAAACTCCATAATAAACCTAATGAATTCGTCCGAGTCATTTGAACATCGTAAGACAACTCAGGAGATGTTACAGCTCAGTATACAGCATTAGCAACATGAAAAGCACGTTAGAATAATTTAGGACGCGTTACGACTCCTAAGAATACCTTACATCACCGTACAAAACTTTAAAACTCCATAATAAACCTAATTAATTCGTACGAGTCCTCTTAACATCGTACGACAACTTAGGACATCTAACGACTCTTTATGCCACATTAGCAACATGAAAAGCACATTAGATTAATGTAGGACGCGTTACAACTCCTAAGAACGCCTTACATCACCGTACAAAACTTTAAAACTCCATAATAAACTTAATTAATTCGTACGAGTCCTTTGAACATCGTAGGACAACTTAGGACATCTTACGACTCTTTATGCCACATCAGCAACTCGAAAAGAACATTAGTATAATGTAGGACGCCTTACAGCTCCTAAGAACACCTTACAACACCGTACGAAACATTAAAACTCCTTAATAAACCTAATGAATTTGTCTGAGTCCTTTGAACATCGTACGACAACTTAGGACATCTTAAGACTCTTTATGCCACATTAGCAACTCGAAAAGAACGTTAGTATGATGTAGGACGCCTTACAGCTCCTAAGAACACCTTACACCGACGTACGAAACATTAAAACTCCATAATAAACCTAATGAATTCGTCCGAGTCCTTTGACCATCGTACGACAACTCAGGAGATGTTACAGCTCAGTATACAGCATTAGCAACATGAAAAGCACGTTAGAATAATGTAGGACGCGTTACAACTCCTAAGAACACCTTACATCACCGTACAAAACTTTAAAACTCCATAATAAACCTAATTAATTCGTACGAGTCCTTTGAACATCGTACGACAACTTAGGACATCTTACGACTCTTTATGCCACATTAGCAACATGAAAAGCACATTAGAATAATGTAGGACGCGTTACAACTCCTAAGAACACCTTACATCACCGTACAAAACTTTAAAACTCCATAATAAACGTAATTAATTTGTATGAGTCCTTTGAACATCGTACGACAACTTAAGACATCTTACGACTCTTTATGCCACATCAGCAACTCGAAAAGAACATTAGCATAATGTAGGACGCCTTACAGCTCCTAAGAACACCTTACACCACCATACGAAACATTAAAACTCCATAATAAACCTAATGAATTCGTCCGAGTCCTTTGAACATCGTACGACAACTCAGCAGATGTTACAGCTCAGTATACATCATTAGCGACATGAAAAGCACGTTAGAATAATGTAGGACGCGTTACAACTCCTAAGAACACCTTACATCACCGTACAAAACTTTAAAACTCCATAATAAACCTAATTAATTCGTACGAGTCCTTTGAACATCGTACGACAACTTAGGACATCTTACGACTCTTTATGCCACATTAGCAACATGAAAAACACATTAGAATAATGTAGGACGCGTTACAACTCCTAAGAACACCTTACATCACCGTACAAAACTTTAAAACTCCATAATAAACGTAATTAATTTGTATGAGTCCTTTGAACATCATACGACAACTTAAGACATCTTACGACTCTTTACGCCACATCAGCAACTCGAAAAGAACATTAGCATAATGTAGGACGCCTTACAGCTCCTAAGAACACCTTACAACACCGTACGAAACATTAAAACTCCATAATAAACCTAATGAATTCGTCCGAGTCCTTTGAACATCGTAAGACAACTCAGGAGATGTTACAGCTCAGTATACAGCATTAGCAACATGAAAAGCACGTTAGAATAATTTAGGACGCGTTACGACTCCTAAGAATACCTTACATCACCGTACAAAACTTTAAAACTCCATAATAAACCTAATTAATTCGTACGAGTCCTCTTAACATCGTACGACAACTTAGGACATCTAACGACTCTTTATGCCACATTAGCAACATGAAAAGCACATTAGATTAATGTAGGACGCGTTACAACTCCTAAGAACGCCTTACATCACCGTACAAAACTTTAAAACTCCATAATAAACTTAATTAATTCGTACGAGTCCTTTGAACATCGTACGACAACTTAGGACATCTTACGACTCTTTATGCCACATCAGCAACTCGAAAAGAACATTAGTATAATGTAGGACGCCTTACAGCTCCTAAGAACACCTTACAACACCGTACGAAACATTAAAACTCCTTAATAAACCTAATGAATTTGTCTGAGTCCTTTGAACATCGTACGACAACTTAGGACATCTTAAGACTCTTTATGCCACATTAGCAACTCGAAAAGAACGTTAGTATGATGTAGGACGCCTTACAGCTCCTAAGAACACCTTACACCGACGTACGAAACATTAAAACTCCATAATAAACCTAATGAATTCGTCCGAGTCCTTTGAACATCGTACGACAACTCAGGAGATGTTACAGCTCAGTATACAGCATTAGCAACATGAAAAGCACGTTAGAATAATGTAGGACGCGTTACAACTCCTAAGAACACCTTACATCACCGTACAAAACTTTAAAACTCCATAATAAACCTAATTAATTCGTACGAGTCCTTTGAACATCGTACGACAACTTAGGACATCTTACGACTCTTTATGCCACATTAGCAACATGAAAAGCACATTAGAATAATGTAGGACGCGTTACAACTCCTAAGAACACCTTACATCACCGTACAAAACTTTAAAACTCCATAATAAACGTAATTAATTTGTATGAGTCCTTTGAACATCGTACGACAACTTAAGACATCTTACGACTCTTTATGCCACATCAGCAACTCGAAAAGAACATTAGCATAATGTAGGACGCCTTACAGCTCCTAAGAACACCTTACACCACCATACGAAACATTAAAACTCCATAATAAACCTAATGAATTCGTCCGAGTCCTTTGAACATCGTACGACAACTCAGCAGATGTTACAGCTCAGTATACATCATTAGCGACATGAAAAGCACGTTAGAATAATGTAGGACGCGTTACAACTCCTAAGAACACCTTACATCACCGTACAAAACTTTAAAACTCCATAATAAACCAAATTAATTCGTACGAGTCCTTTGAACATCGTACGACAACTTAGGACATCTTACGACTCTTTATGCCACATTAGCAACATGAAAAGCACATTAGAATAATGTAGGACGCGTTACGACTCCTAAAAACACCTTACATCACCGTACAAAACTTTAAAACTCCATAATAAACGTAATTAATTCGTACGAGTCCTTTGAACATCGTACGACAACTTAAGACATCTTACGACTCTTTATGCCACATCAGCAACTCGAAAAGAACATTAGTATAATGTAGGACGCCTTACAGCTCCTATGAACACCTTACACCACCGTACGAAACATTAAAACTCCATAATAAACCTAATGAGTTCGTCCGAGTCCTTTGAATATCGTACGACAACTCAGGAGATGTTACAGCTCAGTATACAGCATTAGCGACATGAAAAGCACGTTAGAATAATGTTGGACGCGTTACAACTCCTAAGAACACCTTACATCACCGTACAAAACTTTAATACTCCATAATAAACCTAATTAATTCGTACGAGTCCTTTGAACATCGTACGACAACTTAGGACATCTTACGACTCTTTATGCCACATTAGCAACATGAAAAGCACATTAGAATAATGTAGGACGCGTTACAACTCCTAAGAACACCTTACATCACCGTACAAAACTTTAAAACTCCATAATAAACGTAATTAATTCGTACGAGTCCTTTGAACATCGTACGACAACTTAACACATCTTACGACTCTTTATGCCACATCAGCAACTCGAAAAGAACATTAGTATAATGTAGGACGCCTTACAGCTCCTAAGAACACCTTACACCACCGTACGAAACATTAAAACTCCATAATAAACCTAATGAATTCGTCCGAGTCCTTTGAATATCGTACGACAACTCAGGAGATGTTACAGCTCAGTATACAGCATTAGCAACATGAAAAGCACGTTAGAATAATGTAGGACGCGTTACAACTCCTAAAAACACCTTACATCACCGTACAAAACTTTAATACTCCATAATAAACCTAATTAATTCGTACGAGTCCTTTGAACATCGTACGACAACTTAGGACATCTTACGACTCTTTATGCCACATTAGCAACATGAAAAGCACATTAGAATAATGTACGCGTTACAACTCCTAAGAACACCTTACATCACCGTACAAAACTTTAAAACTCCATAATAAACGTAATTAATTTGTACGAGTCCTTTGAACATCGTACAGCAACTTAAGACATCTTACGACTCTTTATGCCACATCAGCAACTCGAAAAGAACATTAGTATAATGTAGGACGCCTTACAGCTCCTAAGAACACCTTACACCACCGTACGAAACATTAAAACTCCATAATAAACCTAATGAATTCGTCCGAGTCCTTTGAATATCGTACGACAACTCAGGAGATGTTACAGCTCAGTATACAGCATTAGCAACATGAAAAGCACGTTAGAATAATGTAGGACGCGTTACAACTCCTAAGAACACCTTACATCACCGTACAAAACTTTAAAACTCCATAATAAACGTAATTAATTTGTACGAGTCCTTTGAACATCGTACAGCAACTTAAAACATCTTACGACTCTTTATGCCACATCAGCAACTCGAAAAGAACATTAGTATAATGTAGGACGCCTTACAGCTCCTAAGAACACCTTACCCCACCTTACGAAACATTAAAACTCCATAATAAACCTAATGAATTCGTCCGAGTCCTTTGAATATCGTACGACAACTCAGGAGATGTTACAGCTTAGTATACAGCATTAGCAACATGAAAAGCACGTTAGAATAATGTAGGACGCGTTACAACTCCTAAGAACACCTTACATCACCGTACAAAACTTTAAAACTCCATAATAAACCTAATTAATTCGTACGAGTCCTTTGAACATCGTACGACAACTTAGGACATCTTACGACTCTTTATGCCACATTAGCAACATGAAAAACACATTAGAATAATGTAGGACGCGTTACAACTCCTAAGAACACCTTACATCACCGTACAAAACTTTAAAACTCCATAATAAACGTAATTAATTTGTATGAGTCCTTTGAACATCATACGACAACTTAAGACATCTTACGACTCTTTATGCCACATCAGCAACTCGAAAAGAACATTAGCATAATGTAGGACGCCTTACAGCTCCTAAGAACACCTTACACCACCGTACGAAACATTAAAACTCCGTAATAAACCTAATGAATTTGTCTGCGTCCTTTGAACATCGTACGACAACTTAGGACATCTTAAGACTCTTTATGCCACATTAGCAACTCGAAAAGAACGTTAGTATGATGTAGGATGCCTTACAGCTCCTAAGAACTCCTTACACCACCGTACGAAACATTAAAACTCCATAATAAACCTAATGAATTCGTCCGACTCCTTTGAACATCGTACGACAACTCTGGAGATGTTACAGCTCAGTATACATCATTAGCAACATGAAAAGCACGTTAGAATAATGTAGGACGCGTTACAACTCCTAAGAACACCTTACATCACCGTACAAAACTTTAAAACTCCATAATAAACGTAATTAATTTGTACGAGTCCTTTGAACATCGTACAGCAACTTAAAACATCTTACGACTCTTTATGCCACATCAGCAACTCGAAAAGAACATTAGTATAATGTAGGACGCCTTACAGCTCCTAAGAACACCTTACCCCACCGTACGAAACATTAAAACTCCATAATAAACCTAATGAATTCGTCCGAGTCCTTTGAATATCGTACGACAACTCAGGAGATGTTACAGCTCAGTATACAGCATTAGGAACATGAAAAGCACGTTAGAATAATGTAGGACGCGTTACAACTCCTAAGAACACCTTACATCATCGTACAAAACTTTAAAACTCCATAATAAACCTAATTAATTCGTACGAGTCCTTTGAACATCGTACGACAACTTAGGACATCTTACGACTCTTTATGCCACATTAGCAACATGAAAAACACATTAGAATAATGTAGGACGCGTTACAACTCCTAAGAACACCTTACATCACCGTACAAAACTTTAAAACTCCATAATAAACGTAATTAATTTGTATGAGTCCTTTGAACATCATACGACAACTTAAGACATCTTACGACTCTTTATGCCACATCAGCAACTCGAAAAGAACATTAGCATAATGTAGGACGCCTTACAGCTCCTAAGAACACCTTACACCACCGTACGAAACATTAAAACTCCATAATAAACCTAATGAATTTGTCTGCGTCCTTTGAACATCGTACGACAACTTAGGACATCTTAAGACTCTTTATGCCACATTAGCAACTCGAAAAGAACGTTAGTATGATGTAGGATGCCTTACAGCTCCTAAGAACTCCTTACACCACCGTACGAAACATTAAAACTCCATAATAAACCTAATGAATTCGTCTGACTCCTTTGAACATCGTACGACAACTCTGGAGATGTTACAACTCAGTATACATCATTAGCAACATGAAAAGCACGTTAGAATAATGTAGGACGCGTTACAACTCCTAAAAACACCTTACATCACCGTACAAAACTTTAATACTCCATAATAAACCTAATTAATTCGTACGAGTCCTTTGAACATCGTACGACAACTTAGGACATCTTACGACTCTTTATGCCACATTAGCAACATGAAAAGCACATTAGAATAATGTACGCGTTACAACTCCTAAGAACACCTTACATCACCGTACAAAACTTTAAAACTCCATAATAAACGTAATTAATTTGTACGAGTCCTTTGAACATCGTACAGCAACTTAAGACATCTTACGACTCTTTATGCCACATCAGCAACTCGAAAAGAACATTAGTATAATGTAGGACGCCTTACAGCTCCTAAGAACACCTTACACCACCGTACGAAACATTAAAACTCCATAATAAACCTAATGAATTCGTCCGAGTCCTTTGAATATCGTACGACAACTCAGGAGATGTTACAGCTCAGTATACAGCATTAGCAACATGAAAAGCACGTTAGAATAATGTAGGACGCGTTACAACTCCTAAGAACACCTTACATCACCGTACAAAACTTTAAAACTCCATAATAAACGTAATTAATTTGTACGAGTCCTTTGAACATCGTACAGCAACTTAAAACATCTTACGACTCTTTATGCCACATCAGCAACTCGAAAAGAACATTAGTATAATGTAGGACGCCTTACAGCTCCTAAGAACACCTTACCCCACCTTACGAAACATTAAAACTCCATAATAAACCTAATGAATTCGTCCGAGTCCTTTGAATATCGTACGACAACTCAGGAGATGTTACAGCTCAGTATACAGCATTAGGAACATGAAAAACACGTTAGAATAATGTAGGACGCGTTACAACTCCTAAGAACACCTTACATCACCGTACAAAACTTTAAAACTCCATAATAAACCTAATTAATTCGTACGAGTCCTTTGAACATCGTACGACAACTTAGGACATCTTACGACTCTTTATGCCACATTAGCAACATGAAAAACACATTAGAATAATGTAGGACGCGTTACAACTCCTAAGAACACCTTACATCACCGTACAAAACTTTAAAACTCCATAATAAACGTAATTAATTTGTATGAGTCCTTTGAACATCATACGACAACTTAAGACATCTTACGACTCTTTATGCCACATCAGCAACTCGAAAAGAACATTAGCATAATGTAGGACGCCTTACAGCTCCTAAGAACACCTTACACCACCGTACGAAACATTAAAACTCCATAATAAACCTAATGAATTTGTCTGCGTCCTTTGAACATCGTACGACAACTTAGGACATCTTAAGACTCTTTATGCCACATTAGCAACTCGAAAAGAACGTTAGTATGATGTAGGATGCCTTACAGCTCCTAAGAACTCCTTACACCACCGTACGAAACATTAAAACTCCATAATAAACCTAATGAATTCGTCTGACTCCTTTGAACATCGTACGACAACTCTGGAGATGTTACAACTCAGTATACATCATTAGCAACATGAAAAGCACGTTAGAATAATGTAGGACGCGTTACAACTCCTAAAAACACCTTACATCACCGTACAAAACTTTAATACTCCATAATAAACCTAATTAATTCGTACGAGTCCTTTGAACATCGTACGACAACTTAGGACATCTTACGACTCTTTATGCCACATTAGCAACATGAAAAGCACATTAGAATAATGTACGCGTTACAACTCCTAAGAACACCTTACATCACCGTACAAAACTTTAAAACTCCATAATAAACGTAATTAATTTGTACGAGTCCTTTGAACATCGTACAGCAACTTAAGACATCTTACGACTCTTTATGCCACATCAGCAACTCGAAAAGAACATTAGTATAATGTAGGACGCCTTACAGCTCCTAAGAACACCTTACACCACCGTACGAAACATTAAAACTCCATAATAAACCTAATGAATTCGTCCGAGTCCTTTGAATATCGTACGACAACTCAGGAGATGTTACAGCTCAGTATACAGCATTAGCAACATGAAAAGCACGTTAGAATAATGTAGGACGCGTTACAACTCCTAAGAACACCTTACATCACCGTACAAAACTTTAAAACTCCATAATAAACGTAATTAATTTGTACGAGTCCTTTGAACATCGTACAGCAACTTAAAACATCTTACGACTCTTTATGCCACATCAGCAACTCGAAAAGAACATTAGTATAATGTAGGACACCTTACAGCTCCTAAGAACACCTTACCCCACCTTACGAAACATTAAAACTCCATAATAAACCTAATGAATTCGTCCGAGTCCTTTGAATATTGTACGACAACTCAGGAGATGTTACAGCTCAGTATACAGCATTAGCAACATGAAAAACACGTTAGAATAATGTAGGACGCGTTACAACTCCTAAGAACACCTTACATCACCGTACAAAACTTTAAAACTCCATAATAAACCTAATTAATTCGTACGAGTCCTTTGAACATCGTACGACAACTTAGGACATCTTACGACTCTTTATGCCACATTAGCAACATGAAAAACACATTAGAATAATGTAGGACGCGTTACAACTCCTAAGAACACCTTACATCACCGTACAAAACTTTAAAACTCCATAATAAACGTAATTAATTTGTATGAGTCCTTTGAACATCATACGACAACTTAAGACATCTTACGACTCTTTATGCCACATCAGCAACTCGAAAAGAACATTAGCATAATGTAGGACGCCTTACAGCTCCTAAGAACACCTTACACCACCGTACGAAACATTAAAACTCCGTAATAAACCTAATGAATTTGTCTGCGTCCTTTGAACATCGTACGACAACTTAGGACATCTTAAGACTCTTTATGCCACATTAGCAACTCGAAAAGAACGTTAGTATGATGTAGGATGCCTTACAGCTCCTAAGAACTCCTTACACCACCGTACGAAACATTAAAACTCCATAATAAACCTAATGAATTCGTCCGACTCCTTTGAACATCGTACGACAACTCTGGAGATGTTACAGCTCAGTATACATCATTAGCAACATGAAAAGCACGTTAGAATAATGTAGGACGCGTTACAACTCCTAAGAACACCTTACATCACCGTACAAAACTTTAAAACTCCATAATAAACGTAATTAATTTGTACGAGTCCTTTGAACATCGTACAGCAACTTAAAACATCTTACGACTCTTTATGCCACATCAACAACTCGAAAAGAACATTAGTATAATGTAGGACGCCTTACAGCTCCTAAGAACACCTTACCCCACCGTACGAAACATTAAAACTCCATAATAAACCTAATGAATTCGTCCGAGTCCTTTGAATATCGTACGACAACTCAGGAGATGTTACAGCTCAGTATACAGCATTAGGAACATGAAAAGCACGTTAGAATAATGTAGGACGCGTTACAACTCCTAAGAACACCTTACATCACCGTACAAAACTTTAAAACTCCATAATAAACCTAATTAATTCGTACGAGTCCTTTGAACATCGTACGACAACTTAGGACATCTTACGACTCTTTATGCCACATTAGCAACATGAAAAACCCATTAGAATAATGTAGGACGCGTTACAACTCCTAAGAACACCTTACATCACCGTACAAAACTTTAAAACTCCATAATAAACGTAATTAATTTGTATGAGTCCTTTGAACATCATACGACAATTTAAGACATCTTACGACTCTTTATGCCACATCAGCAACTCGAAAAGAACATTAGCATAATGTAGGACGCGTTACAGCTCCTAAGAACACCTTACACCACCGTACGAAACATTAAAACTCCATAATAAACCTAATGAATTTGTCTGCGTCCTTTGAACATCGTACGACAACTTAGGACATCTTAAGACTCTTTATGCCACATTAGCAACTCGAAAAGAACGTTAGTATGATGTAGGATGCCTTACAGCTCCTAAGAACTCCTTACACCACCGTACGAAACATTAAAACTCCATAATAAACCTAATGAATTCGTCTGACTCCTTTGAACATCGTACGACAACTCTGGAGATGTTACAGCTCAGTATACATCATTAGCAACATGAAAAGCACGTTAGAATAATGTAGGACGCGTTACAACTCCTAAGAACACCTTACATCACCGTACAAAACTTTAAAACTCCATAATAAACCAAATTAATTCGTACGAGTCCTTTGAACATCGTACGACAACTTAGGACATCTTACGACTCTTTACGCCACATCAGCAACTCGAAAAGAACATTAGTATAATGTAGGACGCCTTACAGCTCCTATGAACACCTTACACCACCGTACGAAACATTAAAACTCCATAATAAACCTAACGAATTCGTCCGAGTCCTTTGAATATCGTACGACAACTCAGGAGATGTTACAGCTCAGTATACATCATTAGCAACATGAAAAGCACGTTAGAATAATGTAGGACGCGTTACAACTCCTAAGAACACCTTACATCACCGTACAAAACTTTAAAACTCCATAATAAACCAAACTAATTCGTACGAGTCCTTTGAACATCGTACGACAACTTAGGATATCTTACGACTCTTTATGCCACATTAGCAACATGAAAAGCACATTAGAATAATGTAGGACGCGTTACAACTCCTAAGAACACCTTACATCACCGTACAAAACTTTAAAACTCCATAATAAACGTAATTAATTTGTATGAGTCCTTTGAACATCATACGGCAATTTAAGACATCTTACGACTCTTTATGCCACATCAGCAACTCGAAAAGAACATTAGCATAATGTAGGACGCCTTACAGCTCCTAAGAACACCTTACACCACCGTACGAAACATTAAAACTCCGTAATAAACCTAATGAATTTGTCTGCGTCCTTTGAACATCGTACGACAACTTAGGACATCTTAAGACTCTTTATGCCACATTAGCAACTCGAAAAGAACGTTAGTATGATGTAGGATGCCTTACAGCTCCTAAGAACTCCTTACACCACTGTACGAAACATTAAAACTCCATAATAAACCTAATGAATTCGTCCGACTCCTTTGAACATCGTACGACAACTCTAGAGATGTTACAGCTCAGTATACATCATTAGCAACATGAAAAGCACGTTAGAATAATGTAGGACGCGTTACAACTCCTAAGAACACCTTACATCACCGTACAAAACTTTAAAACTCCATAATAAACGTAATTAATTTGTACGAGTCCTTTGAACATCGTACAGCAACTTAAAACATCTTACGACTCTTTATGCCACATCAACAACTCGAAAAGAACATTAGTATAATGTAGGACGCCTTACAGCTCCTAAGAACACCTTACCCCACCGTACGAAACATTAAAACTCCATAATAAACCTAATGAATTCGTCCGAGTCCTTTGAATATCGTACGACAACTCAGGAGATGTTACAGCTCAGTATACAGCATTAGGAACATGAAAAGCACGTTAGAATAATGTAGGACGCGTTACAACTCCTAAGAACACCTTACATCACCGTACAAAACTTTAAAACTCCATAATAAACCTAATTAATTCGTACGAGTCCTTTGAACATCGTACGACAACTTAGGACATCTTACGACTCTTTATGCCACATTAGCAACATGAAAAACACATTAGAATAATGTAGGACGCGTTACAACTCCTAAGAACACCTTACATCACCGTACAAAACTTTAAAACTCCATAATAAACGTAATTAATTTGTATGAGTCCTTTGAACATCATACGACAATTTAAGACATCTTACGACTCTTTATGCCACATCAGCAACTCGAAAAGAACATTAGCATAATGTAGGACGCCTTACAGCTCCTAAGAACACCTTACACCACCGTACGAAACATTAAAACTCCATAATAAACCTAATGAATTTGTCTGCGTCCTTTGAACATCGTACGACAACTTAGGACATCTTAAGACTCTTTATGCCACATTAGCAACTCGAAAAGAACGTTAGTATGATGTAGGATGCCTTACAGCTCCTAAGAACTCCTTACACCACCGTACGAAACATTAAAACTCCATAATAAACCTAATGAATTCGTCTGACTCCTTTGAACATCGTACGACAACTCTGGAGATGTTACAGCTCAGTATACATCATTAGCAACATGAAAAGCACGTTAGAATAATGTAGGACGCGTTACAACTCCTAAGAACACCTTACATCACCGTACAAAACTTTAAAACTCCATAATAAACCAAATTAATTCGTACGAGTCCTTTGAACATCGTACGACAACTTAGGACATCTTACGACTCTTTACGCCACATCAGCAACTCGAAAAGAACATTAGTATAATGTAGGACGCCTTACAGCTCCTATGAACACCTTACACCACCGTACGAAACATTAAAACTCCATAATAAACCTAACGAATTCGTCCGAGTCCTTTGAATATCGTACGACAACTCAGGAGATGTTACAGCTCAGTATACATCATTAGCAACATGAAAAGCACGTTAGAGTAATGTAGGACGCGTTACAACTCCTAAGAACACCTTACATCACCGTACAAAACTTTAAAACTCCATAATAAACCAAACTAATTCGTACGAGTCCTTTGAACATCGAACGACAACTTAGGATATCTTACGACTCTTTATGCCACATTAGCAACATGAAAAGCACATTAGAATAATGTAGGACGCGTTACAACTCCTAAGAACACCTTACATCACCGTACAAAACTTTAAAACTCCATAATAAACCAAACTAATTCGTACGAGTCCTTTGAACATCGTACGACAACTTAGGATATCTTACGACTCTTTATGCCACATTAGCAACATGAAAAGCACATTAGATTAATGTAGGACGCGTTACAACTCCTAAGAACACCTTACATCACCGTACAAAACTTTAAAACTCCATAATAAACGTAATTAATTTGTATGAGTCCTTTGAACATCATACGACAATTTAAGACATCTTACGACTCTTTATGCCACATCAGCAACTCGAAAAGAACATTAGCATAATGTAGGACGCCTTACAGCTCCTAAGAACACCTTACACCACCGTACGAAACATTAAAACTCCGTAATAAACCTAATGAATTTGTCTGCGTCCTTTGAACATCGTACGACAACTTAGGACATCTTAAGACTCTTTATGCCACATTAGCAACTCGAAAAGAACGTTAGTATGATGTAGGATGCCTTACAGCTCCTAAGAACTCCTTACACCACTGTACGAAACATTAAAACTCCATAATAAACCTAATGAATTCGTCCGACTCCTTTGAACATCGTACGACAACTCTAGAGATGTTACAGCTCAGTATCCATCATTAGCAACATGAAAAGCACGTTAGAATAATGTAGGACGCGTTACAACTCCTAAGAACACCTTACATCACCGTACAAAACTTTAAAACTCCATAATAAACGTAATTAATTTGTACGAGTCCTTTGAACATCGTACAGCAACTTAAAACATCTTACGACTCTTTATGCCACATCAACAACTCGAAAAGAACATTAGTATAATGTAGGACGCCTTACAGCTCCTAAGAACACCTTACCCCACCGTACGAAACATTAAAACTCCATAATAAACCTAATGAATTCGTCCGAGTCCTTTGAATATCGTACGACAACTCAGGAGATGTTACAGCTCAGTATACAGCATTAGGAACATGAAAAGCACGTTAGAATAATGTAGGACGCGTTACAACTCCTAAGAACACCTTACATCACCGTACAAAACTTTAAAACTCCATAATAAACCTAATTAATTCGTACGAGTCCTTTGAACATCGTACGACAACTTAGGACATCTTACGACTCTTTATGCCACATTAGCAACATGAAAAACACATTAGAATAATGTAGGACGCGTTACAACTCCTAAGAACACCTTACATCACCGTACAAAACTTTAAAACTCCATAATAAACGTAATTAATTTGTATGAGTCCTTTGAACATCATACGACAATTTAAGACATCTTACGACTCTTTATGCCACATCAGCAACTCGAAAAGAACATTAGCATAATGTAGGACGCCTTACAGCTCCTAAGAACACCTTACACCACCGTACGAAACATTAAAACTCCATAATAAACCTAATGAATTTGTCTGCGTCCTTTGAACATCGTACGACAACTTAGGACATCTTAAGACTCTTTATGCCACATTAGCAACTCGAAAAGAACGTTAGTATGATGTAGGATGCCTTACAGCTCCTAAGAACTCCTTACACCACCGTACGAAACATTAAAACTCCATAATAAACCTAATGAATTCGTCTGACTCCTTTGAACATCGTACGACAACTCTGGAGATGTTACAGCTCAGTATACATCATTAGCAACATGAAAAGCACGTTAGAATAATGTAGGACGCGTTACAACTCCTAAGAACACCTTACATCACCGTACAAAACTTTAAAACTCCATAATAAACCAAATTAATTCGTACGAGTCCTTTGAACATCGTACGACAACTTAGGACATCTTACGACTCTTTACGCCACATCAGCAACTCGAAAAGAACATTAGTATAATGTAGGACGCCTTACAGCTCCTATGAACACCTTACACCACCGTACGAAACATTAAAACTCCATAATAAACCTAACGAATTCGTCCGAGTCCTTTGAATATCG
Source organism: Tagetes erecta (assembly GCA_030867185.1). Classification (NCBI taxonomy): domain Eukaryota; kingdom Viridiplantae; phylum Streptophyta; class Magnoliopsida; order Asterales; family Asteraceae; genus Tagetes; species Tagetes erecta. The sequence continues at coordinate 40,835,390 of CM061487.1, read as the reverse complement.
TACGACAACTCAGGAGATGTTACAGCTCAGTATACATCATTAGCAACATGAAAAGCACGTTAGAATAATGTAGGACGCGTTACAACTCCTAAGAACACCTTACATCACCGTACAAAACTTTAAAACTCCATAATAAACCAAACTAATTCGTACGAGTCCTTTGAACATCGTACGACAACTTAGGATATCTTACGACTCTTTATGCCACATTAGCAACATGAAAAGCACATTAGAATAATGTAGGACGCGTTACAACTCCTAAGAACACCTTACATCACCGTACAAAACTTTAAAACTCCATAATAAACGTAATTAATTTGTATGAGTCCTTTGAACATCATACGACAATTTAAGACATCTTACGACTCTTTATGCCACATCAGCAACTCGAAAAGAACATTAGCATAATGTAGGACGCCTTACAGCTCCTAAGAACACCTTACACCACCGTACGAAACATTAAAACTCCGTAATAAACCTAATGAATTTGTCTGCGTCCTTTGAACATCGTACGACAACTTAGGACATCTTAAGACTCTTTATGCCACATTAGCAACTCGAAAAGAACGTTAGTATGATGTAGGATGCCTTACAGCTCCTAAGAACTCCTTACACCACTGTACGAAACATTAAAACTCCATAATAAACCTAATGAATTCGTCCGACTCCTTTGAACATCGTACGACAACTCTGGAGATGTTACAGCTCAGTATACATCATTAGCAACATGAAAAGCACGTTAGAATAATGTAGGACGCGTTACAACTCCTAAGAACACCTTACATCACCGTACAAAACTTTAAAACTCCATAATAAACGTAATTAATTTGTACGAGTCCTTTGAACATCGTACAGCAACTTAAAACATCTTACGACTCTTTATGCCACATCAGCAACTCGAAAAGAACATTAGTATAATGTAGGACGCCTTACAGCTCCTAAGAACACCTTACCCCACCGTACGAAACATTAAAACTCCATAATAAACCTAATGAATTCGTCCGAGTCCTTTGAATATCGTACGACAACTCAGGAGATGTTACAGCTCAGTATACAGCATTAGGAACATGAAAAGCACGTTAGAATAATGTAGGACGCGTTACAACTCCTAAGAACACCTTACATCACCGTACAAAACTTTAAAACTCCATAATAAACCTAATTAATTCGTACGAGTCCTTTGAACATCGTACGACAACTTAGGACATCTTACGACTCTTTATGCCACATTAGCAACATGAAAAACACATTAGAATAATGTAGGACGCGTTACAACTCCTAAGAACACCTTACATCACCGTACAAAACTTTAAAACTCCATAATAAACGTAATTAATTTGTATGAGTCCTTTGAACATCATACGACAATTTAAGACATCTTACGACTCTTTATGCCACATCAGCAACTCGAAAAGAACATTAGCATAATGTAGGACGCCTTACAGCTCCTAAGAACACCTTACACCACCGTACGAAACATTAAAACTCCGTAATAAACCTAATGAATTTGTCTGCGTCCTTTGAACATCGTACGACAACTTAGGACATCTTAAGACTCTTTATGCCACATTAGCAACTCGAAAAGAACGTTAGTATGATGTAGGATGCCTTACAGCTCCTAAGAACTCCTTACACCACCGTACGAAACATTAAAACTCCATAATAAACCTAATGAATTCGTCCGACTCCTTTGAACATCGTACGACAACTCTGGAGATGTTACAGCTCAGTATACATCATTAGCAACATGAAAAGCACGTTAGAATAATGTAGGACGCGTTACAACTCCTAAGAACACCTTACATCACCGTACAAAACTTTAAAACTCCATAATAAACGTAATTAATTTGTACGAGTCCTTTGAACATCGTACAGCAACTTAAAACATCTTACGACTCTTTATGCCACATCAGCAACTCGAAAAGAACATTAGTATAATGTAGGACGCCTTACAGCTCCTAAGAACACCTTACCCCACCGTACGAAACATTAAAACTCCATAATAAACCTAATGAATTCGTCCGAGTCCTTTGAATATCGTACGACAACTCAGGAGATGTTACAGCTCAGTATACAGCATTAGGAACATGAAAAGCACGTTAGAATAATGTAGGACGCGTTACAACTCCTAAGAACACCTTACATCACCGTACAAAACTTTAAAACTCCATAATAAACCTAATTAATTCGTACGAGTCCTTTGAACATCGTACGACAACTTAGGACATCTTACGACTCTTTATGCCACATTAGCAACATGAAAAACACATTAGAATAATGTAGGACGCGTTACAACTCCTAAGAACACCTTACATCACCGTACAAAACTTTAAAACTCCATAATAAACGTAATTAATTTGTATGAGTCCTTTGAACATCATACGACAATTTAAGACATCTTACGACTCTTTATGCCACATCAGCAGCTCGAAAAGAACATTAGCATAATGTAGGACGCCTTACAGCTCCTAAGAACACCTTACACCACCGTACGAAACATTAAAACTCCATAATAAACCTAATGAATTTGTCTGCGTCCTTTGAACATCGTACGACAACTTAGGACATCTTAAGACTCTTTATGCCACATTAGCAACTCGAAAAGAACGTTAGTATGATGTAGGATGCCTTACAGCTCCTAAGAACTCCTTACACCACCGTACGAAACATTAAAACTCCATAATAAACCTAATGAATTCGTCTGACTCCTTTGAACATCGTACGACAACTCTGGAGATGTTACAGCTCAGTATACATCATTAGCAACATGAAAAGCACGTTAGAATAACGTAGGACGCGTTACAACTCCTAAGAACACCTTACATCACCGTACAAAACTTTAAAACTCCATAATAAACCAAATTAATTCGTACGAGTCCTTTGAACATCGTACGACAACTTAGGACATCTTACGACTCTTTACGCCACATCAGCAACTCGAAAAGAACATTAGTATAATGTAGGACGCCTTACAGCTCCTATGAACACCTTACACCACCGTACGAAACATTAAAACTCCATAATAAACCTAATGAATTCGTCCGAGTCCTTTGAATATCGTACGACAACTCAGGAGATGTTACAGCTCAGTATACATCATTAGCAACATGAAAAGCACGTTAGAATAATGTAGGACGCGTTACAACTCCTAAGAACACCTTACATCACCGTACAAAACTTTAAAACTCCATAATAAACCAAACTAATTCGTACGAGTCCTTTGAACATCGTACGACAACTTAGGATATCTTACGACTCTTTATGCCACATTAGCAACATGAAAAGCACATTAGAATAATGTAGGACGCGTTACAACTCCTAAGAACACCTTACATCACCGTACAAAACTTTAAAACTCCATAATAAACGTATTTAATTCGTACGAGTCCTTTGAACATCGTACGACAACTTAGGACATCTTACGACTCTTTATGCCACATCGGCAACTCGAAAAGAACATTAGTATAATGTAGGACGCCTTACAGCTCCTATGAACACCTTACACCACCGTACGAAACATTAAAACTCCATAATAAACCTAATGAATTCGCCCGAGTCCTTTGAATATCGTACGACAACTCAGGAGATGTTACATCTCAGTATACAGCATTAGCAACATGAAAAGCACGTTAGAATAATGTAGGACGCGTTACAACTCCTAAGAACACCTTACATCACCGTACAAAACTTTAAAACTCCATAATAAACCAAACTAATTCGTAGGAGTCCTTTGAACATCGTACGACAACTTAGGATATCTTACGACTCTTTATGCCACATTAGCAACATGAAAAGCACATTAGAATAATGTAGGACGCGTTACAACTACTAAGAACACCTTACATCACCGTACAAAACTTTAAAACTCCATAATAAACGTATTTAATTCGTACGAGTCCTTTGAACATCGTACGACAACTTAGGACATCTTACGACTCTTTATGCCACATCGGCAACTCGAAAAGAACATTAGTATAATGTAGGACGCCTTACAGCTCCTATGAACACCTTACACCACCGTACGAAACATTAAAACTCCATAATAAACCTAATGAATTCGTCCGAGTCCTTTGAATATCGTACGACAACTCAGGAGATGTTACAGCTCAGTATACAGCATTAGCAACATGAAAAACACGTTAGAATAATGTAGGACGCGTTACAACTCCTAAGAACACCTTACATCATCGTACAAAACTTTAAAACTCCATAATAAACCTAATTAATTCGTACGAGTCCTTTGAACATCGTACGACAACTTAGGACATCTTACGAATCTTTATGCCACATTAGCAACATGAAAAGCACGTTAGAATAATGTAGGACGCGTTACAACTCCTAAGAACACCTTACATCACCGTACAAAACTTTAAAACTCCATAATAAACCAAATTAATTCGTACGAGTCCTTTGAACATCGTACGACAACTTAGGACATCTTACGACTCTTTACGCCACATCAGCAACTCGAAAAGAACATTAGTATAATGTAGGACGCCTTACAGCTCCTATGAACACCTTACACCACCGTACGAAACATTAAAACTCCATAATAAACCTAATGAATTCGTCCGAGTCCTTTGAATATCGTACGACAACTCAGGAGATGTTACAGCTCAGTATACAGCATTAGCAACATGAAAAGCACGTTAGAATAATGTAGGACGCGTTACAACTCCTAAGAACACCTTACATCACCGTACAAAACTTTAAAACTCCATAATAAACCAAACTAATTCGTACGAGTCCTTTGAACATCGTACGACAACTTAGGATATCTTACGACTCTTTATGCCACATTAGCAACATGAAAAGCACATTAGAATAATGTAGGACGCGTTACAACTCCTAAGAACACCTTACATCACCGTACAAAACTTTAAAACTCCATAATAAACGTATTTAATTCGTACGAGTCCTTTGAACATCGTACGACAACTTAGGACATCTTACGACTCTTTATGCCACATCGGCAACTCGAAAAGAACATTAGTATAATGTAGGACGCCTTACAGCTCCTATGAACACCTTACACCACCGTACGAAACATTAAAACTCCATAATAAACCTAATGAATTCGTCCGAGTCCTTTGAATATCGTACGACAACTCAGGAGATGTTACAGCTCAGTATACAGCATTAGCAACATGAAAAGCACGTTAGAATAATGTAGGACGCGTTACAACTCCTAAGAACACCTTACATCACCGTACAAAACTTTAAAACTCCATAATAAACGTAATTAATTTGTACGAGTCCTTTGAACATCGTACAGCAACTTAAAACATCTTACGACTCTTTATGCCACATCAGCAACTCGAAAAGAACATTAGTATAATGTAGGACGCCTTACAGCTCCTAAGAACACCTTACCCCACCGTACGAAACATTAAAACTCCATAATAAACCTAATGAATTCGTCCGAGTCCTTTGAATATCGTACGACAACTCAGGAGATGTTACAGCTCAGTATACAGCATTAGCAACATGAAAAGCACGTTAGAATAATGTAGGACGCGTTACAACTCCTAAGAACACCTTACATCACCGTACAAAACTTTAAAACTCCATAACAAACCTAATTAATTCGTACGGGTCCTTTGAACATCGTACGACAACTTAGGACATCTTACGACTCTTTATGCCACATTAGCAACATGAAAAACACATTAGAATAATGTAGGACGCGTTACAACTCCTAAGAACACCTTACATCACCGTACAAAACTTTAAAACTCCATAATAAACGTATTTAATTCGTACGAGTCCTTTGAACATCGTACGACAACTTAGGACATCTTACGAATCTTTATGCCACATTAGCAACATGAAAAGCACGTTAGAATAATGTAGGACGCGTTACAACTCCTAAGAACACCTTACATCACCGTACAAAACTTTAAAACTCCATAATAAACCAAATTAATTCGTACGAGTCCTTTGAACATCGTACGACAACTTAGGACATCTTACGACTCTTTACGCCACATCAGCAACTCGAAAAGAACATTAGTATAATGTAGGACGCCTTACAGCTCCTAAGAACACCTTACCCCACCGTACGAAACATTAAAACTCCATAATAAACCTAATGAATTCGTCCGAGTCCTTTGAATATCGTACGACAACTCAGGAGATGTTACAGCTCAGTATACAGCATTAGCAACATGAAAAGCACGTTAGAATAATGTAGGACGCGTTACAACTCCTAAGAACACCTTACATCACCGTACAAAACTTTAAAACTCCATAACAAACCTAATTAATTCGTACGGGTCCTTTGAACATCGTACGACAACTTAGGACATCTTACGACTCTTTATGCCACATTAGCAACATGAAAAACACATTAGAATAATGTAGGACGCGTTACAACTCCTAAGAACACCTTACATCACCGTACAAAACTTTAAAACTCCATAATAAACGTATTTAATTCGTACGAGTCCTTTGAACATCGTACGACAACTTAGGACATCTTACGAATCTTTATGCCACATTAGCAACATGAAAAGCACGTTAGAATAATGTAGGACGTGTTACAACTCCTAAGAACACCTTACATCACCGTACAAAACTTTAAAACTCCATAATAAACCAAATTAATTCGTACGAGTCCTTTGAACATCGTACGACAACTTAGGACATCTTACGACTCTTTACGCCACATCAGCAACTCGAAAAGAACATTAGTATAATGTAGGACGCCTTACAGCTCCTATGAACACCTTACACCACCGTACGAAACATTAAAACTCCATAATAAACCTAATGAATTCGTCCGAGTCCTTTGAATATCGTACGACAACTCAGGAGATGTTACAGCTCAGTATACAGCATTAGCAACATGAAAAGCACGTTAGAATAATGTAGGACGCGTTACAACTCCTAAGAACACCTTACATCACCGTACAAAACTTTAAAACTCCATAATAAACCAAACTAATTCGTACGAGTCCTTTGAACATCGTACGCCAACTTAGGATATCTTACGACTCTTTATGCCACATTAGCAACATGAAAAGCACATTAGAATAATGTAGGACGCGTTACAACTCCTAAGAACACCTTACATCACCGTACAAAACTTTAAAACTCCATAATAAACGTATTTAATTCGTACGAGTCCTTTGAACATCGTACGACAACTTAGGACATCTTACGACTCTTTATGCCACATCGGCAACTCGAAAAGAACATTAGTATAATGTAGGACGCCTTACAGCTCCTATGAACACCTTACACCACCGTACGAAACATTAAAACTCCATAATAAACCTAATGAATTCGTCCGAGTCCTTTGAATATCGTACGACAACTCAGGAGATGTTACAGCTCAGTATACAGCATTAGCAACATGAAAAGCACGTTAGAATAATGTAGGACGCGTTACAACTCCTAAGAACACCTTACATCACCGTACAAAACTTTAAAACTCCATAATAAACGTAATTAATTTGTACGAGTCCTTTGAACATCGTACAGCAACTTAAAACATCTTACGACTCTTTATGCCACATCAGCAACTCGAAAAGAACATTAGTATAATGTAGGACGCCTTACAGCTCCTAAGAACACCTTACCCCACCGTACGAAACATTAAAACTCCATAATAAACCTAATGAATTCGTCCGAGTCCTTTGAATATCGTACGACAACTCAGGAGATGTTACAGCTCAGTATACAGCATTAGCAACATGAAAAGCACGTTAGAATAATGTAGGACGCGTTACAACTCCTAAGAACACCTTACATCACCGTACAAAACTTTAAAACTCCATAACAAACCTAATTAATTCGTACGGGTCCTTTGAACATCGTACGACAACTTAGGACATCTTACGACTCTTTATGCCACATTAGCAACATGAAAAACACATTAGAATAATATAGGACGCGTTACAACTCCTAAGAACACCTTACATCACCGTACAAAACTTTAAAACTCCATAATAAACGTAATTAATTTGTATGAGTCCTTTGAACATCATACGACAACTTAAGACATCTTACGACTCTTTATGCCACATCAGCAACTCGAAAAGAACATTAGCATAATGTAGGACGCCTTACAGCTCCTAAGAACACCTTACACCACCGTACGAAACATTAAAACTCCATAATAAACCTAATGAATTTGTCTGCGTCCTTTGAACATCGTACGACAACTTAGGACATCTTAAGACTCTTTATGCCACATTAGCAACTCGAAAAGAACGTTAGTATGATGTAGGATGCCTTACAGCTCCTAAGAACTCCTTACACCACCGTACGAAACATTAAAACTCCATAATAAACCTAATGAATTCGTCCGACTCCTTTGAACATCGTACGACAACTCTGGAGATGTTACAGCTCAGTATACATCATTAGCAACATGAAAAGCACGTTAGAATAATGTAGGACGCGTTACAACTCCTAAGAACACCTTACATCACCGTACAAAACTTTAAAACTCCATAATAAACGTAATTAATTTGTACGAGTCCTTTGAACATCGTACAGCAACTTAAAACATCTTACGACTCTTTATGCCACATCAGCAACTCGAAAAGAACATTAGTATAATGTAGGACGCCTTACAGCTCCTAAGAACACCTTACCCCACCGTACGAAACATTAAAACTCCATAATAAACCTAATGAATTCGTCCGAGTCCTTTGAATATCGTACGACAACTCAGGAGATGTTACAGCTCAGTATACAGCATTAGCAACATGAAAAGCACGTTAGAATAATGTAGGACGCGTTACAACTCCTAAGAACACCTTACATCACCGTACAAAACTTTAAAACTCCATAATAAACCTAATTAATTCGTACGAGTCCTTTGAACATCGTACGACAACTTAGGACATCTTACGACTCTTTATGCCACATTAGCAACATGAAAAACACATTAGAATAATGTAGGACGTGTTACAACTCCTAAGAACACCTTACATCACCGTACAAAACTTTAAAACTCCATAATAAACGTAATTAATTTGTATGAGTCCTTTGAACATCATACGACAACTTAAGACATCTTACGACTCTTTATGCCACATCAGCAACTCGAAATGAACATTAGCATAATGTAGGACTCCTTACAGCTCCTAAGAACACCTTACACCACCGTACGAAACATTAAAACTCCATAATAAACCTAATGAATTCGTCCGAGTCCTTTGAATATCGTACGACAACTCAGGAGATGTTACAGCTCAGTATACAGCATTAGCAACATGAAAAGCACGTTAGAATAATGTAGGACGCGTTACAACTCCTAAGAACACCTTACATCACCGTACAAAACTTTAAAACTCCATAATAAACGTAATTAATTTGTACGAGTCCTTTGAACATCGTACAGCAACTTAAAACATCTTACGACTCTTTATGCCACATCAGCAACTCGAAAAGAACATTAGTATAATGTAGGACGCCTTACAGCTCCTAAGAACACCTTACCCCACCGTACGAAACATTAAAACTCCATAATAAACCTAATGAATTCGTCCGAGTCCTTTGAATATCGTACGACAACTCAGGAGATGTTACAGCTCAGTATACAGCATTAGCAACATGAAAAGCACGTTAGAATAATGTAGGACGCGTTACAACTCCTAAGAACACCTTACATCACCGTACAAAACTTTAAAACTCCATAACAAACCTAATTAATTCGTACGGGTCCTTTAAACATCGTACGACAACTTAGGACATCTTACGACTCTTTATGCCACATTAGCAACATGAAAAACACATTAGAATAATGTAGGACGCGTTACAACTCCTAAGAACACCTTACATCACCGTACAAAACTTTAAAACTCCATAATAAACGTAATTAATTTGTATGAGTCCTTTGAACATCATACGACAACTTAAGACATCTTACGACTCTTTATGCCACATCAGCAACTCGAAAAGAACATTAGCATAATGTAGGACGCCTTACAGCTCCTAAGAACACCTTACACAACCGTACGAAACATTAAAACTCCATAATAAACCTAATGAATTTGTCTGCGTCCTTTGAACATCGTACGACAACTTAGGACATCTTAAGACTCTTTATGCCACATTAGCAACTCGAAAAGAACGTTAGTATGATGTAGGATGCCTTACAGCTCCTAAGAACTCCTTACACCACCGTACGAAACATTAAAACTCCATAATAAACCTAATGAATTCGTCCGACTCCTTTGAACATCGTACGACAACTCTGGAGATGTTACAGCTCAGTATACATCATTAGCAACATGAAAAGCACGTTAGAATAATGTAGGACGCGTTACAACTCCTAAGAACACCTTACATCACCGTACAAAACTTTAAAACTCCATAATAAACGTAATTAATTTGTACGAGTCCTTTGAACATCGTACAGCAACTTAAAACATCTTACGACTCTTTATGCCACATCAGCAACTCGAAAAGAACATTAGTATAATGTAGGACGCCTTACAGCTCCTAAGAACACCTTACCCCACCGTACGAAACATTAAAACTCCATAATAAACCTAATGAATTCGTCCGAGTCCTTTGAATATCGTACGACAACTCAGGAGATGTTACAGCTCAGTATACAGCATTAGCAACATGAAAAGCACGTTAGAATAATGTAGGACGCGTTACAACTCCTAAGAACACCTTACATCACCGTACAAAACTTTAAAACTCCATAATAAACGTAATTAATTTGTACGAGTCCTTTGAACATCGTACAGCAACTTAAAACATCTTACGACTCTTTATGCCACATCAGCAACTCGAAAAGAACATTAGTATAATGTAGGACGCCTTACAGCTCCTAAGAACACCTTACCCCACCGTACGAAACATTAAAACTCCATAATAAACCTAATGAATTCGTCCGAGTCCTTTGAATATCGTACGACAACTCAGGAGATGTTACAGCTCAGTATACAGCATTAGCAACATGAAAAGCACGTTAGAATAATGTAGGACGCGTTACAACTCCTAAGAACACCTTACATCACCGTACAAAACTTTAAAACTCCATAACAAACCTAATTAATTCGTACGGGTCCTTTGAACATCGTACGACAACTTAGGACATCTTACGACTCTTTATGCCACATTAGCAACATGAAAAACACATTAGAATAATGTAGGACGCGTTACAACTCCTAAGAACACCTTACATCACCGTACAAAACTTTAAAACTCCATAATAAACGTAATTAATTTGTATGAGTCCTTTGAACATCATACGACAACTTAAGACATCTTACGACTCTTTATGCCACATCAGCAACTCGAAAAGAACATTAGCATAATGTAGGACGCCTTACAGCTCCTAAGAACACCTTACACAACCGTACGAAACATTAAAACTCCATAATAAACCTAATGAATTTGTCTGCGTCCTTTGAACATCGTACGACAACTTAGGACATCTTAAGACTCTTTATGCCACATTAGCAACTCGAAAAGAACGTTAGTATGATGTAGGATGCCTTACAGCTCCTAAGAACTCCTTACACCACCGTACGAAACATTAAAACTCCATAATAAACCTAATGAATTCGTCCGACTCCTTTGAACATCGTACGACAACTCTGGAGATGTTACAGCTCAGTATACATCATTAGCAACATGAAAAGCACGTTAGAATAATGTAGGACGCGTTACAACTCCTAAGAACACCTTACATCACCGTACAAAACTTTAAAACTCCATAATAAACGTAATTAATTTGTACGAGTCCTTTGAACATCGTACAGCAACTTAAAACATCTTACGACTCTTTATGCGACATCAGCAACTCGAAAAGAACATTAGTATAATGTAGGACGCCTTACAGCTCCTAAGAACACCTTACCCCGCCGTACGAAACATTAAAACTCCATAATAAACCTAATGAATTCGTCCGAGTCCTTTGAATATCGTACGACAACTCAGGAGATGTTACAGCTCAGTATACAGCATTAGCAACATGAAAAGCACGTTAGAATAATGTAGGACGCGTTACAACTCCTAAGAACACCTTACATCACCGTACAAAACTTTAAAACTCCATAATAAACCTAATTAATTCGTACGAGTCCTTTGAACATCGTACGACAACTTAGGACATCTTACGACTCTTTATGCCACATTAGCAACATGAAAAACACATTAGAATAATGTAGGACGTGTTACAACTCCTAAGAACACCTTACATCACCGTACAAAACTTTAAAACTCCATAATAAACGTAATTAATTTGTATGAGTCCTTTGAACATCATACGACAACTTAAGACATCTTACGACTCTTTATGCCACATCAGCAACTCGAAAAGAACATTAGCATAATATAGGACTCCTTACAGCTCCTAAGAACACCTTACACCACCGTACGAAACATTAAAACTCCATAATAAACCTAATGAATTTGTCTGCGTCCTTTGAACATCGTACGACAACTTAGGACATCTTAAGACTCTTTATGCCACATTAGCAACTCGAAAAGAACGTTAGTATGATGTAGGATGCCTTACAGCTCCTAAGAACTCCTTACACCACCGTACGAAACATTAAAACTCCATAATAAACCTAATGAATTCGTCCGACTCCTTTGAACATCGTACGACAACTCTGGAGATGTTACAGCTCAGTATACATCATTAGCAACATGAAAAGCACGTTAGAATAATGTAGGACGCGTTACAACTCCTAAGAACACCTTACATCACCGTACAAAACTTTAAAACTCCATAATAAACGTAATTAATTTGTACGAGTCCTTTGAACATCGTACAGCAACTTAAAACATCTTACGACTCTTTATGCCACATCAGCAACTCGAAAAGAACATTAGTATAATGTAGGACGCCTTACAGCTCCTAAGAACACCTTACCCCACCGTACGAAACATTAAAACTCCAATATAAACCTAATGAATTCGTCCGAGTCCTTTGAATATCGTACGACAACTCAGGAGATGTTACAGCTCAGTATACAGCATTAGGAACATGAAAAGCACGTTAGAATAATGTAGGACGCGTTACAACTCCTAAGAACACCTTACATCACCGTACAAAACTTTAAAACTCCATAATAAACCTAATTAATTCGTACGAGTCCTTTGAACATCGTACGACAACTTAGGACATCTTACGACTCTTTATGCCACATTAGCAACATGAAAAACACATTAGAATAATGTAGGACGTGTTACAACTCCTAAGAACACCTTACATCACCGTACAAAACTTTAAAACTCCATAATAAACGAAATTAATTTGTATGAGTCCTTTGAACATCATACGACAACTTAAGACATCTTACGACTCTTTATGCCACATCAGCAACTCGAAAAGAACATTAGCATAATGTAGGACGCCTTACAGCTCCTAAGAACACCTTACACCACCGTACGAAACATTAAAACTCCATAATAAACCTAATGAATTTGTCTGCGTCCTTTGAACATCGTACGACAACTTAGGACATCTTAAGACTCTTTATGCCACATTAGCAACTCGAAAAGAACGTTAGTATGATGTAGGATGCCTTACAGCTCCTAAGAACTCCTTACACCACCGTACGAAACATTAAAACTCCATAATAAACCTAATGAATTCGTCCGACTCCTTTGAACATCGTACGACAACTCTGGAGATGTTACAGCTCAGTATACATCATTAGCAACATGAAAAGCACGTTAGAATAATGTAGGACGCGTTACAACTCCTAAGAACACCTTACATCACCGTACAAAACTTTAAAACTCCATAATAAACCAAATTAATTCGTACGAGTCCTTTGAACATCGTACGACAACTTAGGACATCTTACGACTCTTAACGCCACATCAGCAACTCGAAAAGAACATTAGTATAATGTAGGACGCCTTACAGCTCCTATGAACACCTTACACCACCGTACGAAACATTAAAACTCCATAATAAACCTAATGAATTCGTCCGAGTCCTTTGAATATCGTACGACAACTCAGGAGATGTTACAGCTCAGTATACATCATTAGCAACATTAAAAGCACGTTAGAATAATGTAGGACGCGTTACAACTCCTAAGAACACCTTACATCACCGTACAAAACTTTAAAACTCCATAATAAACCAAACTAATTCGTACGAGTCCTTTGAACATCGTACGACAACTTAGGATATCTTACGACTCTTTATGCCACATTAGCAACATGAAAAGCACATTAGAATAATGTAGGACGCGTTACAACTACTAAGAACACCTTACATCACCGTACAAAACTTTAAAACTCCATAATAAACGTATTTAATTCGTACGAGTCCTTTGAACATCGTACGACAACTTAGGACATCTTACGACTCTTTATGCCACATCGGCAACTCGAAAAGAACATTAGTATAATGTAGGACGCCTTACAACTCCTATGAACACCTTACACCACCGTACGAAACATTAAAACTCCATAATAAACCTAATGAATTCGTCCGAGTCCTTTGAATATCGTACGACAACTCAGGAGATGTTACAGCTCAGTATACAGCATTAGCAACACGAAAAACACGTTAGAATAATGTAGGACGCGTTACAACTCCTAAGAACACCTTACATCATCGTACAAAACTTTAAAACTCCATAATAAACCTAATTAATTCGTACGAGTCCTTTGAACATCGTACGACAACTTAGGACATCTTACGAATCTTTATGCCACATTAGCAACATGAAAAGCACGTTAGAATAATGTAGGACGCGTTACAACTCCTAAGAACACCTTACATCACCGTACAAAACTTTAAGACTCCATAATAAACCAAATTAATTCGTACGAGTCCTTTGAACATCGTACGACAACTTAGGACATCTTACGACTCTTTACGCCACATCAGCAACTCGAAAAGAACATTAGTATAATGTAGGACGCCTTACAGCTCCTATGAACACCTTACACCACCGTACGAAACATTAAAACTCCATAATAAACCTAATGAATTCGTCCGAGTCCTTTGAATATCGTACGACAACTCAGGAGATGTTACAGCTCAGTATACAGCATTAGCAACATGAAAAGCACGTTAGAATAATGTAGGACGTGTTACAACTCCTAAGAACACCTTACATCACCGTACAAAACTTTAAAACTCCATAATAAACCAAACTAATTCGTACGAGTCCTTTGAACATCGTACGACAACTTAGGATATCTTACGACTCTTTATGCCACATTAGCAACATGAGAAGCACATTAGAATAATGTAGGACGCGTTACAACTCCTAAGAACACCTTACATCACCGTACAAAACTTTAAAACTCCATAATAAACCTAATTAATTCGTACGAGTCCTTTGAACATCGTACGACAACTTAGGACATCTTACGACTCTTTATGCCACATTAGCAACATGAAAAACACATTAGAATAATGTAGGACGCGTTACAACTCCTAAGAACACCTTACATCACCGTACAAAACTTTAAAACTCCATAATAAACGTAATTAATTTGTATGAGTCCTTTGAACATCATACGACAACTTAAGACATCTTACGACTCTTTATGCCACATCAGCAACTCGAAAAGAACATTAGCATAATGTAGGACGCCTTACAGCTCCTAAGAACACCTTACACAACCGTACGAAACATTAAAACTCCATAATAAACCTAATGAATTTGTCTGCGTCCTTTGAACATCGTACGACAACTTAGGACATCTTAAGACTCTTTATGCCACATTAGCAACTCGAAAAGAACGTTAGTATGATGTAGGATGCCTTACAGCTCCTAAGAACTCCTTACACCACCGTACGAAACATTAAAACTCCATAATAAACCTAATGAATTCGTCCGACTCCTTTGAACATCGTACGACAACTCTGGAGATGTTACAGCTCAGTATACATCATTAGCAACATGAAAAGCACGTTAGAATAATGTAGGACGCGTTACAACTCCTAAGAACACCTTACATCACCGTACAAAACTTTAAAACTCCATAATAAACGTAATTAATATGTACGAGTCCTTTGAACATCGTATAGCAACTTAAAACATCTTACGACTCTTTATGCCACATCAGCAACTCGAAAAGAACATTAGTATAATGTAGGACGCCTTACAGCTCCTAAGAACACCTTACCCCACCGTACGAAACATTAAAACTCCAATATAAACCTAATGAATTCGTCCGAGTCCTTTGAATATCGTACGACAACTCAGGAGATGTTACAGCTCAGTATACAGCATTAGGAACATGAAAAGCACGTTAGAATAATGTAGGACGCGTTACAACTCCTAAGAACACCTTACATCACCGTACAAAACTTTAAAACTCCATAATAAACCTAATTAATTCGTACGAGTCCTTTGAACATCGTACGACAACTTAGGACATCTTACGACTCTTTATGCCACATTAGCAACATGAAAAACACATTAGAATAATGTAGGACGTGTTACAACTCCTAAGAACACCTTACATCACCGTACAAAACTTTAAAACTCCATAATAAACGAAATTAATTTGTATGAGTCCTTTGAACATCATACGACAACTTAAGACATCTTACGACTCTTTATGCCACATCAGCAACTCGAAAAGAACATTAGCATAATGTAGGACGCCTTACAGCTCCTAAGAACACCTTACACCACCGTACGAAACATTAAAACTCCATAATAAACCTAATGAATTTGTCTGCGTCCTTTGAACATCGTACGACAACTTAGGACATCTTAAGACTCTTTATGCCACATTAGCAACTCGAAAAGAACGTTAGTATGATGTAGGATGCCTTACAGCTCCTAAGAACTCCTTACACCACCGTACGAAACATTAAAACTCCATAATAAACCTAATGAATTCGTCCGACTCCTTTGAACATCGTACGACAACTCTGGAGATGTTACAGCTCAGTATACATCATTAGCAACATGAAAAGCACGTTAGAATAATGTAGGACGCGTTACAACTCCTAAGAACACCTTACATCACCGTACAAAACTTTAAAACTCCATAATAAACCAAATTAATTCGTACGAGTCCTTTGAACATCGTACGACAACTTAGGACATCTTACGACTCTTAACGCCACATCAGCAACTCGAAAAGAACATTAGTATAATGTAGGACGCCTTACAGCTCCTATGAACACCTTACACCACCGTACGAAACATTAAAACTCCATAATAAACCTAATGAATTCGTCCGAGTCCTTTGAATATCGTACGACAACTCAGGAGATGTTACAGCTCAGTATACATCATTAGCAACATGAAAAGCACGTTAGAATAATGTAGGACGCGTTACAACTCCTAAGAACACCTTACATCACCGTACAAAACTTTAAAACTCCATGATAAACCAAACTAATTCGTACGAGTCCTTTGAACATCGTACGACAACTTAGGATATCTTACGACTCTTTATGCCACATTAGCAACATGAAAAGCACATTAGAATAATGTAGGACGCGTTACAACTACTAAGAACACCTTACATCACCGTACAAAACTTTAAAACTCCATAATAAACGTATTTAATTCGTACGAGTCCTTTGAACATCGTACGACAACTTAGGACATCTTACGACTCTTTATGCCACATCGGCAACTCGAAAAGAACATTAGTATAATGTAGGACGCCTTACAACTCCTATGAACACCTTACACCACCGTACGAAACATTAAAACTCCATAATAAACCTAATGAATTCGTCCGAGTCCTTTGAATATCGTACGACAACTCAGGAGATGTTACAGCTCAGTATACAGCATTAGCAACACGAAAAACACGTTAGAATAATGTAGGACGCGTTACAACTCCTAAGAACACCTTACATCATCGTACAAAACTTTAAAACTCCATAATAAACCTAATTAATTCGTACGAGTCCTTTGAACATCGTACGACAACTTAGGACATCTTACGAATCTTTATGCCACATTAGCAACATGAAAAGCACGTTAGAATAATGTAGGACGCGTTACAACTCCTAAGAACACCTTACATCACCGTACAAAACTTTAAAACTCCATAATAAACCAAATTAATTCGTACGAGTCCTTTGAACATCGTACAACAACTTAGGACATCTTACGACTCTTTATGCCACATCGGCAACTCGAAAAGAACATTAGTATAATGTAGGACGCCTTACAACTCCTATGAACACCTTACACCACCGTACGAAACATTAAAACTCCATAATAAACCTAATGAATTCGTCCGAGTCCTTTGAATATCGTACGACAACTCAGGAGATGTTACAGCTTAGTATACAGCATTAGCAACATGAAAAACACGTTAGAATAATGTAGGACGCGTTACAACTCCTAAGAACACCTTACATCATCGTACAAAACTTTAAAACTCCATAATAAACCTAATTAATTCGTACGAGTCCTTTGAACATCGTACGACAACTTAGGACATCTTACGAATCTTTATGCCACATTAGCAACATGAAAAGCACGTTAGAATAATGTAGGACGCGTTACAACTCCTAAGAACACCTTACATCACCGTACAAAACTTTAAAACTCCATAATAAACCAAATTAATTCGTACGAGTCCTTTGAACATCGTACGACAACTTAGGACATCTTACGACTCTTTACGCCACATCAGCAACTCGAAAAGAACATTAGTATAATGTAGGACGCCTTACAGCTCCTATGAACACCTTACACCACCGTACGAAACATTAAAACTCCATAATAAACCTAATGAATTCGTCCGAGTCCTTTGAATATCGTACGACAACTCAGGAGATGTTACAGCTCAGTATACAGCATTAGCAACATGAAAAGCACGTTAGAATAATGTAGGACGCGTTACAACTCCTAAGAACACCTTACATCACCGTACAAAACTTTAAAACTCCATAATAAACCAAACTAATTCGTACGAGTCCTTTGAACATCGTACGACAACTTAGGATATCTTACGACTCTTTATGCCACATTAGCAACATGAAAAGCACATTAGAATAATGTAGGACGCGTTACAACTCCTAAGAACACCTTACATCACCGTACAAAACTTTAAAACTCCATAATAAACGTATTTAATTCGTACGAGTCCTTTGAACATCGTACGAAAACTTAGGACATCTTACGACTCTTTATGCCACATCGGCAACTCGAAAAGAACATTAGTATAATGTAGGACGCCTTACAGCTCCTATGAACACCTTACACCACCGTACGAAACATTAAAACTCCATAATAAACCTAATGAATTCGTCCGAGTCCTTTGAATATCGTACGACAACTCAGGAGATGTTACAGCTCAGTATACAGCATTAGCAACATGAAAAGCACGTTAGAATAATGTAGGACGGGTTACAACTCCTAAGAACACCTTACATCACCGTACAAAACTTTAAAACTCCATAATAAACCAAATTAATTCGTACGAGTCCTTTGAACATCGTACGACAACTTAGGACATCTTACGACTCTTAACGCCACATCAGCAACTCGAAAAGAACATTAGTATAATGTAGGACGCCTTACAGCTCCTATGAACACCTTACACCACCGTACGAAACATTAAAACTCCATAATAAACCTAATGAATTCGTCCGAGTCCTTTGAATATCGTACGACAACTCAGGAGATGTTACAGCTCAGTATACATCATTAGCAACATGAAAAGCACGTTAGAATAATGTAGGACGCGTTACAACTCCTAAGAACACCTTACATCACCGTACAAAACTTTAAAACTCCATGATAAACCAAACTAATTCGTACGAGTCCTTTGAACATCGTACGACAACTTAGGATATCTTACGACTCTTTATGCCACATTAGCAACATGAAAAGCACATTAGAATAATGTAGGACGCGTTACAACTACTAAGAACACCTTACATCACCGTACAAAACTTTAAAACTCCATAATAAACGTATTTAATTCGTACGAGTCCTTTGAACATCGTACGACAACTTAGGACATCTTACGACTCTTTATGCCACATCGGCAACTCGAAAAGAACATTAGTATAATGTAGGACGCCTTACAACTCCTATGAACACCTTACACCACCGTGCGAAACATTAAAACTCCATAATAAACCTAATGAATTCGTCCGAGTCCTTTGAATATCGTACGACAACTCAGGAGATGTTACAGCTCAGTATACAGCATTAGCAACACGAAAAACACGTTAGAATAATGTAGGACGCGTTACAACTCCTAAGAACACCTTACATCATCGTACAAAACTTTAAAACTCCATAATAAACCTAATTAATTCGTACGAGTCCTTTGAACATCGTACGACAACTTAGGACATCTTACGAATCTTTATGCCACATTAGCAACATGAAAAGCACGTTAGAATAATGTAGGACGCGTTACAACTCCTAAGAACACCTTACATCACCGTACAAAACTTTAAAACTCCATAATAAACCAAATTAATTCGTACGAGTCCTTTGAACATCGTACAACAACTTAGGACATCTTACGACTCTTTATGCCACATCGGCAACTCGAAAAGAACATTAGTATAATGTAGGACGCCTTACAACTCCTATGAACACCTTACACCACCGTACGAAACATTAAAACTCCATAATAAACCTAATGAATTCGTCCGAGTCCTTTGAATATCGTACGACAACTCAGGAGATGTTACAGCTCAGTATACAGCATTAGCAACATGAAAAACACGTTAGAATAATGTAGGACGCGTTACAACTCCTAAGAACACCTTACATCATCGTACAAAACTTTAAAACTCCATAATAAACCTAATTAATTCGTACGAGTCCTTTGAACATCGTACGACAACTTAGGACATCTTACGAATCTTTATGCCACATTAGCAACATGAAAAGCACGTTAGAATAATGTAGGACGCGTTACAACTCCTAAGAACACCTTACATCACCGTACAAAACTTTAAAACTCCATAATAAACCAAATTAATTCGTACGAGTCCTTTGAACATCGTACGACAACTTAGGACATCTTACGACTCTTTACGCCACATCAGCAACTCGAAAAGAACATTAGTATAATGTAGGACGCCTTACAGCTCCTATGAACACCTTACACCACCGTACGAAACATTAAAACTCCATAATAAACCTAATGAATTCGTCCGAGTCCTTTGAATATCGTACGACAACTCAGGAGATGTTACAGCTCAGTATACAGCATTAGCAACATGAAAAGCACGTTAGAATAATGTAGGACGCGTTACAACTCCTAAGAACACCTTACATCACCGTACAAAACTTTAAAACTCCATAATAAACCAAACTAATTCGTACGAGTCCTTTGAACATCGTACGACAACTTAGGATATCTTACGACTCTTTATGCCACATTAGCAACATGAAAAGCACATTAGAATAATGTAGGACGCGTTACAACTCCTAAGAACACCTTACATCACCGTACAAAACTTTAAAACTCCATAATAAACGTATTTAATTCGTACGAGTCCTTTGAACATCGTACGAAAACTTAGGACATCTTACGACTCTTTATGCCACATCGGCAACTCGAAAAGAACATTAGTATAATGTAGGACGCCTTACAGCTCCTATGAACACCTTACACCACCGTACGAAACATTAAAACTCCATAATAAACCTAATGAATTCGTCCGAGTCCTTTGAATATCGTACGACAACTCAGGAGATGTTACAGCTCAGTATACAGCATTAGCAACATGAAAAGCACGTTAGAATAATGTAGGACGGGTTACAACTCCTAAGAACACCTTACATCACCGTACAAAACTTTAAAACTCCATAATAAACCAAACTAATTCGTACGAGTCCTTTGAACATCGTACGACAACTTAGGATATCTTACGACTCTTTATGCCACATTAGCAACATGAAAAGCACATTAGAATAATGTAGGACACGTTAGAACTCCTAAGAACACCTTACATCACCGTACAAAACTTTAAAACTCCATAATAAACGTATTTAATTCGTACGAGTCCTTTGAACATCGTACGACAACTTAGGACATCTTACGACTCTTTATGCCACATCGGCAACTCGAAAAGAACATTAGTATAATGTAGGACGCCTTACAGCTCCTATGAACACCTTACACCACCGTACGAAACATTAAAACTCCGTAATAAACCTAATGAATTCGTCCGAGTCCTTTGAATATCGTACGACAACTCAGGAGATGTTACAGCTCAGTATACAGCATTAGCAACATGAAAAACACGTTAGAATAATGTAGGACGCGTTACAACTCCTAAGAACACCTTACATCATCGTACAAAACTTTAAAACTCCATAATAAACCTAATTAATTCGTACGAGTCCTTTGAACATCGTACGACAACTTAGGACATCTTACGAATCTTTATGCCACATTAGCAACATGAAAAGCACGTTAGAATAATGTAGGACGCGTTACAACTCCTAAGAACACCTTACATCACCGTACAAAACTTTAAAACTCCATAATAAACCAAATTAATTCGTACGAGTCCTTTGAACATCGTACGACAACTTAGGACATCTTACGACTCTTTACGCCACATCAGCAACTCGAAAAGAACATTAGTATAATGTAGGACGCCTTACAGCTCCTATGAACACCTTACACCACCGTACGAAACATTAAAACTCCATAATAAACCTAATGAATTCGTCCGAGTCCTTTGAATATCGTACGACAACTCAGGAGATGTTACAGCTCAGTATACAGCATTAGCAACATGAAAAGCACGTTAGAATAATGTAGGACGCGTTACAACTCCTAAGAACACCTTACATCACCGTACAAAACTTTAAAACTCCATAATAAACCAAACTAATTCGTACGAGTCCTTTGAACATCGTACGACAACTTAGGATATCTTACGACTCTTTATGCCACATTAGCAACATGAAAAGCACATTAGAATAATGTAGGACGCGTTACAACTCCTAAGAACACCTTACATCACCGTACAAAACTTTAAAACTCCATAATAAACGTATTTAATTCGTACGAGTCCTTTGAACATCGTACGAAAACTTAGGACATCTTACGACTCTTTATGCCACATCGGCAACTCGAAAAGAACATTAGTATAATGTAGGACGCCTTACAGCTCCTATGAACACCTTACACCACCGTACGAAACATTAAAACTCCATAATAAACCTAATGAATTCGTCCGAGTCCTTTGAATATCGTACGACAACTCAGGAGATGTTACAGCTCAGTATACAGCATTAGCAACATGAAAAGCACGTTAGAATAATGTAGGACGGGTTACAACTCCTAAGAACACCTTACATCACCGTACAAAACTTTAAAACTCCATAATAAACCAAACTAATTCGTACGAGTCCTTTGAACATCGTACGACAACTTAGGATATCTTACGACTCTTTATGCCACATTAGCAACATGAAAAGCACATTAGAATAATGTAGGACACGTTAGAACTCCTAAGAACACCTTACATCACCGTACAAAACTTTAAAACTCCATAATAAACGTATTTAATTCGTACGAGTCCTTTGAACATCGTACGACAACTTAGGACATCTTACGACTCTTTATGCCACATCGGCAACTCGAAAAGAACATTAGTATAATGTAGGACGCCTTACAGCTCCTATGAACACCTTACACCACCGTACGAAACATTAAAACTCCGTAATAAACCTAATGAATTCGTCCGAGTCCTTTGAATATCGTACGACAACTCAGGAGATGTTACAGCTCAGTATACAGCGTTAGCAACATGAAAAACACGTTAGAATAATGTAGGACGTGTTACAACTCCTAAGAACACCTTACATCATCGTACAAAACTTTAAAACTCCATAATAAACCTAATTAATTCGTACGAGTCCTTTGAACATCGTACGACAAGTTAGGACATCTTACGAATCTTTATGCCACATTAGCAACATGAAAAGCACATTAGAATAATGTAGGACGCGTTACAACTCCTAAGAACACCTTACATCACCGTACAAAACTTTAAAACTCCATAATAAACGTATTTAATTCGTACGAGTCCTTTGAACATCGTACGACAACTTAGGACATCTTACGACTCTTTATGCCACATCGGCAACTCGAAAAGAACATTAGTATAATGTAGGACGCCTTACAGCTCCTATGAACACCTTACACCACCGTACGAAACATTAAAACTCCATAATAAACCTAATGAATTCGTTCGAGTCCTTTGAATATCGTACGACAACTCAGGAGATGTTACAGCTCAGTATACAGCATTAGCAACATGAAAAGCACGTTAGAATAATGTAGGACGCGTTACAACTCCTAAGAACACCTTACATCACCGTACAAAACTTTAAAACTCCATAATAAACCAAACTAATTCGTACGAGTCCTTTGAACATCGTACGACAACTTAGGATATCTTACGACTCTTTATGCCACATTAGCAACATGAAAAGCACATTAGAATAATGTAGGACGCGTTAAAACTCCTAAGAACACCTTACATCACCGTACAAAACTTTAAAACTCCATAATAAACGTATTTAATTCGTACGAGTCCTTTGAACATCGTACGAAAACTTAGGACATCTTACGACTCTTTATGCCACATCGGCAACTCGAAAAGAACATTAGTATAATGTAGGACGCCTTACAGCTCCTATGAACACCTTACACCACCGTACGAAACATTAAAACTCCATAATAAACCTAATGAATTCGTCCGAGTCCTTTGAATATCGTACGACAACTCAGGAGATGTTACAGCTCAGTATACAGCATTAGCAACATGAAAAGCACGTTAGAATAATGTAGGACGCGTTACAACTCCTAAGAACACCTTACATCACCGTACAAAACTTTAAAACTCCATAATAAACCAAACTAATTCGTACGAGTCCTTTGAACATCGTACGACAACTTAGGATATCTTACGACTCTTTATGCCACATTAGCAACATGAAAAGCACATTAGAATAATGTAGGACGCGTTACAACTCCTAAGAACACCTTACATCACCGTACAAAACTTTAAAACTCCATAATAAACGTATTTAATTCGTACGAGTCCTTTGAACATCGTACGAAAACTTAGGACATCTTACGACTCTTTATGCCACATCGGCAACTCGAAAAGAACATTAGTATAATGTAGGACGCCTTACAGCTCCTATGAACACCTTACACCACCGTACGAAACATTAAAACTCCATAATAAACCTAATGAATTCGTCCGAGTCCTTTGAATATCGTACGACAACTCAGGAGATGTTACAGCTCAGTATACAGCATTAGCAACATGAAAAGCACGTTAGAATAATGTAGGACGGGTTACAACTCCTAAGAACACCTTACATCACCGTACAAAACTTTAAAACTCCATAATAAACCAAACTAATTCGTACGAGTCCTTTGAACATCGTACGACAACTTAGGATATCTTACGACTCTTTATGCCACATTAGCAACATGAAAAGCACATTAGAATAATGTAGGACACGTTAGAACTCCTAAGAACACCTTACATCACCGTACAAAACTTTAAAACTCCATAATAAACGTATTTAATTCGTACGAGTCCTTTGAACATCGTACGACAACTTAGGACATCTTACGACTCTTTATGCCACATCGGCAACTCGAAAAGAACATTAGTATAATGTAGGACGCCTTACAGCTCCTATGAACACCTTACACCACCGTACGAAACATTAAAACTCCGTAATAAACCTAATGAATTCGTCCGAGTCCTTTGAATATCGTACGACAACTCAGGAGATGTTACAGCTCAGTATACAGCGTTAGCAACATGAAAAACACGTTAGAATAATGTAGGACGCGTTACAACTCCTAAGAACACTTACATCATCGTACAAAACTTTAAAACTCCATAATAAACCTAATTAATTCGTACGAGTCCTTTGAACATCGTACGACAACTTAGGACATCTTACGAATCTTTATGCCACATTAGCAACATGAAAAGCACATTAGAATAATGTAGGACGCGTTACAACTCCTAAGAACACCTTACATCACCGTACAAAACTTTAAAACTCCATAATAAACGTATTTAATTCGTACGAGTCCTTTGAACATCGTACGACAACTTAGGACATCTTACGACTCTTTATGCCACATCGGCAACTCGAAAAGAACATTAGTATAATGTAGGACGCCTTACAGCTCCTATGAACACCTTACACCACCGTACGAAACATTAAAACTCCATAATAAACCTAATGAATTCGTTCGAGTCCTTTGAATATCGTACGACAACTCAGGAGATGTTACAGCTCAGTATACAGCATTAGCAACATGAAAAGCACGTTAGAATAATGTAGGACGCGTTACAACTCCTAAGAACACCTTACATCACCGTACAAAACTTTAAAACTCCATAATAAACCAAACTAATTCGTACGAGTCCTTTGAACATCGTACGACAACTTAGGATATCTTACGACTCTTTATGCCACATTAGCAACATGAAAAGCACATTAGAATAATGTAGGACGCGTTACAACTCCTAAGAACACCTTACATCACCGTACAAAACTTTAAAACTCCATAATAAACGTATTTAATTCGTACGAGTCCTTTGAACATCGTACGAAAACTTAGGACATCTTACGACTCTTTATGCCACATCGGCAACTCGAAAAGAACATTAGTATAATGTAGGACGCCTTACAGCTCCTATGAACACCTTACACCACCGTACGAAACATTAAAACTCCATAATAAACCTAATGAATTCGTCCGAGTCCTTTGAATATCGTACGACAACTCAGGAGATGTTACAGCTCAGTATACAGCATTAGCAACATGAAAAGCACGTTAGAATAATGTAGGACGCGTTACAACTCCTAAGAACACCTTACATCACCGTACAAAACTTTAAAACTCCATAATAAACCAAACTAATTCGTACGAGTCCTTTGAACATCGTACGACAACTTAGGATATCTTACGACTCTTTATGCCACATTAGCAACATGAAAAGCACATTAGAATAATGTAGGACGCGTTACAACTCCTAAGAACACCTTACATCACCGTACAAAACTTTAAAACTCCATAATAAACGTATTTAATTCGTACGAGTCCTTTGAACATCGTACGAAAACTTAGGACATCTTACGACTCTTTATGCCACATCGGCAACTCGAAAAGAACATTAGTATAATGTAGGACGCCTTACAGCTCCTATGAACACCTTACACCACCGTACGAAACATTAAAACTCCATAATAAACCTAATGAATTCGTCCGAGTCCTTTGAATATCGTACGACAACTCAGGAGATGTTACAGCTCAGTATACAGCATTAGCAACATGAAAAGCACGTTAGAATAATGTAGGACGGGTTACAACTCCTAAGAACACCTTACATCACCGTACAAAACTTTAAAACTCCATAATAAACCAAACTAATTCGTACGAGTCCTTTGAACATCGTACGACAACTTAGGATATCTTACGACTCTTTATGCCACATTAGCAACATGAAAAGCACATTAGAATAATGTAGGACACGTTAGAACTCCTAAGAACACCTTACATCACCGTACAAAACTTTAAAACTCCATAATAAACGTATTTAATTCGTACGAGTCCTTTGAACATCGTACGACAACTTAGGACATCTTACGACTCTTTATGCCACATCGGCAACTCGAAAAGAACATTAGTATAATGTAGGACGCCTTACAGCTCCTATGAACACCTTACACCACCGTACGAAACATTAAAACTCCGTAATAAACCTAATGAATTCGTCCGAGTCCTTTGAATATCGTACGACAACTCAGGAGATGTTACAGCTCAGTATACAGCATTAGCAACATGAAAAACACGTTAGAATAATGTAGGACGCGTTACAACTCCTAAGAACACCTTACATCATCGTACAAAACTTTAAAACTCCATAATAAACCTAATTAATTCGTACGAGTCCTTTGAACATCGTACGACAACTTAGGACATCTTACGAATCTTTATGCCACATTAGCAACATGAAAAGCACATTAGAATAATGTAGGACGCGTTACAACTCCTAAGAACACCTTACATCACCGTACAAAACTTTAAAACTCCATAATAAACGTATTTAATTCGTACGAGTCCTTTGAACATCGTACGACAACTTAGGACATCTTACGACTCTTTATGCCACATCGGCAACTCGAAAAGAACATTAGTATAATGTAGGACGCCTTACAGCTCCTATGAACACCTTACACCACCGTACGAAACATTAAAACTCCATAATAAACCTAATGAATTCGTCCGAGTCCTTTGAATATCGTACGACAACTCAGGAGATGTTACAGCTCAGTATACAGCATTAGCAACATGAAAAGCACGTTAGAATAATGTAGGACGCGTTACAACTCCTAAGAACACCTTACATCACCGTACAAAACTTTAAAACTCCATAATAAACCAAACTAATTCGTACGAGTCCTTTGAACATCGTACGACAACTTAGGATATCTTACGACTCTTTATGCCACATTAGCAACATGAAAAGCACATTAGAATAATGTAGGACGCGTTACAATTCCTAAGAACACCTTACATCACCGTACAAAACTTTAAAACTCCATAATAAACGTATTTAATTCGTACGAGTCCTTTGAACATCGTACGAAAACTTAGGACATCTTACGACTCTTTATGCCACATCGGCAACTCGAAAAGAACATTAGTATAATGTAGGACGCCTTACAGCTCCTATGAACACCTTACACCACCGTACGAAACATTAAAACTCCATAATAAACCTAATGAATTCGTCCGAGTCCTTTGAATATCGTACGACAACTCAGGAGATGTTACAGCTCAGTATACAGCATTAGCAACATGAAAAGCACGTTAGAATAATGTAGGACGCGTTACAACTCCTAAGAACACCTTACATCACCGTACAAAACTTTAAAACTCCATAATAAACCTAATTAATTCGTACGAGTCCTTTGAACATCGTACGACAACTTAGGATATCTTACGACTCTTTATGCCACATTAGCAACATGAAAAGCACATTAGAATAATGTAGGACACGTTAGAACTCCTAAGAACACCTTACATCACCGTACAAAACTTTAAAACTCCATAATAAACGTATTTAATTCGTACGAGTCCTTTGAACATCGTACGACAACTTAGGACATCTTACGACTCTTTATGCCACATCGGCAACTCGAAAAGAAAATTAGTATAATGTAGGACGCCTTACAGCTCCTATGAACACCTTACACCACCGTACGAAACATTAAAACTCCGTAATAAACCTAATGAATTCGTCCGAGTCCTTTGAATATCGTACGACAACTCAGGAGATGTTACAGCTCAGTATACAGCATTAGCAACATGAAAAGCACGTTAGAATAATGTAGGACGCGTTACAACTCCAAAGAGCACCTTACATCACCGTACAAAACTTTAAAACTCCATAATAAACCTAATTAATTCGTACGAGTCCTTTGAACATCGTACGACAACTTAGGACATCTTACGAATCTTAATGCCACATTAGCAACATGAAAAGCACATTAGAATAATGTAGGACGCGTTACAACTCCTAAGAACACCTTACATCACCGTACAAAACTTTAAAACTCCATAATAAACGTTTTTAATTCGTACGAGTCCTTTGAACATCGTACGACAACTTAGGACATCTTACGACTCTTTATGCCACATCGGCAACTCGAAAAGAACATTAGTATAATGTAGGACGCCTTACAGCTCCTATGAACACCTTACACCACCGTACGAAATATTAAAACTCCATAATAAACCTAATGAATTCGTCCGAGTCCTTTGAATATCGTACGACAACTCAGGAGATGTTAAAGCTCAGTATACAGCATTAGCAACATGAAAAGCACGTTAGAATAATGTAGGACGCGTTACAACTCCTAAGAAAACCTTACATCACCGTACAAAACTTTAAAACTCCATAATTAACCTAATTAATTCGTACGAGTCCTTTGAACATCGTACGACAACTTAGGACATCTTACGACTCTTTATGCCACATTAACAACATGAAAAGCACATTAGAATAATGTAGGACGCGTTACAACTCCTAAGAACACTTTACATCACCGTACAAAACTTTAAAACTCCATAATAAACGTAATTAATTTGTACGAGTCCTTTGAACATCGTACGACAACTTAAGACATCTTACGACTCTTTATGCCACATCAGCAACTCGAAAAGAACATTAGCATAATGTAGGACGCCTTACAGCTCCTAAGAACACCTTACACCACCGTACGAAACATTAAAACTCCATAATAAACCTAATGAATTTGTCTGCGTCCTTTGAACATCGTACGACAACTTAGGACATCTTAAGACTCTTTATGCCACATTAGCAACTCGAAAAGAACGTTAGTATGATGTAGGATGCCTTACAGCTCCTAAGAACACCTTACACCACCGTACGAAAGATTAAAACTCCATAATAAACCTAATGAATTCGTCCGAGTCCTTTGAACATCGTACGACAACTCTGGAGATGTTACTGCTCAGTATACATCATTAGCAACATGAAAAGCACGTTAGAATAATGTAGGACGCGTTACAACTCCTAAGAACACCTTACATCACCGTACAAAACTTTAAAACTCTATAATAAACCAAATTAATTCGTACGAGTCCTTTGAACATCGTACGACAACTTAGGACATCTTACGACTCTTTATGCCACATTAGCAACATGAAAAGCACATTAGAATAATGTAGGACGCATTACAACTCCTAAGAACACCTTACATCACCGTACAAAACTTTAAAACTCCATAATAAACGTAATTAATTCGTACGAGTCCTTTGAACATCATACGACAACTTAAGACATCTTACGACTCTTTATGCCACATCAGCAACTCGAAAAGAACATTAGTATAATGTAGGACGCCTTACAGCTCCTAAGAACACCTTACACCACCGTACGAAACATTAAAACTCCATAATAAACCTAATGAATTCGTCCGAGTCCTTTTAATATCGTACGACAACTCAGGAGATGTTACAACTCAGTATACAGCATTAGCAACATGAAAAGCACATTAGAATAATGTAGGACGCGTTACAACTCCTAAGAACACCTTACATCACCGTACAAAACTTTAAAACTCCATAATAAACGTTTTTAATTCGTACGAGTCCTTTGAACATCGTACGACAACTTAGGACATCTTACGACTCTTTATGCCACATCGGCAACTCGAAAAGAACATTAGTATAATGTAGGACGCCTTACAGCTCCTATGAACACCTTACACCACCGTACGAAATATTAAAACTCCATAATAAACCTAATGAATTCGTCCGAGTCCTTTGAATATCGTACGACAACTCAGGAGATGTTAAAGCTCAGTATACAGCATTAGCAACATGAAAAGCACGTTAGAATAATGTAGGACGCGTTACAACTCCTAAGAAAACCTTACATCACCGTACAAAACTTTAAAACTCCATAATTAACCTAATTAATTCGTACGAGTCCTTTGAACATCGTACGACAACTTAGGACATCTTACGACTCTTTATGCCACATTAACAACATGAAAAGCACATTAGAATAATGTAGGACGCGTTACAACTCCTAAGAACACCTTACATCACCGTACAAAACTTTAAAACTCCATAATAAACGTAATTAATTTGTACGAGTCCTTTGAACATCGTACGACAACTTAAGACATCTTACGACTCTTTATGCCACATCAGCAACTCGAAAAGAACATTAGCATAATGTAGGACGCCTTACAGCTCCTAAGAACACCTTACACCACCGTACGAAACATTAAAACTCCATAATAAACCTAATGAATTTGTCTGCGTCCTTTGAACATCGTACGACAACTTAGGACATCTTAAGACTCTTTATGCCACATTAGCAACTCGAAAAGAACGTTAGTATGATGTAGGATGCCTTACAGCTCCTAAGAACACCTTACACCACCGTACGAAAGATTAAAACTCCATAATAAACCTAATGAATTCGTCCGAGTCCTTTGAACATCGTACGACAACTCTGGAGATGTTACTGCTCAGTATACATCATTAGCAACATGAAAAGCACGTTAGAATAATGTAGGACGCGTTACAACTCCTAAGAACACCTTACATCACCGTACAAAACTTTAAAACTCTATAATAAACCAAATTAATTCGTACGAGTCCTTTGAACATCGTACGACAACTTAGGACATCTTACGACT
The DNA here is from genome assembly GCA_030867185.1 of Tagetes erecta. Lineage (NCBI taxonomy): Eukaryota > Viridiplantae > Streptophyta > Magnoliopsida > Asterales > Asteraceae > Tagetes > Tagetes erecta. The sequence goes on along the minus strand of CM061487.1, from coordinate 40,803,234 downwards.
CTTTATGCCACATTAGCAACATGAAAAGCACATTAGAATAATGTAGGACGCATTACAACTCCTAAGAACACCTTACATCACCGTACAAAACTTTAAAACTCCATAATAAACGTAATTAATTCGTACGAGTCCTTTGAACATCATACGACAACTTAAGACATCTTACGACTCTTTATGCCACATCAGCAACTCGAAAAGAACATTAGTATAATGTAGGACGCCTTACAGCTCCTAAGAACACCTTACACCACCGTACGAAACATTAAAACTCCATAATAAACCTAATGAATTCGTCCGAGTCCTTTTAATATCGTACGACAACTCAGGAGATGTTACAACTCAGTATACAGCATTAGCAACATGAAAAGCACGTTAGAATAATGTAGGACGCGTTACAACTCCTAAGAACACCTTACATCACCGTACAAAACTTTAAAACTCCATAATAAACGTAATTAATTTGTATGAGTCCTTTGAACATCGTACGACAACTTAAGACATCTTACGACTCTTTATGCCACATCAGCAACTCGAAAAGAACATTAGCATAATGTAGGACGCCTTACAGCTCCTAAGAACACCTTACACCACCGTACGAAACATTAAAACTCCATAATAAACCTAATGAATTCGTCCGAGTCCTTTGAACATCGTACGACAACTCAGCAGATGTTACAGCTCAGTATACATCATTAGCGACATGAAAAGCACGTTAGAATAATATAGGACGCGTTACAACTCCTAAGAACACCTTACATCACCGTACAAAACTTTTAAACTCCATAATAAACCAAATTAATTCGTACGAGTCCTTTGAACATCGTACGACACCTTAGGACATCTTACGACTCTTTATGCCACATTAGCAACATGAAAAGCACATTAGAATAATGTAGGACGCGTTACAACTCCTAAGAACACCTTACATCACCGTACAAAACTTTAAAACTCCATAATAAACGTAATTAATTCGTACGAGTCCTTTGAACATCGTACGACAACTTAAGACATCTTACGACTCTTTATGCCACATCAGCAACTCGAAAAGAACATTAGTATAATGTAGGACGCCTTACAGTTCCTAAGAATACCTTACACCACCGTACGAAACATTAAAACTCCATAATAAACCTAATGAATTCGTCCGAGTCCTTTTAATATCGTACGACAACTCAGGAGATGTTACAACTCAGTATACAGCATTAGCAACATGAAAAGCACGTTAGAATAATGTAGGACGCGTTACAACTCCTAAGAACACCTTACATCACCGTACAAAACTTTAAAACTCCATAATAAACCTAATTAATTCGTACGAGTCCTTTGAACATCGTACGACAACTTAGGACATCTTACGACTCTTTATGCCACATTAGCAACATGAAAAGCACATTAGAATAATGTAGGACGCGTTACAACTCCTAAGAACACCTTACATCACCGTACAAAACTTTAAAACTCCATAATAAACGTAATTAATTTGTACGAGTCCTTTGAACATCGTACGACAACTTAAGACATCTTACGACTCTTTATGCCACATCAGCAAATCGAAAAGAACATTAGTATAATGTAGGACGCCTTACAGCTCCTAAGAACACCTTACACCACCGTACGAAACATTAAAACTCCATAATAAACCTAATGAATTTGTCTGCGTCCTTTGAACATCGTACGACAACTTAGGACATCTTAAGACTCTTTATGCCACATTAGCAACTCGAAAAGAACGTTAGTATGATGTAGGATGCCTTACAGCTCCTAAGAATACCTTACACCACCGTACGAAACATTAAAACTCCATAATAAACCTAATGAATTCGTCCGAGTCCTTTGAACATCGTACGACAACTCTGGAGATGTTACTGCTCAGTATACATCATTAGCAACATGAAAAGCACGTTAGAATAATGTAGGACGCGTTACAACTCCTAAGAACACCTTACATCACCGTACAAAACTTTAAAACTCTATAATAAACCAAATTAATTCGTACGAGTCCTTTGAACATCGTACGACAACTTAGGACATCTTACGACTCTTTATGCCACATTAGCAACATGAAAAGCACATTAGAATAATGTAGGACGCATTACAACTCCTAAGAACACCTTACATCACCGTACAAAACTTTAAAACTCCATAATAAACGTAATTAATTCGTACGAGTCCTTTGAACATCATACGACAACTTAAGACATCTTACAACTCTTTATGCCACATCAGCAACTCGAAAAGAACATTAGTATAATGTAGGACGCCTTACAGCTCCTAAGAACACCTTACACCACCGTACGAAACATTAAAACTCCATAATAAACCTAATGAATTCGTCCGAGTCCTTTTAATATCGTACGACAACTCAGGAGATGTTACAACTCAGTATACAGCATTAGCAACATGAAAAGCACGTTAGAATAATGTAGGACGCGTTACAACTCGTAAGAACACCTTACATCACCGTACAAAACTTTAAAACTCCATAATAAACCTAATTAATTCGTACGAGTCCTTTGAACATCGTACGACAACTTAGGACATCTTACGACTCTTTATGCCACATTAGCAACATGAAAAGCACATTAGAATAATGTAGGACGCGTTACAACTCCTAAGAACACCTTACATCACCGTACAAAACTTTAAAACTCCATAATAAACGTAATTAATTCGTACGAGTCCTTTGAACATCATACGACAACTTAAGACATCTTACGACTCTTTATGCCACATCAGCAACTCGAAAAGAACATTAGTATAATGTAGGACGCCTTACAGCACCTAAGAACACCTTACACCACCGTACGAAACATTAAAACTCCATAATAAACCTAATGAATTCGTCCGAGTCCTTTTAATATCGTACGACAACTCAGGAGATGTTACAACTCAGTATACAACATTAGCAACATGAAAAGCACGTTAGAATAATGTAGGACGCGTTACAACTCGTAAGAACACCTTACATCACCGTACAAAACTTTAAAACTCCATAATAAACCTAATTAATTCGTACGAGTCCTTTGAACATCGTACGACAACTTAGGACATCTTACGACTCTTTATGCCACATTAGCAACATGAAAAGCACATTAGAATAATGTAGGACGCGTTACAACTCCTAAGAACACCTTACATCACCGTACAAAACTTTAAAACTCCATAATAAACCAAATTAATTCGTACGAGTCCTTTGAACATCGTACGACACCTTAGGACATCTTACGACTCTTTATGCCACATTAGCAACATGAAAAGCACATTAGAATAATGTAGGACGCGTTACAACTCCTAAGAACACCTTACATCACCGTACAAAACTTTAAAACTCCATAATAAACGTAATTAATTCGTACGAGTCCTTTGAACATCGTACGACAACTTAAGACATCTTACGACTCTTTATGCCACATCAGCAACTCGAAAAGAACATTAGTATAATGTAGGACGCCTTACAGTTCCTAAGAATACCTTACACCACCGTACGAAACATTAAAACTCCATAATAAACCTAATGAATTCGTCTGAGTCCTTTTAATATCGTACGACAACTCAGGAGATATTACAACTCAGTATACAGCATTAGCAACATGAAAAGCACGTTAGAATAATGTAGGACGCGTTACAACTCCTAAGAACACCTTACATCACCGTACAAAACTTTAAAACTCCATAATAAACCTAATTTATTCGTACGAGTCCTTTGAACATCGTACAACAACTTAGGACATCTTACGACTCTTTATGCCACATTAGCAACATGAAAAGCACATTAGAATAATGTAGGACGCGTTACAACTCCTAAGAACACCTTACATCACCGTACAAAACTTTAAAACTCCATAATAAACGTAATTAATTTGTACGAGTCCTTTGAACATCGTACGACAACTTAAGACATCTTACGACTCTTTATGCCACATCAGCAACTCGAAAAGAACATTAGTATAATGTAGGACGCCTTACAGCTCCTAAGAACACCTTACACCACCGTACGAAACATTAAAACTCCATAATAAACCTAATGAATTTGTCTGCGTCCTTTGAACATCGTACGACAACTTAGGACATCTTAAGACTCTTTATGCCACATTAGCAACTCGAAAAGAACGTTAGTATGATGTAGGATGCCTTACAGCTCCTAAGAATACCTTACACCACCGTACGAAACATTAAAACTCCATAATAAACCTAATGAATTCGTCCGAGTCCTTTGAACATCGTACGACAACTCTGGAGATGTTACTGCTCAGTATACATCATTAGCAACATGAAAAGCACGTTAGAATAATGTAGGACGCGTTACAACTCCTAAGAACACCTTACATCACCGTACAAAACTTTAAAACTCTATAATAAACCAAATTAATTCGTACGAGTCCTTTGAACATCGTACGACAACTTAGGACATCTTACGACTCTTTATGCCACATTAGCAACATGAAAAGCACATTAGAATAATGTAGGACGCATTACAACTCCTAAGAACACCTTACATCACCGTACAAAACTTTAAAACTCCATAATAAACGTAATTAATTCGTACGAGTCCTTTGAACATCATACGACAACTTAAGACATCTTACGACTCTTTATGCCACATCAGCAACTCGAAAAGAACATTAGTATAATGTAGGACGCCTTACAGCTCCTAAGAACACCTTACACCACCGTACGAAACATTAAAACTCCATAATAAACCTAATGAATTCGTCCGAGTCCTTTTAATATCGTACGACAACTCAGGAGATGTTACAACTCAGTATACAGCATTAGCAACATGAAAAGCACGTTAGAATAATGTAGGACGCGTTACAACTCGTAAGAACACCTTACATCACCGTACAAAACTTTAAAACTCCATAATAAACCTAATTAATTCGTACGAGTCCTTTGAACATTGTACGACAACTTAGGACATCTTACGACTCTTTATGCCACATTAGCAACATGAAAAGCACATTAGAATAATGTAGGACGCGTTACAACTCCTAAGAACACCTTACATCACCGTACAAAACTTTAAAACTCCATAATAAACGTAATTAATTCGTACGAGTCCTTTGAACATCATACGACAAGTTAAGACATCTTACGACTCTTTATGCCACATCAGCAACTCGAAAAGAACATTAGTATAATGTAGGACGCCTTACAGCTCCTAAGAACACCTTACACCACCGTACGAAACATTAAAACTCCATAATAAACCTAATGAATTCGTCCGAGTCCTTTTAATATCGTACGACAACTCAGGAGATGTTACAACTCAGTATACAGCATTAGCAACATGAAAAGCACGTTAGAATAATGTAGGACGCGTTACAACTCGTAAGAACACCTTACATCACCGTACAAAACTTTAAAACTCCATAATAAACCTAATTAATTCGTACGAGTCCTTTGAACATCGTACGACAACTTAGGACATCTTACGACTCTTTATGCCACATTAGCAACATGAAAAGCACATTAGAATAATGTAGGACGCGTTACAACTCCTAAGAACACCTTACATCACCGTACAAAACTTTAAAACTCCATAATAAACATAATTAATTTGTATGAGTCCTTTGAACATCGTACGACAACTTAAGACATCTTACGACTCTTTATGCCACATCAGCAACTCGAAAAGAACATTAGCATAATGTAGGACGCCTTACAGCTCCTAAGAACACCTTACACCACCCTACGAAACATTAAAACTGCATAATAAACCTAATGAATTCTTCCGAGTCCTTTGAACATCGTACGACAACTCAGCAGATGTTACAGCTCAGTATACATCATTAGCGACATGAAAAGCACGTTAGAATAATATAGGACGCGTTACAACTCTTAAGAACACCTTACATCACCGTACAAAACTTTAAAACTCCATAATAAACCAAATTAATTCGTACGAGTCCTTTGAACATCGTACGACAACTTAGGACATCTTACGACTCTTTATGCCACATTAGCAACATGAAAAGCACATTAGAATAATGTAGGACGCGTTACAACTCCTAAGAACACCTTACATCACCGTACAAAACTTTAAAACTCCATAATAAACGTAATTAATTCGTACGAGTCCTTTGAACATCGTACGACAACTTAAGACATCTTACGACTCTTTATGCCACATCAGCAACTCGAAAAGAACATTAGCATAATGTAGGACGCCTTACAGCTCCTAAGAACACCTTACACCACCCTACGAAACATTAAAACTGCATAATAAACCTAATGAATTCGTCCGAGTCCTTTGAACATCGTACGACAACTCAGCAGATGTTACAGCTCAGTATACATCATTAGCGACATGAAAAGCACGTTAGAATAATATAGGACGCGTTACAACTCCTAAGAACACCTTACATCACCGTACAAAACTTTAAAACTCCATAATAAACCAAATTAATTCGTACGAGTCCTTTGAACATCGTACGACAACTCAGCAGATGTTACAGCTCAGTATACATCATTAGCGACATGAAAAGCACGTTAGAATAATATAGGACGCGTTACAACTCCTAAGAACACCTTACATCACCGTACAAAACTTTAAAACTCCATAATAAACCAAATTAATTCGTACGAGTCCTTTGAACATCGTACGACAACTTAGGACATCTTACGACTCTTTATGCCACATTAGCAACATGAAAAGCACATTAGAATAATGTAGGACGCGTTACAACTCCTAAGAACACCTTACATCACCGTACAAAACTTTAAAACTCCATAATAAACGTAATTAATTCGTACGAGTCCTTTGAACATCGTACGACAACTTAAGACATCTTACGACTCTTTATGCCACATCAGCAACTCGAAAAGAACATTAGCATAATGTAGGACGCCTTACAACTCCTAAGAACACCTTACACCACCCTACGAAACATTAAAACTGCATAATAAACCTAATGAATTCGTCCGAGTCCTTTGAACATCGTACGACAACTCAGCAGATGTTACAGCTCAGTATACATCATTAGCGACATGAAAAGCACGTTAGAATAATATAGGACGCGTTACAACTCCTAAGAACACCTTACATCACCGTACAAAACTTTAAAACTCCATAATAAACCAAATTAATTCGTACGAGTCCTTTGAACATCGTACGACAACTTAGGACATCTTACGACTCTTTATGCCACATTAGCAACATGAAAAGCACATTAGAATAATGTAGGACGCGTTACAACTCCTAAGAACACCTTACATCACCGTACAAAACTTTAAAACTCCATAATAAACGTAATTAATTCGTACGAGTCCTTTGAACATCGTACGACAACTTAAGACATCTTACGACTCTTTATGCCACATCAGCAACTCGAAAAGAACATTAGCATAATGTAGGACGCCTTACAACTCCTAAGAACACCTTACACCACCCTACGAAACATTAAAACTGCATAATAAACCTAATGAATTCGTCCGAGTCCTTTGAACATCGTACGACAACTCAGCAGATGTTACAGCTCAGTATACATCATTAGCGACATGAAAAGCACGTTAGAATAATATAGGACGCGTTACAACTCCTAAGAACACCTTACATCACCGTACAAAACTTTAAAACTCCATAATAAACCAAATTAATTCGTACGAGTCCTTTGAACATCGTACGACAACTTAGGACATCTTACGACTCTTTATGCCACATTAGCAACATGAAAAGCACATTAGAATAATGTAGGACGCGTTACAACTCCTAAGAACACCTTACATCACCGTACAAAACTTTAAAACTCCATAATAAACGTAATTAATTCGTACGAGTCCTTTGAACATCGTACGACAACTTAAGACATCTTACGACTCTTTATGCCACATCAGCAACTCGAAAAGAACATTAGTATAATGTAGCACGCCTTACAGCTCCTAAGAACACCTTACACCACCGTACGAAACATTAAAACTCCATAATAAACCTAATGAGTTCGTCCGAGTCCTTTGAATATCGTACGACAACTCAGGAGATGTTACAGCTCAGTATACAGCATTAGCAACATGAAAAGCACGTTAGAATAATGTAGGACGCGTTACAACTCCTAAGAACACCTTACATCACCGTACAAAACTTTAAAACTCCATAATAAACCTAATTAATTTGTACGAGTCCTTTGAACATCGTACGACACCTTAGGACATCTTACGACTCTTTATGCCACATTAGCAACATGAAAAGCACATTAGAATAATGTAGGACGCGTTACAACTCCTAAGAACACCTTACATCACCGTACAAAACTTTAAAACTCCATAATAAACCAAATTAATTCGTACGAGTCCTTTGAACATCGTACGACAACTTAGGACATCTTACGACTCTTTATGCCACATTAGCAACATGAAAAGCACATTAGAATAATGTAGGACGCGTTACAACTCCTAAGAACACCTTACATCACCGTACAAAACTTTAAAACTCCATAATAAACGTAATTAATTTGTATGAGTCCTTTGAACATCGTACGACAACTTAAGACATCTTACGACTCTTTATGCCACATCAGCAACTCGAAAAGAACATTAGCATAATGTAGGACGCCTTACAGCTCCTAAGAACACCTTACACCACCCTACGAAACATTAAAACTACATAATAAACCTAATGAATTCGTCCGAGTCCTTTGAACATCGTACGACAACTCAGCAGATGTTACAGCTCAGTATACATCATTAGCGACATGAAAAGCACGTTAGAATAATATAGGACGCATTACAACTCCTAAGAACACCTTACATCACCGTACAAAACTTTAAAACTCCATAATAAACCAAATTAATTCGTACGAGTCCTTTGAACATCGTACGACAACTTAGGACATCTTACGACTCTTTATGCCACATTAGCAACATGAAAAGCACATTAGAATAATGTAGGACGCGTTACAACTCCTAAGAACACCTTACATCACCGTACAAAACTTTAAATCTCCATAATAAACGTAATTAATTCGTACGAGTCCTTTGAACATCGTACGACAACTTAAGACATCTTACGACTCTTTATGCCACATCAGCAACTCGAAAAGAACATTAGTATAATGTAGGACGCCTTACAGCTCCTAAGAACACCTTACACCACCGTACGAAACATTAAAACTCCATAATAAACCTAATGAGTTCGTCCGAGTCCTTTGAATATCGTACGACAACTCAGGAGATGTTACAGCTCAGTATACAGCATTAGCAACATGAAAAGCACGTTAGAATAATGTAGGACGCGTTACAACTCCTAAGAACACCTTACATCACCGTACAAAACTTTAAAACTCCATAATAAACCTAATTAATTCGTACGAGTCCTTTGAACATCGTACGACAACTTAGGACATCTTACGACTCTTTATGCCACATTAGAAACATGAAAAGCACATTAGAATAATGTAGGACGCGTTACAACTCCTAAGAACACCTTACATCACCGTACAAAACTTTAAAACTCCATAATAAACGTAATTAATTCGTACGAGTCCTTTGAACATCGTACGACAACTTAAGACATCTTACGACTCTTTATGCCACATCAGCAACTCGAAAAGAAAATTAGTATAATGTAGCACGCCTTACAGCTCCTAAGAACACCTTACACCACCGTACGAAACATTAAAACTCCATAATAAACCTAATGAGTTCGTCCGAGTCCTTTGAATATCGTACGACAACTCAGGAGATGTTACAGCTCAGTATACAGCATTAGCAACATGAAAAGCACGTTAGAATAATGTAGGACGCGTTACAACTCCTAAGAACACCTTACATCACCGTACAAAACTTTAAAACTCCATAATAAACCTAATTAATTCGTACGAGTCCTTTGAACATCGTACGACAACTTAGGACATCTTACGACTCTTTATGCCACATTAGCAACATGAAAAGCACATTAGAATAATGTAGGACGCGTTACAACTCCTAAGAACACCTTACATCACTGTACAAAACTTTAAAACTCCATAATAAACGTAATTAATTCGTACGAGTCCTTTGAACATCATACGGCAACTTAAGACATCTTATGACTCTTTATGCCACATCAGCAACTCGAAAAGAACATTAGTATAATGTAGGACGCCTTACAGCTCCTAAGAACACCTTACACCACCGTACGAAACATTAAAACTCCATAATAAACCTAATGAATTAGTCCGAGTCCTTTTAATATCGTACGACAACTCAGGTGATGTTACAGCTCAGTATACAGCATTAGCAACATGAAAAGCACGTTAGAATAATGTAGGACGCGTTACAACTCCTAAGAACACCTTACATCACCGTACAAAACTTTAAAACTCCATAATAAACCTAATTAATTCGTACGAGTCCTTTGAACATCGTACGACAACTTAGGACATCTTACGACTCTTTATGCCACATTAGCAACATGAAAAGCACATTAGAATAATGTAGGACGCGTTACAACTCCTAAGAACACCTTACATCACCGTACAAAACTTTAAAACTCCATAATAAACGTAATTAATTCGTACGAGTCCTTTGAACATCGTACGACAACTTAAGACATCTTACGACTCTTTATGCCACATCAGCAACTCGAAAAGAACATTAGTATAATGTAGGACGCCTTACAGCTCCTAAGAACACCTTACACCACCGTACGAAACATTAAAACTCCATAATAAACCTAATGAGTTCGTCCGAGTCCTTTGAATATCGTACGACAACTCAGGAGATGTTACAGCTCAGTATACAGCATTAGCAACATGAAAAGCACGTTAGAATAATGTAGGACGCGTTACAACTCCTAAGAACACCTTACATCACCGTACAAAACTTTAAAACTCCATAATAAACCTAATTAATTCGTACGAGTCCTTTGAACATCGTACGACAACTTAGGACATCTTACGACTCTTTATGCCACATTAGAAACATGAAAAGCACATTAGAATAATGTAGGACGCGTTACAACTCCTAAGAACACCTTACATCACCGTACAAAACTTTAAAACTCCATAATAAACGTAATTAATTCGTACGAGTCCTTTGAACATCGTACGACAACTTAAGACATCTTACGACTCTTTATGCCACATCAGCAACTCGAAAAGAAAATTAGTATAATGTAGCACGCCTTACAGCTCCTAAGAACACCTTACACCACCGTACGAAACATTAAAACTCCATAATAAACCTAATGAGTTCGTCCGAGTCCTTTGAATATCGTACGACAACTCAGGAGATGTTACAGCTCAGTATACAGCATTAGCAACATGAAAAGCACGTTAGAATAATGTAGGACGCGTTACAACTCCTAAGAACACCTTACATCACCGTACAAAACTTTAAAACTCCATAATAAACCTAATTAATTCGTACGAGTCCTTTGAACATCGTACGACAACTTAGGACATCTTACGACTCTTTATGCCACATTAGCAACATGAAAAGCACATTAGAATAATGTAGGACGCGTTACAACTCCTAAGAACACCTTACATCACTGTACAAAACTTTAAAACTCCATAATAAACGTAATTAATTCGTACGAGTCCTTTGAACATCATACGGCAACTTAAGACATCTTATGACTCTTTATGCCACATCAGCAACTCGAAAAGAACATTAGTATAATGTAGGACGCCTTACAGCTCCTAAGAACACCTTACACCACCGTACGAAACATTAAAACTCCATAATAAACCTAATGAATTAGTCCGAGTCCTTTTAATATCGTACGACAACTCAGGTGATGTTACAGCTCAGTATACAGCATTAGCAACATGAAAAGCACGTTAGAATAATGTAGGACGCGTTACAACTCCTAAGAACACCTTACATCACCGTACAAAACTTTAAAACTCCATAATAAACCTAATTAATTCGTACGAGTCCTTTGAACATCGTACGACAACTTAGGACATCTTACGACTCTTTATGCCACATTAGCAACATGAAAAGCACATTAGAATAATGTAGGACGCGTTACAACTCCTAAGAACACCTTACATCACCGTACAAAACTTTAAAACTCCATAATAAACGTAATTAATTCGTACGAGTCCTTTAAACATCGTACGACAACTTAAGACATCTTACGACTCTTTATGCCACATCAGCAACTCGAAAAGAACATTAGTATAATGTAGGACGCCTTACAGCTCCTAAGAACACCTTACACCACCGTACGAAACATTAAAACTCCATAATAAACCTAATGAGTTCGTCCGAGTCCTTTGAATATCGTACGACAACTCAGGAGATGTTACAGCTCAGTATACAGCATTAGCAACATGAAAAGCACGTTAGAATAATGTAGGACGCGTTACAACTCCTAAGAACACCTTACATCACCGTACAAAACTTTAAAACTCCATAATAAACCTAATTAATTCGTACGAGTCCTTTGAACATCGTACGACAACTTAGGACATCTTACGACTCTTTATGCCACATTAGCAACATGAAAAGCACATTAGAATAATGTAGGACGCGTTACAACTCCTAAGAACACCTTACATCACTGTACAAAACTTTAAAACTCCATAATAAACGTAATTAATTCGTACGAGTCCTTTGAACATCATACGGCAACTTAAGACATCTTATGACTCTTTATGCCACATCAGCAACTCGAAAAGAACATTAGTATAATGTAGGACGCCTTACAGCTCCTAAGAACACCTTACACCACCGTACGAAACATTAAAACTCCATAATAAACCTAATGAATTAGTCCGAGTCCTTTTAATATCGTACGACAACTCAGGTGATGTTACAGCTCAGTATACAGCATTAGCAACATGAAAAGCACGTTAGAATAATGTAGGACGCGTTACAACTCCTAAGAACACCTTACATCACCGTACAAAACTTTAAAACTCCATAATAAACCTAATTAATTCGTACGAGTCCTTTGAACATCGTACGACAACTTAGGACATCTTACGACTCTTTATGCCACATTAGCAACATGAAAAGCACATTAGAATAATGTAGGACGCGTTACAACTCCTAAGAACACCTTACATCACCGTACAAAACTTTAAAACTCCATAATAAACGTAATTAATTCGTACGAGTCCTTTAAACATCGTACGACAACTTAAGACATCTTACGACTCTTTATGCCACATCAGCAACTCGAAAAGAACATTAGTATAATGTAGGACGCCTTACAGCTCCTAAGAACACCTTACACCACCGTACGAAACATTAAAACTCCATAATAAACCTAATGAGTTCGTCCGAGTCCTTTGAATATCGTACGACAACTCAGGAGATGTTACAGCTCAGTATACAGCATTAGCAACATGAAAAGCACGTTAGAATAATGTAGGACGCGTTACAACTCCTAAGAACACCTTACATCACCGTACAAAACTTTAAAACTCCATAATAAACCTAATTAATTCGTACGAGTCCTTTGAACATCGTACGACAACTTAGGACATCTTACGACTCTTTATGCCACATTAGAAACATGAAAAGCACATTAGAATAATGTAGGACGCGTTACAACTCCTAAGAACACCTTACATCACCGTACAAAACTTTAAAACTCCATAATAAACGTAATTAATTTGTACGAGTACTTTGAACATCGTACAGCAACTTAAGACATCTTACGACTCTTTATGCCACATCAGCAACTCGAAAAGAACATTATTATAATGTAAGACGCCTTACAGCTCCTAAGAACACCTTACACCACCGTACGAAACATTAAAACTCCATAATAAACCTAATGAATTCGTCCGAGTCCTTTGAATATCGTACGACAACTCAGGAGATGTTACAGCTCAGTATACAGCATTAGCAACATGAAAAGCACGTTAGAATAATGTAGGACGCGTTACAACTCCTAAGAACACCTTACATCATCGTACAAAACTTTAAAACTCCATAATAAACCTAATTAATTCGTACGAGTCCTTTGAACATCGTACGACAACTTAGGACATCTTACGACTCTTTATGCCACATTAGCAACATGAAAAGCACATTAGAATAATGTAGGACGCGTTACAACTCCTAAGAACACCTTACATCACCGTACAAAACTTTAAAACTCCATAATAAACGTAATTAATTTGTATGAGTCCTTTGAACATCGTACGACAACTTAAGACATCTTACGACTCTTTATGCCACATCAGCAACTCGAAAAGAACATTAGCATAATGTAGGACGCCTTACAGCTCCTAAGAACACCTTACACCACCGTACGAAACATTAAAACTCCATAATAAACCTAATGAATTTGTCTGAGTCCTTTGAACATCGTACGACAACTTAGGACATCTTAAGACTCTTTATGCCACATTAGCAAGTCGAAAAGAACGTTAGTATGATGTAGGACGCCTTACAGCTCCTAAGAACTCCTTACACCACCGTACGAAACATTAAAACTCCATAATAAACCTAATGAATTCGTCCGAGTCCTTTGAACATCGTATGACAACTCAGGAGATGTTAAAGCTCAGTATACATCATTAGCAACATGAAAAGCACGTTAGAATAATGTAGGACGCGTTACAACTCCTAAGAACACCTTACATCACCGTACAAAACTTTAAAACTCCATAATAAACGTAATTAATTTGTACGAGTCCTTTGAACATCGTACAGCAACTTAAGACATCTTACGACTCTTTATGCCACATCAGCAACTCGAAAAGAACATTAGTATAATGTAGGATGCCTTACAGCTCCTAAGAACACCTTATACCACCGTACGAAACATTAAAACTCCATAATAAACCTAATGAATTCGTCCGAGTCCTTTGAATATCGTACGACAACTCAGGAGATGTTACAGCTCAGTATACAGCATTAGCAACATGAAAAGCACGTTAGAATAATGTAGGACGCGTTACAACTCCTAAGAACACCTTACATCACCGTACAAAACTTTAAAACTCCATAATAAACCTAATTAATTCGTACGAGTCCTTTGAACATCGTACGGCAACTTAGGACATCTTACGACTCTTTATGCCACATTAGCAACATGAAAAGCACATTATAATAATGTAGGACGCGTTACAACTCCTAAGAACACCTTACATCACCGTACAAAACTTTAAAACTCCATAATAAACGTAATTAATTCGTACGAGTCCTTTGAACATCGTACGACAACTTAAGACATCTTACGACTCTTTATGCCACATCAGCAACTCGAAAAGAAAATTAGTATAATGTAGCACGCCTTACAGCTCCTAAGAACACCTTACACCACCGTACGAAACATTAAAACTCCATAATAAACCTAATGAGTTCGTCCGAGTCCTTTGAATATCGTACGACAACTCAGGAGATGTTACAGCTCAGTATACAGCATTAGCAACATGAAAAGCACGTTAGAATAATGTAGGACGCGTTACAACTCCTAAGAACACCTTACATCACCGTACAAAACTTTAAAACTCCATAATAAACCTAATTAATTCGTACGAGTCCTTTGAACATCGTACGACAACTTAGGACATCTTACGACTCTTTATGCCACATTAGCAACATGAAAAGCACATTAGAATAATGTAGGACGCGTTACAACTCCTAAGAACACCTTACATCACTGTACAAAACTTTAAAACTCCATAATAAACGTAATTAATTCGTACGAGTCCTTTGAACATCATACGGCAACTTAAGACATCTTATGACTCTTTATGCCACATCAGCAACTCGAAAAGAACATTAGTATAATGTAGGACGCCTTACAGCTCCTAAGAACACCTTACACCACCGTACGAAACATTAAAACTCCATAATAAACCTAATGAATTCGTCCGAGTCCTTTTAATATCGTACGACAACTCAGGTGATGTTACAGCTCAGTATACAGCATTAGCAACATGAAAAGCACGTTAGAATAATGTAGGACGCGTTACAACTCCTAAGAACACCTTACATCACCGTACAAAACTTTAAAACTCCATAATAAACCTAATTAATTCGTACGAGTCCTTTGAACATCGTACGACAACTTAGGACATCTTACGACTCTTTATGCCACATTAGCAACATGAAAAGCACATTAGAATAATGTAGGACGCGTTACAACTCCTAAGAACACCTTACATCACCGTACAAAACTTTAAAACTCCATAATAAACGTAATTAATTCGTACGAGTCCTTTAAACATCGTACGACAACTTAAGACATCTTACGACTCTTTATGCCACATCAGCAACTCGAAAAGAACATTAGTATAATGTAGGACGCCTTACAGCTCCTAAGAACACCTTACACCACCGTACGAAACATTAAAACTCCATAATAAACCTAATGAGTTCGTCCGAGTCCTTTGAATATCGTACGACAATTCAGGAGATGTTACAGCTCAGTATACAGCATTAGCAACATGAAAAGCACGTTAGAATAATGTAGGACGCGTTACAACTCCTAAGAACACCTTACATCACCGTACAAAACTTTAAAACTCCATAATAAACCTAATTAATTCGTACGAGTCCTTTGAACATCGTACGACAACTTAGGACATCTTACGACTCTTTATGCCACATTAGAAACATGAAAAGCACATTAGAATAATGTAGGACGCGTTACAACTCCTAAGAACACCTTACATCACCGTACAAAACTTTAAAACTCCATAATAAACGTAATTAATTTGTACGAGTACTTTGAACATCGTACAGCAACTTAAGACATCTTACGACTCTTTATGCCACATCAGCAACTCGAAAAGAACATTAGTATAATGTAAGACGCCTTACAGCTCCTAAGAACACCTTACACCACCGTACGAAACATTAAAACTCCATAATAAACCTAATGAATTCGTCCGAGTCCTTTGAATATCGTACGACAACTCAGGAGATGTTACAGCTCAGTATACAGCATTAGCAACATGAAAAGCACGTTAGAATAATGTAGGACGCGTTACAACTCCTAAGAACACCTTACATCATCGTACAAAACTTTAAAACTCCATAATAAACCTAATTAATTCGTACGAGTCCTTTGAACATCGTACGACAACTTAGGACATCTTACGACTCTTTATGCCACATTAGCAACATGAAAAGCACATTAGAATAATGTAGGACGCGTTACAACTCCTAAGAACACCTTACATCACCGTACAAAACTTTAAAACTCCATAATAAACGTAATTAATTTGTATGAGTCCTTTGAACATCGTACGACAACTTAAGACATCTTACGACTCTTTATGCCACATCAGCAACTCGAAAAGAACATTAGCATAATGTAGGACGCCTTACAGCTCCTAAGAACACCTTACACCACCGTACGAAACATTAAAACTCCATAATAAACCTAATGAATTTGTCTGAGTCCTTTGAACATCGTACGACAACTTAGGACATCTTAAGACTCTTTATGCCACATTAGCAAGTCGAAAAGAACGTTAGTATGATGTAGGACGCCTTACAGCTCCTAAGAACTCCTTACACCACCGTACGAAACATTAAAACTCCATAATAAACCTAATGAATTCGTCCGAGTCCTTTGAACATCGTATGACAACTCAGGAGATGTTAAAGCTCAGTATACATCATTAGCAACATGAAAAGCACGTTAGAATAATGTAGGACGCGTTACAACTCCAAAGAACACCTTACATCACCGTACAAAACTTTAAAACTCCATAATAAACGTAATTAATTCGTACGAGTCCTTTAAACATCGTACGACAACTTAAGACATCTTACGACTCTTTATGCCACATCAGCAACTCGAAAAGAACATTAGTATAATGTAGGACGCCTTACAGCTCCTAAGAACACCTTACACCACCGTACGAAACATTAAAACTCCATAATAAACCTAATGAGTTCGTCCGAGTCCTTTGAATATCGTACGACAATTCAGGAGATGTTACAGCTCAGTATACAGCATTAGCAACATGAAAAGCACGTTAGAATAATGTAGGACGCGTTACAACTCCTAAGAACACCTTACATCACCGTACAAAACTTTAAAACTCCATAATAAACCTAATTAATTCGTACGAGTCCTTTGAACATCGTACGACAACTTAGGACATCTTACGACTCTTTATGCCACATTAGAAACATGAAAAGCACATTAGAATAATGTAGGACGCGTTACAACTCCTAAGAACACCTTACATCACCGTACAAAACTTTAAAACTCCATAATAAACGTAATTAATTTGTACGAGTACTTTGAACATCGTACAGCAACTTAAGACATCTTACGACTCTTTATGCCACATCAGCAACTCGAAAAGAACATTAGTATAATGTAAGACGCCTTACAGCTCCTAAGAACACCTTACACCACCGTACGAAACATTAAAACTCCATAATAAACCTAATGAATTCGTCCGAGTCCTTTGAATATCGTACGACAACTCAGGAGATGTTACAGCTCAGTATACAGCATTAGCAACATGAAAAGCACGTTAGAATAATGTAGGACGCGTTACAACTCCTAAGAACACCTTACATCATCGTACAAAACTTTAAAACTCCATAATAAACCTAATTAATTCGTACGAGTCCTTTGAACATCGTACGACAACTTAGGACATCTTACGACTCTTTATGCCACATTAGCAACATGAAAAGCACATTAGAATAATGTAGGACGCGTTACAACTCCTAAGAACACCTTACATCACCGTACAAAACTTTAAAACTCCATAATAAACGTAATTAATTTGTATGAGTCCTTTGAACATCGTACGACAACTTAAGACATCTTACGACTCTTTATGCCACATCAGCAACTCGAAAAGAACATTAGCATAATGTAGGACGCCTTACAGCTCCTAAGAACACCTTACACCACCGTACGAAACATTAAAACTCCATAATAAACCTAATGAATTTGTCTGAGTCCTTTGAACATCGTACGACAACTTAGGACATCTTAAGACTCTTTATGCCACATTAGCAAGTCGAAAAGAACGTTAGTATGATGTAGGACGCCTTACAGCTCCTAAGAACTCCTTACACCACCGTACGAAACATTAAAACTCCATAATAAACCTAATGAATTCGTCCGAGTCCTTTGAACATCGTATGACAACTCAGGAGATGTTAAAGCTCAGTATACATCATTAGCAACATGAAAAGCACGTTAGAATAATGTAGGACGCGTTACAACTCCAAAGAACACCTTACATCACCGTACAAAACTTTAAAACTCCATAATAAACGTAATTAATTTGTACGAGTCCTTTGAACATCGTACAGCAACTTAAGACATCTTACGACTCTTTATGCCACATCAGCAACTCGAAAAGAACATTAGTATAATGTAGGATGCCTTACAGCTCCTAAGAACACCTTATACCACCGTACGAAACATTAAAACTCCATAATAAACCTAATGAATTCGTCCGAGTCCTTTGAATATCGTACGACAACTCAGGAGATGTTACAGCTCAGTATACAGCATTAGCAACATGAAAAGCACGTTAGAATAATGTAGGACGCGTTACAACTCCTAAGAACACCTTACATCACCGTACAAAACTTTAAAACTCCATAATAAACCTAATTAATTCGTACGAGTCCTTTGAACATCGTACGGCAACTTAGGACATCTTACGACTCTTTATGCCACATTAGCAACATGAAAAGCACATTATAATAATGTAGGACGCGTTACAACTCCTAAGAACACCTTACATCACCGTACAAAACTTTAAAACTCCATAATAAACGTAATTAATTTGTATGAGTCCTTTGAACATCATACGACAACTTAAGACATCTTACGACTCTTTATGCCACATCAGCAACTCGAAAAGAACATTAGTATAATGTAGGAGGCCTTACAGCTCCTAAGAACACCTTACACCACCGTACGAAACATTAAAACTCCATAATAAACCTAATGAATTTGTCTGCGTCCTTTGAACATCGTACGACAACTTAGGACATCTTAAGACTCTTTATGCCACATTAGCAACTCGAAAAGAACGTTAGTATGATGTAGGATGCCTTACAGCTCCTAAGAACACCTTACACCACCGTACGAAACATTAAAACTCCATAATAAACCTAATGAATTCGTCCGAGTCCTTTGAACATCGTACGACAACTCTGGAGATGTTACTGCTCAGTATACATCATTAGCAACATGAAAAGCACGTTAGAATAATGTAGGACGCGTTACAACTCCTAAGAACACCTAACATCACCGTACAAAACTTTAAAACTCCATAATAAACCAAATTAATTCGTACGAGTCCTTTGAACATCGTACGACAACTTAGGACATCTTACGACTCTTTATGCCACATTAGCAACATGAAAAGCACATTAGAATAATGTAGGACGCATTACAACTCCTAAGAACACCTTAAATCACCGTACAAAACTTTAAAACTCCATAATAAACGTAATTAATTCGTACGAGTCCTTTGAACATCATACGACAACTTAAGACATCTTACGACTCTTTATGCCACATCAGCAACTCGAAAAGAACATTAGTATAATGTAGGACGCCTGACAGCTCCTAAGAACACCTTACACCACCGTACGAAACATTAAAACTCCATAATAAACCTAATGAATTCGTCCGAGTCCTTTTAATATCGTACGACAACTCAGCAGCTGTTACAGCTCAGTATACATCATTAGCGACATGAAAAGCACGTTAGAATAATGTAGGACGCGTTACAACTCCTAAGAACACCTTACATCACCGTACAAAACTTTAAAACTCCATAATAAACCAAATTAATTCGTACGAGTCCTTTGAACATCGTACGACAACTTAGAACATCTTACGACTCTTTATGCCACATTAGCAACATGAAAAGCACATTAGAATAATGTAGGACGCGTTACAACTCCTAAGAACACCTTACATCACCGTACAAAACTTTAAAACTCCATAATAAACGTAATTAATTGGTACGAGTCCTTTGAACATCGTACGACAACTTAAGACATCTTACGACTCTTTATGCCACATCAGCAACTCGAAAAGAACGTTAGTATAATGTAGGACGCCTTACAGCTCCTAAGAACACCTTACACCACCGTACGAAACATTAAAACTCCATAATAAACCTAATGAGTTCGTCCGAGTCCTTTGAATATCGTACGACAACTCAGGAGATGTTACAGCTCAGTATACAGCATTAGCAACATGAAAAGCACGTTAGAATAATGTAGGACGCGTTACAACTCCTAAGAACACCTTACATCACCGTACAAAACTTTAAAACTGCATAATAAACCTAATTAATTCGTAAGAGTCCTTTGAACATCGTACGACAACTTAGGACATCTTACGACTCTTTATGCCACATTAGCAACATGAAAAGCACATTAGAATAATGTAGGACGCGTTACAACTCCTAAGAACACCTTACATCACCGTACAAAACTTTAAAACTCCATAATAAACGAAATTAATTTGTACGAGTCCTTTGAACATCGTACAACAACTTAAGACATCTTACGACTCTTTATGCCACATCAGCAACTCGAAAAGAACATTAGTATAATGTAGGACGCCTTACAGCTCCTAAGAACACCTTACACCACCGTACGAAACATTAAAACTCCATAATAAACCTAATGAATTCGTCCGAGTCCTTTGAATATCGTACGACAACTCAGGAGATGTTACAGCTCAGTATACAGCATTAGCAACATGAAAAGCACGTTAGAATAATGTAGGACGCATTACAACTCCTAAGAACACCTTACATCACCGTACAAAACTTTAAAACTCCATAATAAACCTAATTAATTCGTACGAGTCCTTTGAACATCGTACGACAACTTAGGACATCTTACGACTCTTTATGCCACATTAGCAACATGAAAAGCACATTAGAATAATGTAGGATGCGTTACAACTCCTAAGAACACCTTACATCACCGTACAAAACTTTAAAACTCCATAATAAACGTAATAAATTTGTATGAGTCCTTTGAACATCGTACGACAACTTAAGACATCTAACGACTCTTTATGCCACATCAGCAACTCGAAAAGAACATTAGCATAATGTAGGACGCCTTACAGCTCCTAAGAACACCTTACACCACCGTACGAAACATTAAAACTCCATAATAAACCTAATGAATTTGTCTGAGTCCTTTGAACATCGTACGACAACTTAGGACATCTTAAGACTCTTTATGCCACATTAGCAAGTCGAAAAGAACGTTAGTATGATGTAGGACGCCTTACAGCTCCTAAGAACTCCTTACACCACCGTACGAAATATTAAAACTCCATAATAAACCTAATGAATTCGTCCGAGTCCTTTGAACATCGTATGACAACTCAGGAGATGTTAAAGCTCAGTATACATCATTAGCAACATGAAAAGCACGTTAGAATAATGTAGGACGCGTTACAACTTCTAAGAACACCTTACATCACCGTACAAAACTTTAAAACTCCATAATAAACGTAATTAATTTGTACGAGTCCTTTGAACATCGTACAGCAACTTAAGACATCTTACGACTCTTTATGCCACATCAGCAACTCGAAAAGAACATTAGTATAATGTAGGACGCCTTACAGCTCCTAAGAACACCTTACACCACCGTACGAAACATTAAAACTCCATAATAAACCTAATGAATTCGTCCGAGTCCTTTTAATATCGTACGACAACTCAGGAGATGTTACAGCTCAGTATACAGCATTAGCAACATGAAAAGCACGTTAGAATAATGTAGGACGCGTTACAACTCCTAAGAACACCTTACATCACCGTACAAAACTTTAAAACTCCATAATAAACCTAATTAATTCGTACGAGTCCTTTGAACATCGTACGGCAACTTAGGACATCTTACGACTCTTTATGCCACATTAGCAACATGAAAAGCACATTATAATAATGTAGGACGCGTTACAACTCCTAAGAACACCTTACATCACCGTACAAAACTTTAAAACTCCATAATAAACGTAATTAATTCGTACGAGTCCTTTGAACATCGTACGACAACTTAAGACATCTTACGACTCTTTATGCCACATCAGCAACTCGAAAAGAAAATTAGTATAATGTAGCACGCCTTACAGCTCCTAAGAACACCTTACACCACCGTACGAAACATTAAAACTCCATAATAAACCTAATGAGTTCGTCCGAGTCCTTTGAATATCGTACGACAACTCAGGAGATGTTACAGCTCAGTATACAGCATTAGCAACATGAAAAGCACGTTAGAATAATGTAGGACGCGTTACAACTCCTAAGAACACCTTACATCACCGTACAAAACTTTAAAACTCCATAATAAACCTAATTAATTCGTACGAGTCCTTTGAACATCGTACGACAACTTAGGACATCTTACGACTCTTTATGCCACATTAGCAACATGAAAAGCACATTAGAATAATGTAGGACGCGTTACAACTCCTAAGAACACCTTACATCACTGTACAAAACTTTAAAACTCCATAATAAACGTAATTAATTCGTACGAGTCCTTTGAACATCATACGGCAACTTAAGACATCTTATGACTCTTTATGCCACATCAGCAACTTGAAAAGAACATTAGTATAATGTAGGACGCCTTACAGCTCCTAAGAACACCTTACACCACCGTACGAAACATTAAAACTCCATAATAAACCTAATGAATTCGTCCGAGTCCTTTTAATATCGTACGACAACTCAGGTGATGTTACAGCTCAGTATACAGCATTAGCAACATGAAAAGCACGTTAGAATAATGTAGGACGCGTTACAACTCCTAAGAACACCTTACATCACCGTACAAAACTTTAAAACTCCATAATAAACCTAATTAATTCGTACGAGTCCTTTGAACATCGTACGACAACTTAGGACATCTTACGACTCTTTATGCCACATTAGCAACATGAAAAGCACATTAGAATAATGTAGGACGCGTTACAACTCCTAAGAACACCTTACATCACCGTACAAAACTTTAAAACTCCATAATAAACGTAATTAATTCGTACGAGTCCTTTAAACATCGTACGACAACTTAAGACATCTTACGACTCTTTATGCCACATCAGCAACTCGAAAAGAACATTAGTATAATGTAGGACGCCTTACAGCTCCTAAGAACACCTTACACCACCGTACGAAACATTAAAACTCCATAATAAACCTAATGAGTTCGTCCGAGTCCTTTGAATATCGTACGACAATTCAGGAGATGTTACAGCTCAGTATACAGCATTAGCAACATGAAAAGCACGTTAGAATAATGTAGGACGCGTTACAACTCCTAAGAACACCTTACATCACCGTACAAAACTTTAAAACTCCATAATAAACCTAATTAATTCGTACGAGTCCTTTGAACATCGTACGACAACTTAGGACATCTTACGACTCTTTATGCCACATTAGAAACATGAAAAGCACATTAGAATAATGTAGGACGCGTTACAACTCCTAAGAACACCTTACATCACCGTACAAAACTTTAAAACTCCATAATAAACGTAATTAATTTGTACGAGTACTTTGAACATCGTACAGCAACTTAAGACATCTTACGACTCTTTATGCCACATCAGCAACTCGAAAAGAACATTAGTATAATGTAAGACGCCTTACAGCTCCTAAGAACACCTTACACCACCGTACGAAACATTAAAACTCCATAATAAACCTAATGAATTCGTCCGAGTCCTTTGAATATCGTACGACAACTCAGGACATCTTAAGACTCTTTATGCCACATTAGCAAGTCGAAAAGAACGTTAGTATGATGTAGGACGCCTTACAGCTCCTAAGAACTCCTTACACCACCGTACGAAACATTAAAACTCCATAATAAACCTAATGAATTCGTCCGAGTCCTTTGAACATCGTATGACAACTCAGGAGATGTTAAAGCTCAGTATACATCATTAGCAACATGAAAAGCACGTTAGAATAATGTAGGACGCGTTACAACTCCAAAGAACACCTTACATCACCGTACAAAACTTTAAAACTCCATAATAAACGTAATTAATTTGTACGAGTCCTTTGAACATCGTACAGCAACTTAAGACATCTTACGACTCTTTATGCCACATCAGCAACTCGAAAAGAACATTAGTATAATGTAGGATGCCTTACAGCTCCTAAGAACACCTTATACCACCGTACGAAACATTAAAACTCCATAATAAACCTAATGAATTCGTCCGAGTCCTTTGAATATCGTACGACAACTCAGGAGATGTTACAGCTCAGTATACAGCATTAGCAACATGAAAAGCACGTTAGAATAATGTAGGACGCGTTACAACTCCTAAGAACACCTTACATCACCGTACAAAACTTTAAAACTCCATAATAAACCTAATTAATTCGTACGAGTCCTTTGAACATCGTACGGCAACTTAGGACATCTTACGACTCTTTATGCCACATTAGCAACATGAAAAGCACATTATAATAATGTAGGACGCGTTACAACTCCTAAGAACACCTTACATCACCGTACAAAACTTTAAAACTCCATAATAAACGTAATTAATTTGTATGAGTCCTTTGAACATCATACGACAACTTAAGACATCTTACGACTCTTTATGCCACATCAGCAACTCGAAAAGAACATTAGTATAATGTAGGAGGCCTTACAGCTCCTAAGAACACCTTACACCACCGTACGAAACATTAAAACTCCATAATAAACCTAATGAATTTGTCTGCGTCCTTTGAACATCGTACGACAACTTAGGACATCTTAAGACTCTTTATGCCACATTAGCAACTCGAAAAGAACGTTAGTATGATGTAGGATGCCTTACAGCTCCTAAGAACACCTTACACCACCGTACGAAACATTAAAACTCCATAATAAACCTAATGAATTCGTCCGAGTCCTTTGAACATCGTACGACAACTCTGGAGATGTTACTGCTCAGTATACATCATTAGCAACATGAAAAGCACGTTAGAATAATGTAGGACGCGTTACAACTCCTAAGAACACCTAACATCACCGTACAAAACTTTAAAACTCCATAATAAACCAAATTAATTCGTACGAGTCCTTTGAACATCGTACGACAACTTAGGACATCTTACGACTCTTTATGCCACATTAGCAACATGAAAAGCACATTAGAATAATGTAGGACGCATTACAACTCCTAAGAACACCTTAAATCACCGTACAAAACTTTAAAACTCCATAATAAACGTAATTAATTCGTACGAGTCCTTTGAACATCATACGACAACTTAAGACATCTTACGACTCTTTATGCCACATCAGCAACTCGAAAAGAACATTAGTATAATGTAGGACGCCTGACAGCTCCTAAGAACACCTTACACCACCGTACGAAACATTAAAACTCCATAATAAACCTAATGAATTCGTCCGAGTCCTTTTAATATCGTACGACAACTCAGCAGCTGTTACAGCTCAGTATACATCATTAGCGACATGAAAAGCACGTTAGAATAATGTAGGACGCGTTACAACTCCTAAGAACACCTTACATCACCGTACAAAACTTTAAAACTCCATAATAAACCAAATTAATTCGTACGAGTCCTTTGAACATCGTACGACAACTTAGAACATCTTACGACTCTTTATGCCACATTAGCAACATGAAAAGCACATTAGAATAATGTAGGACGCGTTACAACTCCTAAGAACACCTTACATCACCGTACAAAACTTTAAAACTCCATAATAAACGTAATTAATTGGTACGAGTCCTTTGAACATCGTACGACAACTTAAGACATCTTACGACTCTTTATGCCACATCAGCAACTCGAAAAGAACGTTAGTATAATGTAGGACGCCTTACAGCTCCTAAGAACACCTTACACCACCGTACGAAACATTAAAACTCCATAATAAACCTAATGAGTTCGTCCGAGTCCTTTGAATATCGTACGACAACTCAGGAGATGTTACAGCTCAGTATACAGCATTAGCAACATGAAAAGCACGTTAGAATAATGTAGGACGCGTTACAACTCCTAAGAACACCTTACATCACCGTACAAAACTTTAAAACTGCATAATAAACCTAATTAATTCGTACGAGTCCTTTGAACATCGTACGACAACTTAGGACATCTTACGACTCTTTATGCCACATTAGCAACATGAAAAGCACATTAGAATAATGTAGGACGCGTTACAACTCCTAAGAACACCTTACATCACCGTACAAAACTTTAAAACTCCATAATAAACGAAATTAATTTGTACGAGTCCTTTGAACATCGTACAACAACTTAAGACATCTTACGACTCTTTATGCCACATCAGCAACTCGAAAAGAACATTAGTATAATGTAGGACGCCTTACAGCTCCTAAGAACACCTTACACCACCGTACGAAACATTAAAACTCCATAATAAACCTAATGAATTCGTCCGAGTCCTTTGAATATCGTACGACAACTCAGGAGATGTTACAGCTCAGTATACAGCATTAGCAACATGAAAAGCACGTTAGAATAATGTAGGACGCATTACAACTCCTAAGAACACCTTACATCACCGTACAAAACTTTAAAACTCCATAATAAACCTAATTAATTCGTACGAGTCCTTTGAACATCGTACGACAACTTAGGACATCTTACGACTCTTTATGCCACATTAGCAACATGAAAAGCACATTAGAATAATGTAGGATGCGTTACAACTCCTAAGAACACCTTACATCACCGTACAAAACTTTAAAACTCCATAATAAACGTAATAAATTTGTATGAGTCCTTTGAACATCGTACGACAACTTAAGACATCTAACGACTCTTTATGCCACATCAGCAACTCGAAAAGAACATTAGCATAATGTAGGACGCCTTACAGCTCCTAAGAACACCTTACACCACCGTACGAAACATTAAAACTCCATAATAAACCTAATGAATTTGTCTGAGTCCTTTGAACATCGTACGACAACTTAGGACATCTTAAGACTCTTTATGCCACATTAGCAAGTCGAAAAGAACGTTAGTATGATGTAGGACGCCTTACAGCTCCTAAGAACTCCTTACACCACCGTACGAAACATTAAAACTCCATAATAAACCTAATGAATTCGTCCGAGTCCTTTGAACATCGTATGACAACTCAGGAGATGTTAAAGCTCAGTATACATCATTAGCAACATGAAAAGCACGTTAGAATAATGTAGGACGCGTTACAACTTCTAAGAACACCTTACATCACCGTACAAAACTTTAAAACTCCATAATAAACGTAATTAATTTGTACGAGTCCTTTGAACATCGTACAGCAACTTAAGACATCTTACGACTCTTTATGCCACATCAGCAACTCGAAAAGAACATTAGTATAATGTAGGACGCCTTACAGCTCCTAAGAACACCTTACACCACCGTACGAAACATTAAAACTCCATAATAAACCTAATGAATTCGTCCGAGTCCTTTGAATATCGTACGACAACTCAGGAGATGTTACAGCTCAGTATACAGCATTAGCAACATGAAAAGCACGTTAGAATAATGTAGGACGCGTTACAACTCCTAAGAACACCTTACATCACCGTACAAAACTTTAAAACTCCATAATAAACCTAATTAATTCGTACGAGTCCTTTGAACATCGTACGACAACTTAGGACATCTTACGACTCTTTATGCCACATTAGCAACATGAAAAGCACATTATAATAATGTAGGACGCGTTACAACTCCTAAGAACACCTTACATCACCGTACAAAACTTTAAAACTCCATAATAAACGTAATTAATTCGTACGAGTCCTTTGAACATCATACGACAACTTAAGACATCTTACGACTCTTTATGCCACATCAGCAACTCGAAAAGAACATTAGTATAATGTAGGACGCCTTACAGCTCCTAAGAACACCTTACACCACCGTACGAAACATTAAAACTCCATAATAAACCTAATGAATTCGTCCGAGTCCTTTTAATATCGTACGACAACTCAGCAGCTGTTACAGCTCAGTATACATCATTAGCGACATGAAAAGCACGTTAGAATAATGTAGGACGCGTTACAACTCCTAAGAACACCTTACATCACCGTACAAAACTTTAAAACTCCATAATAAACCAAATTAATTCGTACGAGTCCTTTGAACATCGTACGACAACTTAGAACATCTTACGACTCTTTATGCCACATTAGCAACATGAAAAGCACATTAGAATAATGTAGGACGCGTTACAACTCCTAAGAACACCTTACATCACCGTACAAAACTTTAAAACTCCATAATAAACGTAATTAATTCGTACGAGTCCTTTGAACATCGTACGACAACTTAAGACATCTTACGACTCTTTATGCCACATCAGCAACTCGAAAAGAACGTTAGTATAATGTAGGACGCCTTACAGCTCCTAAGAACACCTTACACCACCGTACGAAACATTAAAACTCCATAATAAACCTAATGAGTTCGTCCGAGTCCTTTGAATATCGTACGACAACTCAGGAGATGTTACAGCTCAGTATACAGCATTAGCAACATGAAAAGCACGTTAGAATAATGTAGGACGCGTTACAACTCCTAAGAACACCTTACATCACCGTACAAAACTTTAAAACTCCATAATAAACCTAATTAATTGGTACGAGTCCTTTGAACATCGTACGACAACTTAGGACATCTTACGACTCTTTATGCCACATTAGCAACATGAAAAGCACATTAGAATAATGTAGGACGCGTTACAACTCCTAAGAACACCTTACATCACCGTACAAAACTTTAAAACTCCATAATAAACGTAATTAATTTGTACGAGTCCTTTGAACATCGTACAGCAACTTAAGACATCTTACGACTCTTTATGCCACATCAGCAACTCGAAAAGAACATTAGTATAATGTAGGACGCCTTACAGCTCCTAAGAACACCTTACACCACCGTACGAAACATTAAAACTCCATAATAAACCTAATGAATTCGTCCGAGACCTTTGAATATCGTACGACAACTCAGGAGATGTTACAGCTCAGTATACAGCATTAGCAACATGAAAAGCACGTTAGAATAATGTAGGACGCATTACAACTCCTAAGAACACCTTACATCACCGTACAAAACTTTAAAACTCCATAATAAACCTAATTAATTCGTACAAGTCCTTTGAACATCGTACGACAACTTAGGACATCTTACGACTCTTTATGCCACATTAGCAACATGAAAAGCACATTAGAATAATGTAGGACGCGTTACAACTCCTAAGAACACCTTACATCACCGTACAAAACTTTAAAACTCCATAATAAACGTAATTAATTTGTATGAGTCCTTTGAACATCGTACGACAACTTAAGACATCTTACGACTCTTTATGCCACATCAGCAACTCGAAAAGAACATTAGCATAATGTAGGACGCCTTACAGCTCCTAAGAACACCTTACACCACCGTACGAAACATTAAAACTCCATAATAAACCTAATGAATTTGTGAGTCCTTTGAACATCGTACGACAACTTAGGACATCTTAAGACTCTTTATGCCACATTAGCAAGTCGAAAAGAACGTTAGTATGATGTAGGACGCCTTACAGCTCCTAAGAACTCCTTACACCACCGTACGAAACATTAAAACTCCATAATAAACCTAATGAATTCGTCCGAGTCCTTTGAACATCGTACGACAACTCAGGAGATGTTACAGCTCAGTATACATCATTAGCAACATGAAAAGCACGTTAGAATAATGTAGGACGCGTTACAACTCCTAAGAACACCTTACATCACCGTACAAAACTTTAAAACTCCATAATAAACGTAATTAATTTGTACGAGTCCTTTGAACATCGTACAGCAACTTAAGACATCTTACGACTCTTTATGCCACATCAGCAACTCGAAAAGAACATTAGTATAATGTAGGACGCCTTACAGCTCCTAAGAACACCTTACACCACCGTACGAAACATTAAAACTCCATAATAAACCTAATGAATTCGTCCGAGTCCTTTGAATATCGTACGACAACTCAGGAGATGTTACAGCTCAGTATACAGCATTAGCAACATGAAAAGCACGTTAGAATAATGTAGGACGCGTTACAACTCCTAAGAACACCTTACTTCACCGTACAAAACTTTAAAACTCGATAATAAACCTAATTAATTCGTACGAGTCCTTTGAACATCGTACGACAACTTAGGACATCTTACGAATCTTTATGCCACATTAGCAACATGAAAAGCACATTAGAATAATGTAGGACGCGTTACAACTCCTAAGAACACCTTACATCACCGTACAAAACTTTAAAACTCCATAATAAACGTAATTAATTTGTATGAGTCCTTTGAACATCGTACGACAACTAAAGACATCTTACGACTCTTTATGCCACATCAGCAACTCGAAAAGAACATTAGCATAATGTAGGACGCCTTACAGCTCCTAAGAACACCTTACACCACCGTACGAAACATTAAAACTCCATAATAAACCTAATGAATTTGTCTGAGTCCTTTGAACAACGTACGACAACTTAGGACATCTTAAGACTCTTTATGCCACATTAGCAAGTCGAAAAGAACGTTAGTATGATGTAGGACGCCTTACAGCTCCTAAGAACTCCTTACACCACCGTACGAAACATTAAAACTCCATAATAAACCTAATGAATTCGTCCGAGTCCTTTGAACATCGTACGACAACTCAGGAGATGTTACAGCTCAGTATACATCATTAGCAACATGAAAAGCACGTTAGAATAATGTAGGACGCGTTACAACTCCTAAGAACACCTTACATCACCGTACAAAACTTTAAAACTCCATAATAAACGTAATTAATTTGTACGAGTCCTTTGAACATCGTACAACAACTTAAGACATCTTACGACTCTTTATGCCACATCAGCAACTCGAAAAGAACATTAGTATAATGTAGGACGCCTTACAGCTCCTAAGAACACCTTACACCACCGTACGAAACATTAAAACTCCATAATAAACCTAATGAATTCGTCCGAGTCCTTTTAATATCGTACGACAACTCAGCAGCTGTTACAGCTCAGTATACATCATTAGCGACATGAAAAGCACGTTAGAATAATGTAGGACGCGTTACAACTCCTAAGAACGCCTTACATCACCGTACAAAACTTTAAAACTCCATAATAAACCAAATTAATTCGTACGAGTCCTTTGAACATCGTACGACAACTTAGAACATCTTACGACTCTTTATGCCACATTAGCAACATGAAAAGCACATTAGAATAATGTAGGACGCGTTACAACTCCTAAGAACACCTTACATCACCGTACAAAACTTTAAAACTCCATAATAAACGTAATTAATTCGTACGAGTCCTTTGAACATCGTACAACAACTTAAGACATCTTACGACTCTTTATGCCACATCAGCAACTCGAAAAGAACATTAGTATAATGTAGGACGCCTTACAGCTCCTAAGAACACCTTACACCACCGTACGAAACATTAAAACTCCATAATAAACCTAATGAATTCGTCCGAGTCCTTTTAATCTCGTACGACAACTCAGCAGCTGTTACAGCTCAGTATACATCATTAGCGACATGAAAAGCACGTTAGAATAATGTAGGACGCGTTACAACTCCTAAGAACGCCTTACATCACCGTACAAAACTTTAAAACTCCATAATAAACCAAATTAATTCGTACGAGTCCTTTGAACATCGTACGACAACTTAGAACATCTTACGACTCTTTATGCCACATTAGCAACATGAAAAGCACATTAGAATAATGTAGGACGCGTTACAACTCCTAAGAACACCTTACATCACCGTACAAAACTTTAAAACTCCATAATAAACGTAATTAATTCGTACGAGTCCTTTGAACATCGTACGACAACTTAAGACATCTTACGACTCTTTATGCCACATCAGCAACTCGAAAAGAACGTTAGTATAATGTAGGACGCCTTACAGCTCTTAAGAACACCTTACACCACCGTACGAAACATTAAAACTCCATAATAAACCTAATGAGTTCGTCCGAGTCCTTTGAATATCGTACGACAACTCAGGAGATGTTACAGCTCAGTATACAGCATTAGCAACATGAAAAGCACGTTAGAATAATGTAGGACGCGTTACAACTCCTAAGAACACCTTACATCACCGTACAAAACTTTAAAACTCCATAATAAACCTAATTAATTCGTACGAGTCCTTTGAACATCGTACGACAACTTAGGACATCTTACGACTCTTTATGCCACATTAGCAACATGAAAAGCACATTAGAATAATGTAGGACGTGTTACAACTCCTAAGAACACCTTACATCACCGTACAAAACTTTAAAACTCCATAATAAACGTAATTAATTTGTACGAGTCCTTTGAACATCGTACAGCAACTTAAGACATCTTACGACTCTTTATGCCACATCAGCAACTCGAAAAGAACATTAGTATAATGTAGGACGCCTTACAGCTCTTAAGAACACCTTACACCACCGTACGAAACATTAAAACTCCATAATAAACCTAATGAGTTCGTCCGAGTCCTTTGAATATCGTACGACAACTCAGGAGATGTTACAGCTCAGTATACAGCATTAGCAACATGAAAAGCACGTTAGAATAATGTAGGACGCGTTACAACTCCTAAGAACACCTTACATCACCGTACAAAACTTTAAAACTCCATAATAAACCTAATTAATTCGTACGAGTCCTTTGAACATCGTACGACAACTTAGGACATCTTACGACTCTTTATGCCACATTAGCAACATGAAAAGCACATTAGAATAATGTAGGACGCGTTACAACTCCTAAGAACACCTTACATCACCGTACAAAACTTTAAAACTCCATAATAAACGTAATTAATTTGTACGAGTCCTTTGAACATCGTACAGCAACTTAAGACATCTTACGACTCTTTATGCCACATCAGCAACTCGAAAAGAACATTAGTATAATGTAGGACGCCTTACAGCTCCTAAGAACACCTTACACCACCGTACGAAACATTAAAACTCCATAATAAACCTAATGAATTTGTCTGAGTCCTTTGAACATCGTACGACAACTTAGGACATCTTAAGACTCTTTATGCCACATTAGCAAGTCGAAAAGAACGTTAGTATGATGTAGGACGCCTTACAGCTCCTAAGAACTCCTTACACCACCGTACGAAACATTAAAACTCCATAATAAACCTAATGAATTCGTCCGAGTCCTTTGAACATCGTACGACAACTCAGGAGATGTTACAGCTCAGTATACAGCATTAGCAACATGAAAAGCACGTTAGAATAATGTAGGACGCGTTACAACTCCTAAGAACACCTTACATCACCGTACAAAACTTTAAAACTCCATAATAAACCTAATTAATTCGTACGAGTCCTTTGAACATCGTACGACAACTTAGGACATCTTACGACTCTTTATGCCACATTAGCAACATGAAAAGCACATTAGAATAATGTAGGACGCGTTACAACTCCTAAGAACACCTTACATCACCGTACAAAACTTTAAAACTCCATAATAAACGTAATTAATTTGTACGAGTCCTTTGAACATCGTACAGCAACTTAAGACATCTTACGACTCTTTATGCCACATCAGCAACTCGAAAAGAACATTAGTATAATGTAGGACGCCTTACAGCTCCTAAGAACACCTTACACCACCGTACGAAACATTAAAACTCCATAATAAACCTAATGAATTTGTCTGAGTCCTTTGAACATCGTACGACAACTTAGGACATCTTAAGACTCTTTATGCCACATTAGCAAGTCGAAAAGAACGTTAGTATGATGTAGGACGCCTTACAGCTCCTAAGAACTCCTTACACCACCGTACGAAACATTAAAACTCCATAATAAACCTAATGAATTCGTCCGAGTCCTTTGAACATCGTACGACAACTCAGGAGATGTTACAGCTCAGTATACATCATTAGCAACATGAAAAGCACGTTAGAATAATGTAGGACGCGTTACAACTCCTAAGAACACCTTACATCACCGTACAAAACTTTAAAACTCCATAATAAACGTAATTAATTTGTACGAGTCCTTTGAACATCGTACAGCAACTTAAGACATCTTACGACTCTTTATGCCACATCAGCAACTCGAAAAGAACATTAGTATAATGTAGGACGCCTTACAACTCCTAAGAACACCTTACACCACCGTACGAAACATTAAAACTCCATAATAAACCTAATGAATTCGTCCGAGTCCTTTGAACATCGTACGACAACTCAGGAGATGTTACAGCTCAGTATACAGCATTAGCAACATGAAAAGCACGTTAGAATAATGTAGGACGCGTTACAACTCCTAAGAACACCTTACATCACCGTACAAAACTTTAAAACTCCATAATAAACCTAATTAATTCGTACGAGTCCTTTGAACATCGTACGACAACTTAGGACATCTTACGACTCTTTATGCCACATTAGCAACATGAAAAGCACATTAGAATAATGTAGGACGCGTTACAACTCCTAAGAACACCTTACATCACCGTACAAAACTTTAAAACTCCATAATAAACGTAATTAATTTGTACGAGTCCTTTGAACATCGTACAGCAACTTAAGACATCTTACGACTCTTTATGCCACATCAGCAACTCGAAAAGAACATTAGTATAATGTAGGACGCCTTACAGCTCCTAAGAACACCTTATACCACCGTACGAAACATTAAAACTCCATAATAAACCTAATGAATTTGTCTGAGTCCTTTGAACATCGTACGACAACTTAGGACATCTTAAGACTCTTTATGCCACATTAGCAAGTCGAAAAGAACGTTAGTATGATTTAGGACGCCTTACAGCTCCTAAGAACTCCTTACACCACCGTACGAAACATTAAAACTCCATATTAAACCTAATGAATTCGTCCGAGTCCTTTGAACATCGTACGACAACTCAGGAGATGTTACAGCTCAGTATACATCATTAGCAACATGAAAAGCACGTTAGAATAATGTAGGACGCGTTACAACTCCTAAGAACACCTTACATCACCGTACAAAACTTTAAAACTCCATAATAAACGTAATTAATTTGTACGAGTCCTTTGAACATCGTACAGCAACTTAAGACATCTTACGACTCTTTATGCCACATCAGCAACTCGAAAAGAACATTAGTATAATGTAGGACGCCTTACAACTCCTAAGAACACCTTACACCACCGTACGAAACATTAAAACTCCATAATAAACCTAATGAATTCGTCCGAGTCCTTTGAATATCGTACGACAACTCAGGAGATGTTACAGCTCAGTATACAGCATTAGCAACATGAAAAGCACGTTAGAATAATGTAGGACGCGTTACAACTCCTAAGAACACCTTACTTCACCGTACAAAACTTAAAACTCCATAATAAACCTAATTAATTCGTACGAGTCCTTTGAACATCGTACGACAACTTAGGACATCTTACGACTCTTTATGCCACATTAGCAACATGAAAAGCACATTAGAATAATGTAGGACGCGTTACAACTCCTAAGAACACCTTACATCACCGTACAAAACTTTAAAACTCCATAATAAACGTAATTAATTTGTATGAGTCCTTTGAACATCGTACGACAACTAAAGACATCTTACGACTCTTTATGCCACATCAGCAACTCGAAAAAAACATTAGCATAATGTAGGACGCGTTACAGCTCCTAAGAACACCTTACACCACCATACGAAACATTAAAACTCCATAATAAACCTAATGAATTTGTCTGAGTCCTTTGAACATCGTACGACAACTTAGGACATCTTAAGACTCTTTATGCCACATTAGCAAGTCGAAAAGAACGTTAGTATGATGTAGGACGCCTTACAGCTCCTAAGAACTCCTTACACCACCGTACGAAACATTAAAACTCCATAATAAACCTAATGAATTCGTCCGAGTCCTTTGAACATCGTACGACAACTCAGGAGATGTTACAGCTCAGTATACATCATTAGCAACATGAAAAGCACGTTAGAATAATGTAGGACGCGTTACAACTCCTAAGAACACCTTACATCACCGTACAAAACTTTAAAACTCCATAATAAACGTAATTAATTTGTACGAGTCCTTTGAACATCGTACAGCAACTTAAGACATCTTACGACTCTTTATGCCACATCAGCAACTCGAAAAGAACATTAGTATAATGTAGGACGCCTTACAGCTCCTAAGAACACCTTACACCACCGTACGAAACATTAAAACTCCATAATAAACCTAATGAATTCGTCCGAGTCCTTTGAATATCGCACGACAACTCAGGAGATGTTACAGCTCAGTATACAGCATTAGCAACATGAAAAGCACGTTAGAATAATGTAGGACGCGTTACAACTCCTAAGAACACCTTACATCACCGTACAAAACATTAAAACTACATAATAAACCTAATTAATTCGTACGAGTCCTTTGAACATCGTACGACAACTTAGGACATCTTACGACTCTTTATGCCACATTAGCAACATGAAAAACACATTAGAATAATGTAGGACGCGTTACAACTCCTAAGAACACCTTACATCACCGTACAAAACTTTAAAACTCCATAATAAACGTAATTAATTTGTATGAGTCCTTTGAACATCGTACGACAACTTAAGACATCTTACGACTCTTTATGCCACATCAGCAACTCGAAAAGAACATTAGCATAATGTAGGACGCCTTACAGCTCCTAAGAACACCTTCCACCACCGTACGAAACATTAAAACTCCATAATAAACCTAATGAATTTGTCTGCGTCCTTTGAACTTCGTACGACAACTTAGGACATCTTAAGACTCTTTATGCCACATTAGCAACTCGAAAAGAACGTTAGTATGATGTAGGATGCCTTACAGCTCCTAAGAACTCCTTACACCACCGTACGAAACATTAAAACTCCATAATAAACCTAATGAATTCGTCCGACTCCTTTGAACATCGTACGACAACTCTGGAGATGTTACAGCTCAGTATACATCATTAGCAACATGAAAAGCACGTTAGAATAATGTAGGACGCGTTACAACTCCTAAGAACACCTTACATCACCGTACAAAACTTTAAAACTCCATAATAAACCAAATTAATTCGTACGAGTCCTTTGAACATCGTACGACAACTTAGGACATCTTACGACTCTTTACGCCACATCAGCAACTCGAAAAGAACATTAGTATAATGTAGGACGCCTTACAGCTCCTATGAACACCTTACACCACCGTACGAAACATTAAAACTCCATAATAAACCTAATGAATTCGTCCGAGTCCTTTGAATATCGTACGACAACTCAGGAGATGTTACAGCTCAGTATATAGCATTAGCAACATGAAAAGCACGTTAGAATAATGTATGACGCGTTACAACTCCTAAGAACACCTTACATCACCGTACAAAACTTTAAAACTCCATAATAAACCTAATTAATTCGTACGAGTCCTTTGAACATCGTACGACAACTTAGGACATCTTACGACTCTTTATGCCACATTAGCAACATGAAAAGCTGTTGGTCCATCCGGATCGTGATTTCAGTGCTATTATGATTAAGAGATAACAAAACACACTTGATTCAAAGGGGACACAAACAAAACAACTCAAAAGAGGTAAACACGCTACATAGATGAATGATATACGCTCCTAGCACCTCTAATCAACACACAAACACAATAGAATTGAAGTGATTTTGTTTACATGTGTAACCTCCCAATTCTAGGCTATGTTTCAAGCCCCTAAACCTTATCCAAACTAATCTATTTATAGATCAGCTATAGATTCGCTGATAGATTCGCTATCAGCGAATCTATCAAGCGAACTATAGCTTCGCCAGGCACAAACAGGTTCGCCTGACGACAAAACTGATCTATAAACAGAAGACTAAACAAGACCACCGAGCGAATCTATAGATTCGCCCGTAGGTTCGCTGGTTACAAAAACAACAAAATACATGCAAAATATATAACACCGACATGCCGGTGAGTCCAACCTACACATGACTATCAATACTCCCCCTAGGTT
Organism: Tagetes erecta; assembly: GCA_030867185.1. Lineage (NCBI taxonomy): Eukaryota > Viridiplantae > Streptophyta > Magnoliopsida > Asterales > Asteraceae > Tagetes > Tagetes erecta. Next base: position 40,764,277 of record CM061487.1, on the reverse strand, counting down.
GGACCCCACCTGGGGAAGTCTTCTGTTTTAGCTCCGTCCTTTTGGGCTTCAAAGATGCTCTATGAAAGCTCCTGCCCTTTCTTCAATTTCTTCTTCGGTGACATCTGTATCAGGCAAAATAGTAGCAGTAATCTCCGCCTGAATATCTTTAGTTAGTTCCTCACCGATCACATTCCTTTCAAAATTTGGCCCAAAAATAAAACTTATAAAGATCCGGCCTTTTCGCTAGGTTCGCTCAAATAGGTTCGCTCAGCAACAGCAACAGATTCGCTCGGCAGCAATAGATTCGCTCGGCCGCAGAAATAGATTCGCCCGACAGGTTCGCTTGTGCAGAACGAAGACTTGTGCCCAAATGAGATTGGCAGCAAGTTCGCTTGCACAATGAGCCAATCAGGTGAACTTTCGTTCAAAATCTCTGTAGATTCGCTGACAACTGTTTGAAATTTCCGAATCACAAATTTGGTCTAGGTTCGCTGGATGATCCAGTAGATTCGCTGGATGAACATGCAGTTTCGCTGGCGTACGGGCAAAACTGTTTCAGTCCAAAATCAACCAGAACAGCCTCAAAACTCAACCAAATTAAGATCCGTTTGTTTCAGTAGCTTCCTATAACCAAAAGCGACAAACCCCAAGCATATTCCAACTCAAAAACACAACAAACAGTCCCGAAATGAACCAAGTAGTGTTTTGACCCAAAAACCCCAAAATCAACACAAAAATCTCTAGGATGAAACAATCAAGAGCACTAAGGCTCTGATACCATATTGTTGGTCCATCCGGATCGTGATTTCAGTGCTATTATGATTAAGAGATAACAAAACACACTTGATTCAAAGGGGACACAAACAAAACAACTCAAAAGAGGTAAACACGCTACATAGATGAATGATATACGCTCCTAGCACCTCTAATCAACACACAAACACAATAGAATTGAAGTGATTTTGTTTACATGTGTAACCTCCCAATTCTAGGCTATGTTTCAAGCCCCTAAACCTTATCCAAACTAATCTATTTATAGATCAGCTATAGATTCGCTGATAGATTCGCTATCAGCGAATCTATCAAGCGAACTATAGCTTCGCCAGGCACAAACAGGTTCGCCTGACGACAAAACTGATCTATAAACAGAAGACTAAACAAGACCTCCGAGCGAATCTATAGATTCGCCCGTAGGTTCGCTGGTTACAAAAACAACAAAATACATGCAAAATATATAACACCGACATGCCGGTGAGTCCAACCTACACATGACTATCAAAAGCACATTAGAATAATGTAGGACGCGTTACAACTCCTAAGAACACCTTACATCACCGTACAAAACTTTAAAACTCCATAATAAACGTAATTAATTTGTATGAGTCCTTTGAACATCGTACGACAACTTAAGACATCTTACGACTCTTTATGCCACATCAGCAACTCGAAAAGAACATTAGCATAATGTAGGACGCCTTACAGCTCCTAAGAACACCTTACACCACCGTTCCAAACATTAAAACTCCATAATAAACCTAATGAATTTGTCTGAGTCCTTTGAACATCGTACGACAACTTAGGACATCTTAAGACTCTTTAAGCCACATTAGCAAGTCGAAAAGAACGTTAGTATGATGTAGGACGCCTTACAGCTCCTAAGAACTCCTTACACCACCGTACGAAACATTAAAACTCCATAATAAACCTAATGAATTCGTCCGAGTCCTTTGAACATCGTACGACAACTCTGGAGATGTTACAGCTCAGTATACATCATTAGCAACATGAAAAGCACGTTAGAATAATGTTGGATGCGTTACAACTCCTAAGAACACCTTACATCACCGTACAAAACTTTAAAACTCCATAATAAACCAAATTAATTCGTACGAGTCCTTTGAACATCGTACGACAACTTAGGACATCTTACGACTCTTTATGCCACATTAGCAACATGAAAAGCACATTAGAATAATGTAGGACGCGTTACAACTCCTAAGAACACCTTACATCACTGTTCAAAACTTTAAAATTCCATAATAAACGTAATTAATTTGTACGAGTCCTTTGAACATCGTACGACAACTTAAGACATCTTACGACTCTTTATGCCACATCAGCAACTCGAAAAGAACATTAGTATAATGTAGGACGCCTTACAGCTCCTAAGAACACCTTACACCACCGTACGAAACATTAAAACTCCATAATAAACCTAATGAATTTGTCTGCGTCCTTTGAACATCGTACGACAACTTAGGACATCTTAAGACTCTTTATGCCACATTAGCAACTCGAAAAGAACGTTAGTATGATGTAGGATGCCTTACAGCTCCTAAGAACACCTTACACCACCATACGAAACATTAAAACTCCATAATAAACCTAATGAATTCGTCCGAGTCATTTGAACATCGTACGACAACTCTGGAGATGTTACAGCTCAGTATACATCATTAGCAACATGAAAAGCACGTTAGAATAATGTAGGATGCGTTACAACTCCTAAGAACACCTTACATCACCGTACAAAACTTTAAAACTCCATAATAAACCAAATTAATTCGTACGAGTCCTTTGAACATCGTACGACAACTTAGGACATCTTACGACTCTTTATGCCACATTAGCAACATGAAAAGCACATTAGAATAATGTAGGACGCGTTACAACTCCTAAGAACACCTTACATCACTGTTCAAAACTTTAAAACTCCATAATAAACGTAATTAATTTGTACGAGTCCTTTGAACATCGTACGACAACTTAAGACATCTTACGACTCTTTATGCCACATCAGCAACTCGAAAAGAACATTAGTATAATGTAGGACGCCTTACAGCTCCTAAGAACACCTTACACCACCGTACGAAACATTAAAACTCCATAATAAACCTAATGAATTTGTCTGCATCCTTTGAACATCGTACGACAACTTAGGACATCTTAAGACTCTTTATGCCACATTAGCAACTCGAAAAGAACGTTAGTATGATGTAGGATGCCTTACAGCTCCTAAGAACACCTTACACCACCATACGAAACATTAAAACTCCATAATAAACCTAATGAATTCGTCCGAGTCCTTTGAACATCGTACGACAATTCTGGAGATGTTACAGCTCAGTATACATCATTAGCAACATGAAAAGCACGTTAGAATAATGTAGGACGCGTTACAACTCCTAAGAACACCTTACATCACCGTACAAAACTTTAAAACTCCATAATAAACCAAATTAATTCGTACGAGTCCTTTGAACATCGTACGACAACTTAGGACATCTTACGACTCTTTATGCCACATTAGCAACATGAAAAGCACATTAGAATAATGTAGGACGCATTACAACTCCTAAGAACACCTTACATCACCGTACAAAACTTTAAAACTCCATAATAAACGTAATTAATTCGTACGAGTCCTTTGAACATCATACGACAACTTAAGACATCTTACGACTCTTTATGCCACATTAGCAAGTCGAAAAGAACGTTAGTATGATGTAGGACGCCTTACAGCTCCTAAGAACTCCTTACACCACCGTACGAAACATTAAAACTCCATAATAAACCTAATGAATTCGTCCGAGTCCTTTGAACATCGTACGACAACTCTGGAGATGTTACAGCTCAGTATACATCATTAGCAACATGAAAAGCACGTTAGAATAATGTAGGACGCGTTACAACTCCTAAGAACACCTTACATCACCGTACAAAACTTTAAAACTCCATAATAAACCAAATTAATTCGTACGAGTCCTTTGAACATCGTACGACAACTTAGGACATCTTACGACTCTTTATGCCACATTAGCAACATGAAAAGCACATTAGAATAATGTAGGACGCGTTACAACTCCTAAGAACACCTTACATCACTGTTCAAAACTTTAAAACTCCATAATAAACGTAATTAATTTGTACGAGTCCTTTGAACATCGTACGACAACTTAAGACATCTTACGACTCTTTATGCCACATCAGCAACTCGAAAAGAACATTAGTATAATGTAGGACGCCTTACAGCTCCTAAGAACACCTTACACCACCGTACGAAACATTAAAACTCCATAATAAACCTAATGAATTTGTCTGCGTCCTTTGAACATCGTACGACAACTTAGGATATCTTAAGACTCTTTATGCCACATTAGCAACTCGAAAAGAACGTTAGTATGATGTAGGATGCCTTACAGCTCCTAAGAACACCTTACACCACCGTACGAAACATTAAAACTCCATAATAAACCTAATGAATTCGTCCGAGTCCTTTGAACATCGTACGACAACTCTGGAGATGTTACAGCTCAGTATACATCATTAGCAACATGAAAAGCACGTTAGAATAATGTAGGACGCGTTACAACTCCTAAGAACACCTTACATCACCGTACAAAACTTTAAAACTCCATAATAAACCAAATTAATTCGTACGAGTCCTTTGAACATCGTACGACAACTTAGGACATCTTACGACTCTTTATGCCACATTAGCAACATGAAAAGCACATTAGAATAATGTAGGACGCATTACAACTCCTAAGAACACCTTACATCACCGTACAAAACTTTAAAACTCCATAATAAACGTAATTAATTCGTACGAGTCCTTTGAACATCATACGACAACTTAAGACATCTTACGACTCTTTATGCCACATCAGCAACTCGAAAAGAACATTAGTATAATGTAGGACGCCTTACAGCTCCTAAGAACACCTTACACCACCGTACGTAACATTAAAACTCCATAATAAACCAAATTAATTCGTACGAGTACTTTGAACATCGTACGACAACTTAGGACATCTTACGACTCTTTATGCCACATTAGCAACATGAAAAGCACATTAGAATAATGTAGGACGCATTACAACTCCTAAGAACACTTACATCACCATACAAAACTTTAAAACTCCATAATAAACGTAATTAATTTGTACGAGTCCTTTGGACATCGTACGACAACTTAAGACATCTTACGACTCTTTATGCCACATCAGCAACTCGAAAAGAACATTAGCATAATGTAGGACGCCTTACAGCTCCTAAGAACACCTTACACCACCGTTCCAAAAATTAAAACTCCATAATAAACCTAATGAATTTGTCTGAGTCCTTTGAACATCGTACGACAACTTAGGACATCTTAAGACTCTTTATGCCACATTAGCAAGTCGAAAAGAACGTTAGTATGATGTAGGACGCCTTACAGCTCCTAAGAACTCCTTACACCACCGTACGAAACATTAAAACTCCATAATAAACCTAATGAATTCGTCCGAGTCCTTTGAACATCGTACGACAACTCTGGAGATGTTACAGCTCAGTATACATCATTAGCAACATGAAAAGCACGTTAGAATAATGTAGGACGCGTTACAACTCCTAAGAACACCTTACATCACCGTACAAAACTTTAAAACTCCATAATAAACCAAATTAATTCGTACGAGTCCTTTGAACATCGTACGACAACTTAGGACATCTTACGACTCTTTATGCCACATTAGCAACATGAAAAGCACATTAGAATAATGTAGGACGCGTTACAACTCCTAAGAACACCTTACATCACTGTTCAAAACTTTAAAACTCCATAATAAACGTAATTAATTTGTACGAGTCCTTTGAACATCGTACGACAACTTAAGACATCTTACGACTCTTTATGCCACATCAGCAACTCGAAAAGAACATTAGTATAATGTAGGACGCCTTACAGCTCCTAAGAACACCTTACACCACCGTACGAAACATTAAAACTCCATAATAAACCTAATGAATTTGTCTGCGTCCTTTGAACATCGTACGACAACTTAGGACATCTTAAGACTCTTTATGCCACATTAGCAACTCGAAAAGAACGTTAGTATGATGTAGGATGCCTTACAGCTCCTAAGAACACCTTACACCACCGTACGAAACATTAAAACTCCATAATAAACCTAATGAATTCGTCCGAGTCCTTTGAACATCGTACGACAACTCTGGAGATGTTACAGCTCAGTATACATCATTAGCAACATGAAAAGCACGTTAGAATAATGTAGGACGCGTTACAACTCCTAAGAACACCTTACATCACCGTACAAAACTTTAAAACTCCATAATAAACCAAATTAATTCGTACGAGTCCTTTGAACATCGTACGACAACTTAGGACATCTTACGACTCTTTATGCCACATTAGCAACATGAAAAGCACATTAGAATAATGTAGGACGCATTACAACTCCTAAGAACACCTTACATCACCGTACAAAACTTTAAAACTCCATAATAAACGTAATTAATTCGTACGAGTCCTTTGAACATCATACGACAACTTAAGACATCTTACGACTCTTTATGCCACATCAGCAACTCGAAAAGAACATTAGTATAATGTAGGACGCCTTACAGCTCGTAAGAACACCTTACACCACCGTACGAAACATTAAAACTCCATAATAAACCAAATTAAGTCGTACGAGTACTTTGAACATCGTACGACAACTTAGGACATCTTACGACTCTTTATGCCACATTAGCAACATGAAAAGCACATTAGAATAATGTAGGACGCATTACAACTCCTAAGAACACTTACATCACCATACAAAACTTTAAAACTCCATAATAAACGTAATTAATTTGTACGAGTCCTTTGGACATCGTACGACAACTTAAGACATCTTACGACTCTTTATGCCACATCAGCAACTCGAAAAGAAGATTAGTATAATGTAGGACGCCTTACAGCTCCTAAGAACACCTTACACCACCGTACGAAACATTAAAACTCCATAATAAACCTAATGAATTCATACGAGTCCTTTGAACATCGTACGACAACTTAGGACATCTTAAGACTCTTTATGCCACATCAGCAAGTCGAAAAGAACGTTAGTATGATGTAGGACGCCTTACAGCTCCTAAGAACACCTTACACCACCGTACGAAACATTAAATCTCCATAATAAACCTAATGAATTCGTCCGAGTCCTTTGAATATCGTACGACAACTCAGGAGATGTTACAGCTCAGTATACAGCATTAGCAACATGAAAAGCACGTTAGAATAATGTAGGACGCGTTACAACTCCTAAGAACACCTTACATCACCGTACAAAACTTTAAAACTCCATAATAAACCAAATTAATTCGTACGAGTCCTTTGAACATCGTACGACAACTTAGGACATCTTACGACTCTTTATGCCACATTAGCAACATGAAAAGCACATTAGAATAATGTAGGACGCATTACAACTCCTAAGAACACCTTACATCACCGTACAAAACTTTAAAACTCCATAATAAACGTAATTAATTCGTACGAGTCCTTTGAACATCATACGACAACTTAAGACATCTTACGACTCTTTATGCCACATCAGCAACTCGAAAAGAACATTAGTATAATGTAGGACGCCTTACAGCTCGTAAGAACACCTTACACCACCGTACGAAACATTAAAACTCCATAATAAACCAAATTAAGTCGTACGAGTACTTTGAACATCGTACGACAACTTAGGACATCTTACGACTCTTTATGCCACATTAGCAACATGAAAAGCACATTAGAATAATGTAGGACGCATTACAACTCCTAAGAACACTTACATCACCATACAAAACTTTAAAACTCCATAATAAACGTAATTAATTTGTACGAGTCCTTTGGACATCGTACGACAACTTAAGACATCTTACGACTCTTTATGCCACATCAGCAACTCGAAAAGAAGATTAGTATAATGTAGGACGCCTTACAGCTCCTAAGAACACCTTACACCACCGTACGAAACATTAAAACTCCATAATAAACCTAATGAATTCATACGAGTCCTTTGAACATCGTACGACAACTTAGGACATCTTAAGACTCTTTATGCCACATCAGCAAGTCGAAAAGAACGTTAGTATGATGTAGGACGCCTTACAGCTCCTAAGAACACCTTACACCACCGTACGAAACATTAAATCTCCATAATAAACCTAATGAATTCGTCCGAGTCCTTTGAATATCGTACGACAACTCAGGAGATGTTACAGCTCAGTATACAGCATTAGCAACATGAAAAGCACGTTAGAATAATGTAGGACGCGTTACAACTCCTAAGAACACCTTACATCACCGTACAAAACTTTAAAACTCCAAAATAAACCTAATTAGTTCGTACGAGTCCTTTGACCATCGTACGACAACTTAGGACATCTTACGACTCTTTATGCCACATTAGCAACATGAAAAGCACATTAGAATAATGTAGGACGCATTACAACTCCTAAGAACACCTTACATCACCGTACAAAACTTTAAAACTCCATAATAAACGTAATTAATTCGTACGAGTCCTTTGAACATCATACGACAACTTAAGACATCTTACGACTCTTTATGCCACATCAGCAACTCGAAAAGAACATTAGTATAATGTAGGACGCCTTACAGCTCGTAAGAACACCTTACACCACCGTACGAAACATTAAAACTCCATAATAAACCAAATTAATTCGTACGAGTACTTTGAACATCGTACGACAACTTAGGACATCTGACGACTCTTTATGCCACATTAGCAACATGAAAAGCACATTAGAATAATGTAGGACGCATTACAACTCCTAAGAACACTTACATCACCATACAAAACTTTAAAACTCCATAATAAACGTAATTAATTTGTACGAGTCCTTTGGACATCGTACGACAACTTAAGACATCTTACGACTCTTTATGCCACATCAGCAACTCGAAAAGAAGATTAGTATAATGTAGGACGCCTTACAGCTCCTAAGAACACCTTACACCACCGTACGAAACATTAAAACTCCATAATAAACCTAATGAATTCATACGAGTCCTTTGAACATCGTACGACAACTTAGGACATCTTAAGACTCTTTATGCCACATCAGCAAGTCGAAAAGAACGTTAGTATGATGTAGGACGCCTTACAGCTCCTAAGAACACCTTACACCACCGTACGAAACATTAAATCTCCATAATAAACCTAATGAATTCGTCCGAGTCCTTTGAATATCGTACGACAACTCAGGAGATGTTACAGCTCAGTATACAGCATTAGCAACATGAAAAGCACGTTAGAATAATGTAGGACGCGTTACAACTCCTAAGAACACCTTACATCACCGTACAAAACTTTAAAACTCCAAAATAAACCTAATTAGTTCGTACGAGTCCTTTGACCATCGTACGACAACTTAGGACATCTTACGACTCTTTATGCCACATTAGCAACATGAAAAGCACATTAGAATAATGTAGGACGCGTTACAACTCCTAAGAACACCTAACATCACCGTTCAAAACTTTAAAACTCCATAATAAACGTAATTAATTTGTACGAGTCCTTTGAACATCGTACGACAATTTAAGACATCTTACGACTCTTTATGCCACATCAGCAACTCGAAAAGAACATTAGTATAATGTAAGACGCCTTACAGCTCCTAAGAACACCTTACACCACCGTACGAAACATTAAAACTCCATAATAAACCTAATGAATTTGTCTGCGTCCTTTGAACATCGTACGACAACTTAGGACATCTAAAGACTCTTTATGCCACATTAGCAACTCGAAAAGAACGTTAGTATGATGTAGGATGCCTTACAGCTCCTAAGAACACCTTACACCACCGTACGAAACATTAAAACTCCATAATAAACCTAATGAATTCGTCCGAGTCCTTTGAACATCGTACGACAACTCTGGAGATGTTACAGCTCAGTATACATCATTAGCAACATGAAAAGCACGTTAGAATAATGTAGGGCGCGTTAAAACTCCTAAGAACACCTTACATCACCGTACAAAACTTTAAAACTCCATAATAAACATAATTAATTTGTATGAGTCCTTTGAACATCGTACGACAACTTAAGACATCTTACGACTCTTTATGCCACATCAGCAACTCGAAAAGAACATTAACATAATGTAGGACGCCTTACAGCTCCTAAGAACACCTTACACCACCGTACGAAACATTAAAACTCCATAATAAACCTAATGACTTCATACGAGTCCTTTGAACATCGTACGACAACTTAGGACATCTTAAGACTCTTTAAGCCACATCAGCAAGTCGAAAAGAACGTTAGTATGATGTAGGACGCCTTACAGCTCCTAAGAACACCTTACACCACCGTACGAAACATTAAATCTCCATAATAAACCTAATGAATTCGTCCGAGTCCTTTGAATATCGTACGACAACTCAGGAGATGTTACAGCTCAGTATACAGCATTAGCAACATGAAAAGCACGTTAGAATAATGTAGGACGCGTTACAACTCCTAAGAACACCTTACATCACCGTACAAAACTTTAAAACTCCAAAATAAACCTAATTAATTCGTACGAGTCCTTTGACCATCGTACGACAACTTAGGACATCTTACGACTCTTTATGCCACATTAGCAACATGAAAAGCACATTAGAATAATGTAGGACGCGTTACAACTCCTAAGAACACCTTACATCACCGTTCAAAACTTTAAAACTCCATAATAAACGTAATTAATTTGTACGAGTCCTTTGAACATCGTACGACAATTTAAGACATCTTACGACTCTTTATGCCACATCAGCAACTCGAAAAGAACATTAGTATAATGTAAGACGCCTTACAGCTCCTAAGAACACCTTACACCACCGTACGAAACATTAAAACTCCATAATAAACCTAATGAATTTGTCTGCGTCCTTTGAACATCGTACGACAACTTAGGACATCTAAAGACTCTTTATGCCACATTAGCAACTCGAAAAGAACGTTAGTATGATGTAGGATGTCTTACAGCTCCTAAGAACACCTTACACCACCGTACGAAACATTAAAACTCCATAATAAACCTAATGAATTCGTCCGAGTCCTTTGAACATCGTACGACAACTCTGGAGATGTTACAGCTCAGTATACATCATTAGCAACATGAAAAGCACGTTAGAATAATGTAGGACGCGTTAAAACTCCTAAGAACACCTTACATCACCGTACAAAACTTTAAAACTCCATAATAAACGTAATTAATTTGTATGAGTCCTTTGAACATCGTACGACAACTTAAGACATCTTACGACTCTTTATGCCACATCAGCAACTCGAAAAGGACATTAACATAATGTAGGACGCCTTACAGCTGCTAAGAACACCTTACACCACCGTACGAAACATTAAAACTCCATAATAAACCTAATGAATTCGTCCGAGTCCTTTGAACATCGTACGACAACTCTGGAGATGTTACAGCTCAGTATACATCATTAGCAACATGAAAAGCACGTTAGAATAATGTAGGACGCGTTACAACTCCTAAGAACACCTTACATCACCGTACAAAACTTTAACAATCCATAATAAACGTAATTAATTCGTACGAGTCCTTTGAACATCGTACGACAACTTAAGACATCTTACGACTCTTTATGCCACATCAGCAACTCGAAAAGAACATTAGCATAATGTAGGACGCCTTACAGCTCCTAAGAACACCTTACACCACCGTACGAAACATTAAAACTCCATAATAAACCTAATGAATTTGTCTGAGTCCTTTGAACATCGTACGACAACTTAGGACATCTTAAGACTATTTATGCCACATTAGCAAGTCGAAAAGAACGTTAGTATGATGTAGGACGCCTTACAGCTCCTAAGAACTCCTTACACCACCGTACGAAACATTAAAACTCCATAATAAACCTAATGAATTCGTCCGAGTCATTTGAACATCGTACGACAACTCTGGAGATGTTACAGCTCAGTATACATCATTAGCAACATGAAAAGCACGTTAGAATAATGTAGGACGCGTTACAACTCCTAAGAACACCTTACATCACCGTACAAAACTTTAAAACTCCATAATAAACCAAATTAATTCGTACGAGTCCTTTGAACATCGTACGACAACTTAGGACATCTTACGCCTCTTTATGCCACATTAGCAACATGAAAAGCACATTAGAATAATGTAGGACGCGTTACAACTCCTAAGAACACCTTACATCACCGTACAAAACTTTAAAATTCCATAATAAACGTAATTAATTCGTACGAGTCCTTTGAACATCGTACGACAACTTAAGACATCTTACGACTCTTTATGCCACATCAGCAACTCGAAAAGAACATTAGTATAATGTAGGACGCCTTACAGCTCTTAAGAACACCTTACACCACCGTACGAAACATTAAAACTCCATAATAAACCTAATGAATTCGTCCGAGTCCTTTGAATATCGTACGACAACTCAGGAGATGTTACAGCTTAGTATACAACATTAGCAACATGAAAAGCACGTTAGAATAATGTAGGACGCGTTACAACTCCTAAGAACAACTTACATCACCGTACAAAACTTTAAAACTCCATAATAAACCAAATTAATTCGTACGAGTCCTTTGAACATCGTACGACAACTTAGGACATCTTATGACTCTTTATGCCACATTAGCAACATGAAAAGCACATTAGAATAATGTAGGACGCGTTACAACTCCTAAGAACACCTTACATCACCGTACAAAACTTTAAAACTCCATAATAAATGTAATTAATTCGTACGAGTCCTTTGAACATCGTACGACAACTTAAGACATCTTACGACTCTTTATGCCACATCAGCAACTCGAAAAGGACATTAACATAATGTAGGACGCCTTACAGCTCCTAAGAACACCTTACACCACCGTACGAAACATTAAAACTCCATAATAAACCTAATGAATTCGTCCGAGTCCTTTGAACATCGTACGACAACTCTGGAGATGTTACAGCTCAGTATACATCATTAGCAACATGAAAAGCACGTTAGAATAATGTAGGACGCGTTACAACTCCTAAGAACACCTTACATCACCGTACAAAACTTTAACAATCCATAATAAAACGTAATTAATTTGTATGAGTCCTTTGAACATCGTACGACAACTTAAGACATCTTACGACTCTTTATGCCGCATCAGCAACTCGAAAAGAACATTAGAATAATGTAGGACGCCTTACAGCTCCTAAGAACACCTTACACCACCGTACGAAACATTAAAACTCCATAATAAACCTAATGAATTTGTCTGCGTCCTTTGAACATCGTACGACAACTTAGGACATCTAAAGACTCTTTATGCCACATTAGCAACTCGAAAAGAACGTTAGTATGATGTAGGATGTCTTACAGCTCCTAAGAACACCTTACACCACCGTACGAAACATTAAAACTCCATAATAAACCTAATGAATTCGTCCGAGTCCTTTGAACATCGTACGACAACTCTGGAGATGTTACAGCTCAGTATACATCATTAGCAACATGAAAAGCACGTTAGAATAATGTAGGACGCGTTAAAACTCCTAAGAACACCTTACATCACCGTACAAAACTTTAAAACTCCATAATAAACGTAATTAATTTGTATGAGTCCTTTGAACATCGTACGACAACTTAAGACATCTTACGACTCTTTATGCCACATCAGCAACTCGAAAAGGACATTAACATAATGTAGGACGCCTTACAGCTCCTAAGAACACCTTACACCACCGTACGAAACATTAAAACTCCATAATAAACCTAATGAATTCGTCCGAGTCCTTTGAACATCGTACGACAACTCTGGAGATGTTACAGCTCAGTATACATCATTAGCAACATGAAAAGCACGTTAGAATAATGTAGGACGCGTTACAACTCCTAAGAACACCTTACATCACCGTACAAAACTTTAACAATCCATAATAAACGTAATTAATTCGTACGAGTCCTTTGAACATCGTACGACAACTTAAGACATCTTACGACTCTTTATGCCACATCAGCAACTCGAAAAGAACATTAGCATAATGTAGGACGCCTTACAGCTCCTAAGAACACCTTACACCACCGTACGAAACATTAAAACTCCATAATAAACCTAATGAATTTGTCTGAGTCCTTTGAACATCGTACGACAACTTAGGACATCTTAAGACTCTTTATGCCACATTAGCAAGTCGAAAAGAACGTTAGTATGATGTAGGACGCCTTACAGCTCCTAAGAACTCCTTACACCACCGTACGAAACATTAAAACTCCATAATAAACCTAATGAATTCGTCCGAGTCATTTGAACATCGTACGACAACTCTGGAGATGTTACAGCTCAGTATACATCATTAGCAACATGAAAAGCACGTTAGAATAATGTAGGACGCGTTACAACTCCTAAGAACACCTTACATCACCGTACAAAACTTTAAAACTCCATAATAAACCAAATTAATTCGTACGAGTCCTTTGAACATCGTACGACAACTTAGGACATCTTACGCCTCTTTATGCCACATTAGCAACATGAAAAGCACATTAGAATAATGTAGGACGCGTTACAACTCCTAAGAACACCTTACATCACCGTACAAAACTTTAAAATTCCATAATAAACGTAATTAATTCGTACGAGTCCTTTGAACATCGTACGACAACTTAAGACATCTTACGACTCTTTATGCCACATCAGCAACTCGAAAAGAACATTAGTATAATGTAGGACGCCTTACAGCTCTTAAGAACACCTTACACCACCGTACGAAACATTAAAACTCCATAATAAACCTAATGAATTCGTCCGAGTCCTTTGAATATCGTACGACAACTCAGGAGATGTTACAGCTTAGTATACAACATTAGCAACATGAAAAGCACGTTAGAATAATGTAGGACGCGTTACAACTCCTAAGAACAACTTACATCACCGTACAAAACTTTAAAACTCCATAATAAACCAAATTAATTCGTACGAGTCCTTTGAACATCGTACGACAACTTAGGACATCTTATGACTCTTTATGCCACATTAGCAACATGAAAAGCACATTAGAATAATGTAGGACGCGTTACAACTCCTAAGAACACCTTACATCACCGTACAAAACTTTAAAACTCCATAATAAATGTAATTAATTCGTACGAGTCCTTTGAACATCGTACGACAACTTAAGACATCTTACGACTCTTTATGCCACATCAGCAACTCGAAAAGGACATTAACATAATGTAGGACGCCTTACAGCTCCTAAGAACACCTTACACCACCGTACGAAACATTAAAACTCCATAATAAACCTAATGAATTCGTCCGAGTCCTTTGAACATCGTACGACAACTCTGGAGATGTTACAGCTCAGTATACATCATTAGCAACATGAAAAGCACGTTAGAATAATGTAGGACGCGTTACAACTCCTAAGAACACCTTACATCACCGTACAAAACTTTAACAATCCATAATAAACGTAATTAATTTGTATGAGTCCTTTGAACATCGTACGACAACTTAAGACATCTTACGACTCTTTATGCCACATCAGCAACTCGAAAAGAACATTAGAATAATGTAGGACGCCTTACAGCTCCTAAGAACACCTTACACCACCGTACGAAACATTAAAACTCCATAATAAACCTAATGAATTTGTCTGAGTCCTTTGAACATCGCACGACAACTTAGGACATCTTAAGACTCTTTATGCCACATTAGCAAGTCGAAAAGAACGTTAGTATGATGTAGGACGCCTTACAGCTCCTAAGAACTCCTTACACCACTGTACGAAACATTAAAACTCCATAATAAACCTAATGAATTCGTCCGAGTCATTTGAACATCGTACGACAACTCTGGAGATGTTACAGCTCAGTATACATCATTAGCAACATGAAAAGCACGTTAGAATAATGTAGGACGCGTTACAACTCCTAAGAACACCTTACATCACCGTACAAAACTTTAAAACTCCATAATAAACCAAATTAATTCGTACGAGTCCTATGAACATCGTACGACAACTTAGGACATCTTACGACTCTTTATGCCACATTAGCAACATGAAAAGCACATTAGAATAATGTAGGACGCGTTACAACTCCTAAGAACACCATACATCACTGTACAAAACTTTAAAACTCCATAATAAACGTAATTAATTAGTACGAGTCCTTTGAACATCGTACGACAACCTAAGACATCTTACGACTCTTTATGCCACATCAGCAACTCGAAAAGAACATTAGTATAATGTAGGACGCCTTACAGCTCCTAAGAACACCTTACACCACCGTACGAAACATTAAAACTCCATAATAAACCTAATGAATTTGTCTGCGTCCTTTGAACATCGTACGACAACTTAGGACATCTTAAGACTCTTTATGCCACATAAGCAACTCGAAAAGAACGTTAGTATGATGTAGGATGCCTTACAGCTCCTAAGAACACCTTACACCACCGTACGAAACATTAAAACTCCATAATAAACCTAATGAATTCGTCCGAGTCCTTTGAACATCGTACGACAACTCTGGAGATGTTACAGCTCAGTATACATCATTAGCAACATGAAAAGCACGTTAGAATAATGTAGGACGCGTTACAACTCCTAAGAACACCTTACATCACCGTACAAAACTTTAAAACTCCATAATAAACCAAATTAATTCGTACGAGTCCTTTGAACATCGTACGACAACTTAGGACATCTTACGACTCTTTATGCCACATTAGCAACATGAAAAGCACATTAGAATAATGTAGGACGCATTACAACTCCTAAGAACACCTTACATCACCGAACAAAACTTTAAAACTCCATAATAAACGTAATTAATTTGTACGAGTCCTTTGGACATCGTACGGCAATTTAAGACATCTTACGACTCTTTATGCCACATCAGCAACTCGAAAAGAACATTAGTATAATGTAGGACGCCTTACAGCTCCTAAGAACACCTTACACCACCGAACGAAACATTAAAACTCCATAATAAACCTAATGAATTTGTCTGCGTCCTTTGAACATCGTACGACAACTTAGGACATCTAAAGACTCTTTATGCCACATTAGCAACTCGAAAAGAACGTTAGTATGATGTAGGATGCCTTACAGCTCCTAAGAACACCTTACACCACCGTACGAAACATTAAAACTCCATAATAAACCTAATGAATTCGTCCGAGTCCTTTGAACATCGTACGACAACTCTGGAGATGTTACAGCTCAGTATACATCATTAGCAACATGAAAAGCACGTTAGAATAATGTAGGACGCGTTAAAACTCCTAAGAACACCTTACATCACCGTACAAAACTTTAAAACTCCATAATAAACGTAATTAATTTGTATGAGTCCTTTGAACATCGTACGACAACTTAAGACATCTTACGACTCTTTATGCCACATCAGCAACTCGAAAAGAACATTAACATAATGTAGGACGCCTTACAGCTCCTAAGAACACCTTACACCACCGTACGAAACATTAAAACTCCATAATAAACCTAATGAATTCGTCCGAGTCCTTTGAACATCGTACGACAACTCTGGAGATGTTACAGCCCAGTATACATCATTAGCAACATGAAAAGCACGTTAGAATAATGTAGGACGCGTTACAACTCCTAAGAACACCTTACATCACCGTACAAAACTTTAAAACTCCATAATAAACGTAATTAATTTGTATGAGTCCTTTGAACATCGTACGACAACTTAAGACATCTTACGACTCTTTATGCCACATCAGCAACTCGAAAAGAACATTAGCATAATGTAGGACGCCTTACAGCTCCTAAGAACACCTTACACCACCGTACGAAACATTAAAACTCCATAATAAACCTAATGAATTTGTCTGAGTCCTTTGAACATCGTACGACAACTTAGGACATCTTAAGACTCTTTATGCCACATTAGCAAGTCGAAAAGAACGTTAGTATGATGTAGGACGCCTTACAGCTCCTAAGAACTCCTTACACCACCGTACGAAACATTAAAACTCCATAATAAACCTAATGAATTCGTCCGAGTCATTTGAACATCGTACGACAACTCTGGAGATGTTACAGCTCAGTATACATCATTAGCAACATGAAAAGCACGTTAGAATAATGTAGGACGCGTTACAACTCCTAAGAACACCTTACATCACCGTACAAAACTTTAAAACTCCATAATAAACCAAATTAATTCGTACGAGTCCTTTGAACATCGTACGACAACTTAGGACATCTTACGCCTCTTTATGCCACATTAGCAACATGAAAAGCACATTAGAATAATGTAGGACGCGTTACAACTCCTAAGAACACCTTACATCACCGTACAAAACTTTAAAATTCCATAATAAACGTAATTAATTCGTACGAGTCCTTTGAACATCGTACGACAACTTAAGACATCTTACGACTCTTTATGCCACATCAGCAACTCGAAAAGAACATTAGTATAATGTAGGACGCCTTACAGCTCTTAAGAACACCTTACACCACCGTACGAAACATTAAAACTCCATAATAAACCTAATGAATTCGTCCGAGTCCTTTGAATATCGTACGACAACTCAGGAGATGTTACAGCTCAGTATACAACATTAGCAACATGAAAAGCACGTTAGAATAATGTAGGACGCGTTACAACTCCTAAGAACAACTTACATCACCGTACAAAACTTTAAAACTCCATAATAAACCAAATTAATTCGTACGAGTCCTTTGAACATCGTACGACAACTTAGGACATCTTATGACTCTTTATGCCACATTAGCAACATGAAAAGCACATTAGAATAATGTAGGACGCGTTACAACTCCTAAGAACACCTTACATCACCGTACAAAACTTTAAAACTCCATAATAAATGTAATTAATTCGTACGAGTCCTTTGAACATCGTACGACAACTTAAGACATCTTACGACTCTTTATGCCACATCAGCAACTCGAAAAGAACATTAGTATAATGTAGGACGCCTTACAGCTCCTAAGAACACCTTACACCACCGTACGAAACATTAAAACTCCATAATAAACCTAATGAATTCGTCCGAGTCCTTTGAACATCGTACGACAACTCAGGAGAAGTTACATCTCAGTATACATCATTAGCAACATGAAAAGCACGTTAGAATAATGTAGGACGCGTTACAACTCCTAAGAACACCTTACATCACCGTACAAAACTTTAAAACTCCATAATAAACCAAATTAATTCGTACGAGTCCTTTGAACATCGTACGACAACTTAGGACATCTTACGACTCTTTATGCCACATTAGCAACATGAAAAGCACATTAGAATAATGTAGGACGCGTTACAACTCCTAAGAACACCTTACATCACCGTACAAAACTTTAAAATTCCATAATAAACGTAATTAATTCGTACGAGTCCTTTGAACATCGTACGACAACTTAAGACATCTTACGACTCTTTATGCCACATCAGCAACTCGAAAAGAACATTAGTATAATGTAGGACGCCTTACAGCTCCTAAGAACACCTTACACCACCGTACGAAACATTAAAACTCCATAATAAACCTGATGAATTAGTCCAAGTCCTTTGAATATCGTACGACAACTCAGGAGATGTTACAGCTCAGTATACAACATTAGCAACATGAAAAGCACGTTAGAATAATGTAGGACGCGTTACAACTCCTAAGAACAACTTACATCACCGTACAAAACTTTAAAACTCCATAATAAACCAAATTAATTCGTACGAGTCCTTTGAACATCGTACGACAACTTAGGACATCTTACGACTCTTTATGCCACATTAGCAACATGAAAAGCACATTAGAATAATGTAGGACGCGTTACAACTCCTAAGAACACCTTACATCACCGTACAAAACTTTAAAACTCCATATTAAACGTAATTTATTCGTACGAGTCCTTTGAACATCGTACGACAACTTAAGACATCTTACGACTCTTTATGCCACATCAGCAACTCGAAAATAACATTAGTATAATGTAGGACGCCTTACAGCTCCTAAGAACACCTTACACCACCGTACGAAACATTAAAACTCCATAATAAACCTAATGAATTCGTCCGAGTCCTTTGAACATCGTACGACAACTCAGGAGAAGTTACAGCTCAGTATACATCATTAGCAATATGAAAAGCACGTTAGAATAATGTAGGACGCGTTACAACTCCTAAGAACACCTTACATCACCGTACAAAACTTTAAAACTCCATAATAAACCAAATTAATTCGTACGAGTCCTTTGAACATCGTACGACAACTTAGGACATCTTACGACTCTTTATGCCACATTAGCAACATGAAAAGCACATTAGAATAATGTAGGACGCGTTACAACTCCTAAGAACACCTTACATCACCGTACAAAACTTTAAAATTACATAATAAACGTAATTAATTCGTACGAGTCCTTTGAACATCGTACGACAACTTAAGACATCTTACGACTCTTTATGCCACATCAGCAACTCGAAAAGAACATTAGTATAATGTAGGACGCCTTACAGCTCTTAAGAACACCTTACACCACCGTACGAAACATTAAAACTCCATAATAAACCTAATGAATTCGTCCGAGTCCTTTGAACATCGTACGACAACTCTGGAGATGTTACAGCCCAGTATACATCATTAGCAACATGAAAAGCACGTTAGAATAATGTAGGACGCGTTACAACTCCTAAGAACACCTTACATCACCGTACAAAACTTTAAAACTCCATAATAAACGTAATTAATTTGTATGAGTCCTTTGAACATCGTACGACAACTTAAGACATCTTACGACTCTTTATGCCACATCAGCAACTCGAAAAGAACATTAGCATAATGTAGGACGCCTTACAGCTCCTAAGAACACCTTACACCACCGTACGAAACATTAAAACTCCATAATAAACCTAATGAATTTGTCTGAGTCCTTTGAACATCGTACGACAACTTAAGACATCTTACGACTCTTTATGCCACATCAGCAACTCGAAAAGAACATTAACATAATGTAGGACGCCTTACAGCTCCTAAGAACACCTTACACCACCGTACGAAACATTAAAACTCCATAATAAACCTAATGAATTCGTCCGAGTCCTTTGAACATCGTACGACAACTCTGGAGATGTTACAGCCCAGTATACATCATTAGCAACATGAAAAGCACGTTAGAATAATGTAGGACGCGTTACAACTCCTAAGAACACCTTACATCACCGTACAAAACTTTAAAACTCCATAATAAACGTAATTAATTTGTATGAGTCCTTTGAACATCGTACGACAACTTAAGACATCTTACGACTCTTTATGCCACATCAGCAACTCGAAAAGAACATTAGCATAATGTAGGACGCCTTACAGCTCCTAAGAACACCTAACACCACCGTACGAAACATTAAAACTCCATAATAAACCTAATGAATTTGTCTGAGTCCTTTGAACATCGTACGACAACTTAGGACATCTTAAGACTCTTTATGCCACATTAGCAAGTCGAAAAGAACGTTAGTATGATGTAGGACGCCTTACAGCTCCTAAGAACTCCTTACACCACCGTACGAAACATTAAAACTCCATAATAAACCTAATGAATTCGTCCGAGTCATTTGAACATCGTACGACAACTCTGGAGATGTTACAGCTCAGTATACATCATTAGCAACATGAAAAGCACGTTAGAATAATGTAGGACGCGTTACAACTCCTAAGAACACCTTACATCACCGTACAAAACTTTAAACCTCCATAATAAACCAAATTAATTCGTACGAGTCCTTTGAACATCGTACGACAACTTAGGACATCTTACGCCTCTTTATGCCACATTAGCAACATGAAAAGCACATTAGAATAATGTAGGACGCGTTACAACTCCTAAGAACACCTTACATCACCGTACAAAACTTTAAAATTCCATAATAAACGTAATTAATTCGTACGAGTCCTTTGAACATCGTACGACAACTTAAGACATCTTACGACTCTTTATGCCACATCAGCAACTCGAAAAGAACATTAGTATAATGTAGGACGCCTTACAGCTCTTAAGAACACCTTACACCACCGTACGAAACATTAAAACTCCATAATAAACCTAATGAATTCGTCCGAGTCCTTTGAACATCGTACGACAACTCTGGAGATGTTACAGCCCAGTATACATCATTAGCAACATGAAAAGCACGTTAGAATAATGTAGGACGCGTTACAACTCCTAAGAACACCTTACATCACCGTACAAAACTTTAAAACTCCATAATAAACGTAATTAATTTGTATGAGTCCTTTGAACATCGTACGACAACTTAAGACATCTTACGACTCTTTATGCCACATCAGCAACTCGAAAAGAACATTAGCATAATGTAGGACGCCTTACAGCTCCTAAGAACACCTTACACCACCGTACGAAACATTAAAACTCCATAATAAACCTAATGAATTTGTCTGAGTCCTTTGAACATCGTACGACAACTTAAGACATCTTACGACTCTTTATGCCACATCAGCAACTCGAAAAGAACATTAACATAATGTAGGACGCCTTACAGCTCCTAAGAACACCTTACACCACCGTACGAAACATTAAAACTCCATAATAAACCTAATGAATTCGTCCGAGTCCTTTGAACATCGTACGACAACTCTGGAGATGTTACAGCCCAGTATACATCATTAGCAACATGAAAAGCACGTTAGAATAATGTAGGACGCGTTACAACTCCTAAGAACACCTTACATCACCGTACAAAACTTTAAAACTCCATAATAAACGTAATTAATTTGTATGAGTCCTTTGAACATCGTACGACAACTTAAGACATCTTACGACTCTTTATGCCACATCAGCAACTCGAAAAGAACATTAGCATAATGTAGGACGCCTTACAGCTCCTAAGAACACCTAACACCACCGTACGAAACATTAAAACTCCATAATAAACCTAATGAATTTGTCTGAGTCCTTTGAACATCGTACGACAACTTAGGACATCTTAAGACTCTTTATGCCACATTAGCAAGTCGAAAAGAACGTTAGTATGATGTAGGACGCCTTACAGCTCCTAAGAACTCCTTACACCACCGTACGAAACATTAAAACTCCATAATAAACCTAATGAATTCGTCCGAGTCATTTGAACATCGTACGACAACTCTGGAGATGTTACAGCTCAGTATACATCATTAGCAACATGAAAAGCACGTTAGAATAATGTAGGACGCGTTACAACTCCTAAGAACACCTTACATCACCGTACAAAACTTTAAACCTCCATAATAAACCAAATTAATTCGTACGAGTCCTTTGAACATCGTACGACAACTTAGGACATCTTACGCCTCTTTATGCCACATTAGCAACATGAAAAGCACATTAGAATAATGTAGGACGCGTTACAACTCCTAAGAACACCTTACATCACCGTACAAAACTTTAAAATTCCATAATAAACGTAATTAATTCGTACGAGTCCTTTGAACATCGTACGACAACTTAAGACATCTTACGACTCTTTATGCCACATCAGCAACTCGAAAAGAACATTAGTATAATGTAGGACGCCTTACAGCTCTTAAGAACACCTTACACCACCGTACGAAACATTAAAACTCCATAATAAACCTAATGAATTCGTCCGAGTCCTTTGAACATCGTACGACAACTCTGGAGATGTTACAGCCCAGTATACATCATTAGCAACATGAAAAGCACGTTAGAATAATGTAGGACGCGTTACAACTCCTAAGAACACCTTACATCACCGTACAAAACTTTAAAACTCCATAATAAACGTAATTAATTTGTATGAGTCCTTTGAACATCGTACGACAACTTAAGACATCTTACGACTCTTTATGCCACATCAGCAACTCGAAAAGAACATTAGCATAATGTAGGACGCCTTACAGCTCCTAAGAACACCTTACACCACCGTACGAAACATTAAAACTCCATAATAAACCTAATGAATTTGTCTGAGTCCTTTGAACATCGTACGACAACTTAAGACATCTTACGACTCTTTATGCCACATCAGCAACTCGAAAAGAACATTAACATAATGTAGGACGCCTTACAGCTCCTAAGAACACCTTACACCACCGTACGAAACATTAAAACTCCATAATAAACCTAATGAATTCGTCCGAGTCCTTTGAACATCGTACGACAACTTAAGACATCTTACGACTCTTTATGCCACATCAGCAACTCGAAAAGAACATTAGTATAATGTAGGACGCCTTACAGCTCTTAAGAACACCTTACACCACCGTACGAAACATTAAAACTCCATAATAAACCTAATGAATTCGTCCGAGTCCTTTGAATATCGTACGACAACTCAGGAGATGTTACAGCTCAGTATACAACATTAGCAACATGAAAAGCACGTTAGAATAATGTAGGACGCGTTACAACTCCTAAGAACAACTTACATCACCGTACAAAACTTTAAAACTCCATAATAAACCAAATTAATTCGTACGAGTCCTTTGAACATCGTACGACAACTTAGGACATCTTATGACTCTTTATGCCACATTAGCAACATGAAAAGCACATTAGAATAATGTAGGACGCGTTACAACTCCTAAGAACACCTTACATCACCGTACAAAACTTTAAAACTCCATAATAAATGTAATTAATTCGTACGAGTCCTTTGAACATCGTACGACAACTTAAGACATCTTACGACTCTTTATGCCACATCAGCAACTCGAAAAGAACATTAGTATAATGTAGGACGCCTTACAGCTCCTAAGAACACCTTACACCACCGTACGAAACATTAAAACTCCATAATAAACCTAATGAATTCGTCCGAGTCCTTTGAACATCGTACGACAACTCAGGAGAAGTTACATCTCAGTATACATCATTAGCAACATGAAAAGCACGTTAGAATAATGTAGGACGCGTTACAACTCCTAAGAACACCTTACATCACCGTACAAAACTTTAAAACTCCATAATAAACCAAATTAATTCGTACGAGTCCTTTGAACATCGTACGACAACTTAGGACATCTTATGACTCTTTATGCCACATTAGCAACATGAAAAGCACATTAGAATAATGTAGGACGCGTTACAACTCCTAAGAACACCTTACATCACCGTACAAAACTTTAAAACTCCATAATAAACGTAATTAATTCGTACGAGTCCTTTGAACATCGTACGACAACTTAAGACATCTTACGACTCTTTATGCCACATCAGCAACTCGAATAGAACATTAGTATAATGTAGGACGCCTTACAGCTCCTAAGAACACCTTACACCACCGTACGAAACATTAAAACTCCATAATAAACCTAATGAATTCGTCCGAGTCCTTTGAACATCGTACGACAACTCAGGAGAAGTTACAGCTCAGTATACATCATTAGCAATATGAAAAGCACGTTAGAATAATGTAGGACGCGTTACAACTCCTAAGAACACCTTACATCACCGTACAGAACTTTAAAACTCCATAATAAACCAAATTAATTCGTACGAGTCCTTTGAACATCGTACGACAACTTAGGACATCTTACGACTCTTTATGCCACATTAGCAACATGAAAAGCACATTAGAATAATGTAGGACGCGTTACAACTCCTAAGAACACCTTACATCACCGTACAAAACTTTAAAATTACATAATAAACGTAATTAATTCGTACGAGTCCTTTGAACATCGTACGACAACTTAAGACATCTTACGACTCTTTATGCCACATCAGCAACTCGAAAAGAACATTAGTATAATGTAGGACGCCTTACAGCTCTTAAGAACACCTTACACCACCGTACGAAACATTAAAACTCCATAATAAACCTAATGAATTCGTCCGAGTCCTTTGAACATCGTACGACAACTCTGGAGATGTTACAGCCCAGTATACATCATTAGCAACATGAAAAGCACGTTAGAATAATGTAGGACGCGTTACAACTCCTAAGAACACCTTACATCACCGTACAAAACTTTAAAACTCCATAATAAACGTAATTAATTTGTATGAGTCCTTTGAACATCGTACGACAACTTAAGACATCTTACGACTCTTTATGCCACATCAGCAACTCGAAAAGAACATTAGCATAATGTAGGACGCCTTACAGCTCCTAAGAACACCTTACACCACCGTACGAAACATTAAAACTCCATAATAAACCTAATGAATTTGTCTGAGTCCTTTGAACATCGTACGACAACTTAAGACATCTTACGACTCTTTATGCCACATCAGCAACTCGAAAAGAACATTAACATAATGTAGGACGCCTTACAGCTCCTAAGAACACCTTACACCACCGTACGAAACATTAAAACTCCATAATAAACCTAATGAATTCGTCCGAGTCCTTTGAACATCGTACGACAACTTAAGACATCTTACGACTCTTTATGCCACATCAGCAACTCGAAAAGAACATTAACATAATGTAGGACGCCTTACAGCTCCTAAGAACTCCTTACACCACCGTACGAAACATTAAAACTCCATAATAAACCTAATGAATTCGTCCGAGTCATTTGAACATCGTACGACAACTCTGGAGATGTTACAGCTCAGTATACATCATTAGCAACATGAAAAGTACGTTAGAATAATGTAGGACGCGTTACAACTCCTAAGAACACCTTACATCACCGTACAAAACTTTAAAACTCCATAATAAACGTAATTAATTTGTATGAGTCCTTTGAACATCGTACGACAACTTAAGACATCTTACGACTCTTTATGCCACATCAGCAACTCGAAAAGAACATTAGCATAATGTAGGACGCCTTACAGCTCCTAAGAACACCTTACACCACCGTACGAAACATTAAAACTCCATAATAAACCTAATGAATTTGTCTGAGTCCTTTGAACATCGTACGACAACTTAGGACATCTTAAGACTCTTTATGCCACATTAGCAAGTCGAAAAGAACGTTAGTATGATGTAGGACGCCTTACAGCTCCTAAGAACTCCTTACACCACCGTACGAAACATTAAAACTCCATAATAAACCTAATGAATTCGTCCGAGTCATTTGAACATCGTACGACAACTCTGGAGATGTTACAGCTCAGTATACATCATTAGCAACATGAAAAGCACGTTAGAATAATGTAGGACGCGTTACAACTCCTAAGAACACCTTACATCACCGTACAAAACTTTAAAACTCCATAATAAACCAAATTAATTCGTACGAGTCCTTTGAACATCGTACGACAACTTAGGACATCTTACGCCTCTTTATGCCACATTAGCAACATGAAAAGCACATTAGAATAATGTAGGACGCGTTACAACTCCTAAGAACACCTTACATCACCGTACAAAACTTTAAAATTCCATAATAAACGTAATTAATTCGTACGAGTCCTTTGAACATCGTACGACAACTTAAGACATCTTACGACTCTTTATGCCACATCAGCAACTCGAAAAGAACATTAGTATAATGTAGGACGCCTTACAGCTCTTAAGAACACCTTACACCACCGTACGAAACATTAAAACTCCATAATAAACCTAATGAATTCGTCCGAGTCCTTTGAATATCGTACGACAACTCAGGAGATGTTACAGCTCAGTATACAACATTAGCAACATGAAAAGCACGTTAGAATAATGTAGGACGCGTTACAACTCCTAAGAACAACTTACATCACCGTACAAAACTTTAAAACTCCATAATAAACCAAATTAATTCGTACGAGTCCTTTGAACATCGTACGACAACTTAGGACATCTTATGACTCTTTATGCCACATTAGCAACATGAAAAGCACATTAGAATAATGTAGGACGCGTTACAACTCCTAAGAACACCTTACATCACCGTACAAAACTTTAAAACTCCATAATAAATGTAATTAATTCGTACGAGTCCTTTGAACATCGTACGACAACTTAAGACATCTTACGACTCTTTATGCCACATCAGCAACTCGAAAAGAACATTAGTATAATGTAGGACGCCTTACAGCTCCTAAGAACACCTTACACCACCGTACGAAACATTAAAACTCCATAATAAACCTA
This sequence comes from Tagetes erecta, assembly GCA_030867185.1. Lineage (NCBI taxonomy): Eukaryota > Viridiplantae > Streptophyta > Magnoliopsida > Asterales > Asteraceae > Tagetes > Tagetes erecta. The sequence continues at coordinate 40,736,410 of CM061487.1, read as the reverse complement.
ATGAATTCGTCCGAGTCCTTTGAACATCGTACGACAACTCAGGAGAAGTTACATCTCAGTATACATCATTAGCAACATGAAAAGCACGTTAGAATAATGTAGGACGCGTTACAACTCCTAAGAACACCTTACATCACCGTACAAAACTTTAAAACTCCATAATAAACCAAATTAATTCGTACGAGTCCTTTGAACATCGTACGACAACTTAGGACATCTTACGACTCTTTATGCCACATTAGCAACATGAAAAGCACATTAGAATAATGTAGGACGCGTTACAACTCCTAAGAACACCTTACATCACCGTACAAAACTTTAAAACTCCATAATAAACGTAATTAATTCGTACGAGTCCTTTGAACATCGTACGACAACTTAAGACATCTTACGACTCTTTATGCCACATCAGCAACTCGAAAATAACATTAGTATAATGTAGGACGCCTTACAGCTCCTAAGAACACCTTACACCACCGTACGAAACATTAAAACTCCATAATAAACCTAATGAATTCGTCCGAGTCCTTTGAACATCGTACGACAACTCAGGAGAAGTTACAGCTCAGTATACATCATTAGCAATATGAAAAGCACGTTAGAATAATGTAGGACGCGTTACAACTCCTAAGAACACCTTACATCACCGTACAAAACTTTAAAACTCCATAATAAACCAAATTAATTCGTACGAGTCCTTTGAACATCGTACGACAACTTAGGACATCTTACGACTCTTTATGCCACATTAGCAACATGAAAAGCACATTAGAATAATGTAGGACGCGTTACAACTCCTAAGAACACCTTACATCACCGTACAAAACTTTAAAACTCCATAATAAACGTAATTAATTCGTACGAGTCCTTTGAACATCGTACGACAACTTAAGACATCTTACGACTCTTTATGCCACATCAGCAACTCGAAAAGAACATTAGTATAATGTAGGACGCCTTACAGCTCCTAAGAACACCTTACACCACCATACGAAACATTAAAACTCCATAATAAACCTAATGAATTCGTCCGAGTCCTTTGAACATCATACGACAACTCAGGAGAAGTTACAGCTCAGTATACATCATTAGCAATATGAAAAGCACGTTAAAATAATGTAGGACGCGTTACAACTCCTAAGAACACCTTACATCACCGTACAAAACTTTAAAACTCCATAATAAACCAAATTAATTCGTACGAGTCCTTTGAACATCGTACGACAACTTAGGACATCTTACGACTCTTTATGCCACATTAGCAACATGAAAAGCACATTAGAATAAGGTAGGACGCGTTACAACTCCTAAGAACACCTTTCATCACTGTACAAAACTTTAAAATTCCATAATAAACGTAATTAATTCGTACGAGTCCTTTGAACATCGTACGACAACTTAAGACATCTTACGACTCTTTATGCCACATCAGCAACTCGAAAAGAACATTAGTATAATGTAGGACGCCTTACAGCTCCTAAGAACACCTTACACCACCGTACGAAACATTAAAACTACATAATAAACCTAATGAATTCGTCCGAGTCCTTTGAACATCGTACGACAACTCAGGAGAAGTTACAGCTCAGTATACATCATTAGCAACATGAAAAGCACGTTAGAATAATGTAGGACGCGTTACAACTCCTAAGAACACCTTACATCACCGTAAAAAACTTTAAAACTCCATAATAAACCAAATTAATTTGTACGAGTCCTTTGAACATCGTACGACAACTTAGGACATCTGACGACTCTTTATGCCACATTAGCAACATGAAAAGCACATTAGAATAATGTAGGACGCGTTACAACTCCTAAGAACACCTTACATCACCGTACAAAACTTTAAAACTCCATAATAAACGTAACTAATTCGTACGAGTCCTTTGAACATCGTACGACAACTTAAGACATCTTACGACTCTTTATGCCACATCAGCAACTCGAAAAGAACATTAGTATAATGTAGGACGCCTTACAGCTCCTAAGAACACCTTACACCACCGTACGAAACATTAAAACTCCATAATAAACCTAATGAATTCGTCCGAGTCCTTTGAACATCGTACGACAACTCAGGAGAAGTTACAGCTCAGTATACATCATTAGCAACATGAAAAGCACGTTAGAATAATGTAGGACGCGTTACAACTCCTAAGAACACCTTACATCACCGTACAAAACTTTAAAACTCCATAATAAACCAAATTAATTCGTACGAGTCCTTTGAACATCGTACGACAACTTAGGACATCTTACGACTCTTTATGCCACATTAGCAACATGAAAAGCACATTAGAATAATGTAGGACGCGTTACAACTCCTAAGAACACCTTACATCACCGTACAAAACTTTAAAAGTCCATAATAAACGTAATTAATTCGTACGAGTCCTTTGAACATCGTACGACAACTTAAGACATCTTACGAATCTTTATGCCACATCAGCAACTCGAAAAGAACATTAGTATAATGTAGGACGCCTTACAGCTCCTAAGAACACCTTACACCACCGTAAGAAACATTAAAACTCCATAATAAACCTAATGAATTCGTCCGAGTCCTTTGAATATCGTACGACAACTCAGGAGATGTTACAACTCAGTATACAACATTAGCAACATCAAAAGCACGTTAGAATAATGTAGGACGCGTTACAACTCCTAAGAACAACTTACATCACCGTACAAAACTTTAAAACTCCATAATAAACCAAATTAATTCGTACGAGTCCTTTGAACATCGTACGACAACTTAAGATATCTTACGACTCTTTATGCCACATCAGCAACTCGAAAAGAACATTAGTATAATGTAGGACGCCTTACAGCTCCTAAGAACACCTTACACCACCGTACGAAACATTAAAACTCCATAATAAACCTAATGAATTCGTCCGAGTCCTTTGAATATCGTACGACAACTCAGGAGATGATACAGCTCAGTATACAACATTAGCAACATGAAAAGCACGTTAGAATAATGTAGGACGCGTTACAACTCCTAAGAACAACTTACATCACCGTACAAAACTTTAAAACTCCTTAATAAACCAAATTAATTCGTACGAGTCCTTTGAACATCGTACGACAACTTAGGACATCTTACGACTCTTTATGCCACATTAGCAACATGAAAAGCACATTAGAATAATGTAGGACGCGTTACAACTCCTAAGAACACCTTACATCACCGTACAAAACTTTAAAACTCCATAATAAACGTAATTAATTCGTACGAGTCCTTTGAACATCGTACGACAACTTAAGATATCTTACGACTCTTTATGCCACATCAGCAACTCGAAAAGAACATTAGTATAATGTAGGACGCCTTACAGCTCCTAAGAACACCTTACACCACCGTACGAAACATTAAAACTCCATAATAAACCTAATGAATTCGTCCGAGTCCTTTGAATATCGTACGACAACTCAGGAGATGTTACAGCTCAGTATACAACATTAGCAACATGAAAAGCACGTTAGAATAATGTAGGACGCGTTACAACTCCTAAGAACAACTTACATCACCGTACAAAACTTTAAAACTCCTTAATAAACCAAATTAATTCGTACGAGTCCTTTGAACATCGTACGACAACTTAGGACATCTTACGACTCTTTATGCCACATTAGCAACATGAAAAGCACATTAGAATAATGTAGGACGCGTTACAACTCCTAAGAACACCTTACATCACCGTACAAAACTTTAAAACTCCATAATAAACGTAATTAATTCGTACGAGTCCTTTGAACATCGTACGACAACTTAAGACATCTTACGACTCTTTATGCCACATCAGCAACTCGAAAAGAACATTAGTATAATGTAGGACGCCTTACAGCTCCTAAGAACACCTTACACCACCGTACGAAACATTAAAACTACATAATAAACCTAATGAATTCGTCCGAGTCCTTTGAACATCGTACGACAACTCAGGAGAAGTTACAGCTCAGTATACATCATTAGCAATATGAAAAGCACGTTAGAATAATGTAGGACGCGTTACAACTCCTAAGAACACCTTACATCACCGTAAAAAACTTTAAAACTCCATAATAAACCAAATTAATTCGTACGAGTCCTTTGAACATCGTACGACAACTTAGGACATCTTACGACTCTTTATGCCACATTAGCAACATGAAAAGCACATTAGAATAAGGTAGGACGCGTTACAACTCCTAAGAACACCTTTCATCACCGTACAAAACTTTAAAATTCCATAATAAACGTAATTAATTCGTACGAGTCCTTTGAACATCGTACGACAACTTAAGACATCTTACGACTCTTTATGCCACATCAGCAACTCGAAAAGAACATTAGTATAATGTAGGACGCCTTACAGCTCCTAAGAACACCTTACACCACCGTACGAAACATTAAAACTACATAATAAACCTAATGAATTCGTCCGAGTCCTTTGAACATCGTACGACAACTCAGGAGAAGTTACAGCTCAGTATACATCATTAGCAACATGAAAAGCACGTTAGAATAATGTAGGACGCGTTACAACTCCTAAGAACACCTTACATCACCGTAAAAAACTTTAAAACTCCATAATAAACCAAATTAATTTGTACGAGTCCTTTGAACATCGTACGACAACTTAGGACATCTGACGACTCTTTATGCCACATTAGCAACATGAAAAGCACATTAGAATAATGTAGGACGCGTTACAACTCCTAAGAACACCTTACATCACCGTACAAAACTTTAAAACTCCATAATAAACGTAACTAATTCGTACGAGTCCTTTGAACATCGTACGACAACTTAAGACATCTTACGACTCTTTATGCCACATCAGCAACTCGAAAAGAACATTAGTATAATGTAGGACGCCTTACAGCTCCTAAGAACACCTTACACCACCGTACGAAACATTAAAACTCCATAATAAACCTAATGAATTCGTCCGAGTCCTTTGAACATCGTACGACAACTCAGGAGAAGTTACAGCTCAGTATACATCATTAGCAACATGAAAAGCACGTTAGAATAATGTAGGACGCGTTACAACTCCTAAGAACACCTTACATCACCGTACAAAACTTTAAAACTCCATAATAAACCAAATTAATTCGTACGAGTCCTTTGAACATCGTACGACAACTTAGGACATCTTACGACTCTTTATGCCACATTAGCAACATGAAAAGCACATTAGAATAATGTAGGACGCGTTACAACTCCTAAGAACACCTTACATCACCGTACAAAACTTTAAAAGTCCATAATAAACGTAATTAATTCGTACGAGTCCTTTGAACATCGTACGACAACTTAAGACATCTTACGAATCTTTATGCCACATCAGCAACTCGAAAAGAACATTAGTATAATGTAGGACGCCTTACAGCTCCTAAGAACACCTTACACCACCGTAAGAAACATTAAAACTCCATAATAAACCTAATGAATTCGTCCGAGTCCTTTGAATATCGTACGACAACTCAGGAGATGTTACAACTCAGTATACAACATTAGCAACATCAAAAGCACGTTAGAATAATGTAGGACGCGTTACAACTCCTAAGAACAACTTACATCACCGTACAAAACTTTAAAACTCCATAATAAACCAAATTAATTCGTACGAGTCCTTTGAACATCGTACGACAACTTAAGATATCTTACGACTCTTTATGCCACATCAGCAACTCGAAAAGAACATTAGTATAATGTAGGACGCCTTACAGCTCCTAAGAACACCTTACACCACCGTACGAAACATTAAAACTCCATAATAAACCTAATGAATTCGTCCGAGTCCTTTGAATATCGTACGACAACTCAGGAGATGTTACAGCTCAGTATACAACATTAGCAACATGAAAAGCACGTTAGAATAATGTAGGACGCGTTACAACTCCTAAGAACAACTTACATCACCGTACAAAACTTTAAAACTCCTTAATAAACCAAATTAATTCGTACGAGTCCTTTGAACATCGTACGACAACTTAGGACATCTTACGACTCTTTATGCCACATTAGCAACATGAAAAGCACATTAGAATAATGTAGGACGCGTTACAACTCCTAAGAACACCTTACATCACCGTACAAAACTTTAAAACTCCATAATAAACGTAATTAATTCGTACGAGTCCTTTGAACATCGTACGACAACTTAAGATATCTTACGACTCTTTATGCCACATCAGCAACTCGAAAAGAACATTAGTATAATGTAGGACGCCTTACAGCTCCTAAGAACACCTTACACCACCGTACGAAACATTAAAACTCCATAATAAACCTAATGAATTCGTCCGAGTCCTTTGAATATCGTACGACAACTCAGGAGATGTTACAGCTCAGTATACAACATTAGCAACATGAAAAGCACGTTAGAATAATGTAGGACGCGTTACAACTCCTAAGAACAACTTACATCACCGTACAAAACTTTAAAACTCCTTAATAAACCAAATTAATTCGTACGAGTCCTTTGAACATCGTACGACAACTTAGGACATCTTACGACTCTTTATGCCACATTAGCAACATGAAAAGCACATTAGAATAATGTAGGACGCGTTACAACTCCTAAGAACACCTTACATCACCGTACAAAACTTTAAAACTCCATAATAAACGTAATTAATTCGTACGAGTCCTTTGAACATCGTACGACAACTTAAGACATCTTACGACTCTTTATGCCACATCAGCAACTCGAAAAGAACATTAGTATAATGTAGGACGCCTTACAGCTCCTAAGAACACCTTACACCACCGTACGAAACATTAAAACTACATAATAAACCTAATGAATTCGTCCGAGTCCTTTGAACATCGTACGACAACTCAGGAGAAGTTACAGCTCAGTATACATCATTAGCAACATGAAAAGCACGTTAGAATAATGTAGGACGCGTTACAACTCCTAAGAACACCTTACATCACCGTAAAAAACTTTAAAACTCCATAATAAACCAAATTAATTCGTACGAGTCCTTTGAACATCGTACGACAACTTAGGACATCTGACGACTCTTTATGCCACATTAGCAACATGAAAAGCACATTAGAATAATGTAGGATGCGTTACAACTCCTAAGAACACCTTACATCACCGTACAAAACTTTAAAATTCCATAATAAACGTAATTAATTCGTACGAGTCGTTTGAACATCGTACGACAACTTAAGACATCTTACGACTCTTTATGCCACATCAGCAACTCGAAAAGAACATTAGTATAATGTAGGATGCCTTACGGCTCCTAAGAACACCTTACACCACCGTACGAAACATTAAAACTCCATAATAAACCTAATGAATTCGTCCGAGTCCTTTGAATATCGTACGACAACTCAGGAGATGTTACAGCTCAGTATACAACATTAGCAACATGAAAAGCACGTTAGAATAATGTAGGACGCGTTACAACTCCTAAGAACAACTTACATCACCGTACAAAACTTTAAAACTCCTTAATAAACCAAATTAATTCGTACGAGTCCTTTGAACATCGTACGACAACTTAGGACATCTTACGACTCTTTATGCCACATTAGCAACATGAAAAGCACATTAGAATAATGTAGGACGCGTTACAACTCCTAAGAACACCTTACATCACCGTACAAAACTTTAAAACTCCATAATAAACGTAATTAATTCGTACGAGTCCTTTGAACATCGTACGACAACTTAAGACATCTTACGACTCTTTATGCCACATCAGCAACTCGAAAAGAACATTAGTATAATGTAGGACGCCTTACAGCTCCTAAGAACACCTTACACCACCGTACGAAACATTAAAACTACATAATAAACCTAATGAATTCGTCCGAGTCCTTTGAACATCGTACGACAACTCAGGAGAAGTTACAGCTCAGTATACATCATTAGCAACATGAAAAGCACGTTAGAATAATGTAGGACGCGTTACAACTCCTAAGAACACCTTACATCACCGTAAAAAACTTTAAAACTCCATAATAAACCAAATTAATTCGTACGAGTCCTTTGAACATCGTACGACAACTTAGGACATCTGACGACTCTTTATGCCACATTAGCAACATGAAAAGCACATTAGAATAATGTAGGATGCGTTACAACTCCTAAGAACACCTTACATCACCGTACAAAACTTTAAAATTCCATAATAAACGTAATTAATTCGTACGAGTCGTTTGAACATCGTACGACAACTTAAGACATCTTACGACTCTTTATGCCACATCAGCAACTCGAAAAGAACATTAGTATAATGTAGGATGCCTTACGGCTCCTAAGAACACCTTACACCACCGTACGAAACATTAAAACTCCATAATAAACCTAATGAATTCGTCCGAGTCCTTTGAACATCGTACGACAACTTAAGACATCTTACGAATCTTTATGCCACATCAGCAACTCGAAAAGAACATTAGTATAATGTAGGACGCCTTACAGCTCCTAAGAACACCTTACACCACCGTAAGAAACATTAAAACTCCATAATAAACCTAATGAATTCGTCCGAGTCCTTTGAATATCGTACGACAACTCAGGAGATGTTACAACTCAGTATACAACATTAGCAACATCAAAAGCACGTTAGAATAATGTAGGACGCGTTACAACTCCTAAGAACAACTTACATCACCGTACAAAACTTTAAAACTCCATAATAAACCAAATTAATTCGTACGAGTCCTTTGAACATCGTACGACAACTTAAGATATCTTACGACTCTTTATGCCACATCAGCAACTCGAAAAGAACATTAGTATAATGTAGGACGCCTTACAGCTCCTAAGAACACCTTACACCACCGTACGAAACATTAAAACTCCATAATAAACCTAATGAATTCGTCCGAGTCCTTTGAATATCGTACGACAACTCAGGAGATGTTACAGCTCAGTATACAACATTAGCAACATGAAAAGCACGTTAGAATAATGTAGGACGCGTTACAACTCCTAAGAACAACTTACATCACCGTACAAAACTTTAAAACTCCTTAATAAACCAAATTAATTCGTACGAGTCCTTTGAACATCGTACGACAACTTAGGACATCTTACGACTCTTTATGCCACATTAGCAACATGAAAAGCACATTAGAATAATGTAGGACGCGTTACAACTCCTAAGAACACCTTACATCACCGTACAAAACTTTAAAACTCCATAATAAACGTAATTAATTCGTACGAGTCCTTTGAACATCGTACGACAACTTAAGATATCTTACGACTCTTTATGCCACATCAGCAACTCGAAAAGAACATTAGTATAATGTAGGACGCCTTACAGCTCCTAAGAACACCTTACACCACCGTACGAAACATTAAAACTCCATAATAAACCTAATGAATTCGTCCGAGTCCTTTGAATATCGTACGACAACTCAGGAGATGTTACAGCTCAGTATACAACATTAGCAACATGAAAAGCACGTTAGAATAATGTAGGACGCGTTACAACTCCTAAGAACAACTTACATCACCGTACAAAACTTTAAAACTCCTTAATAAACCAAATTAATTCGTACGAGTCCTTTGAACATCGTACGACAACTTAGGACATCTTACGACTCTTTATGCCACATTAGCAACATGAAAAGCACATTAGAATAATGTAGGACGCGTTACAACTCCTAAGAACACCTTACATCACCGTACAAAACTTTAAAACTCCATAATAAACGTAATTAATTCGTACGAGTCCTTTGAACATCGTACGACAACTTAAGACATCTTACGACTCTTTATGCCACATCAGCAACTCGAAAAGAACATTAGTATAATGTAGGACGCCTTACAGCTCCTAAGAACACCTTACACCACCGTACGAAACATTAAAACTACATAATAAACCTAATGAATTCGTCCGAGTCCTTTGAACATCGTACGACAACTCAGGAGAAGTTACAGCTCAGTATACATCATTAGCAACATGAAAAGCACGTTAGAATAATGTAGGACGCGTTACAACTCCTAAGAACACCTTACATCACCGTAAAAAACTTTAAAACTCCATAATAAACCAAATTAATTCGTACGAGTCCTTTGAACATCGTACGACAACTTAGGACATCTGACGACTCTTTATGCCACATTAGCAACATGAAAAGCACATTAGAATAATGTAGGATGCGTTACAACTCCTAAGAACACCTTACATCACCGTACAAAACTTTAAAATTCCATAATAAACGTAATTAATTCGTACGAGTCGTTTGAACATCGTACGACAACTTAAGACATCTTACGACTCTTTATGCCACATCAGCAACTCGAAAAGAACATTAGTATAATGTAGGATGCCTTACGGCTCCTAAGAACACCTTACACCACCGTACGAAACATTAAAACTCCATAATAAACCTAATGAATTCGTCCGAGTCCTTTGAATATCGTACGACAACTCAGGAGATGTTACAGCTCAGTATACAACATTAGCAACATGAAAAGCACGTTAGAATAATGTAGGACGCGTTACAACTCCTAAGAACAACTTACATCACCGTACAAAACTTTAAAACTCCATAATAAACCAAATTAATTCGTACGAGTCCTTTGAACATCGTACGACAACTTAAGACATCTTACGACTCTTTATGCCACATCAGCAACTCGAAAAGAACATTAGTATAATGTAGGACGCCTTACAGCTCCTAAGAACACCTTACACCACCGTACGAAACATTAAAACTACATAATAAACCTAATGAATTCGTCCGAGTCCTTTGAACATCGTACGACAACTTAGGACATCTTACGACTCTTTATGCCACATTAGCAACATGAAAAGCACATTAGAATAATGTAGGACGCGTTACAACTCCTAAGAACACCTTACATCACCGTACAAAACTTTAAAATTCCTTAATAAACGTAATTAATTCGTACGAGTCCTTTGAACATCGTACGACAACTTAAGACATCTTACGACTCTTTATGCCACATCAGCAACTCGAAAAGAACATTAGTATAATGTAGGACGCCTTACAGCTCCTAAGAACACCTTACACCACCGTACGAAACATTAAAACTCCATAATAAACCTAATGAATTCGTCCGAGTCCTTTGAATATCGTACGACAACTCAGGAGATGTTACAGCTCAGTATACAACATTAGCAACATGAAAAGCACGTTAGAATAATGTAGGACGCGTTACAACTCCTAAGAACAACTTACATCACCGTACAAAACTTTAAAACTCCATAATAAACCAAATTAATTCGTAAGAGTCCTTTGAACATCGTACGGCAACTTAAGACATCTTACGACTCTTTATGCCACATCAGCAACTCGAAAAGAACATTAGTATAATGTAGGACGCCTTACAGCTCCTAAGAACACCTTACACCACCGTACGAAACATTAAAACTCCATAATAAACCTAATGAATTCGTCCGAGTCCTTTGAATATCGTACGACAACTCAGGAGATGTTACAGCTCAGTATACAACATTAGCAACATGAAAAGCACGTTAGAATAATGTAGGACGCGTTACAACTCCTAAGAACAACTTACATCACCGTACAAAACTTTAAAACTCCTTAATAAACCAAATTAATTCGTACGAGTCCTTTGAACATCGTACGACAACTTAGGACATCTTACGACTCTTTATGCCACATTAGCAACATGAAAAGCACATTAGAATAATGTAGGACGCGTTACAACTCCTAAGAACACCTTACATCACCGTACAAAACTTTAAAACTCCATAATAAACGTAATTAATTCGTACGAGTCCTTTGAACATCGTACGACAACTTAAGATATCTTACGACTCTTTATGCCACATCAGCAACTCGAAAAGAACATTAGTATAATGTAGGACGCCTTACAGCTCCTAAGAACACCTTACACCACCGTACGAAACATTAAAACTCCATAATAAACCTAATGAATTCGTCCGAGTCCTTTGAATATCGTACGACAACTCAGGAGATGTTACAGCTCAGTATACAACATTAGCAACATGAAAAGCACGTTAGAATAATGTAGGACGCGTTACAACTCCTAAGAACAACTTACATCACCGTACAAAACTTTAAAACTCCTTAATAAACCAAATTAATTCGTACGAGTCCTTTGAACATCGTACGACAACTTAGGACATCTTACGACTCTTTATGCCACATTAGCAACATGAAAAGCACATTAGAATAATGTAGGACGCGTTACAACTCCTAAGAACACCTTACATCACCGTACAAAACTTTAAAACTCCATAATAAACGTAATTAATTCGTACGAGTCCTTTGAACATCGTACGACAACTTAAGACATCTTACGACTCTTTATGCCACATCAGCAACTCGAAAAGAACATTAGTATAATGTAGGACGCCTTACAGCTCCTAAGAACACCTTACACCACCGTACGAAACATTAAAACTACATAATAAACCTAATGAATTCGTCCGAGTCCTTTGAACATCGTACGACAACTCAGGAGAAGTTACAGCTCAGTATACATCATTAGCAACATGAAAAGCACGTTAGAATAATGTAGGACGCGTTACAACTCCTAAGAACACCTTACATCACCGTAAAAAACTTTAAAACTCCATAATAAACCAAATTAATTCGTACGAGTCCTTTGAACATCGTACGACAACTTAGGACATCTGACGACTCTTTATGCCACATTAGCAACATGAAAAGCACATTAGAATAATGTAGGATGCGTTACAACTCCTAAGAACACCTTACATCACCGTACAAAACTTTAAAATTCCATAATAAACGTAATTAATTCGTACGAGTCGTTTGAACATCGTACGACAACTTAAGACATCTTACGACTCTTTATGCCACATCAGCAACTCGAAAAGAACATTAGTATAATGTAGGATGCCTTACGGCTCCTAAGAACACCTTACACCACCGTACGAAACATTAAAACTCCATAATAAACCTAATGAATTCGTCCGAGTCCTTTGAATATCGTACGACAACTCAGGAGATGTTACAGCTCAGTATACAACATTAGCAACATCAAAAGCACGTTAGAATAATGTAGGACGCGTTACAACTCCTAAGAACAACTTACATCACCGTACAAAACTTTAAAACTCCATAATAAACCAAATTAATTCGTACGAGTCCTTTGAACATCGTACGACAACTTAAGACATCTTACGACTCTTTATGCCACATCAGCAACTCGAAAAGAACATTAGTATAATGTAGGACGCCTTACAGCTCCTAAGAACACCTTACACCACCGTACGAAACATTAAAACTACATAATAAACCTAATGAATTCGTCCGAGTCCTTTGAACATCGTACGACAACTTAGGACATCTTACGACTCTTTATGCCACATTAGCAACATGAAAAGCACATTAGAATAATGTAGGACGCGTTACAACTCCTAAGAACACCTTACATCACCGTACAAAACTTTAAAATTCCTTAATAAACGTAATTAATTCGTACGAGTCCTTTGAACATCGTACGACAACTTAAGACATCTTACGACTCTTTATGCCACATCAGCAACTCGAAAAGAACATTAGTATAATGTAGGACGCCTTACAGCTCCTAAGAACACCTTACACCACCGTACGAAACATTAAAACTCCATAATAAACCTAATGAATTCGTCCGAGTCCTTTGAATATCGTACGACAACTCAGGAGATGTTACAGCTCAGTATACAACATTAGCAACATGAAAAGCACGTTAGAATAATGTAGGACGCGTTACAACTCCTAAGAACAACTTACATCACCGTACAAAACTTTAAAACTCCATAATAAACCAAATTAATTCGTAAGAGTCCTTTGAACATCGTACGGCAACTTAAGACATCTTACGACTCTTTATGCCACATCAGCAACTCGAAAAGAACATTAGTATAATGTAGGACGCCTTACAGCTCCTAAGAACACCTTACACCACCGTACGAAACATTAAAACTCCATAATAAACCTAATGAATTCGTCCGAGTCCTTTGAATATCGTACGACAACTCAGGAGATGTTACAGCTCAGTATACAACATTAGCAACATGAAAAGCACGTTAGAATAATGTAGGACGCGTTACAACTCCTAAGAACAACTTACATCACCGTACAAAACTTTAAAACTCCTTAATAAACCAAATTAATTCGTACGAGTCCTTTGAACATCGTACGACAACTTAGGACATCTTACGACTCTTTATGCCACATTAGCAACATGAAAAGCACATTAGAATAATGTAGGACGCGTTACAACTCCTAAGAACACCTTACATCACCGTACAAAACTTTAAAACTCCATAATAAACGTAATTAATTCGTACGAGTCCTTTGAACATCGTACGACAACTTAAGACATCTTACGACTCTTTATGCCACATCAGCAACTCGAAAAAAACATTGGTATAATGTAGGACGCCTTACAGCTCCTAAGAACACCTTACACCACCGTACGAAACATTAAAACTACATAATAAACCTAATGAATTCGTCCGAGTCCTTTGAACATCGTACGACAACTCAGGAGAAGTTACAGCTCAGTATACATCATTAGCAACATGAAAAGCACGTTAGAATAATGTAGGACGCGTTACAACTCCTAAGAACACCTTACATCACCGTAAAAAACTTTAAAACTCCATAATAAACCATATTAATTCGTACGAGTCCTTTGAACATCGTACGACAACTTAGGACATCTGACGACTCTTTATGCCACATTAGCAACATGAAAAGCACATTAGAATAATGTAGGACGCGTTACAACTCCTAAGAACACCTTACATCACCGTACAAAACTTTAAAATTCCATAATAAACGTAATTAATTCGTACGAGTCCTTTGAACATCGTACGACAACTTAAGACATCTTACGACTCTTTATGCCACATCAGCAACTCGAAAAGAACATTAGTATAATGTAGGACGCCTTACAGCTCCTAAGAACACCTTACACCACCGTACGAAACATTAAAACTCCATAATAAACCTAATGAATTCGTCCGAGTCCTTTGAATATCGTACGACAACTCAGGAGATGTTACAGCTCAGTATACAACATTAGCAACATGAAAAGCACGTTAGAATAATGTAGGACGCGTTACAACTCCTAAGAACAACTTACATCACCGTACAAAACTTTAAAACTCCTTAATAAACCAAATTAATTCGTACGAGTCCTTTGAACATCGTACGACAACTTAGGACATCTTACGACTCTTTATGCCACATTAGCAACATGAAAAGCACATTAGAATAATGTAGGACGCGTTACAACTCCTAAGAACACCTTACATCACCGTACAAAACTTTAAAACTCCATAATAAACGTAATTAATTCGTACGAGTCCTTTGAACATCGTACGACAACTTAAGACATCTTACGACTCTTTATGCCACATCAGCAACTCGAAAAAAACATTGGTATAATGTAGGACGCCTTACAGCTCCTAAGAACACCTTACACCACCGTACGAAACATTAAAACTACATAATAAACCTAATGAATTCGTCCGAGTCCTTTGAACATCGTACGACAACTCAGGAGAAGTTACAGCTCAGTATACATCATTAGCAACATGAAAAGCACGTTAGAATAATGTAGGACGCGTTACAACTCCTAAGAACACCTTACATCACCGTAAAAAACTTTAAAACTCCATAATAAACCATATTAATTCGTACGAGTCCTTTGAACATCGTACGACAACTTAGGACATCTGACGACTCTTTATGCCACATTAGCAACATGAAAAGCACATTAGAATAATGTAGGACGCGTTACAACTCCTAAGAACACCTTACATCACCGTACAAAACTTTAAAATTCCATAATAAACGTAATTAATTCGTACGAGTCCTTTGAACATCGTACGACAACTTAAGACATCTTACGACTCTTTATGCCACATCAGCAACTCGAAAAGAACATTAGTATAATGTAGGACGCCTTACAGCTCCTAAGAACACCTTACACCACCGTACGAAACATTAAAACTCCATAATAAACCTAATGAATTCGTCCGAGTCCTTTGAATATCGTACGACAACTCAGGAGATGTTACAGCTCAGTATACAACATTAGCAACATGAAAAGCACGTTAGAATAATGTAGGACGCGTTACAACTCCTAAGAACAACTTACATCACCGTACAAAACTTTAAAACTCCTTAATAAACCAAATTAATTCGTACGAGTCCTTTGAACATCGTACGACAACTTAGGACATCTTACGACTCTTTATGCCACATTAGCAACATGAAAAGCACATTAGAATAATGTAGGACGCGTTACAACTCCTAAGAACACCTTACATCACCGTACAAAACTTTAAAACTCCATAATAAACGTAATTAATTCGTACGAGTCCTTTGAACATCGTACGACAACTTAAGACATCTTACGACTCTTTATGCCACATCAGCAACTCGAAAAAAACATTAGTATAATGTAGGACGCCTTACAGCTCCTAAGAACACCTTACACCACCGTACGAAACATTAAAACTACATAATAAACCTAATGAATTCGTCCGAGTCCTTTGAACATCGTACGACAACTCAGGAGAAGTTACAGCTCAGTATACATCATTAGCAACATGAAAAGCACGTTAGAATAATGTAGGACGCGTTACAACTCCTAAGAACACCTTACATCACCGTAAAAAACTTTAAAACTCCATAATAAACCATATTAATTCGTACGAGTCCTTTGAACATCGTACGACAACTTAGGACATCTGACGACTCTTTATGCCACATTAGCAACATGAAAAGCACATTAGAATAATGTAGGACGCGTTACAACTCCTAAGAACACCTTACATCACCGTACAAAACTTTAAAATTCCATAATAAACGTAATTAATTCGTACGAGTCCTTTGAACATCGTACGACAACTTAAGACATCTTACGACTCTTTATGCCACATCAGCAACTCGAAAAGAACATTAGTATAATGTAGGACGCCTTACAGCTCCTAAGAACACCTTACACCACCGTACGAAACATTAAAACTCCATAATAAACCTAATGAATTCGTCCGAGTCCTTTGAATATCGTACGACAACTCAGGAGATGTTACAGCTCAGTATACAACATTAGCAACATGAAAAGCACGTTAGAATAATGTAGGACGCGTTACAACTCCTAAGAACAACTTACATCACCGTACAAAACTTTAAAACTCCATAATAAACCAAATTAATTCGTACGAGTCCTTTGAATATCGTACGACAACTTAGGACATCTTACGACTCTTTATGCCACATTAGCAACATGAAAAGCACATTAGAATAATGTAGGACGCGTTACAACTCCTAAGAACACCTTACATCACCGTACAAAACTTTAAAACTCCATAATAAACGTAATTAATTCGTACGAGTCCTTTGAACATCGTACGACAACTTAAGACATCTTACGACTCTTTATGCCACATCAGCAACTCGAAAAAAACATTAGTATAATGTAGGACGCCTTACAGCTCCTAAGAACACCTTACACCACCGTACGAAACATTAAAACTACATAATAAACCTAATGAATTCGTCCGAGTCCTTTGAACATCGTACGACAACTTAGGACATCTTACGACTCTTTATGCCACATTAGCAACATGAAAAGCACATTAGAATAATGTAGGACGCGTTACAACTCCTAAGAACACCTTACATCACCGTACAAAACTTTAAAATTCCTTAATAAACGTAATTAATTCGTACGAGTCCTTTGAACATCGTACGACAACTTAAGACATCTTACGACTCTTTATGCCACATCAGCAACTCGAAAAGAACATTAGTATAATGTAGGACGCCTTACAGCTCCTAAGAACACCTTACACCACCGTACGAAACATTAAAACTCCATAATAAACCTAATGAATTCGTCCGAGTCCTTTGAATATCGTACGACAACTCAGGAGATGTTACAGCTCAGTATACAACATTAGCAACATGAAAAGCACGTTAGAATAATGTAGGACGCGTTACAACTCCTAAGAACAACTTACATCACCGTACAAAACTTTAAAACTCCATAATAAACCAATTTAATTCGTAAGAGTCCTTTGAACATCGTACGGCAACTTAAGACATCTTACGACTCTTTATACCACATCAGCAACTCGAAAAGAACATTAGTATAATGTAGGACGCCTTACAGCTCCTAAGAACACCTTACACCACCGTACGAAACATTAAAACTCCATAATAAACCTAATGAATTCGTCCGAGTCCTTTGAATATCGTACGACAACTCAGGAGATGTTACAGCTCAGTATACAACATTAGCAACATGAAAAGCACGTTAGAATAATGTAGGACGCGTTACAACTCCTAAGAACAACTTACATCACCGTACAAAACTTTAAAACTCCTTAATAAACCAAATTAATTCGTACGAGTCCTTTGAACATCGTACGACAACTTAGGACATCTTACGACTCTTTATGCCACATTAGCAACATGAAAAGCACATTAGAATAATGTAGGACGCGTTACAACTCCTAAGAACACCTTACATCACCGTACAAAACTTTAAAACTCCATAATAAACGTAATTAATTCGTACGAGTCCTTTGAACATCGTACGACAACTTAAGACATCTTACGACTCTTTATGCCACATCAGCAACTCGAAAAAAACATTAGTATAATGTAGGACGCCTTACAGCTCCTAAGAACACCTTACACCACCGTACGAAACATTAAAACTACATAATAAACCTAATGAATTCGTCCGAGTCCTTTGAACATCGTACGACAACTCAGGAGAAGTTACAGCTCAGTATACATCATTAGCAACATGAAAAGCACGTTAGAATAATGTAGGACGCGTTACAACTCCTAAGAACACCTTACATCACCGTAAAAAACTTTAAAACTCCATAATAAACCATATTAATTCGTACGAGTCCTTTGAACATCGTACGACAACTTAGGACATCTGACGACTCTTTATGCCACATTAGCAACATGAAAAGCACATTAGAATAATGTAGGACGCGTTACAACTCCTAAGAACACCTTACATCACCGTACAAAACTTTAAAATTCCATAATAAACGTAATTAATTCGTACGAGTCCTTTGAACATCGTACGACAACTTAAGACATCTTACGACTCTTTATGCCACATCAGCAACTCGAAAAGAACATTAGTATAATGTAGGACGCCTTACAGCTCCTAAGAACACCTTACACCACCGTACGAAACATTAAAACTCCATAATAAACCTAATGAATTCGTCCGAGTCCTTTGAATATCGTACGACAACTCAGGAGATGTTACAGCTCAGTATACAACATTAGCAACATGAAAAGCACGTTAGAATAATGTAGGACGCGTTACAACTCCTAAGAACAACTTACATCACCGTACAAAACTTTAAAACTCCTTAATAAACCAAATTAATTCGTACGAGTCCTTTGAACATCGTACGACAACTTAGGACATCTTACGACTCTTTATGCCACATTAGCAACATGAAAAGCACATTAGAATAATGTAGGACGCGTTACAACTCCTAAGAACACCTTACATCACCGTACAAAACTTTAAAACTCCATAATAAACGTAATTAATTCGTACGAGTCCTTTGAACATCGTACGACAACTTAAGACATCTTACGACTCTTTATGCCACATCTGCAACTCGAAAAAAACATTAGTATAATGTAGGACGCCTTACAGCTCCTAAGAACACCTTACACCACCGTACGAAACATTAAAACTACATAATAAACCTAATGAATTCGTCCGAGTCCTTTGAACATCGTACGACAACTCAGGAGAAGTTACAGCTCAGTATACATCATTAGCAACATGAAAAGCACGTTAGAATAATGTAGGACGCGTTACAACTCCTAAGAACACCTTACATCACCGTAAAAAACTTTAAAACTCCATAATAAACCATATTAATTCGTACGAGTCCTTTGAACATCGTACGACAACTTAGGACATCTGACGACTCTTTATGCCACATTAGCAACATGAAAAGCACATTAGAATAATGTAGGACGCGTTACAACTCCTAAGAACACCTTACATCACCGTACAAAACTTTAAAATTCCATAATAAACGTAATTAATTCGTACGACTCCTTTGAACATCGTACGACAACTTAAGACATCTTACGACTCTTTATGCCACATCAGCAACTCGAAAAGAACATTAGTATAATGTAGGACGCCTTACAGCTCCTAAGAACACCTTACACCACCGTACGAAACATTAAAACTCCATAATAAACCTAATGAATTCGTCCGAGTCCTTTGAATATCGTACGACAACTCAGGAGATGTTACAGCTCAGTATACAACATTAGCAACATGAAAAGCACGTTAGAATAATGTAGGACGCGTTACAACTCCTAAGAACAACTTACATCACCGTACAAAACTTTAAAACTCCTTAATAAACCAAATTAATTCGTACGAGTCCTTTGAACATCGTACGACAACTTAGGACATCTTACGACTCTTTATGCCACATTAGCAACATGAAAAGCACATTAGAATAATGTAGGACGCGTTACAACTCCTAAGAACACCTTACATCACCGTACAAAACTTTAAAACTCCATAATAAACGTAATTAATTCGTACGAGTCCTTTGAACATCGTACGACAACTTAAGACATCTTACGACTCTTTATGCCACATCAGCAACTCGAAAAAAACATTAGTATAATGTAGGACGCCTTACAGCTCCTAAGAACACCTTACACCACCGTACGAAACATTAAAACTACATAATAAACCTAATGAATTCGTCCGAGTCCTTTGAACATCGTACGACAACTCAGGAGAAGTTACAGCTCAGTATACATCATTAGCAACATGAAAAGCACGTTAGAATAATGTAGGACGCGTTACAACTCCTAAGAACACCTTACATCACCGTAAAAAACTTTAAAACTCCATAATAAACCATATTAATTCGTACGAGTCCTTTGAACATCGTACGACAACTTAGGACATCTGACGACTCTTTATGCCACATTAGCAACATGAAAAGCACATTAGAATAATGTAGGACGCGTTACAACTCCTAAGAACACCTTACATCACCGTACAAAACTTTAAAATTCCATAATAAACGTAATTAATTCGTACGAGTCCTTTGAACATCGTACGACAACTTAAGACATCTTACGACTCTTTATGCCACATCAGCAACTCGAAAAGAACATTAGTATAATGTAGGACGCCTTACAGCTCCTAAGAACACCTTACACCACCGTACGAAACATTAAAACTCCATAATAAACCTAATGAATTCGTCCGAGTCCTTTGAATATCGTACGACAACTCAGGAGATGTTACAGCTCAGTATACAACATTAGCAACATGAAAAGCACGTTAGAATAATGTAGGACGCGTTACAACTCCTAAGAACAACTTACATCACCGTACAAAACTTTAAAACTCCTTAATAAACCAAATTAATTCGTACGAGTCCTTTGAACATCGTACGACAACTTAGGACATCTTACGACTCTTTATGCCACATTAGCAACATGAAAAGCACATTAGAATAATGTAGGACGCGTTACAACTCCTAAGAACACCTTACATCACCGTACAAAACTTTAAAACTCCATAATAAACGTAATTAATTCGTACGAGTCCTTTGAACATCGTACGACAACTTAAGACATCTTACGACTCTTTATGCCACATCTGCAACTCGAAAAAAACATTAGTATAATGTAGGACGCCTTACAGCTCCTAAGAACACCTTACACCACCGTACGAAACATTAAAACTACATAATAAACCTAATGAATTCGTCCGAGTCCTTTGAACATCGTACGACAACTCAGGAGAAGTTACAGCTCAGTATACATCATTAGCAACATGAAAAGCACGTTAGAATAATGTAGGACGCGTTACAACTCCTAAGAACACCTTACATCACCGTAAAAAACTTTAAAACTCCATAATAAACCATATTAATTCGTACGAGTCCTTTGAACATCGTACGACAACTTAGGACATCTGACGACTCTTTATGCCACATTAGCAACATGAAAAGCACATTAGAATAATGTAGGACGCGTTACAACTCCTAAGAACACCTTACATCACCGTACAAAACTTTAAAATTCCATAATAAACGTAATTAATTCGTACGACTCCTTTGAACATCGTACGACAACTTAAGACATCTTACGACTCTTTATGCCACATCAGCAACTCGAAAAGAACATTAGTATAATGTAGGACGCCTTACAGCTCCTAAGAACACCTTACACCACCGTACGAAACATTAAAACTCCATAATAAACCTAATGAATTCGTCCGAGTCCTTTGAATATCGTACGACAACTCAGGAGATGTTACAGCTCAGTATACAACATTAGCAACATGAAAAGCACGTTAGAATAATGTAGGACGCGTTACAACTCCTAAGAACAACTTACATCACCGTACAAAACTTTAAAACTCCATAATAAACCAAATTAATTCGTACGAGTCCTTTGAATATCGTACGACAACTTAGGACATCTTACGACTCTTTATGCCACATTAGCAACATGAAAAGCACATTAGAATAATGTAGGACGCGTTACAACTCCTAAGAACACCTTACGTCACCGTACAAAACTTTAAAACTCCATAATAAACGTAATTAATTCGTACGAGTCCATTGAACATCGTACGACAACTTAAGACATCTTACGACTCTTTATGCCACATCAGCAACTCGAAAAGAACATTAGTATAACGTAGGACGCCTTACAGCTCCTAAGAACACCTTACACCACCGTACGAAACATTAAAACTCCATTATAAACCTATTGAACTTGTCTGAGTCCTTTGAACATCGTAAGACAACTTAGGACATCTTATGACTCTTTATGCCACATTAGCAACTCGAAAAGAACGTTAGTATGATGTAGGACGCCTTACAGCTCCTAAGAACACCTTACACCACCGTACGAAACATTAAAACTCCATAATAAACGTAATGAATTCGTCCGAGTCCTTTGAATATCGTACGACAACTCAGGAGATGTTACAGCTCAGTATACAACATTAGCAACATGAAAAGCATGTTAGAATAATGTAGGACGCGTTACAACTCCTAAGAACAACTTACATCACCGTACAAAACTTTAAAACTCCATAATAAACCAAATTAATTCGTACGAGTCCTTTGAATATCGTACGACAACTTAGGACATCTTACGACTCTTTATGCCACATTAGCAACATGAAAAGCACATTAGAATAATGTAGGACGCGTTACAACTCCTAAGAACACCTTACGTCACCGTACAAAACTTTAAAACTCCATAATAAACGTAATTAATTCGTACGAGTCCATTGAACATCGTACGACAACTTAAGACATCTTACGACTCTTTATGCCACATCAGCAACTCGAAAAGAACATTAGTATAACGTAGGACGCCTTACAGCTCCTAAGAACACGTTACACCACCGTACGAAACATTAAAACTCCATTATAAACCTATTGAACTTGTCTGAGTCCTTTGAACATCGTAAGACAACTTAGGACATCTTAAGACTCTTTATGCCACATTAGCAACTCGAAAAGAACGTTAGTATGATGTAGGACGCCTTACAGCTCCTAAGAACACCTTACACCACCGTACGAAACATTAAAACTCCATAATAAACCTAATGAATTCGTCCGAGGCCTTTGAACATCGTACGGCAACTCAGGAGATGTTACAGCTCAGTATACATCATTAGCAACATGAAAAGCACGTTAGAATAATGTAGGACGCGTTACAACTCCTAAGAACACCTTACATCACCGTACAAAACTTTAAAACTCCATAATAAACCAAATTAATTCGTACGAGTCCTTTGAACATCGTACGACAACTTAGGACATATTACGACTCTTTATGCCACATTAGCAACATGAAAAGCACATTAGAATAATGTAGGACGCGTTACAACTCCTAAGAACACCTTACATCACCGTACAAAACTTTAAAATTCCATAATAAACGTAATTAATTCGTACGAGTCCTTTGAACATCGTACGACAACTTAAGACATCTTACGACTCTTTATGCCACATCAGCAACTCGAAAAGAACATTAGTATAATGTAGGACGCCTTACAGCTCCTAAGAACACCTTACACCACCGTACGAAACATTAAAACTCCATAATAAACCTAATGAATTCGTCCGAGTCCTTTGAATATCGTACGACAACTCAGGAGATGTTACAGCTCAGTATACAACATTAGCAACATGAAAAGCACGTTAGAATAATGTAGGACGCGTTACAACTCCTAAGAACAACTTACATCACCGTACAAAACTTTAAAACTCCATAATAAACCAAATTAATTCGTACGAGTCCTTTGAATATCGTACGACAACTTAGGACATCTTACGACTCTTTATGCCACATTAGCAACATGAAAAGCACATTAGAATAATGTAGGACGCGTTACAACTCCTAAGAACACCTTACGTCACCGTACAAAACTTTAAAACTCCATAATAAACGTAATTAATTCGTACGAGTCCATTGAACATCGTACGACAACTTAAGACATCTTACGACTCTTTATGCCACATCAGCAACTCGAAAAGAACATTAGTATAACGTAGGACGCCTTACAGCTCCTAAGAACACGTTACACCACCGTACGAAACATTAAAACTCCATTATAAACCTATTGAACTTGTCTGAGTCCTTTGAACATCGTAAGACAACTTAGGACATCTTAAGACTCTTTATGCCACATTAGCAACTCGAAAAGAACGTTAGTATGATGTAGGACGCCTTACAGCTCCTAAGAACACCTTACACCACCGTACGAAACATTAAAACTCCATAATAAACCTAATGAATTCGTCCGAGGCCTTTGAACATCGTACGGCAACTCAGGAGATGTTACAGCTCAGTATACATCATTAGCAACATGAAAAGCACGTTAGAATAATGTAGGACGCGTTACAACTCCTAAGAACACCTTACATCACCGTACAAAACTTTAAAACTCCATAATAAACCAAATTAATTCGTACGAGTCCTTTGAACATCGTACGACAACTTAGGACATCTTACGACTCTTTATGCCACATTAGCAACATGAAAAGCACATTAGAATAATGTAGGACGCGTTACAACTCCTAAGAACACCTTACATCACCGTACAAAACTTTAAAATCCATAATAAACGTAATTAATTCGTACGAGTCCTTTGAACATCGTACGACAACTTAAGACATCTTACGACTCTTTATGCCACATCAGCAACTCGAAAAGAACATTAGTATAATGTAGGACGCCTTACAGCTCCTAAGAACACCTTACACCACCGTACGAAACATTAAAACTCCATAATAAACCTAATGAATTCGTCCGAGTCCTTTGAAAATCGTACGACAACTCAGGAGATGTTACAGCTCAGTATACAACATTAGCAACATGAAAAGCACGTTAGAATAATGTAGGACGCGTTACAACTCCTAAGAACAACTTACATCACCGTAAATAACTTTAAAACTCCATAATAAACCAAATTAATTCGTACGAGTCCTTTGAACATCGTACGACAACTTAAGACATCTTACGACTCTTTATGCCACATTAGCAACATGAAAAGCACATTAGAATAATGTAGGACGCGTTACAACTCCTAAGAACACCTTACATCACCGTACAAAACTTTAAAATTCCATAATAAACGTAATTAATTCGTACGAGTCCTTTGAACATCGTACGACAACTTAAGACATCTTACGACTCTTTATGCCACATCAGCAACTCGAAAAGAACATTAGTATAATGTAGGACGCCTTACAGCTCCTAAGAACACCTTACACCACCGTACGAAACATTAAAACTCCATAATAAACCTAATGAATTCGTCCGAGTCCTTTGAATATCGTACGACAACTCAGGAGATGTTACAGCTCAGTATACAACATTAGCAACATGAAAAGCACGTTAGAATAATGTAGGACGCGTTACAACTCCTAAGAACAACTTACATCACCGTACAAAACTTTAAAACTCCATAATAAACCAAATTAATTCGTACGAGTCCTTTGAATATCGTACGACAACTTAGGACATCTTACGACTCTTTATGCCACATTAGCAACATGAAAAGCACATTAGAATAATGTAGGACGCGTTACAACTCCTAAGAACACCTTACGTCACCGTACAAAACTTTAAAACTCCATAATAAACGTAATTAATTCGTACGAGTCCATTGAACATCGTACGACAACTTAAGACATCTTACGACTCTTTATGCCACATCAGCAACTCGAAAAGAACATTAGTATAACGTAGGACGCCTTACAGCTCCTAAGAACACGTTACACCACCGTACGAAACATTAAAACTCCATTATAAACCTATTGAACTTGTCTGAGTCCTTTGAACATCGTAAGACAACTTAGGACATCTTAAGACTCTTTATGCCACATTAGCAACTCGAAAAGAACGTTAGTATGATGTAGGACGCCTTACAGCTCCTAAGAACACCTTACACCACCGTACGAAACATTAAAACTCCATAATAAACCTAATGAATTCGTCCGAGGCCTTTGAACATCGTACGGCAACTCAGGAGATGTTACAGCTCAGTATACATCATTAGCAACATGAAAAGCACGTTAGGATAATTTAGGACGCGTTACAACTCCTAAGAACACCTTACATCACCGTACAAAACTTTAAAACTCCATAATAAACCAAATTAATTCGTACGAGTCCTTTGAACATCGTACGACAACTTAGGACATCTTACGACTCTTTATGCCACATTAGCAACATGAAAAGCACATTAGAATAATGTAGGACGCGTTACAACTCCTAAGAACACCTTACATCACCGTACAAAACTTTAAAATCCATAATAAACGTAATTAATTCGTACGAGTCCTTTGAACATCGTACGACAACTTAAGACATCTTACGACTCTTTATGCCACATCAGCAACTCGAAAAGAACATTAGTATAACGTAGGACGCCTTACAGCTCCTAAGAACACGTTACACCACCGTACGAAACATTAAAACTCCATTATAAACCTATTGAACTTGTCTGAGTCCTTTGAACATCGTAAGACAACTTAGGACATCTTAAGACTCTTTATGCCACATTAGCAACACGAAAAGAACGTTAGTATGATGTAGGACGCCTTACAGCTCCTAAGAACACCTTACACCACCGTACGAAACATTAAAACTCCATAATAAACCTAATGAATTCGTCCGAGGC
Source organism: Tagetes erecta (assembly GCA_030867185.1). NCBI lineage: Eukaryota > Viridiplantae > Streptophyta > Magnoliopsida > Asterales > Asteraceae > Tagetes > Tagetes erecta. The sequence goes on along the minus strand of CM061487.1, from coordinate 40,709,195 downwards.
CTTTGAACATCGTACGGCAACTCAGGAGATGTTACAGCTCAGTATACATCATTAGCAACATGAAAAGCACGTTAGAATAATGTAGGACGCGTTACAACTCCTAAGAACACCTTACATCACCGTACAAAACTTTAAAACTCCATAATAAACCAAATTAATTCGTACGAGTCCTTTGAACATCGTACGACAACTTAGGACATTTTACGACTCTTTATGCCACATTAGCAACATGAAAAGCACATTAGAATAATGTAGGACGCGTTACAACTCCTAAGAACACCTTACATCACCGTACAAAACTTTAAAATCCATAATAAACGTAATTAATTCGTACGAGTCCTTTGAACATCGTACGACAACTTAAGACATCTTACGACTCTTTATGCCACATCAGCAACTCCAAAAGAACATTAGTATAATGTAGGACGCCTTACAGCTCCTAAGAACACCTTACACCACCGTACGAAACATTAAAACTCCATAATAAACATAATGAATTCGTCCGAGTCCTTTGAATATCGTACGACAACTCAGGAGATGTTACAGCTCAGTATACAACATTAGCAACATGAAAAGCACGTTAGAATAATGTAGGACGCCTTACAACTCCTAAGAACAACTTACATCACCGTACAAAACTTTAAAACTCCATAATAAACCAAATTAATTCGTACGAGTCATTTGAATATCGTACGACAACTTAGGACATCTTACGACTCTTTATGCCACATTAGCAACATGAAAAGCACATTAGAATAATGTAGGACGCGTTACAACTCCTAAGAACACCTTACGTCACCGTACAAAACTTTAAAACTCCATAATAAACGTAATTAATTCGTACGAGTCCATCGAACATCGTACGACAACTTAAGACATCTTACGACTCTTTATGCCACATCAGCAACTCGAAAAGAACATTAGTATAACGTAGGACGCCTTACAGCTCCTAAGAACACCTTACACCACCGTACGAAACATTAAAACTCCATAATAAACCTATTGAACTTGTCTGAGTCCTTTGAACATCGTAAGACAACTTAGGACATCTTAAGACTCTTTATGCCACATTAGCAACTCGAAAAGAACGTTAGTATGATGTAGGACGCCTTACAGCTCCTAAGAACACCTTACACCACCGTACGAAACATTAAAACTCCATAATAAACCTAATGAATTCGTCCGAGGCCTTTGAACATCGTACGGCAACTCAGGAGATGTTACAGCTCAGTATACATCATTAGCAACATGAAAAGCACGTTAGAATAATGTAGGACGCGTTACAACTCCTAAGAACACCTTACATCACCGTACAAAACATTAAAACTCCATAATAAACCAAATTAATTCGTACGAGTCCTTTGAACATCGTACGACAACTTAGGACATCTTACGACTCTTTATGCCACATTAGCAACATGAAAAGCACATTAGAATAATGTAGGACGCGTTACAACTCCTAAGAACACCTTACATCACCGTACAAAAATTTAAAACTCCATAATAAACGTAATTAATTCGTACGAATCCTTTGAACACCGTACGACAACTTAAGACATCTTACGACTCTTTATGCCACATCAGCAACTGGAAAAGAACATTAGTATAATGTAGGACGCCTTACAGCTCCTAAGAACACCTTACACCACCGTAAAAAACATTAAAACTCCATAATAAACCTAATGAATTTGTCTGAGTCCTTTGAACATCGTACGACAACTTAGGACATCTTAAGACTCTTTATGCCACATTAGCAACTCGAAAAGAACGTTAGTATGATGTAGGACGCCTTACAGCTCCTAAGAACACCTTACCCCACCGTACGAAACATTAAAACTCCATAATAAACCTAATGAGATCGTCCGAGTCCTTTGAACATCGTACGACAAATCAGGAGATGTTACAGCTCAGTATACATCATTAGCAACATGAAAAGCACGTTAGAATAATGTAGGACGCGTTACAACTCCTAAGAACACCTTACATCACCGTACAAAACTTTAAAACTCCATAATAAACCAAATTAATTCGTACGAGTCCTTTGAACATCGTACGACAACTTAGGATATCTTACGACTCTTTATACCACATTAGCAACATGAAAAGCACATTAGAATAATGTAGGACGCGTTACAACTCCTAAGAACACCTTACATCACCGTACAAAACTTTAAAACTCCATAATAAACGTAATTAATTCGTACGAGTCCTTTGAACATCGTACGACAACTTAGGACATCTTACGACTCTTTATGCCACATTAGCAACATGAAAAGCACATTAGAATAATGTAGGACGCGTTACAACTCCTAAGAACACCTTACGTCACCGTACAAAACTTTAAAACTCCATAATAAACGTAATTAATTCGTACGAGTCCATTGAACATCGTACGACAACTTAAGACATCTTACGACTCTTTATGCCACATCAGCAACTCGAAAAGAACATTAGTATAATGTAGGACGCCTTACAGCTCTTAAGAACACCTTACACCACCGTACGAAACATTAAAACTCCATAATAAACCTAATGAACTTGTCTGAGTCCTTTGAACATCGTAAGACAACTTAGGACATCTTAAGACTCTTTATGCCACATTAGCAACTCGAAAAGAACTTTAGTATGATGTAGGACGCCATACAGCTCCTAAGAACACCTTACCCCACCGTACGAAACATTAAAACTCCATAATAAACCTAATGAGATCGTCCGAGTCCTTTGAACATCGTACGACAAATCAGGAGATGTTACAGCTCAGTATACATCATTAGCCACATGAAAAGCACGTTAGAATAATGTAGGACGCGTTACAACTTCTAAGAACACCTTACATCACCGTACAAAACTTTAAAACTCCATAATAAACCAAATTAATTCGTACGAGTCCTTTGAACATCGTACGACAACTTAGGAAATCTTACGACTCTTTATACCACATTAGCAACATGAAAAGCACATTAGAATAATGTAGGACGCGTTACAACTCCTAAGAACACCTTACATCACCGTACAAAACTTTAAAACTCCATAATAAACGTAATTAATTCGTACGAGTCCTTTGAACATCGTACGACAACTTAGGACATCTTACGACTCTTTATGCCATATCAGCAACTGGAAAAGAACATTAGTATAATGTAGGACGCCTTACAGCTCCTAAGAACACCTTACACCACCGTACGAAACATAAAAACTCCATAATAAACCTAATGAACTTGTCTGAGTCCTTTGAACATCGTAAGACAACTTAGGACATCTTAAGACTCTTTATGCCACATTAGCAACTCGAAAAGAACTTTAGTATGATGTAGGACGCCTTACAGCTCCTAAGAACACCTTACACCACCGTACGAAACATTAAAACTCCATAATAAACCTAATGAATTCGTCCGAGGCCTTTGAACATCGTACGGCAACTCAGGAGATGTTACAGCTCAGTATACATCATTAGCAACATGAAAAGCGCGTTAGAATAATGTAGGACGCGTTACAACTCCTAAGAACACCTTACATCACCGTACAAAACTTTAAAACTCCATAATAAACCAAATTAATTCGTACGAGTCCTTTGAACATCGTACGACAACTTAGGACATCTTACGACTCTTTATGCCACATTAGCAACATGAAAAGCACATTAGAATAATGTAGGACGCGTTACAACTCCTAAGAACACCTTACATCACCGTACAAAACTTTAAAACTCTATAATAAATGTAATTAATTCGTACGAATCCTTTGAACATCGTACGACAACTTAAGACATCTTACGACTCTTTATGCCACATCAGCAACTCGAAAAGAACATTAGTATAATGTAGAACGCCTTACAGCTCCTAAGAACACATTACACCACTGTATGAAACATTAAAACTCCAAAATAAACCTAATGAATTTGTCTGAGTCCTTTGAACATCGTACGACAACTTAGGACATCTTAAGACTCTTTATGCCACATTAGCAACTCGAAAAGAACGTTAGTATGATGTAGGACGCCTTACAGCTCCTAAGAACACCTTACACCACCGTACGAAACATTAAAACTCCATAATAAACCTAATGAATTCGTCCGAGGCCTTTGAACATCGTACGGCAACTCAGGAGATGTTACAGCTCAGTATACATCATTAGCAACATGAAAAGCGCGTTAGAATAATGTAGGACGCGTTACAACTCCTAAGAACACCTTACATCACCGTACAAAACTTTAAAACTCCATAATAAACCAAATTAATTCGTACGAGTCCTTTGAACATCGTACGACAACTTAGGACATCTTACGACTCTTTATGCCACATTAGCAACATGAAAAGCACATTAGAATAATGTAGGACGCGTTACAACTCCTAAGAACACCTTACATCACCGTACAAAACTTTAAAACTCTATAATAAACGTAATTAATTCGTACGAATCCTTTGAACATCGTACGACAACTTAAGACATCTTACGACTCTTTATGCCACATCAGCAACTCGAAAAGAACATTAGTATAATGTAGAACGCCTTACAGCTCCTAAGAACACATTACACCACTGTATGAAACATTAAAACTCCAAAATAAACCTAATGAATTTGTCTGAGTCCTTTGAACATCGTACGACAACTTAGGACATCTTAAGACTCTTTATGCCACATTAGCAACTCGAAAAGAACGTTAGTATGATGTAGGATGCCTTACAGCTCCTAAGAACACCTTACACCACCGTACGAAACATTAAAACTCCATAATAAACCTAATGAATTCGTCCGAGGCCTTTGAACATCGTACGGCAACTCAGGAGATGTTACAGCTCAGTATACATCATTAGCAACATGAAAAGCGCGTTAGAATAATGTAGGACGCGTTACAACTCCTAAGAACACCTTACATCACCGTACAAAACTTTAAAACTCCATAATAAACCAAATTAATTCGTACGAGTCCTTTGAACATCGTACGACAACTTAGGACATCTTACGACTCTTTATGCCACATTAGCAACATGAAAAGCACATTAGAATAATGTAGGACGCGTTACAACTCCTAAGAACACCTTACATCACCGTACAAAACTTTAAAACTCTATAATAAACGTAATTAATTCGTACGAATCCTTTGAACATCGTACGACAACTTAAGACATCTTACGACTCTTTATGCCACATCAGCAACTCGAAAAGAACATTAGTATAATGTAGAACGCCTTACAGCTCCTAAGAACACATTACACCACTGTATGAAACATTAAAACTCCAAAATAAACCTAATGAATTTGTCTGAGTCCTTTGAACATCGTACGACAACTTAGGACATCTTAAGACTCTTTATGCCACATTAGCAACTCGAAAAGAACGTTAGTATGATGTAGGACGCCTTACAGCTCCTAAGAACACCTTAAACCACCGTACGAAACATTAAAACTCCATAATAAACCTAATGAATTCGTCCGAGTCCTTTGAACATCGTACGACAACTCAGGAGATGTTACAGCTCAGTATACATCATTAGCAACATGAAAAGCACGTTAGAATAATGTAGGACGCGTTACAACTCCTAAGAACACCTTACATCACCGTACAAAACTTTAAAACTCCACAATAAACCAAATTAATTCGTACGAGTCCTTTGAACATCGTACGACAACTTAGGACATCTTACGACTCTTTATGCCACATTAGCAACATGAAAAGCACATTAGAATAATGTAGGACGCGTTACAACTCCTAAGAACACCTTACACCACCGTACAAAACTTTAAAACTCCATAATAAACGTAATTAATTCGTACGAGTCCTTTGAACATCGTACGACAACTTAAGACATCTTACGACTCTTTATGCCACATCAGCAACTCAAAAAGAACATTAGTATAATGTAGAACGCCTTACAGCTCCTAAGAACACCTTACACCACCGTATGAAACATTAAAACTCCATAATAAACCTAATGAATTTGTCTGAGTCCTTTGAACATCGTACGACAACTTAGGACATCTTAAGACTCTTTATGCCACGTTAGCAACTCGAAAAGAACGTTAGTATGATGTAGGACGCCTTACAGCTCCTAAGAACACCTTAAACCACCGTACGAAACATTAAAACTCCATAATAAACCTAAGAAATTCGTCCGAGTCCTTTGAACATCGTACGACAACTCAGGAGATGTTACAGCTCAGTATACATCATTAGCAACATGAAAAGCACGTTAGAATAATGTAGGACGCGTTACAACTCCTAAGAACACCTTACATCACCGTACAAAACTTTAAAACTCCACAATAAACCAAATTAATTCGTACGAGTCCTTTGAACATCGTACGACAACTTAGGACATCTTACGACTCTTTATGCCACATTAGCAACATGAAAAGCACATCAGAATAATGTAGGACGCGTTACAACTCCTAAGAACACCTTACATCACCGTACAAAACTTTAAAACTCCATAATAAACGTAATTAATTCGTACGAGTCCTTTGAACATCGTACGACAACTTAAGACATCTTACGACTCTTTATGCCACATCAGCAACTCGAAAAGAACATTAGTATAATGTAGGACACCTTACAGCTCCTAAGAACACCTTACACCTCCTTACGAAACATTAAAACTCCATAATTAACCTAATGAATTTGTCCGAGTCCTTTGAACATCGTACCACAACTTAGGACAGCTTAAGACTCTTTATGCCACATTAGCAACTAGAAAAGAACGTTAGTATAATGTAGGACGCCTTATAGCTCCTAAGAACACCTTACACCACCGTACGAAACATTAAAACTCCATAATAAACCTAATGAATTCGTACGAGTCCTTTGAATATCGTACGACAACTCAGGAGATGTTACAGCTCAGTATACAGCATTAGCACCATGAAAAGCACGTTAGAATAATGTAGGACGCGTTACAACTCCTTAGAACACCTTACATCACCGTTAAAACTTTAAAACTCCATAATAAACCTAATTAATTCGTACGAGTCCTTTGAACATCGTACGACAACTTAGGACATCTTACGACTCTTTATGCCACATTAGCAACATGAAAAGCACATTAGAATAATGTAGGACGCGTTACAACTCCTAAGAACACCTTACGTCACCGTACAAAACTTTAAAACTCCATAATAAACGTAATTAATTCGTACGAGTCCATTGAACATCGTACGAATTATACTAACGTTTTTTTCGAGTTGCTAATGTGTCATAAGGAGACGTAAGATGTCCTAAGATGTCGTACGATGTTCAAAGGACTCGTACAAATTCATTAGGTTTATTATGGATTTTTAATGTTTCGTACGGTGTTGTAAGGTCTTGCTAGGAGTTGTAAGGCGTCCAACATCACACTAACATGCTTTTCGAGGTGCTAATACGGCATACAGAGTCGTAAGATGTCCTAAGTTGTCGTACTATGTTAAAAGTACTCGGGCGAATTCATTAGGTTTTTTATGAAGTTTTAAAGTTTTGTACGGGTATGTAAGGTGTTCATAGGAGCTTTAAGGGATCCTACATCATACTAACGTTCTTTTCGAGTTGCTAATGTGTCATAAGGAGACGTAAGATGTCCTAAGATGTCGTACGATGTTTAAAGGACTCGTAGGAATTCATTAGGTTTATTATGGATTTTTAATGTTTCGTACGGTGTTGTAAGGTGTTGTTAGGAGTTATAAGGCGTCCAACATCACACTATCGTGCTTTTCAAGGTGCTAATACGGCAAACAGAGTCGTAAGATGTCCTAAAAAGTCGTACGATGTTAAAAGTACTCGGGCTAATTCATTAGGTTTATTATGGAGTTTTAAAGTTTCGTACAGTTATGTAAGGTGTTCATAGGAGCTTTAAGGCATCCGACTTTATTCTAACGTGCTTTTTCATGTTGCTAGTGTCGCCTACTAAGCTTTAACATCTCCTGAGTTGTCGTACGATGTTCAAAGAACTTCGACGAATTCATTAGGTTTAGTATTGAGTTTTAAGGTTTCGTACGGTGTTGTAAGGTGTTGTTAGGAGTTGTAAGGCATCCAACATTCTACTAACGTGCTTTTCATGGTGCTAATATGGCATACATATTCGTAAGTTGTCTTAAGTTGCAGTATGACGTTCAAAGGACTCGGACGAAATTATTAGGTGTATTATGGAGTTTTAAGGTTTCGTACGGTGATGTTAGGTGTTCATAGAGGCTGTAAGGCATCCTACATTATACTAACGTTCTTTTCGAGTTGCTAATGTGTCATAAGGAAACGTAAGATGTCCTAAGATGTCGTACAATGTTCAAAGGACTCATACGAATTCATTAGGTTTATTATGGATTTTTAATGTTTCGTACGTTGTTGTAAGGTGTTGTTAGGAGTTGTAAGACGTCCAACATCACACTAACGTACTTTTCAAGGTGCTAATACGTCATACAGAGTCGTAAGATGTCCTAAATAGTCGTACGATGTTAAAAGTACTCGGGCGAATTCATTAGGTTTATTATGGAATTTTAAAGTTTCGTACGGGTATGTAAGGTGTTCATAGGAGCTGTAAGGCATCCTACATTATTCTAACGTGCTTTTCATGTTGCTAGTGTCGCATACTGAGCTTTAACATCTCCTGAGTTGTCGTACGATGTTCAAAGAACTTCGACGAATTCATTAGGTTTAGTATTGAGTTTTAAGGTTTTGTACGGTGTTGTAAGGTGTTGTTAGGAGTTGTAAGGCATCCAACATTCTACTAACGTGCTTTTCATGGTGCTAATATGGCGTACATATTCGTAGGTTGTCTTAAGTTGCAGTATGACGTTCAAAGGACTCAGACGAATTTATTAGGTGTATTATGGAGTTTTAAGGTTTCTTACGGTGATGTTAGGTTTTCATAGAGGCTGTAAGGGATCCTACATCATACTAACGTTCTTTTCGAGTTGCTAATGTGTCATAAGGAGACGTAAGATGTCCTAAGATGTCGTACGATGTTTAAAGGACTCGTAGGAATTCATTAGGTTTATTATGGATTTTTAATGTTTCGTACGGTGTTGTAAGGTGTTGTTAGGAGTTATAAGGCGTCCAACATCACACTATCATGCTTTTCAAGGTGCTAATACGGCAAACAGAGTCGTAAGATGTCCTAAATAGTCGTACAATGTTAAAAGTACTCGGGCTAATTCATTAGGTTTATTATGGAGTTTTAAAGTTTCGTACGGTTATGTAAGGTGTTCATAGGAGCTTTAAGGCATCCGACATTATTGTAACGTGCTTTTTCATGTTGCTAGTGTCGCGTACTAAGTTTTAACATCTCCTGAGTTGTCGTACGATGTTTAAAGAACTTCGACGAATTCATTAGGTTTAGTATTGAGTTTTAAGGTTTCGTACGGTGTTGTAAGGTGTTGTTAGGAGTTGTAAGGCATCCAACATTCTACTAACGTGCTTTTCATGGTGCTAATATGGCATACATATTCGTAAGTTGTCTTAAGTTGCATTATGACGTTCAAAGGACTCAGATTAATTTATTAGGTGTATTATGGAGTTTTAAGGTTTCTTACAGTGATGTTAGGTGTTCATAGAGGCTGTAAGGGATCCTACATTATACTAACGTTCTTTTCGAGTTGCTAATGTGTCATAAGGAGACGTAAGATGTCCTAAGATGTCGTACAATGTTCAAAGGACTCATACGAATTCATTAGGTTTATTATGGATTTTTAATGTTTCGTACGTTGTTGTAAGGTGTTGTTAGGAGTTGTAAGACGTCCAACATCACACTAACGTACTTTTCAAGGTGCTAATACGACATACAGAGTCGTAAGATGTCCTAAATAGTCGTACGATGTTAAAAGTACTCGGGCGAATTCATTAGGTTTATTATGGAGTTTTAAAGTTTCGTACGGGTATGTAAGGTGTTCATAGGAGCTGTAAGGCATCCTACATTATTCTAACGTGCTTTTCATGTTGCTAGTGTCGCATACTGAGCTTTAACATCTCCTGAGTTGTCGTACGATGTTCAAAGAACTTCGACGAATTCATTAGGTTTAGTATTGAGTTTTAAGGTTTTGTACGGTGTTGTAAGGTGTTGTTAGGAGTTGTAAGGCATCCAACATTCTACTAACGTGCTTTTCATGGTGCTAATATGGCATACATATTCGTAAGTTGTCTTAAGTTGCAGTATGACGTTCAAAGGACTCGGACGAAATTATTAGGTGTATTATGGAGTTTTAAGGTTTCGTACGGTGATGTTAGGTGTTCATAGAGGCTGTAAGGCATCCTACATTATACTAACGTTCTTTTCGAGTTGCTAATGTGTCATAAGGAGACGTAAGATGTCCTAAGATGTCGTACAATGTTCAAAGGACTCATACGAATTCATTAGGTTTATTATGGATTTTTAATGTTTCGTACGTTGTTGTAAGGTGTTGTTAGGAGCTGTAAGACGTCCAACATCACACTAACGTACTTTTCAAGGTGCTAATACGGCATACAGAGTCGTAAGATGTCCTAAATAGTCGTACGATGTTAAAAGTACTCGGGCGAATTCATTAGGTTTATTATGGAGTTTTAAAGTTTCGTACGGGTATGTAAGGTGTTCATAGGAGCTGTAAGGCATCCTACATTATTCTAACGTGCTTTTCATGTTGCTAGTGTCGCATACTGAGCTTTAACATCTCCTGAGTTGTCGTACGATGTTCAAAGGACTTCGACGACTTCATTAGGTTTATTAGGGAGTTTTAAGGTTTCGTACGGTGTTGTAAGGTGTTGTTTGGAGTTGTAAGGCAACAAACCTTCTACTAACGTGCTTTTCATGGTGCTAATATGGCTTACATAGTCGTAAGATGTCTTAAGTTGCCGTATGACGTTCGAAGGACTTGGACAAATTCATTAGGTGTATTATGGAGTTTTAAGATTTCGTTCGGGGATGTATGGTGTTCATAAGGGCTGTAAGGCATCCTAAATTATACTAACGTTCTTTTCGAGTTGCTAATATGTCATAAGGAGACGTAAGTTGTCCTAAGATGTCGTACGATGTTCAAAGGACGTACGAATTCATTAGGTTTATTATGGATTTTTAATGCTTCGTACGATGTTGTAAGGCGTTGTTAGGAGTTGTAAGGCGTCCAACATCACACTAACGTGCTTTTCAAGGTGCTAATACGTCATACAGAGTCGTAAGATGTCCTAAGTTGTCGTACGATGTTCAAAGGACTCGGGCGAATTCATTAGGTATATTATGGAGTTTTAAAGTTTCGTACGGTGATGTAAGTTGTTCTTAGGTGTTGTTACGCGTCCTGCATTATTCTAACGTGTTTTTCATGTTGCTAGTGTCGCATACTAAGCTTTAACATCTCATGAGTTGTCGTACGATGTTCATAGGACTTCGACGAATTCATTAGGTTTATTAGGGAGTTTTAAGGTTTCTTACGGTGTTGTATGGTTTTGTTAGGAGTTGTAAGGCATCCAACATTCTACTAACGTGCTTTTCATGGTGCTAATATGGCATACATAGTCATAAGATGTCTTAAGTTGCCATATGACGTTCAAAGGACTCAGACAAATTCATTAGGTGTATTATGGAGTTTTAAGGTTTCGTTCGGTGATGTAAGGTGTTCATAAAGGCTGTAAGGGATCCTACATTATACAAACGTTCATTTCGAGTTACTAATGTGTCATAAGGAGACGTAAGATGTCCTAAGATGTCATACGATGTTCAAAGGACTCGTACGAATTCATTAGGTTTATTATGGATTTTTAATGTTTCGTACGGTGTTGTAAGGTGTTGCTAGGAGTTGTAAGGCGTCCAACATCACACTAACGTGCTTTTCAAGGTGCTAATACGACATACAGAGTCGTAAGATGTCCTAAGTTGTCGTACGATGTTAAAACTACTCGGGCGAATTCATTAGGTTTATTATGGAGTTTTAAAGTTTCGTACGGGTATGTAAGGTGTTCATAGGAGCTGTAAGGCATCCTACATTATTCTAACGTGCTTTTCATGTTGCTAGTGTCGCATACTGAGCTTTAACATCTCCTGAGTTGTCGTACGATGTTCAAAGAACTTCGACGAATTCATTAGGTTTAGTATTGAGTTTTAAGGTTTTGTACGGTGTTGTAAGGTGTTGTTAGGAGTTGTAAGGCATCCAACATTCTACTAACGTGCTTTTCATGGTGCTAATATGGCATACATATTCGTAAGTTGTCTTAAGTTGCAGTATGACGTTCAAAGGACTCGGACGAAATTATTAGGTGCATAATGGAGTTTTAAGGTTTCGTACGGTGATGTTAGGTGTTCATAGAGGCTGTAAGGCATCCTACATTATACTAACGTTCTTTTCGAGTTGCTAATGTGTCATAAGGAGACGTAAGATGTCCTAAGATGTCGTACAATGTTCAAAGGACTCATACGAATTCATTAGGTTTATTATGGATTTTTAATGTTTCGTACGTTGTTGTAAGGTGTTGTTAGGAGTTGTAAGACGTCCAACATCACACTAACGTACTTTTCAAGGTGCTAATACGGCATACAGAGTCGTAAGATGTCCTAAATAGTCGTACGATGTTAAAAGTACTCGGGCGAATTCATTAGGTTTATTATGGAGTTTTAAAGTTTCGTACGGGTATGTAAGGTGTTCATAGGAGCTGTAAGGCATCCTACACTATTCTAACGTGCTTTTCATGTTGCTAGTGTCGCATACTGAGCTTTAACATCTCCTGAGTTGTCGTACGATGTTCAAAGAACTTCGACGAATTCATTAGGTTTAGTATTGAGTTTTAAAGTTTTGTACGGTGTTGTAAGGTGTTGTTAGGAATTGTAAGGCATCCAACATTCTACTAACGTGCTTTTCATGGTGCTAATATGGCATACATATTCGTAAGTTGTCTTAAGTTGCAGTATGACGTTCAAAGGACTCGAACGAAATTATTAAGTGTATTATGGAGTTTTAAGGTTTCGTACGGTGATGTTAGGTGTTCATAGAGGCTGTAAGGCATCCTACATTATACTAACGTTCTTTTCGAGTTGCTAATGTGTCATAAGGAAACGTAAGATGTCCTAAGATGTCGTACAATGTTCAAAGGACTCATACGAATTCATTAGGTTTATTATGGATTTTTAATGTTTCGTACGTTGTTGTAAGGTGTTGTTAGGAGTTGTAAGACGTCCAACATCACACTAACGTACTTTTCAAGGTGCTAATACGTCATACAGAGTCGTAAGATGTCCTAAATAGTCGTACGATGTTAAAAGTACTCGGGCGAATTCATTAGGTTTATTATGGAGTTTTAAAGTTTCGTACGGGTATGTAAGGTGTTCATAGGAGCTGTAAGGCATCCTACATTATTCTAACGTGCTTTTCATGTTGCTAGTGTCGCGTACTGAGCTTTAACATCTCCTGAGTTGTCGTACGATGTTCAAAGGACTTCGACGACTTCATTAGGTTTATTAGGGAGTTTTAAGGTTTCGTACGGTGTTGTAAGGTGTTGTTAGGAGTTGTAAGGCAACAAACATTCTACTAACGTGCTTTTCATGGTTCTAATATGGCTTACATAGTCGTAAGATGTCTTAAGTTGCCGTATGACGTTCGAAGGACTTGGACAAATTCATTAGGTGTATTATGGAGTTTTAAGATTTCGTTCGGGGATGTATGGTGTTCATAAGGGCTGTAAGGCATCCTAAATTATACTAACGTTCTTTTCGAGTTGCTAATATGTCATAAGGAGACGTAAGTTGTCCTAAGATGTCGTACGATGTTCAAAGGACGTACGAATTCATTAGGTTTATTATGGATTTTTAATGCTTCGTACGATGTTGTAAGGCGTTGTTAGGAGTTGTAAGGCGTCCAACATCACACTAACGTGCTTTTCAAGGTGCTAATACGTCATACAGAGTCGTAAGATGTCCTAAGTTGTCGTACGATGTTCAAAGGACTCGGGCGAATTCATTAGGTATATTATGGAGTTTTAAAGTTTCGTACGGTGATGTAAGTTGTTCTTAGGTGTTGTTACGCGTCCTGCATTATTCTAACGTGTTTTTCTTGTTGCTAGTGTCGCATACTAAGCTTTAACATCTCATGAGTTGTCGTACGATGTTCATAGGACTTCGACGAATCCATTAGGTTTATTAGGGAGTTTTAAGGTTTCTTACGGTGTTGTATGGTTTTGTTAGGAGTTGTAAGGCATCCAACATTCTACTAACGTGCTTTTCATGGTGCTAATATGGCATACATAGTCATAAGATGTCTTAAGTTGCCGTATGACGTTCAAAGGACTCAGACAAATTCATTAGGTGTATTATGGAGTTTTAAGGTTTCGTTCGGTGATGTAAGGTGTTCATAAAGGCTGTAAGGGATCCTACATTATACAAACGTTCATTTCGAGTTACTAATGTGTCATAAGGAGACGTAAGATGTCCTAAGATGTCGTACGATGTTCAAAGGACTCGTACGAATTCATTAGGTTTATTATGGATTTTTAATGTTTCGTACGGTGTTGTAAGGTGTTGCTAGGAGTTGTAAGGAGTCCAACATCACACTAACGTGCTTTTCAAGGTGCTAATACGACATACAGAGTCGTAAGATGTCCTAAGTTGTCGTACGATGTTAAAACTACTCGGGCGAATTCATTAGGTTTATTATGGAGTTTTAAAGTTTCGTACGGGTATGTAAGGTGTTCATAGGAGCTGTAAGGCATCCTACATTATTCTAACGTGCTTTTCATGTTGCTAGTGTCGCATACTGAGCTTTAACATCTCCTGAGTTGTCGTACGATGTTCAAAGGACTTCGACGACTTCATTAGGTTTATTAGGGAGTTTTAAGGTTTCGTACGGTGTTGTAAGGTGTTGTTAGGAGTTGTAAGGCATCCAACATTCTACTAACGTGCTTTTCATGGTGCTAATATGGCTTACATAGTCGTAAGATGTCTTAAGTTGCTGTATGACGTTCGAAGAACTCGGACAAATTCATTAGGTGTATTATGGAGTTTTAAGGTTTCGTACGGTGATGTAAGATGTTCGTTGGAGCTGTAAGGCATCCTACATTATACTAACGTTCTTTTCGAGTTGCTAATGTGTCATAAAGAGACGTAAGATGTCCTAAGATGTCGTACGATGTTCAAAGGACTCGTACGAATTCAATAGGTTTATTATGGATTTTTTATGTTTCGTACGTTGTTGTAAGGTGTTGTTAGGAGTTGTAAGACGTCCAACATCACACTAACGTACTTTTCAAGGTGCTAATACGGCATACAGAGTCGTAAGATGTCGTAAATAGTCGTACGATGTTAAAAGTACTCGGGCGAATTCATTAGGTTTATTATGGAGTTTTAAAGTTTCGTACGGTTATGTAAGGTGTTCATAGGAGCTTTAAGGCATCCTTCATTATTTTAACGTGCTTTTCATGTTGCTAGTTTCGAATACTAAGATTTAACATCTCCTAAGTTCTCGTACGATGTTCAAAGGACTTCGACGAATTCGTTAGGTTTAGTATTGAGTTTTAAGGATTCGTACGGTGTTGTAAGGTGTTGTTAGGAGTTGTAAGGCATCCAACATTCTACTAACGTGCTTTTCATGGTGCTAATATGGCATACATATTCGTAGGTTGTCTTAAGTTGCAGTATGACGTTCAAAGGTCTCAGACGAATTTATTAGGTGTATTATGGAGTTTTAAGGTTTCTTACGGTGATGTTAGGTGTTCATAGAGGCTGTAAGGCATCCTACATTATACTAACGTTCTTTTCGAGTTGCTAATGTGTCATAAGGAGACGTAAGATGTCCTAAGATGTCGTACGATGTTCAAAGGACTCTTAGGAATTCATTAGGTTTATTATGGATTTTTAATGTTTCGTACGGTGTTCTAAGTTGTTGTTAGGAGTTATAAGGCGTCCAATATCAGACTATCGTGTTTTCAAGGTGCTAATACGGCATACAGAGTCGTAAGATGTCCTAAATAGTCCTACGATGTTAAAAGTACTAGGGCGAATTCATTAGGTTTATTATGGAGTTTTAAAGTTTGGTACGATTATGTAAGGTGTTCATAGGAGCTTTAAGGCATCCGACATTATTCTAACGTGCTTTTTCATGTTGCTAGTGTCGCATACTAAGCTTTAACATCTCCTGAGTTGTCGTACGATGTTCAAAGGACTTCGACTAATTCATTAGGTTTAGTATTGAGTTTTAAGGTTTCGTACGGTGTTGTAAGGTGTTGTTAGGAGTTGTAAGGCATCCAACATTCTACTAACATGCTTTTCATGGTGCTAATATGGCATACATATTCGTAAGTTGTCTTAAGTTGCAGTATAACGTTTGAAGGACTTGGACAAATTCGTTAGGTGTATTATGGAGTTTTAAGATTTCGTTCGGGGATGTATGGTGTTCATAAGGGCTGTAAGGCATCCTACATTATACTAACGTTCTTTTCGAGTTGTTAATATTGCATAAGGAGACGTAAGATGTCCTAAGATGTCGTACGATGTTCAAAGGACTCGTACGAATTCATTAGGTTTATTATGGATTTTTAATGCTTCGTACGATGTTGTAAATTGTTGTTAGGAGTTGTAAGGCATCCAACATCACACTAACGTGCTTTTCAAGGTGCTAATACGTCATACAGAGTCGTAAGATGTCCTAAGTTGTCGTATGATCTTCAAAGGACTCGGGCGAATTCATTAGGTTTATTATGGAGTTTTAAAGTTTCGTACGGTAATGTAAGTTGTTCTTAGGTGTTGTTACGCGTCCTGCATTATTCTAATGTGTTTTTCATGTTGCTAGTGTTGCATACTAAGCTTTAACATCTCATGAGTTGTCGTACGATGTTCATAGGACTTCGACGAATTCATTAGGTTTATTAGGGAGTTTTAAGGTTTCGTACGGTGTTGTAAGGTGTTGTTAGGAGTTGTAAGGCATCCAACATTCTACTAACGTGCTTTTCATGGTGCTAATATGGCATACATAGTCATAAGATGTCTTAAGTTGCCGTATGACGTTCAAAGGACTCAGACAATTTCATTAGGTGTATTATGGAGTTTTAAGGTTTCGTTCGGTGATGTAAGGTGTTCATAAAGGCTGTAAGGCATCCTACATTATACTAACGTTCTTTTCGAGTTGCTAATGTGTCATAAGGAGACGTAAGATGTCCTAAGTTGTCGTACGATGTTAAAAGTACTCGGGCGAATTCATTAGGTTTATTATGGAGTTTTAAAGTGTCGTACGGTTATGTAAGGTGTTCATAGGAGCTTTAAGGCATCCGACATTATTCTAACGTGCTTTTTCATGTTGCTAGTGTCGCATACTAAGCTTTAACATCTCCTGAGTTGTCGTACGATGTTCAAAGGACTTCGACGAATTCATTAGGTTTAGTATTGAGTTTTAAGGTTTCGTACGGTGTTGTTAGGAGTTGTAAGGCATCCAACATTCTACTAACGTGCTTTTCATGGTGCTAATGTGGCATACATATTTGTAGGTTGTCTTAAGTTGCAGTATGACGTTCAAAGGACTCAGACGAATTTATTAGGTGTATTATTGAGTTTTAAGGTTTCTTACGGTGATGTTAGGTGTTCATAGAGGCTGTAAGGTATCCTACATTATACTAACGTTCTTTTCGAGTTGCTAATGTGTCATAAGGAGACGTAAGATGTCCTAAGATGTCGTACGATGTTCAAAGGACTCGTAGGAATTCATTAGGTTTATTATGGATTTTTAATGTTTCGTACGGTGTTCTAAGTTGTTGTTAGGAGTTATAAGGCGTCCAATATCACACTATCGTGCTTTTCAAGGTGCTAATACGGCATACAGAGTCGTAAGATGTCCTAAATAGTCCTACGATGTTAAAAGTACTAGGGCGAATTCATTAGGTTTATTATGGAGTTTTAAAGTTTGGTACGGTTATGTAAGGTGTTCATAGGAGCTTTAAGGCATCCGACATTATTCTAACGTGCTTTTTCATGTTGCTAGTGTCGCATACTAAGCTTTAACATCTCCTGAGTTGTCGTACGATGTTCAAAGGACTTCGACTAATTCATTAGGTTTAGTATTGAGTTTTAAGGTTTCGTACGGTGTTGTAAGGTGTTGTTAGGAGTTGTAAGGCATCCAACATTCTACTAACATGCTTTTCATGGTGCTAATATGGCATACATATTCGTAAGTTGTCTTAAGTTGCAGTATAACGTTTGAAGGACTTGGACAAATTCGTTAGGTGTATTATGGAGTTTTAAGATTTCGTTCGGGGATGTATGGTGTTCATAAGGGCTGAAAGGCATGCTACATTATACTAACGTTCTTTTCGAGTTGTTAATATGTCATAAGGAGACGTAAGATGTCCTAAGATGTCGTACGATGTTCAAAGGACTCGTACGAATTCTTTAGGTTTATTATGGATTTTTAATGCTTCGTACGATGTTGTAAATTGTTGTTAGGAGTTGTAAGGCATCCAACATCACACTAACGTGCTTTTCAAGGTGCTAATACGTCATACAGAGTCGTAAGATGTCCTAAGTTGTCGTACGATCTTCAAAGGACTCGGGCGAATTCATTAGGTATATTATGGAGTTTTAAAGTTTCGTACGGTGATGTAAGTTGTTCTTAGGTGTTGTTACGCGTCCTGCATTATTCTAATGTGTTTTTCATGTTGCTAGTGTTGCATACTAAGCTTTAACATCTCATGAGTTGTCGTACGATGTTCATAGGACTTCGACGAATTCATTAGGTTTATTAGGGAGTTTTAAGGTTTCGTACAGTGTTGTAAGGTGTTGTTAGGAGTTGTAAGGCATCCAACATTCTACTAACGTGCTTTTCATGGTGCTAATATGGCATACATAGTCATAAGATGTCTTAAGTTGCCGTATGACGTTCGAAGAACTCGGACAAATTCATTAGGTGTATTATGGAGTTTTAAGGTTTCGTACGGTGATGTAAGATGTTTATAGGAGCTGTAAGGCATCCTACATTATACTAACGTTCTTTTCGAGTTGCTAATGTGTCATAAAGAGACGTAAGATGTCCTAAGATGTCGTACGATGTTCAAAGGACTCGTACGAATTCAATAGGTTTATTATGGATTTTTTATGTTTCGTACGTTGTTGTAAGGTGTTGTTAGGAGTTGTAAGACGTCCAACATCACACTAACGTACTTTTCAAGGTGCTAATACGGCATACAGAGTCGTAAGATGTCCTAAATAGTCATACGATGTTAAAAGTACTCGGGCGAATTCATTAGGTTTATTATGGAGTTTTAAAGTTTCGTACGGTTATGTAAGGTGTTCTTAGGAGCTTTAAGGCATCCTTCATTATTTTAACGTGCTTTTCATGTTGCTAGTGTCGAATACTAAGCTTTAACATCTCCTAAGTTGTCGTACGATGTTCATAGGACTTCGACGAATTCATTAGGTTTATTAGGGAGTTTTAAGGTTTTGTACGGTGTTGTAAGGTGTTGTTAGTAGTTGTAAGGCATGCAACATTATACAAACGTGCTTTTCATGGTGCTAATATGGCATACATATTCGTAGGTTGTCTTAAGTTGCAGTATGACGTTCAAAGGACTCAGACGAATTTATTAGGTGTATTATGGAGTTTTAAGGTTTCTTACGGTGATGTTAGGTGTTCATAGAGGCTGTAAGGCATCCTACATTATACTAATGTTCTTTTCGAGTTGCTAATGTGTCATAAGGAGACGTAAGATGTCCTAAGATGTCGTACGATGTTCAAAGGACTCGTAGGAATTCATTAGGTTTATTATGGATTTTTAATGTTTCGTACGGTGTTCTAAGGTGTTGTTAGGAGTTATAAGGCGTCCAACATCACACTATCATGCTTTTCAAGGTGCTAATACGGCATACAGAGTCGTAAGATGTCCTAAATAGTCCTACGATGTTAAAAGTACTAGGACGAATTCATTAGGTTTATTATGGAGTTTTAATGTTTCGTACGGTTATGTAAGGTGTTCATAGGAGCTTTAAGGCATCCGACATTATTCTAACGTGCTTTTTCATGTTGCTAGTGTCGCATGCTAAGCTTTAACATCTCCTGAGTTGTCGTACGATGTTCAAAGGACTTCGACGAATTCATTAGGTTTAGTATTGAGTTTTAAGGTTTCGTACGGTGTTGTAAGGTGTTGTTAGGAGTTGTAAGGCATCCAACATTCTACCAACGTGCTTTTCATGGTGCTAATATGGCATACATATGTGACATCTGCCCCAAACCCGAACCCGAATGCCCGATTTGAACCCGAAATTATCTATCTTTATTGTATTCGTATTTATTTCTCTCAAAGATAAAACGTATCGTTATTAAATATAAATAAATATGTCGGACCTTTATACTATTTCCCGTTTTTAATAAACGTCTACTAATTAAATACTAGGTGCAAAAATTCAATCTCAAAAAGATATTAAAGGGGATTTTATAAAGAGATTATATAAAATTTATTAAAGATAAATACTATTAAATCTCAAATAACCATTCAACGTCAACCCCAATATAATCATTCAAAAACGTTAATAATATAAACGTTATGGGTGAACTCAGTTAAGTAGCTAGTTAAAATAAAGATTATATTAACTTTGAGTCAAAAGTGTCAAATTTGAAACTAGTATTAAAGTATAAAGTTCAATTATTAAGCAAACCAAACAGCAAGGACCAAAGCTGTATTTTATTTAATTGAATTAACCCAGCCCTCCAGACCCCCCGTTTTTCCGGCCAAAGTCCGGCAAAGCTCCGGCAGGTACCAAAAACCCGTCTTTGAACCATTTTAACCAGATTAATGAACGGTAAAATGTCCCTTAGCCTGTTTCGGACTCAAATCTCTCATCAATTCAGCGTTTAATCAACTAATTTTTGGCTTTAATCGGTTTAAGGAAACGTATCTAAACCCAAAATCATTAATGCATCAACCAAACGCTTTTGCATCAATTAGCTGTAACTAAACCGTCTCCATGATTGACTAAAGCAAATGAAACTTTCAACTGACACTTAATTGCTGTGAAATCGTCGAATCAACACCAATAACTATCAAAAATGAAACCGAACCCAAAATACCAATTCCTAAACATTTTGAAACAATTCAATCTAACTAAAGCAAACTCTCGATCCCCTCCAGCTCCTTGACATCACAATTTCAAAGAAAAAAACCAAGATTACAACGTTTGATTCCTTTCTTTACACAAACCTGCATCGCTCCAATCGACCATCAAGACACTGTTTTTATAAGCAATTGTATTGGGGTTTCCGTTTATCTAATCACGATGAATGAATCTGGAGTTTTAATTGGAGTGTAACAGCCCCTAGATGCCACCTTGATTCCATGACCGACGCATTTTGTTCATCAATATTCGGTGATCCAATTAGTTCGTAATCAAGTAAGTTTTTATACGAAAAATGATCCTTGTATGATCCTGATCAAAAGCCCTAAGTTTAATTTGGGTTTCAAGATTGTTTAGTCGATCAATTTGATGAAATCGTGTTCTAGGGTTTGTATATGGTTGGGGTTTTAGTTCAAAACAAGTTAAAATCATTTTGTTTCAAAAATATTAACACTAATTGGGTCTGGTGTATTGGTTAAGCGATGGTGTCATTAATAAGTTGGTCACAGATTCGATCCTTAGTGCATGCATATATTTTTATGTTTTTGTTGAAACAATTTAATAACCATTTTGTACCATTTCTCTTAAATCAACTACCAATACCATGTTATATATTTTATAAAAATGTTAGAACCTAATAAAACATATCAAAACCATGATTTTGTATTTTTGTATGACTTAGTCTTTATAAAATTAATTACTACAAATATTGTTAATACTATAAAAATAAAGAGAATTATAAAAAGGTGTTTTAATACGTATAGAATACGTATAAAATTTTATAAATGCTAGGTTTATACAAATAAGACTTTTATGTGGACTTTTATTCTTTAAAGTTTTGTGTAAATGTTTTGAAGTATTTCTAATAAATATAAAATATTTTTGACATTATAGAAGTTATTGTTAAAAATATATTATTAAAAGTCTAACGTTTATCAAAATGATTATTGTTACTACTATTGTTATCGTTTAAAAAAAAAATGAATTTATATATTTTAGTCGTTTACCGAGAAACCCCAAATCATAATTCGAAACCCTAGAATTCCAATTTCCTTAGACTCCTATTGTTTCAATTCTAGTTTCGTATACAATGTTCTTTGCTAATTTAGGATTCTCATTTACTTAGGTGATTCTAGTATTTGGGAAATCCTCGGTTCAATTCATACTATTTACTATTTGTTTCGTGCCTGAGTTTTAAGGTGAGTAAACTCACTCCCCTTTTTCCATTTTACTATTTTGGGGCTGAAATACGTCTTTTACTATATTGCGGTTTCTATTCGTTTTCTAAAAGAGATCATACAAATATGTTAATCTAGTTTGGCCGCTTGATGCAATCTTATGTGTTAGTTAAAAGTAGTTTTATTGCTTGGTAAACCCACCGGTACAATGTTAGCGCTAATGGTTTGACAAACCCACCTGCTTGTACAACATCGATAGGTGATTTAAACCCGGCCTTTCTAATTCCATGTTTACTATGTCGAGATGCTATGTTGCTATACTATGTTGCTATACTATGTTGCTATGCTATGATGCTATACTATGCCATGTCCCTAAATTGCTAAATGGTGACTTATATATCGAGACGGTAAACGACGGTTATTAAAAGTCATCATTATTTCTTACATGAGTGGTTCTCATGACAAATGGCTAAACGAGATACTATGGTTTCTATTGTGGTTGGTGTGCTATTCTATTCTAGGGGTCCTGGTAGGGTGATATTACGAAATTACTATACATATGGGATTGCGCAGCATATCTTGTTGATCTCGGATTTCAATACTATTACTATTCAATTGGGTTTTACTCACTAGCTTGTGTAGCTAACTTTATTTTCGCGTATTTCAGGTGGCGCGTGATTTTGGCTTGTTTTATTGCTATTCAAGACATAGGGACTTGGACCTAGAAATATTACTAAACATGACTATTTCATTTACTGCTATTATGAATTTGTCGTTTCGCATTTAAGACTTGGGTTTTGCCAAACTTATGACAATAATTATTAGACTTTAATAAAAGTATTACCATGTGCTTTGTTTACTATGGATATCCAATTCTATGACAGCCCGGTGTTTTCCGCCACCGGGCGGGGTGTCACAGTTGGTATCAGAGCCATGGTTATAGGGAACTAGGATAGGGTATTAGAAACACACCGACCTAGACTATAACCTAAGAGTCCTTAGTGCAAATAGTTTGTGCTTAGAAAACTCTTCTAGAACTTATTTCTTTACTCCTTTTTATGAACCTTTCTATGCCTTTTTCTTTATCTATTTCTTATCCGATTTCGCGAAGGAGCTACAAGAGACTCGTCTGTGTGATAGGATCTTTCTCTTTGTGGAATCTCGTCATCGTCTTTAGTAAGTTTGAAACGTAGGAACGTGTGCAATCCGGAAGGGGGAACGCCTGTATCACGGACATCCTGTCTAAGGCAAAGCATTTCGTATAAATCTCTTAAAGAGATCTGTATGCTTACCTGGGGATGGACGAGATGAGTGTGACCCTACAGGCTAAAGCACGCCTTCCCGAATACGTTGAAAACGAACTCAACACTTTGATCAGTCTTAAGTGTCCAAAACCAAGACACATTCTAAGCCTTCAAATTCTATTTATGAATTCTATGATTATCATTTTCTATGATTTCAAGTTATTTCAATGGGTTTCTATATTATTTCAAATGTTATTCCAAGTTTGCTTATGTTCATTTCAATGATTTCCAAGTGATTACTATGTTATGATTTCGAAAACTATTCTATGAAATTCAAAGTACAATTATCATTTTCTATTCAATCTAAAATTCCATTACAACTTATGTTATCAAAATTTTCTTATGTCTCGTTCAATTCTTTTTTTCTATCTTATTCTGTAGAATGGCAACAAGACGTTAACGACTCGCTAATACCACTACGACCCCAAATGTTCTAAATCAAAACTAAGATATTTGACTAACCTCAATCAAATTATCAAAACTTCAAAACAAATACCAAATCTAAGGTTCTAATCTCAATTCAATTATCGAATCCCAAATTAAAGACTTAACTCATGATTCCTGAAATCTCGTAACAGATTTACTGTTTTGACATGTCAACGCATTCGTTTGATTTACGAATCGAACGTTTACCCCCAAAGTATCTCAACTTGATTATCAATACTCAAATATTGTCTGAGGTAATCATCAAAATCATAAGATTCGAATCCAACTTCTAATCCCCTACTAAATGATGCTATATTGCTATTTATAAATTCGTTTCCTAAAACTTAACATGAATTCACTACACAACTATTCGTAAGCTCATGTAACTAATACATTTCACAAATGAAATTCCGTACATCTTGTTTCTATAAACTCATTCAAACCGAACGTTTCTTACGTATAAACTTTTTACTTAAAACATCATGTTTTAATTGCGGTTTTGTAAAACTACCAACCAATAGTTAATTCTATTAAAAGTGATTTCCTTAATCTTTCCAAATAATATATATATATATATATATATATATATATATATATATATATAAAAATCCGGTTTTAGTATTTGTAAAATATATGAAATATATAAATTTTATGATAAATGATTGCTTAAAGCAGGGATTGATTATTATAAACGTTTATTAAATATTTACATAACATTTCCATGTTTTCTCAAAGGTGATACGAACACTTGCAACAAACGTCATGATTCATGCTTTCCAATATCGAATGTTTAAAACTTAGACTGTGCTATTTAATTATTTTCAAATCAATCCCTCCATAGATAGTAAATATTTAAAACTTTTAATTTTTTTTCTAAACTCATTATCTAATTACTTTGTTTTTTTTTCTTTTTAAACCGTATGATAGAAAAATAATATCACCTCGTATAACCTTGTTACTTCTATAACCAATACACTTGGTTTACCTAAAGTTTCTGCTATATGAACTCAAACGTCGTAAGAATTGTATCTATTAAGAAAACTGAGTGATTTATTCATTTGAACTATAAATTGGATTATTCTCATCATGAACTAACGCTTATGAACTTGGCCATACTATGAACCTTTGATATCTACATCTCACACATAAAGTTTGTTTTTCAAAAACTTAAGTTGTTACAATTTTTGTACTCGAATCTGAGTAGTTATGTCAGTCAACAAAACTAATTACAAGAGCAATGACCGTCTACTAACTCAATCGTCTCTAATCACCAATTTGTGCATCATTATTATCTTGGTTTAGAAACTTTCGTGTACATCTGACTCGCACGTGACCGGATGAACTGTGTGGTCCATGCAAAAACCAAAGTAATTACGGGTGCACACGGAATTATGGAAGTTGGCGCATGGAAACCATAGCAAGTTTTGTCATGTGTTTGAGGGCAATGCGACAAATGTGGTATGACAAGAGCATGGTGGATACGCCGCTGGTACTCCCTATATATAAATGCTTCTGTCAGACTGTCAAATGAAGCGTTACTTCGATCTGTGAATTTTCGTGTTGTTCTAAGTATACTATTCATATAATAAAATCTGTGTACGTCATCAACTAAAATTAGCTATATATTCTAAGTTGACCTAAAATGACAAACCTATTACCATTTGATATCACCACCATCCAGTTTTTCAAGCTGGTGTATTCTATTTCAACTCCTCAAGATGAAATCTTATTTCATTCATATTTTGAGTAGCAAATAATTTGTGTTCTAATTTCCATACAAACAACTCAACCGAACTCTCATAATTCAAAAAGACTTAAATAGACGAATCTCAATTATTCCAAAACAAATTAAAAGTAAATAACTAAGGATCCGCATCTTTCGTTTCATCTTCTACTTCAGTTTGAGCAAATTTCGGGACGAAATTTCTATAAGGAGGGGAGACTGTGACATCTGCCCCAAACCCGAACCCGAATGCCCGATTTGAACCCGAAATTATCTATCTTTATTGTATTCGTATTTATTTCTCTCAAAGATAAAACGTATCGTTATTAAATATAAATAAATATGTCGGACCTTTATACTATTTCCCGTTTTTAATAAACGTCTACTAATTAAATACTAGGTGCAAAAATTCAATCTCAAAAAGATATTAAAGGGGATTTTATAAAGAGATTATATAAAATTTATTAAAGATGAATACTATTAAATCTCAAATAACCATTCAACGTCAACCCCAATATAATCATTCAAAAACGTTAATAATATAAACGTTATGGGTGAACTCAGTTAAGTAGCTAGTTAAAATAAAGATTATATTAACTTTGAGTCAAAAGTGTCAAATTTGAAACTAGTATTAAAGTATAAAGTTCAATTATTAAGCAAACCAAACAGCAAGGACCAAAGCTGTATTTTATTTAATTGAATTAACCCAGCCCTCCAGACCCCCCGTTTTTCCGGCCAAAGTCCGGCAAAGCTCCGGCAGGTACCAAAAACCCGTCTTTGAACCATTTTAACCAGATTAATGAACGGTAAAATGTCCCTTAGCCTGTTTCGGACTCAAATCTCTCATCAATTCAGCGTTTAATCAACTAATTTTTGGCTTTAATCGGTTTAAGGAAACGTATCTAAACCCAAAATCATTAATGCATCAACCAAACGCTTTTGCATCAATTAGCTGTAACTAAACCGTCTCCATGATTGACTAAAGCAAATGAAACTTTCAACTGACACTTAATTGCTGTGAAATCGTCGAATCAACACCAATAACTATCAAAAATGAAACCGAACCCAAAATACCAATTCCTAAACATTTTGAAACAATTCAATCTAACTAAAGCAAACTCTCGATCCCCTCCAGCTCCTTGACATCACAATTTCAAAGAAAAAAACCAAGATTACAACGTTTGATTCCTTTCTTTACACAAACCTGCATCGCTCCAATCGACCATCAAGACACTGTTTTTATAAGCAATTGTATTGGGGTTTCCGTTTATCTAATCACGATGAATGAATCTGGAGTTTTAATTGGAGTGTAACAGCCCCTAGATGCCACCTTGATTCCATGACCGACGCATTTTGTTCATCAATATTCGGTGATCCAATTAGTTCGTAATCAAGTAAGTTTTTATACGAAAAATGATCCTTGTATGATCCTGATCAAAAGCCCTAAGTTTAATTTGGGTTTCAAGATTGTTTAGTCGATCAATTTGATGAAATCGTGTTCTAGGGTTTGTATATGGTTGGGGTTTTAGTTCAAAACAAGTTAAAATCATTTTGTTTCAAAAATATTAACACTAATTGGGTCTGGTGTATTGGTTAAGCGATGGTGTCATTAATAAGTTGGTCACAGATTCGATCCTTAGTGCATGCATATATTTTTATGTTTTTGTTGAAACAATTTAATAACCATTTTGTACCATTTCTCTTAAATCAACTACCAATACCATGTTATATATTTTATAAAAATGTTAGAACCTAATAAAACATATCAAAACCATGATTTTGTATTTTTGTATGACTTAGTCTTTATAAAATTAATTACTACAAATATTGTTAATACTATAAAAATAAAGAGAATTATAAAAAGGTGTTTTAATACTTATAGAATACGTATAAAATTTTATAAATGCTAGGTTTATACAAATAAGACTTTTATGTGGACTTTTATTCTTTAAAGTTTTGTGTAAATGTTTTGAAGTATTTCTAATAAATATAAAATATTTTTGACATTATAGAAGTTATTGTTAAAAATATATTATTAAAAGTCTAACGTTTATCAAAATGATTATTGTTACTACTATTGTTATCGTTTAAAAAAAAATGAATTTATATATTTTAGTCGTTTACCGAGAAACCCCAAATCATAATTCGAAACCCTAGAATTCCAATTTCCTTAGACTCCTATTGTTTCAATTCTAGTTTCGTATACAATGTTCTTTGCTAATTTAGGATTCTCATTTACTTAGGTGATTCTAGTATTTGGGAAATCCTCGGTTCAATTCATACTATTTACTATTTGTTTCGTGCCTGAGTTTTAAGGTGAGTAAACTCACTCCCCTTTTTCCATTTTACTATTTTGGGGCTGAAATACGTCTTTTACTATATTGCGGTTTCTATTCGTTTTCTAAAAGAGATCATACAAATATGTTAATCTAGTTTGGCCGCTTGATGCAATCTTATGTGTTAGTTAAAAGTAGTTTTATTGCTTGGTAAACCCACCGGTACAATGTTAGCGCTAATGGTTTGACAAACCCACCTGCTTGTACAACATCGATAGGTGATTTAAACCCGGCCTTTCTAATTCCATGTTTACTATGTCGAGATGCTATGTTGCTATACTATGTTGCTATACTATGTTGCTATGCTATGATGCTATACTATGCCATGTCCCTAAATTGCTAAATGGTGACTTATATATCGAGACGGTAAACGACGGTTATTAAAAGTCATCATTATTTCTTACATGAGTGGTTCTCATGACAAATGGCTAAACGAGATACTATGGTTTCTATTGTGGTTGGTGTGCTATTCTATTCTAGGGGTCCTGGTAGGGTGATATTACGAAATTACTATACATATGGGATTGCGCAGCATATCTTGTTGATCTCGGATTTCAATACTATTACTATTCAATTGGGTTTTACTCACTAGCTTGTGTAGCTAACTTTATTTTCGCGTATTTCAGGTGGCGCGTGATTTTGGCTTGTTTTATTGCTATTCAAGACATAGGGACTTGGACCTAGAAATATTACTAAACATGACTATTTCATTTACTGCTATTATGAATTTGTCGTTTCGCATTTAAGACTTGGGTTTTGCCAAACTTATGACAATAATTATTAGACTTTAATAAAAGTAATACCATGTGCTTTGTTTACTATGGATATCCAATTCTATGACAGCCCGGTGTTTTCCGCCACCGGGCGGGGTGTCACAACATATTCGTAAGTTGTTTTAAGTTGCAGTATGACGTTTAAAGGACTCGGAAGAATTTATTAGGTGTATTATGGAGTTGTAAGGTTTCGTACGGTGATGTTAGGTGTTCATAGAGGCTGTAAGGCATCCTACATTATACTAACGTTCTTTTCGAGTTGCTAATGTGTCATAAGGAGACGTAGGATGTCCTAAGATGTCGTACAATGTTCAAAGGACTCATACGAATTCATTAGGTTTATTATGGATTTTTAATGTTTCGTACGTTGTTGTAAGGTGTTGTTAGGATTTGTAAGACGTCCAACATCACACTAACGTACTTTTCAAGGTGCTAATACGGCATACAGAGTCGTAAGATGTCCTAAATAGTCGTACGATGTTAAAAGTACTCGGGCGAATTCATTAGGTTTATTATGGAGTTTTAATGTTTTGTACGGTTATGTAAGGTGTTCATAGGAGCTTTAAGGCATCCTTCATTATTTTAACGTGCTTTTCATGTTGCTAGTGTCGAATACTAAGCTTTAACATCTCCTAAGTTGTCGTACGATGTTCAAAGGACTTCAACGAATTCGTTAGGTTCAGTATTGAGTTTTAAGGTTTCGTACGGTGTTGTAAGGTGTTGTTAGGAGTTGTAAGGCATGCAACATTATACTAACGTGCTTTTCATGGTGCTAATATGGCATACATATTCGTAGGTTGTCTTAAGTTGCAGTATGACGTTCAAAGGACTCAGACGAATTTATTAGGTGTATTATGGAGTTTTAAGGTTTCTTACGGTGATGTTAGGTGTTCATAGAGGCTGTAAGGCATCCTACATTATACTAACGTTCTTTTCGAGTTGCTAATGTGTCATAAGGAGACGTAAGATGTCCTAAGATGTCGTACGATGTTCAAAGGACTCGTAGGAATTCATTAGGTTTATTATGGATTTTTAATGTTTCGTACGGTGTTCTAAGGTGTTGTTAGGAGTTATAAGGCGTCCAACATCACACTATCGTGCTTTTCAAGGTGCTAATACGGCATACAGAGTCATAAGATGTCCTAAATAGTCCTACGATGTTAAAAGTACTAGGGCGAATTCATTAGGTTTATTATGGAGTTTTAAAGTTTCGTACGGTTATGTAAGGTGTTCATAGGAGCTTTAAGGCATCCTTCATTATTTTAACGTGCTTTTCATGTTGCTAGTGTCGAATACTAAGCTTTAACATCTCCTAAGTTGTCATACGATGTTCAAAGGACTTCGACGATTTCATTAGGTTTAGTATTGAGTTTGAAGGTTTCGTACGGTGTTGTAAGGTGTTGTTAGGAGTTGTAAGGCATCCAACATTCTACTAACGTGCTTTTCATGGTCAAATATGGCATACATACTCGTGAGTTGTCTTAAGTTGCAGTATGACGTTCAAAGGACTCGGACGAATTTATTAGGTGTAATCTGGAGTTTTAAGGTTTCGTACGGTGATGTTAGGTGTTCATAGAGGCTGTAAGGCATCCTACATTATACTAACGTTCTTTTCGAGTTGCTAATGTGTCATAAGGAGACGTAAGATGTCCTAAGATGTCGTACGATGTTCAAAGGACTCGTAGGAATTCATTAGGTTTATTATGGATTTTTAATGTTTCGTACGGTGTTGTAAGGTGTTGTTAGGAGTTATAAGGCGTCCAACATCACACTATCGTGCTTTTCAAGGTGCTAATATGGCATACATAGTCGTAAGATGTCCTAAATTGTCGTACGATGTTCAACGGAACCAGACGAACTCATTAGGTTTATTATGGAGTTTTAAAGTTTCGGACGGTGATGTAAGGTGTTCTTAGGAGTTGTCACGCGTCCTACATTATTCTAACGTGCTTTTCATGTTGCTAGTGTCGCATACTGAGCTTTAACATCTCCTAATTTGTCGTATGATGTTCAAAGGACTTCGATAAACTCATTAGGTTTAGTATTGAGTTTTAAGGTTTCATACGGTGTTGTAAGGTGTTGTTAGGAGTTGTAAGGCATGCAACATTATACTGACGTGCTTTTCATGGTGCTAATATGGCATACATATTCGTAGGTTGTCTTAAGTTGCAGTATGACGTTCAAAGGACTCAGACGAATTTATTAGGTGTATTATGGAGTTTTAAGGTTTCTTACGGTGATGTTAGGTGTTCATAGAGGTTGTAAGGGATCCTACATTATACTAACGTTCTTTTCGAGTTGCTAATGTGTCATAAGGAGACGTAAGATGTCCTAAGATGTCGTATGAAGTTCAAAGGACTCGTAGGAATTCATTAGGTTTATTATGGATTTTTAATGTTTCGTACGGTGTTGTAAGGTGTTGTTAGGAGTTATAAGGCGTCCAACATCACACTATCGTGCTTTTCAAGGTGCTAATACGGCATACAGAGTCATAAGATGTCCTAAATAGTCCTACGATGTTAAAAGTACTAGGGCGAATTCATTAGGTTTATTATGGAGTTTTAAAGTTTCGTACGGTTATGTAAGGTGTTCATAGGAGCTTTAAGGCATCCTTCATTATTTTAACGTGCTTTTCATGTTGCTAGTGTCGAATACTAAGCTTTAACATCTCCTAAGTTGTCATACGATGTTCAAAGGACTTCGACGATTTCATTAGGTTTAGTATTGAGTTTGAAGGTTTCGTACGGTGTTGTAAGGTGTTGTTAGGAGTTGTAAGGCATCCAACATTCTACTAACGTGCTTTTCATGGTCAAATATGGCATACATACTCGTGAGTTGTCTTAAGTTGCAGTATGACGTTCAAAGGACTCGGACGAATTTATTAGGTGTAATCTGGAGTTTTAAGGTTTCGTACGGTGATGTTAGGTGTTCATAGAGGCTGTAAGGCATCCTACATTATACTAACGTTCTTTTCGAGTTGCTAATGTGTCATAAGGAGACGTAAGATGTCCTAAGATGTCGTACGATGTTCAAAGGACTCGTAGGAATTCATTAGGTTTATTATGGATTTTTAATGTTTCGTACAGTGTTGTAAGGTGTTGTTAGGAGTTATAAGGCGTCCAACATCACACTATCGTGCTTTTCAAGGTGCTAATATGGCATACATAGTCGTAAGATGTCCTAAATTGTCGTACGATGTTCAACGGAACCAGACGAACTCATTAGGTTTATTATGGAGTTTTAAAGTTTCGGACGGTGATGTAAGGTGTTCTTAGGAGTTGTCACGCGTCCTACATTATTCTAACGTGCTTTTCATGTTGCTAGTGTCGCATACTGAGCTTTAACATCTCCTAATTTGTCGTATGATGTTCAAAGGACTTCGATAAACTCATTAGGTTTAGTATTGAGTTTTAAGGTTTCATACGGTGTTGTAAGGTGTTGTTAGGAGTTGTAAGGCATGCAACATTATACTGACGTGCTTTTCATGGTGCTAATATGGCATACATATTCGTAGGTTGTCTTAAGTTGCAGTATGACGTTCAAAGGACTCAGACGAATTTATTAGGTGTATTATGGAGTTTTAAGGTTTCTTACGGTGATGTTAGGTGTTCATAGAGGCTGTAAGGGATCCTACATTATACTAACGTTCTTTTCGAGTTGCTAATGTGTCATAAGGAGACGTAAGATGTCCTAAGATGTCGTATGAAGTTCAAAGGACTCGTAGGAATTCATTAGGTTTATTATGGATTTTTAATGTTTCGTACGGTGTTGTAAGGTGTTGTTAGGAGTTATAAGGCGTCCAACATCACACTATCGTGCTTTTCAAGGTGCTAATACGACATACAGAGTAGTAAGATGTCCTAAATAGTCGTACGATGTTAAAAGTACTCGGGCGAATTCATTAGGGTTATTATGGAGTTTTAAAGTTTCGTACGGTTATGTAAGGTGTTCATAGGAGCTTTAAGGCATCTGACATTATTCTAACGTGCTTTTTCATGTTGCTAGTGTCGCATACTAAGCTTTAACATCTCCTGAGTTGTCGTACGATGTTCAAAGGACTTCGACGAATTCATTAGGTTTAGTATTGAGTTTTAAGGTTTCGTACGGTGTTGTAAGATGTTGTTAGGAGTTGTAAGGCATCCAACATTCTACTAACGTGCTTTTCATGGTGCTAATATGGCATACATATTCGTAAGTTGTCTTAAGTTGCAGTATGACGTTCAAAGGACTCAGACGAATTTATTAGGTGTATTATGGAGTTTTAAGGTTTCTTACGGTGATGTTAGGTGTTCATAGAGGCTGTAAGGGATCCTACATTATACTAACGTTCTTTTCGAGTTGCTAATGTGTCATAAGGAGACGTAAGATGTCCTAAGATGTCGTATGAAGTTCAAAGGACTCGTAGGAATTCATTAGGTTTATTATGGATTTTTAATGTTTCGTACGGTGTTGTAAGGTGTTGTTAGGAGTTATAAGGCGTCCAACATCACACTATCGTGCTTTTCAAGGTGCTAATATGGCATACATAGTCGTAAGATGTCCTAAATTGTCGTACGATGTTCAACGGAACCAGACGAACTCATTAGGTTTATTATGGAGTTTTAAAGTTTCGGACGGTGATGTAAGGTGTTCTTAGGAGTTGTCACGCGTCCTACATTATTCTAACGTGCTTTTCATGTTGCTAGTGTCGCATACTGAGCTTTAACATCTCCTAATTTGTCGTATGATGTTCAAAGGACTTCGATAAACTCATTAGGTTTAGTATTGAGTTTTAAGGTTTCATACGGTGTTGTAAGGTGTTGTTAGGAGTTGTAAGGCATGCAACATTATACTGACGTGCTTTTCATGGTGCTAATATGGCATACATATTCGTAGGTTGTCTTAAGTTGCAGTATGACGTTCAAAGGACTCAGACGAATTTATTAGCTGTATTATGGAGTTTTAAGGTTTCTTACGGTGATGTTAGCTGTTCATAGAGGCTGTAAGGGATCCTAGATTATACTAACGTTCTTTTCGAGTTGCTAATGTGTCATAAGGAGACGTAAGATGTCCTAAGATGTCGTATGATGTTCAAAGGACTCGTAGGAATTCATTAGGTTTATTATGGATTTTTAATGTTTCGTACGGTGTTGTAAGGTGTTGTTAGGAGTTATAAGGCGTCCAACATCACACTATCGTGCTTTTCAAGGTGCTAATACGACATACAGAGTAGTAAGATGTCCTAAATAGTCGTACGATGTTAAAAGTACTCGGGCGAATTCATTAGGGTTATTATGGAGTTTTAAAGTTTCGTACGGTTATGTAAGGTGTTCATAGGAGCTTTAAGGCATCTGACATTATTCTAAGGTGCTTTTTCATGTTGCTAGTGTCGCATACTAAGCTTTAACTTCTCCTGAGTTGTCGTACGATGTTCAAAGGACTTCGACGAATTCATTAGGTTTAGTATTGAGTTTTAAGGTTTCGTACGGTGTTGTAAGATGTTGTTAGGAGTTGTAAGGCATCCAACATTTTACTAACGTGCTTTTCATGGTGCTAATATGGCATACATATTCGTAAGTTGTCTTAAGTTGCAGTATGACGTTCAAAGGACTCAGACGAATTTATTAGGTGTATTATGGAGTTTTAAGGTTTCTTACGGTGATGTTAGGTGTTCATAGAGGCTGTAAGGGATCCTACATTATACTAACGTTCTTTTCGAGTTGCTGATGTGTCATAAGGAGACGTAAGATGTCCTAAGATGTCGTATGATGTTCAAAGGACTCGTAGGAATTCATTAGGTTTATTATGGATTTTTAATGTTTCGTACGGTGTTGTAAGGTGTTGTTAGGAGTAATAAGGCGTCCAACATCACACTATCGTGCTTTTCAAGGTGCTAATACGGCATACAGAGTCGTAGGATGTCCTAAATAGTCGTACGATGTTAAAAGTACTCGGGCGAATTCATTAGGGTTATTATGGAGTTTTAAAGTTTCGTACAGTTATGTAAGGTGTTCATAGGAGCTTTAAGGCATCCGACATTATTCTAACGTGTTTTTCATGTTGCTAGTGTCGCATACTAAGCTTTAACATCTCCTGAGTTGTCGTACGATGTTCAAAGGACTTCGACGAATTCATTAGGTTTAGTATTGAGTTTTAAGGTTTCGTACGGTGTTGTAAGGTGTTGTTAGGAGTTGTAAGGCATCCAACATTCTACTAACGTGCTTTTCATGGTGCTAATATGGCATACATATTCGTAAGTTGTCTTAAGTTGCAGTATGACGTTCAAAGGACTCAGACGAATTTATTAGGTGTATTATGGAGTTTTAAGGTTTCTTACGGTGATGTTAGGTGTTCATAGAGGCTGTAAGGGATCCTACATTATACTAACGTTCTTTTCGAGTTGCTAATGTGTCATAAGGAGACGTAAGATGTCCTAAGATGTCGTATGAAGTTCAAAGGACTCGTAGGAATTCATTAGGTTTATTATGGATTTTTAATGTTTCGTACGGTGTTGTAAGGTGTTGTTAGGAGTTATAAGGCGTCCAACATCACACTATCGTGCTTTTCAAGGTGCTAATATGGCATACATAGTCGTAAGATGTCCTAAATTGTCGTACGATGTTCAACGGAACCAGACGAACTCATTAGGTTTATTATGGAGTTTTAAAGTTTCGGACGGTGATGTAAGGTGTTCTTAGGAGTTGTCACGCGTCCTACATTATTCTAACGTGCTTTTCATGTTGCTAGTGTCGCATACTGAGCTTTAACATCTCCTAATTTGTCGTATGATGTTCAAAGGACTTCGATAAACTCATTAGGTTTAGTATTGAGTTTTAAGGTTTCATACGGTGTTGTAAGGTGTTGTTAGGAGTTGTAAGGCATGCAACATTATACTGACGTGCTTTTCATGGTGCTAATATGGCATACATATTCGTAGGTTGTCTTAAGTTGCAGTATGACGTTCAAAGGACTCAGACGAATTTATTAGCTGTATTATGGAGTTTTAAGGTTTCTTACGGTGATGTTAGGTGTTCATAGAGGCTGTAAGGGATCCTAGATTATACTAACGTTCTTTTCGAGTTGCTAATGTGTCATAAGGAGACGTAAGATGTCCTAAGATGTCGTATGATGTTCAAAGGACTCGTAGGAATTCATTAGGTTTATTATGGATTTTTAATGTTTCGTACGGTGTTGTAAGGTGTTGTTAGGAGTTATAAGGCGTCCAACATCACACTATCGTGCTTTTCAAGGTGCTAATACGACATACAGAGTAGTAAGATGTCCTAAATAGTCGTACGATGTTAAAAGTACTCGGGCGAATTCATTAGGGTTATTATGGAGTTTTAAAGTTTCGTACGGTTATGTAAGGTGTTCATAGGAGCTTTAAGGCATCTGACATTATTCTAAGGTGCTTTTTCATGTTGCTAGTGTCGCATACTAAGCTTTAACATCTCCTGAGTTGTCGTACGATGTTCAAAGGACTTCGACGAATTCATTAGGTTTAGTATTGAGTTTTAAGGTTTCGTACGGTGTTGTAAGATGTTGTTAGGAGTTGTAAGGCATCCAACATTTTACTAACGTGCTTTTCATGGTGCTAATATGGTATACATATTCGTAAGTTGTCTTAAGTTGCAGTATGACGTTCAAAGGACTCAGACGAATTTATTAGGTGTATTATGGAGTTTTAAGGTTTCTTACGGTGATGTTAGGTGTTCATAGAGGCTGTAAGGGATCCTACATTATACTAACGTTCTTTTCGAGTTGCTGATGTGTCATAAGGAGACGTAAGATGTCCTAAGATGTCGTATGATGTTCAAAGGACTCGTAGGAATTCATTAGGTTTATTATGGATTTTTAATGTTTCGTACGGTGTTGTAAGGTGTTGTTAGGAGTTATAAGGCGTCCAACATCACACTATCGTGCTTTTCAAGGTGCTAATACGACATACAGAGTAGTAAGATGTCCTAAATAGTCGTACGATGTTAAAAGTACTCGGGCGAATTCATTAGGGTTATTATGGAGTTTTAAAGTTTCGTACGGTTATGTAAGGTGTTCATAGGAGCTTTAAGGCATCTGACATTATTCTAACGTGCTTTTTCATGTTGCTAGTGTCGCATACTAAGCTTTAACATCTCCTGAGTTGTCGTACGATGTTCAAAGGACTTCGACGAATTCATTAGGTTTAGTATTGAGTTTTAAGGTTTCGTACGGTGTTGTAAGATGTTGTTAGGAGTTGTAAGGCATCCAACATTCAACTAACGTGCTTTTCATGGTGCTAATATGGCATACATATTCGTAAGTTGTCTTAAGTTGCAGTATGACGTTCAAAGGACTCAGACGAATTTATTAGGTGTATTATGGAGTTTTAAGGTTTCTTACGGTGATGTTAGGTGTTCATAGAGGCTGTAAGGGATCCTAGATTATACTAACGTTCTTTTCGAGTTGCTAATGTGTCATAAGGAGACGTAAGATGTCCTAAGATGTCGTATGATGTTCAAAGGACTCGTAGGAATTCATTAGGTTTGTTATGGATTTTTAATGTTTCGTACGGTGTGGTAAGGTGTTGTTAGGAGTTATAAGGCGTCCAACATCACACTATCGTGCTTTTCAAGGTGCTAATACGGCATACAGAGTCGTAGGATGTCCTAAATAGTCGTACGATGTTAAAAGTACTCGGGCGAATTCATTACGGTTATTATGGAGTTTTAAAGTTTCGTACAGTTATGTAAGGTGTTCATAGGAGCTTTAAGGCATCCGACATTATTCTAACGTGTTTTTCATGTTGCTAGTGTCGCATACTAAGCTTTAACATCTCCTGAGTTGTCGTACGATGTTCAAAGGACTTCGACGAATTCATTAGGTTTAGTATTGAGTTTTAAGGTTTCGTACGGTGTTGTAAGGTGTTGTTAGGAGCTGTAAGGCATCCAACATTCTACTAACGTGCTTTTCATGGTGCTAATATGGCATACATATTCGTAAGTTGTCTTAAGTTGCAGTATGACGTTCAAAGGACTCAGACGAATTTATTAGGTGTATTATGGAGTTTTAAGGTTTCTTACGGTGATGTTAGGTGTTCATAGAGGCTGTAAGGGATCCTACATTATACTAACGTTCTTTTCGAGTTGCTAATGTGTCATAAGGAGACGTAAGATGTCCTAAGATGTCGTATGATGTTCAAAGGACTCGTAGGAATTCATTAGGTTTATTATGGATTTTTAATGTTTCGTACGGTGTTGTAAGGTGTTGTTAGGAGTTATAAGGCGTCCAACATCACACTATCGTGCTTTTCAAGGTGCTAATACGACATACAGAGTAGTAAGATGTCCTAAATAGTCGTACGATGTTAAAAGTACTCGGGCGAATTCATTAGGGTTATTATGGAGTTTTAAAGTTTCGTACGGTTATGTAAGGTGTTCATAGGAGCTTTAAGGCATCTGACATTATTCTAACGTGCTTTTTCATGTTGCTAGTGTCGCATACTAAGCTTTAACATCTCCTGAGTTGTCGTACGATGTTCAAAGGACTTCGACGAATTCATTAGGTTTAGTATTGAGTTTTAAGGTTTCGTACGGTGTTGTAAGATGTTGTTAGGAGTTGTAAGGCATCCAACATTCTACTAACGTGCTTTTCATGGTGCTAATATGGCATACATATTCGTAAGTTGTCTTAAGTTGCAGTATGACGTTCAAAGGACTCAGACGAATTTATTAGGTGTATTATGGAGTTTTAAGGTTTCTTACGGTGATGTTAGGTGTTCATAGAGGCTGTAAGGGATCCTAGATTATACTAACGTTCTTTTCGAGTTGCTAATGTGTCATAAGGAGACGTAAGATGTCCTAAGATGTCGTATGATGTTCAAAGGACTCGTAGGAATTCATTAGGTTTATTATGGATTTTTAATGTTTCGTACGGTGTTGTAAGGTGTTGTTAGGAGTTATAAGGCGTCCAACATCACACTATCGTGCTTTTCAAGGTGCTAATACGGCATACAGAGTCGTAGGATGTCCTAAATAGTCGTACGATGTTAAAAGTACTCGGGCGAATTCATTACGGTTATTATGGAGTTTTAAAGTTTCGTACAGTTATGTAAGGTGTTCATAGGAGCTTTAAGGCATCCGACATTATTCTAACGTGTTTTTCATGTTGCTAGTGTCGCATACTAAGCTTTAACATCTCCTGAGTTGTCGTACGATGTTCAAAGGACTTCGACGAATTCATTAGGTTTAGTATTGAGTTTTAAGGTTTCGTACGGTGTTGTAAGGTGTTGTTAGGAGCTGTAAGGCATCCAACATTCTACTAACGTGCTTTTCATGGTGCTAATATGGCATACATATTCGTAAGTTGTCTTAAGTTGCAGTATGACGTTCAAAGGACTCAGACGAATTTATTAGGTGTATTATGGAGTTTTAAGGTTTCTTACGGTGATGTTAGGTGTTCATAGAGGCTGTAAGGGATCCTACATTATACTAACGTTCTTTTCGAGTTGCTAATGTGTCATAAGGAGACGTAAGATGTCCTAAGATGTCGTATGATGTTCAAAGGACTCGTAGGAATTCATTAGGTTTATTATGGATTTTTAATGTTTCGTACGGTGTTGTAAGGTGTTGTTAGGAGTTATAAGGCGTCCAACATCACACTATCGTGCTTTTCAAGGTGCTAATACGACATACAGAGTAGTAAGATGTCCTAAATAGTCGTACGATGTTAAAAGTACTCGGGCGAATTCATTAGGGTTATTATGGAGTTTTAAAGTTTCGTACGGTTATGTAAGGTGTTCATAGGAGCTTTAAGGCATCTGACATTATTCTAAGGTGCTTTTTCATGTTGCTAGTGTCGCATACTAAGCTTTAACATCTCCTGAGTTGTCGTACGATGTTCAAAGGACTTCGACGAATTCATTAGGTTTAGTATTGAGTTTTAAGGTTTCGTACGGTGTTGTAAGATGTTGTTAGGAGTTGTAAAGCATCCAACATTTTACTAACGTGCTTTTCATGGTGCTAATATGGCATACATATTCGTAAGTTGTCTTAAGTTGCAGTATGACGTTCAGAGGACTCAGACGAATTTATTAGGTGTATTATGGAGTTTTAAGGTTTCTTACGGTGATGTTAGGTGTTCATAGAGGCTGTAAGGGATCCTACATTATACTAACGTTCTTTTCGAGTTGCTGATGTGTCATAAGGAGACGTAAGATGTCCTAAGATGTCGTATGATGTTCAAAGGACTCGTAGGAATTCATTAGGTTTATTATGGATTTTTAATGTTTCGTACGGTGTTGTAAGGTGTTGTTAGGAGTTATAAGGCGTTCAACATCACACTATCGTGCTTTTCAAGGTGCTAATACGACATACAGAGTAGTAAGATGTCCTAAATAGTCGTACGATGTTAAAAGTACTCGGGCGAATTCATTAGGGTTATTATGGAGTTTTAAAGTTTCGTACGGTTATGTAAGGTGTTCATAGGAGCTTTAAGGCATCTGACATTATTCTAACGTGCTTTTTCATGTTGCTAGTGTCGCATACTAAGCTTTAACATCTCCTGAGTTGTCGTACGATGTTCAAAGGACTTCGACGAATTCATTAGGTTTAGTATTGAGTTTTAAGGTTTCGTACGGTGTTGTAAGATGTTGTTAGGAGTTGTAAGGCATCCAACATTCTACTAACGTGCTTTTCATGGTGCTAATATGGCATACATATTCGTAAGTTGTCTTAAGTTGCAGTATGACGTTCAAAGGACTCAGACGAATTTATTAGGTGTATTATGGAGTTTTAAGGTTTCTTACGGTGATGTTAGGTGTTCATAGAGGCTGTAAGGGATCCTAGATTATACTAACGTTCTTTTCGAGTTGCTAATGTGTCATAAGGAGACGTAAGATGTCCTAAGATGTCGTATGATGTTCAAAGGACTCGTAGGAATTCATTAGGTTTATTATGGATTTTTAATGTTTCGTACGGTGTTGTAAGGTGTTGTTAGGAGTTATAAGGCGTCCAACATCACACTATCGTGCTTTTCAAGGTGCTAATACGGCATACAGAGTCGTAGGATGTCCTAAATAGTCGTACGATGTTAAAAGTACTCGGGCGAATTCATTACGGTTATTATGGAGTTTTAAAGTTTCGTACAGTTATGTAAGGTGTTCATAGGAGCTTTAAGGCATCCGACATTATTCTAACGTGTTTTTCATGTTGCTAGTGTCGCATACTAAGCTTTAACATCTCCTGAGATGTCGTACGATGTTCAAAGGACTTCGACGAATTCATTAGGTTTAGTATTGAGTTTTAAGGTTTCGTACGGTGTTGTAAGGTGTTGTTAGGAGCTGTAAGGCATCCAACATTCTACTAACGTGCTTTTCATGGTGCTAATATGGCATACATATTCGTAAGTTGTCTTAAGTTGCAGTATGACGTTCAAAGGACTCAGACGAATTTATTAGGTGTATTATGGAGTTTTAAGGTTTCTTACGGTGATGTTAGGTGTTCATAGAGGCTGTAAGGGATCCTACATTATACTAACGTTCTTTTCGAGTTGCTAATGTGTCATAAGGAGACGTAAGATGTCCTAAGATGTCGTATGATGTTCAAAGGACTCGTAGGAATTCATTAGGTTTATTATGGATTTTTAATGTTTCGTACGGTGTTGTAAGGTGTTGTTAGGAGTTATAAGGCGTCCAACATCACACTATCGTGCTTTTCAAGGTGCTAATATGGCATACATAGTCGTAAGATGTCCTAAATTGTCGTACGATGTTCAACGGAACCAGACGAACTCATTAGGTTTATTATGGAATTTTAAAGTTTCGGACGGTGATGTAAGGTGTTCTTAGGAGTTGTCACGCGTCCTACATTATTCTATCGTGCTTTTCTTGTTGCTAGTGTCGCATACTGAGCTTTAACATCTCCTAATTTGTCGTATGATGTTCAAAGGACTTCGATAAACTCATTAGGTTTAGTATTGAGTTTTAAGGTTTCATACGGTGTTGTAAGGTGTTGTTAGGAGTTGTAAGGCATGCAACATTATACTGACGTGCTTTTCATGGTGCTAATATGGCATACATATTCGTAGGTTGTCTTAAGTTGCAGTATGACGTTCAAAGGACTCAGACGAATTTATTAGGTGTATTATGGAGTTTTAAGGTTTCTTACGGTGATGTTAGGTGTTCATAGAGGCTGTAAGGGATCCTACATTATACTAACGTTCTTTTCGAGTTGCTAATGTGTCATAAGGAGACGTAAGATGTCCTAAGATGTCGTATGATGTTCAAAGGACTAGTAGGAATTCATTAGGTTTATTATGGATTTTTAATGTTTCGTACGGTGTTGTAAGGTGTTGTTAGGAGTTATAAGGCGTCCAACATCACACTATCGTGCTTTTCAAGGTGCTAATACGGCATACAGAGTCGTAGGATGTCCTAAATAGTCGTACGATGTTAAAAGTACTCAGGCGAATTCATTAGGTTTATTATGGAGTTTTTAAAGTTTCGTACGGTTATGTAAGGTGTTCATAGGAGCTTTAAGGCATCCTTCATTATTTTAACGTGCTTTTCATGTTGCTAGTGTCGAATACTAAGCTTTAACATCTCCTAAGTTGTCGTACGATGTTCATAGGACTTCGACGAATTCATTAGGTTTATTAGGGAGTTTTAAGGTTTCGTACGGTGTTGTAAGGTGTTGTTAGGAGTTGTAAGGCATGCAACATTATACTAACGTGCTTTTCATGGTGCTAATATGGCATACATATTCGTAGGTTGTCTTAAGTTGCAGTATGACGTTCAAAGGACTCAGACGAATTTACTAGGTGTATTATGGAGTTTTAAGGTTTCTTACGGTGATGTTAGGTGTCCGTAGAGGCTGTAAGGGATCCTACATTATACTAACGTTCTTTTCGAGTTGCTAATGTGTCATAAGGAGACGTAAGATGTCCTAAGATGTCGTATGATGTTCAAAGGACTCGTAGGAATTCATTAGGTTTATTATGGATTTTTAATGTTTCGTACGGTGTTGTAAGGTGTTGTTAGGAGTTATAAGGCGTCCAACATCACACTATCGTGCTTTTCAAGGTGCTAATATGGCATACATAGTCGTAAAATGTCCTAAATTGTCGTACGATGTTCAACGGAACCAGACGAACTCATTAGGTTTATTATGGAGTTTTAAAGTTTCGGACGGTGATGTAAGGTGTTCTTAGGAGTTGTCACGCGTCCTACATTATTCTAACGTGCTTTTCATGTTGCTAATGTCGCATACTGAGCTTTAACATCTCCTAATTTGTCGTATGATGTTCAAAGGACTTCGATAAACTCATTAGGTTTAGTATTGAGTTTTAAGGTTTCATACGATGTTGTAAGGTGTTGTTAGGAGTTGTAAGGCATGCAACATTATACTGACGTGCTTTTCATGGTGCTAATATGGCATACATATTCGTAGGTTGTCTTAAGTTGCAGTATGACGTTCAAAGGACTCAGACGAATTTATTAGGTGTATTATGGAGTTTTAAGGTTTCTTACGGTGATGTTAGGTGTTCATAGAGGCTGTAAGGGATCCTACATTATACTAACGTTCTTTTCGAGTTGCTAATGTGTCATAAGGAGACGTAAGATGTCCTAAGATGTCGTATGATGTTCAAAGGACTCGTAGGAATTCATTAGGTTTATTATGGATTTTTAATGTTTCGTACGGTGTTGTAAGGTGTTGTTAGGAGTTATAAGGCGTCCAACATCACAATATCGTGCTTTTCAAGGTGCTAATATGGCATACATAGTCGTAAGATGTCCTAAATTGTCGTACGATGTTCAACGGAACCAGACGAACTCATTAGGTTTATTATGGAGTTTTAAAGTTTCGGACGGTGATGTAAGGTGTTCTTAGGAGTTGTCACGCGTCCTACATTATTCTATCGCGCTTTTCATGTTGCTAGTGTCGCATACTGAGCTTTAACATCTCCTAATTTGTCGTATGATGTTCAAAGGACTTCGATAAACTCATTAGGTTTAGTATTGAGTTTTAAGGTTTCATACGGTGTTGTAAGGTGTTGTTAGGAGTTGTAAGGCATGCAACATTATACTGACGTGCTTTTCATGGTGCTAATATGGCATACATATTCGTAGGTTGTCTTAAGTTGCAGTATGACGTTCAAAGGACTCAGACGAATTTATTAGGTGTATTATGGAGTTTTAAGGTTTCTTACGGTGATGTTAGGTGTTCATAGAGGCTGTAAGGGATCCTACATTATACTAACATTCTTTTCGAGTTGCTAATGTGTCATAAGGAGACGTAAGATGTCCTAAGATGTCGTATGATGTTCAAAGGACTCGTAGGAATTCATTAGGTTTATTATGGATTTTTAATGTTTCGTACGGTGTTGTAAGGTGTTGTTAGGAGTTATAAGGCGTCCAACATCACACTATCGTGCTTTTCAAGGTGCTAATACGGCATACAGAGTCGTAGGATGTCCTAAATAGTCGTACGATGTTAAAAGTACTCAGGCGAATTCATTAGGTTTATTATGGAGTTTTAAAGTTTCGTACGGTTATGTAAGGTGTTCATAGGAGCTTTAAGGCATCCTTCATTATTTTAAC
Source organism: Tagetes erecta (assembly GCA_030867185.1). Lineage (NCBI taxonomy): Eukaryota > Viridiplantae > Streptophyta > Magnoliopsida > Asterales > Asteraceae > Tagetes > Tagetes erecta. The sequence goes on along the minus strand of CM061487.1, from coordinate 40,664,895 downwards.
GTGCTTTTCATGTTGCTAGTGTCGAATACTAAGCTTTAACATCTCCTAAGTTGTCGTACGATGTTCATAGGACTTCGACGAATTCATTAGGTTTATTAGGGAGTTTTAAGGTTTCGTACGGTGTTGTAAGGTGTTGTTAGGAGTTGTAAGGCATGCAACATTATACTAACGTGATTTTCATGGTGCTAATATGGCATACATATTCGTAGGTTGTCTTAAGTTGCAGTATGACGTTCAAAGGACTCAGACGAATTTACTAGGTGTATTATGGAGTTTTAAGGTTTCTTACGGTGATGTTAGGTGTTCGTAGAGGCTGTAAGGGATCCTACATTATACTAACGTTCTTTTCGAGTTGCTAATGTGTCATAAGGAGACGTAAGATGTCCTAAGATGTCGTATGATGTTCAAAGGACTCGTAGGAATTCATTAGGTTTATTATGGATTTTTAATGTTTCGTACGGTGTTGTAAGGTGTTGTTAGGAGTTATAAGGCGTCCAACATCACACTATCGTGCTTTTCAAGGTGCTAATATGGCATACATAGTCGTAAGATGTCCTAAATTGTCGTACGATGTTCAACGGAACCAGACGAACTCATTAGGTTTATTATGGAGTTTTAAAGTTTCGGACGGTGATGTAAGGTGTTCTTAGGAGTTGTCACGCGTCCTACATTATTCTAACGTGCTTTTCATGTTGCTAGTGTCGCATACTGAGCTTTAACATCTCCTAATTTGTCGTATGATGTTCAAAGGACTTCGATAAACTCATTAGGTTTAGTATTGAGTTTTAAGGTTTCATACGATGTTGTAAGGTGTTGTTAGGAGTTGTAAGGCATGCAACATTATACTGACGTGCTTTTCATGGTGCTAATATGGCATACATATTCGTAGGTTGTCTTAAGTTGCAGTATGACGTTCAAAGGACTCAGACGAATTTATTAGGTGTATTATGGAGTTTTAAGGTTTCTTACGGTGATGTTAGGTGTTCATAGAGGCTGTAAGGGATCCTACATTATACTAACGTTCTTTTCGAGTTGCTAATGTGTCATAAGGAGACGTAAGATGTCCTAAGATGTCGTATGATGTTCAAAGGACTCGTAGGAATTCATTAGGTTTATTATGGATTTTTAATGTTTCGTACGGTGTTGTAAGGTGTTGTTAGGAGTTATAAGGCGTCCAACATCACACTATCGTGCTTTTCAAGGTGCTAATACGGCATACAGAGTCGTAGGATGTCCTAAATAGTCGTACGTTGTTAAAAGTACTTAGGCGAATTCATTAGGTTTATTATGGAGTTTTAAAGTTTCGTACGGTTATGTAAGGTGTTCATAGGAGCTTTAAGGCATCCTTCATTATTTTAACGTGCTTTTCATGTTGCTAGTGTCGAATACTAAGCTTTAACATCTCCTAAGTTGTCGTACGATGTTCATAGGACTTCGACGAATTCATTAGGTTTATTAGGGAGTTTTAAGGTTTCGTACGGTGTTGTAAGGTGTTGTTAGGAGTTGTAAGGCATGCAACATTATACTAACGTGCTTTTCATGGTGCTAATATGGCATACATATTCGTAGGTTGTCTTAAGTTGCAGTATGACGTTTAAAGGACTCAGACGAATTTACTAGGTGTATTATGGAGTTTTAAGGTTTCTTACGGTGATGTTAGGTGTTCGTAGAGGCTGTAAGGGATCCTACATTATACTAACGTTCTTTTCGAGTTGCTAATGTGTCATAAGGAGACGTAAGATGTCCTAAGATGTCGTATGATGTTCAAAGGACTCGTAGGAATTCATTAGGTTTATTATGGATTTTTAATGTTTCGTACGGTGTTGTAAGGTGTTGTTAGGAGTTATAAGGTGTCCAACATCACACTATCGTGCTTTTCAAGGTGCTAATATGGCATACATAGTCGTAAGATGTCTTAAATTGTCGTACGATGTTCAACGGAACCAGACGAACTCATTAGGTTTATTATGGAGTTTTAAAGTTTCGGACGGTGATGTAAGGTGTTCTTAGGAGTTGTCACGCGTCCTACATTATTCTAACGTGCTTTTCATGTTGCTAGTGTCGCATACTGAGCTTTAACATCTCCTAATTTGTCGTATGATGTTCAAAGGACTTCGATAAACTCATTAGGTTTAGTATTGAGTTTTAAGGTTTCATACGATGTTGTAAGGTGTTGTTAGGAGTTGTAAGGCATGCAACATTATACTGACGTGCTTTTCATGGTGCTAATATGGCATACATATTCGTAGGTTGTCTTAAGTTGCAGTATGACGTTCAAAGGACTCAGACGAATTTATTAGGTGTATTATGGGGTTTTAAGGTTTCTTACGGTGATGTTAGGTGTTCATAGAGGCTGTAAGGGATCCTACATTATACTAACGTTCTTTTCGAGTTGCTAATGTGTCATAAGGAGACGTAAGATGTCCTAAGATGTCGTATGATGTTCAAAGGACTCGTAGGAATTCATTAGGTTTATTATGGATTTTTAATGTTTCGTACGGTGTTGTAAGGTGTTGTTAGGAGTTATAAGGCGTCCAACATCACACTATCGTGCTTTTCAAGGTGCTAATACGGCATACAGAGTCGTAGGATGTCCTAAATAGTCGTACGATGTTAAAAGTACTCAGGCGAATTCATTAGGTTTATTATGGAGTTTTAAAGTTTCGTACTGTTATGTAAGGTGTTCATAGGAGCTTTAAGGCATCCTTCATTATTTTAACGTGCTTTTCATGTTGCTAGTGTCGAATACTAAGCTTTAACATCTCCTAAGTTGTCGTACGATGTTCATAGGACTTCGACGAATTCATTAGATTTATTAGGGAGTTTTAAGGTTTCGTACGGTGTTGTAAAGTGTTGTTAGGAGTTGTAAGGCATGCAACATTATACTAACGTGCTTTTCATGGTGCTAATATGGCATACATATTCGTAGGTTGTCTTAAGTTGCAGTATGACGTTCAAAGGACTCAGACGAATTTACTAGGTGTATTATGGAGTTTTAAGGTTTCTTACGGTGATGTTAGGTGTTCATAGAGGCTGTAAGGGATCCTACATTATACTAACGTTCTTTTCGAGTTGCTAATGTGTCATAAGGAGACGTAAGATGTCCTAAGATGTCGTATGATGTTCAAAGGACTCGTAGGAATTCATTAGGTTTATTATGGATTTTTAATGTTTCGTACGGTGTTGTAAGGTGTTGTTAGGAGTTATAAGGCGTCCAACATCACACTATCGTGCTTTTCAAGGTGCTAATACGGCATACAGAGTCGTAGGATGTCCTAAATAGTCGTACGATGTTAAAAGTACTCAGGCGAATTCATTAGGTTTATTATGGAGTTTTAAAGTTTCGTACGGTTATGTAAGGTGTTCATAGGAGCTTTAAGGCATCCTTCATTATTTTAACGTGCTTTTCATGTTGCTAGTGTCGAATACTAAGCTTTAACATCTCCTAAGTTGTCGTACGATGTTCATAGGACTTCGACGAATTCATTAGGTTTATTAGGGAGTTTTAAGGTTTCGTACGGTGTTGTAAGGTGTTGTTAGGAGTTGTAAGGCATGCAACATTATACTAACGTGCTTTTCATGGTGCTAATATGGCATACATATTCGTAGGTTGTCTTAAGTTGCAGTATGACGTTCAAAGGATTCAGACGAATTTATTAGGTGTATTATGGAGTTTTAAGGTTTCTTACGGTGATGTTAGGTGTTCATAGAGGCTGTAAGGAATCCTACATTATACTAATGTTCTTTTCGAGTTGCTAATGTGTCATAAGGAGACGTAAGATGTCCTAAGATGTCGTACGATGTTCAAAGGACTCGTAGGAATTCATTAGGTTTATTATGGATTTTTAATGTTTCGTACGGTGTTCTAAGGTGTTGTTAGGAGTTATAAGGCGTCCAACATCACACTATCGTGCTTTTCAAGGTGCTAATACGGCATACAGAGTCGTAAGATGTCCTAAATAGTCCTACGATGTTAAAAGTACTAGGACGAATTCATTAGGTTTATTATGGAGTTTTAAAGTTTCGTACGGTTATGTAAGGTGTTCATAGGAGCTTTAAGGCATCCGACATTATTCTAACGTGCTTTTTCATGTTGCTAGTGTCGCATACTAAGCTTTAACATCTCCTGAGTTGTCGTACGATGTTCAAAGGACTTCGACGAATTCATTAGGTTTAGTATTGAGTTTTAAGGTTTCGTACGGTGTTGTAAGGTGTTGTTAGGAGTTGTAAGGCATCCAACATTCTACCAACGTGCTTTTCATGGTGCTAATATGGCATACATATTCGTAAGTTGTTTTAAGTTGCAGTATGACGTTCAAAGGACTCGGAAGAATTTATTAGGTGTATTATGGAGTTGTAAGGTTTCGTACGGTGATGTTAGGTGTTCATAGAGGCTGTAAGGCATCCTACATTATACTAACGTTTTTTCGAGTTGCTAATGTGTCATAAGGAGACGTAAGATGTCCTAAGATGTCGTACGATGTTCAAAGGACTCGTATGAATTCATTAGGTTTATTATGGATTTTTAATGTTTCGTACGGTGTTGTAAGGTGTTGTTAGGAGTTATAAGGCGTCCAACATCACACTATCGTGCTTTTCAAGGTGCTAATATGGCATACATAGTCGTAAGATGTCCTAAATTGTCGTACGATGTTCAACGGAACCAGACTAACTCATTAGGTTTATTATGGAGTTTTAAAGTTTCGGACGGTGATGTAAGGTGTTCTTAGGAGTTGTCACGCGTCCTACATTATTCTAACGTGCTTTTCATGTTGCTAGTGTCGCATACTGAGCTTTAACATCTCCTAATTTGTCGTATGATGTTCAAAGGGCTTCGATAAACTCATTAGGTTTAGTATTGAGTTTTAAGGTTTCATACGGTGTTGTAAGGTGTTGTTAGGAGTTGTAAGGCATGCAACATTATACTAACGTGCTTTTCATGGTGCTAATATGGCATACATATTCGTAGGTTGTCTTAAGTTGCAGTATGACGTTCAAAGGACTCAGACGAATTTATTAGGTGTATTATGGAGTTTTAAGGTTTCTTACGGTGATGTTAGGTGTTCATAGAGGCTGTAAGGGATCCTACATTATACTAACGTTCTTTTCGAGTTGCTAATGTGTCATAAGGAGACGTAAGATGTCCTAAGATGTCGTATGATGTTCAAAGGACTCGTAGGAATTCATTAGGTTTATTATGGATTTTTAATGTTTCGTACGGTGTTGTAAGGTGTTGTTAGGAGTTATAAGGCGTCCAACATCACACTATCGTGCTTTTCAAGGTGCTAATACGGCATACAGAGTCGTAAGATGTCCTAAATAGTCGTACGATGTTAAAAGTACTCGGGCGAATTCATTAGGGTTATTATGGAGTTTTAAAGTTTCGTACGGTTATGTAAGGTGTTCATAGGAGCTTTAAGGCATCCGACATTATTCTAACGTGCTTTTTCATGTTGCTATTGTCGCATACTAAGCTTTAACATCTCCTGAGTTGTCGTACGATGTTCAAAGGACTTCGACGAATTCATTAGGTTTATTAGGGAGTTTTAGGGTTTCGTACGGTGTTGTAAGGTGTTGTTAGGAGTTGTAAGGCATGCAACATTATACTAACGTGCTTTTCATGGTGCTAATATGGCATACATATTCGTAGGTTGTCTTAAGTTGCAGTATGACGTTCAAAGGACTCAGACGAATTTATTAGGTGTATTATGGAGTTTTAAGGTTTCTTACAGTGATGTTAGGTGTTCATAGAGGCTGTAAGGGATCCTACATTATACTAACGTTCTTTTCGAGTTGCTAATGTGTCATAAGGAGACGTAAGATGTCCTAAGATGTCGTATGATGTTCAAAGGACTCGTAGGAATTCATTAGGTTTATTATGGATTTTTAATGTTTCGTACGGTGTTGTTAGGAGTTATAAGGCGTCCAACATCACACTATCGTGCTTTTCAAGGTGCTAATACGGCATACAGAGTCGTAAGATGTCCTAAATAGTCGTACGATGTTAAAAGTACTCGGGCGAATTCATTAGGGTTATTATGGAGTTTTAAAGTTTCGTACGGTTATGTAAGGTGATCATAGGAGCTTTAAGGCATCCGACATTATTCTAACGTGCTTTTTCATGTTGCTATTGTCGCATACTAAGCTTTATAATCTCCTGAGTTGTCGTACGATGTTCAAAGGACTTCGACGAATTCATTAGGTTTATTAGGGAGTTTTAAGGTTTCGTACGGTGTTGTAAGGTGTTGTTAGGAGTTGTAAGGCATGCAACATTATACTAACGTGCTTTTCATGGTGCTAATATGGCATACATATTCGTAGGTTGTCTTAAGTTGCAGTATGACGTTCAAAGGACTCAGACGAATTTATTAGGTGTATTATGGAGTTTTAAGGTTTCTTACGGTGATGTTAGGTGTTCATAGAGGCTGTAAGGCATCCTACATTATACTAATGTTCTTTTCGAGTTGCTAATGTGTCATAAGGAGACGTAAGATGTCCTAAGATGTCGTACGATGTTCAAAGGACTCGTAGGAATTCATTAGGTTTATTATGGATTTTTAATGTTTCGTACGGTGTTCTAAGGTGTTGTTAGGAGTTATAAGGCGTCCAACATCACACTATCGTGCTTTTCAAGGTGCTAATACGGCATACAGAGTCGTAAGATGTCCTAAATAGTCCTACGATGTTAAAAGTACTAGGACGAATTCATTAGGTTTATTATGGAGTTTTAAAGTTTCGTACGGTTATGTAAGGTGTTCATAGGAGCTTTAAGGCATCCGACATTATTCTAACGTGCTTTTTCATGTTGCTAGTGTCGCATACTAAGCTTTAACATCTCCTGAGTTGTCGTACCATGTTCAAAGGACTTCGACGAATTCATTAGGTTTAGTATTGAGTTTTAAGGTTTCGTACGGTGTTGTAAGATGTTGTTAGGAGTTGTAAGGCATCCAACATTCTACCAACGTGCTTTTCATGGTGCTAATATGGCATACATATTCGTAAGTTGTTTTAAGTTGCAGTATGACGTTCAAAGGACTCGGAAGAATTTATTAGGTGTATTATGGAGTTGTAAGGTTTCGTACGGTGATGTTAGGTGTTCATAGAGGCTGTAAGGCATCCTACATTATACTAACGTTCTTTTCGAGTTGCTAATGTGTCATAAGGAGACGTAAGATGTCCTAAGATGTCTTACGATGTTCAAAGGACTCGTATGAATTCATTAGGTTTATTATGGATTTTTAATGTTTCGTACGGTGTTGTAAGGTGTTGTTAGGAGTTATAAGGCGTCCAACATCACACTATCGTGCTTTTCAAGGTGCTAATATGGCATACATAGTCGTAAGATGTCCTAAATTGTCGTACGATGTTAAAAGTACTCGGGCGAATTCATTAGGGTTATTATGGAGTTTTAAAGTTTCGTACGGTTATGTAAGGTGTTCATAGGAGCTTTAAGGCATCCGACATTATTCTAACGTGCTTTTTCATGTTGCTATTGTCGCATACTAAGCTTTAACATCTCCTGAGTTGTCGTACGATGTTCAAAGGACTTCGACGAATTCATTAGGTTTATTAGGGAGTTTTAGGGTTTCGTACGGTGTTGTAAGGTGTTGTTAGGAGTTGTAAGGCATGCAACATTATACTAACGTGCTTTTCATGGTGCTAATATGGCATACATATTCGTAGGTTGTCTTAAGTTGCAGTATGACGTTCAAAGGACTCAGACGAATTTATTAGGTGTATTATGGAGTTTTAAGGTTTCTTACAGTGATGTTAGGTGTTCATAGAGGCTGTAAGGGATCCTACATTATACTAACGTTCTTTTCGAGTTGCTAATGTGTCATAAGGAGACGTAAGATGTCCTAAGATGTCGTATGATGTTCAAAGGACTCGTAGGAATTCATTAGGTTTATTATGGATTTTTAATGTTTCGTACGGTGTTGTTAGGAGTTATAAGGCGTCCAACATCACACTATCGTGCTTTTCAAGGTGCTAATACGGCATACAGAGTCGTAAGATGTCCTAAATAGTTGTACGATGTTAAAAGTACTCGGGCGAATTCATTAGGGTTATTATGGAGTTTTAAAGTTTCGTACGGTTATGTAAGGTGATCATAGGAGCTTTAAGGCATCCGACATTATTCTAACGTGCTTTTTCATGTTGCTATTGTCGCATACTAAGCTTTATAATCTCCTGAGTTGTCGTACGATGTTCAAAGGACTTCGACGAATTCATTAGGTTTATTAGGGAGTTTTAAGGTTTCGTACGGTGTTGTAAGGTGTTGTTAGGAGTTGTAAGGCATGCAACATTATACTAACGTGCTTTTCATGGTGCTAATATGGCATACATATTCGTAGGTTGTCTTAAGTTGCAGTATGACGTTCAAAGGACTCAGACGAATTTATTAGGTGTATTATGGAGTTTTAAGGTTTCTTACGGTGATGTTAGGTGTTCATAGAGGCTGTAAGGCATCCTACATTATACTAATGTTCTTTTCGAGTTGCTAATGTGTCATAAGGAGACGTAAGATGTCCTAAGATGTCGTACGATGTTCAAAGGACTCGTAGGAATTCATTAGGTTTATTATGGATTTTTAATGTTTCGTACGGTGTTCTAAGGTGTTGTTAGGAGTTATAAGGCGTCCAACATCACACTATCGTGCTTTTCAAGGTGCTAATACGGCATACAGAGTCGTAAGATGTCCTAAATAGTCCTACGATGTTAAAAGTACTAGGACGAATTCATTAGGTTTATTATGGAGTTTTAAAGTTTCGTACGGTTATGTAAGGTGTTCATAGGAGCTTTAAGGCATCCGACATTATTCTAACGTGCTTTTTCATGTTGCTAGTGTCGCATACTAAGCTTTAACATCTCCTGAGTTGTCGTACCATGTTCAAAGGACTTCGACGAATTCATTAGGTTTAGTATTGAGTTTTAAGGTTTCGTACGGTGTTGTAAGATGTTGTTAGGAGTTGTAAGGCATCCAACATTCTACCAACGTGCTTTTCATGGTGCTAATATGGCATACATATTCGTAAGTTGTTTTAAGTTGCAGTATGACGTTCAAAGGACTCGGAAGAATTTATTAGGTGTATTATGGAGTTGTAAGGTTTCGTACGGTGATGTTAGGTGTTCATAGAGGCTGTAAGGCATCCTACATTATACTAACGTTCTTTTCGAGTTGCTAATGTGTCATAAGGAGACGTAAGATGTCCTAAGATGTCGTACGATGTTCAAAGGACTCGTATGAATTCATTAGGTTTATTATGGATTTTTAATGTTTCGTACGGTGTTGTAAGGTGTTGTTAGGAGTTATAAGGCGTCCAACATCACACTATCGTGCTTTTCAAGGTGCTAATATGGCATACATAGTCGTAAGATGTCCTAAATTGTCGTACGATGTTCAACGGAACCAGACGAACTCATTAGGTTTATTATGGAGTTTTAAAGTTTCGGACGGTGATGTAAGGTGTTCTTAGGAGTTGTCACGCGTCCTACATTATTCTAACGTGCTTTTCATGTTGCTAGTGTCGCATACTGAGCTTTAACATCTCCTAATTTGTCGTATGATGTTCAAAGGACTTCGATAAACTCATTAGGTTTAGTATTGAGTTTTAAGGTTTCATACGGTGTTGTAAGGTGTTGTTAGGAGTTGTAAGGCATGCAACATTATACTGACGTGCTTTTCATGGTGCAAATATGGCATACATATTCGTAGGTTGTCTTAAGTTGCAGTATGACGTTCAAAGGACTCAGACGAATTTATTAGGTGTATTATGGAGTTTTAAGGTTTCTTACGGTGATGTTAGGTGTTCATAGAGGCTGTAAGGGATCCTACATTATACTAACGTTCTTTTCGAGTTGCTAATGTGTCATAAGGAGACGTAAGATGTCCTAAGATGTCGTATGATGTTCAAAGGACTCGTAAGAATTCATTAGGTTTATTATGGATTTTTAATGTTTCGTACGGTGTTGTAAGGTGTTGTTAGGAGTTATAAGGCGTCCAACATCACGCTATCGTGCTTTTCAAGGTGCTAATACGGCATACAGAGTCGTAGGATGTCCTAAATAGTCGTACGATGTTAAAAGTACTCGGGCGAATTCATTAGGGTTATTATGGAGTTTTAAAGTTTCGTACGGTTATGTAAGGTGTTCATAGGAGCTTTAAGGCATCCGACATTATTCTAACGTGTTTTTCATGTTGCTAGTGTCGCATACTAAGCTTTAACATCTCCTGAGTTGTCGTACGATGTTCAAAGGACTTCGACGAATTCATTAGGTTTAGTATTGAGTTTTAAGGTTTCATACGGTGTTGTAAGGTGTTGTTAGGAGTTGTAAGGCATCCAACATTCTACTAACGTGCTTTTCATGGTGCTAATATGGCATACATATTCGTAAGTTGTCTTAAGTTGCAGTATGACGTTCAAAGGACTCAGACGAATTTATTAGGTGTATTATGGAGTTTTAAGGTTTCTTACGGTGATGTTAGGTGTTCATAGAGGCTGTAAGGGATCCTACATTATACTAACGTTCTTTTCGAGTTGCTAATGTGTCATAAGGAGACGTAAGATGTCCTAAGATGCCGTATGATGTTCAAATGACTCGTAGGAATTCATTAGGTTTATTATGGATTTTTAATGTTTCGTACGGTGTTGTAAGGTGTTGTTAGGAGTTATAAGGCGTCCAACATCACACTATCGTGCTTTTCAAGGTGCTAATACGGCATACAGAGTCGTAGGATGTCCTAAATAGTCGTACGATGTTAAAAGTACTCGGGCGAATTCATTAGGGTTATTATGGAGTTTTAAAGTTTCGTACGGTTATGTAAGGTGTTCATAGGAGCTTTAAGGCATCCGACATTATTCTAACGTGCTTTTTCATGTTGCTAGTGTCGCATACTAAGCTTTAACATCTCCTTAGTTGTCGTACGATGTTCAAAGGACTTCGACGAATTCATTAGGTTTAGTATTGAGTTTTAAGGTTTCGTACGGTGTTGTAAGGTGTTGTTAGGAGTTGTAAGGCATCCAACATTCTACTAACGTGCTTTTCATGGTGCTAATATGGCATACATATTCGTAAGTTGTCTTAAGTTGCAGTATGACGTTCAAAGGACTCAGACGAATTTATTAGGTGTATTATGAAGTTTTAAGGTTTCTTACGGTGATGTTAGGTGTTCATAGAGGCTGTAAGGGATCCTACATTATACTAACGTTCTTTTCGAGTTGCTAATGTGTCATAAGGAGACGTAAGATGTCCTAAGATGTCGTATGATGTTCAAAGGACTCGTAGGAATTCATTAGGTTTATTATGGATTTTTAATGTTTCGTACGGTGTTGTAAGGTGTTGTTAGGAGTTATAAGGCGTCCAACATCACACTATAGTGCTTTTCAAGGTGCTAATACGGCATACAGAGTCGTAGGATGTCCTAAATAGTCGTACGATGTTAAAAGTACTCGGGCGAATTCATTAGGTTTATTATGGAGTTTTAAAGTTTCGTACGGTTATGTAAGGTGTCCATAGGAGCTTTAAGGCATCCGACATTATTCTAACGTGCTTTTTCATGTTGCTAGTGTCGCATACTAAGCTTTAACATCTCCTTAGTTGTCGTACGATGTTCAAAGGACTTCGACGAATTCATTAGGTTTAGTATTGAGTTTTAAGGTTTCGTACGGTGTTGTAAGGTGTTGTTAGGAGTTGTAAGGCATCCAACATTCTACTAACGTGCTTTTCATGGTGCTAATATGGCATACATATTCGTAAGTTGTCTTAAGTTGCAGTATGACGTTCAAAGGACTCAGACGAATTTATTAGGTGTATTATGGAGTTTTAAGGTTTTGTACGGTGATGTTAGGTGTTCATAGAGGCTTTAAGGCATCCTACATTATACTAACGTTCTTTTCGAGTTGCTAATGTGTCATTAGGAGACGTAAGATGTCCTAATATGTCGTACAATGTTCAAAGGACTCGTAGGAATTCATTAGGTTTATTATGGATTTTTAATGTTTCGTACGGTGTTGTAAGGTGTTGTTAGGAGTTATAAGGCGTCCAACATCACACTATAGTGCTTTTCAAGGTACTAATACGGCATACAGAGTCGTAAGATGTCCTAAATAGTCGTACGATGTTAAAAGTACTCGGGCGAATTCATTAGGGTTATTATGGAGTTTTAAAGTTTCGTACGGTTATGTAAGGTGTTCATAGGAGCTTTAAGGCATCCGACATTATTCTAACGTGCTTTTTCATGTTGCTAGTGTCGCATACTAAGCTTTAACATCTCCTGAGTTGTCGTACGATGTTCAAAGGACTTCGACGAATTCATTAGGTTTAGTATTGACTTTTAAGGTTTCGTACGGTGTTGTAAGGTGTTGTTAGGAGTTGTAAGGCATCCAACATTCTACTAACGTGCTTTTCATGGTGCTAATATGGCATACATATTCGTAAGTTGTCTTAAGTTGCAGTATGACGTTCAAAGGACTCAGACGAATTTATTAGGTGTATTATGAAGTTTTAAGGTTTCTTACGGTGATGTTAGGTGTTCATAGAGGCTGTAAGGGATCCTACATTATACTAACGTTCTTTTCGAGTTGCTAATGTGTCATAAGGAGACGTAAGATGTCCTAAGATGTCGTATGATGTTCAAAGGACTCGTAGGAATTCATTAGGTTTATTATGGATTTTTAATGTTTCGTACGGTGTTGTAAGGTGTTGTTAGGAGTTATAAGGCGTCCAACATCACACTATCGTGCTTTTCAAGGTGCTAATACGGCATACAGAGTCGTAGGATGTCCTAAATAGTCGTACGATGTTAAAAGTACTCGGGCGAATTCATTAGGTTTATTATGGAGTTTTAAAGTTTCGTACGGTTATGTAAGGTGTCCATAGGAGCTTTAAGGCATCCGACATTATTCTAACGTGCTTTTTCATGTTGCTAGTGTCGCATACTAAGCTTTAACATCTCCTTAGTTGTCGTACGATGTTCAAAGGACTTCGACGAATTCATTAGGTTTAGTATTGAGTTTTAAGGTTTCGTACGGTGTTGTAAGGTGTTGTTAGGAGTTGTAAGGCATCCAACATTCTACTAACGTGCTTTTCATGGTGCTAATATGGCATACATATTCGTAAGTTGTCTTAAGTTGCAGTATGACGTTCAAAGGACTCAGACGAATTTATTAGGTGTATTATGGAGTTTTAAGGTTTTGTACGGTGATGTTAGGTGTTCATAGAGGCTTTAAGGCATCCTACATTATACTAACGTTCTTTTCGAGTTGCTAATGTGTCATTAGGAGACGTAAGATGTCCTAATATGTCGTACAATGTTCAAAGGACTCGTAGGAATTCATTAGGTTTATTATGGATTTTTAATGTTTCGTACGGTGTTGTAAGGTGTTGTTAGGAGTTATAAGGCGTCCAACATCACACTATCGTGCTTTTCAAGGTACTAATACGGCATACAGAGTCGTAAGATGTCCTAAATAGTCGTACGATGTTAAAAGTACTCGGGCGAATTCATTAGGTTTATTATGGAGTTTTAAAGTTTCGTACGGTTATGTAAGGTGTTCATAGGAGCTTTAAGGCATCCGACATTATTCTAACGTGCTTTTTCATGTTGCTAGTGTCGCATACTAAGCTTTAACATCTCCTGAGTTGTCGTACGTTGTTCAAAGGACTTGGACGAATTCATTAGGTTTAGTATTGAGTTTTAAGGTTTCGTACGGTGTTGTAAGGTGTTGTTAGGAGTTGTAAGGCATCCAACATTCTACTAACGTGCTTTTCATGGTGCTAATATGGCATACATATTCGTAAGTTGTCTTAAGTTGCAGTATGACGTTCAAAGGACTTGGACGAATTTATTAGGTGTATTATGGAGTTTTAAGGTTTTGTATGGTGCTGTTAGGTGTTCATAGAGGCTGTAAGGCATCCTACATTATACTAACGTTCTTTTCGAGTTGCAAATGTGTCATAAGGAGACGTAAGATGTCCTAATATGTCGTACAATGTTCAAAGGACTCGTAGGAATTCATTAGGTTTATTATGGATTTTTAATGTTTCGTACGGTGTTGTAAGGTGTTGTTAGGAGTTATAAGGCGTCCAACATCACACTATCGTGCTTTTCAAGGTGCTAATACGGCATACAGAGTCGTAAGATGTCCTGAATAGTCGTACGATGTTAAAAGTACTCGGGCGAATTCATTAGGTTTATTATGGAGTTTTAAAGTTTCGTACGGTTATGTAAGGTGTTCATAGGAGCTTTAAGGCATCCGACATTATTCTAACGTGCTTTTTCATGTTGCTAGTGTCGCATACTAAGCTTTAACATCTCCTGAGTTGTCGTACGTTGTTCAAAGGACTTCGACGAATTCATTAGGTTTAGTATTGAGTTTTAAGGTTTCGTACGGTGTTGTAAGATGTTGTTAGGAGTTGTAAGGCATCCAACATTCTACTAACGTGCTTTTCATGGTGCTAATATGGCATACATATTCGTAAGTTGTCTTAAGTTGCAGTATGACGTTCAAAGGACTCGGACAAATTTATTACGTGTCTTATGGAGTTTTAAGGTTTTGTACGGTGATGTTAGGTGTTCATAGAGGCTGTAAGGCATCCAACATTATACTAACGTTCTTTTCGAGTTGCTAATGTGTCATAAGGAGACGTAAGATGTCCTAAGATGTCGTACAATTTTCAAAGGACTCATACGAATTCATTAGGTTTATTATGGATTTTTAATGTTTCGTACGTTGTTGTAAGGTGTTGTTAGGAGTTGTAAGACGTCCAACATCACACTATCGTGATTTTCAAGGTGCTAATACGGCATACAGAGTCGTAAGATGTCCTAAATAGTCGTACGATGTTAAAAGCACTCGGGCGAATTCATTAGGTTTATTATGGAGTTTTAAAGTTTCGTACGGTTATGTAAGGTGTTCATAGGAGCTTTAAGGCATCCGACATTATTCTAACGTGCTTTTTCATGTTGCTAGTGTCGCATACTAAGCTTTAACATCTCCTGAGTTGTCGTACGTTGTTCAAAGGACTTCGACGAATTCATTAGGTTTAGTATTGAGTTTTAAGGTTTCGTACGGTGTTGTAAGATGTTGTTAGGAGTTGTAAGGCATCCAACATTCTACTAACGTGCTTTTCATGGTGCTAATATGGCATACATATTCGTAAGTTGTCTTAAGTTGCAGTATGACGTTCAAAGGACTCAGACGAATTTATTAGGTGTATTATGAAGTTTTAAGGTTTCTTACGGTGATGTTAGGTGTTCATAGAGGCTGTAAGGGATCCTACATTATACTAACGTTCTTTTCGAGTTGCTAATGTGTCATAAGGAGACGTAAGATGTCCTAAGATGTCGTATGATGTTCAAAGGACTCGTAGGAATTCATTAGGTTTATTATGGATTTTTAATGTTTCGTACGGTGTTGTAAGGTGTTGTTAGGAGTTATAAGGCGTCCAACATCACACTATCGTGCTTTTCAAGGTGCTAATACGGCATACAGAGTCGTAGGATGTCCTAAATAGTCGTACGATGTTAAAAGTACTCGGGCGAATTCATTAGGTTTATTATGGAGTTTTAAAGTTTCGTACGGTTATGTAAGGTGTCCATAGGAGCTTTAAGGCATCCGACATTATTCTAACGTGCTTTTTCATGTTGCTAGTGTCGCATACTAAGCTTTAACATCTCCTTAGTTGTCGTACGATGTTCAAAGGACTTCGACGAATTCATTAGGTTTAGTATTGAGTTTTAAGGTTTCGTACGGTGTTGTAAGGTGTTGTTAGGAGTTGTAAGGCATCCAACATTCTACTAACGTGCTTTTCATGGTGCTAATATGGCATACATATTCGTAAGTTGTCTTAAGTTGCAGTATGACGTTCAAAGGACTCAGACGAATTTATTAGGTGTATTATGGAGTTTTAAGGTTTTGTACGGTGATGTTAGGTGTTCATAGAGGCTTTAAGGCATCCTACATTATACTAACGTTCTTTTCGAGTTGCTAATGTGTCATTAGGAGATGTAAGATGTCCTAATATGTCGTACAATGTTCAAAGGACTCGTAGGAATTCATTAGGTTTATTATGGATTTTTAATGTTTCGTACGGTGTTGTAAGGTGTTGTTAGGAGTTATAAGGCGTCCAACATCACACTATCGTGCTTTTCAAGGTACTAATACGGCATACAGAGTCGTAAGATGTCCTAAATAGTCGTACGATGTTAAAAGTACTCGGGCGAATTCATTAGGTTTATTATGGAGTTTTAAAGTTTCGTACGGTTATGTAAGGTGTTCATAGGAGCTTTAAGGCATCCGACATTATTCTAACGTGCTTTTTCATGTTGCTAGTGTCGCATACTAAGCTTTAACATCTCCTGAGTTGTCGTACGTTGTTCAAAGGACTTGGACGAATTCATTAGGTTTAGTATTGAGTTTTAAGGTTTCGTACGGTGTTGTAAGGTGTTGTTAGGAGTTGTAAGGCATCCAACATTCTACTAACGTGCTTTTCATGGTGCTAATATGGCATACATATTCGTAAGTTGTCTTAAGTTGCAGTATGACGTTCAAAGGACTTGGACGAATTTATTAGGTGTATTATGGAGTTTTAAGGTTTTGTATGGTGCTGTTAGGTGTTCATAGAGGCTGTAAGGCATCCTACATTATACTAACGTTCTTTTCGAGTTGCTAATGTGTCATAAGGAGACGTAAGATGTCCTAATATGTCGTACAATGTTCAAAGGACTCGTAGGAATTCATTAGGTTTATTATGGATTTTTAATGTTTCGTACGGTGTTGTAAGGTGTTGTTAGGAGTTATAAGGCGTCCAACATCACACTATCGTGCTTTTCAAGGTGCTAATACGGCATACAGAGTCGTAAGATGTCCTGAATAGTCGTACGATGTTAAAAGTACTCGGGCGAATTCATTAGGTTTATTATGGAGTTTTAAAGTTTCGTACGGTTATGTAAGGTGTTCATAGGAGCTTTAAGGCATCCGACATTATTCTAACGTGCTTTTTCATGTTGCTAGTGTCGCATACTAAGCTTTAACATCTCCTGAGTTGTCGTACGTTGTTCAAAGGACTTCGACGAATTCATTAGGTTTAGTATTGAGTTTTAAGGTTTCGTACGGTGTTGTAAGATGTTGTTAGGAGTTGTAAGGTATCCAACATTCTACTAACGTGCTTTTCATGGTGCTAATATGGCATACATATTCGTAAGTTGTCTTAAGTTGCAGTATGACGTTCAAAGGACTCGGACAAATTTATTACGTGTCTTATGGAGTTTTAAGGTTTTGTACGGTGATGTTAGGTGTTCATAGAGGCTGTAAGGCATCCAACATTATACTAACGTTCTTTTCGAGTTGCTAATGTGTCATAAGGAGACGTAAGATGTCCTAAGATGTCGTACAATTTTCAAAGGACTCATACGAATTCATTAGGTTTATTATGGATTTTTAATGTTTCGTACGTTGTTGTAAGGTGTTGTTAGGAGTTGTAAGACGTCCAACATCACACTATCGTGATTTTCAAGGTGCTAATACGGCATACAGAGTCGTAAGATGTCCTAAATAGTCGTACGATGTTAAAAGTACTCGGGAGAATTCATTAGGTTTATTATGGAGTTTTAAAGTTTCGTACGGTTATGTAAGGTGTTCATAGGAGCTTTAAGGCATCCGACATTATTCTAACGTGCTTTTTCATGTTGCTAGTGTCGCATACTAAGCTTTAACATCTCCTGAGTTGTCGTACGATGTTCAAATGACTTCGACGAATTCATTAGGTTTAGTATTGAGTTTTAAGGTTTCGTACGGTGTTGTAAGGTGTTGTTAGGAGTTGTAAGGCATCCAACATTCTACTAACGTGCTTTTCATGGTGCTAATATGGCATACATATTCGTAAGTTGTCTTAAGTTGCAGTATGACGTTCAAAGGACTCGGACGAATTTATTAGGTGTATTATGGAGTTTTAAGGTTTCGTACGGTGATGTTAGGTGTTCATAGAGGCTGTAAGGGATCCTACATTATACTAACGTTCTTTTCGAGTTGCTAATGTGTCATAAGGAGACGTAAGATGTCCTTAGATGTTGTACAATTTTCAAAGGACTCATACGAATTCATTAGGTTTTTTATGGATTTTTAATGTTTCGTACGTTGTTGTAAGGTGTTGTTAGGAGTTGTAAGACGTCCAACATCACACTAACGTACTTTTCAACGTGCTAATACGGCATACAGAGTCGTAAGATGTCCTAAATAGTCGTACGATGTTAAAAGTACTCGGGCGAATTCATTAGGTTTATTATGGAGTTTTAAAGTTTCGTACGGTTATGTAAGGTGTTCATAGGAGCTTTAAGGCATCCTTCATTATTTTAACGTGCTTTTCATGTTGCTAGTGTCGAATACTAAGCTTTAACATCTCCTAAGTTGTCGTACGATGTTCAAAAGGACTTCGACGAATTCGTTAGGTTTAGTATTGAGTTTTAAGGTTTCGTACGGTGTTGTAAGGTGTTGTTAGGAGTTGTAAGGCATCCAACATTCTACTAACGTGCTTTTCATGGTGCTAATATGGCATACATATGCGTGAGTTGTCTTAAGTTGCAGTATGACGTTCAAAGGACTCGGACGAATTTATTAGGTGTATTCTGGAGTTTTAAGGTTTCGTACGGTGATGTTAGGTGTTCACAGAGGCTGTAAGGCATCCTACATTATACTAACGTTCTTTTCGAGTTGCTAATGTGTCATAAGGAGACGTAAGATGTCCTAAGATGTCGTACGATGTTCAAAGGACTCATACGAATTCATTAGGTTTATTATGGATTTTTAATGTTTCGTACGTTGTTGTAAGGTGTTGTTAGGAGTTGTAAGACGTCCAACATCACACTATCGTGCTTTTCAAGGTGCTAATACGGCATACAGAGTCGTAAGATGTCCTAAATAGTCGTACGATGTTAAAAGTACTCGGGAGAATTCATTAGGTTTATTATGGAGTTTTAAAGTTTCGTACGGTTATGTAAGGTGTTCATAGGAGCTTTAAGGCATCCGACATTATTCTAACGTGCTTTTTCATGTTGCTAGTGTCGCATACTAAGCTTTAACATCTCCTAAGTTGTCGTACGATGTCAAAGAACTTCGACGAATTCATTAGGTTTAGTATTGAGTTTTAAGGTTTCGTACTGTGTTGTAAGGTGTTGTTAGGAGTTGTAAGGCATCCAACATTCTACTAACGTGCTTTTCATGGTGCTAATATGGCATACATATTCGTAAGTTGTCTTAAGTTGCAGTATGACGTTCAAAGGACTCGGACGAATTTATTAGGTGTATTATGGAGTTTTAAGGTTTCGTACGGTGATGTTAGGTGTTCATAGAGGCTGTAAGGCATCCAACATTATACTAACGTTCTTTTCGAGTTGCTAATGTATCATAAGGAGACGTAAGATGTCCTAAGATGTTGTACAATTTTCAAAGGACTCATACGAATTCATTAGGTTTTTTATGGATTTTTAATGTTTCGTACGTTGTTGTAAGGTGTTGTTAGGAGTTGTAAGACGTCCAACATCACACTAACGTACTTTTCAAGGTGCTAATACAGCATACAGAGTCGTAAGATGTCCTAAATAGTCGTACGATGTTAAAAGTACTCGGGCGAATTCATTAGGTTTATTATGGAGTTTTAAAGTTTCGTACGGTTATGTAAGGTGTTCATAGGAGCTTTAAGGCATCCTTCATTATTTTAACGTGCTTTTCATGTTGCTAGTGTCGCATACTAAGCTTTAACATCTCCTAAGTTGTCGTACGATGTCAAAGAACTTCGACGAATTCATTAGGTTTCGTATTGAGTTTTAAGGTTTCGTACTGTGTTGTAAGGTGTTGTTAGGAGTTGTAAGGCATCCAACATTCTACTAACGTGCTTTTCATGGTGCTAATATGGCATACATATTCGTAAGTTGTCTTAAGTTGCAGTATGACGTTCAAAGGACTCGGACGAATTTATTAGGTGTATTATGGAGTTTTAAGGTTTCGTACGGTGATGTTAGGTGTTCATAGAGGCTGTAAGGCATCCAACATTATACTAACGTTCTTTTCGAGTTGCTAATGTATCATAAGGAGACGTAAGATGTCCTAAGATGTTGTACAATTTTCAAAGGACTCATACGAATTCATTAGGTTTTTTATGGATTTTTAATGTTTCGTACGTTGTTGTAAGGTGTTGTTAGGAGTTGTAAGACGTCCAACATCACACTAACGTACTTTTCAAGGTGCTAATACAGCATACAGAGTCGTAAGATGTCCTAAATAGTCGTACGATGTTAAAAGTACTCGGGCGAATTCATTAGGTTTATTATGGAGTTTTAAAGTTTCGTACGGTTATGTAAGGTGTTCATAGGAGCTTTAAGGCATCCTTCATTATTTTAACGTGCTTTTCATGTTGCTAGTGTCGCATACTAAGCTTTAACATCTCCTAAGTTGTCGTACGATGTCAAAGAACTTCGACGAATTCATTAGGTTTAGTATTGAGTTTTAAGGTTTCGTACTGTGTTGTAAGGTGTTGTTAGGAGTTGTAAGGCATCCAACATTCTACTAACGTGCTTTTCATGGTGCTAATATGGCATACATATTCGTAAGTTGTCTTAAGTTGCAGTATGACGTTCAAAGGACTCGGACGAATTTATTAGGTGTATTATGGAGTTTTAAGGTTTCGTACGGTGATGTTAGGTGTTCATAGAGGCTGTAAGGCATCCAACATTATACTAACGTTCTTTTCGAGTTGCTAATGTATCATAAGGAGACGTAAGATGTCCTAAGATGTTGTACAATTTTCAAAGGACTCATACGAATTCATTAGGTTTTTTATGGATTTTTAATGTTTCGTACGTTGTTGTAAGGTGTTGTTAGGAGTTGTAAGACGTCCAACATCACACTAACGTACTTTTCAAGGTGCTAATACAGCATACAGAGTCGTAAGATGTCCTAAATAGTCGTACGATGTTAAAAGTACTCGGGCGAATTCATTAGGTTTATTATGGAGTTTTAAAGTTTCGTACGGTTATGTAAGGTGTTCATAGGAGCTTTAAGGCATCCTTCATTATTTTAACGTGCTTTTCATGTTGCTAGTGTCGAATACTAAGCTTTAACATCTCCTAAGTTGTCGTACGATGTTCAAAAGGACTTCGACGAATTCGTTAGGTTTAGTATTGAGTTTTAAGGTTTCGTACGGTGTTGTAAGGTGTTGTTAGGAGTTGTAAGGCATCCAACATTCTACTAACGTGCTTTTCATGGTCAAATATGGCATACATATGCGTGAGTTGTCTTAAGTTGCAGTTTGACGTTCAAAGGACTCGGACGAATTTATTAGGTGTATTCTGGAGTTTTAAGGTTTCGTACGGTGATGTTAGGTGTTCACAGAGGCTGTAAGGCATCCTACCTTATACTAACGTTCTTTTCGAGTTGCTAATGTGTCATAAGGAGACGTAAGATGTCCTAAGATGTCGTACGATGTTCAAAGGACTCGTAGGAATTCATTAGGTTTATTATGGATTTTTAATGTTTCGTACGTTGTTGTAAGGTGTTGTTAGGAGTTGTAAGACGTCCAACATCACACTATCGTGCTTTTCAGGGTGCTAATACGGCATACAGAGTCGTAAGATGTCCTAAATAGTCGTACGATGTTAAAAGTACTCGAGAGAATTCATTAGGTTTATTATGGAGTTTTAATGTTTCGTACGGTTATGTAAGGTGTTCATAGGAGCTTTAAGGCATCCTTCATTATTTTAACGTGCTTTTCATGTTGCTAGTGTCGAATACTAAGATTTAACATCTTCTAAGTTGTCGTACGATGTCAAAGAACTTCGACGAATTCGTTAGGTTTAGTATTGAGTTTTAAGGTTTCGTACGGTGTTGTAAGGTGTTGTTAGGAGTTGTAAGGCATCCAACATTCTACTAACGTGCTTTTCATGGTCAAATATGGCATACATATGCGTGAGTTGTCTTAAGTTGCAGTATGACGTTCAAAGGACTCGGACGAATTTATTAGGTGTATTCTAGAGTTTTAAGGTTTCGTACGGTGATGTTAGGTGTTCATAGAGGCTGTAAGGCATCCTACATTATACTAACGTTCTTTTCGAGTTGCTAATGTGTCATAAGGAGACGTAAGATGTCCTAAGATGTCGTACGATGTTCAAAGGACTCGTAGGAATTCATTAGGTTTATTATGGATTTTTAATGTTTCGTACGGTGTTGTAAGGTGTTGTAAGGAGTTATAAGGCGTCCAACATCACACTATCGTGCTTTTCAAGGTGCTAATAAGGCATACATAGTCGTAAGATGTCCTAAATTGTCGTACGATGTTCAACGGAACCAGACGAACTCATTAGGTTTATTATGGTGTTTTAAAGTTTCTGACGGTGATGTAAGGTGTTCTTAGGAGTTGTTACGCGTCCTACATTATTCTAACGTGCTTTTCATGTTTCTAGTGTCGCATACTGAGCTTTAACATCTCCTAATTTGTCGTATGATGTTCAAAGGACTTCGATAAACTCATTAGGTTTAGTATTGAGTTTTAAGGTTTCATACGGTGTTGTAAGGTGTTGTTAGGAGTTGTAAGGCATGCAACATTATACTAACGTGCTTTTCATGGTGCTAATATGGCATACATATTCGTAGGTTGTCTTAAGTTGCAGTATGACGTTCAAAGGACTCAGATGAATTTATTAGGTGTATTATGGAGTTTTAAGGTTTCTTACGGTGATGTTAGGTGTTCATAGAGGCTGTAAGGGATCCTACATTATACTAACGTTCTTTTCGAGTTGCTAATGTGTCATATAGAGACGTCAGATGTCCTAAGATGTCGTATGATGTTCAAAGGACTCGTAGGAATTCATTAGGTTTATTATGGATTTTTAATGTTTCGTACGGTGTTGTAAGGTGTTGTTAGGAGTTATAAGGCGTCCAACATCACACTATCGTGCTTTTCAAGGTGCTAATACGGCATACAGAGTCGTAAGATGTCCTAAATAGTCGTACGATGTTAAAAGTACTCGGGCGAATTCATTAGGGTTATTATGGAGTTTTAAAGTTTCGTACGGTTATGTAAGGTGTTCATAGGAGCTTTAAGGCATCTGACATTATTCTAACGTGGTTTTTCATGTTGCTAGTGTCGCATACTAAGCTTTAACATCTCCTGAGTTGTCGTACGATGTTCAAAGGACTTCGACAAATTCATTAGGTTTAATATTGAGTTTTAAGGTTTCGTACGGTGTTGTAAGGTGTTGTTAGGAGTTGTAAGGCATCCAACATTCTACTAACGTGCTTTTCATGGTGCTAATATAGCATACATATTCGTAAGTTGTCTTAAGTTGTAGTATGACGTTCAAAGGACTCGGACGAATTTATTAGGTGTATTATGGAGTTTTAAGGTTTCGTACGGTGATGTTAGGTGTTCATAGAGGCTGTAAGGCATCCTACATTATACTAACGTTCTTTTCGAGTTGCTAATGTGTCATAAGGAGACGTAAGATGTCCTAAGATGTCGTACGATGTTCAAAGGACTCGTAGGAATTCATTAGGTTTATTATGGATTTTTAATGTTTCGTACGGTGTTGTAAGGTGTTGTAAGGAGTTATAAGGCGTCCAACATCACACTATCGTGCTTTTCAAGGTGCTAATATGGCATACATAGTCGTAAGATGTCCTAAATTGTCGTACGATGTTCAACGGAACCAGACGAACTCATTAGGTTTATTATGGTGTTTTAAAGTTTCTGACGGTGATGTAAGGTGTTCTTAGGAGTTGTTACGCGTCCTACATTATTCTAACGTGCTTTTCATGTTGCTAGTGTCGCATACTGAGCTTTAACATCTCCTAATTTGTCGTATGATGTTCAAAGGACTTCGATAAACTCATTAGGTTTAGTATTGAGTTTTAAGGTTTCATACGGTGTTGTAAGGTGTTGTTAGGAGTTGTAAGGCACGTAACATTATACTAACGTGCTTTTCATGGTGCTAATATGGCATACATATTCGTAGGTTGTCTTATGTTGCAGTATGACGTTCAAAGGACTCAGACGAATTTATTAGGTGTATTATGGAGTTTTAAGGTTTCTTACGGTGATGTTAGGTGTTCATAGAGGCTGTAAGGGATCCTACATTATACTAACGTTCTTTTCGAGTTGCTAATGTGTCATAAGGAGACGCAAGATGTCCTAAGATGTCGTATGATGTTCAAAGGACTCGTAGGAATTCATTAGGTTTATTATGGATTTTTAATGTTTCGTACGGTGTTGTAAGGTGTTGTTAGGAGTTATAAGGCGTCCAACATCACACTATCGTGCTTTTAAAGGTGCTAATACGGCATACAG
This sequence comes from Tagetes erecta, assembly GCA_030867185.1. Classification (NCBI taxonomy): domain Eukaryota; kingdom Viridiplantae; phylum Streptophyta; class Magnoliopsida; order Asterales; family Asteraceae; genus Tagetes; species Tagetes erecta. The sequence continues at coordinate 40,640,559 of CM061487.1, read as the reverse complement.
AGTCGTAAGATGTCCTAAATAGTCGTACGATGTTAAAAGTACTCGGGCGAATTCATTAGGGTTATTATGGAGTTTTAAAGTTTCGTACGGTTATGTAAGGTGTTCATAGGAGCTTTAAGGCATCTGACATTATTCTAACGTGCTTTTTCATGTTGCTAGTGTCGCATACTAAGCTTTAACATCTCCTGAGTTGTCGTACGATGTTCAAAGGACTTCGACGAATTCATTAGGTTTAATATTGAGTTTTAAGGTTTCGTACGGTGTTGTAAGGTGTTGTTAGGAGTTGTAAGGCGTCCAACATTCTACTAACGAGCTTTTCATTGTGCTAATATGGCATACATATTCGTAAATTGTCTTAAGTTGCAGTATGACGTTCAAAGGACTCGGACGAATTTATTAGGTGTATTATGGATTTTTAAGGTTTTGCTACGGTGATGTTAGGTGTTCATAGAGGCTGTAAGGGATCCTACATTATACTAACGTTCTTTTCGAGTTGCTAATGTGTCATAAGGAGACGTAAGATGTCCTAAGATGTCGTATGATGTTCAAAGGACTCGTAGGAATTCATTAGGTTTATTATGGATTTTTAATGTTTCGTACGGTGTTGTAAGGTGTTGTTAGGAGTTATAAGGCGTCCAACATCACACTATCGTGCTTTTCAAGGTGCTAATACGGCATACAGAGTCGTAAGATGTCCTAAATAGTCGTACGATGTTAAAAGTACTCGGGCGAATTCATTAGGTTTATTATGGAGTTTTAAAGTTTCGTACGGTTATGTAAGGTGTTCATAGGAGCTTTAAGGCATCCGACATTATTCTAACGTGTTTTTAATGTTGCTAGTGTCGCATACTAAGCTTTAACATCTCCTGAGTTGTCGTACGATGTTCAAAGGACTTCGACGAATTCATTAGGTTTAATATTTAGTTTTAAGGTTTCGTACGGTGTTGTAAGGTGTTGTTAGGGGTTGTAAGGCATCCAACATTCTTCTAACGTGCTTTTCATGGTGCTAATATGGCATGCATATTCGTAAGTTGTCTTAAGTTGCAGTATGACGTTCAAAGGACTCAGACGAATTTATTATGTGTATTATGGATTTTTAAGGTTTCTTACGGTGATGTTAGGTGTTCATAGAGGCTGTAAGGGATCCTACATTATACTAACGTTCTTTTCGAGTTGCTAATGTGTCATAAGGAGACGTAAGATGTCCGAAGATGTCGTATGATGTTCAAAGGACTCGTAGGAATTCATTAGGTTTATTATGGATTTTTAATGTTTCGTACGGTGTTGTAAGGTGTTGTTAGGAGTTATAAGGCGTCCAACATCACACTATCGTGCTTTTCAAGGTGCTAATACGGCATACAGAGTCGTAAGATGTCCTAAATAGTCGTACGATGTTAAAAGTACTCGGGCGAATTCATTAGGTTTATTATGGTGTTTTAAAGTTTCTGACGGTGATGTAAGGTGTTCTTAGGAGTTGTTACGCGTCCTACATTATTCTAACGTGCTTTTCATGTTTCTAGTGTCGCATACTGAGCTTTAACATCTCCTAATTTGTCGTATGATGTTCAAAGGACTTCGATAAACTCATTAGGTTTAGTATTGAGTTTTAAGGTTTCATACGGTGTTGTAAGGTGTTGTTAGGAGTTGTAAGGCATCCAACATTCTACTAACGTGCTTTTCATGGTCAAATATGGCATACATATGCGTGAGTTGTCTTAAGTTGCAGTTTGACGTTCAAAGGACTCGGACGAATTTATTAGGTGTATTCTGGAGTTTTAAGGTTTCGTACGGTGATGTTAGGTGTTCACAGAGGCTGTAAGGCATCCTACCTTATACTAACGTTCTTTTCGAGTTGCTAATGTGTCATAAGGAGACGTAAGATGTCCTAAGATGTCGTACGATGTTCAAAGGACTCGTAGGAATTCATTAGGTTTATTATGGATTTTTAATGTTTCGTACGTTGTTGTAAGGTGTTGTTAGGAGTTGTAAGACGTCCAACATCACACTATCGTGCTTTTCAGGGTGCTAATACGGCATACAGAGTCGTAAGATGTCCTAAATAGTCGTACGAAGTTAAAAGTACTCGAGAGAATTCATTAGGTTTATTATGGAGTTTTAATGTTTCGTACGGTTATGTAAGGTGTTCATAGGAGCTTTAAGGCATCCTTCATTATTTTAACGTGCTTTTCATGTTGCTAGTGTCGAATACTAAGCTTTAACATCTTCTAAGTTGTCGTACGATGTCAAAGAACTTCGACGAATTCGTTAGGTTTAGTATTGAGTTTTAAGGTTTCGTACGGTGTTGTAAGGTGTTGTTAGGAGTTGTAAGGCATCCAACATTCTACTAACGTGCTTTTCATGGTCAAATATGGCATACATATGCGTGAGTTGTCTTAAGTTGCAGTATGACGTTCAAAGGACTCGGACGAATTTATTAGGTGTATTCTGGAGTTTTAAGGTTTCGTACGGTGATGTTAGGTGTTCATAGAGGCTGTAAGGCATCCTACATTATACTAACGTTCTTTTCGAGTTGCTAATGTGTCATAAGGAGACGTAAGATGTCCTAAGATGTCGTACGATGTTCAAAGGACTCGTAGGAATTCATTAGGTTTATTATGGATTTTTAATGTTTCGTACGGTGTTGTAAGGTGTTGTAAGGAGTTATAAGGCGTCCAACATCACACTATCGTGCTTTTCAAGGTGCTAATATGGCATACATAGTCGTAAGATGTCCTAAATTGTCGTACGATGTTCAACGGAACCAGACGAACTCATTAGGTTTATTATGGTGTTTTAAAGTTTCTGACGGTGATGTAAGGTGTTCTTAGGAGTTGTTACGCGTCCTACATTATTCTAACGTGCTTTTCATGTTTCTAGTGTCGCATACTGAGCTTTAACATCTCCTAATTTGTCGTATGATGTTCAAAGGACTTCGATAAACTCATTAGGTTTAGTATTGAGTTTTAAGGTTTCATACGGTGTTGTAAGGTGTTGTTAGGAGTTGTAAGGCATGCAACATTATACTAACGTGCTTTTCATGGTGCTAATATGGCATACATATTCGTAGGTTGTCTTAAGTTGCAGTATGACGTTCAAAGGACTCCGACGAATTTATTAGGTGTATTATGGAGTTTTAAGGTTTCTTACGGTGATGTTAGGTGTTCATAGAGGCTGTAAGGGATCCTACATTATACTAACGTTCTTTTCGAGTTGCTAATGTGTCATATAGAGACGTAAGATGTCCTAAGATGTCGTATGATGTTCAAAGGACTCGTAGGAATTCATTAGGTTTATTATGGATTTTTAATGTTTCGTACGGTGTTGTAAGGTGTTGTTAGGAGTTATAAGGCGTCCAACATCACACTATCGTGCTTTTCAAGGTGCTAATACGGCATACAGAGTCGTAAGATGTCCTAAATAGTCGTACGATGTTAAAAGTACTCGGGAGAATTCATTAGGGTTATTATGGAGTTTTAAAGTTTCGTACGGTTATGTAAGGTGTTCATAGGAGCTTTAAGGCATCTGACATTATTCTAACGTGCTTTTTCATGTTGCTAGTGTCGCATACTAAGCTTTAACATCTCCTGAGTTGTCGTACGATGTTCAAAGGACTTTGACGAATTCATTAGGTTTAATATTGAGTTTTAAGGTTTCGTACGGTGTTGTAAGGTGTTGTTAGGAGTTGTAAGGCATCCAACATTCTACTTACGTGCTTTTCATGGTGCTAATATAGCATACATATTCGTAAGTTGTCTTAAGTTGTAGTATGACGTTCAAAGGACTCGGACGAATTTATTAGGTGTATTATGGAGTTTTAAGGTTTCGTACGGTGATGTTAGGTATTCATAGAGGCTGTAAGGCATCCTACATTATACTAACGTTCTTTTCGAGTTGCTAATGTGTCATAAGGAGACGTAAGATGTCCTAAGATGTCGTACGATGTTCAAAGGACTCGTAGGAATTCATTAGGTTTATTATGGATTTTTAATGTTTCGTACGGTGTTGTAAGGTGTTGTAAGGAGTTATAAGGCGTCCAACATCACACTATCGTGCTTTTCAAGGTGCTAATATGGCATACATAGTCGTAAGATGTCCTAAATTGTCGTACGATGTTCAACGGAACCAGACGAACTCATTAGGTTTATTATGGTGTTTTAAAGTTTCTGACGGTGATGTAAGGTGTTCTTAGGAGTTGTTACGCGTCCTACATTATTCTAACGTGCTTTTCATGTTGCTAGTGTCGCATACTGAGCTTTAACATCTCCTAATTTGTCGTATGATGTTCAAAGGACTTCGATAAACTCATTAGGTTTAGTATTGAGTTTTAAGGTTTCATACGGTGTTGTAAGGTGTTGTTAGGAGTTGTAAGGCATGTAACATTATACTAACGTGCTTTTCATGGTGCTAATATGGCATACATATTCGTAGGTTGTCTTAAGTTGCAGTATGACGTTCAAAGGACTCAGACGAATTTATTAGGTGTATTATGGAGTTTTAAGGTTTCTTACGGTGATGTTAGGTGTTCATAGAGGCTGTAAGGGATCCTACATTATACTAACGTTCTTTTCGAGTTGCTAATGTGTCATAAGGAGACGCAAGATGTCCTAAGATGTCGTATGATGTTCAAAGGACTCGGAGGAATTCATTAGGTTTATTATGGATTTTTAATGTTTCGTACGGTGTTGTAAGGTGTTGTTAGGAGTTATAAGGCGTCCAACATCACACTATCGTGCTTTTCAAGGTGCTAATACGGCATACAGAGTCGTAAGATGTCCTAAATAGTCGTACGATGTTAAAAGTACTCGGGCGAATTCATTAGGTTTATTATGGAGTTTTAAAGTTTCGTACGGTTATGTAAGGTGTTCATAGGAGCTTTAAGGCATCCGACATTATTCTAACGTGTTTTTAATGTTGCTAGTGTCGCATACTAAGCTTTAACATCTCCTGAGTTGTCGTACGATGTTCAAAGGACTTCGACGAATTCATTAGGTTTAATATTTAGTTTTAAGGTTTCGTACGGTGTTGTAAGGTGTTGTTAGGGGTTGTAAGGCATCCAACATTCTTCTAACGTGCTTTTCATGGTGCTAATATGGCATGCATATTCGTAAGTTGTCTTAAGTTGCAGTATGACGTTCAAAGGACTCAGACGAATTTATTATGTGTATTATGGATTTTTAAGGTTTCTTACGGTGATGTTAGGTGTTCATAGAGGCTGTAAGGGATCCTACATTATACTAACGTTCTTTTCGAGTTGCTAATGTGTCATAAGGAGACGTAAGATGTCCGAAGATGTCGTATGATGTTCAAAGGACTCGTAGGAATTCATTAGGTTTATTATGGATTTTTAATGTTTCGTACGGTGTTGTAAGGTGTTGTTAGGAGTTATAAGGCGTCCAACATCACACTATCGTGCTTTTCAAGGTGCTAATACGGCATACAGAGTCGTAAGATGTCCTAAATAGTCGTACGATGTTAAAAGTACTCGGGCGAATTCATTAGGTTTATTATGGTGTTTTAAAGTTTCTGACGGTGATGTAAGGTGTTCTTAGGAGTTGTTACGCGTCCTACATTATTCTAACGTGCTTTTCATGTTTCTAGTGTCGCATACTGAGCTTTAACATCTCCTAATTTGTCGTATGATGTTCAAAGGACTTCGATAAACTCATTAGGTTTAGTATTGAGTTTTAAGGTTTCATACGGTGTTGTAAGGTGTTGTTAGGAGTTGTAAGGCATCCAACATTCTACTAACGTGCTTTTCATGGTCAAATATGGCATACATATGCGTGAGTTGTCTTAAGTTGCAGTTTGACGTTCAAAGGACTCGGACGAATTTATTAGGTGTATTCTGGAGTTTTAAGGTTTCGTACGGTGATGTTAGGTGTTCACAGAGGCTGTAAGGCATCCTACCTTATACTAACGTTCTTTTCGAGTTGCTAATGTGTCATAAGGAGACGTAAGATGTCCTAAGATGTCGTACGATGTTCAAAGGACTCGTAGGAATTCATTAGGTTTATTATGGATTTTTAATGTTTCGTACGTTGTTGTAAGGTGTTGTTAGGAGTTGTAAGACGTCCAACATCACACTATCGTGCTTTTCAGGGTGCTAATACGGCATACAGAGTCGTAAGATGTCCTAAATAGTCGTACGAAGTTAAAAGTACTCGAGAGAATTCATTAGGTTTATTATGGAGTTTTAATGTTTCGTACGGTTATGTAAGGTGTTCATAGGAGCTTTAAGGCATCCTTCATTATTTTAACGTGCTTTTCATGTTGCTAGTGTCGAATACTAAGCTTTAACATCTTCTAAGTTGTCGTACGATGTCAAAGAACTTCGACGAATTCGTTAGGTTTAGTATTGAGTTTTAAGGTTTCGTACGGTGTTGTAAGGTGTTGTTAGGAGTTGTAAGGCATCCAACATTCTACTAACGTGCTTTTCATGGTCAAATATGGCATACATATGCGTGAGTTGTCTTAAGTTGCAGTATGACGTTCAAAGGACTCGGACGAATTTATTAGGTGTATTCTGGAGTTTTAAGGTTTCGTACGGTGATGTTAGGTGTTCATAGAGGCTGTAAGGCATCCTACATTATACTAACGTTCTTTTCGAGTTGCTAATGTGTCATAAGGAGACGTAAGATGTCCTAAGATGTCGTACGATGTTCAAAGGACTCGTAGGAATTCATTAGGTTTATTATGGATTTTTAATGTTTCGTACGGTGTTGTAAGGTGTTGTAAGGAGTTATAAGGCGTCCAACATCACACTATCGTGCTTTTCAAGGTGCTAATATGGCATACATAGTCGTAAGATGTCCTAAATTGTCGTACGATGTTCAACGGAACCAGACGAACTCATTAGGTTTATTATGGTGTTTTAAAGTTTCTGACGGTGATGTAAGGTGTTCTTAGGAGTTGTTACGCGTCCTACATTATTCTAACGTGCTTTTCATGTTTCTAGTGTCGCATACTGAGCTTTAACATCTCCTAATTTGTCTTATGATGTTCAAAGGACTTCGATAAACTCATTAGGTTTAGTATTGAGTTTTAAGGTTTCATACGGTGTTGTAAGGTGTTGTTAGGAGTTGTAAGGCATGCAACATTATACTAACGTGCTTTTCATGGTGCTAATATGGCATACATATTCGTAGGTTGTCTTAAGTTGCAGTATGACGTTCAAAGGACTCCGACGAATTTATTAGGTGTATTATGGAGTTTTAAGGTTTCTTACGGTGATGTTAGGTGTTCATAGAGGCTGTAAGGGATCCTACATTATACTAACGTTCTTTTCGAGTTGCTAATGTGTCATATAGAGACGTAAGATGTCCTAAGATGTCGTATGATGTTCAAAGGACTCGTAGGAATTCATTAGGTTTATTATGGATTTTTAATGTTTCGTACGGTGTTGTAAGGTGTTGTTAGGAGTTATAAGGCGTCCAACATCACACTATCGTGCTTTTCAAGGTGCTAATACGGCATACAGAGTCGTAAGATGTCCTAAATAGTCGTACGATGTTAAAAGTACTCGGGAGAATTCATTAGGGTTATTATGGAGTTTTAAAGTTTCGTACGGTTATGTAAGGTGTTCATAGGAGCTTTAAGGCATCTGACATTATTCTAACGTGCTTTTTCATGTTGCTAGTGTCGCATACTAAGCTTTAACATCTCCTGAGTTGTCGTACGATGTTCAAAGGACTTTGACGAATTCATTAGGTTTAATATTGAGTTTTAAGGTTTCGTACGGTGTTGTAAGGTGTTGTTAGGAGTTGTAAGGCATCCAACATTCTACTTACGTGCTTTTCATGGTGCTAATATAGCATACATATTCGTAAGTTGTCTTAAGTTGTAGTATGACGTTCAAAGGACTCGGACGAATTTATTAGGTGTATTATGGAGTTTTAAGGTTTCGTACGGTGATGTTAGGTATTCATAGAGGCTGTAAGGCATCCTACATTATACTAACGTTCTTTTCGAGTTGCTAATGTGTCATAAGGAGACGTAAGATGTCCTAAGATGTCGTACGATGTTCAAAGGACTCGTAGGAATTCATTAGGTTTATTATGGATTTTTAATGTTTCGTACGGTGTTGTAAGGTGTTGTAAGGAGTTATAAGGCGTCCAACATCACACTATCGTGCTTTTCAAGGTGCTAATATGGCATACATAGTCGTAAGATGTCCTAAATTGTCGTACGATGTTCAACGGAACCAGACGAACTCATTAGGTTTATTATGGTGTTTTAAAGTTTCTGACGGTGATGTAAGGTGTTCTTAGGAGTTGTTACGCGTCCTACATTATTCTAACGTGCTTTTCATGTTGCTAGTGTCGCATACTGAGCTTTAACATCTCCTAATTTGTCGTATGATGTTCAAAGGACTTCGATAAACTCATTAGGTTTAGTATTGAGTTTTAAGGTTTCATACGGTGTTGTAAGGTGTTGTTAGGAGTTGTAAGGCATGTAACATTATACTAACGTGCTTTTCATGGTGCTAATATGGCATACATATTCGTAGGTTGTCTTAAGTTGCAGTATGACGTTCAAAGGACTCAGACGAATTTATTAGGTGTATTATGGAGTTTTAAGGTTTCTTACGGTGATGTTAGGTGTTCATAGAGGCTGTAAGGGATCCTACATTATACTAACGTTCTTTTCGAGTTGCTAATGTGTCATAAGGAGACGCAAGATGTCCTAAGATGTCGTATGATGTTCAAAGGACTCGGAGGAATTCATTAGGTTTATTATGGATTTTTAATGTTTCGTACGGTGTTGTAAGGTGTTGTTAGGAGTTATAAGGCGTCCAACATCACACTATCGTGCTTTTCAAGGTGCTAATACGGCATACAGAGTCGTAAGATGTCCTAAATAGTCGTACGATGTTAAAAGTACTCGGGCGAATTCATTAGGGTTATTATGGAGTTTTAAAGTTTCGTACGGTTATGTAAGGTGTTCATAGGAGCTTTAAGGCATCTGACATTATTCTAACGTGCTTTTTCATGTTGCTAGTGTCGCATACTAAGCTTTAACATCTCCTGAGTTGTCGTACGATGTTCAAAGGACTTCGACGAATTCATTAGGTTTAATATTGAGTTTTAAGGTTTCGTACGGTGTTGTAAGGTGTTGTTAGGAGTTGTAAGGCATCCAACATTCTACTAACGAGCTTTTCATGGTGCTAATATGGCATACATATTCGTAAATTGTCTTAAGTTGCAGTATGACGTTCAAAGGACTCGGACGAATTTATTAGGTGTTTTATGGAGTTTTAAGGTTTTGTACGGTGATGTTAGGTGTTCATAGAGGCTGTAAGGCATCCTACATTATACTAACGTTCTTTTCGAGTTGCTAATGTGTCATAAGGAGACGTAAGATGTCCTAATATGTCGTACGATGTTCAAAGGACTCGTAGGAATTCATTAGGTTTATTATGGATTTTTAATGTTTCGTACGGTGTTGTAAGGTGTTGTTAGGAGTTATAAGGCGTCCAACATCACACTATCGTGCTTTTCAAGGTGCTAATACGGCATACAAAGCCGTAAGATGTCCTGAATAGTCGTACGATGTTAAAAGTACTCGGGCGAATTCATTAGGTTTATTATGGAGTTTTAAAGTTTCGTACGGTTATGTAAGGTGTTCATAGGAGCTTTAAGGCATCCGACATTATTCTAACGTGCTTTTTCATGTTGCTAGTGTCGCATACTAAGCTTTAACATCTCCTGAGTTGTCGTACGATGTTCAAAGGACTTCGACGAATTCGTTAGGTTTAGTATTGAGTTTTAAGGTTTCGTACGGTGTTGTAAGGTGTTGTTAGGAGTTGTAAGGCATCCAACATTCTACTAACGTGCTTTTCATGGTGCTAATATGGCATACATATGCGTGAGTTGTCTTAAGTTGCAGTATGACGTTCAAAGGACTCAGACGAATTTATTAGGTGTATTATGGATTTTTAAGGTTTTGCTACGGTGATGTTAGGTGTTCATAGAGGCTGTAAGGGATCCTACATTATACTAACGTTCTTTTCGAGTTGCTAATGTGTCATAAGGAGACGTAAGATGTCCTAAGATGTCGTATGATGTTCAAAGGACTCGTAGGAATTCATTAGGTTTATTATGGATTTTTAATGTTTCGTACGGTGTTGTAGGTGTTGTTAGGAGTTATAAGGCGTCCAACATCACACTATCGTGCTTTTCAAGGTGCTAATACGGCATACAGAGTCGTAAGATGTCCTAAATAGTCGTACGATGTTAAAAGTACTCGGGCGAATTCATTAGGTTTATTATGGAGTTTTAAAGTTTCGTACGGTTATGTAAGGTGTTCATAGGAGCTTTAAGGCATCCGACATTATTCTAACGTGTTTTTAATGTTGCTAGTGTCGCATACTAAGCTTTAACATCTCCTGAGTTGTCGTACGATGTTCAAAGGACTTCGACGAATTCATTAGGTTTAATATTTAGTTTTAAGGTTTCGTACGGTGTTGTAAGGTGTTGTTAGGAGTTGTAAGGCATCCAACATTCGTCTAACGTGCTTTTCATGGTGCTAATATGGCATGCATATTCGTAAGTTGTCTTAAGTTGCAGTATGACGTTCAAAGGACTCAGACGAATTTATTAGGTGTATTATGGATTTTTAAGGTTTCTTACGGTGATGTTAGGTGTTCATAGAGGCTGTAAGGGATCCTACATTATACTAACGTTCTTTTCGAGTTGCTAATGTGTCATAAGGAGACGTAAGATGTCCGAAGATGTCGTATGATGTTCAAAGGACTCGTAGGAATTCATTAGGTTTATTATGGATTTTTAATGTTTCGTACGGTGTTGTAAGGTGTTGTTAGGAGTTATAAGGCGTCCAACATCACACTATCGTGCTTTTCAAGGTGCTAATACGGCATACAGAGTCGTAAGATGTCCTAAATAGTCGTACGATGTTAAAAGTACTCGGGCGAATTCATTAGCTTTATTATGGAGTTTTAAAGTTTCGTACGGTTATGTAAGGTGTTCATAGGAGCTTTAAGGCATCCTTCATTATTTTATGGTGCTTTTCATGTTGCTAGTGTCGAATACTAAGCTTTAACATCTCCTAAGTTGTCGTACGATGTTCAAAGGACTTCGACGAATTCGTTAGGTTTAGTATTGAGTTTTAAGGTTTCGTACGGTGTTGTAAGGTGTTGTTAGGAGTTGTAAGGCATCCAACATTCTACTAACGTGCTTTTCATGGTGCTAATATGGCATACATATGCGTGAGTTGTCTTAAGTTGCAGTATGACGTTCAAAGGACTCAGACGAATTTATTAGGTGTATTTTGGAGTTTTAAGGTTTCGTACGGTGATGTTAGGTGTTCATAGAGGCTGTAAGGCATCCTACATTATACTAACGTTCTTTTCGAGTTGCTAATGTGTCATAAGGAGACGTAAGATGTCCTAAGATGTCGTACGATGTTCAAAGGACTCGTATGAATTCATTAGGTTTATTATGGATTTTTAATGTTTCGTACGGTGTTGTAAGGTGTTGTTAGGAGTTATAAGGCGTCCAACATCACACTATCGTGCTTTTCAAGGTGCTAATATGGCATACATAGTCGTAAGATGTCCTAAATTGTCGTACGATGTTCAACGGAACCAGACGAACTCATTAGGTTTATTATGGAGTTATAAGTTTCGGACGGTGATGTAAGGTGTTCTTAGGAGTTGTTACGCGTCCTACATTATTCTAACGTGCTTTTCATGTTGCTAGTGTCGCATACTGAGCTTTAACATCTCCTAATTTGTCGTATGATGTTCAAAGGACTTCGATAAACTCATTAGGTTTAGTATTGAGTTTTAAGGTTTCATACTGTGTTGTAAGGTGTTGTTAGGAGTTGTAAGGCATGCAACATTATACTGACGTGCTTTTCATGGTGCTAATATGGCATACATATTCGTAGGTTGTCTTAAGTTGCAGTATGACGTTCAAAGGACTCAGACGAATTTATTAGGTGTATTATGGAGTTTTAAGGTTTCTTACGGTGATGTTAGGTGTTCATAGAGGCTGTAAGGGATCCTACCTTATACTAACGTTCTTTTCGAGTTGCTAATGTGTCATAAGGAGACGTAAGATGTCCTAAGATGTCGTATGATGTTCAAAGGACTCGTAGGAATTCATTAGGTTTATTATGGATTTTTAATGTTTCGTACGGTGTTGTAAGGTGTTGTTAGGAGTTATAAGGCGTCCAACAACACACTATCGTGCTTTTCAAGGTGCTAATACGGCATACAGAGTCGTAAGATGTCCTAAATAGTCGTACGATGTTAAAAGTACTCGGGCGAATTCATTAGGTTTATTATGGAGTTTTAATGTTTCGTACGGTTATGTAAGGTGTTCATAGGAGCTTTAAGGCATCCTTCATTATTTTATCGTGCTTTTCATGTTGCTAGTGTCGAATACTAAGCTTTAACATCTCCTAAGTTGTCGTACGATGTTCAAAGGACTTCGACGAATTCGTTAGGTTTAATATTGAGTTTTAAGGTTTCGTACGGTGTTGTAAGGTGTTGTTAGGAGTTGTAAGGCATCCAACATTCTACTAACGTGCTTTTCATGGTCAAATATGGCATACATATGCGTGAGTTGTCTTAAGTTGCAGTATGACGTTCAAAGGACTCGGACGAATTTATTAGGTGTATTTTGGAGTTTTAAGGTTTCGTACGGTGATGTTAGGTGTTCATAGAGGCTGTAAGGCATCCTACATTATACTAACGTTCTTTTCGAGTTGCTAATGTGTCATAAGGAGACGTAAGATGTCCTAAGATGTCGTACGATGTTCAAAGGACTCGTATGAATTCATTAGGTTTATTATGGATTTTTAATGTTTCGTACGGTGTTGTAAGGTGTTGTTAGGAGTTATAAGGCGTCCAACAACACACTATCGTGCTTTTCAAGGTGCTAATACGGCATACAGAGTCGTAAGATGTCCTAAATAGTCGTACGATGTTAAAAGTACTCGGGCGAATTCATTAGGTTTATTATGGAGTTTTAAAGTTTCGTACGGTTATGTAAGGTGTTCATAGGAGCTTTAAGGCATCCTTCATTATTTTATGGTGCTTTTCATGTTGCTAGTGTCGAATACTAAGCTTTAACATCTCCTAAGTTGTCGTACGATGTTCAAAGGACTTCGACGAATTCGTTAGGTTTAGTATTGAGTTTTAAGGTTTCGTACGGTGTTGTAAGGTGTTGTTAGGAGTTGTAAGGCATCCAACATTCTACTAACGTGCTTTTCATGGTGCTAATATGGCATACATATGTGTGAGTTGTCTTAAGTTGCAGTATGACGTTCAAAGGACTCAGACGAATTTATTAGGTGTATTATGGATTTTTAAGGTTTCCTACGGTGATGTTAGGTGTTCATAGAGGCTGTAAGGGATCCTACATTATACTAACGTTCTTTTCGAGTTGCTAATGTGTCATAAGGAGACGTAAGATGTCCTAAGATGTCGTATGATGTTCAAAGGACTCGTAGGAATTCATTAGGTTTATTATGGATTTTTAATGTTTCGTACGGTGTTGTAAGGTGTTGTTAGGAGTTATAAGGCGTCCAACATCACACTATCGTGCTTTTCAAGGTGCTAATACGGCATACAGAGTCGTAAGATGTCCTAAATAGTCGTACGATGTTAAAAGTACTCGGGCGAATTCATTAGGTTTATTATGGAGTTTTAATGTTTCGTACGGTTATGTAAGGTGTTCATAGGAGCTTTAAGGCATCCTTCATTATTTTATCGTGCTTTTCATGTTGCTAGTGTCGAATACTAAGCTTTAACATCTCCTAAGTTGTCGTACGATGTTCAAAGGACTTCGACGAATTCGTTAGGTTTAGTATTGAGTTTTAAGGTTTCGTACGGTGTTGTAAGGTGTTGTTAGGAGTTGTAAGGCATCCAACATTCTACTAACGTGCTTTTCATGGTGCTAATATGGCATACATATGCGTGAGTTGTCTTAAGTTGCAGTATGACGTTCAAAGGACTCAGACGAATTTATTAGGTGTATTATGTATTTTTAAGGTTTCCTACGGTGATGTTAGGTGTTCATAGAGGCTGTAAGGGATCCTACATTATACTAACGTTCTTTTCGAGTTGCTAATGTGTCATAAGGAGACGTAAGATGTCCTAAGATGTCGTATGATGTTCAAAGGACTCGTTGGAATTCATTAGGTTTATTATGGATTTTTAATGTTTCGTACGGTGTTGTAAGGTGTTGTTAGGAGTTATAAGGCGTCCAACATCACACTATCGTGCTTTTCAAGGTGCTAATACGGCATACAGAGTCGTAAGATGTCCTAAATAGTCGTACGATGTTAAAAGTACTCGGGGGAATTCATTAGGTTTATTATGGAGTTTTAAAGTTTCGTACGATTATGTAAGGTGTTCATAGGAGCTTTAAGGCATCCGACATTATTCTAACGTGCTTTTCATGTTGCTAGTGTCGCATACTAAGCTTTAACATCTCCTGAGTTGTCGTACGATGTTCAAAGGACTTCGACGAATTCATTAGGTTTAATATTTAGTTTTAAGGTTTCGTACGGTGTTGTAAGGTGTTGTTAGGAGTTGTAAGGCATCCAACATTCTACTAACGTGCTTTTCATGGTGCTAATATGGCATGCATATTCGTAAGTTGTCTTAAGTTGCAGTATGACGTTCAAAGGACTCAGACGAATTTATTAGGTGTATTATGGATTTTTAAGGTTTCTTACGGTGATGTTAGGTGTTCATAGAGGCTGTAAGGGATCCTACATTATACTAACGTTCTTCTCGAGTTCCTAATGTGTCATAAGGAGACGTAAGATGTCCTAAGATGTCGTATGATGTTCAAAGGACTCGTAGGAATTCATTAGGTTTATTATGGATTTTTAATGTTTCGTACGGTGTTGTAAGGTGTTGTTAGGAGTTATAAGGCGTCCAACATCACACTATCGTGCTTTTCAAGGTGCTAATACGGCATACAGAGTCGTAAGATGTCCTAAATAGTCGTACGATGTTAAAAGTACTCGGGTGAATTCATTAGGTTTATTATGGAGTTTTAAAGTTTCGTACGGTTATGTAAGGTGTTCATAGGAGCTTTAAGGCATCCTTCATTATTTTATCGTGCTTTTCATGTTGCTAGTGTCGAATACTAAGCTTTAACATCTCCTAAGTTGTCGTACGATGTTCAAAGGACTTCGACGAATTCGTTAGGTTTAGTATTGAGTTTTAAGGTTTCGTACGGTGTTGTAAGGTGTTGTTAGGAGTTGTAAGGCATCCAACATTCTACTAACGTGCTTTTCATGGTCAAATATGGCATACATATGCGTGAGTTGTCTTAAGTTGCAGTATGACGTTCAAAGGACTCGGACGAATTTATTAGGTGTATTTTGGAGTTTTAAGGTTTCGTACGGTGATGTTAGGTGTTCATAGAGGCTGTAAGGCATCCTACATTATACTAACGTTCTTTTCGAGTTGCTAATGTGTCATAAGGAGACGTAAGATGTCCTAAGATGTCGTATGATGTTCAAAGGACTCGTAGGAATTCATTAGGTTTATTATGGATTTTTAATGTTTCGTACGTTGTTGTAAGGTGTTGTTAGGAGTTATAAGGCGTCCAACATCACACTATCGTGCTTTTCAAGGTGCTAATACGGCATACAGAGTCGTAAGATGTCCTAAGTAGTCGTACGACGTTAAAAGTACTCGGGCGAATTCATTAGGGTTATTATGGAGTTTTAAAGTTTTGTACGGTTATGTAAGGTGTTCATAGGAGCTTTAAGGCATCCGACATTATTCTAACGTGCTTTTTCATGTTGCTAGTGTCGCATACTAAGCTTTAACATCTCCTGAACATCGTACGATGTTCAAAGGACTTCGACGAATTCATTAGGTTTAGTATTGAGTTTTAAGGTTTCGTACGGTGTTGTAAGGTGTTGTTAGGAGTTGTAAGGCATCCAACATTCTACTAACGTGCTTTTCATTGTGCTAATATGGCATACATATTCGTAAGTTGTCTTAAGTTGCAGTATGACGTTCAAAGGACTCAGACGAATTTATTAGGTGTATTATGGAGTTTTAAGGTTTCTTACGGTGATGTTAGGTGTTCATAGAGGCTGTAAGGGATCCTACATTATACTAACGTTCTTTTCGAGTTGCTAATGTGTCATAAGGAGACGTAAGTTGTCCTAAGATGTCGTATGATGTTCAAAGGACTCGTAGGAATTCATTAGGTTTATTATGGATTTTTAATGTTTCGTACGGTGTTGTAAGGTGTTGTTAGGAGTTATAAGGCGTCCAACATCACACTATCGTGCTTTTCAAGGTGCTAATACGACATACAGAGTCGTAAGATGTCCTAAATAGTCGTACGATGTTAAAAGTACTCGGGCGAATTCATTAGGTTTATTATGGAGTTTTAAAGTTTCGTACGGTTATGTAAGGTGTTCATAGGAGCTTTAAGGCATCCTTCATTATTTTATCGTGCTTTTCATGTTGCTAGTGTCGAATACTAAGCTTTAACATCTCCTAAGTTGTCGTACGATGTTCAAAGGACTTCGACGAATTCGTTAGGTTTAATATTGAGTTTTAAGGTTTCGTACGGTGTTGTAAGGTGTTGTTAGGAGTTGTAAGGCATCCAACATTCTACTAACGTGCTTTTCATGGTCAAATATGGCATACATATGCGTGAGTTGTCTTAAGTTGCAGTATGACGTTCAAAGGACTCGGACGAATTTATTAGGTGTATTTTGGAGTTTTAAGGTTTCGTACGGTGATGTTAGGTGTTCATAGAGGCTGTAAGGCATCCTACATTATACTAACGTTCTTTTCGAGTTGCTAATGTGTCATAAGGAGACGTAAGATGTCCTAAGATGTCGTACGATGTTCAAAGGACTCGTATGAATTCATTAGGTTTATTATGGATTTTTAATGTTTCGTACGGTGTTGTAAGGTGTTGTTAGGAGTTATAAGGCGTCCAACATCACACTATCGTGCTTTTCAAGGTGCTAATATGGCATACATAGTCGTAAGATGTCCTAAATTGTCGTACGATGTTCAACGGAACCAGACGAACTCATTAGGTTTATTATGGAGTTTTAAAGTTTCGGACGGTGATGTAAGGTGTTCTTAGGAGTTGTTACGCGTCCTACATTATTCTAACGTGCTTTTCATGTTGCTAGTGTCGCATACTGAGCTTTAACATCTCCTAATTTGTCGTATGATGTTCAAAGGACTTCGATAAACTCATTAGGTTTAGTATTGAGTTTTAAGGTTTCATACGGTGTTGTAAGGTGTTGTTAGGAGTTGTAAGGCATGCAACATTATACTGACGTGCTTTTCATGGTGCTAATATGGCGTACATATTCGTAGGTTGTCTTAAGTTGCAGTATGACGTTCAAAGGACTCAGACGAATTTATTAGGTGTATTATGGATTTTTAAGGTTTCCTACGGTGATGTTAGGTGTTCATAGAGGCTGTAAGGGATCCTACATTATACTAACGTTCTTTTCGAGTTGCTAATGTGTCATAAGGAGACGTAAGATGTCCTAAGATGTCGTATGATGTTCAAAGGACTCGTAGGAATTCATTAGGTTTATTATGGATTTTTAATGTTTCGTACGGTGTTGTAAGGTGTTGTTAGGAGTTATAAGGCGTCCAACATCACACTATCGTGCTTTTCAAGGTGCTAATACGGCATACAGAGTCGTAAGATGTCCTAAATAGTCGTACGATGTTAAAAGTACTCGGGCGAATTCATTAGGTTTATTATGGAGTTTTAAAGTTTCGTACGGTTATGTAAGGTGTTCATAGGAGCTTTAAGGCATCCGACATTATTCTAACGTGCTTTTCATGTTGCTAGTGTCGCATACTAAGCTTTAACATCTCCTGAGTTGTCGTACGATGTTCAAAGGACTTCGACGAATTCATTAGGTTTAATATTTAGTTTTAAGGTTTCGTACGGTGTTGTAAGGTGTTGTTAGGAGTTGTAAGGCATCCAACATTCTACTAACGTGCTTTTCATGGTGCTAATATGGCATGCATATTCGTAAGTTGTCTTAAGTTGCAGTATGACGTTCAAAGGACTCAGACGAATTTATTAGGTGTATTATGGATTTTTAAGGTTTCTTACGGTGATGTTAGGTGTTCATAGAGGCTGTAAGGGATCCTACATTATACTAACGTTCTTTTCGAGTTGCTAATGTGTCATAAGGAGACGTAAGTTGTCCTAAGATGTCGTATGATGTTCAAAGGACTCGTAGGAATTCATTAGGTTTATTATGGATTTTTAATGTTTCGTACGGTGTTGTAAGGTGTTGTTAGGAGTTATAAGGCGTCCAACATCACACTATCGTGCTTTTCAAGGTGCTAATACGACATACAGAGTCGTAAGATGTCCTAAATAGTCGTACGATGTTAAAAGTACTCGGGCGAATTCATTAGGTTTATTATGGAGTTTTAAAGTTTCGTACGGTTATGTAAGGTGTTCATAGGAGCTTTAAGGCATCCTTCATTATTTTATCGTGCTTTTCATGTTGCTAGTGTCGAATACTAAGCTTTAACATCTCCTAAGTTGTCGTACGATGTTCAAAGGACTTCGACGAATTCGTTAGGTTTAATATTGAGTTTTAAGGTTTCGTACGGTGTTGTAAGGTGTTGTTAGGAGTTGTAAGGCATCCAACATTCTACTAACGTGCTTTTCATGGTCAAATATGGCATACATATGCGTGAGTTGTCTTAAGTTGCAGTATGACGTTCAAAGGACTCGGACGAATTTATTAGGTGTATTTTGGAGTTTTAAGGTTTCGTACGGTGATGTTAGGTGTTCATAGAGGCTGTAAGGCATCCTACATTATACTAACGTTCTTTTCGAGTTGCTAATGTGTCATAAGGAGACGTAAGATGTCCTAAGATGTCGTACGATGTTCAAAGGACTCGTATGAATTCATTAGGTTTATTATGGATTTTTAATGTTTCGTACGGTGTTGTAAGGTGTTGTTAGGAGTTATAAGGCGTCCAACATCACACTATCGTGCTTTTCAAGGTGCTAATATGGCATACATAGTCGTAAGATGTCCTAAATTGTCGTACGATGTTCAACGGAACCAGACGAACTCATTAGGTTTATTATGGAGTTTTAAAGTTTCGGACGGTGATGTAAGGTGTTCTTAGGAGTTGTTACGCGTCCTACATTATTCTAACATGCTTTTCATGTTGCTAGTGTCGCATACTGAGCTTTAACATCTCCTAATTTGTCGTATGATGTTCAAAGGACTTCGATAAACTCATTAGGTTTAGTATTGAGTTTTAAGGTTTCATACGGTGTTGTAAGGTGTTGTTAGGAGTTGTAAGGCATGCAACATTATACTGACGTGCTTTTCATGGTGCTAATATGGCGTACATATTCGTAGGTTGTCTTAAGTTGCAGTATGACGTTCAAAGGACTCAGACGAATTTATTAGGTGTATTATGGATTTTTAAGGTTTCCTACGGTGATGTTAGGTGTTCATGGAGGCTGTAAGGGATCCTACATTATACTAACGTTCTTTTCGAGTTGCTAATGTGTCATAAGGAGACGTAAGATGTCCTAAGATGTCGTATGATGTTCAAAGGACTCGTAGGAATTCATTAGGTTTATTATGGATTTTTAATGTTTCGTACGGTGTTGTAAGGTGTTGTTAGGAGTTATAAGGCGTCCAACATCACACTATCGTGCTTTTCAAGGTGCTAATACGGCATACAGAGTCGTAAGATGTCCTAAATAGTCGTACGATGTTAAAAGTACTCGGGCGAATTCATTAGGTTTATTATGGAGTTTTAAAGTTTCGTACGGTTATGTAAGGTGTTCATAGGAGCTTTAAGGCATCCGACATTATTCTAACGTGCTTTTCATGTTGCTAGTGTCGCATACTAAGCTTTAACATCTCCTGAGTTGTCGTACGATGTTCAAAGGACTTCGACGAATTCATTAGGTTTAATATTTAGTTTTAAGGTTTCGTACGGTGTTGTAAGGTGTTGTTAGGAGTTGTAAGGCATCCAACATTCTACTAACGTGCTTTTCATGGTGCTAATATGGCATGCATATTCGTAAGTTGTCTTAAGTTGCAGTATGACGTTCAAAGGACTCAGACGAATTTATTAGGTGTATTATGGATTTTTAAGGTTTCTTACGGTGATGTTAGGTGTTCATAGAGGCTGTAAGGGATCCTACATTATACTAACGTTCTTTTCGAGTTGCTAATGTGTCATAAGGAGACGTAAGTTGTCCTAAGATGTCGTATGATGTTCAAAGGACTCGTAGGAATTCATTAGGTTTATTATGGATTTTTAATGTTTCGTACGGTGTTGTAAGGTGTTGTTAGGAGTTATAAGGCGTCCAACATCACACTATCGTGCTTTTCAAGGTGCTAATACGGCATACAGAGTCGTAAGATGTCCTAAATAGTCGTACGATGTTAAAAGTACTCGGGCGAATTCATTAGGTTTATTATGGAGTTTTAAAGTTTCGTACGGTTATGTAAGGTGTTCATAGGAGCTTTAAGGCATCCGACATTATTCTAACGTGCTTTTCATGTTGCTAGTGTCGCATACTAAGCTTTAACATCTCCTGAGTTGTCGTACGATGTTCAAAGGACTTCGACGAATTCATTAGGTTTAATATTTAGTTTTAAGGTTTCGTACGGTGTTGTAAGGTGTTGTTAGGAGTTGTAAGGCATCCAACATTCTACTAACGTGCTTTTCATGGTGCTAATATGGCATGCATATTCGTAAGTTGTCTTAAGTTGCAGTATGACGTTCAAAGGACTCAGACGAATTTATTAGGTGTATTATGGATTTTTAAGGTTTCTTACGGTGATGTTAGGTGTTCATAGAGGCTGTAAGGGATCCTACATTATACTAACGTTCTTTTCGAGTTGCTAATGTGTCATAAGGAGACGTAAGTTGTCCTAAGATGTCGTATGATGTTCAAAGGACTCGTAGGAATTCATTAGGTTTATTATGGATTTTTAATGTTTCGTACGGTGTTGTAAGGTATTGTTAGGAGTTATAAGGCGTCCAACATCACACTATCGTGCTTTTCAAGGTGCTAATACGACATACAGAGTCGTAAGATGTCCTAAATAGTTGTACGATGTTAAAAGTACTCGGGCGAATTCATTAGGTTTATTATGGAGTTTTAAAGTTTCGTACGGTTATGTAAGGTGTTCATAGGAGCTTTAAGGCATCCTTCATTATTTTATCGTGCTTTTCATGTTGCTAGTGTCGAATACTAAGCTTTAACATCTCCTAAGTTGTCGTACGATGTTCAAAGGACTTCGACGAATTCGTTAGGTTTAGTATTGAGTTTTAAGGTTTCGTACGGTGTTGTAAGGTGTTGTTAGGAGTTGTAAGGCATCCAACATTCTACTAACGTGCTTTTCATGGTCAAATATGGCATACATATGCGTGAGTTGTCTTAAGTTGCAGTATGACGTTCAAAGGACTCGGACGAATTTATTAGGTGTATTTTGGAGTTTTAAGGTTTCGTACGGTGATGTTAGGTGTTCATAGAGGCTGTAAGGCATCCAACATTATACTAACGTTCTTTTCGAGTTGCTAATGTGTCATAAGGAGACGTAAGATGTCCTAAGATGTCGTACGATGTTCAAAGGACTCGTATGAATTCATTAGGTTTATTATGGATTTTTAATGTTTCGTACGGTGTTGTAAGGTGTTGTTAGGAGTTATAAGGCGTCCAACATCACACTATCGTGCTTTTCAAGGTGCTAATATGGCATACATAGTCGTAAGATGTCCTAAATTGTCGTACGATGTTCAACGGAACCAGACGAACTCATTAGGGTTATTATGGAGTTTTAAAGTTTCGTACGGTTATGTAAGGTGTTCATAGGAGCTTTAAGGCATCCGACATTATTCTAACGTGCTTTTTCATGTTGCTAGTGTCGCATACTAAGCTTTAACATCTCCTGAGTTGTCGTACGATGTTCAAAGGACTTCGACGAATTCATTAGGTTTAGTATTGAGTTTTAAGGTTTCGTCCGGTGTTGTAAGGTGTTGTTAGGAGTTGTAAGGCATCCAACATTCTACTAACGTGCTTTTCATGGTGCTAATATGGAATACATATTCGTAAGTTGTCTTAAGTTGCAGTATGACGTTCAAAGGACTCAGACGAATTTATTAGGTGTATTATGGAGTTTTAAGGTTTCCTACGGTGATGTTAGGTGTTCATAGAGGCTGTAAGGGATCCTACATTATACTAACGTTCTTTTCGAGTTGCTAATGTGTCGTAAGGAGACGTAAGATGTCCTAAGAGGTCGTACGATGTTCAAAGGACTCGTATGAATTCATTAGGTTTATTATGGATTTTTAATGTTTCGTACGGTGTTGTAAGGTGTTGTTAGGAGTTATAAGGCGTCCAACATCACACTATCGTGCTTTTCAAGGTGCTAATATGGCATACATAGTCGTAAGATGTCCTAAATTGTCGTACGATGTTCAACGGAACCAGACGAACTCATTAGGGTTATTATGGAGTTTTAAAGTTTCGTACGGTTATGTAAGGTGTTCATAGGAGCTTTAAGGCATCCGACATTATTCTAACGTGCTTTTTCATGTTGCTAGTGTCGCATACTAAGCTTTAACATCTCCTGAGTTGTCGTACGATGTTCAAAGGACTTCGACGAATTCATTAGGTTTAGTATTGAGTTTTAAGGTTTCGTACGGTGTTGTAAGGTGTTGTTAGGAGTTGTAAGGCATCCAACATTCTACTAACGTGCTTTTCATGGTGCTAATATGGAATACATATTCGTAAGTTGTCTTAAGTTGCAGTATGACGTTCAAAGGACTCAGACGAATTTATTAGGTGTATTATGGAGTTTTAAGGTTTCTTACAGTGATGTTAGGTGTTCATAGAGGCTGTAAGGGATCCTACATTATACTAACGTTCTTTTCGAGTTGCTAATGTGTCATAAGGAGACGTAAGATGTCCTAAGATGTCGTATGATGTTCAAAGGACTCGTAGGAATTCATTAGGTTTATTATGGATATTTAATGTTTCGTACGGTGTTGTAAGGTGTTGTTAGGAGTTATAAGGCATCCAACATCACACTATCGTGCTTTTCAAGGTGCTAATACGACATACAGAGTCGTAAGATGTCCTAAATAGTCGTACGATGTTAAAAGTACTCGGGCGAATTCATTAGGGTTAATATGGAGTTTTAAAGTTTCGTACGGTTATGTAAGGTGTTCATAGGAGCTTTAAGGCATCCGACATTATTCTAACGTGCTTTTCATGTTGCTAGTGTCGCATACTAAGCTTTAACAACTCCTGAGTTGTCGTACGATGTTCAAATGACTTCGACGAATTCATTAGGTTTAATATTTAGTTTTAAGGTTTCGTACGGTGTTGTAAGGTGTTGTTAGGAGTTGTAAGGCATCCAACATTCTACTAACGTGCTTTTCATGGTGCTAATATGGCATGCATATTCGTAAGTTGTCTTAAGTTGCAGTATGACGTTCAAAGGACTCAGACGAATTTATTAGGTGTATTATGGATTTTTAAGGTTTCTTACGGTGATGTTAGGTGTTCATAGAGGCTGTAAGGGATCCTACATTATACTAACGTTCTTTTCGAGTTGCTAATGTGTCATAAGGAGACGTAAGATGTCCTAAGATGTCGTATGATGTTCAAAGGACTCGTAGGAATTCATTAGGTTTATTATGGATATTTAATGTTTCGTACGGTGTTGTAAGGTGTTGTTAGGAGTTATAAGGCATCCAACATCACACTATCGTGCTTTTCAAGGTGCTAATACGACATACAGAGTCGTAAGATGTCCTAAATAGTCGTACGATGTTAAAAGTACTCGGGCGAATTCATTAGGGTTAATATGGAGTTTTAAAGTTTCGTACTGTTATGTAAGGTGTTCATAGGAGCTTTAAGGCATCCGACATTATTCTAACGTGCTTTTTCATGTTGCTAGTGTCGCATACTAAGGTTTAACATCTCCTGAGTTGTCGTACGATGTTCAAAGGACTTCGACGAATTCATTAGGTTTAATATTGAGTTTTAAGGTTTCGTACGGTGTTGTAAGGTGTTGTTAGGAGTTGTAAGGCATCCAACATTCTACTAACGTGCTTTTCATGGTGCTAATATGGCATACATATTCGTAAGTTGTCTTAAGTTGCAGTATGACGTTCAAAGGACTCAGACGAATTTATTAGGTGTATTATGGAGTTTTAAGGTTTCGTACGGTGATGTTAGGTGTTCATAGAGGCTGTAAGGGATCCTACATTATACTAACGTTCTTTTCGAGTTGCTAATGTGTCATAAGGAGACGTAAGATGTCCTAAGATGTCGTATGATGTTCAAAGGACTCGTAGGAATTCATTAGGTTTATTATGGATTTTTAATGTTTCGTACGGTGTTGTAAGGTGTTGTTAGGAGTTATAAGGCGTCCAACATCACACTATCGTGCATTTCAAGGTTCTAATACGGCATACAGAGTCGTAAGATGTCCTAAATAGTCGTACGATGTTAAAAGTACTCAGGCGAATTCATTAGGTTTATTATGGAGTTTTAAAGTTTCGTACGGTTATGTAAGGTGTTCATAGGAGCTTTAAGGCATCCTTCATTATTTTATCGTGCTTTTCATGTTGCTAGTGTCGAATACTAAGCTTTAACATCTCCTAAGTTGTCGTACGATGTTCAAAGGACTTCGACGAATTCGTTAGGTTTAGTATTGAGTTTTAAGGTTTCGTACGGTGTTGTAAGGTGTTGTTAGGAGTTGTAAGGCATCCAATATTCTACTAACGTGCTTTTCATGGTCAAATATGGCATACATATGCGTGAGTTGTCTTAAGTTGCAGTATGACGTTCAAAGGACTCGGACGAATTTATTAGGTGTATTATGGAGTTTTAAGGTTTCGTACGGTGATGTTAGGTGTTCATAGAGGCTGTAAGGGATCCTACATTATACTAACGTTCTTTTCGAGTTGCTAATGTGTCATAAGGAGACGTAAGATGTCCTAAGATGTCGTATGATGTTCAAAGGACTCGTAGGAATTCATTAGGTTTATTATGGATATTTAATGTTTCGTACGGTGTTGTAAGGTGTTGTTAGGAGTTATAAGGCATCCAACATCACACTATCGTGCTTTTCAAGGTGCTAATACGACATACAGAGTCGTAAGATGTCCTAAATAGTCGTACGATGTTAAAAGTACTCGGGCGAATTCATTAGGGTTAATATGGAGTTTTAAAGTTTCGTACGGTTATGTAAGGTGTTCATAGGAGCTTTAAGGCATCCGACATTATTCTAACGTGCTTTTCATGTTGCTAGTGTCGCATACTAAGCTTTAACAACTCCTGAGTTGTCGTACGATGTTCAAAGGACTTCGACGAATTCATTAGGTTTAATATTTAGTTTTAAGGTTTCGTACGGTGTTGTAAGGTGTTGTTAGGAGTTGTAAGGCATCCAACATTCTACTAACGTGCTTTTCATGGTGCTAATATGGCATGCATATTCGTAATTTGTCTTAAGTTGCAGTATGACGTTCAAAGGACTCAGACGAATTTATTAGGTGTATTATGGATTTTTAAGGTTTCTTACGGTGATGTTAGGTGTTCATAGAGGCTGTAAGGCATCCAACATTATACTAACGTTCTTTTCGAGTTGCTAATGTGTCATAAGGAGACGTAAGATGTCCTAAGATGTCGTACGATGTTCAAAGGACTCGTATGAATTCATTAGGTTTATTATGGATTTTTAATGTTTCGTACGGTGTTGTAAGGTGTTGTTAGGAGTTATAAGGCGTCCAACATCACACTATCGTGCTTTTCAAGGTGCTAATACGACATACAGAGTCGTAAGATGTCCTAAATAGTCGTACGATGTTAAAAGTACTCGGGCGAATTCATTAGGTTTATTATAGAGTTTTAAAGTTTCGTACGGTTATGTAAGGTGTTCATAGGAGCTTTAAGGCATCCTTCATTATTTTATCGTGCTTTTCATGTTGCTAGTGTCGAATACTAAGCTTTAACATCTCCTAAGTTGTCGTACGATGTTCAAAGGACTTCGACGAATTCGTTAGGTTTAGTATTGAGTTTTAAGGTTTCGTACGGTGTTGTAAGGTGTTGTTAGGAGTTGTAAGGCATCCAACATTCTACTAACGTGCTTTTCATGGTCAAATATGGCATACATATGCGTGAGTTGTCTTAAGTTGCAGTATGACGTTCAAAGGACTCGGACGAATTTATTAGGTGTATTTTGGAGTTTTAAGGTTTCGTACGGTGATGTTAGGTGTTCATAGAGGCTGTAAGGCATCCAACATTATACTAACGTTCTTTTCGAGTTGCTAATGTGTCATAAGGAGACGTAAGATGTCCTAAGATGTCGTACGATGTTCAAAGGACTCGTATGAATTCATTAGGTTTATTATGGATTTTTAATGTTTCGTACGGTGTTGTAAGGTGTTGTTAGGAGTTATAAGGCGTCCAACATCACACTATCGTGCTTTTCAAGGTGCTAATACGACATACAGAGTCGTAAGATGTCCTAAATAGTCGTACGATGTTAAAAGTACTCGGGCGAATTCATTAGGTTTATTATGGAGTTTTAAAGTTTCGTACGGTTATGTAAGGTGTTCATAGGAGCTTTAAGGCATCCTTCATTATTTTATCGTGCTTTTCATGTTGCTAGTGTCGAATACTAAGCTTTAACATCTCCTAAGTTGTCGTACGATGTTCAAAGGACTTCGACGAATTCGTTAGGTTTAGTATTGAGTTTTAAGGTTTCGTACGGTGTTGTAAGGTGTTGTTAGGAGTTGTAAGGCATCCAACATTCTACTAACGTGCTTTTCATGGTCAAATATGGCATACATATGCGTGAGTTGTCTTAAGTTGCAGTATGACGTTCAAAGGCCTCGGACGAATTTATTAGGTGTATTTTGGAGTTTTAAGGTTTCGTACGGTGATGTTAGGTGTTCATAGAGGCTGTAAGGCATCCAACATTATACTAACGTTCTTTTCGAGTTGCTAATGTGTCATAAGGAGACGTAAGATGTCCTAAGATGTCGTACGATGTTCAAAGGACTCGTATGAATTCATTAGGTTTATTATGGATTTTTAATGTTTCGTACGGTGTTGTAAGGTGTTGTTAGGAGTTATAAGGCGTCCAACATCACACTATCGTGCTTTTCAAGGTGCTAATATGGCATACATAGTCGTAAGATGTCCTAAATTGTCGTACGATGTTCAACGGAACCAGACGAACTCATTAGGGTTATTATGGAGTTTTAAAGTTTCGTATGGTTATGTAAGGTGTTCATAGGAGCTTTAAGGCATCCGACATTATTCTAACGTGCTTTTTCATGTTGCTAGTGTCGCATACTAAGCTTTAACATCTCCTGAGTTGTCGTACGATGTTCAAAGGACTTCGACGAATTCATTAGGTTTAGTATTGAGTTTTAAGGTTTCGTACGGTGTTGTAAGGTGTTGTTAGGAGTTGTAAGGCATCCAACATTCTACAAACGTGCTTTTCATGGTGCTAATATGGAATACATATTCGTAAGTTGTCTTAAGTTGCAGTATGACGTTCAAAGGACTCAGACGAATTTATTAGGTGTATTATGGAGTTTTAAGGTTTCTTACAGTGATGTTAGGTGTTCATAGAGGCTGTAAGGGATCCTACATTATACTAACGTTCTTTTCGAGTTGCTAATGTGTCATAAGGAGACGTAAGATGTCCTAAGATGTCGTATGATGTTCAAAGGACTCGTAGGAATTCATTAGGTTTATTATGGATATTTAATGTTTCGTACGGTGTTGTAAGGTGTTGTTAGGAGTTATAAGGCATCCAACATCACACTATCGTGCTTTTCAAGGTGCTAATACGACATACAGAGTCGTAAGATGTCCTAAATAGTCGTACGATATTAAAAGTACTCGGGCGAATTCATTAGGGTTAATATGGAGTTTTAAAGTTTCGTACGGTTATGTAAGGTGTTCATAGGAGCTTTAAGGCATCCGACATTATTCTAACGTGCTTTTTCATGTTGCTAGTGTCGCATACTAAGCTTTAACATCTCCTGAGTTGTCGTACGATGTTCAAAGGACTTCGACGAATTCATTAGGTTTAATATTGAGTTTTAAGGTTTCGTACGGTGTTGTAAGGTGTTGTTAGGAGTTGTAAGGCATCCAACATTCTACTAACGTGCTTTTCATGGTGCTAATATGGCATACATATTCGTAAGTTGTCTTAAGTTGCAGTATGACGTTCAAAGGACTCAGACGAATTTATTAGGTGTATTATGGAGTTTTAAGGTTTCTTACGGTGATGTTAGGTGTTCATAGAGGCTGTAAGGGATCCTACATTATACTAACGTTCTTTTCGAGTTGCTAATGTGTCATAAGGAGACGTAAGATGTCCTAAGATGTCGTATGATGTTCAAAGGACTCGTAGGAATTCATTAGGTTTATTATGGATATTTAATGTTTCGTACGGTGTTGTAAGGTGTTGTTAGGAGTTATAAGGCATCCAACATCACACTATCGTGCTTTTCAAGGTGCTAATACGACATACAGAGTCGTAAGATGTCCTAAATAGTCGTACGATGTTAAAAGTACTCGGGCGAATTCCTTAGGGTTAATATGGAGTTTTAAAGTTTCGTACGGTTATGTAAGGTGTTCATAGGAGCTTTAAGGCATCCGACATTATTCTAACGTGCTTTTTCATGTTGCTAGTGTCGCATACTAAGGTTTAACATCTCCTGAGTTGTCGTACGATGTTCAAAGGACTTCGACGAATTCATTAGGTTTAATATTGAGTTTTAAGGTTTCGTACGGTGTTGTAAGGTGTTGTTAGGAGTTGTAAGGCATCCAACATTCTACTAACGTGCTTTTCATGGTGCTAATATGGCATACATATTCGTAAGTTGTCTTAAGTTGCAGTATGACGTTCAAAGGACTCAGACGAATTTATTAGGTGTATTATGGAGTTTTAAGGTTTCGTACGGTGATGTTAGGTGTTCATAGAGGCTGTAAGGGATCCTACATTATACTAACGTTCTTTTCGAGTTGCTAATGTGTCATAAGGAGACATAAGATGTCCTAAGATGTCGTATGATGTTCAAAGGACTCGTAGGAATTCATTAGGTTTATTATGGATTTTTAATGTTTCGTACGGTGTTGTAAGGTGTTGTTAGGAGTTATAAGGCGTCCAACATCACACTATCGTGCATTTCAAGGTTCTAATACGGCATACAGAGTCGTAAGATGTCCTAAATAGTCGTACGATGTTAAAAGAACTCAGGCGAATTCATTAGGTTTATTATGGAGTTTTAAAGTTTCGTACGGTTATGTAAGGTGTTCATAGGAGCTTTAAGGCATCCTTCATTATTTTATCGTGCTTTTCATGTTGCTAGTGTCGAATACTAAGCTTTAACATCTCCTAAGTTGTCGTACGATGTTCAAAGGACTTCGACGAATTCGTTAGGTTTAGTATTGAGTTTTAAGGTTTCGTACGGTGTTGTAAGGTGTTGTTAGGAGTTGTAAGGCATCCAACATTCTACTAACGTGCTTTTCATGGTCAAATATGGCATACATATGCGTGAGTTGTCTTAAGTTGCAGTATGACGTTCAAAGGACTCGGACGAATTTATTAGGTGTATTATGGAGTTTTAAGGTTTCGTACGGTGATGTTAGGTGTTCATAGAGGCTGTAAGGGATCCTACATTATACTAACGTTCTTTTCGAGTTGCTAATGTGTCATAAGGAGACGTAAGATGTCCTAAGATGTCGTATGATGTTCAAAGGACTCGTAGGAATTCATTAGGTTTATTATGGATTTTTAATGTTTCGTACGGTGTTGTAAGGTGTTGTTAGGAGTTATAAGGCATCCAACATCACACTATCGTGCTTTTCAAGGTTCTAATACGGCATACAGAGTCGTAAGATGTCCTAAATAGTCGTACGATGTTAAAAGTACTCTGGCGAATTCATTAGGTTTATTATGGAGTTTTAAAGTTTCGTACGGTTATGTAAGGTGTTCATAGGAGCTTTAAGGCATCCTACATTATTCTAACGTGCTTTTTCATGTTGCTAGTGTCGCATACTAACCTTTAACATCTCCTGAGTTGTCGTACGATGTTCAAAGGACTTCGACGAATTCATTAGGTTTAATATTGAGTTTTAAGGTTTCGTACGGTGTTGTAAGGTGTTGTTAGGAGTTGTAAGGCATCCAACATTCTACTAACGTGCTTTTCATGGTGCTAATATGGCATACATATTCGTAAGTTGTCTTAAGTTGCAGTATGACGTTCAAAGGACTCAGACGAATTTATTAGGTGTATTATGGAGTTTTAAGGTTTCGTACGGTGATGTTAGGTGTTCATAGAGGCTGTAAGGGATCCTACATTATACTAACGTTCTTTTCGAGTTGCTAATGTGTCATAAGGAGACGTAAGATGTCCTAAGATGTCGTATGATGTTCAAAGGACTCGTAGGAATTCATTAGGTTTATTATGGATTTTTAATGTTTCGTACGGTGTTGTAAGGTGTTGTTAGGAGTTATAAGGAGTCCAACATCACACTATCGTGCTTTTCAAGGTTCTAATACGGCATACAGAGTCGTAAGATGTCCTAAATAGTCGTACGATGTTAAAAGTTCTCTGGCGAATTCATTAGGCTTATTATGGAGTTTTAAAGTTTCGTACGGTTATGTAAGGTGTTCATAGGAGCTTTAAGGCATCCTTCATTATTTTATCGTGCTTTTCATGATGCTAGTGTCGAATACTAAGCTTTAACATCTCCTAAGTTGTCGTACGATGTTCAAAGGACTTCGACGAATTCGTTAGGTTTAGTATTGAGTTTTAAGGTTTCGTACGGTGTTGTAAGGTGTTGTTAGGAGTTGTAAGGCATCCAACATTCTACTAACGTGCTTTTCATGGTCAAATATGGCATACATATGCGTGAGTTGTCTTAAGTTGCAGTATGACATTCAAATGACTCGGACGAATTTATTAGGTGTATTCTGGAGTTTTAAGGTTTCGTACGGTGATGTTAGGTGTTCATAGAGGCTGTAAGGCATCCTACATTATACTAATGTTCTTTTCGAGTTGCTAATGTGTCATAAGGAGACGTAAGATGTCCTAAGATGTCGTATGATGTTCAAAGGACTCGTAGGAATTCATTAGGTTTATTATGGATTTTTAATGTTTCATACGTTGTTGTAAGGTGTTGTTAGGAGTTATAAGGCGTCCAACATCACACTATCGTGCTTTTCAAGGTGCTAATACGGCATACAGAGTCGTAAGATGTCCTAAATAGTCGTACGATGTTAAAAGTACTCGGGCGAATTCATTAGGGTTATTATGGAGTTTTAAAGTTTCGTACAGTTATGTAAGGTGTTCATAGGAGCTTTAAGGCATCCGACATTATTCTAACGTGCCTTTTCATGTTGCTAGTGTCGCATACTAAGCTTTAACATCTCTTGAGTTGTCGTACGATATTCAAAGAACTTCGACGAATTCATTAGGTTTAGTATTGAGTTTTAAGGTTTCGTACGGTGTTGTAAGGTGTTGTTAGGAGTTGTAAGGCATCCAACATTCTACTAACGTGCTTTTCATGGTCCTAATATGGCATACATATTCGTAAGTTGTCTTAAGTTGCAGTATGACGTTCAAAGGACTCAGACGAATTTATTAGGTGTATTATGGAGTTTTAAGGTTTCTTACGGTGATGTTAGGTGTTCATAGAGGCTGTAAGGGATCCTACATTATACTAACGTTCTTTTCGAGTTGCTAATGTGTCATAAGGAGACGTAAGATGTCCTAAGATGTCGTATGATGTTCAAAGGACTCGTAGGAATTCATTAGGTTTATTATGGATATTTAATGTTTCGTACGGTGTTGTTAGGAGTTATAAGGCATCCAACATCACACTATCGTGCTTTTCAAGGTGCTAATACGACATACAGAGTCGTAAGATGTCCTAAATAGTCGTACGATATTAAAAGTACTCGGGCGAATTCATTAGGGTTAATATGGAGTTTTAAAGTTTCGTACGGTTATGTAAGGTGTTCATAGGAGCTTTAAGGCATCCGACATTATTCTAACGTGCTTTTTCATGTTGCTAGTGTCGCATACTAAGCTTTAACATCTCCTGAGTTGTCGTACGATGTTCAAAGGACTTCGACGAATTCATTAGGTTTAATATTGAGTTTTAAGGTTTCGTACGGTGTTGTAAGGTGTTGTTAGGAGTTGTAAGGCATCCAACATTCTACTAACGTGCTTTTCATGGTGCTAATATGGCATACATATTCGTAAGTTGTCTTAAGTTGCAGTATGACGTTCAAAGGACTCAGACGAATTTATTAGGTGTATTATGGAGTTTTAAGGTTTCTTACGGTGATGTTAGGTGTTCATAGAGGCTGTAAGGGATCCTACATTATACTAACGTTCTTTTCGAGTTGCTAATGTGTCATAAGGAGACGTAAGATGTCCTAAGATGTCGTATGATGTTCAAAGGACTCGTAGGAATTCATTAGGTTTATTATGGATATTTAATGTTTCGTACGGTGTTGTAAGGTGTTGTTAGGAGTTATAAGGCATCCAACATCACACTATCGTGCTTTTCAAGGTGCTAATACGACATACAGAGTCGTAAGATGTCCTAAATAGTCGTACGATGTTAAAAGTACTCGGGCGAATTCCTTAGGGTTAATATGGAGTTTTAAAGTTTCGTACGGTTATGTAAGGTGTTCATAGGAGCTTTAAGGCATCCGACATTATTCTAACGTGCTTTTTCATGTTGCTAGTGTCGCATACTAACCTTTAACATCTCCTGAGTTGTCGTACGATGTTCAAAGGACTTCGACGAATTCATTAGGTTTAATATTGAGTTTTAAGGTTTCGTACGGTGTTGTAAGGTGTTGTTAGGAGTTGTAAGGCATCCAACATTCTACTAACGTGCTTTTCATGGTGCTAATATGGCATACATATTCGTAAGTTGTCTTAAGTTGCAGTATGACGTTCAAAGGACTCAGACGAATTTATTAGGTGTATTATGGAGTTTTAAGGTTTCGTACGGTGATGTTAGGTGTTCATAGAGGCTGTAAGGGATCCTACATTATACTAACGTTCTTTTCGAGTTGCTAATGTGTCATAAGGAGACGTAAGATGTCCTAAGATGTCGTATGATGTTCAAAGGACTCGTAGGAATTCATTAGGTTTATTATGGATTTTTAATGTTTCGTACGGTGTTGTAAGGTGTTGTTAGGAGTTATAAGGAGTCCAACATCACACTATCGTGCTTTTCAAGGTTCTAATACGGCATACAGAGTCGTAAGATGTCCTAAATAGTCGTACGATGTTAAAAGTTCTCTGGCGAATTCATTAGGCTTATTATGGAGTTTTAAAGTTTCGTACGGTTATGTAAGGTGTTCATAGGAGCTTTAAGGCATCCTTCATTATTTTATCGTGCTTTTCATGATGCTAGTGTCGAATACTAAGCTTTAACATCTCCT
The DNA here is from genome assembly GCA_030867185.1 of Tagetes erecta. Classification (NCBI taxonomy): domain Eukaryota; kingdom Viridiplantae; phylum Streptophyta; class Magnoliopsida; order Asterales; family Asteraceae; genus Tagetes; species Tagetes erecta. Next base: position 40,607,064 of record CM061487.1, on the reverse strand, counting down.
AAGTTGTCGTACGATGTTCAAAGGACTTCGACGAATTCGTTAGGTTTAGTATTGAGTTTTAAGGTTTCGTACGGTGTTGTAAGGTGTTGTTAGGAGTTGTAAGGCATCCAACATTCTACTAACGTGCTTTTCATGGTCAAATATGGCATACATATGCGTGAGTTGTCTTAAGTTGCAGTATGACGTTCAAATGACTCGGACGAATTTATTAGGTGTATTCTGGAGTTTTAAGGTTTCGTACGGTGATGTTAGGTGTTCATAGAGGCTGTAAGGCATCCTACATTATACTAATGTTCTTTTCGAGTTGCTAATGTGTCATAAGGAGACGTAAGATGTCCTAAGATGTCGTATGATGTTCAAAGGACTCGTAGGAATTCATTAGGTTTATTATGGATTTTTAATGTTTCATACGTTGTTGTAAGGTGTTGTTAGGAGTTATAAGGCGTCCAACATCACACTATCGTGCTTTTCAAGGTGCTAATACGGCATACAGAGTCGTAAGATGTCCTAAATAGTCGTACGATGTTAAAAGTACTCGGGCGAATTCATTAGGGTTATTATGGAGTTTTAAAGTTTCGTACAGTTATGTAAGGTGTTCATAGGAGCTTTAAGGCATCCGACATTATTCTAACGTGCCTTTTCATGTTGCTAGTGTCGCATACTAAGCTTTAACATCTCTTGAGTTGTCGTACGATATTCAAAGAACTTCGACGAATTCATTAGGTTTAGTATTGAGTTTTAAGGTTTCGTACGGTGTTGTAAGGTGTTGTTAGGAGTTGTAAGGCATCCAACATTCTACTAACGTGCTTTTCATGGTCCTAATATGGCATACATATTCGTAAGTTGTCTTAAGTTGCAGTATGACGTTCAAAGGACTCAGACGAATTTATTAGGTGTATTATGGAGTTTTAAGGTTTCTTACGGTGATGTTAGGTGTTCATAGAGGCTGTAAGGGATCCTACATTATACTAACGTTCTTTTCGAGTTGCTAATGTGTCATAAGGAGACGTAAGATGTCCTAAGATGTCGTATGATGTTCAAAGGACTCGTAGGAATTCATTAGGTTTATTATGGATATTTAATGTTTCGTACGGTGTTGTTAGGAGTTATAAGGCATCCAACATCACACTATCGTGCTTTTCAAGGTGCTAATACGACATACAGAGTCGTAAGATGTCCTAAATAGTCGTACGATATTAAAAGTACTCGGGCGAATTCATTAGGGTTAATATGGAGTTTTAAAGTTTCGTACGGTTATGTAAGGTGTTCATAGGAGCTTTAAGGCATCCGACATTATTCTAACGTGCTTTTTCATGTTGCTAGTGTCGCATACTAAGCTTTAACATCTCCTGAGTTGTCGTACGATGTTCAAAGGACTTCGACGAATTCATTAGGTTTAATATTGAGTTTTAAGGTTTCGTACGGTGTTGTAAGGTGTTGTTAGGAGTTGTAAGGCATCCAACATTCTACTAACGTGCTTTTCATGGTGCTAATATGGCATACATATTCGTAAGTTGTCTTAAGTTGCAGTATGACGTTCAAAGGACTCAGACGAATTTATTAGGTGTATTATGGAGTTTTAAGGTTTCTTACGGTGATGTTAGGTGTTCATAGAGGCTGTAAGGGATCCTACATTATACTAACGTTCTTTTCGAGTTGCTAATGTGTCATAAGGAGACGTAAGATGTCCTAAGATGTCGTATGATGTTCAAAGGACTCGTAGGAATTCATTAGGTTTATTATGGATATTTAATGTTTCGTACGGTGTTGTAAGGTGTTGTTAGGAGTTATAAGGCATCCAACATCACACTATCGTGCTTTTCAAGGTGCTAATACGACATACAGAGTCGTAAGATGTCCTAAATAGTCGTACGATGTTAAAAGTACTCGGGCGAATTCCTTAGGGTTAATATGGAGTTTTAAAGTTTCGTACGGTTATGTAAGGTGTTCATAGGAGTTTTAAGGCATCCGACATTATTCTAACGTGCTTTTTCATGTTGCTAGTGTCGCATACTAAGGTTTAACATCTCCTGAGTTGTCGTACGATGTTCAAAGGACTTCGACGAATTCATTAGGTTTAATATTGAGTTTTAAGGTTTCGTACGGTGTTGTAAGGTGTTGTAAGGTGTTGTTAGGAGTTGTAAGGCATCCAACATTCTACTAACGTGCTTTTCATGGTGCTAATATGGCATACATATTCGTAAGTTGTCTTAAGTTGCAGTATGACATTCAAAGGACTCAGACGAATTTATTAGGTGTATTATGGAGTTTTAAGGTTTCGTACGGTGATGTTAGGTGTTCATAGAGGCTGTAAGGGATCCTACATTATACTAACGTTCTTTTCGAGTTGCTAATGTGTCATAAGGAGACGTAAGATGTCCTAAGATGTCGTATGATGTTCAAAGGACTCGTAGGAATTCATTAGGTTTATTATGGATTTTTAATGTTTCGTACGGTGTTGTAAGGTGTTGTTAGGAGTTATAAGGCGTCCAACATCACACTATCGTGCATTTCAAGGTTCTAATACGGCATACAGAGTCGTAAGATGTCCTAAATTGTCGTACGATGTTAAAAGAACTCAGGCGAATTCATTAGGTTTATTATGGAGTTTTAAAGTTTCGTACGGTTATGTAAGGTGTTCATAGGAGCTTTAAGGCATCCTTCATTATTTTATCGTGCTTTTCATGTTGCTAGTGTCGAATACTAAGCTTTAACATCTCCTAAGTTGTCGTACGATGTTCAAAGGACTTCGACGAATTCGTTAGGTTTAGTATTGAGTTTTAAGGTTTCGTACGGTGTTGTAAGGTGTTGTTAGGAGTTGTAAGGCATCCAACATTCTACTAACGTGCTTTTCATGGTCAAATATGGCATACATATGCGTGAGTTGTCTTAAGTTGCAGTATGACGTTCAAAGGACTCGGACGAATTTATTAGGTGTATTATGGAGTTTTAAGGTTTCGTACGGTGATGTTAGGTGTTCATAGAGGCTGTAAGGGATCCTACATTATACTAACGTTCTTTTCGAGTTGCTAATGTGTCATAAGGAGACGTAAGATGTCCTAAGATGTCGTATGATGTTCAAAGGACTCGTAGGAATTCATTAGGTTTATTATGGATTTTTAATGTTTCGTACGGTGTTGTAAGGTGTTGTTAGGAGTTATAAGGCATCCAACATCACACTATCGTGCTTTTCAAGGTTCTAATACGGCATACAGAGTCGTAAGATGTCCTAAATAGTCGTACGATGTTAAAAGTACTCTGGCGAATTCATTAGGTTTATTATGGAGTTTTAAAGTTTCGTACGGTTATGTAAGGTGTTCATAGGAGCTTTAAGGCATCCTACATTATTCTAACGTGCTTTTTCATGTTGCTAGTGTCGCATACTAACCTTTAACATCTCCTGAGTTGTCGTACGATGTTCAAAGGACTTCGACGAATTCATTAGGTTTAATATTGAGTTTTAAGGTTTCGTACGGTGTTGTAAGGTGTTGTTAGGAGTTGTAAGGCATCCAACATTCTACTAACGTGCTTTTCATGGTGCTAATATGGCATACATATTCGTAAGTTGTCTTAAGTTGCAGTATGACGTTCAAAGGACTCAGACGAATTTATTAGGTGTATTATGGAGTTTTAAGGTTTCGTACGGTGATGTTAGGTGTTCATAGAGGCTGTAAGGGATCCTACATTATACTAACGTTCTTTTCGAGTTGCTAATGTGTCATAAGGAGACGTAAGATGTCCTAAGATGTCGTATGATGTTCAAAGGACTCGTAGGAATTCATTAGGTTTATTATGGATTTTTAATGTTTCGTACGGTGTTGTAAGGTGTTGTTAGGAGTTATAAGGCGTCCAACATCACACTATCGTGCATTTCAAGGTTCTAATACGGCATACAGAGTCGTAAGATGTCCTAAATTGTCGTACGATGTTAAAAGAACTCAGGCGAATTCATTAGGTTTATTATGGAGTTTTAAAGTTTCGTACGGTTATGTAAGGTGTTCATAGGAGCTTTAAGGCATCCTTCATTATTTTATCGTGCTTTTCATGTTGCTAGTGTCGAATACTAAGCTTTAACATCTCCTAAGTTGTCGTACGATGTTCAAAGGACTTCGACGAATTCGTTAGGTTTAGTATTGAGTTTTAAGGTTTCGTACGGTGTTGTAAGGTGTTGTTAGGAGTTGTAAGGCATCCAACATTCTACTAACGTGCTTTTCATGGTCAAATATGGCATACATATGCGTGAGTTGTCTTAAGTTGCAGTATGACGTTCAAAGGACTCGGACGAATTTATTAGGTGTATTATGGAGTTTTAAGGTTTCGTACGGTGATGTTAGGTGTTCATAGAGGCTGTAAGGGATCCTACATTATACTAACGTTCTTTTCGAGTTGCTAATGTGTCATAAGGAGACATAAGATGTCCTAAGATGTCGTATGATGTTCAAAGGACTCGTAGGAATTCATTAGGTTTATTATGGATTTTTAATGTTTCGTACGGTGTTGTAAGGTGTTGTTAGGAGTTATAAGGCATCCAACATCACACTATCGTGCTTTTCAAGGTTCTAATACGGCATACAGAGTCGTAAGATGTCCTAAATAGTCGTACGATGTTAAAAGTACTCTGGCGAATTCATTAGGTTTATTATGGAGTTTTAAAGTTTCGTACGGTTATGTAAGGTGTTCATAGGAGCTTTAAGGCATCCTACATTATTCTAACGTGCTTTTTCATGTTGCTAGTGTCGCATACTAACCTTTAACATCTCCTGAGTTGTCGTACGATGTTCAAAGGACTTCGACGAATTCATTAGGTTTAATATTGAGTTTTAAGGTTTCGTACGGTGTTGTAAGGTGTTGTTAGGAGTTGTAAGGCATCCAACATTCTACTAACGTGCTTTTCATGGTGCTAATATGGCATACATATTCGTAAGTTGTCTTAAGTTGCAGTATGACGTTCAAAGGACTCAGACGAATTTATTAGGTGTATTATGGAGTTTTAAGGTTTCGTACGGTGATGTTAGGTGTTCATAGAGGCTGTAAGGGATCCTACATTATACTAACGTTCTTTTCGAGTTGCTAATGTGTCATAAGGAGACGTAAGATGTCCTAAGATGTCGTATGATGTTCAAAGGACTCGTAGGAATTCATTAGGTTTATTATGGATTTTTAATGTTTCGTACGGTGTTGTAAGGTGTTGTTAGGAGTTATAAGGCGTCCAACATCACACTATCGTGCATTTCAAGGTTCTAATACGGCATACAGAGTCGTAAGATGTCCTAAATTGTCGTACGATGTTAAAAGAACTCAGGCGAATTCATTAGGTTTATTATGGAGTTTTAAAGTTTCGTACGGTTATGTAAGGTGTTCATAGGAGCTTTAAGGCATCCTTCATTATTTTATCGTGCTTTTCATGTTGCTAGTGTCGAATACTAAGCTTTAACATCTCCTAAGTTGTCGTACGATGTTCAAAGGACTTCGACGAATTCGTTAGGTTTAGTATTGAGTTTTAAGGTTTCGTACGGTGTTGTAAGGTGTTGTTAGGAGTTGTAAGGCATCCAACATTCTACTAACGTGCTTTTCATGGTCAAATATGGCATACATATGCGTGAGTTGTCTTAAGTTGCAGTATGACGTTCAAAGGACTCGGACGAATTTATTAGGTGTATTATGGAGTTTTAAGGTTTCGTACGGTGATGTTAGGTGTTCATAGAGGCTGTAAGGGATCCTACATTATACTAACGTTCTTTTCGAGTTGCTAATGTGTCATAAGGAGACATAAGATGTCCTAAGATGTCGTATGATGTTCAAAGGACTCGTAGGAATTCATTAGGTTTATTATGGATTTTTAATGTTTCGTACGGTGTTGTAAGGTGTTGTTAGGAGTTATAAGGCATCCAACATCACACTATCGTGCTTTTCAAGGTTCTAATACGGCATACAGAGTCGTAAGATGTCCTAAATAGTCGTACGATGTTAAAAGTACTCTGGCGAATTCATTAGGTTTATTATGGAGTTTTAAAGTTTCGTACGGTTATGTAAGGTGTTCATAGGAGCTTTAAGGCATCCTACATTATTCTAACGTGCTTTTTCATGTTGCTAGTGTCGCATACTAAGGTTTAACATCTCCTGAGTTGTCGTACGATGTTCAAAGGACTTCGACGAATTCATTAGGTTTAATATTGAGTTTTAAGGTTTCGTACGGTGTTGTAAGGTGTTGTTAGGAGTTGTAAGGCATCCAACATTCTACTAACGTGCTTTTCATGGTGCTAATATGGCATACATATTCGTAAGTTGTCTTAAGTTGCAGTATGACGTTCAAAGGACTCAGACGAATTTATTAGGTGTATTATGGAGTTTTAAGGTTTCGTACGGTGATGTTAGGTGTTCATAGAGGCTGTAAGGGATCCTACATTATACTAACGTTCTTTTCGAGTTGCTAATGTGTCATAAGGAGACGTAAGATGTCCTAAGATGTCGTATGATGTTCAAAGGACTCGTAGGAATTCATTAGGTTTATTATGGATTTTTAATGTTTCGTACGGTGTTGTAAGGTGTTGTTAGGAGTTATAAGGAGTCCAACATCACACTATCGTGCTTTTCAAGGTTCTAATACGGCATACAGAGTCGTAAGATGTCCTAAATAGTCGTACGATGTTAAAAGTTCTCTGGCGAATTCATTAGGCTTATTATGGAGTTTTAAAGTTTCGTACGGTTATGTAAGGTGTTCATAGGAGCTTTAAGGCATCCTTCATTATTTTATCGTGCTTTTCATGATGCTAGTGTCGAATACTAAGCTTTAACATCTCCTAAGTTGTCGTACGATGTTCAAAGGACTTCGACGAATTCGTTAGGTTTAGTATTGAGTTTTAAGGTTTCGTACGGTGTTGTAAGGTGTTGTTAGGAGTTGTAAGGCATCCAACATTCTACTAACGTGCTTTTCATGGTCAAATATGGCATACATATGCGTGAGTTGTCTTAAGTTGCAGTATGACGTTCAAATGACTCGGACGAATTTATTAGGTGTATTCTGGAGTTTTAAGGTTTCGTACGGTGATGTTAGGTGTTCATAGAGGCTGTAAGGCATCCTACATTATACTAATGTTCTTTTCGAGTTGCTAATGTGTCATAAGGAGACGTAAGATGTCCTAAGATGTCGTATGATGTTCAAAGGACTCGTAGGAATTCATTAGGTTTATTATGGATTTTTAATGTTTCATACGTTGTTGTAAGGTGTTGTTAGGAGTTATAAGGCGTCCAACATCACACTATCGTGCTTTTCAAGGTGCTAATACGGCATACAGAGTCGTAAGATGTCCTAAATAGTCGTACGATGTTAAAAGTACTCGGGCGAATTCATTAGGGTTATTATGGAGTTTTAAAGTTTCGTACAGTTATGTAAGGTGTTCATAGGAGCTTTAAGGCATCCGACATTATTCTAACGTGCCTTTTCATGTTGCTAGTGTCGCATACTAAGCTTTAACATCTCTTGAGTTGTCGTACGATATTCAAAGAACTTCGACGAATTCATTAGGTTTAGTATTGAGTTTTAAGGTTTCGTACGGTGTTGTAAGGTGTTGTTAGGAGTTGTAAGGCATCCAACATTCTACTAACGTGCTTTTTATGGTCCTAATATGGCATACATATTCGTAAGTTGTCTTAAGTTGCAGTATGACGTTCAAAGGACTCAGACGAATTTATTAGGTGTATTATGGAGTTTTAAGGTTTCTTACGGTGATGTTAGGTGTTCATAGAGGCTGTAAGGGATCCTACATTATACTAACGTTCTTTTCGAGTTGCTAATGTGTCATAAGGAGACGTAAGATGTCCTAAGATGTCGTATGATGTTCAAAGGACTCGTAGGAATTCATTAGGTTTATTATGGATATTTAATGTTTCGTACGCTGTTGTTAGGAGTTATAAGGCATCCAACATCACACTATCGTGCTTTTCAAGGTGCTAATACGACATACAGAGTCGTAAGATGTCCTAAATAGTCGTACGATATTAAAAGTACTCGGGCGAATTCATTAGGGTTAATATGGAGTTTTAAAGTTTCGTACGGTTATGTAAGGTGTTCATAGGAGCTTTAAGGCATCCGACATTATTCTAACGTGCTTTTTCATGTTGCTAGTGTCGCATACTAAGGTTTAACATCTCCTGAGTTGTCGTACGATGTTCAAAGGACTTCGACGAATTCATTAGGTTTAATATTGAGTTTTAAGGTTTCGTACGGTGTTGTAAGGTGTTGTTAGGAGTTGTAAGGCATCCAACATTCTACTAACGTGCTTTTCATAGTGCTAATATGGCATACATATTCGTAAGTTGTCTTAAGTTGCAGTATGACGTTCAAAGGACTCAGACGAATTTATTAGGTGTATTATGGAGTTTTAAGGTTTCTTACGGTGATGTTAGGTGTTCATAGAGGCTGTAAGGGATCCTACATTATACTAACGTTCTTTTCGAGTTGCTAATGTGTCATAAGGAGACGTAAGATGTCCTAAGATGTCGTATGATGTTCAAAGGACTCGTAGGAATTCATTAGGTTTATTATGGATTTTTAATGTTTCGTACGGTGTTGTAAGGTGTTGTTAGGAGTTATAAGGCGTCCAACATCACACTATCGTGCATTTCAAGGTTCTAATACGGCATACAGAGTCGTAAGATGTCCTAAATAGTCGTACGATGTTAAAAGTACTCAGGCGAATTCATTAGGTTTATTATGGAGTTTTAAAGTTTCGTACGGTTATGTAAGGTGTTCATAGGAGCTTTAAGGCATCCTTCATTATTTTATCGTGCTTTTCATGTTGCTAGTGTCGAATACTAAGCTTTAACATCTCCTAAGTTGTCGTACGATGTTCAAAGGACTTCGACGAATTCGTTAGGTTTAGTATTGAGTTTTAAGGTTTCGTACGGTGTTGTAAGGTGTTGTTAGGAGTTGTAAGGCATCCAACATTCTACTAACGTGCTTTTCATGGTCAAATATGGCATACATATGCGTGAGTTGTCTTAAGTTGCAGTATGACGTTCAAAGGACTCGGACGAATTTATTAGGTGTATTATGGAGTTTTAAGGTTTCGTACGGTGATGTTAGGTGTTCATAGAGGCTGTAAGGGATCATACATTATACTAACGTTCTTTTCGAGTTGCTAATGTGTCATAAGGAGACGTAAGATGTCCTAAGATGTCGTATGATGTTCAAAGGACTCGTAGGAATTCATTAGGTTTATTATGGATTTTTAATGTTTCGTACGGTGTTGTAAGGTGTTGTTAGGAGTTATAAGGCATCCAACATCACACTATCCTGCTTTTCAAGGTTCTAATACGGCATACAGAGTCGTAAGATGTCCTAAATAGTCGTACGATGTTAAAAGTACTCTGGCGAATTCATTAGGTTTATTATGGAGTTTTAAAGTTTCGTACGGTTATGTAAGGTGTTCATAGGAGCTTTAAGGCATCCTACATTATTCTAACGTGCTTTTTCATGTTGCTAGTGTCGCATACTAAGATTTAACATCTCCTGAGTTGTCGTACGATGTTCAAAGGACTTCGACGAATTCATTAGGTTTAATATTGAGTTTTAAGGTTTCGTACGGTGTTGTAAGGTGTTGTTAGGAGTTGTAAGGCATCCAACATTCTACTAACGTGCTTTTCATGGTGCTAATATGGCATACATATTCGTAAGTTGTCTTAAGTTGCAGTATGACGTTCAAATGACTCAGACGAATTTATTAGGTGTATTATGGAGTTTTAAGGTTTCGTACGGTGATGTTAGGTGTTCATAGAGGCTGTAAGGGATCCTACATTGTACTAACGTTCTTTTCGAGTTGCTAATGTGTCATAAGGAGACGTAAGATGTCCTAAGATGTCGTATGATGTTCAAAGGACTCGTAGGAATTCATTAGGTTTATTATGGATTTTTAATGTTTCGTACGGTGTTGTAAGGTGTTGTTAGGAGTTATAAGGCATCCAACATCACACTATCGTGCTTTTCAAGGTTCTAATACGGCATACAGAGTCGTAAGATGTCCTAAATAGTCGTACGATGTTAAAAGTTCTCTGGCGAATTCATTAGGCTTATTATGGAGTTTTAAAGTTTCGTACGGTTATGTAAGGTGTTCATAGGAGCTTTAAGGCATCCTTCATTATTTTATCGTGCTTTTCATGTTGCTAGTGTCGAATACTAAGCTTTAACATCTCCTAAGTTGTCGTACGATGTTCAAAGGACTTCGACGAATTCGTTAGGTTTAGTATTGAGTTTTAAGGTTTCGTACGGTGTTGTAAGGTGTTGTTAGGAGTTGTAAGGCATCCAACATTCTACTAACGTGCTTTTCATGGTCAAATATGGCATACATATGCGTGAGTTGTCTTAAGTTGCAGTATGACGTTCAAATGACTCGGACGAATTTATTAGGTGTATTCTGGAGTTTTAAGGTTTCGTACGGTGATGTTAGGTGTTCATAGAGGCTGTAAGGCATCCTACATTATACTAACGTTCTTTTCGAGTTGCTAATGTGTCATAAGGAGACGTAAGATGTCCTAAGATGTCGTATGATGTTCAAAGGACTCGTAGGAATTCATTAGGTTTATTATGGATTTTTAATGTTTCATACGTTGTTGTAAGGTGTTGTTAGGAGTTATAAGGCGTCCAACATCACACTATCGTGCTTTTCAAGGTGCTAATACGGCATACAGAGTCGTAAGATGTCCTAAATAGTCGTACGATGTTAAAAGTACTCGGGCGAATTCATTAGGGTTATTATGGAGTTTTAAAGTTTCGTACAGTTATGTAAGGTGTTCATAGGAGCTTTAAGGCATCCGACATTATTCTAACGTGCTTTTTCATGTTGCTAGTGTCGCATACTAAGCTTTAACATCTCCTGAGTTGTCGTACGATATTCAAAGAACTTCGACGAATTCATTAGGTTTAGTATTGAGTTTTAAGGTTTCGTACGGTGTTGTAAGGTGTTGTTAGGAGTTGTAAGGCATCCAACATTCTACTAACGTGCTTTTCATGGTGCTAATATGGCATACATATTCGTAAGTTGTCTTAAGTTGCAGTATGACGTTCAAAGGACTCAGATTAATTTATTAGGTGTATTATGGAGTTTTAAGGTTTCTTACGGTGTTGTTAGGTGTTCATAGAGGCTGTAAGGGATCCTACATTATACTAACGTTCTTTTCGAGTTGCTAATGTGTCATAAGGAGACGTAAGATGTCCTAAGATGTCGTATGATGTTCAAAGGACTCGTAGGAATTCATTAGGTTTATTTTGGATTTTTATTGTTTCGTACGGTGTTGTATGGTGTTGTTAGGAGTTATAAGGCGTCCAACATCACACTATCGTGCTTTTCAAGGTGCTAATACGGCATACAGAGTCGTAAGATGTCCTAAATAGTCGTACGATGTTAAAAGTACTCGGGCGAATTCATTAGGGTTATTATGTAGTTTTAAAGTTTCGTACGGTTATGTATAAGTGTTCATAGGAGCTTTAAGGCATCCGACATTATTCTAACGTGCTTTTTCATGTTGCTAGTGTCGCACACTAAGTTTTAACATCTCTTGAGTTGCCGTACGATGTTCAAAGGACTTCGATGAACTCATTAGGTTTAATATTGGGTTTTAAGGTTTCGTACGGTGTTGTAAGGTGTTGTTAGGAGTTGTAAGGCATCCAACATTCTACTAACGTGCTTTTCATGGTGCTAATATGGCATACATATTCGTAGGTTGTCTTAAGTTGCAGTATGACGTTCAAAGGACTCAGACGAATTTATTAGGTGTATTCTGGAGTTTTAAGGTTTCGTACGGTGATGTTAGGTGTTCATAGAGGCTGTAAGGCATCCTACATTATACTAACGTTCTTTTCGAGTTGCTATTGTGTCATAAGGAGACGTAAGATGTCCTAAGATGTCGTTAGATGTTCAAAGGACTCGTATGAATTCATTAGGTTTATTATGGATTTTTAATGTTTCGTACGATGTTGTAAGGTGTTGTTAGGAGTTATAAGGCGTCCAACATCACACTATCGTGCTTTTCAAGGAGCTAATATGGCATACATAGTCGTAAGATGTCCTAAATTGTCGTACGATGTTCAACGGAACCAGACGAACTCATTAGGTTTATTATGGAGTTTTAAAGTTTCGGACGGTGATGTAAGGTGTTCTTAGGAGTTGTTACGCGTCCTACATTATTCTAACGTGCTTTTCATGTTGCTAGTGTCGCATACTGAGCTTTAACATCTCCTAATTTGTCGTATGATGTTCAAAGGACTTCGATAAACTCATTAGGTTTAGTATTGAGTTTTAAGGTTTCGTACGGTGTTGTAAGGTGTTGTTAGGAGTTGTAAGGCACGCAACATCATACTGACGTGCTTTTCATGGTGCTAATATGGCATACATATTCGTAGGTTGTCTTAAGTTGCAGTATGACGTTCAAAGGACTCAGACGAATTTATTAGGTGTATTATGGAGTTTTAAGGTTTCTTACGGTGATGTTAGGTGTTCATAGAGGCTGTAAGGGATCCTACATTATACTAACGTTCTTTTCGAGTTGCTAATGTGTCATAAGGAGACGTAAGATGTCCTAAGATGTCGTATGATGTTCAAAGGACTCGTAGGAATTCATTAGGTTTATTATGGATTTTTTATGTTTCGTACGTTGTTGTAAGGTGTTGTTAGGAGTTATAAGGCGTCCAACATCACACTATCGTGCTTTTCAAGGTGCTAATACGGCATACAGAGTCGTAAGATGTCCTAAGTAGTCGTACGACGTTAAAAGTACTCGGGCGAATTCATTAGGGTTATTATGGAGTTTTAAAGTTTCGTACGGTTATGTAAGGTGTTCATAGGAGCTTTAAGGCATCCGACATTATTCTAACGTGCTTTTTCATGTTGCTAGTGTCGCATACTAAGCTTTAACATCTCCTGAGTTGTCGTACGATGTTCAAAGGACTTCGACGAATTCATTAGGTTTAATATTGAGTTTTAAGGTTTCGTACGGTGTTGTAAGGTGTTGTTAGGAGTTGTAAGGAATCCAACATTCTACTAACGTGCTTTTCATGGTGCTAATATGGCATACATATTAGTAAGTTGTCTTAAGTTGCAGTATGACGTTCAAAGGACTCAGACGAATTTATTATGTGTATTATGGAGTTTTAAGGTTTCTTACGGTGATGTTAGGTGTTCATAGAGGCTGTAAGGGATCCTACATTATACTAACGTTCTTTTCGAGTTGCTAATGTGTCATAAGGAGACGTAAGATGTCCTAAGATGTCGTGTGATGTTCAAAGGACTCGTAGGAATTCATTAGGTTTATTATGGATTTTTAATGTTTCGTACGGTGTTGTAAGGTGTGGTTAGGAGTTATAAGGCGTCCAACATCACACTATCGTGCTTTTCAAGGTGCTAATACGACATACAGAGTCGTAAGATGTCCTAAATAGTCGTACGATGTTAAAAGTACTCGGGCGAATTCATTAGGGTTATTATGGAGTTTTAAAGTTTTGTACGGTTATGTAAGGTGTTCATAGGAGCTTTAAGGCATCCGACATTATTCTAACGTGCTTTTTCATGTTGCTAGTGTCGCATACTAAGCTTTAACATCTCCTGAGTTGTCGTACGATGTTCAAAGGACTTCGACGAATTCATTAGGTTTAGTATTGAGTTTTAAGGTTTCGTACGGTGTTGTAAGGTGTTGTTAGGAGTTGTAAGGCGTCCACATTCTACTAACGTGCTTTTCATGGTGCTAATATGGCGTACGTATTCGTAAGTTGTCTTAAGTTGCAGTATGACGTTCAAAGGACTCGGACTAATTTATTAGGTGTATTATGGAGTTTTAAGGTTTCGTACGGTGATGTTAGGTGTTCATAGAGGCTGTAATGCATCCTACATTATACTAACGTTCTTTTCGAGTTGCTATTGTGTCATAAGGAGACGTAAGATGTCCTAAGATGTCGTACGATGTTCAAAGGACTCGTATGAATTCATTAGGTTTATTATGGATTCTTAATGTTTCGTACGTTGTTGTAAGGTGTTGTTAGGAGTTATAAGGCGTCCAACATCACACTATCGTGCTTTTCAAGGTGCTAATATGGCATACATAGTCGAAAGATGTCCTAAATTGTCGTACGATGTTCAACGGAACCAGACGAACTCATTAGGTTTATTATGGAGTTTTAAAGTTTCGGACGGTGATGTAAGGTGTTCTTAGGAGTTGTTACGCGTCCTACATTATTCTAACGTGCTTTTCATGTTGCTAGTGTCGCATACTGAGCTTTAACATCTCCTAATTTGTCGTATGATGTTCAAAGGACTTCGATAAACTCATTAGGTTTAGTATTGAGTTTTAAGGTTTCATACGGTGTTGTAAGGTGTTGTTAGGAGTTGTAAGGCATGCAACATTATATGACGTGCTTTTCATGGTGCTAATATGGCATACATATTCGTAGGTTGTCTTAAGTTGCAGTATGACGTTCAAAGGACTCAGACGAATTTATTAGGTGTATTATGGAGTTTTAAGGTTTCTTACGGTGATGTTAGGTGTTCATAGAGGCTGTATGGGATCCTACATTATACTAACGTTCTTTTCGAGTTGCTAATGTGTCATAAGGAGACGTAAGATGTCCTAAGATGTCGTATGATGTTCAAAGGACTCGTAGGAATTCATTAGGTTTATTTTGGATTTTTATTGTTTCGTACGGTGTTGTAAGGTGTTGTTAGGAGTTATAAGGCGTCCAACATCACACTATCGTGCTTTTCAAGGTGCTAATATGGCATACATAGTCGAAAGATGTCCTAAATTGTCGTACGATGTTCAACGGAACCAGACGAACTCATTAGGTTTATTATGGAGTTTTAAAGTTTCGGACGGTGATGTAAGGTGTTCTTAGGAGTTGTTACGCGTCCTACATTATTCTAACGTGCTTTTTCATGTTGCTAGTGTCGCATACTAAGCTTTAACATCTCCTGAGTTGTCGTACGATATTCAAAGAACTTCGACGAATTCATTAGGTTTAGTATTGAGTTTTAAGGTTTCGTACGGTGTTGTAAGGTGTTGTTAGGAGTTGTAAGGCATCCAACATTCTACTAACGTGCTTTTCATGGTGCTAATATGGCATACATATTCGTAAGTTGTCTTAAGTTGCAGTATGACGTTCAAAGGACTCAGATTAATTTATTAGGTGTATTATGGAGTTTTAAGGTTTCTTACGGTGTTGTTAGGTGTTCATAGAGGCTGTAAGGGATCCTACATTATACTAACGTTCTTTTCGAGTTGCTAATGTGTCATAAGGAGACGTAAGATGTCCTAAGATGTCGTATGATGTTCAAAGGACTCGTAGGAATTCATTAGGTTTATTTTGGATTTTTATTGTTTCGTACGGTGTTGTATGGTGTTGTTAGGAGTTATAAGGCGTCCAACATCACACTATCGTGCTTTTCAAGGTGCTAATACGGCATACAGAGTCGTAAGATGTCCTAAATAGTCGTACGATGTTAAAAGTACTCGGGCGAATTCATTAGGGTTATTATGTAGTTTTAAAGTTTCGTACGGTTATGTATAAGTGTTCATAGGAGCTTTAAGGCATCCGACATTATTCTAACGTGCTTTTTCATGTTGCTAGTGTCGCACACTAAGTTTTAACATCTCTTGAGTTGCCGTACGATGTTCAAAGGACTTCGATGAATTCATTAGGTTTAATATTGGGTTTTAAGGTTTCGTACGGTGTTGTAAGGTGTTGTTAGGAGTTGTAAGGCATCCAACATTCTACTAACGTGCTTTTCATGGTGCTAATATGGCATACATATTCGTAGGTTGTCTTAAGTTGCAGTATGACGTTCAAAGGACTCAGACGAATTTATTAGGTGTATTCTGGAGTTTTAAGGTTTCGTACGGTGATGTTAGGTGTTCATAGAGGCTGTAAGGCATCCTACATTATACTAACGTTCTTTTCGAGTTGCTATTGTGTCATAAGGAGACGTAAGATGTCCTAAGATGTCGTTAGATGTTCAAAGGACTCGTATGAATTCATTAGGTTTATTATGGATTTTTAATGTTTCGTACGATGTTGTAAGGTGTTGTTAGGAGTTATAAGGCGTCCAACATCACACTATCGTGCTTTTCAAGGAGCTAATATGGCATACATAGTCGTAAGATGTCCTAAATTGTCGTACGATGTTCAACGGAACCAGACGAACTCATTAGGTTTATTATGGAGTTTTAAAGTTTCGGACGGTGATGTAAGGTGTTCTTAGGAGTTGTTACGCGTCCTACATTATTCTAACGTGCTTTTCATGTTGCTAGTGTCGCATACTGAGCTTTAACATCTCCTAATTTGTCGTATGATGTTCAAAGGACTTCGATAAACTCATTAGGTTTAGTATTGAGTTTTAAGGTTTCGTACGGTGTTGTAAGGTGTTGTTAGGAGTTGTAAGGCATGCAACATCATACTGACGTGCTTTTCATGGTGCTAATATGGCATACATATTCGTAGGTTGTCTTAAGTTGCAGTATGACGTTCAAAGGACTCAGACGAATTTATTAGGTGTATTATGGAGTTTTAAGGTTTCTTACGGTGATGTTAGGTGTTCATAGAGGCTGTAAGGGATCCTACATTATACTAACGTTCTTTTCGAGTTGCTAATGTGTCATAAGGAGACGTAAGATGTCCTAAGATGTCGTATGATGTTCAAAGGACTCGTAGGAATTCATTAGGTTTATTATGGATTTTTTATGTTTCGTACGTTGTTGTAAGGTGTTGTTAGGAGTTATAAGGCGTCCAACATCACACTATCGTGCTTTTCAAGGTGCTAATACGGCATACAGAGTCGTAAGATGTCCTAAGTAGTCGTACGACGTTAAAAGTACTCGGGCGAATTCATTAGGGTTATTATGGAGTTTTAAAGTTTCGTACGGTTATGTAAGGTGTTCATAGGAGCTTTAAGGCATCCGACATTATTCTAACGTGCTTTTTCATGTTGCTAGTGTCGCATACTAAGCTTTAACATCTCCTGAGTTGTCGTACGATGTTCAAAGGACTTCGACGAATTCATTAGGTTTAATATTGAGTTTTAAGGTTTCGTACGGTGTTGTAAGGTGTTGTTAGGAGTTGTAAGGCATCCAACATTCTACTAACGTGCTTTTCATGGTGCTAATATGGCATACATATTAGTAAGTTGTCTTAAGTTGCAGTATGACGTTCAAAGGACTCAGACGAATTTATTAGGTGTATTATGGAGTTTTAAGGTTTCTTACGGTGATGTTAGGTGTTCATAGAGGCTGTAAGGGATCCTACATTATACTAACGTTCTTTTCGAGTTGCTAATGTGTCATAAGGAGACGTAAGATGTCCTAAGATGTCGTGTGATGTTCAAAGGACTCGTAGGAATTCATTAGGTTTATTATGGATTTTTAATGTTTCGTACGGTGTTGTAAGGTGTGGTTAGGAGTTATAAGGCGTCCAACATCACACTATCGTGCTTTTCAAGGTGCTAATACGACATACAGAGTCGTAAGATGTCCTAAATAGTCGTACGATGTTAAAAGTACTCGGGCGAATTCATTAGGGTTATTATGGAGTTTTAAAGTTTTGTACGGTTATGTAAGGTGTTCATAGGAGCTTTAAGGCATCCGACATTATTCTAACGTGCTTTTTCATGTTGCTAGTGTCGCATACTAAGCTTTAACATCTCCTGAGTTGTCGTACGATGTTCAAAGGACTTCGACGAATTCATTAGGTTTAGTATTGAGTTTTAAGGTTTCGTACGGTGTTGTAAGGTGTTGTTAGGAGTTGTAAGGCGTCCACATTCTACTAACGTGCTTTTCATGGTGCTAATATGGCGTACGTATTCGTAAGTTGTCTTAAGTTGCAGTATGACGTTCAAAGGACTCGGACTAATTTATTAGGTGTATTATGGAGTTTTAAGGTTTCGTACGGTGATGTTAGGTGTTCATAGAGGCTGTAATGCATCCTACATTATACTAACGTTCTTTTCGAGTTGCTATTGTGTCATAAGGAGACGTAAGATGTCCTAAGATGTCGTACGATGTTCAAAGGACTCGTATGAATTCATTAGGTTTATTATGGATTCTTAATGTTTCGTACGTTGTTGTAAGGTGTTGTTAGGAGTTATAAGGCGTCCAACATCACACTATCGTGCTTTTCAAGGTGCTAATATGGCATACATAGTCGAAAGATGTCCTAAATTGTCGTACGATGTTCAACGGAACCAGACGAACTCATTAGGTTTATTATGGAGTTTTAAAGTTTCGGACGGTGATGTAAGGTGTTCTTAGGAGTTGTTACGCGTCCTACATTATTCTAACGTGCTTTTCATGTTGCTAGTGTCGCATACTGAGCTTTAACATCTCCTAATTTGTCGTATGATGTTCAAAGGACTTCGATAAACTCATTAGGTTTAGTATTGAGTTTTAAGGTTTCATACGGTGTTGTAAGGTGTTGTTAGGAGTTGTAAGGCATGCAACATTATATGACGTGCTTTTCATGGTGCTAATATGGCATACATATTCGTAGGTTGTCTTAACTTGCAGTATGACGTTCAAAGGACTCAGACGAATTTATTAGGTGTATTATGGAGTTTTAAGGTTTCTTACGGTGATGTTAGGTGTTCATAGAGGCTGTATGGGATCCTACATTATACTAACGTTCTTTTCGAGTTGCTAATGTGTCATAAGGAGACGTAAGATGTCCTAAGATGTCGTATGATGTTCAAAGGACTCGTAGGAGTTCATTAGGTTTATTATGGATTTTTAATGTTTCGTACGTTGTTGTAAGGTGTTGTTAGGAGTTATAAGGCGTCCAACATCACACTATCATGCTTTTCAAGGTGCTAATACGGCATACAGAGTCGTAAGATGTCCTAAGTAGTCGTACGACGTTAAAAGTACTCGGGCGAATTCATTAGGGTTATTATGGAGTTTTAAAGTTTCGTACGGTTATGTAAGGTGTTCATAGGAGCTTTAAGGCATTCGACATTATTCTACCGTGCTTTTTCATGTTGCTAGTGTCGCATACTAAGCTTTAACATCTCCTGAGTTGTCGTACGATGTTCAAAGGACTTCGACGAATTCATTAGGTTTAGTATTGAGTTTTAAGGTTTCGTACGGTGTTGTAAGGTGTTGTTAGGAGTTGTAAGGCATCCAACATTCTACTAACGTGCTTTTCATGGTGCTAATATGGCGTACGTATTCGTAAGTTGTCTTAAGTTGCAGTATGACGTTCAAAGGACTCGGACTAATTTATTAGGTGTATTATGGAGTTTTAAGGTTTCGTACGGTGATGTTAGGTGTTCATAGAGGCTGTAAGGCATCCTACATTATACTAACGTTCTTTTCGAGTTGCTATTGTGTCATAAGGAGACGTAAGATGTCCTAAGATGTCGTACGATGTTCAAAGGACTTGTATGAATTCATTAGGTTTATTATGGATTCTTAATGTTTCGTACGTTGTTGTAAGGTGTTGTTAGGAGTTATAAGGCGTCCAACATCACACTATCGTGCTTTTCAAGGTGCTAATATGGCATACATAGTCGAAAGATGTCCTAAATTGTCGTACGATGTTCAACGGAACCAGACGAACTCATTAGGTTTATTATGGAGTTTTAAAGTTTCGGACGGTGATGTAAGGTGTTCTTAGGAGTTGTTACGCGTCCTACATTATTCTAACGTGCTTTTCATGTTGCTAGTGTCGCATACTGAGCTATAACATCTCCTAATTTGTCGTATGATGTTCAAAGGACTTCGATAAACTCATTAGGTTTAGTATTGAGTTTTAAGGTTTCATACGGTGTTGTAAGGTGTTGTTAGGAGTTGTAAGGCATGCAACATTATATGACGTGCTTTTCATGGTGCTAATATGGCATACATATTCGTAGGTTGTCTTAAGTTGCAGTATGACGTTCAAAGGACTCAGACGAATTTATTAGGTGTATTATGGAGTTTTAAGGTTTCTTACGGTGATGTTAGGTGTTCATAGAGGCTGTAAGGGATCCTACATTATACTAACGTTCTTTTCGAGTTGCTAATGTGTCATTAGGAGACGTAAGATGTCCTAAGATGTCGTATGATGTTCAAAGGACTCGTAGGAGTTCATTAGGTTTATTATGGATTTTTAATGTTTCGTACGTTGTTGTAAGGTGTTGTTAGGAGTTATAAGGCGTCCAACATCACACTATCGTGCTTTTCAAGGTGCTAATACGGCATACAGAGTCGTAAGATGTCCTAAGTAGTCGTACGACGTTAAAAGTACTCGGGCGAATTCATTAGGGTTATTATGGAGTTTTAAAGTTTCGTACGGTTATGTAAGGTGTTCATAGGAGCTTTAAGGCATTCGACATTATTCTACCGTGCTTTTTCATGTTGCTAGTGTCGCATACTAAGCTTTAACATCTCCTGAGTTGTCGTACGATGTTCAAAGGACTTCGACGAATTCATTAGGTTTAGTATTGAGTTTTAAGGTTTCGTACGGTGTTGTAAGGTGTTGTTAGGAGTTGTAAGGCATCCAACATTCTACTAACGTGCTTTTCATGGTGCTAATATGGCATACATATTCGTAAGTTGTCTTAAGTTGCAGTATGACGTTCAAAGGACTCAGACGAATTTATTAGGTGTATTATGGAGTTTTAAGGTTTCTTACGGTGATGTTAGGTGTTCATAGAGGCTGTAAGGGATCCTACATTATACTAACGTTCTTTTCGAGTTGCTAATGTGTCATAAGGAGACGTAAGATGTCCTAAGATGTCGTGTGATGTTCAAAGGACTCGTAGGAATTCATTAGGTTTATTATGGATTTTTAATGTTTCGTACGGTGTTGTAAGGTGTGGTTAGTAGTTATAAGGCGTCCAACATCACACTATCGTGCTTTTCAAGGTGCTAATACGACATACAGAGTCGTAAGATGTCCTAAATAGTCGTACGATGTTAAAAGTACTCGGGCGAATTCATTAGGGTTATTATGGAGTTTTAAAGTTTCGTACGGTTATGTAAGGTGTTCATAGGAGCTTTAAGGCATCCGACATTATTCTAACGTGCTTTTTCATGTTGCTAGTGTCGCATACTAAGCTTTAACATCTCTTGAGTTGTCGTACGATGTTCAAAGGACTTAGACGAATTCATTAGGTTTAATATTGAGTTTTAAGGTTTCGTACGGTGTTGTAAGGTGTTGTTAGGAGTTGTAAGGCATCCAACATTCTACTAACGTGCTTTTCATGGTGCTAATATGGCATACATATTCGTAGGTTGTCTTAAGTTGTAGTATGACGTTCAAAGGACTCAGACGAACTTATTAGGTGTATTCTGGAGTTTTAAGGTTTCGTACGGTGATGTTAGGTGTTCGTAGAGGCTGTAAGGCATCCTACATTATACTAACGTTCTTTTCGAGTTGCTATTGTGTCATAAGGAGACGTAAGATGTCGTAAGATGTCGTTAGATGTTCAAAGGACTCATATGAATTCATTAGGTTTATTATGGATTTTTAATGTTTCGTACGGTGTTGTAAGGTGTTGTTAGGAGTTATAAGGCGTCCAACATCACACTATCGTGCTTTTCAAGGTGCTAATATGGCATACATAGTCGTAAGATGTCCTAAATTGTCGTACGATGTTCAACGGAACCAGACGAACTCATTAGGTTTATTATGGAGTTTTAAAGTTTCGGACGGTGATGTAAGGTGTTCTTAGGAGTTGTTACGCGTCCTACATTATTCTAACGTGCTTTTCATGTTGCTAGTGTCGCATACTGAGCTTTAACATCTCCTAATTTGTCGTATGATGTTCAAAGGACTTCGATAAACTCATTAGGTTTAGTATTGAGTTTTAAGGTTTCATACGGTGTTGTAAGGTGTTGTTAGGAGTTGTAAGGCATGCAACATTATACTGACGTGCTTTTCATGGTGCTAATATGGCATACATATTCGTAGGTTGTCTTAAGTTGCAGTATGACGTTCAAAGGACTCAGACGAATTTATTAGGTGTATTATGGAGTTTTAAGGTTTCTTACGGTGATGTTAGGTGTTCATAGAGGCTGTAAGGGATCCTACATTATACTAACGTTCTTTTCGAGTTGCTAATGTGTCATAAGGAGACGTAAGATGTCCTAAGATGTCGTATGATGTTCAAAGGACTCGTAGGAGTTCATTAGGTTTATTATGGATTTTTAATGTTTCGTACGTTGTTGTAAGGTGTTGTTAGGAGTTATAAGGCGTCCAACATCACACTATCGTGCTTTTCAAGGTGCTAATACGGCATACAGAGTCGTAAGATGTCCTAAGTACTCGTACGACGTTAAAAGTACTCGGGCGAATTCATTAGGGTTATTATGGAGTTTTAAAGTTTCGTACGGTTATGTAAGGTCTTCATAGGAGCTTTAAGGCATTCGACATTATTCTACCGTGCTTTTTCATGTTGCTAGTGTCGCATACTAAGCTTTAACATCTCCTGAGTTGTCGTACGATGTTCAAAGGACTTCGACGAATTCATTAGGTTTAGTATTGAGTTTTAAGGTTTCGTACGGTGTTGTAAGGTGTTGTTAGGAGTTGTAAGGCATCCAACATTCTACTAACGTGCTTTTCATGGTGCTAATATGGCATACATATTCGTAGGTTGTCTTAAGTTGTAGTATGACGTTCAAAGGACTCAGACGAACTTATTAGGTGTATTCTGGAGTTTTAAGGTTTCGTACGGTGATGTTAGGTGTTCGTAGAGGCTGTAAGGCATCCTACATTATACTAACGTTCTTTTCGAGTTGCTATTGTGTCATAAGGAGACGTAAGATGTCGTAAGATGTCGTTAGATGTTCAAAGGACTCATATGAATTCATTAGGTTTATTATGGATTTTTAATGTTTCGTACGGTGTTGTAAGGTGTTGTTAGGAGTTATAAGGCGTCCAACATCACACTATCGTGCTTTTCAAGGTGCTAATATGGCATACATAGTCGTAAGATGTCCTAAATTGTCGTACGATGTTCAACGGAACCAGACGAACTCATTAGGTTTATTATGGAGTTTTAAAGTTTCGGACGGTGATGTAAGGTGTTCTTAGGAGTTGTTACGCGTCCTACATTATTCTAACGTGCTTTTCATGTTGCTAGTGTCGCATACTGAGCTTTAACATCTCCTAATTTGTCGTATGATGTTCAAAGGACTTCGATAAACTCATTAGGTTTAGTATTGAGTTTTAAGGTTTCATACGGTGTTGTAAGGTGTTGTTAGGAGTTGTAAGGCATGCAACATTATACTGACGTGCTTTTCATGGTGCTAATATGGCATACATATTCGTAGGTTGTCTTAAGTTGCAGTATGACGTTCAAAGGACTCAGACGAATTTATTAGGTGTATTATGGAGTTTTAAGGTTTCTTACGGTGATGTTAGGTGTTCATAGAGGCTGTAAGGGATCCTACATTATACTAACGTTCTTTTCGAGTTGCTAATGTGTCATAAGGAGACGTAAGATGTCCTAAGATGTCGTATGATGTTCAAAGGACTCGTAGGAGTTCATTAGGTTTATTATGGATTTTTAATGTTTCGTACGTTGTTGTAAGGTGTTGTTAGGAGTTATAAGGCGTCCAACATCACACTATCGTGCTTTTCAAGGTGCTAATACGGCATACAGAGTCGTAAGATGTCCTAAGTACTCGTACGACGTTAAAAGTACTCGGGCGAATTCATTAGGGTTATTATGGAGTTTTAAAGTTTCGTACGGTTATGTAAGGTCTTCATAGGAGCTTTAAGGCATTCGACATTATTCTACCGTGCTTTTTCATGTTGCTAGTGTCGCATACTAAGCTTTAACATCTCCTGAGTTGTCGTACGATGTTCAAAGGACTTCGACGAATTCATTAGGTTTAGTATTGAGTTTTAAGGTTTCGTACGGTGTTGTAAGGTGTTGTTAGGAGTTGTAAGGCATCCAACATTCTACTAACGTGCTTTTCATGGTGCTAATATGGCATACATATTCGTAAGTTGTCTTAAGTTGCAGTATGACGTTCAAAGGACTCAGACGAATTTATTAGGTGTATTATGGAGTTTTAAGGTTTCTTACGGTGATGTTAGGTGTTCATAGAGGCTGTAAGGGATCCTACAGTATACTAACGTTCTTTTCGAGTTGCTAATGTGTCATAAGGAGTCGTAAGATGTCCTAAGATGTCGTATGATGTTCAAAGGACTCGTAGGAATTCATTAGGTTTATTATGGATTTTTAATGTTTCGTACGTTGTTGTAAGGTGTTGTTAGGAGCTATAAGGCGTCCAACATCACACTATCGTGCTTTTCAAGGTGCTAATACGCATACAGAGTCGTAAGATGTCCTAAGTAGTCGTACGACGTTAAAAGTACTCGGGCGAATTCATTAGGGTTATTATGGAGTTTTAAAGTTTCGTACGGTTATGTAAGGTGTTCATAGGAGCTTTAAGGCATCCGACATTATTCTAACGTGCTTTTTCATGTTGCTAGTGTCGCATACTAAGCTTTAACATCTCCTGAGTTGTCGTACGATGTTCAAAGGACTTCGACGAATTCATTAGGTTTAATATTGAGTTTTAAGGTTTCGTACGGTGTTGTAAGGTGTTGTTAGGAGTTGTAAGGCATCCAACATTCTACTAACGTGCTTTTCATGGTGCTAATATGGCATACATATTCGTAAGTTGTCTTAAGTTGCAGTATGACGTTCAAAGGACTCAGACGAATTTATTAGGTGTATTATGGAGTTTTAAGGTTTCTTACGGTGATGTTAGGTGTTCATAGAGGCTGTAAGGCATCCTACATTATGCTAACGTTCTTTTCGAGTTGCTAATGTGTCATAAGGAGACGTAAGATGTCCTAAGATGTCGTGTGATGTTCAAAGGACTCGTAGGAATTCATTAGGTTTATTATGGATTTTTAATGTTTCGTACGGTGTTGTAAGGTGTGGTTAGGAGTTATAAGGCGTCCAACATCACACTATCGTGCTTTTCAAGGTGCTAATACGACATACAGAGTCGTAAGATGTCCTGAATAGTCGTACGATGTTAAAAGTACTCGGGAGAATTCATTAGCTTTATTATGGAGTTTTAAAGTTTCGTACGGTTATGTAAGCTGTTCATAGGAGCTTTAAGGCATCCGACATTATTCTAACGTGCTTTTTCATGTTGCTAATGTCGCATACTAAGCTTTAACATCTCCTGAGTTGTCGTACGATGTTCAAAGGACTTCGACGAATTCATTAGGTTTAGTATTGAGTTTTAAGGTTTCGTACGGTGTTGTAAGGTGTTGTTAGGAGTTGTAAGGCATCCAACATTCTACTAACGTGCTTTTCATGGTGCTAATATGGCGTACATATTCGTAAGTTGCCTTAAGTTGCAGTATGACGTTCAAAGGACTCGGACGAATTTATTAGGTGTATTATGGAGTTTTAAGGTTTCGTACGGTGATTTTAGGTGTTCATAGAGGCTGTAAGGCATCCAACATTATACTAACGCTCTTTTCGAGTTGCTAATGTGTCATAAGGAGACGTAAGATGTCCTATGATGTCGCACAATTTTCAAAGGACTCATACTAATTCATTAGGTTTATTATGGATTTTTAATGTTTCGTACGTTGTTGTAAGGTGTTGTTAGGAGTTGTAAGACGTCCAACATCACACTAACGTACTTTTCAAGGTGCTAATACGGCATACAGAGTCGTAAGATGTCCTAAATAGTAGTACGATGTTAAAAGTACTCGGGCGAATTCATTAGGTTTATTATGGAGTTTTAAAGTTTCGTACGGTTATGTAAGGTGTTCATAGGAGCTTTAAGGCATCCTTCATTATTTTAACGTGCTTTTCATGTTGCTAGTGTCGAATACTAAGCTTTAACCTCTCATAAGTTGTCGTACGATGTTCAAAGGACTTCGACGAATTCGTTAGGTTTAGTATTGAGTTTTAAGGTTTCGTACGGTGTTGTAAGATGTTGTTAGGAGTTGTAAGGCATCCAACATTCTACTAACGTGCTTTTCATGGTCAAATATGGCATACATATTCGTGAGTTGTCTTAAGTTGCAGTATGACGTTCAAAGGACTCGGACGAATTTATTAGGTGTGTTATGGAGTTTTAAGGTTTCGTACGGTGATGTTAGGTGTTCATAGAGGCTGTAAGGCATCCTACATTATACTAACGTTCTTTTCGAGTTGCTAATGTGTCATAAGGAGACGTAAGATGTCCTAAGATGTCGTACGATGTTCAAAGGACTCGTACGAATTCATTAGGTTTATTATGGATTTTTAATGTTTCGTACGGTGTTGTAAGGTGTTGTTAGGAGTTATAAGGCGTCCAACATCACACTATCGTGCTTTTCAAGGTGCTAATATGGCATACAGAGTCGTAAGATGTCCTAAATTGTCGTACGATGTTCAACGGAATCAGACGAACTCATTAGGTTTATTATGGAGTTTTAAAGTTTCGGACGGTGATGTAAGGTGTTCTTAGGAGTTGTTACGCGTCCTACATTATTCTAACGTGCTTTTCATGTTGCTAGTGTCGCATACTGAACTTTAACATCTCCTGATTTGTCGTATGATGTTCAAAGGACTTCGATAACCTCATTAGGTTTAGTATTGAGTTTTAAGGTTTCGTACGGTGTTGTAAGGTGTTGTTAGGAGTTGTAAGGCATGCAACATTCTACTAACGTGCTTTTCATGGTGCTAATATGGCATACATATTCGTATGTTGTCTTAAGTTGCAGTATGACTTTCAAAGGACTCAGTCGAATTTATTAGGTGTGTTATGGAGTTTTAAGGTTTCTTACCGTGATGTTAGGTGTTCATAGAGGCTGTAAGGCATCCTACATTATACTAACGTTCTTTTCGAGTTGCTAATGTGTCATAAGGAGACGTAAGATGTCCTAAGATGTCGTACGATGTTCAAAGGACTCGTACGAATTCATTAGGTTTATTATGGATTTTTAATGTTTCGTACGGTGTTGTAAGGTGTTGTTAGGAGTTATAAGGCGTCCAACATCACACTATCGTGCTTTTCAAGGTGCTAATATGGCATACAGAGTCGTAAGATGTCCTAAATTGTCGTACGATGTTCCACGGAATCAGACGAACTCATTAGGTTTATTATGGAGTTTTAAAGTTTCGGACGGTGATGTAAGGTGTTCTTAGGAGTTGTTACGCGTCCTACATTATTCTAACGTGCTTTTCATGTTGCTAGTGTCGCATACTGAGCTTTAACATCTCCTGATTTGTCGTATGATGTTCAAAGGACTTCGATAACCTCATTAGGTTTAGTATTGAGTTTTAAGGTTTCGTACGGTGTTGTAAGGTGTTGTTAGGAGTTGTAAGGCATGTAACATTATATTAACGTGCTTTTCATGGTGCTAATATGGCATACATATTCGTATGTTGTCTTAAGTTGCAGTATGACGTTCAAAGGACTCAGTCGAATTTATTAGGTGTGTTATGGAGTTTTAAGGTTTCTTACGGTGATGTTAGGTGTTCATAGAGGCTGTAAGGCATCCTACATTATACTAACGTTCTTTTCGAGTTGCTAATGTGTCATAAGGAGACGTAAGATGTCCTAAGATGTCGTACGATGTTCAAAGGACTCGTACGAATTCATTAGGTTTATTATGGATTTTTAATGTTTCGTACGGTGTTGTAAGGTGTTGTTAGGAGTTATAAGGCGTCCAACATCACACTATCGTGCTTTTCAAGGTGCTAATATGGCATACAGAGTCGTAAGATGTCCTAAATTGTCGTACGATGTTCAACGGAATCAGACGAACTCATTAGGTTTATTATGGAGTTTTAAAGTTTCGGACGGTGATGTAAGGTGTTCTTAGGAGTTGTTACGCGTCCTACATTATTCTAACGTGCTTTTCATGTTGCTAGTGTCGCATACTGAGCTTTAACATCTCCTGATTTGTCGTATGATGTTCAAAGGACTTCGATAACCTCATTAGGTTTAGTATTGAGTTTTAAGGTTTCGTACGGTGTTGTAAGGTGTTGTTAGGAGTTGTAAGGCATGCAACATTATATTAACGTGATTTTCATGGTGCTAATATGGCATACATATTCGTATGTTGTCTTAAGTTGCATTATGACGTTCAAAGGACTCAGTCGAATTTATTAGGTGTGTTATGGAGTTTTAAGGTTTCTTACGGTGATGTTAGGTGTTCATAGAGGCTGTAAGGCATCCTACATTATACTAACGTTCTTTTCGAGTTGCTATTGTGTCATAAGGAGACGTAAGATGTCCTAAGATGTCGTACGATGTTCAAAGGACTCGTAGGAATTCATTAGGTTTATTATGGATTTTTAATGTTTCGTACGGTGTTGTAAGGTGTTGTTAGGAGTTATAAGGCGTCCAACATCACACTATCGTGCTTTTCAAGGTGCTAATACGGCATACAGAGTCGTAAGATGTCCCAAATAGTCGTACGATGTTAAAAGTACTCGGGCGAATTCATAAGGTTTATTATGGAGTTTTAAAGTTTCGTACGGTTATGTAAGGTGTTCATAGGAGCTTTAAGGCATCCGACATTATTCTAACGTGCTTTTTCATGTTGCTAGTGTCGCATACTAAGCTTTAACATCTCCTGAGTTGTCGTACGATGTTCAATGGACTTCGACGAATTCATTAGGTTTAGTATTGAGTTTTAAGGTTTCGTACAGTGTTGTAAGGTGTTGTTAAGAGTTGTAAGGCATCCAACATTCTACTAATGTGCTTTTCATGGTGCTAATATAGCATACATATTCGTAAGTTGTCTTAAGTTGCAGTATGACGTTCAAAGGACTCGGACGAATTTATTAGGTGTATTATGGAGTTTTAAGGTTTCGTACGGTGATGTTAGGTGTTCATAGAGGCTGTAAGGCATCCTACATTATACTAACGTTCTTTTCGAGTTGCTAATGTGTCATAAGGAGACGTAAGATGTCCTAAGATGTCGTACAATGTTCAAAGGACTCGTACGAATTCATTAGGTTTATTATGGATTTTTAATGTTTCGTACGGTGTTGTAAGGTGTTGTTAGGAGTTATAAGGCGTCCAACATCACACTATCGTGCTTTTCAAGGTGCTAATATGGCATACAGAGTCGTAAGATGTCCTAAATTGTCGTACGATGTTCAACGGAATCAGACGAACTCATTAGGTTTATTATGGAGTTTTAAAGTTTCGGACGGTGATGTAAGGTGTTCTTAGGAGTTGTTACGCGTCCTACATTATTCTAACGTGCTTTTCATGTTGCTAGTGTCGCATACTGAGCTTTAACATCTCCTGATTTGTCGTATGATGTTCAAAGGACTTCGATAACCTCATTAGGTTTAGTATTGAGTTTTAAGGTTTCGTACGGTGTTGTAAGGTGTTGTTAGGAGTTGTAAGGCATGCAACATTATATTAACGTGCTTTTCATGGTGCTAATATGGCATACATATTCGTATGTTGTCTTAAGTTGCAGTATGACGTTCAAAGGACTCAGTCGAATTTATTAGGTGTGTTATGGAGTTTTAAGGTTTCTTACGGTGATGTTAGGTGTTCATAGAGGCTGTAAGGCATCCTACATTATACTAACGTTCTTTTCGAGTTGCTATTGTGTCATAAGGAGACGTAAGATGTCCTAAGATGTCGTACGATGTTCAAAGGACTCGTAGGAATTCATTAGGTTTATTATGGATTTTTAATGTTTCGTACGGTGTTGTAAGGTGTTGTTAGGAGTTATAAGGCGTCCAACATCACACTATCGTGCTTTTCAAGGTGCTAATACGGCATACAGAGTCGTAAGATGTCCTAAATAGTCGTACGATGTTAAAAGTACTCGGGCGAAATCATAAGGTTTATTATGGAGTTTTAAAGTTTCGTACGGTTATGTAAGGTGTTCATAGGAGCTTTAAGGCATCCGACATTATTCTAACGTGCTTTTTCATGTTGCTAGTGTCGCATACTAAGCTTTAACATCTCCTGAGTTGTCGTACAATGTTCAAAGGACTTCGACGAATTCATTAGGTTTAGTATTGAGTTTTAAGGTTTCGTACGGTGTTGTAAGGTGTTGTTAAGAGTTGTAAGGCATCCAACATTCTACTAACGTGCTTTTCATGGTGCTAATATGGCATACATATTCGTAAGTTGTCTTAAGTTGCAGTATGACGTTCAAAGGACTCGGACGAATTTATTAGGTGTATTATGGAGTTTTAAGGTTTCGTACGGTGATGTTAGGTGTTCATAGAGGCTGTAAGGCATCCTACATTATACTAACGTTCTTTTCGAGTTGCTAATGTGTCATAAGGAGACGTAAGATGTCCTAAGATGTCGTACAATGTTCAAAAGACTCGTATGAATTCATTAAGTTTATTATGGATTTTTAATGTTTCGTACGATGTTGTAAGGTGTTGTTAGGAGTAATAAGGCGTCCAAAATCACACTATCGTGCTTTTCAAGGTGCTAATATGGCAGACAAAGTCGTAAGATGTCCTAAATTGTCGTATGATGTTCAAAGGAATCGGACGAACTCATTAGGTTTATTATGGAGTTTTAAAGTTTCGGACGGTGATGTAAAGTGTTCTTAGGAGTTGTTACGCGTCCAACATTATTTTAACGTGCTTTTCATGTTGCTAGTGTCGCATACTGAGCTTTAACATCTCCTGAGTTGTCGTATGATGTTCAAAGGACTTGATAAACTCATTAGGTTTAGTATTGAGATTTAAGGTTTCGTACGATGTTGTAAGGTGTTGTTAGGAGTTCTAAGGCATGCAACATTATACTAACGTGCTTTTCATGGTGCTAATATGGCACACATAGTTGTAAGATGTCTTAAGTTGTCGTATGACGTTCAAAGGACTCAGACGAATTCAGTAGTTGTATTATGGAGTTTTAAGGTTTTGTACGGTGACGTAAGGTGTTCATAGAGGCTGTAAGGCATCCTACATTATACTAACGTTCTTTTCGAGTTGCTAATGTGTCATACGGAGACGTAAGATGTCCTAAGATGTCGTACGATGTTCAAAGGACGCGTACGAATTCATTAGGTTTATTATGGATTTTTAATGTTTCGTACGGTGTTGTAAGTTGTTGTTAGGAGTTATAAGGCGTCCAACATCACATTATCGTGCTTTTCAAGGTGCTAATACTGCATACAGAGTCGTAAGATGTCCTAAATGACTCCTACGATGTTAAAAGTACTAGGGCGAATCCATTAGGTTTATTATGGAGTTATAAAGTTTCGTACGGTTATGTAAGGTGTTCATAGGAGCTTTAAGGCATCCGACATTATTCTAACGTGCTTTTTCATGTTGCTAGTGTCGCATACTAAGCTTTAACATCTCCTGAGTTGTCGTATGATGTTCAAAGGACTTCGACGAATTCATTAGGTTTAGTATTGAGTTTTAAGGTTTCGTACGGTGTTGTAAGGTGTTTTTAGGAGTTGTAAGGCATCCAACATTCTACTAACGTGCTTTTCATGGTGCTAATATGGCATACATATTCGTAAGTTGTCTTAAGTTGCAGTATGACGTTCAAAGGACTCGGACGAATTTATTAGGTGTGTTATGGAGTTTTAAGGTTTCTTACGGTGATGTTAGGTGTTCATAGAGGCTGTAAGGCATCCTACATTATACTAACGTTCTTTTCGAGTTGCTATTGTGTCATAAGGAGACGTAAGATGTCCTAAGATGTCGTACGATGTTCAAAGGACTCGTAGGAATTCATTAGGTTTATTATGGATTTTTAATGTTTCGTACGGTGTTGTAAGGTGTTGTTAGGAGTTATAAGGCGTCCAACATCACACTATCGTGCTTTTCAAGGTGCTAATACGGCATACAGAGTCGTAAGATGTCCTAAATAGTCGTACGATGTTAAAAGTACTCGGGCGAAATCATAAGGTTTATTATGGAGTTTTAAAGTTTCGTACGGTTATGTAAGGTGTTCATAGGAGCTTTAAGGCATCCGACATTATTCTAACGTGCTTTTTCATGTTGCTAGTGTCGCATACTAAGCTTTAACATCTCCTGAGTTGTCGTACAATGTTCAAAGGACTTCGACGAATTCATTAGGTTTAGTATTGAGTTTTAAGGTTTCGTACGGTGTTGTAAGGTGTTGTTAAGAGTTGTAAGGCATCCAACATTCTACTAACGTGCTTTTCATGGTGCTAATATGGCATACATATTCGTAAGTTGTCTTAAGTTGAAGTATGACGTTCAAAGGACTCGGACGAATTTATTAGGTGTATTATGGAGTTTTAAGGTTTCGTACGGTGATGTTAGGTGTTCATAGAGGCTGTAAGGCATCCTACATTATACTAACGTTCTTTTCGAGTTGCTAATGTGTCATAAGGAGACGTAAGATGTCCTAAGATGTCGTACAATGTTCAAAAGACTCGTATGAATTCATTAAGTTTATTATGGATTTTTAATGTTTCGTACGATGTTGTAAGGTGTTGTTAGGAGTAATAAGGCGTCCAAAATCACACTATCGTGCTTTTCAAGGTGCTAATATGGCAGACAAAGTCGTAAGATGTCCTAAATTGTCGTATGATGTTCAAAGGAATCGGACGAACTCATTAGGTTTATTATGGAGTTTTAAAGTTTCGGACGGTGATGTAAAGTGTTCTTAGGAGTTGTTACGCGTCCAACATTATTTTAACGTGCTTTTCATGTTGCTAGTGTCGCATACTGAGCTTTAACATCTCCTGAGTTGTCGTATGATGTTCAAAGGACTTGATAAACTCATTAGGTTTAGTATTGAGATTTAAGGTTTCGTACGATGTTGTAAGGTGTTGTTAGGAGTTCTAAGGCATGCAACATTATACTAACGTGCTTTTCATGGTGCTAATATGGCACACATAGTTGTAAGATGTCTTAAGTTGTCGTATGACGTTCAAAGGACTCAGACGAATTCAGTAGTTGTATTATGGAGTTTTAAGGTTTTGTACGGTGACGTAAGGTGTTCATAGAGGCTGTAAGGCATCCTACATTATACTAACGTTCTTTTCGAGTTGCTAATGTGTCATACGGAGACGTAAGATGTCCTAAGATGTCGTACGATGTTCAAAGGACGCGTACGAATTCATTAGGTTTATTATGGATTTTTAATGTTTCGTACGGTGTTGTAAGGTGTTGTTAGGAGTTATAAGGCGTCCAACATCACATTATCGTGCTTTTCAAGGTGCTAATACTGCATACAGAGTCGTAAGATGTCCTAAATGACTCCTACGATGTTAAAAGTACTAGGGCGAATCCATTAGGTTTATTATGGAGTTATAAAGTTTCGTACGGTTATGTAAGGTGTTCATAGGAGCTTTAAGGCATCCGACATTATTCTAACGTGCTTTTTCATGTTGCTAGTGTCGCATACTAAGCTTTAACATCTCCTGAGTTGTCGTATGATGTTCAAAGGACTTCGACGAATTCATTAGGTTTAGTATTGAGTTTTAAGGTTTCGTACGGTGTTGTAAGGTGTTTTTAGGAGTTGTAAGGCATCCAACATTCTACTAACGTGCTTTTCATGGTGCTAATATGGCATACATATTCGTAAGTTGTCTTAAGTTGCAGTATGACGTTCAAAGGACTCGGACGAATTTATTAGGTGTATTATGGAGTTTTAAGGTTTCGTACGGTGATGTTAGGTGTTCATAGAGGCTGTAAGGCATCCTACATTATACTAACGTTCTTTTCGAGTTGCTAAAGTGTCATAAGGAGACGTAAGATGTCCTAAGATGTCGTACAATGTTCAAAGGACTCATACGAATTCATTAGGTTTATTATGGATTTTTAATGTTTCGTACGTTGTTGTAAGGTGTTGTTAGGAGTTGTAAGACGTCCAACATCACACTAACGTACTTTTCAAGGTTCTAATACGGCATACAGAGTCGTAAGATGTCCTAAATAGTCGTACGATGTTAAAAGTACTCGGGCGAATTCATTAGGTTTATTATGGAGTTTTAAAGTTTCGTACGATTATGTAAGGTGTTCATAGGAGCTTTAAGGCATCCTTCGTTATTTTAACGTGCTTTTCATGTTGCTAGTGTCGAATACTAAGCTTTAACATCTCCTAAGTTGTCGTACGATGTTCAAAGGACTTCGACGGATTCGTTAGGTTTAGTATTGAGTTTGAAGCTTTCGTACGGTGTTGTAAGGTGTTGTTAGGAGTTGTAAGGCATCCAACATTCTACTAACGTGCTTTTCATGGTCATATATGACATACATATTCGTGAGTTGTCTTAAGTTGCAGTATGACGTTCAAAGGACTCGGAGGAATTTATTAGGTGTATTCTGGAGTTTTAAGGTTTCGTACGGTGATGTTAGGTGTTCATAGAGGCTGTAAGGCATCCTACATTATACTAACGTTCTTTTCGAGTTGCTAATGTGTCATAAGGAGACGTAATATGTCCTAAGATGTCGTACGATGTTCAAAGGACTCGTACGAATTCATTAGGTTTATTATGGATTTTTAATGTTTCGTACGGTGTTGTAAGGTGTTGTTAGGAGTTATAAGGCGTCCAACATCACACTATCGTGCTTTTCAAGGTGCTAATATGGCATACAGAGTCGTAAGATGTCCTAAAATGTCGTACGATGTTCAAGGGAATCAGACGAACTCTTTAGGTTTATTATGGAGTTTTAAAGTTACGGACGGTGATGTAAGGTGTTCTTTGGAGTTTTTACGCGTCCTACATTATTCTAACGTGCTTTTCATGTTGCTAGTGTCGCATACGAGCTTTAACATCTCCTGATTTGTTGTATGATGTTCAAAGGACTTCGATAAACTCATTAGGTTTAGTATTGAGATTTAAGGTTTCGTACGATGTTGTAAGGTGTTGTTAGGAGTTGTAAGGCATGCAAAATTATACTAACGTGCTTTTCATGGTGCTAATATGGCATACATATTCGTAGGTTGTCTTAAGTTGCAGTATGACGTTCAAAGGACTCAGACGAATTTATTAGGTGTATTATGGAGTTTTAAGGTTTCTTACGGTGATGTTAGGTGTTCATAGAGGTTGTAAGGGATCCTACATTATACTAACGTTCTTTTCGAGTTGCTAATGTGTCAAAAGGAGACGTAAGATGTCCTAAGATGTCGTATGATGTTCAAAGGACTCGTAGGAATTCATTAGGTTTATTATGGATTTTTAATGTTTCGTACGGTGCTGTAAGGTGTTGTTAGGAGTTATAAGGCGTCCAACATCACACTATCGTGATTTTCAAGGTGCTAATATGGCATACAGAGTCGTAAGATGTCCTAAATTGTCGTACGATGTTCAACGGAATCAGACGAACTCTTTAGGTTTATTATGGAGTTTTAAAGTTTCGGACGGTGATGTAAGGTGTTCTTAGGAGTTTTTACGCGTCCTACATTATTCTAACGTGCTTTTCATGTTGCTAATGTCGCATACTGAGCTTTAACATCTCCTGATTTGTTGTATGATGTTCAAAGGACTTCGATAAACTCATTAGGTTTAGTATTGAGATTTAAGCTTTCGTACGGTGTTGTAAGGTGTTGTTAGGAGTTGTAAGGCATCCAACATTCTACTAACGTGCTTTTCATGGTCATATATGGCATACATATTCGTGAGTTGTCTTAAGTTGCAGTATGACGTTCAAAGGACTCGGACGAATTTATTAGGTGTATTCTGGAGTTTTAAGGTTTCGTACGGTGATGTTAGGTGTTCATAGAGGCTGTAAGGCATCCTACATTATACTAACGTTCTTTTCGAGTTGCTAATGTGTCATAAGGAGACGTAAGATGTCCTAAGATGTCGTACGACGTTCAAAGGACTCGTACGAATTCATTAGGTTTATTATGGATTTTTAATGTTTCGTACGGTGTTGTAAGGTGTTGTTAGGAGTTATAAGGCGTCCAACATCACACTATCGTGCTTTTCAAGGTGCTAATATGACAGACAAAGTCGTAAGATGTCCTAAATTGTCGTATGATGTTCAAAGGAATCGGACGAACTCATTAGGTTTATTATGGAGTTTTAAAGTTTCGGACGGTGATGTAAGGTGTTCTTAGGAGTTGTTACGCGTCCAACATTATTTTAACGTGCTTTTCATGTTGCTAGTGTCGCATACTGAGCTTTAACATCTTCTGAGTTGTCGTATGATGTTCAAAGGACTTGATAAACTCATTAGGTTTAGTATTGAGATTTAAGGTTTCGTACGATGTTGTAAGGTGTTGTTAGGAGTTCTAAGGCATGCAACATTATACTAACGTGCTTTTCATGGTGCTAATATGGCACACATAGTTGTAAGATGTCTTAAGTTGCAGTATGACGTTCAAAGGACTCAGACGAATTCAGTAGTTGTATTATGGAGTTTTAAGGTTTTGTACGGTGACGTAAGGTGTTCATAGAGGCTGTAAGGCATCCTACATTATACTAACGTTCTTTTCGAGTTGCTAATGTGTCATAAGGAGACGTAAGATGTCCTAAGATGTCGTACGATGTTCAAAGGACGCGTACGAATTCATTAGGTTTATTATTGATTTTTAATGTTTCGTACGGTGTTGTAAGGTGTTGTTAGGAGTTATAAGGCGTCCAACATCACATTATCGTGCTTTTCAAGGTGCTAATACTGCATACAGAGTCGTAAGATGTCCTAAATGACTCCTACGATGTTAAAAGTACTAGGGCGAATCCATTAGGTTTATTATGGAGTTATAAAGTTTCGTACGGTTATGTAAGGTGTTCATAGGAGCTTTAAGGCATCCGACATTATTCTAACGTGCTTTTTCATGTTGCTAGTGTCGCATACTAAGCTTTAACATCTCCTGAGTGGTCGTACGATGTTCAAAGGACTTCGACGAATTCATTAGGTTTAGTATTGAGTTTTAAGGTTTCGTACGGTGTTGTAAGGTGTTTTTAGGAGTTGTAAGGCATCCAACATTCTACTAACGTGCTTTTCATGGTGCTAATATGGCATACATATTCGTAAGTTGTCTTAAGTTGCAGTATGACGTTCAAAGGACTCGGACGAATTTATTAGGTGTATTATGGAGTTTTAAGGTTTCGTACGGTGATGTTAGGTGTTCATAGAGGCTGTAAGGCATCCTACATTATACTAACGTTCTTTTCGAGTTGCTAATGTGTCATAAGGAGACGTAAGATGTCCTAAGATGTCGTACAATGTTCAAAGGACTCATACGAATTCATTAGGTTTATTATGGATTTTTAATGTTTCGTACGTTGTTGTAAGGTGTTGTTAGGAGTTGTAAGACGTCCAACATCACACTAACGTACTTTTCAAGGTTCTAATACGGCATACAGAGTCGTAAGATGTCCTAAATAGTCGTACGATGTTAAAAGTACTCGGGCGAATTCATTAGGTTTATTATGGAGTTTTAAAGTTTCGTACGATTATGTAAGGTGTTCATAGGAGCTTTAAGGCATCCTTCGTTATTTTAACGTGCTTTTCATGTTGCTAGTGTCGAATACTAAGCTTTAACATCTCCTAAGTTGTCGTACGATGTTCAAAGGACTTCGACGGATTCGTTAGGTTTAGTATTGAGTTTGAAGCTTTCGTACGGTGTTGTAAGGTGTTGTTAGGAGTTGTAAGGCATCCAACATTCTACTAACGTGCTTTTCATGGTCATATATGACATACATATTCGTGAGTTGTCTTAAGTTGCAGTATGACGTTCAAAGGACTCGGAGGAATTTATTAGGTGTATTATGGAGTTTTAAGGTTTCGTACGGTGATGTTAGGTGTTCATAGAGGCTGTAAGGCATCCTACATTATACTAACGTTCTTTTCGAGTTGCTAATGTGTCATAAGGAGACGTAATATGTCCTAAGATGTCGTACGATGTTCAAAGGACTCGTACGAATTCATTAGGTTTATTATGGATTTTTAATGTTTCGTACGGTGTTGTAAGGTGTTGTTAGGAGTTATAAGGCGTCCAACATCACACTATCGTGCTTTTCAAGGTGCTAATATGGCATACAGAGTCGTAAGATGTCCTAAAATGTCGTACGATGTTCAACGGAATCAGACGAACTCTTTAGGTTTATTATGGAGTTTTAAAGTTACGGACGGTGATGTAAGGTGTTCTTTGGAGTTTTTACGCGTCCTACATTATTCTAACGTGCTTTTCATGTTGCTAGTGTCGCATACTGAGCTTTAACATCTCCTGATTTGTTGTATGATGTTCAAAGGACTTCGATAAACTCATTAGGTTTAGTATTGAGATTTAAGGTTTCGTACGATGTTGTAAGGTGTTGTTAGGAGTTGTAAGGCATGCAAAATTATACTAACGTGCTTTTCATGGTGCTAATATGGCATACATATTCGTAGGTTGTCTTAAGTTGCAGTATGACGTTCAAAGGACTCAGACGAATTTATTAGGTGTATTATGGAGTTTTAAGGTTTCTTACGGTGATGTTAGGTGTTCATAGAGGTTGTAAGGGATCCTACATTATACTAACGTTCTTTTCGAGTAGCTAATGTGTCAAAAGGAGACGTAAGATGTCCTAAGATGTCGTATGATGTTCAAAGGACTCGTAGGAATTCATTAGGTTTATTATGGATTTTTAATGTTTCGTACGGTGTTGTAAGGTGTTGTTAGGAGTTATAAGGCGTCCAACATCACACTATCGTGCTTTTCAAGGTGCTAATATGGCATACAGAGTCGTAAGATGTCCTAAATTGTCGTACGATGTTCAACGGAATCAGACGAACTCTTTAGGTTTATTATGGAGTTTTAAAGTTTCGGACGGTGATGTAAGGTGTTCTTAGGAGTTTTTACGCGTCCTACATTATTCTAACGTGCTTTTCATGTTGCTAATGTCGCATACTGAGCTTTAACATCTCCTGATTTGTTGTATGATGTTCAAAGGACTTCGATAAACTCATTAGGTTTAGTATTGAGATTTAAGCTTTCGTACGGTGTTGTAAGGTGTTGTTAGGAGTTGTAAGGCATCCAACATTCTACTAACGTGCTTTTCATGGTCATATATGGCATACATATTCGTGAGTTGTCTTAAGTTGCAGTATGACGTTCAAAGGACTCGGACGAATTTATTAGGTGTATTCTGGAGTTTTAAGGTTTCGTACGGTGATGTTAGGTGTTCATAGAGGCTGTAAGGCATCCTACATTATACTAACGTTCTTTTCGAGTTGCTAATGTGTCATAAGGAGACGTAAGATGTTCTAAGATGTCGTACGACGTTCAAAGGACTCGTACGAATTCATTAGGTTTATTATGGATTTTTAATGTTTCGTACGGTGTTGTAAGGTGTTGTTAGGAGTTATAAGGCATCCAACATCACACTATCGTGCTTTTCAAGGTGCTAATATGGCATACAGAGTCGTAAGATGTCCTAAATTGTCGTACGATGTGCAACGGAATCAGACGAACTCTTTAGGTTTATTATGGAGTTTTAAAGTTTCGGACGGTGATGTAAGGTGTTCTTAGGAGTTTTTACGCGTCCTACATTATTCTAACGTGCTTTTCATGTTGCTAGTGTCGCATACTGAGCTTTAACATCTCCTGATTTGTTGTATGATGTTCAAAGGACTTCGATAAACTCATTAGGTTTAGTATTGAGATTTAAGGTTTCGTACGATGTTGTAAGGTGTTGTTAGGAGTTGTAAGGCATGCAAAATTATACTAACGTGCTTTTCATGGTGCTAATATGGCATACATATTCGTAGGTTGTCTTAAGTTGCAGTATGACGTTCAAAGGACTCAGACGAATTTATTAGGTGTATTATGGAGTTTTAAGGTTTCTTACGGTGATGTTAGGTGTTCATAGAGGCTGTAAGGGATCCTACATTATACTAACGTTCTTTTCGAGTTGCTAATGTGTCATAAGGAGACGTAAGATGTCCTAAGATGTCGTATGATGTTCAAAGGACTCGTAGGAATTCATTAGGTTTATTATGGATTTTTAATGTTTCGTACGGTGTTGTAAGGTGTTGTTAGGAGTTATAAGGCGTCCAACATCACACTATCGTGCTTTTCAAGGTGCTAATATGGCATACAGAGTCGTAAGATGTCCTAAATTGTCGTACGATGTTCAACGGAATCAGACGAACTCTTTAGGTTTATTATGGAGTTTTAAAGTTTCGGACGGTGATGTAAGGTGTTCTTAGGAGTTTTTACGCGTCCTACATTATTCTAACGTGCTTTTCATGTTGCTAGTGTCGCATACTGAGCTTTAACATCTCCTGATTTGTTGTATGATGTTCAAAGGACTTCGATAAACTCATTAGGTTTAGTATTGAGATTTAAGCTTTCGTACGGTGTTGTAAGGTGTTGTTAGGAGTTGTAAGGCATCCAACATTCTACTAACGTGCTTTTCATGGTCATATGTGGCATACATATTCGTGAGTTGTCTTAAGTTGCAGTATGACGTTCAAAGGACTCGGACGAATTTATTAGGTGTATTCTGGAGTTTTAAGGTTTCGTACGGTGATGTTAGGTGTTCATAGAGGCTGTAAGGCATCCTACATTATACTAACGTTCTTTTCGAGTTGCTAATGTGTCATAAGGAGACGTAAGATGTCCTAAGATGTCGTACGACGTTCAAAGGACTCGTACGAATTCATTAGGTTTATTATGGATTTTTAATGTTTCGTACGGTGTTGTAAGGTGTTGTTAGGAGTTATAAGGCGTCCAACATCACACTATCGTGCTTTTCAAGGTGCTAATATGGCATACAGAGTCGTAAGATGTCCTAAATTGTCGTACGATGTGCAACGGAATCAGACGAACTCTTTAGGTTTATTATGGAGTTTTAAAGTTTCGGACGGTGATGTAAGGTGTTCTTAGTAGTTTTTACGCGTCCTACATTATTCTAACGTGCTTTTCATGTTGCTAGTGTCGCATACTGAGCTTTAACATCTCCTGATTTGTTGTATGATGTTCAAAGGACTTCGATAAACTCATTAGGTTTAGTATTGAGATTTAAGGTTTCGTACGATGTTGTAAGGTGTTGTTAGGAGTTGTAAGGCATGCAACATTATACTAACGTGCTTTTCATGGTGCTAATATGGCATACATATTCGTAGGTTGTCTTAAGTTGCAGTATGACGTTCAAAGGACTCAGACGAATTTATTAGGTGTATTATGGAGTTTTAAGGTTTCTTACGGTGATGTTAGGTGTTCATAGAGGCTGTAAGGGATCCTACATTATACTAACGTTCTTTTCGAGTTGCTAATGTGTCATAAGGAGACGTAAGATGTCCTAAGATGTCGTATGATGTTCAAAGGACTCGTAGGAATTCATTAGGTTTATTATGGATTTTTAATGTTTCGTACGGTGTTGTAAGGTGTTGTTAGGAGTTATAAGGCGTCCAACATCACACTATCGTGCTTTTCAAGGTGCTAATATGGCATACAGAGTCGTAAGATGTCCTAAATTGTTGTACGATGTTCAACGGAATCAGACGAACTCTTTAGGTTTATTATGGAGTTTTAAAGTTTCGGACGGTGATGTAAGGTGTTCTTAGGAGTTTTTACGCGTCCTACATTATTCTAACGTGCTTTTCATGTTGCTAGTGTCGCATACTGAGATTTAACATCTCCTGATTTGTTGTATGATGTTCAAAGGACTTCGATAAACTCATTAGGTTTAGTATTGAGATTTAAGGTTTCGTACGGTGTTGAAAGGTGTTGTTAGGAGTTGTAAGGCATGCAACATTATACTAACGTGCTTTTCATGGTCATATATGGCATACATATTCGTGAGTTGTCTTAAGTTGCAGTATGACGTTCAAAGGACTCGGACGAATTTATTAGGTGTATTCTGGAGTTTTAAGGTTTCGTACGGTGATGTTAGGTGTTCATAGAGGCTGTAAGGCATCCTACATTATACTAACGTTCTTTTCGAGTTGCTAATGTGTCATAAGGAGACGTAAGATGTCCTAAGATGTCGTACGACGTTCAAAGGACTCGTACGAATTCATTAGGTTTATTATGGATTTTTAATGTTTCGTACGGTGTTGTAAGGTGTTGTTAGGAGTTATAAGGCGTCCAACATCACACTATCGTGCTTTTCAAGGTGCTAATATGGCATACAGAGTCGTAAGATGTCCTAAATTGTCGTACGATGTTCAACGGAATCAGACGAACTCTTTAGGTTTATTATGGAGTTTTAAAGTATCGGACGGTGATGTAAGGTGTTCTTAGGAGTTTTTACGCGTCCTACATTATTCTAACGTGCTTTTCATGTTGCTAGTGTCGCATACTAAGCTTTAACATCTCCTGATTTGTTGTATGATGTTCAAAGGACTTCGATAAACTCATTAGGTTTAGTATTGAGATTTAAGGTTTCGTACGGTGTTGTAAGGTGTTGTTAGGAGTTGTAAGGCATGCAACATTATACTAACGTGCTTTTCATGGTCATATATGGCATACATATTCGTGAGTTGTCTTAAGTTGCAGTATGACGTTCAAAGGACTCGGACGAATTTATTAGGTGTATTCTGGAGTTTTAAGGTTTCGTACGGTGATGTTAGGTGTTCATAGAGGCTGTAAGGCATCCTACATTATACTAACGTTCTTTTCGAGTTGCTAATGTGTCATAAGGAGACGTAAGATGTCCTAAGATGTCGTACGATGTTCAAAGGACTCGTACGAATTCATTAGGTTTATTATGGATTTTTAATGTTTCGTACGGTGTTGTAAGGTGTTGTTAGGAGTTATAAGGCGTCCAACATCACACTATCGTGCTTTTCAAGGTGCTAATATGGCATACAGAGTCGTAAGATGTCCTAAATTG
The DNA here is from genome assembly GCA_030867185.1 of Tagetes erecta. Classification (NCBI taxonomy): domain Eukaryota; kingdom Viridiplantae; phylum Streptophyta; class Magnoliopsida; order Asterales; family Asteraceae; genus Tagetes; species Tagetes erecta. The sequence continues at coordinate 40,564,388 of CM061487.1, read as the reverse complement.
TCGTACGATGTTCAACGGAATCAGACGAACTCTTTAGGTTTATTATGGAGTTTTAAAGTTTCGGACGGTGATGTAAGGTGTTCTTAGGAGTTTTTACGCGTCCTACATTATTCTAACGTACTTTTCATGTTGCTAGTGTCGCATACTGAGCTTTAACATCTCCTGATTTGTTGTATGATGTTCAAAGGACTTCGATAAACTCATTAGGTTTAGTATTGAGATTTAAGGTTTCGTACAATGTTGTAAGGTGTTGTTAGGAGTTGTAAGGCATGCAACATTATACTAACGTGCTTTTCATGGTGCTAATATGGCATACATATTCGTAGGTTGTCTTAAGTTGCAGTATGACGTTCAAAGGACTCAGACGAATTTATTAGGTGTATTATGGAGTTTTAAGGTTTCTTACGGTGATGTTAGGTGTTCATAGAGGCTGTAAGGGATCCTACATTATACTAACGTTCTTTTCGAGTTGCTAATGTGTCATAAGGAGACGTAAGATGTCCTAAGATGTCGTACGATGTTCAAAGGACTCGTATGAATTCATTAGGTTTATTATGGATTTTTAATGTTTCGTACGGTGTTGTAAGGTGTTGTTAGGAGTTATAAGGCGTCCAACATCACACTATCGTGCTTTTCAAGGTGCTAATATGACATAGAGAGTCGTAAGATGTCCTAAATTGTCGTACGATGTTCAACGGAATCAGACGAACTCTTTAGGTTTATTATGGAGTTTTAAAGTTTCGGACGGTGATGTAAGGTGTTCTTAGGAGTTTTTACGCGTCCTACATTATTCTAACGTGCTTTTCATGTTGCTAGTGTCGCATACTGAGCTTTAACATCTCCTGATTTGTTGTATGATGTTCAAAGGACTTCGATAAACTCATTAGGTTTAGTATTGAGATTTAAGGTTTCGTACGATGTTGTAAGGTGTTGTTAGGAGTTGTAAGGCATCCAACATTATACTAACGTGCTTTTCATGGTGCTAATATGGCATACATATTCGTAGGTTGTCTTAAGTTGCAGTACGACGTTCAAAGGACTCAGACGAATTTATTAGGTGTATTATGGAGTTTCAAGGTTTCTTACGGTGATGTTAGGTGTTCATAGAGGCTGTAAGGGATCCTACATTATACTAACGTTCTTTTCGAGTTGCTAATGTGTCATAAGGAGACGTAAGATGTCGTATGATGTTCAAAGGACTCGTAGGAATTCATTAGGTTTATTATGGATTTTTAATGTTTCGTACGGTGTTGTAAGGTGTTGTTAGGAGTTATAAGGCGTCCAACATCACACCATCGTGCTTTTCAAGGTGCTAATATGGCATACAGAGTCGTAAGATGTCCTAAATTGTCGTACGATGTTCAACGGAATCAGACGAACTCTTTAGGTTTATTATGGAGTTTTAAAGTTTCGGACGGTGATGTAAGGTGTTCTTAGGAGTTTTTACGTGTCCTACATTATTCTAACGTGCTTTTCATGTTGCTAGTGTCGCATACTGAGCTTTAACATCTCCTGATTTGTTGTATGATGTTCAAAGGACTTCGATAAACTCATTAGGTTTAGTATTGAGATTTAAGGTTTCGTACAATGTTGTAAGGTGTTGTTAGGAGTTGTAAGGCATGCAACATTATACTAACGTGCTTTTCATGGTGCTAATATGGCATACATATTCGTAGGTTGTCTTAAGTTGCAGTATGACGTTCAAAGGACTCAGACGAATTTATTAGGTGTATTATGGAGTTTTAAGGTTTCTTACGGTGATGTTAGGTGTTCATAGAGGCTGTAAGGGATCCTACATTATACTAACGTTCTTTTCGAGTTGCTAATGTGTCATAAGGAGACGTAAGATGTCCTAAGATGTCGTACGATGTTCAAAGGACTCGTATGAATTCATTAGGTTTATTATGGATTTTTAATGTTTCGTACGGTGTTGTAAGGTGTTGTTAGGAGTTATAAGGCGTCCAACATCACACTATCGTGCTTTTCAAGGTGCTAATATGACATAGAGAGTCGTAAGATGTCCTAAATTGTCGTACGATGTTCAACGGAATCAGACGAACTCTTTAGGTTTATTATGGAGTTTTAAAGTTTCGGACGGTGATGTAAGGTGTTCTTAGGAGTTTTTACGCGTCCTACATTATTCTAACGTGCTTTTCATGTTGCTAGTGTCGCATACTGAGCTTTAACATCTCCTGATTTGTTGTATGATGTTCAAAGGACTTCGATAAACTCATTAGGTTTAGTATTGAGATTTAAGGTTTCGTACGATGTTGTAAGGTGTTGTTAGGAGTTGTAAGGCATCCAACATTATACTAACGTGCTTTTCATGGTGCTAATATGGCATACATATTCGTAGGTTGTCTTAAGTTGCAGTACGACGTTCAAAGGACTCAGACGAATTTATTAGGTGTATTATGGAGTTTCAAGGTTTCTTACGGTGATGTTAGGTGTTCATAGAGGCTGTAAGGGATCCTACATTATACTAACGTTCTTTTCGAGTTGCTAATGTGTCATAAGGAGACGTAAGATGTCGTATGATGTTCAAAGGACTCGTAGGAATTCATTAGGTTTATTATGGATTTTTAATGTTTCGTACGGTGTTGTAAGGTGTTGTTAGGAGTTATAAGGCGTCCAACATCACACCATCGTGCTTTTCAAGGTGCTAATATGGCATACAGAGTCGTAAGATGTCCTAAATTGTCGTACGATGTTCAACGGAATCAGACGAACTCTTTAGGTTTATTATGGAGTTTTAAAGTTTCGGACGGTGATGTAAGGTGTTCTTAGGAGTTTTTACGTGTCCTACATTATTCTAACGTGCTTTTCATGTTGCTAGTGTCGCATACTGAGCTTTAACATCTCCTGATTTGTTGTATGATGTTCAAAGGACTTCGATAAACTCATTAGGTTTAGTATTGAGATTTAAGGTTTCGTACAATGTTGTAAGGTGTTGTTAGGAGTTGTAAGGCATGCAACATTATACTAACGTGCTTTTCATGGTGCTAATATGGCATACATATTCGTAGGTTGTCTTAAGTTGCAGTATGACGTTCAAAGGACTCAGACGAATTTATTAGGTGTATTATGGAGTTTTAAGGTTTCTTACGGTGATGTTAGGTGTTCATAGAGGCTGTAAGGGATCCTACATTATACTAACGTTCTTTTCGAGTTGCTAATGTGTCATAAGGAGACGTAAGATGTCCTAAGATGTCGTACGATGTTCAAAGGACTCGTATGAATTCATTAGGTTTATTATGGATTTTTAATGTTTCGTACGGTGTTGTAAGGTGTTGTTAGGAGTTATAAGGCGTCCAACATCACACTATCGTGCTTTTCAAGGTGCTAATATGACATAGAGAGTCGTAAGATGTCCTAAATTGTCGTACGATGTTCAACGGAATCAGACGAACTCTTTAGGTTTATTATGGAGTTTTAAAGTTTCGGACGGTGATGTAAGGTGTTCTTAGGAGTTTTTACGCGTCCTACATTATTCTAACGTGCTTTTCATGTTGCTAGTGTCGCATACTGAGCTTTAACATCTCCTGATTTGTTGTATGATGTTCAAAGGACTTCGATAAACTCATTAGGTTTAGTATTGAGATTTAAGGTTTCGTACGATGTTGTAAGGTGTTGTTAGGAGTTGTAAGGCATCCAACATTATACTAACGTGCTTTTCATGGTGCTAATATGGCATACATATTCGTAGGTTGTCTTAAGTTGCAGTACGACGTTCAAAGGACTCAGACGAATTTATTAGGTGTATTATGGAGTTTCAAGGTTTCTTACGGTGATGTTAGGTGTTCATAGAGGCTGTAAGGGATCCTACATTATACTAACGTTCTTTTCGAGTTGCTAATGTGTCATAAGGAGACGTAAGATGTCGTATGATGTTCAAAGGACTCGTAGGAATTCATTAGGTTTATTATGGATTTTTAATGTTTCGTACGGTGTTGTAAGGTGTTGTTAGGAGTTATAAGGCGTCCAACATCACACTATCGTGCTTTTCAAGGTGCTAATATGGCATACAGAGTCGTAAGATGTCCTAAATTGTCGTACGATGTTCAACGGAATCAGACGAACTCTTTAGGTTTATTATGGAGTTTTAAAGTTTCGGACGGTGATGTAAGGTGTTATTAGGAGTTTTTACGCGTCCTACATTATTCTAACGTGCTTTTCATGTTGCTAGTGTCGCATACTGAGCTTTAACATCTCCTGATTTGTTGTATGATGTTCAAAGGACTTCGATAAACTCATTAGGTTTATTATTGAGATTTAAGGTTTCTGTACGATGTTGTAAGGTGTTGTTAGGAGTTGTAAGGCATGCAACATTATACTAACGTGCTTTTCATGGTGCTAATATGGCATACATATTCGTAGGTTGTCTTAAGTTGCAGTATGACGTTCAAAGGACTCAGACGAATTTATTAGGTGTATTATGGAGTTTTAAGGTTTCTTACGGTGATGTTAGGTGTTCATAGAGGCTGTAAGGGATCCTACATTATACTAACGTTCTTTTCGAGTTGCTAATGTGTCATAAGGAGACGTAAGATGTCCTAAGATGTCGTACGATGTTCAAAGGACTCGTATGAATTCATTAGGTTTATTATGGATTTTTAATGTTTCGTACGGTGTTGTAAGGTGTTGTTAGGAGTTATAAGGCGTCCAACATCACACTATCGTGCTTTTCAAGGTGCTAATATGACATAGAGAGTCGTAAGATGTCCTAAATTGTCGTACGATGTTCAACGGAATCAGACGAACTCTTTAGGTTTATTATGGAGTTTTAAAGTTTCGGACGGTGATGTAAGGTGTTCTTAGGAGTTTTTACGCGTCCTACATTATTCTAACGTGCTTTTCATGTTGCTAGTGTCGCATACTGAGCTTTAACATCTCCTGATTTGTTGTATGATGTTCAAAGGACTTCGATAAACTCATTAGGTTTAGTATTGAGATTTAAGGTTTCGTACGATGTTGTAAGGTGTTGTTAGGAGTTGTAAGGCATCCAACATTATACTAACGTGCTTTTCATGGTGCTAATATGGCATACATATTCGTAGGTTGTCTTAAGTTGCAGTACGACGTTCAAAGGACTCAGACGAATTTATTAGGTGTATTATGGAGTTTCAAGGTTTCTTACGGTGATGTTAGGTGTTCATAGAGGCTGTAAGGGATCCTACATTATACTAACGTTCTTTTCGAGTTGCTAATGTGTCATAAGGAGACGTAAGATGTCGTATGATGTTCAAAGGACTCGTAGGAATTCATTAGGTTTATTATGGATTTTTAATGTTTCGTACGGTGTTGTAAGGTGTTGTTAGGAGTTATAAGGCGTCCAACATCACACTATCGTGCTTTTCAAGGTGCTAATATGGCATACAGAGTCGTAAGATGTCCTAAATTGTCGTACGATGTTCAACGGAATCAGACGAACTCTTTAGGTTTATTATGGAGTTTTAAAGTTTCGGACGGTGATGTAAGGTGTTCTTAGGAGTTTTTACGCGTCCTACATTATTCTAACGTGCTTTTCATGTTGCTAGTGTCGCATACTGAGCTTTAACATCTCCTGATTTGTTGTATGATGTTCAAAGGACTTCGATAAACTCATTAGGTTTATTATTGAGATTTAAGGTTTCTGTACGATGTTGTAAGGTGTTGTTAGGAGTTGTAAGGCATGTAACATTATACTAACGTGCTTTTCATGGTGCTAATATGGCATACATATTCGTAGGTTGTCTTAAGTTGCAGTATGACGTTCAAAGGACTCAGACGAATTTATTAGGTGTATTATGGAGTTTTAAGGTTTCATACGGTGATGTTAGGTGTTCATAGAGGCTGTAAGGGATCCTACATTATACTAATGTTCTTTTCGAGTTGCTAATGTAAGGAGACGTAAGATGTCCTAAGATGTCGTATGATGTTCAAAGGACTCGTAGGAATTCATTAGGTTTATTATGGATTTTTAATGTTTCGTACGGTGTTGTAAGGTGTTGTTAGGAGTTATAAGGCGTCCAACATCACACTATCGTGCTTTTCAAGGGGCTAATACAGTATACAGAGTCGTAAGATGTCCTAAATAGTCGTACGATGTTAAAAGTACTCGGGCGAATTCATTAGGTTTATTATGGAGTTTTAAAGTTTCGTACGGTTATGTAAGGTGTTCATAGGAGCTTTAAGGCATCCGACATTATTCTAACGTGCTTTTTCTTGTTGCTAGTGTCGCATACTAAGCTTTAACATCTCCTGAGTTGTCGTACGATGTTCAAAGGACTTCGACGAATTCATTAGGTTTAGTATTGAGTTTTAAGGTTTCGTACTGTGTTGTAAGGTGTTGTTAGGAGTTGTAAGGCATCCAACATTCTACTAACGTGCTTTTCATGGTGCTAATATGGCATACATATTCGTAAGTTGTCTTAAGTTGCAGTATGACGTTCAAAGGACTCGGACGAATTTATTAGGTGTATTATGGAGTTTTAAGGTTTTGTACGGTGATGTTAGGTGTTCATAGAGGCTGTAAGGCATCCTACATTATACTAACGTTCTTTTCGAGTTGTTAATGTCTCATAAGGAGACGTAAGATGTCCTAATATGTCGTACAATGTTCAAAGGACTCATACGAATTCATTAGGTTTGTTATGGATTTTTAATGTTTCGTACGTTGTTGTAAGGTGTTGTTAGGAGTTGTAAGACATCGAACATCACACTAACGTACTTTTCAAGGTGCTAATACGGCATACAGAGTCGTAAGATGTCCTAAATAGTCGTACGATGTTAAAAGTACTCGGGCGAATTCATTAGGTTTATTATGGAGTTTTAAAGTTTCGGACGGTGATGTAAGGTGTTCTTAGGAGTTTTTACGCGTCCTACATTATTCTAACGTGCTTTTCATGTTGTTAGTGTCGCATACTGAGCTTTAACATCTCCTGATTTGTTGTATGATGTTCAAAGGACTTCGATAAACTCATTAGGTTTAGTATTGAGATTTAAGGTTTCGTACAATGTTGTAAGGTGTTGTTAGGAGTTGTAAGGCATGCAACATTATACTAACGTGCTTTTCATGGTGCTAATATGGCATACATATTCGTAGGTTGTCTTAAGTTGCAGTATGACGTTCAAAGGACTCAGACGAATTTATTAGGTGTATTATGGAGTTTTAAGGTTTCTTACGGTGATGTTAGGTGTTCATAGAGGCTGTAAGGGATCCTACATTATACTAACGTTCTTTTCGAGTTGCTAATGTGTCATAAGGAGACGTAAGATGTCCTAAGATGTCGTACGATGTTCAAAGGACTCGTATGAATTCATTAGGTTTATTATGGATTTTTAATGTTTCGTACGGTGTTGTAAGGTGTTGTTAGGAGTTATAAGGCGTCCAACATCACACTATCGTGCTTTTCAAGGTGCTAATATGACATAGAGAGTCGTAAGATGTCCTAAATTGTCGTACGATGTTCAACGGAATCAGACGAACTCTTTAGGTTTATTATGGAGTTTTAAAGTTTCGGACGGTGATGTAAGGTGTTCTTAGGAGTTTTTACGCGTCCTACATTATTCTAACGTGCTTTTCATGTTGCTAGTGTCGCATACTGAGCTTTAACATCTCCTGATTTGTTGTATGATGTTCAAAGGACTTCGATAAACTCATTAGGTTTAGTATTGAGATTTAAGGTTTCGTACGATGTTGTAAGGTGTTGTTAGGAGTTGTAAGGCATCCAACATTCTACTAACGTGCTTTTCATGGTGCTAATATGGCATACATATTCGTAAGTTGTCTTAAGTTGCAGTATGACGTTCAAAGGACTCGGACGAATTTATTAGGTGTATTATGGAGTTTTAAGGTTTTGTACGGTGATGTTAGGTGTTCATAGAGGCTGTAAGGCATCCTACATTATACTAACGTTCTTTTCGAGTTGCTAATGTCTCATAAGGAGACGTAAGATGTCCTAAGATGTCGTACAATGTTCAAAGGACTCATACGAATTCATTAGGTTTATTATGGATTTTTAATGTTTCGTACGTTGTTGTAAGGTGTTGTTAGGAGTTGTAAGACATCGAACATCACACTAACGTACTTTTCAAGGTGCTAATACGGCATACAGAGTCGTAAGATGTCCTAAATAGTCGTACGATGTTAAAAGTACTCGGGCGAATTCATTAGGTTTATTATGGAGTTTTAAAGTTTCGGACGGTGATGTAAGGTGTTCTTAGGAGTTTTTACGCGTCCTACATTATTCTAACGTGCTTTTCATGTTGCTAGTGTCGCATACTGAGCTTTAACATCTCCTGATTTGTTGTATGATGTTCAAAGGACTTCGATAAACTCATTAGGTTTAGTATTGAGATTTAAGGTTTCGTACAATGTTGTAAGGTGTTGTTAGGAGTTGTAAGGCATGCAACATTATACTAACGTGCTTTTCATGGTGCTAATATGGCATACATATTCGTAGGTTGTCTTAAGTTGCAGTATGACGTTCAAAGGACTCAGACGAATTTATTAGGTGTATTATGGAGTTTTAAGGTTTCTTATGGTGATGTTAGGTGTTCATAGAGGCTGTAAGGGATCCTACATTATACTAACGTTCTTTTCGAGTTGCTAATGTGTCATAAGGAGACGTAAGATGTCCTAAGATGTCGTACGATGTTCAAAGGACTCGTATGAATTCATTAGGTTTATTATGGATTTTTAATGTTTCGTACGGTGTTGTAAGGTGTTGTTAGGAGTTATAAGGCGTCCAACATCACACTATCGTGCTTTTCAAGGTGCTAATATGACATAGAGAGTCGTAAGATGTCCTAAATTGTCGTACGATGTTCAACGGAATCAGACGAACTCTTTAGGTTTATTATGGAGTTTTAAAGTTTCGGACGGTGATGTAAGGTGTTCTTAGGAGTTTTTACGCGTCCTACATTATTTTAACGTGCTTTTCATGTTGCTAGTGTCGCATACTGAGCTTTAACATCTCCTGATTTGTTGTATGATGTTCAAAGGACTTCGATAAACTCATTAGGTTTAGTATTGAGATTTAAGGTTTCGTACAATGTTGTAAGGTGTTGTTAGGAGTTGTAAGGCATGCAACATTATACTAACGTGCTTTTCATGGTGCTAATATGGCATACATATTCGTAGGTTGTCTTAAGTTGCAGTATGACGTTCAAAGGACTCAGACGAATTTATTAGGTGTATTATGGAGTTTTAAGGTTTCTTACGGTGATGTTAGGTGTTCATAGAGGCTGTAAGGGATCCTACATTATACTAACGTTCTTTTCGAGTTGCTAATGTGTCATAAGGAGACGTAAGATGTCCTAAGATGTCGTACGATGTTCAAAGGACTCGTATGAATTCATTAGGTTTATTATGGATTTTTAATGTTTCGTACGGTGTTGTAAGGTGTTGTTAGGAGTTATAAGGCGTCCAACATCACACTATCGTGCTTTTCAAGGTGCTAATATGACATAGAGAGTCGTAAGATGTCCTAAATTGTCGTACGATGTTCAACGGAATCAGACGAACTCTTTAGGTTTATTATGGAGTTTTAAAGTTTCGGACGGTGATGTAAGGTGTTCTTAGGAGTTTTTACGCGTCCTACATTATTCTAACGTGCTTTTCATGTTGCTAGTGTCGCATACTGAGCTTTAACATCTCCTGATTTGTTGTATGATGTTCAAAGGACTTCGATAAACTCATTAGGTTTAGTATTGAGATTTAAGGTTTCGTACGATGTTGTAAGGTGTTGTTAGGAGTTGTAAGGCATCCAACATTCTACTAACGTGCTTTTCATGGTGCTAATATGGCATACATATTCGTAAGTTGTCTTAAGTTGCAGTATGACGTTCAAAGGACTCGGACGAATTTATTAGGTGTATTATGGAGTTTTAAGGTTTTGTACGGTGATGTTAGGTGTTCATAGAGGCTGTAAGGCATCCTACATTATACTAACGTTCTTTTCGAGTTGCTAATGTCTCATAAGGAGACGTAAGATGTCCTAAGATGTCGTACAATGTTCAAAGGACTCATACGAATTCATTAGGTTTATTATGGATTTTTAATGTTTCGTACGTTGTTGTAAGGTGTTGTTAGGAGTTGTAAGACATCGAACATCACACTAACGTACTTTTCAAGGTGCTAATACGGCATACAGAGTCGTAAGATGTCCTAAATAGTCGTACGATGTTAAAAGTACTCGGGCGAATTCATTAGGTTTATTATGGAGTTTTAAAGTTTCGGACGGTGATGTAAGGTGTTCTTAGGAGTTTTTACGCGTCCTACATTATTCTAACGTGCTTTTCATGTTGCTAGTGTCGCATACTGAGCTTTAACATCTCCTGATTTGTTGTATGATGTTCAAAGGACTTCGATAAACTCATTAGGTTTAGTATTGAGATTTAAGGTTTCGTACAATGTTGTAAGGTGTTGTTAGGAGTTGTAAGGCATGCAACATTATACTAACGTGCTTTTCATGGTGCTAATATGGCATACATATTCGTAGGTTGTCTTAAGTTGCAGTATGACGTTCAAAGGACTCAGACGAATTTATTAGGTGTATTATGGAGTTTTAAGGTTTCTTACGGTGATGTTAGGTGTTCATAGAGGCTGTAAGGGATCCTACATTATACTAACGTTCTTTTCGAGTTGCTAATGTGTCATAAGGAGACGTAAGATGTCCTAAGATGTCGTATGATGTTCAAAGGACTCGTAGGAATTCATTAGGTTTATTATGGATTTTTAATGTTTCGTACGGTGTTGTAAGGTGTTGTTAGGAGTTATAAGGCGTCCAACATCACACTATCGTGCTTTTCAAGGTGCTAATATGGCATAAGGAGTCGTAAGATGTCCTAAATTGTCGTACGATGTTCAACGGAATCAGACGAACTCTTTAGGTTTATTATGGAGTTTTAAAGTTTCGGACGGTGATGTAAGGTGTTCTTAGGAGTTTTTACGCGTCCTACATTATTCTAACGTGCTTTTCATGTTGGTAGTGTCGCATACTGAGCTTTAACATCTCCTGATTTGTTGTATGATGTTCAAAGGACTTCGATAAACTCATTAGGTTTATTATTGAGATTTAAGGTTTCTGTACGATGTTGTAAGGTGTTGTTAGGAGTTGTAAGGCATGTAACATTATACTAACGTGCTTTTCATGGTGCTAATATGGCATACATATTCGTAGGTTGTCTTAAGTTGCAGTATGACGTTCAAAGGACTCAGACGAATTTATTAGGTGTATTATGGAGTTTTAAGGTTTCATACGGAGATGTTAGGTGTTCATAGAGGCTGTAAGGGATCCTACATTATACTAATGTTCTTTTCGAGTTGCTAATGTGTCATAAGGAGACGTAAGATGTCCTAAGATGTCGTATGATGTTCAAAGGACTCGTAGGAATTCATTAGGTTTATTATGGATTTTTAATGTTTCGTACGGTGTTGTAAGGTGTTGTTAGGAGTTATAAGGCGTCCAACATCACACTATCGTGCTTTTCAAGGGGCTAATACAGTATACAGAGTCGTAAGATGTCCTAAATAGTCGTACGATGTTAAAAGTACTCGGGCGAATTCATTAGGTTTATTATGGAGTTTTAAAGTTTCGTACGGTTACGTAAGGTGTTCATAGGAGCTTTAAGGCATCCGACATTATTCTAACGTGCTTTTTCATGTTGCTAGTGTCGCATACTAAGCTTTAACATCTCCTGAGTTGTCGTACGATGTTCAAAGGACTTCGACGAATTCATTAGGTTTAGTATTGAGTTTTAAGGTTTCGTACTGTGTTGTAAGGTGTTGTTAGGAGTTGTAAGGCATCCAACATTCTACTAACGTGCTTTTCATGGTGCTAATATGGCATACATATTCGTAAGTTGTCTTAAGTTGCAGTATGACGTTCAAAGGACTCGGACGAATTTATTAGGTGTATTATGGAGTTTTAAGGTTTTGTACGGTGATGTTAGGTGTTCATAGAGGCTGTAAGGCATCCTACATTATACTAACGTTCTTTTCGAGTTGCTAATGTGTCATAAGGAGACGTAAGATGTCCTAAGATGTCGTACAATGTTCAAAGGACTCATACGAATTCATTAGGTTTATTATGGATTTTTAATGTTTCGTACGTTGTTGTAAGGTGTTGTTAGGAGTTGTAAGACGTCCAACATCACACTAACGTACTTTTCAAGGTGCTAATACGGCATACAGAGTCGTAAGATGTCCTAAATAGAGGTACGATGTTAAAAGTACTCGGGCGAATTCATTAGGTTTATTATGGAGTTTCAAAGTTTCGTACGATTATGTAAGGTGTTCATAGGAGCTTTAAGGCATCCTTCATTATTTTAACGTGCTTATCATGTTGCTAGTGTCGAATACTAAGCTTTAACATCTCCTAAGTTGTCGTACGATGTTCAAAGGACTTCGACGAATTCGTTAGGTTTAGTATTGAGTTTTAAGGTTTCGTAGGATGTTGTAATGTGTTGTTAGGAGTTGTAAGGCATCCAACATTCTACTAACGTGCTTTTCATGGTGCTAATATGGCATACATATTCGTAAGTTGTCTTAAGTTGCAGTATGACGTTCAAAGGACACGGACGAGTTTATTAGGTGTATTATGGAGTTTTAAGGTTTCGTACGGTGATGTTAGGTGTTCATAGAGGCTGTAAAGCATCCTACATTATACTAACGTTCTTTTCGAGTTGCTAATGTGTCATAAGGAAACGTAAGATGTCCTAAGATGTCGTACAATGTTCAAAGGACTCATACGAATTCATTAGGTTTATTATGGATTTTTAATGTTTCGTACGTTGTTGTAAGGTGTTGTTAGGAGTTGTAAGACGTCCAACATCACACTAACGTACTTTTCAAGGTGCTAATACGGCATACAGAGTCGTAAGATGTCCTAAATAGTCGTACGATGTTAAAAGTACTCGGGCGAATTCATTAGGTTTATTATGGAGTTTTAAAGTTTCGTATGATTATGTAAGGTGTTCATAGGAGCTTTAAGGCATCCTTCATTATTTTAACGTGCTTTTCATGTTGCTAGTGTCGAATACTAAGCTTTAACATCTCCTAAGTTGTCGTACGATGTTCAAAGGACTTCGACGAATTCGTTAGGTTTAGTATTGAGTTTGAAGCTTTCGTACGGTGTTGTAAGGTGTTGTTAGGAGTTGTAAGGCATCCAACATTCTACTAACGTGCTTTTCATGGTCATATATGTCATTCATATTCGTGAGTTGTCTTAAGTTGCAGTATGACGTTCAAAGGACTCGGACGAATTTATTAGGTGTATTCTGGAGTTTTAAGGTTTCGTACGGTGATGTTAGGTGTTCATAGAGGCTGTAAGGCATCCAACATTATACTAACGTTCTTTTCGAGTTGCAAATGTGTCATAAGGAGACGTAAGATGTCCTAAGATGTCGTACGATGTTCAAAGGACTCGTACGAATTCATTAGGTTTATTACGGATTTTTAATGTTTCGTACGGTGTTGTAAGGTGTTGTTAGGAGTTATAAGGCGTCCAACATCACACTATCGTGCTTTTCAAGGTGCTAATATGGCATACAGAGTCGTAAGATGTCCTAAATTGTCGTACGATGTTCAACGGAATCAGACGAACTCTTTAGGTTTATTATGGAGTTTTAAAGTTTCGGACGGTGATGTAAGGTGTTCTTAGGAGTTGTTACGCGTCCTACATTATTCTAACGTGCTTTTCATGTTGCTAGTGTCGCATACTGAGCTTTAACATCTCCTGATTTGTTGTATGATGTTCAAAGGACTTCGATAAACTCATTAGGTTTAGTATTGAGATTTAAGGTTTCGTACGATGTTGTAAGGTGTTGTTAGGAGTTGTAAGGCATGCAACATTATACTAATGTGCTTTTCATGGTGCTAATATGGCATACATATTCGTAGGTTGTCTTAAGTTGCAGTATGACGTTCAAAGGACTCAGACGAATTTATTAGGTGTATTATTGAGTTTTAGGGTTTCTTACGGTGATGTTAGGTGTTCATAGAGGCTGTAAGGGATCCTACATTATACTAACGTTCTTTTCGAGTTGCTAATGTGTCATAAGGAGACGTAAGATGTCCTAAGATGTCGTATGATGTTCAAAGGACTCGTAGGAATTCATTAGGTTTATTATGGATTTTTAATGTATCGTACGGTGTTGTAAGGTGTTGTTAGGAGTTATAAGGCGTCCAACATCACACTATCGTGCTTTTCAAGGTGCTAATACGGTATACAGAGTCGTAAGATGTCCTAAATAGTCGTACGATGTTAAAAGTACTCGGGCGAATTCATTAGGTTTATTATGGAGTTTTAAAGTTTCGTACGGTTATGTAAGGTGTTCATAGGAGCTTTAAGGCATCTGACATTATTCTAACGTGCTTTTTCATGTTGCTAGTGTCGCATAGTAAGCTTTAACATCTCCTGAGTTGTCGTACGATGTTCAAAGGACTTCAACGAATTCATTTGGTTTAGTATTGAGTTTTAAGGTTTCGTACGGTGTTGTAAGGTGTTGTTAGGAGTTGTAAGGCATCCAACATTCTACTAACGTGCTTTTCATGGTGCTAATATGGCATACATATTCGTAAGTTGTCTTAAGTTGCAGTATGACGTTCAAAGGACTCGGACGAGTTTATTAGGTGTATTATGGAGTTTTAAGGTTTCGTACGGTGATGTTAGGTGTTCATAGAGGCTGTAAGGCATCCTACATTATACTAACGTTCTTTTCGAGTTGCTAATGTGTCATAAGGAGACGTAAGATGTCCTAAGATGTCGTACAATGTTCAAAGGACTCATACGAATTCATTAGGTTTATTATGGATTTTTAATGTTTCGTACGTTGTTGTAAGGTGTTGTTAGGAGTTGTAAGACGTCCAACATCACACTAACGTACTTTTCAAGGTGCTAATACGGCATACAGAGTCGTAAGATGTCCTAAATAGTCGTACGATGTTAAAAGTACTCGGGCGAATTCATTAGGTTTATTATGGAGTTTTAAAGTTTCGTACGATTATGTAAGGTGTTCATAGGAGCTTTAAGGCATCCTTCATTATTTTAACGTGCTTTTCATGTTGCTAGTGTCGAATACTAAGCTTTAACATCTCCTAAGTTGTCGTACGATGTTCAAAGGACTTCGACGAATTCGTTAGGTTTATTATTGAGTTTGAAGCTTTCGTACGGTGTTGTAAGGTGTTGTTAGGAGTTGTAAGGCATCCAACATTCTACTAACGTGCTTTTCATGGTCATATATGGCATTCATATTCGTGAGTTGTCTTAAGTTGCAGTATGACATTCAAAGGACTCGGACGAATTTATTAGGTGTATTCTGGAGTTTTAAGGTTTCGTACGGTGATGTTAGGTGTTCATAGAGGCTGTAAGGCATCCAACATTATACTAACGTTCTTTTCGAGTTGCAAATGTGTCATAAGGAGACGTAAGATGTCCTAAGATGTCGTACGATGTTCAAAGGACTCGTACGAATTCATTAGGTTTATTACGGATTTTTAATGTTTCGTACGGTGTTGTAAGGTGTTGTTAGGAGTTATAAGGCGTCCAACATCACACTATCGTGCTTTTCAAGGTGCTAATATGGCATACAGAGTCGTAAGATGTCCTAAATTGTCGTACGATGTTCAACGGAATCAGACGAACTCTTTAGGTTTATTATGGAGTTTTAAAGTTTCGGACGGTGATGTAAGGTGTTCTTAGGAGTTGTTACGCGTCCTACATTATTCTAACGTGCTTTTCATGTTGCTAGTGTCGCATACTGAGCTTTAACATCTCCTGATTTGTTGTATGATGTTCAAAGGACTTCGATAAACTCATTAGGTTTAGTATTGAGATTTAAGGTTTCGTACGATGTTGTAAGGTGTTGTTAGGAGTTGTTAGGCATGCAACATTATACTAATGTGCTTTTCATGGTGCTAATATGGCATACATATTCGTAGGTTGTCTTAAGTTGCAGTATGACGTTCAAAGGACTCAGACGAATTTATTAGGTGTATTATGGAGTTTTAAGGTTTCTTACGGTGATGTTAGGTGTTCATAGAGGCTGTAAGGGATCCTACATTATACTAACGTTCTTTTCGAGTTGCTAATGTGTCATAAGGAGACGTAAGATGTCCTAAGATGTCGTATGATGTTCAAAGGACTCGTAGGAATTCATTAGGTTTATTATGGATTTTTAATGTATCGTACGGTGTTGTAAGGTGTTGTTAGGAGTTATAAGGCGTCCAACATCACACTATCGTGCTTTTCAAGGTGCTAATACGGTATACAGAGTCGTAAGATGTCCTAAATAGTCGTACGATGTTAAAAGTACTCGGGCGAATTCATTAGGTTTATTATGGAGTTTTAAAGTTTCGTACGGTTATGTAAGGTGTTCATAGGAGCTTTAAGGCATCTGACATTATTCTAACGTGCTTTTTCATGTTGCTAGTGTCGCATAGTAAGCTTTAACATCTCCTGAGTTGTCGTACGATGTTCAAAGGACTTCAACGAATTCATTTGGTTTAGTATTGAGTTTTAAGGTTTTGTACGGTGTTGTAAGGTGTTGTTAGGAGTTGTAAGGCATCCAACATTCTACTAACGTGCTTTTCATGGTGCTAATATGGCATACATATTCGTAAGTTGTCTTAAGTTGCAGTATGACGTTCAAAGGACTCGGACGAGTTTATTAGGTGTATTATGGAGTTTTAAGGTTTCGTACGGTGATGTTAGGTGTTCATAGAGGCTGTAAGGCATCCTACATTATACTAACGTTCTTTTCGAGTTGCTAATGTGTCATAAGGAGACGTAAGATGTCCTAAGATGTCGTACAATGTTCAAAGCACTCATACGAATTCATTAGGTTTATTATGGATTTTTAATGTTTCGTACGTTGTTGTAAGGTGTTGTTAGGAGTTGTAAGACGTCCAACATCACACTAACGTACTTTTCAAGGTGCTAATACGGCATACAGAGTCGTAAGATGTCCTAAATAGTCGTACGATGTTAAAAGTACTCGGGCGAATTCATTAGGTTTATTATGGAGTTTTAAAGTTTCGTACGATTATGTAAGGTGTTCATAGGAGCTTTAAGGCATCCTTCATTATTTTAACGTGCTTTTCATGTTGCTAGTGTCGAATACTAAGCTTTAACATCTCCTAAGTTGTCGTACGATGTTCAAAGGACTTCGACGAATTCGTTAGGTTTATTATTGAGTTTGAAGCTTTCGTACGGTGTTGTAAGGTGTTGTTAGGAGTTGTAAGGCATCCAACATTCTACTAACGTGCTTTTCATGGTCATATATGGCATTCATATTCGTGAGTTGTCTTAAGTTGCAGTATGACATTCAAAGAACTCGGACGAATTTATTAGGTGTATTCTGGAGTTTTAAGGTTTCGTACGGTGATGTTAGGTGTTCATAGAGGCTGTAAGGCATCCAACATTATACTAACGTTCTTTTCGAGTTGCAAATGTGTCATAAGGAGACGTAAGATGTCCTAAGATGTCGTACGATGTTCAAAGGACTCGTACGAATTCATTAGGTTTATTACGGATTTTTAATGTTTCGTACGGTGTTGTAAGGTGTTGTTAGGAGTTATAAGGCGTCCAACATCACACTATCGTGCTTTTCAAGGTGCTCATATGGCATACAGAGTCGTAAGATGTCCTAAATTGTCGTACGATGTTCAACGGAATCAGACGAACTCTTTAGGTTTATTATGGAGTTTTAAAGTTTCGGACGGTGATGTAAGGTGTTCTTAGGAGTTGTTACGCGTCCTACATTATTCTAACGTGCTTTTCATGTTGCTAGTGTCGCATACTGAGCTTTAACATCTCCTGATTTGTTGTATGATGTTCAAAGGACTTCGATAAACTCATTAGGTTTAGTATTGAGATTTAAGGTTTCGTACGATGTTGTAAGGTGTTGTTAGGAGTTGTAAGGCATGCAACATTATACTAATGTGCTTTTCATGGTGCTAATATGGCATACATATTCGTAGGTTGTCTTAAGTTGCAGTATGACGTTCAAAGGACTCAGACGAATTTATTAGGTGTATTATGGAGTTTTAAGGTTTCTTACGGTGATGTTAGGTGTTCATAGAGGCTGTAAGGGATCCTACATTATACTAACATTCTTTTCGAGTTGCTAATGTGTCATAAGGAGACGTAAGATGTCCTAAGATGTCGTATGATGTTCAAAGGACTCGTAGGAATTCATTAGGTTTATTATGGATTTTTAATGTATCGTACGGTGTTGTAAGGTGTTGTTAGGAGTTATAAGGCGTCCAACATCACACTATCGTGCTTTTCAAGGTGCTAATACGGTATACAGAGTCGTAAGATGTCCTAAATAGTCGTACGATGTTAAAAGTACTCGGGCGAATTCATTAGGTTTATTATGGAGTTTTAAAGTTTCGTACGGTTATGTAAGGTGTTCATAGGAGCTTTAAGGCATCTGACATTATTCTAACGTGCTTTTTCATGTTGCTAGTGTTGCATAGTAAGCTTTAACATCTCCTGAGTTGTCGTACGATGTTCAAAGGACTTCAACGAATTCATTTGGTTTAGTATTGAGTTTTAAGGTTTCGTACGATGTTGTAAGGTGTTGTTAGGAGTTGTAAGGCATCCAACATTCTACTAACGTGCTTTTCATGGTGCTAATATGGCATACATATTCGTAAGTTGTCTTAAGTTGCAGTATGACGTTCAAAGGACTCGGACGAGTTTATTAGGTGTATTATGGAGTTTTAAGGTTTCGTACGGTGATGTTAGGTGTTCATAGAGGCTGTAAGGCATCCTACATTATACTAACGTTCTTTTCGAGTTGCTAATGTGTCATAAGGAGACGTAAGATGTCCTAAGATGTCGTACAATGTTCAAAGGACTCATACGAATTCATTAGGTTTATTATGGATTTTTAATGTTTCGTACGTTGTTGTAAGGTGTTGTTAGGAGTTGTAAGACGTCCAACATCACACTAACGTACTTTTCAAGGTGCTAATACGGCATACAGAGTCGTAAGATGTCCTAAATAGTCGTACGATGTTAAAAGTACTCGGGCGAATTCATTAGGTTTATTATGGAGTTTTAAAGTTTCGTACGATTATGTAAGGTGTTCATAGGAGCTTTAAGGCATCCTTCATTATTTTAACGTGCTTTTCATGTTGCTAGTGTCGAATACTAAGCTTTAACATCTCCTAAGTTGTCGTACGATGTTCAAAGGACTTCGACGAATTCGTTAGGTTTATTATTGAGTTTGAAGCTTTCGTACGGTGTTGTAAGGTGTTGTTAGGAGTTGTAAGGCATCCAACATTCTACTAACGTGCTTTTCATGGTCATATATGGCATTCATATTCGTGAGTTGTCTTAAGTTGCAGTATGACATTCAAAGGACTCGGACGAATTTATTAGGTGTATTCTGGAGTTTTAAGGTTTCGTACGGTGATGTTAGGTGTTCATAGAGGCTGTAAGGCATCCAACATTATACTAACGTTCTTTTCGAGTTGCAAATGTGTCATAAGGAGACGTAAGATGTCCTAAGATGTCGTACGATGTTCAAAGGACTCGTACGAATTCATTAGGTTTATTACGGATTTTTAATGTTTCGTACGGTGTTGTAAGGTGTTGTTAGGAGTTATAAGGCGTCCAACATCACACTATCGTGCTTTTCAAGGTGCTAATATGGCATACAGAGTCGTAAGATGTCCTAAATTGTCGTACGATGTTCAACGGAATCAGACGAACTCTTTAGGTTTATTATGGAGTTTTAAAGTTTCGGACGGTGATGTAAGGTGTTCTTAGGAGTTGTTACGCGTCCTACATTATTCTAACGTGCTTTTCATGTTGCTAGTGTCGCATACTGAGCTTTAACATCTCCTGATTTGTTGTATGATGTTCAAAGGACTTCGATAAACTCATTAGGTTTAGTATTGAGATTTAAGGTTTCGTACGATGTTGTAAGGTGTTGTTAGGAGTTGTAAGGCATGCAACATTATACTAATGTGCTTTTCATGGTGCTAATATGGCATACATATTCGTAGGTTGTCTTAAGTTGCAGTATGACGTTCAAAGGACTCAGACGAATTTATTAGGTGTATTATGGAGTTTTAAGGTTTCTTACGGTGATGTTAGGTGTTCATAGAGGCTGTAAGGGATCCTACATTATACTAACGTTCTTTTCGAGTTGCTAATGTGTCATAAGGAGACGTAAGATGTCCTAAGATGTCGTATGATGTTCAAAGGACTCGTAGGAATTCATTAGGTTTATTATGGATTTTTAATGTATCGTACGGTGTTGTAAGGTGTTGTTAGGAGTTATAAGGCGTCCAACATCACACTATCGTGCTTTTCAAGGTGCTAATACGGTATACAGAGTCGTAAGATGTCCTAAATAGTCGTACGATGTTAAAAGTACTCGGGCGAATTCATTAGGTTTATTATGGAGTTTTAAAGTTTCGTACGGTTATGTAAGGTGTTCATAGGAGCTTTAAGGCATCTGACATTATTCTAACGTGCTTTTTCATGTTGCTAGTGTCGCATAGTAAGCTTTAACATCTCCTGAGTTGTCGTACGATGTTCAAAGGTCTTCGACGAATTCATTTGGTTTAGTATTGAGTTTTAAGGTTTCGTACGGTGTTGTAAGGTGTTGTTAGGAGTTGTAAGGCATCCAACATTCTACTAACGTGCTTTTCATGGTGCTAATATGGCATACATATTCGTAAGTTGTCTTAAGTTGCAGTATGACGTTCAAAGGACTCAGACGAGTTTATTAGGTGTATTATGGAGTTTTAAGGTTTCGTACGGTGATGTTAGGTGTTCATAGAGGCTGTAAGGCATCCTACATTATACTAACGTTCTTTTCGAGTTGCTAATGTGTCATAAGGAGACGTAAGATGTCCTAAGATGTCGTACAATGTTCAAAGGACTCATACAAATTCATTAGGTTTATTATGGATTTTTAATGTTTCGTACGTTGTTGTAAGGTGTTGTTAGGAGTTGTAAGACGTCCAACATCACACTAACGTACTTTTCAAGGTGCTAATACGGCATACAGAGTCGTAAGATGTCCTAAATAGTCGTACGATGTTAAAAGTACTCGGGCGAATTCATTAGGTTTATTATGGAGTTTTAAAGTTTCGTACGATTATGTAAGGTGTTCATAGGAGCTTTAAGGCATCCTTCATTATTTTAACGTGCTTTTCATGTTGCTAGTGTCGAATACTAAGCTTTAACATCTCCTAAGTTGTCGTACGATGTTCAAAGGACTTCGACGAATTCGTTAGGTTTATTATTGAGTTTGAAGCTTTCGTACGGTGTTGTAAGGTGTTGTTAGGAGTTGTAAGGCATCCAACATTCTACTAACGTGCTTTTCATGGTCATATATGGCATTCATATTCGTGAGTTGTCTTAAGTTGCAGTATGACATTCAAAGGACTCGGACGAATTTATTAGGTGTATTCTGGAGTTTTAAGGTTTCGTACGGTGATGTTAGGTGTTCATAGAGGCTGTAAGGCATCCAACATTATACTAACGTTCTTTTCGAGTTGCAAATGTGTCATAAGGAGACGTAAGATGTCCTAAGATGTCGTACGATGTTCAAAGGACTCGTACGAATTCATTAGGTTTATTACGGATTTTTAATGTTTCGTACGGTGTTGTAAGGTGTTGTTAGGAGTTATAAGGCGTCCAACATCACACTATCGTGCTTTTCAAGGTGCTAATATGGCATACAGAGTCGTAAGATGTCCTAAATTGTCGTACGATGATCAACGGAATCAGACGAACTCTTTAGGTTTATTATGGAGTTTTAAAGTTTCGGACGGTGATGTAAGGTGTTCTTAGGAGTTGTTACGCGTCCTACATTATTCTAACGTGCTTTTCATGTTGCTAGTGTCGCATACTGAGCTTTAACATCTCCTGATTTGTTGTATGATGTTCAAAGGACTTCGATAAACTCATTAGGTTTAGTATTGAGATTTAAGGTTTCGTACGATGTTGTAAGGTGTTGTTAGGAGTTGTAAGGCATGCAACATTATACTAATGTGCTTTTCATGGTGCTAATATGGCATACATATTCGTAAGTTGTCTTAAGTTGCAGTATGACGTTCAAAGGACTCAGACGAGTTTATTAGGTGTATTATGGAGTTTTAAGGTTTCGTACGGTGATGTTAGGTGTTCATAGAGGCTGTAAGGCATCCTACATTATACTAACGTTCTTTTCGAGTTGCTAATGTGTCATAAGGAGACGTAAGATGTCCTAAGATGTCGTATGATGTTCAAAGGACTCGTAGGAATTCATTAGGTTTATTATGGATTTTTAATGTATCGTACGGTGTTGTAAGGTGTTGTTAGGAGTTATAAGGCGTCCAACATCACACTATCGTGCTTTTCAAGGTGCTAATACGGTATACAGAGTCGTAAGATGTCCTAAATAGTCGTACGATGTTAAAAGTACTCGGGCGAATTCATTAGGTTTATTATGGAGTTTTAAAGTTTCGTACGGTTATGTAAGGTGTTCATAGGAGCTTTAAGGCATCTGACATTATTCTAACGTGCTTTTTCATGTTGCTAGTGTCGCATAGTAAGCTTTAACATCTCCTGAGTTGTCGTACGATGTTCAAAGGTCTTCGACGAATTCATTTGGTTTAGTATTGAGTTTTAAGGTTTCGTACGGTGTTGTAAGGTGTTGTTAGGAGTTGTAAGGCATCCAACATTCTACTAACGTGCTTTTCATGGTGCTAATATGGCATACATATTCGTAAGTTGTCTTAAGTTGCAGTATGACGTTCAAAGGACTCAGACGAGTTTATTAGGTGTATTATGGAGTTTTAAGGTTTCGTACGGTGATGTTAGGTGTTCATAGAGGCTGTAAGGCATCCTACATTATACTAACGTTCTTTTCGAGTTGCTAATGTGTCATAAGGAGACGTAAGATGTCCTAAGATGTCGTACAATGTTCAAAGGACTCATACAAATTCATTAGGTTTATTATGGATTTTTAATGTTTCGTACGTTGTTGTAAGGTGTTGTTAGGAGTTGTAAGACGTCCAACATCACACTAACGTACTTTTCAAGGTGCTAATACGGCATACAGAGTCGTAAGATGTCCTAAATAGTCGTACGATGTTAAAAGTACTCGGGCGAATTCATTAGGTTTATTATGGAGTTTTAAAGTTTCGTACGATTATGTAAGGTGTTCATAGGAGCTTTAAGGCATCCTTCATTATTTTAACGTGCTTTTCATGTTGCTAGTGTCGAATACTAAGCTTTAACATCTCCTAAGTTGTCGTACGATGTTCAAAGGACTTCGACGAATTCGTTAGGTTTATTATTGAGTTTGAAGCTTTCGTACGGTGTTGTAAGGTGTTGTTAGGAGTTGTAAGGCATCCAACATTCTACTAACGTGCTTTTCATGGTCATATATGGCATTCATATTCGTGAGCTGTCTTAAGTTGCAGTATGACATTCAAAGGACTCGGACGAATTTATTAGGTGTATTCTGGAGTTTTAAGGTTTCGTACGGTGATGTTAGGTGTTCATAGAGGCTGTAAGGCATCCAACATTATACTAACGTTCTTTTCGAGTTGCAAATGTGTCATAAGGAGACGTAAGATGTCCTAAGATGTCGTACGATGTTCAAAGGACTCGTACGAATTCATTAGGTTTATTACGGATTTTTAATGTTTCGTACGGTGTTGTAAGGTGTTGTTAGGAGTTATAAGGCGTCCAACATCACACTATCGTGCTTTTCAAGGTGCTAATATGGCATACAGAGTCGTAAGATGTCCTAAATTGTCGTACGATGATCAACGGAATCAGACGAACTCTTTAGGTTTATTATGGAGTTTTAAAGTTTCGGACGGTGATGTAAGGTGTTCTTAGGAGTTGTTACGCGTCCTACATTATTCTAACGTGCTTTTCATGTTGCTAGTGTCGCATACTGAGCTTTAACATCTCCTGATTTGTTGTATGATGTTCAAAGGACTTCGATAAACTCATTAGGTTTAGTATTGAGATTTAAGGTTTCGTACGATGTTGTAAGGTGTTGTTAGGAGTTGTAAGGCATGCAACATTATACTAATGTGCTTTTCATGGTGCTAATATGGCATACATATTCGTAGGTTGTCTTAAGTTGCAGTATGACGTTCAAAGGACTCAGACGAATTTATTAGGTGTATTATGGAGTTTTAAGGTTTCTTACGGTGATGTTAGGTGTTCATAGAGGCTGTAAGGGATCCTACATTATACTAACGTTCTTTTCGAGTTGCTAATGTGTCATAAGGAGACGTAAGATGTCCTAAGATGTCGTATGATGTTCAAAGGACTCGTAGGAATTCATTAGGTTTATTATGGATTTTTAATGTATCGTACGGTGTTGTAAGGTGTTGTTAGGAGTTATAAGGCGTCCAACATCACACTATCGTGCTTTTCAAGGTGCTAATACGGTATACAGAGTCGTAAGATGTCCTAAATAGTCGTACGATGTTAAAAGTACTCGGGCGAATTCATTAGGTTTATTATGGAGTTTTAAAGTTTCGTACGGTTATGTAAGGTGTTCATAGGAGCTTTAAGGCATCTGACATTATTCTAACATGCTTTTTCATGTTGCTAGTGTCGCATAGTAAGCTTTAACATCTCCTGAGTTGTCGTACGATGTTCAAAGGACTTCGACGAATTCATTTGGTTTAGTATTGAGTTTTAAGGTTTCGTACGGTGTTGTAAGGTGTTGTTAGGAGTTGTAAGGCATCCAACATTCTACTAACGTGCTTTTCATGGTGCTAATATGGCATACATATTCGTAAGTTGTCTTAAGTTGCAGTATGACGTTCAAAGGACTCAGACGAGTTTATTAGGTGTATTATGGAGTTTTAAGGTTTCGTACGGTGATGTTAGGTGTTCATAGAGGCTGTAAGGCATCCTACATTATACTAACGTTCTTTTCGAGTTGCTAATGTGTCATAAGGAGACGTAAGATGTCCTAAGATGTCGTACAATGTTCAAAGGACTCATACAAATTCATTAGGTTTATTATGGATTTTTAATGTTTCGTACGTTGTTGTAAGGTGTTGTTAGGAGTTGTAAGACGTCCAACATCACACTAACGTACTTTTCAAGGTGCTAATACGGCATACAGAGTCGTAAGATGTCCTAAATAGAGGTACGATGTTAAAAGTACTCGGGCGAATTCATTAGGTTTATTATGGAGTTTTAAAGTTTCGTACGATTATGTAAGGTGTTCATAGGAGCTTTAAGGCATCCTTCATTATTTTAACGTGCTTATCATGTTGCTAGTGTCGAATACTAAGCTTTAACATCTCCTAAGTTGTCGTACGATGTTCAAAGGACTTCGACGAATTCGTTAGGTTTAGTATTGAGTTTTAAGGTTTCGTACGATGTTGTAATGTGTTGTTAGGAGTTGTAAGGCATCCAACATTCTACTAACGTGCTTTTCATCGTGCTAATATGGCATACATATTCGTAAGTTGTCTTAAGTTGCAGTATGACGTTCAAAGGACTCGGACGAGTTTATTAGGTGTATTATGGAGTTTTAAGGTTTCGTACGGTGATGTTAGGTGTTCATAGAGGCTGTAAGGCATCCAACATTATACTAACGTTCTTTTCGAGTTGCAAATGTGTCATAAGGAGACGTAAGATGTCCTAAGATGTCGTACGATGTTCAAAGGACTCGTACGAATTCATTAGGTTTATTACGGATTTTTAATGTTTCGTACGGTGTTGTACGGTGTTGTTAGGAGTTATAAGGCGTCCAACATCACACTATCGTGCTTTTCAAGGTGCTAATATGGCATACAGAGTCGTAAGATGTCCTAAATTGTCGTACGATGTTCAACGGAATCAGACGAACTCTTTAAGTTTATTATGGAGTTTTAAAGTTTCGGACGGTGATGTAAGGTGTTCTTAGGAGTTGTTACGCGTCCTACATTATTCTAACGTGCTTTTCATGTTGCTAGTGTCGCATACTGAGCTTTAACATCTCCTGATTTGTTGTATGATGTTCAAAGGACTTCGATAAACTCATTAGGTTTAGTATTGAGATTTAAGGTTTCGTACGATGTTGTAAGGTGTTGTTAGGAGTTGTAAGGCATGCAACATTATACTAATGTGCTTTTCATGGTGCTAATATGGCATACATATTCGTAGGTTGTCTTAAGTTGCAGTATGACGTTCAAAGGACTCAGACGAATTTATTAGGTGTATTATGGAGTTTTAAGGTTTCTTACGGTGATGTTAGGTGTTCATAGAGGCTGTAAGGGATCCTACATTATACTAACGTTCTTTTCGAGTTGGTAATGTGTCATAAGGAGACGTAAGATGTCCTAAGATGTCGTATGATGTTCAAAGGACTCGTAGGAATTCATTAGGTTTATTATGGATTTTTAATGTATCGTACGGTGTTGTAAGGTGTTGTTAGGAGTTATAAGGCGTCCAACATCACACTATCGTGCTTTTCAAGGTACTAATACGGTATACAGAGTCGTAAGATGTCCTAAATAGTCGTACGATGTTAAAAGTACTCGGGCGAATTCATTAGGTTTATTATGGAGTTTTAAAGTTTCGTACGGTTATGTAAGGTGTTCATAGGAGCTTTAAGGCAACTGACATTATTCTAACGTGCTTTTTCATGTTGCTAGTGTCGCATAGTAAGCTTTAACATCTCCTGAGTTGTCGTACGATGTTCAAAGGACTTCGACGAACTCATTTGGTTTAGTATTGAGTTTTAAGGTTTCGTACGGTGTTGTAAGGTGTTGTTAGGAGTTGTAAGGCATCCAACATTCTACTAACGTGCTTTTCATGGTGCTAATATGGCATACATATTCGTAAGTTGTCTTAAGTTGCAGTATGACATTCAAAGGACTCGGACGAGTTTATTATGTGTATTATGGAGTTTTAAGGTTTCGTACGGTGATGTTAGGTGTTCATAGAGGCTGTAAGGCATCCTACATTATACTAACGTTCTTTTCGAGTTGCTAATGTGTCATAAGGAGACGTAAGATGTCCTAAGATGTCGTACAATGTTCAAAGGACTCATACAAATTCATTAGGTTTATTATGGATTTTTAATGTTTCGTACGTTGTTGTAAGGTGTTGTTAGGAGTTGTAAGACGTCCAACATCACACTAACGTACTTTTCAAGGTGCTAATTCGTAAGATGTCCTAAATAGAGGTACGATGTTAAAAGTACTCCGGCGAATTCATTAGGTTTATTATGGAGTTTTAAAGTTTCGTACGATTATGTAAGGTGTTCATAGGAGCTTTAAGGCTCCTTCATTATTTTAACGTGCTTATCATGTTGCTAGTGTCGAATACTAAGCTTTAACATCTCCTAAGTTGTCGTACGATGTTCAAAGGACTTCGACGAATTCGTTAGGTTTAGTATTGAGTTTTAAGGTTTCGTACGATGTTGTAATGTGTTGTTAGGAGTTGTAAGGCATCCAACATTCTACTAACGTGCTTTTCATCGTGCTAATATGGCATACATATTCGTAAGTTGTCTTAAGTTGCAGTATGACGTTCAAAGGACTCGGACGAGTTTATTAGGTGTATTATGGAGTTTTAAGGTTTCGTACGGTGATGTTAGGTGTTCATAGAGGCTGTAAAGCATCCTACATTATACTAACGTTCTTTTCGAGTTGCTAATGTGTCATAAGGAGACGTAAGATGTCCTAAGATGTCGTACAATGTTCAAAGGACTCATACGAATTCATTAGGTTTATTATGGATTTTTAATGTTTCGTACGTTGTTGTAAGGTGTTGTTAGGAGTTGTAAGACGTCCAACATCACACTAACGTACTTTTCAAGGTGCTAATACGGCATACAGAGTCGTAAGATGTCCTAAATAGTCGTACGATGTTAAAAGTACTCGGGCGAATTCATTAGGTTTATTATGGAGTTTTAAAGTTTCGTACGATTATGTAAGGTGTTCATAGGAGCTTTAAGGCATCCTTCATTATTTTAACGTGCTTTTCATGTTGCTAGTGTCGAATACTAAGCTTTAACATCTCCTAAGTTGTCTTACGATGTTCAAAGGACTTCGACAAATTCGTTAGGTTTAGTATTGAGTTTGAAGCTTTCGTACGCTGTTGTAAGGTGTTGTTAGGAGTTGTAAGGCATCCAACATTCTACTAACGTGCTTTTCATGGTCATAAATGGCATTCATATTCGTGAGTTGTCTTAAGTTGCAGTATGACGTTCAAAGGACTCGGACGAATTTATTAGGTGTATTATGGAGTTTTAAGGTTTCGTACGGTGATGTTAGGTGTTCATAGAGGCTGTAAGGCATCCAACATTATACTAACGTTCTTTTCGAGTTGCAAATGTGTCATAAGGAGACGTAAGATGTCCTAAGATGTCGTACGATGTTCAAAGGACTCGTACGAATTCATTAGGTTTATTACGGATTTTTAATGTTTCGTACGGTGTTGTAAGGTGTTGTTAGTAGTTATAAGGCGTCCAACATCACACTATCGTGCTTTTCAAGGTGCTAATATGGCATACAGAGTCGTAAGATGTCCTAAATTGTCGTACGATGTTCAACGGAATCAGACGAACTCTTTAGGTTTATTATGGAGTTTTAAAGTTTCGGACGGTGATGTAAGGTGTTCTTAGGAGTTGTTACACGTCCTACATTATTCTAACGTGCTTTTCATGTTGCTAGTGTCGCATACTGAGCTTTAACATCTCCTGATTTGTTGTATGATGTTCAAAGGACTTCGATAAACTCATTAGGTTTAGTATTGAGATTTAAGGTTTCGTACGATGTTGTAAGGTGTTGTTAGGAGTTGTAAGGCATGCAACATTATACTAATGTGCTTTTCATGGTGCTAATATGGCATACATATTCGTAGGTTGTCTTAAGTTGCAGTATGACGTTCAAAGGACTCAGACGAATTTATTAGGTGTATTATGGAGTTTTAAGGTTTCTTACGGTGATGTTAGGTGTTCATAGAGGCTGTAAGGGATCCTACATTATACTAACGTTCTTTTCGAGTTGCTAATGTGTCATAAGGAGACGTAAGATGTCCTAAGATGTCGTATGATGTTCAAAGGACTCGTAGGAATTCATTAGGTTTATTATGGATTTTTAATGTATCGTACGGTGTTGTAAGGTGTTGTTAGGAGTTATAAGGCGTCCAACATCACACTATCGTGCTTTTCAAGGTGCTAATACGGTATACAGAGTCGTAAGATGTCCTAAATAGTCGTACGATGTTAAAAGTACTCGGGCGAATTCATTAGGTTTATTATGGAGTTTTAAAGTTTCGTATGGTTATGTAAGGTGTTCATAGGAGCTTTAAGGCATCTGACATTATTCTAACGTGCTTTTTCATGTTGCTAGTGTCGCATAGTAAGCTTTAACATCTCCTGAGTTGTCGTACGATGTTCAAAGGACTTCGACGAATTCATTTGGTTTAGTATTGAGTTTTAAGGTTTCGTACGGTGTTGTAAGGTGTTGTTAGGAGTTGTAAGGCATCCAACATTCTACTAACGTGCTTTTCATGGTGCTAATATGGCATACATATTCGTAAGTTGTCTTAAGTTGCAGTATGACGTTCAAAGGACTCGGACGAGTTTATTAGGTGTATTATGGAGTTTTAAGGTTTCGTACGGTGATGTTAGGTGTTCATAGAGGCTTTAAGGCATCCTACATTATACTAACGTTCTTTTCGAGTTGCTAATGTGTCATAAGGAGACGTAAGATGTCCTAAGATGTCGTACAATGTTCAAAGGACTCATACAAATTCATTAGGTTTATTATGGATTTTTAATGTTTCGTACGTTGTTGTAAGGTGTTGTTAGGAGTTGTAAGACGTCCAACATCACACTAACGTACTTTTCAAGGTGCTAATACGGCATACAGAGTCGTAAGATGTCCTAAATAGAGGTACGATGTTAAAAGTACTCGGGCGAATTCATTAGGTTTATTATGGAGTTTTAAAGTTTCGTACGATTATGTAAGGTGTTCATAGGAGCTTTAAGGCATCCTTCATTATTTTAACGTGCTTATCATGTTGCTAGTGTCGAATACTAAGCTTTAACATCTCCTAAGTTGTCGTACGATGTTCAAAGGACTTCGACGAATTCGTTAGGTTTAGTATTGAGTTTTAAGGTTTCGTACGATGTTGTAATGTGTTGTTAGGAGTTGTAAGGCATCCAACATTCTACTAACGTGCTTTTCATCGTGCTAATATGGCATACATATTCGTAAGTTGTCTTAAGTTGCAGTATGACGTTCAAAGGACTCGAACGAGTTTATTAGGTGTATTATGGAGTTTTAAGGTTTCGTACGGTGATGTTAGGTGTTCATAGAGGCTGTAAAGCATCCTACATTATACTAACGTTCTTTTCGAGTTGCTAATGTGTCATAAGGAGACGTAAGATGTCCTAAGATGTCGTACAATGTTCAAAGGACTCATACGAATTCATTAGGTTTATTATGGATTTTTAATGTTTCGTACGTTGTTGTAAGGTGTTGTTAGGAGTTGTAAGACGTCCAACATCACACTAACGTACATTTCAAGGTGCTAATACGGCATACAGAGTCGTAAGATGTCCTAAATAGAGGTACGATGTTAAAAGTACTCGGGCGAATTCATTAGGTTTATTATGGAGTTTTAAAGTTTCGTACGATTATGTAAGGTGTTCATAGGAGCTTTAAGGCATCCTTCATTATTTTAACGTGCTTATCATGTTGCTAGTGTCGAATACTAAGCTTTAACATCTCCTAAGTTGTCGTACGATGTTCAAAGGACTTCGACGAATTCGTTAGGTTTAGTATTGAGTTTGAAGCTTTCGTACGGTGTTGTAAGGTGTTGTTAGGAGTTGTAAGGCATCCAACATTCTACTAACGTGCTTTTCATGGTCATATATGGCATACATATTCGTGAGTTGTCTTAAGTTGCAGTATGACGTTCAAAGGACTCGGACGAATTTATTAGGTGTATTCTGGAGTTTTAAGGTTTCGTACGGTGATGTTAGGTGTTCATAGAGGCTGTAAGGCATCCTACATTATACTAACGTTCTTTTCGAGTTGCAAATGTGTCATAAGGAGACGTAAGATGTCCTAAGATGTCGTACGATGTTCAAAGGACTCGTACGAATTCATTAGGTTTATTATGGATTTTTAATGTTTCGTACGGTGTTGTAAGGTGTTGTTAGGAGTTATAAGGCGTCCAACATCACACTATCGTGCTTTTCAAGGTGCTAATATGGCATACAGAGTCGTAAGATGTCCTAAATTGTCGTACGATGTTCAACGGAATCAGACGAACTCTTTAGGTTTATTATGGAGTTTTAAAGTTTCGGACGGTGATGTAAGGTGTTCTTAGGAGTTGTTACGCGTCCTACATTATTCTAACGTGCTTTTCATGTTGCTAGTGTCGCATACTGAGCTTTAACATCTCCTGATTTGTTGTATGATGTTCAAAGGACTTCGATAAACTCATTAGGTTTAGTATTGAGATTTAAGGTTTCGTACGATGTTGTAAGGTGTTGTTAGGAGTTGTAAGGCATGCAACATTATACTAATTTGCTTTTCATGGTGCTAATATGGCATACATATTCGTAGGTTGTCTTAAGTTGCAGTATGACGTTCAAAGGACTCAGACGAATTTATTAGGTGTATTATGGAGTTTTAAGGTTTCTTTCGGTGATGTTAGGTGTTCATAGAGGCTGTAAGGGATCCTACATTATACTAACGTTCTTTTCGAGTTGCTAATGTGTCATAAGGAGACGTAAGATGTCCTAAGATGTCGTATGATGTTCAAAGGACTCGTAGGAATTCATTAGGTTTATTATGGATTTTTAATGTATCGTACGGTGTTGTAAGGTGTTGTTAGGAGTTATAAGGCGTCCAACATCACACTATCGTGCTTTTCAAGGTGCTAATACGGTATACATAGTCGTAAGATGTCCTAAATAGTCGTACGATGTTAAAAGTACTCGGGCGAATTCATTAGGTTTATTATGGAGTTTTAAAGTTTCGTACGGTTATGTAAGGTGTTCATAGGAGCTTTAAGGCATCCGACATTATTCTAACGTGCTTTTTCATGTTGCTAGTGTCGCATAGTAAGCTTTAACATCTCCTGAGTTGTCGTACGATGTTCAAAGGACTTCGACGAATTCATTTGGTTTAGTATTGAGTTTTAAGGTTTCGTACGGTGTTGTAAGGTGTTGTTAGGAGTTGTAAGGCATCCAACATTCTACTAACGTGCTTTTCATGGTGCTAATATGGCATACATATTCGTAAGTTGTCTTAAGTTGCAGTATGACGTTCAAAGGACTCGGACGAATTTATTAGGTGTATTATGGAGTTTTAAGGTTTTGTACGGTGATGTTAGGTGTTCATAGAGGCTGTAAGGCATCCTACATTCTACTAACATTCTTTTCGAGTTGCTAAGGTGTCATAAGGAGACGTAAGATGTCCTAAGATGTCGTACAATGTTCAAAGGACTCATACGAATTCATTTGGTTTATTATGGATTTTTAATGTTTCGTACGTTGTTGTAAGGTGTTGTTAGGAGTTGTAAGACATCGAACATCACACTAACGTACTTTTCAAGGTGCTAATACGGCATACAGAGTCGTAAGATGTCCTAAATAGTCGTACGATGTTAAAAGTACTCGGGCGAATTCATTAGGTTTATTATGGAGTTTTAAAGTTTCGTACGGTTATGTAAGGTGTTCATAGGAGCTTTAAGGCATCCTTCATTATTTTAACGTGCTTTTCATGTTGCTAGTGTCGAATACTAAGCTTTAACATCTCCTAAGTTGTCGTACGATGTTCAAAGGACTTCGACGAATTCGTTAGGTTTAGTATTGAGTTTTAAGGTTTCGTACGATGTTGTAATGTGTTGTTAGGAGTTGTAAGGCATCTAACATTCTACTAACGTGCTTTTCATGGTCAAATATGGCATACATATTCGTGAGTTGTCTTAAGTTGCAGTATGACGTTCAAAGGATTCGGACGAATTTATTAGCTGTATTCTGGAGTTTTAAGGTTTCGTACTGTGATGTTAGGTGTTCATAGAGGCTGTAAGGCATCCTACATTATACTAACGTTCTTTTCGAGTTGCTAATGTGTCATAAGGAGACGTACGATGTCCAAAGATGTCGTACGATGTTCAAAGGACTCGTACGAATACATTAGGTTTATTATGGATTTTTAATGTTTCGTACGGTGTTGTAAGGTGTTGTTAGGAGTTATAAGGCGTCCAACATCACAATATCGTGCTTTTCAAGGTGCTAATATGGCATACAGAGTCGTAAGATGTCCTAAATTGTCGTACGATGTTCAACGGAATCAGACGAACTCTTTAGGTTTATTATGGAGTTTTAAAGTTTCGGACAGTGATGTAAGGTGTTCTTAGGAGTTGTTACGCGTCCTAAATTATTCTAACGTGCTTTTCATGTTGCTAGTGTCGCATACTGAGCTTTAACATCTCCTGATTTGTCGTATGATGTTCAAAGGACTTCGATAAACTCATTAGGTTTAGTATTGAGTTTTAAGGTTTCGTACGGTGCTGTAAGGTGTTGTTAGGAGTTGTAAGGCATGCAACATTATACTAACGTGCTTTTCATGGTGCTAATATGGCATACATATTCGTAGGTTGTCTTAAGTTGCAGTATGACGTTCAAAGGACTCAGACGAATTTATTAGATGTATTATGGAGTTTTAAGGTTTCTTACGGTGATGTTAGGTGTTCATAGAGGCTGTAAGGGATCCTACATTGTACTAACGTTCTTTTCGAGTTGCTAATGTGTCATAAGGAGACGTAAGATGTCCTAAGATGTCGTATGATGTTCAAAGGACTCATAGGAATTCATTAGGTTTATTATGGATTTTTAATGTTTCGTACGGTGTTGTAAGGTTTTGTTAGGAGTTATAAGGCGTCCAACATCACACTATCGTGCTTTTCATGGTGCTAATACGGCATACAGAGTCGTAAGATGTCCTAAATTGTCATACGATGTTAAAAGTACTAGGGCGAATTCATTAGGTTTATTATGGAGTTTTAAAGTTTCGTACGGTTATGTAAGGTGTTCATAGGAGCTTTAAGGCATCCGACATTATTCTAACGTGCTTTTTCATGTTGCTAGTGTCGCATACTAAGCTTTAACATCTCCTGAGTTGTCGTACGATGTTCAAAGGACTTCGACGAATTCATTAGGTTTAGTATTGAGTTTTAAGGTTTCGTACTGTGTTTTAAGGTGTTGTTAGGAGTTGTAAGGCATCCAACATTCTACTAACGTGCTTTTCATGGTACTAATATGGCATACATATTCATAAGTTGTCTTAAGTTGCAGTATGACGTTCAAAGGATTCGGACGAATTTATTAGCTGTATTCTGGAGTTTTAAGGTTTCGTACGGTGATGTTAGGTGTTCATAGAGGCTGTAAGGCATCCTACATTATACTAACGTTCTTTTCGAGTTGTTAATGTGTCATAAGGAGACGTACGATGTCCTAAGATGTCGTACGATGTTCAAAGAACTCGTACGAATTCATTAGGTTTATTATGGATTTTTAATGTTTCGTACGGTGTTGTAAGGTGTTGTTAGGAGTTATAAGGCGTCCAACATCACAATATCGTGCTTTTCAAGGTGCTAATATGGCATACAGAGTCGTAAGATGTCCTAAATTGTCGTACGATGTTCAACGGAATCAGACGAACTCTTTAGGTTTATTATGGAGTTTTAAAGTTTCGGACAGTGATGTAAGGTGTTCTTAGGAGTTGTTACGCGTCCTAAATTATTCTAACGTGCTTTTCATGTTGCTAGTGTAGCATACTGAGCTTTAACATCTCCTGATTTGTCGTATGATGTTCAAAGGACTTCGATAAACTCATTAGGTTTAGTATTGAGTTTTAAGGTTTCGTACGGTGTTGTAAGGTGTTGTTAGGAGTTGTAAGGCATGCAACATTATACTAACGTGCTTTTCATGGTGCTAATATGGCATACATATTCGTAAGTTGTCTTAAGTTGCAGTATGACGTTCAAAGGACTCGGACGAATTTATTAGGTGAATTATGGAGTTTTAAGGTTTCGTACGGTGATGTTAGGTGTTCATAGAGGCTGTAAGGCATCCAACATTATACTAACGTTCTTTTCGAGTTGCTAATGTGTCATAAGTAGACATAAGATGTCCTAAAATGTCGTACAATGTTCAAAGGACTCATACGAATTCATTAGGTTTATTATGGATTTTTAATGTTTCGTACGTTGTTGTAAGGTGTTGTTAGGAGATGTAAGACGTCCAACATCACACTAACATACTTTTCAAGGTGCTAATACGGCATACAGAGTCGTAAGATGTCCTAAATAGTCGTACGATGTTAAAAGTTCTCGGGCGAATTCATTAGGTTTATTATGGAGTTTTAAAGTTTCGTACGGTTATGTAAGGTGTTCATAGGAGCTTTAAGGCATCCTTCATTATTTTAACGTGCTTTTCATGTTGCTAGTGTCGAATACTAAGCTTTAACATCTCCTAAGTTGTCGTACGATGTTCAAAGGATTTAGATAAACTCATTAGGTTTAGTATTGAGATTTAAGGTTTCGTACGGTGTTGTAAGGTGTTGTTAGGAGTTGTAAGGCATCCAACATTCTACTAACGTGCTTTTCATGGTCAAATATGGCATACATATTCGTGAGTTGTCTTAAGTTGCAGTATGACGTTCAAAGGACTCGGACGAATTTATTAGGTGTATTATGGAGTTTTAAGGTTTCGTACGGTGATGTTAGGTGTTCATAGAGGCTGTAAGGCATCCTACATTATACTAACGTTCTTTTCGAGTTGCTAATGTCTAATAAGGAGACGTAAGATGTCCTAAGATGTCGTACGATGTTCAAAGGACTCGTACGAATTCATTAGGTTTATTATGAATTTTTAATGTTTCGTACTGTGTTGTAAGGTGTTGTTAGGAGTTATAAGGCGTCCAACATCACACTATCGTGCTTTTCAAGGTGCTAATATGGCATATAGAGTCGTAAGATGTCCTAAATTGTCGTACGATGTTCAACGGAATCAGACGAACTCATTAGGTTTATTATGGAGTTTTAAAGTTTCGGACGGTGATGTAAGGTGTTCTTAGGAGTTGTTACGCGTCCTACATTATTCTAACGTGCTTTTCACGTTGCTAGTGTCGCATACTGAGCTTTAACATCTCCTGATTTGTCGTATGATGTTCAAAGGACTTCGATAAACTCATTAGGATTAGTATTGAGTTTTAAGGTTTCGTACGGTGTTGTAAGGTGTTGTTAGGAGTTGTAAGGCATGCAACATTATACTAACGTGCTTTTCATGGTGCTAATATGGCATACATATTCGTAGGTTGTCTTAAGTTGCATACATATGGATTTTTAATGTTTCGTACGTTGTTGTAAGGTGTTGTTAGGAGATGTAAGACGTCCAACATCACACTAACGTACTTTTCAAGGTGCTAATACGGCATACAGAGTCGTAAGATGTCCTAAATAGTCGTACGATGTTAAAAGTACTCGGGCGAATTCATTAGGTTTATTATGGAGTTTTAAAGTTTCGTACGGTTATGTAAGGTGTTCATAGGAGCTTTAAGGCATCCTTCATTATTTTAACGTGCTTTTCATGTTGCTAGTGTCGCATACTGAACTTTAACATCTCCTGAGTTGTCGTACGATGTTCAAAGGACTTCGATGAACTCATCTATATCTATACTACATTAATAAACAAATTACATGGGCAAAAGGGTAATTTAACATTTTCCTTAAATTTTAACGTTATAAAAAGCTAAGCTTGAATATACTAGGGTTTACATTAGCAGACTTCACCCGCCTCCATGTTTGGTTCAGTTGCTCTCAACCCGCCTCTATGTTAATCCACTGATCCTCCCATCTCTACATTAGCAGATTTCATCACTTTTTCTTCCTCCTCTCTCTGCTATTCAAATCGCCAAACCCTAAAGCTCAAACACACCTCCGTTATAGAGAGCAGCCAGGTATAGCCTTTGAATCGTTACAGATTTGGTTTTATCTATTTGATTTCATGGATTTTTTTGTAGGGAAAGAATGGTTAAATTCATCGGGTTCTATCTTTGTAATGGGTGTCCTCGAGGGTCGTCATTAAAACTGGTACAACCTTCAAACCTTTAAGTTTTTCGTTTGTATTTATGTTCTTAGCAATGAAGATTGTTGGTTGCTTGTGGTTATGATACATTGCTGTAAATTTTCGTTTGTACTGTTTGTTGACTGCAATTTATGTTTTGTTCGGATTTTGTTGTGTGTGATTTGGTCTTAGGGTTTCTGATTATCATGTGTATTAGGCTTTTGAAGTATGTTCTTCGCATATCAATGAATTTTTGCTTGATGTTTATTGTTCTTCTTTGATTTTCTTCTTTGGTATTTAGTTTAATTAAGTTGTTGTTATGTTCAAATCCAGGTTCCTCAACTACTTAAACAAACACATTCTCCTGTTTTTGATAAGGTGTTAATCTTTTCTACTTTGTTTCTTATTCAATTTGAAATCAAGATTGAAGTCAGTTTTTTGTATATCCCTTGATATTAATTCATTGTTTAATTTATAACAATTAATTTTTTTGCAGCTTCCTGAAGAATGAAAAGTAGACATGCACAAAAACCTTGCAGAGAGCTCACCTTAAGCAGCACCTCAAGACTCGAGGCAGATCCTTCCCTATGTTGTTCAGCTATTGAAGGTATACAGGAAAGATATATTTTTTTTATATCATTGTTATTGTTGCCATGCCAACATTCCTCATGTGTGACTTTTGTGTCTATTTTTTGTGTTCTTTACTTCTCAATATTACATGCCTTGAAGGAAGAAAGGAGAAGAAATGAACTTCACATATGTTGAGTGTATGATGTACACGTTGCTCCATTTAGCTAACAAGGTGAGCCATGTTTAATAAAACTTTGTTTTTGCATATAATTCAGTTGTGGAAGTGTGAACTTACTTTCTTATATAAAAGGCTCCAAATGCCACTAATTGCTTATGCGGTTATAAAATGGTGACTGGCCAACCATCAGACAGGCTTGGTGAGGACTTCACAGTGTTTTACAAAGACTTCACAGAGAGGTAATATGTTATCAGCTGCCTCAAAATGTCTATAATACCATTCTATGGTTGTAAAAGACTCTTGTACTTATTGTTCTGATGATTTAGGTTAAGCTGTGTTGAATACATGACGAAAGCTACAATGAAGAAGCTAACACATGGAATGGGTCAGCAAAACAAGACGAGAAATGCTTTATGCGATGAAAAAACTCCCAAAATTGGGAGTTTATAAATAGCTTTGATGTAGTTTTATTTTTATTTTTTTTGGCTGTCTTTCATTATGTTAACATTTTGATATGCAGAAAATCCCAGAACATAATGCCATAACAGGGTTGCGCACCTGCAATATCATTTTGGCAATGACACAGGTAATGAGACGAATAGACTTTTTCCTGCTTGATCTTTGATAAAAAGTAAACTATCTGATGCCTTGTTGTTTGATCACTATACTAGATTACTAAAATAATGGTTACTTTGGTTTTATTACAATGGATAAATAAACGAGACTCCAATGCGCCTTTATTACAATGTGGTTTCTGTTAAGATTCATAAATGAAAATTGCTTAAAATGTCGTCGTTTGGACACAAACTAGGATGAACTGATTGAATTACACAAAAAATTAGGTATGAGGGCGAAGTAAATTGTAAATATAACATAAATATTCTACACCGAATTTGTTTTTGATGAAAAACCTTAAAGGAGTACACATAGTTTATGAGAGATTATAATTCAACTGATTCACTTATATTTTTTTGTTGTATCTTACTAACTCTAATATGATATACTAACAGTTGTGTGTGTTGTGAATTTCGGAAGCGAATTCAAGTTGCGTATTTTGACTTGTTGTGTGTCTTGTGCAGTTTTTGGTCAACATAATGAACTATGTACATCACAATCTTTACAAACATA
The DNA here is from genome assembly GCA_030867185.1 of Tagetes erecta. Classification (NCBI taxonomy): domain Eukaryota; kingdom Viridiplantae; phylum Streptophyta; class Magnoliopsida; order Asterales; family Asteraceae; genus Tagetes; species Tagetes erecta. The sequence continues at coordinate 40,525,450 of CM061487.1, read as the reverse complement.
ACAAAACAAACATGTGTGACATGCCCCATCACCATAACAAACATGTGTGACATGCTCTATTCACAATATTTACAAAACAGCTACAAGTTTTATCTGAGTTGATCTTTGACCCGTTTGACCCATTAACAAGTCTTCTCTTGTGTTGCTTGTTGTGTGCCTTGTGTTGCGTTTATATTATGTCTGTGTTCTGGGATGAACTATCAGCTCATGTACCTAAAAATCTTACAAAACAGCTACAAGTTTTATCTGAGTTGATCTTTAAAGTTAACTATAAAGCTGTGATTTCAGGACAAGTTCAGGCAGCAGTTTAGCTGCATTTTCAGAATTATTTTGTTAACTATGTAGCAGCCTTTTGGGACTGTTTTGGCATCATTGTAGCTGCATTTTTTGGACTTGGCATATCTAACATGGCAGTCGGTTATACATGTGGTATGTGCTTTTTCTCGAGTAGTTAGGCGTGCTTTATTCATTTTATATTAGATCTCGTGATATTGTTGGGTTTGTGTTGTTTTAGGTTTAAGTTAACTTCACAAGAGGAGGTAGCACTTGAGCTTTGTGCAAATCAGGTATTGCATGTTTTTGTCCCATTTTCCAGTTGATTTTGTCATGTTATATGTTGTTACTTTTAGAAATGTCGTGTGCATTTGTAGTCAGTCACTTCGTACTTCATAACGAGTCAAATAATGAACCTAATAATATTTACCTAAAAAAACATGAGTTTCCACTAAATAAATGTGCTTTGTTTTATGTGTGTATGAATGTGCTTTGTTTTATGTTGTGTTGTATATGAAATATATGTTTGTGCTTCCTGAAAATGTGTGTGTTGTGTGTGTTCTGAATGATAAAGACTTAAAAAAAAATTTAAAAATCAGTAGTTGTTGCTGCACATCACCTGCAGTTGACCCATATTCGGTTTTGGGTGTGTTATATGTTAAAATAGCAGCATTGCTGTATAAATATGTGTATAAATAGTTTCAGCTGTTGGTGATGTTATCTCTGCTAGAAATCAGGTATGTTCAATGAGTATACATATATTACACTAACAAAGCAAATGAGTGTGTTGATGAATGTGTGTTGTATAAATGTATGGTTATAAATATAACAGTTGCAACACATGGTTATAAATATAACAGCAGAAGCACACATGTATGAATGTGTATAAATCAGTTTGCAATAACATCAACAAGTCAGTTGGTAATAGTAGCAGTTATTGGTTAAGTGCAGCAACTGTTTTTGAATATGTGTGTTTTCTAAATAAACTAGGATTACCAGCAGCATCAGTTTTTATTTAAGTGCAGTGTGTTTTTAAACGATTCACTGACTTGTGTGTTTGGGTTTATTTTTGTAAGTTTTTTTTACTTAAGGTGAAAAACAAATAGTAGCAGATGTTATTCAAGTGCAGCAGCTGTTTTTTAATATGTGTGAGTTCTGAATATACCAAGATTACCAGCAGCAACAACAGTTGTTGTTTAGGTGTTAATGTTGTTTGTATTCTAACTATAGCTGAATGTGTGTTGTGTAATGTGTGTTTTTTGTGTTGAGGGGGAAGGGGTGAAATCCGATGCAAATGGGTTATGGTTGTGTGTTATGTTACTCCACTATTGTATAAATTTATGTGCAAGAGAATGCACATCATGTTTTAGTCAACAATAACTGAATATGTGTGTGTCATGAATATGTTTTTGTGTTGTGAAATCTGCAATGGGCTTTTCTATTGTCTGAGTTTTACCAGGTGAAATCTGCAATGGGCTTTACTTCCAGATAGCGTGTTCTCAATGTATTTGTTTCTTTGTGCTTAAAACAGTGTTTTTTTTTGCAGCGTGCTAAATTCTAAACATCTCGATGTTTCAAGCTTTCATGGAGCCACCACAAGTAGGATGGATGTAACCTCATCATTCATGTACATTAGGAAATCATGTTTCAAAAGGATTGCAGCTTCCAAAATGGTTCACAATGGTTTAGTAGTAGTAGCAGCAGTTTACATAGTTATATAATACTAGGTTGTTTCTTGTACCAGAAGAGTGCAATAACTCATTAATAGTTTGCATTTGTACCATGCTTTGGCTAGCTTGATTAAAATTGAAACCAATATCCGGTTTGTTCTTGGCTTTTACTATGCAAGTTTTTTTCATGTTATTCAAAACCGGGTACTCGAGTGAGGTTCAACTTGTGTTAATCATGTCAACAAACTAAAAAGGCATCAGAAAACAAAATTTGTATTGTTAATATGAAAAGGATGCACACACTCTAAACATAAAATTAATTACAACTACAATGAAAATGATACCAAAGTGTAGCCCAATAAATAGTAAATCAAATAATATTCAAAATGCTTAAAAAAATTAAAGGAAGCAGCCTTTGTCTTTTTTCTGATCCAGCTGCACACCATTGGCTCCTTAAATGAACAATTGCATGTACTCACCATTAGCAAGAATACAAAGCTGGTTGCTTGTATCTGGTTGAACAAATGCATGTACTCACCTTCGTCTTTTTTCTATGACCTTTTTTAAATTCGATTGTGACGGACTAATATTTTTTTTTTCATGCGTCAAGACTCTTATATCTATATTATTGTGTAAGACTTGCTTTTTATTATGTTTAGGAGCGACTGATATGTTATTATTCGTGTATTTGTTAATATTTAATAGAGATTTATTAATATAGTATCTTGCTGTAAATTGTTGTCGCTGGTGTATCATCATCACCGGCGCCGCATCGCGCAGGTACCTTACTAGTTAGGTTTAGTATTGAGTTTTAAAGTTTCGTACGGTGTTGTAAGGTGTTGTTAGGAGTTGTAAGTCATGCAACATTATACTAACGTGCTTTTCATGGTGCTAATATGGCATACATAGTTGTAAGATGTCTTAAGTTGTCGTATGACGTTCAAAGGACTCGGACGAATTCATTAGGTGTATTATGGAGTATTAAGGTTTCGTACGGTGATGAAAGGTGTTGATAGGAGCTGTAAGGCATCCTACGTTATACTAACATTCTTTTCGAGTTGCTAATGTGTCATAAGGAGACGTAAGATGTCCTAAGATGTCGTACGATGTTCAAATGACTCGTATGAATTTATTAGGTTTATTATGGATTTTTAATGTTTCGTACGGTGTTGTAAGGTGTTGTTAGGAGTTATAAGGCGTCCAACATCACACTAACGTGCTTTTCAAGGTGCTAATATGGCATACAGAGTCGTAAGATGTCCTAAATTGTCGTACGATGTTCAACGGAATCAGACGAACTCATTAGGTTTATTATGGAGTTTTAAAGTTTCGGACGGTGATGTAAGGTGTTCTTTGGAGTTGTTACGCGTCCTACATTATTCTAACGTGCTTTTCATGTTGCTAGTGTCACATACTGAGCTTTAACATCTCTTGAGTTGTTGTACGATGTTCAAAGGACTTCGACGACTTCATTAGGTTTATTAGAGAGTTTTAAGGTTTCGTACGGTGTTGTAAGGTTTGTTAGGAGTTGTAAGGCATCCAACATTCTACTAACGTGCTTTTCATGGTGCTAATATGGCTTACATAGTCGTAAGATGTCTTAAGTTGCCGTATGACGTTCAAAGGACTCGGACGAATTCATTAGGTGTATTATGGAGTTTTAAGGTTTCATACGGTGATGTAAGGTGTTCATAGGAGCTGTAAGGCATCCTACATTATACTAACCTTCTTTTCGAGTTGCTAATGTGTCATAAAGAGACGTAAGATGTCCTAAGATGTCGTACGATGTTCAAAGGACTCGTACGAAGTCATTAGGTTTATTATGGATTTTTAATGTTTCGTACGGTGTTGTAAGGTGTTGTTAGGAGTTTTAAGACGTCCAACATCACACTAACGTACTTTTCAAGGTGCTAATACGGCATACAGAGTCGTAAGATGTCCTAAGTAGTCGTAAGATGTTAAAAGTACTCGGGCGATTTCATTAGGTTTATTATGGAGTTTTAAAGTTTCGTACGGTTATGTAAGGTGTTCATAGGAGCTTTAAGGCAACCTACATTATTCTAACGTGCTTTTCATGTTGCTAGTGTCGCATACTAATCTTTAACATCTCCTGAGTTGTCGTACGATGTTCAAAGGACTTCGACGAATTCATTAGGTTTAGTATTGAGTTTTAAGGTTTCGTACGGTGTTGTAAGGTGTTGTAAGGTGTTGTAAGGTGTTGTTAGGTGTTGTAAGGCATCCAACATTCTACTAACGTGCTTTTCATGTTGCTAATATGGCATACACATTCGTAAGATGTCTTAACTTGCAGTATGACGTTCAAAGGACTCGGACGAATTCATTAGGTTTATTATGGATTTTTTATGTTTCGTACGGTGTTGTAAGGCGTTCTTAGGAGTTTTAAGGCGTCCAACATCACACTAACATGCTTTTCAAGGTGTTAATATGGCATATAGAGTGGTAAGATGTCCTAAGTTATCGTACGATGTTCAAAGGACTCGGGCGAATTCATTAGGTATATTATGGAGTTTTAAAGATTCGTACGGTGATGTAAGGTGTTCTTAGGAGCTTTAAGGCATCCTACATTATTCTAACGTGCTTTTCATGTTTCTAGTCTCACATACTGAGCTTTAACATCTCCTGAGTTGTTGTACGATGTTCAAAGGACTTCGACGACTTCAGTAGGTTTATTAGGGAGTTTTAAGGTTTCGTACGGTGTTGTAAGGTTTGTTAGGAATTGTAAGGCATCCAACATTCTACTAACGTGCTTTTCATGGAGCTAATATGGCTTACATAGTCGTAAGATGTCTTAAGTTTCCGTATGACGTTCAAAGGACTCGGACGAATTCATTAGGTGTATTATGGAGTTTTAAGGTTTCATACGGTGATGTAAGGTGTTCATAGGAGCTGTAAGGCATCCTACATTATACTAACCTTCTTTTCGAGTTGCTAATGTGTCATAAAGAGACGTAAGATGTCCTAAGATGTCGTACGATGTTCAAAGGACTCGTACGAAGTCATTAGGTTTATTATGGATTTTTAATGTTTCGTACGGTGTTGTAAGGTGTTGTTAGGAGTTTTAAGACGTCCAACATCACACTAACGTACTTTTCAAGGTGCTAATACGGCATACAGAGTCGTAAGATGTCCTAAGTAGTCGTAAGATGTTAAAAGTACTCGGGCGATTTCATTAGGTTTATTATGGAGTTTTAAAGTTTCGTACGGTTATGTAAGGTGTTCATAGGAGCTTTAAGGCAACCTACATTATTCTAACGTGCTTTTCATGTTGCTAGTGTCGCATACTAATCTTTAACATCTCCTGAGTTGTCGTACGATGTTCAAAGGACTTCGACGAATTCATTAGGTTTAGTATTGAGTTTTAAGGTTTCGTACGGTGTTGTAAGGTGTTGTAAGGTGTTGTAAGGTGTTGTTAGGTGTTGTAAGGCATCCAACATTCTACTAACGTGCTTTTCATGTTGCTAATATGGCATACACATTCGTAAGATGTCTTAACTTGCAGTATGACGTTCAAAGGACTCGGACGAATTCATTAGGTTTATTATGGATTTTTTATGTTTCGTACGGTGTTGTAAGGCGTTCTTAGGAGTTTTAAGGCGTCCAACATCACACTAACATGCTTTTCAAGGTGTTAATATGGCATACAGAGTGGTAAGATGTCCTAAGTTATCGTACGATGTTCAAAGGACTCGGGCGAATTCATTAGGTTTATTATGGAGTTTTAAAGATTCGTACGGTGATGTAAGGTGTTCTTAGGAGCTTTAAGGCATCCTACATTATTCTAACGTGCTTTTCATGTTTCTAGTCTCACATACTGAGCTTTAACATCTCCTGAGTTGTTGTACGATGTTCAAAGGACTTCGACGACTTCAGTAGGTTTATTAGGGAGTTTTAAGGTTTCGTACGGTGTTGTAAGGTTTGTTAGGAATTGTAAGGCATCCAACATTCTACTAACGTGCTTTTCATGGAGCTAATATGGCTTACATAGTCGTAAGATGTCTTAAGTTTCCGTATGACGTTCAAAGGACTCGGACGAATTCATTAGGTGTATTATGGAGTTTTAAGGTTTCATACGGTGATGTAAGGTGTTCATAGGAGCTGTAAGGCATCCTACATTATACTAACCTTCTTTTCGAGTTGCTAAGGTGTCATAAAGAGACGTATGATGTCCTAAGATGTCGTACGATGTTCAAAGGACTCGTACGAAGTTATTAGGTTTATTATGGATTTTTAATGTTTCGTACGGTGTTGTAAGGTGTTGTTAGGAGTTGTAAGACGTCCAACATCACACTAACGTACTTTTCAAGGTGCTAATACGGCATACAGAGTCGTAAGATGTCCTAAGTAGTCGTAAGATGTTAAAAGTACTCGGGCGAATTCATTAGGTTTATTATGGAGTTTTAAAGTTTCGTACGGTTATGTAAGGTGTTCATAGGAGCTTTAAGGCAACCTACATTATTCTAACGTGCTTTTCATGTTGCTAGTGTCGCATACTAATCTTTAACATCTCCTGAGTTGTCGTACGATGTTCAAAGGACTTCGACGAATTCATTAGGTTTAGTATTGAGTTTTAAGGTTTCGTACGGTGTTGTAAGGTGTTGTAAGGTGTTGTTAGGTGTTGTAAGGCATCCAACATTCTACTAACGTGCTTTTCATGTTGCTAATAGGGCATACACATTCGTAAGATGTCTTAACTTGCAGTATGACGTTCAAAGGACTCGGACGAATTCATTAGGTTTATTATGGATTTTTTAGGTTTCGTACGGTGTTGTAAGGTGTTCTTAGGAGTTTTAAGGCGTCCAACATCACACTAACGTGCTTTTCAAGGTGTTAATATGGCATACAGTTTCGTAAGATGTCCTAAGTTATCGTACGATGTTCAAAGGACTCGGGCGAATTCATTAGGTTTATTATGGAGTTTTAAAGATTCGTACGGTGATGTAAAGTGTTCTTAGGAGCTGTAAGGCATCCTACATTATTCTAACGTGCTTTTCATGTTTCTAGTCTCACATACTGAGCTTTAACATCTCCTGAGTTGTTGTACGATGTTCAAAGGACTTCGACGACTTCATTAGGTTTATTAGGTAGTTTTAAGGTTTCGTACGGTGTTCTAAGGTTTGTTAGAAGTTGTAAGGCATCCAACATTCTACTAACGTGCTTTTCATGGTGCTAATATGGCTTACATAGTCGTAAGATGTCTTAAGTTTCCGTATGACGTTCAAAGGACTCGGACGAATTCATTAGGTGTATTATGGAGTTTTAAGGTTTCATACGGTGATGTAAGGTGTTCATAGGAGCTGTAAGGCATCCTACATTATACTAACCTTCTTTTCGAGTTGCTAATGTGTCTTAAAGGGACGTAAGATGTCCTAAGATGTCGTACGATGTTCAAAGGACTCGTACGAAGTCATTAGGTTTATTATGGATTTTTAATGTTTCGTACGGTGTTGTAACGTGTTGTTAGGAGTTGTAAGACGTCCAACATCACACTAACGTACTTTTCAAGGTGCTAATACGGCATACAGAGTCGTAAGATGTCCTAAGTAGTCGTAAGATGTTAAAAGTACTCGGGCGATTTCATTAGGTTTATTATGGAGTTTTAAAGTTTCGTACGGTTATGTAAGGTGTTCATAGGAGCTTTAAGGCAACCTACATTATTCTAACGTGCTTTTCATGTTGCTAGTGTCGCATACTAATCTTTAACATCTCCTGAGTTGTCGTACGATGTTCAAAGGACTTCGACGAATTCATTAGGTTTAGTATTGAGTTTTAAGGTTTCGTACGGTGTTGTAAGGTGCTGTAAGGTGTTGTTAGGTGTTGTAAGGCATCCAACATTCTACTAACGTGCTTTTCATGTTGCTAATATGGCATACACATTCGTAAGATGTCTTAACTTGCAGTATGACGTTCAAAGGACTCGGACGAATTCATTAGGTTTATTATGGATTTTTTAGGTTTCGTACGGTGTTGTAAGGTGTTCTTAGGAGTTTTAAGGCGTCCAACATCACACTAACGTGCTTTTCAAGGTGTTAATATGGCATACAGAGTCGTAAGATGTCCTAAGTTATCGTACGATGTTCAAAGGACTGGGGCGAATTCATTAGGTTTATTATGGAGTTTTAAAGATTCGTACGGTGATGTAAGGTGTTATTAGGAGCTGTAAGGCATCCTACATTATTCTAACGTGCTTTTCATGTTTCTAGTCTGACATACTGAGCTTTAACATCTCCTGAGTTGTTGTACGATGTTCAAAGGACTTCGACGACTTCATTAGGTTTATTAGGGAGTTTTAAGGTTTCGTACGGTGTTGTAAGGTTTGTTAGGAGTTGTAAGGCATCCAACATTCTACTAACGTGCTTTTCATGGTGCTAATATGGCTTACATAGTCGTAAGATGTCTTAAGTTGCCGTATGACGTTCAAAGGACTCAGACGAATTCATTAGGTGTATTATGGAGTTTTAAGGTTTCATACGGTGATGTAAGGTGTTCATAGGAGCTGTAAGGCATCCTACATTATACTAACCTTCTTTTCGAGTTGCTAATGTGTCTTAAAGGGACGTAAGATGTCCTAAGATGTCGTACGATGTTCAAAGGACTCGTACGAAGTCATTAGGTTTATTATGGATTTTTAATGTTTCGTACGGTGTTGTAACGTGTTGTTAGGAGTTGTAAGACGTCCAACATCACACTAACGTACTTTTCAAGGTGCTAATACGGCATACAGAGTCGTAAGATGTCCTAAGTAGTCGTAAGATGTTAAAAGTACTCGGGCGATTTCATTAGGTTTATTATGGAGTTTTAAAGTTTCGTACGGTTATGTAAGGTGTTCATAGGAGCTTTAAGGCAACCTACATTATTCTAACGTGCTTTTCATGTTGCTCGTGTCGCATACTAATCTTTAACACCTCCTGAGTTGTCGTACGATGTTCAAAGGACTTCGACGAATTCATTAGGTTTAGTATTGAGTTTTAAGGTTTCGTACGGTGTTGTAAGGTGTTGTTAGGAGTTGTAAGGCATCCAACATTCTACTAACGTGCTTTTCATGTTGCTAATATGGCATACACATTCGTAAGATGTCTTAACTTGCAGTATGACGTTCAAAGGACTCGGACGAATTCATTAGGTTTATTATGGATTTTTTAGGTTTCGTACGGTGTTGTAAGGTGTTCTTAGGAGTTTTAAGGCGTCCAACATCACACTAACGTGCTTTTCAAGGTGTTAATATGGCATACAGAGTCGTAAGATGTCCTAAGTTATCGTACGATGTTCAAAGGACTGGGGCGAATTCATTAGGTTTATTATGGAGTTTTAAAGATTCGTACGGTGATGTAAGGTGTTATTAGGAGCTGTAAGGCATCCTACATTATTCTAACGTGCTTTTCATGTTTCTAGTCTGACATACTGAGCTTTAACATCTCCTGAGTTGTTGTACGATGTTCAAAGGACTTCGACGACTTCATTAGGTTTATTAGGGAGTTTTAAGGTTTCGTACGGTGTTGTAAGGTTTGTTAGGAGTTGTAAGGCATCCAACATTCTACTAACGTGCTTTTCATGGTGCTAATATGGCTTACATAGTCGTAAGATGTCTTAAGTTGCCGTATGACGTTCAAAGGACTCAGACGAATTCATTAGGTGTATTATGGAGTTTTAAGGTTTCATACGGTGATGTAAGGTGTTCATAGGAGCTGTAAGGCATCCTACATTATACTAACCTTCTTTTCGAGTTGCTAATGTGTCTTAAAGGGACGTAAGATGTCCTAAGATGTCGTACGATGTTCAAAGGACTCGTACGAAGTCATTAGGTTTATTATGGATTTTTAATGTTTCGTACGGTGTTGTAACGTGTTGTTAGGAGTTGTAAGACGTCCAACATCACACTAACGTACTTTTCAAGGTGCTAATACGGCATACAGAGTCGTAAGATGTCCTAAGTAGTCGTAAGATGTTAAAAGTACTCGGGCGATTTCATTAGGTTTATTATGGAGTTTTAAAGTTTCGTACGGTTATGTAAGGTGTTCATAGGAGCTTTAAGGCAACCTACATTATTCTAACGTGCTTTTCATGTTGCTCGTGTCGCATACTAATCTTTAACACCTCCTGAGTTGTCGTACGATGTTCAAAGGACTTCGACGAATTCATTAGGTTTAGTATTGAGTTTTAAGGTTTCGTACGGTGTTGTAAGGTGTTGTAAGGTGTTGTTAGGAGTTGTAAGGCATCCAACATTCTACTAACGTGCTTTTCATGTTGCTAATATGGCATACACATTCGTAAGATGTCTTAACTTGCAGTATGACGTTCAAAGGACTCGGACGAATTCATTAGGTTTATTATGGATTTTTTATGTTTCGTACGGTGTTGTAAGGTGTTCTTAGGAGTTTTAAGGCGTCCAACATCACACTAACATGCTTTTCAAGGTGTTAATATGGCATACAGAGTGGTAAGATGTCCTAAGTTATCGTACGATGTTCAAAGGACTGGGGCGAATTCATTAGGTTTATTATGGAGTTTTAAAGATTCGTACGGTGATGTAAGGTGTTATTAGGAGCTGTAAGGCATCCTACATTATTCTAACGTGCTTTTCATGTTTCTAGTCTGACATACTGAGCTTTAACATCTCCTGAGTTGTTGTACGATGTTCAAAGGACTTCGACGACTTCATTAGGTTTATTAGGGAGTTTTAAGGTTTCGTACGGTGTTGTAAGGTTTGTTAGGAGTTGTAAGGCATCCAACATTCTACTAACGTGCTTTTCATGGTGCTAATATGGCTTACATAGTCGTAAGATGTCTTAAGTTTCCGTATGACGTTCAAAGGACTCGGACGAATTCATTAGGTGTATTATGGAGTTTTAAGGTTTCATACGGTGATGTAAGGTGTTCATAGGAGCTGTAAGGCATCCTACATTATACTAACGTTCTTTTCGAGTTGCTAATGTGTCATAAAGAGACTTAAGATGTCCTAAGATGTCGTACGATGTTCAAAGGACTCGTACGAAGTCATTAGGTTTATTATGGATTTTTAATGTTTCGTACGGTGTTTTAAGGTGTTGTTAGGAGTTGTAAGACGTCCAACATCACACTAACGTACTTTTCAAGGTGCTAGTACGACATACAGAGTCGTAAGATGTCCTAAGTAGTCGTACGATGTTAAAAGTACTCGGGCGAATTCATTAGGTTTATTATGGAGTTTTAAAGTTTCGTACGGTTATGTAAGGTGTTCATAGGAGCTTTAAGGCAACCTACATTATTCTAACGTGCTTTTCATGTTGCTAGTGTCGCATACTAATCTTTAACATCTCCTGAGTTGTCGTACGATGTTCAAAGGACTTCGATGAATTCATTAGGTTTAGTATTGAGTTTTAAGGTTTCGTACGGTGTTGTAAGGTGTTGTAAGGTGTTGTTAGGAGTTGTAAGGCATCCAACATTCTACTAACGTGCTTTTTATGTTGCTAATATGGCATACATATTCGTAAGATGTCTTAACTTGCAGTATGACGTTCAAAGGACTCGGACGAATTCATTAGGTTTATTATGGATTTTTTATGTTTCGTACGGTGTTGTAAGGTGTTCTTAGGAGTTTTAAGGCGTCCAACATCACATTAACGTGCTTTTCAAGGTGTTAATATGGCATACAGAGTCGTAAGATGTCCTAAGTTGTCGTACGATGTTCAAAGGACTCGGGCGAATTCATTAGGTTTATTATGGAGTTTTAAAGATTGGGACGGTGATGTAAGGTGTTCTTAGGAGCTGTAAGGCATCCTACATTATTCTAACGTGCTTTTCATGTTGCTAGTCTCACATACCGAGCTTTAACATCTCCTGAGTTGTTGTACGATGTTCAAAGGACTTCGACGACTTCATTAGGTTTATTAGGGAGTTTTAAGGTTTCGTACGGTGTTGTAAGGTGTTGTTAGGAGTTGTAAGGCATCCAACATTCTACAAACGTGCTTTTCATGGTGCTAATATGGCTTACATAGTCGTAAGTTGTCTTAAGTTGTCGTACGAGGTTCAAAGGACTCTGATGAATTCATTAGGTGTATTATGGAGTTTTAAGGTTTCATACAGTGATGTAAGGTGTTCATAGGAGTTGTAAGGCATCCTACATTATACTAACCTTCTTTTCGAGTTGCTAATGTGTCATAAGGAGACGTAAGATGTCTTAAGATGTCGTACGATGTTCAAAGGACTCGTACGAATTCATTAGGTTTATTATGGATTTTTAATGTTTCGTACGGTGTTTTAAGGTGTTGTTAGGAGTTGTAAGACGTCCAACATCACACTAACGTACTTTTCAAGGTGCTAGTACGGCATACAGAGTCGTAAGATGTCCTAAGTAGTCGTACGATGTTAAAAGTACTCGGGCGAATTCATTAGGTTTATTATGGAGTTTTAAAGTTTCGTACGGTTATGTAAGGTGTTCATAGGAGCTTTAAGGCAACCTACATTATTCTAACGTGCTTTTCATGTTGCTAGTGTCGCATACTAATCTTTAACATCTCCTGAGTTGTCGTACGATGTTCAAAGGACTTCGACGAATTCATTAGGTTTAGTATTGAGTTTTATGGTTTCGTACGGTGTTGTAAGGTGTTGTAAGGTGTTGTTAGGAGTTGTAAGGCATCCAACATTCTACTAACGTGCTTTTCATGTTGCTAATATGGCATACATATTCGTAAGATGTCTTAACTTGCAGTATGACGTTCAAAGGACTCGGACGAATTCATTAGGTTTATTATGGATTTTTTATGTTTCGTACGGTGTTGTAAGGTGTTCTTAGGAGTTTTAAGGCGTCCAACATCACATTAACGTGCTTTTCAAGGTGTTAATATGGCATACAGAGTCGTAAGATGTCCTAAGTTGTCGTACGATGTTCAAAGGACTCGGGCGAATTCATTAGGTTTATTATGGAGTTTTAAAGATTGGGACGGTGATGTAAGGTGTTCTTAGGAGCTGTAAGGCATCCTACATTATTCTAACGTGCTTTTCATGTTGCTAGTCTCACATACCGAGCTTTAACATCTCCTGAGTTGTTTTACGATGTTCAAAGGACTTCGACGACTTCATTAGGTTTATTAGGGAGTTTTAAGGTTTCGTACGGTGTTGTAAGGTGTTGTTAGGAGTTGTAAGGCATCCAACATTCTACTAACGTGCTTTTCATGGTGCTAATATGGCTTACATAGTCGTAAGTTGTCTTAAGTTGTCGTACGACGTTCAAAGGACTCGGATGAATTCATTAGGTATATTATGGAGTTTTAAGGTTTCATACAGTGATGTAAGGTGTTCATAGGAGCTGTAAGGCATCCTACATTATACTAACCTTCTTTTCGAGTTGCTTATGTGTCATAAGGAGACGTAAGATGTCTTAAGATGTCGTACGATGTTCAAAGGACTCGTACGAATTCATTAGGTTTATTATGGATTTTTAATGTTTCGTACGGTGTTTTAAGGTGTTGTTAGGAGTTGTAAGACGTCCAACATCACACTAACGTACTTTTCAAGGTGCTAGTACGGCATACAGAGTCGTAAGATGTCCTAAGTCGTCGTACGATGTTAAAAGTACTCGGGCGAATTCATTAGGTTTATTATGGAGTTTTAAAGTTTCGTACGGTTATGTAAGGTGTTCATAGGAGCTTTAAGGCAACCTACATTATTCTAACGTGTTTTTCATGTTGCTAGTGTCGCATACTAATCTTTAACATCTCCTGAGTTGTCGTACGATGTTCAAAGGACTTCGACGAATTCATTAGGTTTAGTATTGAGTTTTATGGTTTCGTACGGTGTTGTAAGGTGTTGTAAGGTGTTGTTAGGAGTTGTAAGGCATCCAACATTCTACTAACGTGCTTTTCATGTTGCTAATATGGCATACATATTCGTAAGATGTCTTAACTTGCAGTATGACGTTCAAAGGACTCGGGAGAATTCATTAGGTTTATTATGGATTTTTTATGTTTCGTACGGTGTTGTAAGGTGTTCTTAGGAGTTTTAAGGAGTCCAACATCACACTAACGTGCTTTTCAAGGTGTTAATATGGCATACAGAGTCGTAAGATGTCCTAAGTAGTCGTACGATGTTCAAAGGACTCGGGCGAATTCATTAGGTTTATTATGGAGTTTTAAAGATTCGGACGGTGATGTAAGGTGTTCTTAGGAGTTGTAAGGCATCCTACATTATTCTAACGTGCTTTTCATGTTGCTAGTCTCACATACCGAGCTTTAACATGTCCTGAGTTGTTTTACGATGTTCAAAGGACTTCGACGACTTCATTAGGTTTATTAGGGAGTTTTAAGGTTTCGTACGGTGTTGTAAGGTGTTGTTAGGAGTTGTAAGGCATCCAACATTCTATTAACGTGCTTTTCATGGTGCTAATATGGCTTACATAGTTGTAAGTTGTCTTAAGTTGTCGTACGACGTTCAAAGGACTCGGATGAATTCATTAGGTATATTATGGAGTTTTAAGGTTTCATACAGTGATGTAAGGTGTTCATAGGAGCTGTAAGGCATCCTACATTATACTAACGTTCTTTTCGAGTTGCTAATGTGTCATAAAGAGACTTAAGATGTCCTAAGATGTCGTACGATGTTCAAAGGACTCGTACGAAGTCATTAGGTTTATTATGGATTTTTAATGTTTCGTACGGTGTTTTAAGGTGTTGTTAGGAGTTGTAAGACGTCCAACATCGCACTAACGTACTTTTCAAGGTGCTAGTACGACATACAGAGTCGTAAGATGTCCTAAGTAGTCGTACGATGTTAAAAGTACTCGGGCGAATTCATTAGGTTTATTATGGAGTTTTAAAGTTTCGTACGGTTATGTAAGGTGTTCATAGGAGCTTTAAGGCAACCTACATTATTCTAACGTGCTTTTCATGTTGCTAGTGTCGCATACTAATCTTTAACATCTCCTGAGTTGTCGTACGATGTTCAAAGGACTTCGATGAATTCATTAGGTTTAGTATTGAGTTTTAAGGTTTCGTACGGTGTTGTAAGGTGTTGTAAGGTGTTGTTAGGAGTTGTAAGGCATCCAACATTCTACTAACGTGCTTTTTATGTTGCTAATATGGCATACATATTCGTAAGATGTCTTAACTTGCAGTATGACGTTCAAAGGACTCGGACGAATTCATTAGGTTTATTATGGATTTTTTATGTTTCGTACGGTGTTGTAAGGTGTTCTTAGGAGTTTTAAGGCGTCCAACATCACATTAACGTGCTTTTCAAGGTGTTAATATGGCATACAGAGTCGTAAGATGTCCTAAGTTGTCGTACGATGTTCAAAGGACTCGGGCGAATTCATTAGGTTTATTATGGAGTTTTAAAGATTGGGACGGTGATGTAAGGTGTTCTTAGGAGCTGTAAGGCATCCTACATTATTCTAACGTGCTTTTCATGTTGCTAGTCTCACATACCGAGCTTTAACATCTCCTGAGTTGTTGTACGATGTTCAAAGGACTTCGACGACTTCATTAGGTTTATTAGGGAGTTTTAAGGTTTCGTACGGTGTTGTAAGGTGTTGTTAGGAGTTGTAAGGCATCCAACATTCTACAAACGTGCTTTTCATGGTGCTAATATGGCTTACATAGTCGTAAGTTGTCTTAAGTTGTCGTACGAGGTTCAAAGGACTCTGATGAATTCATTAGGTGTATTATGGAGTTTTAAGGTTTCATACAGTGATGTAAGGTGTTCATAGGAGTTGTAAGGCATCCTACATTATACTAACCTTCTTTTCGAGTTGCTAATGTGTCATAAGGAGACGTAAGATGTCTTAAGATGTCGTACGATGTTCAAAGGACTCGTACGAATTCATTAGGTTTATTATGGATTTTTAATGTTTCGTACGGTGTTTTAAGGTGTTGTTAGGAGTTGTAAGACGTCCAACATCACACTAACGTACTTTTCAAGGTGCTAGTACGGCATACAGAGTCGTTAGATGTCCTAAGTAGTCGTACGATGTTAAAAGTACTCGGGCGAATTCATTAGGTTTATTATGGAGTTTTAAAGTTTCGTACGGTTATGTAAGGTGTTCATAGGAGCTTTAAGGCAACCTACATTATTCTAACGTGCTTTTCATGTTGCTAGTGTCGCATACTAATCTTTAACATCTCCTGAGTTGTCGTACGATGTTCAAAGGACTTCGACGAATTCATTAGGTTTAGTATTGAGTTTTATGGTTTCGTACGGTGTTGTAAGGTGTTGTAAGGTGTTGTTAGGAGTTGTAAGGCATCCAACATTCTACTAACGTGCTTTTCATGTTGCTAATATGGCATACATATTCGTAAGATGTCTTAACTTGCAGTATGACGTTCAAAGGACTCGGACGAATTCATTAGGTTTATTATGGATTTTTTATGTTTCGTACGGTGTTGTAAGGTGTTCTTAGGAGTTTTAAGGCGTCCAACATCACATTAACGTGCTTTTCAAGGTGTTAATATGGCATACAGAGTCGTAAGATGTCCTAAGTTGTCGTACGATGTTCAAAGGACTCGGGCGAATTCATTAGGTTTATTATGGAGTTTTAAAGATTGGGACGGTGATGTAAGGTGTTCTTAGGAGCTGTAAGGCATCCTACATTATTCTAACGTGCTTTTCATGTTGCTAGTCTCACATACCGAGCTTTAACATCTCCTGAGTTGTTTTACGATGTTCAAAGGACTTCGACGACTTCATTAGGTTTATTAGGGAGTTTTAAGGTTTCGTACGGTGTTGTAAGGTGTTGTTAGGAGTTGTAAGGCATCCAACATTCTACTAACGTGCTTTTCATGGTGCTAATATGGCTTACATAGTCGTAAGTTGTCTTAAGTTGTCGTACGACGTTCAAAGGACTCGGATGAATTCATTAGGTATATTATGGAGTTTTAAGGTTTCATACAGTGATGTAAGGTGTTCATAGGAGCTGTAAGGCATCCTACATTATACTAACCTTCTTTTCGAGTTGCTTATGTGTCATAAGGAGACGTAAGATGTCTTAAGATGTCGTACGATGTTCAAAGGACTCGTACGAATTCATTAGGTTTATTATGGATTTTTAATGTTTCGTACGGTGTTTTAAGGTGTTGTTAGGAGTTGTAAGACGTCCAACATCACACTAACGTACTTTTCAAGGTGCTAGTACGGCATACAGAGTCGTAAGATGTCCTAAGTCGTCGTACGATGTTAAAAGTACTCGGGCGAATTCATTAGGTTTATTATGGAGTTTTAAAGTTTCGTACGGTTATGTAAGGTGTTCATAGGAGCTTTAAGGCAACCTACATTATTCTAACGTGTTTTTCATGTTGCTAGTGTCGCATACTAATCTTTAACATCTCCTGAGTTGTCGTACGATGTTCAAAGGACTTCGACGAATTCATTAGGTTTAGTATTGAGTTTTATGGTTTCGTACGGTGTTGTAAGGTGTTGTAAGGTGTTGTTAGGAGTTGTAAGGCATCCAACATTCTACTAACGTGCTTTTCATGTTGCTAATATGGCATACATATTCGTAAGATGTCTTAACTTGCAGTATGACGTTCAAAGGACTCGGGAGAATTCATTAGGTTTATTATGGATTTTTTATGTTTCGTACGGTGTTGTAAGGTGTTCTTAGGAGTTTTAAGGAGTCCAACATCACACTAACGTGCTTTTCAAGGTGTTAATATGGTATACAGAGTCGTAAGATGTCCTAAGTAGTCGTACGATGTTCAAAGGACTCGGGCGAATTCATTAGGTTTATTATGGAGTTTTAAAGATTCGGACGGTGATGTAAGGTGTTCTTAGGAGCTGTAAGGCATCCTACATTATTCTAACGTGCTTTTCATGTTGCTAGTCTCACATACCGAGCTTTAACATCTCCTGAGTTGTTGTACGATGTTCAAAGGACTTCGACGACTTCATTAGGTTTATTTGAGAGTTTTAAGGTTTCGTACGGTGTTGTAAGGTGTTGTTAGGAGTTGTAAGGCATGCAACATTCTACTAACGTGCTTTTCATGATGCTAATATGGCTTACGTAGTCGTAAGTTGACTTAAGTTGCCGTACGACGTTCAAAGGACTCGGATGAATTCATTAGGTGTATTATGGAGTTTTAAGGTTTCATACAGTGATGTAAGGTGTTCATAGGAGCTGTAAGGCATCCTACATTATACTAACCTTCATTTCGGGTTGCTAATGTGTCATAAGGAGACCGAAGATGTGTTAAGATGTCGTACGATGTTCAAAGGACTCGTACGAATTCATTAGGTTTATTATGGATTTTTAATGTTTCGTACGGTGTTGTAAGGTGTTGTTAGGAGTTGTAAGACGTCCAACATCACACTAACGTACTTTTCAAGGTGCTAATACGGCATACAGAGTCGTAAGAAGTCCTAAGTAGTCGTACGATGTTAAAAGTACTCGGGCGAATTCATTAGGTTTATTATGGAGTTTTAAAGTTTCGTACGGTTATGTAAGGTGTTCATAGGAGCTTTATGGCAACCTACATTATTCTAACGTGCTTTTCATGTTGCTAGTGTCGCATACTAATCTTTAACATCTCCTGAGTTTTCGTACGATGTTCAAAGGACTTCGACGAATTCATTAGGTTTAGTATTGAGTTTTATGGTTTCGTACGGTGTTGTAAGGTGTTGTTAGGTGTTGTTAGGAGTTGTAAGGCATCCAACATTCTACTAACGTGCTTTTCATGTTGCTAATATGGCATACATATTCGTAAGATGTCATAACTTGCAGTATGACGTTCAAAGGACTCGGACGAATTCATTAGGTTTATTATGGATTTTTTATGTTTCGTACGGTGTTGTAAGGTATTCTTAGGAGTTTTAAGGAGTCCAACATCACACTAACGTGCTTTTCAAGGTGTTAATATGGTATACAGAGTCGTAAGATGTCCTAAGTAGTCGTACGATGTTCAAAGGACTCGGGCGAATTCATTAGGTTTATTATGGAGTTTTAAAGATTCGTACGGTGATGTAAGGTGTTCTTAGGAGCAGTAAGGCTACATTATTATAACATGCTTTTCATGTTGCTAGTCTCACATACCGAGCTTTAACATCTCCTGAGTTGTTGTACGATGTTCAAAGGACTTCGACGACTTCATTAGGTTTATTAGAGAGTTTTAAGGTTTCGTACGGTGTTGTAAGGTGTTGTTAGGAGTTGTAAGGCATGCAACATTCTACTAACGTGCTTTTCATGATGCTAATATGGCTTACGTAGTCGTAAGTTGACTTAAGTTGCCGTACGACGTTCAAAGGACTCAGATGAATTCATTAGGTGTATTATGGAGTTTTAAGGTTTCATACAGTGATGTAAGGTGTTCATAGGAGCTGTAAGGCATCCTACATTATACTAACCTTCATTTCGAGTTGCTAATGTGTCGTTAGATGTCTTAAGATGTCGTACGATGTTCAAAGGACTCGTACGAATTCATTAGGTTTATTATGGATTTTTAATGTTTCGTACGGTGTTATAAGGTGTTGTTAGGAGTTGTAAGACGTCCAACATCACACTAACGTACTTTTCAAGGTGCTAATACGGCATACAGAGTCGTAAGATGTCCTAAGTAGTCGTACGATGTTAAAATTACTTGGGCGAATTCATTAGGTTTATTATGGAGTTTTAAAGTTTCGTATGGTTATGTAAGATGTTCATAGGAGCTTTAAGGCATCCTACATTATTCTACGGTGCTTTTCATGTTGCTAGTGTCGCATACTAATCTTTAACATCTCCTGAGTTGTCGTACGATGTTCAAAGGACTTCGACGAATTCATTAGGTTTAGTATTGAGTTTTAAGGTTTCGTACGGTGTTGTAAGGTGTTGTTAGGAGTTGTAAGGCATCCACCATTCTACTACCCGTGCTTTTCATGTTGCTAATATGGCATACATATTCGTAAGATGTCTTAACTTGATGTATGACGTTCAAAGGACTCGGACGAGTTTATTAGGTGTATTATGGAGTTTTAAGGTTTCGTACGGTGATGTAAGGTGTTCATAGAGGATGTAAGGCATCCTACATTATACTAACGTTCTTTTTGAATTGCTAATGTGTCATAAGGTGACGTAAGATGTCCTAAGATGTAGTACGATGTTTAAAGGACTCGTACGAATTCATTAGGTTTATTATGGATTTTTTATGTTTCGTACGTTGTTGTAAGGTGTTCTTAGGAGTTTTAAGGCGTCCAACATCACACTAACGTGCTTTTCAAGGTGTTAATATGGCATACAGAGTCGTAAGATGTCCTAAGTTGTCGTACGATGTACAAAGGACTCGGGAGAATTCATTAGGTTTATTATGGAGTTTTAAAGATTCGTATGGTGATGTAAGGTGTTCTTAGGAGCTGTAAGGCATCCTACATTATTCTAACGTGCTTTTCATGTTGCTAGACTCACATACTGAGCTTTAACATCTCCTGAGTTGTTGTACGATGTTCAAAGGACTTCGAAGACTTCTTTAGGTTTATTAGGGAGTTTTAAGGTTTCGTACGGTGTTGTAAGGTGTTGTTAGGAGTTGTAAGGCATCCAACATTCTACTAACGTGCTTTTCTTGGTGCTAATATGGCTAACATAGTCGTAGGATGTCTTAAGTTGCCGTATGACGTTCAAAGGACTCGGACGAATTCATTAGGTATATTATGGAGTTTTAAGGTTTCATACGGTGATGTAAGTTGTTCATAGGAGCTATAAGGCATCCTACATTATACTATCCTTCTTTTCGAGTTGCTAATGTGTCATAAGGAGACGTAAGATGTCCTAAGATGTCGTACGATGTTCAAAGGACTCGTACGAATTCATTAGGTTTATTATGGATTTTTAATGTTTCGTGCGGTGTTGTAAGGTGTTGTTAGGAGTTGTAAGACGTCAAACATCACACTAACGTACTTTTCAAGGTGCTAATACGGCATACAGAGTCGTAAGATGTCCTAAGTAGTCGTACGATGTTAAAAGTACTCGGGAGAATTCATTAGGTTTATTATGAAGTTGTAAAGTTTCGTACGGTTATGTACGGTGTTCATAGGAGCTTTAAGGCATCCTACATTATGTACGAATTCATTAGGTTTATTATGGATTTTTAATGTTTCGTACGGTGTTGTAAGCTGTGGTTAGGAGTTTTAAGACGTCCAACATCACACTAACGTACTTTTCAAGGTGCTAATACGGCATACAGAGTCGTAAGATGTCCTAAGTAGTCGTACGATGTTAAAAGTACTCGGGAGATTTCATTAGGTTTATTATGGAGTTTTAAATTTTCGTACGGTTATGTAAGGTGTTCATAGGAGCTTTAAGGCATCCTACATTATTCTAACATGCTTTTCATGTTGCTAGTGTCGCATACTAATCTTTAACATCTCCTGAGTTGTCGTACGATGTTCAAAGGACTTTGACGAATTCATTAGGTTTAGTATTGAGTTTTAAGGTTTCGTACGGTGTTGTAAGGTGTTGTTTGGAGTTGTAAGGCATCCACCATTCTACTAACGTGCTTTTCATGTTGCTAATATGGCATACATATCGTAAGATGTCTTAACTTGCAGTATGACGTTCAAAGGACTCGGACGAGTTTATTAGGTGTATTATGGAGTTTTAAGGTTTCGTACGGTGATGTAAGGTGTTCATAGAGGATGTAAGGCATCCTACATTATACTAACGTTCTTTTTGAATTGCTAATGTGTCATAAGGTGACGTAAGATGTCCTAAGATGTAGTACGATGTTTAAAGGACTCGTACGAATTCATTAGGTTTATTATGGATTTTTTATGTTTCGTACGTTGTTGTAAGGTGTTCTTAGGAGTTTTAAGGCGTCCAACATCACACTAACGTGCTTTTCAAGGTGTTAATATGGCATACAGAGTCGTAAGATGTCCTAAGTTGTCGTACGATGTACAAAGGACTCGGGAGAATTCATTAGGTTTATTATGGAGTTTTAAAGATTCGTATGGTGATGTAAGGTGTTCTTAGGAGCTGTAAGGCATCCTACATTATTCTAACGTGCTTTTCATGTTGCTAGACTCACAAACTGAGCTTTAACATCTCCTGAGTTGTTGTACGATGTTCAAAGGACTTTGACGACTTCTTTAGGTTTATTAGGGAGTTTTAAGGTTTCGTACGGTGTTGTAAGGTGTTGTTAGGAGTTGTAAGGCATCCAACATTCTACTAACGTGCTTTTCTTGGTGCTAATATGGCTAACATAGTCGTAGGATGTCTTAAGTTGCCGTATGACGTTCAAAGGACTCGGACGAATTCATTAGGTGTATTCTGGAGTTTTAAGGTTTCATACGGTGATGTAAGTTGTTCATAGGAGCTATAAGGCATCCTACATTATACTATCCTTCTTTTCGAGTTGCTAATGTGTCATAAGGAGACGTAAGATGTCCTAAGATGTCGTACGATGTTCAAAGGACTCGTACGAATTCATTAGGTTTATTATGGATTTTTAATGTTTCGTACGGTGTTGTTAGGTGTTGTTAGGTGTTGTTAGGAGTTGTAAGACGTCCAACATCACACTAACGTACTTTTCAAGGTGCTAATACGGCATACAGAGTCGTAAGATGTCCTAAGTAGTCGTACGATGTTAAAAGTACTCGGGAGAATTCATTAGGTTTATTATGAAGTTTTAAAGTTTCGTACGGTTATGTACGGTGTTCATAGGAGCTTTAAGGCATCCTACATTATTCTAACGTGCTTTTCATGTTGCTAGTGTGTCATAAGGAGACGTAAGATGTCCTAAGATGTCGTACGATGTTCAAAGAACTCGTACGAATTCATTAGGTTTATTATGGATTTTTAATGTTTCGTACGGTGTTGTAAGGTGTTGTCAGGAGTTTTAAGGAGTCCAACATCACACTAACGTGCTTTTCAAGGTGCTAATATGACATATAGAGTCGTAAGATGTCCTATGTTGTCGTACGATGTTCAAAGGAATCGGGCGAACTCTTTAGGTTTATTATGGAGTTTTAAAGTTTCGGACGGTGATGTAAGGTGTTCTTAGGAGTTGTTACGCGTCGTACATTATTCTAACGTGCTTTTCATGCTGCTAGTGTCGCATACCGAGCTTTAAAATATCCTAAGTTGTCGTACGATGTTCAAAGGACTTCGTCGAACTCATTAGGTTTAGTATTGAGTTTTAAGGTTTCATACGGTGTTGTAAGGTGTTGTTAGGAGTTGTAAGGCAAGCAACATTTTACTAACGTGCTTTTCATGGTGCTAATATGGCATACATAGTCGTAAAATGTCTTAAGTTGTCGAATGCCGTTCAAAGGACTCGGACGAATTCATTAGGTGAATTATGGAGTTTTAACGTTTCGTACGGTGATGTAAGGTGTTCATAGAGGCTGTAAGGCATCCTACATTATACTAACGTTCTTTTCGAGTTGCTAATGTGTCATAAGGAGACGTAAGATGTCCTAAGTTGTCATACGATGTTCAAAGGACTCATACGAATTCATTAGGTTTATTATGGATTTTTTATGTTTTGTACGGTGTTGTAAGGTGTTCTTAGGAGTTTTAAGGAGTCCAACATCACACTAACATGCTTTTCAAGGTGTTAATATGGCTTACAGAGTCGTAAGATGTACTAAGTTGTCGTACGATGTTCAAAGGACTCGGGCGAATTCATTAGGTTTATTATGGAGTTTTAAAGTTTCTTACGGTGATGTAAGGTGTTCTTAGGAGTTGTTACGCGTCCTGCATTATTCTAACGTGCTTTTCATGTTGCTAGTGTCGCATACTGAGCTTTAACATCTCCCGAGTTGTCGTACGATGTTCAAAGGACTTCGACGAATTCATTAGGTTTATTAGGGAGTTTTAAGGTTTCGTACGGTGTTGTAAGGTGTTGTTGGGAGTTGTAAGGCATCAAACATTCTACTAACGTGCTTTTCATGGTGCCAATATGGCATACATAGTCGTAAGATTTCTTAAGTTGCCGTATGACGTTCAAAGGACTCGGACGAATTCATTAGGTGTATTATTGAGTTTTAAGGTTTCGTATGGTGATGTAAGGTGTTCATAGGAGCTGTAAGGCATCCTACATTCAACTAACGTTCTTTTCGAGTTGCTAATGTGTCATAAGGAGACGTAAGATGCCCTAAGATGTTGTACGATGTTCAAAGGACTCGTATGAATTCATTAGGTTTATTATGGATTTTTTATGTTTCGTACGGTGTTGTAAGGTGTTGTTAGGAGTTTTAAGGAGTCCAACATCACACTAACGTGCTTTTCAAGGTGCTAATATGACATAAAGAGTCGTAGGATGTCCTATGTTGTCGTACGATGTTCAAAGGAATCGGGCGAACTCTTTAGGTTTATTAAGGAGTTTTAAAGTTTCGGACGGTGATGTAAGGTGTTCTTAGGAGTTGTTACGCGTCCTACATTATTCTAACGTGCTTTTCATGCTGCTAGTGTCGCATACTGAGCTTTAATATATCCTAAGTTGTCGTACGATGTTCAAAGGACTTCGTCGAACTCATTAGGTTTAGTATTGAGTTTTAAGGTTTCATACGGTGTTGTAAGGTGTTGTTAGGAGTTGTAAGGCAAGCAACATTATACTAACGTGCTTTTCATGGTGCTAATATGGCATAGATAGTCGTAAGATGTCTTAAGTTGTCGTATGACGTTCAAAGGACTCGGACGAATTCATTAGGTGTATTATGGAGTTTTAACGTTTCGTACGGTGATGTAAGGTGTTCATAGAGGTTGTAAGGCATCCTACATTATACTAACGTTCTTTTCGAGTTGCTAATGTTTTATAAGGAGACGTAAGATGTCCTAAGTTGTCGTACGATGTTCAAAGGACTCATACGAATTCATTAGGTTTATTATGGATTTTTTATGTTTTGCACGGTGTTGTAAGGTGTTCTTAAGAGTTTTAAGGCGTCCAACATCACACTAACATGCTTTTCAAGGTGTTAATATGGCATACAGAGTCGTAAGATGTCCTAAGTTGTCGTACGATGTTCAAAGGACTCGGTTGAAATAAATTTCGTCCCGAAATTTTAGTAACGGCAGATTACTTCGGTTTTGTTCAATGAAAACTAATACTTCATGTGGGTTGTTTAATTAAATTACAGCAAGTTAACTAAACAATATACCTAAGTTATAATAGAGTTCAGATTGCATTTGGTAATTTGTAAGGTTTTTAGGACATAATTAATTTTTTTTTTTCTTTTTTTTAGTTTATGTGTTGAAAGAGTAGTGTGAGTGGGTGAGGATAGTGGAGTGTCGGAAACTACAAGTTCTTTACGAAATGTGTGTGTATGAGTTGGGGATGTCGACATATCTATAAGATCATATACGTATAATATAATGTCTAACTATTACGAATCATTGTGTGTAAGTGTAACTAATTTAGTTCGTACAACTATAGTTTAGGATGGACTTTTCTATTTTTTTTTATATATATATTTTTTTTACCATTGTTATTTAAAGATGGACTTTGCTCTAGACAAATATGAGTGGACTGTTTGATTTATTTATTGTGTTTTGGGTATTACCCACACGACGGAGTTTAGCCAGGATCCCTGCGTACCTATAAATTCACCATTACGTTGCGCACCCATAATCGTCAATTTACATCACACGACCATCCTAACTTGCTTCCATCGCATGCTTTACTCATATGTTTTTTTTTAATTGTTTTGTACTTACCTACATGGTATTTTATTACATTTTAAGTATATGAGGTGTCACAGGAAAGGAGGGTATACTTATATTAACAAGTAAAGTATCAGGAAAGGAGGGTATATTTATATTAATAAGTAAAGTACACTACATGTGAAAGATACAAATAGATGCCTAAGGTGATGTACTATAGGGAAAACATATTTTAAATATACTATGAGTTCTTGATAAGTATAAGGAAAAAAAATAATTGTATAAACACAATAGGGGTATTCAATAAGCAAGTAGGAAAAAAAATGAGTCACGTATCAAGTAACATGTTATAGCACATAATGAGTTATGCAATATGTGATAAAGTGTAGTAGGTCACACAACAGTCAAGTCATGACCTTACAGCACTATGTTTTAGCCAATAATCTAGTTCAGCTGTTCTTATACCACTAATTATTAAGTGTCGGTCCTTGTCTGTTGGTTGCCATATGGGGTGGATAACTATAAAAGTGTGTTCATTAGGCTCTGATCTACACTGGCTTATTCCCATCATGATATGAGCTATAACTTGTAATCCAATAAAAGATGTTTCTCAGACAGTTCCAAAACAGATTTGAGTTTCCAACAACATAATGAATCAACAGTATTGTGATCAAGCATACATTATGTATACTCTAGCGATTAAGGTGTAAAGCAACTGAAGTGCATACTTAGTTCAAGTCTCACTAACAGAGAAGATTTCTCTAAAGTTCTTTAAAGTTTTACTTAATTCAACTTAACTACACAAGCCACCAAATTGAGTCACGTCGATAGGCCTACAATGCTAATATATGTTTGTATGTTAAAACTAAGTGAGTGAATAAATGAAAGACTAATGAAGCGTCTATAGTTATAGTCTATTTTTTTTATATGAAGACATATCAACAATGCAATTTACCCGAGTGATTACCAATTACGTGAATACATATGTGTAACTAATGCAATATGCAGTTATAGTCTAGAATGCAAATCCTAGTTCGCTATAACTAAGGGCTCCGATACCAATCTGTCACACCCTCAATTTCCACTAACGGAGTTTTACCGTTTGGGGCGTGACATGCCAGGATCTCATTGCCATTAGTCATATTGAACGACCACTATATGAATTTAAAAACCAACATTTATAAAAATCCAAGTTTAAAATAAGTTTCAGTGCGGAAGCATAAATAAAATCCAAACATCCAATGCGTAAACCACGCGTCCAAAAACCAACGTGCTTTTCAAGGTGCTAATATGACATATAGAGTCGTAAGATGTCCTATGTTGTCGTACGATGTTCAAAGGAATCGGGCGAACTCTTTAGGTTTATTATGGAGTTTTAAAGTTTCGGACGGTGATGTAAGGTGTTCTTAGGAGTTGTTACGCGTCGTACATTATTCTAACGTGCTTTTCATGCTGCTAGTGTCGCATACCGAGCTTTAAAATATCCTAAGTTGTCGTACGATGTTCGGAGGACTTCGTCGAACTCATTAGGTTTAGTATTGAGTTTTAAGGTTTCATACGGTGTTGTAAGGTGTTGTTAGGAGTTGTAAGGCAAGCAACATTTTACTAACGTGCTTTTCATGGTGCTAATATGGCATACATAGTCGTAAGATGTCATAAGTTGTCGTATGCCGTTCAAAGGACTCGGACGAATTCATTAGGTGAATTATGGAGTTTTAACGTTTCGTACGGTGATGTAAGGTGTTCATAGAGGCTGTAAGGCATCCTACATTATACTAACGTTCTTTTCGAGTTGCTAATGTGTCATAAGGAGACGTAAGATGTCCTAAGTTGTCGTACGATGTTCAAAGGACTCATACGAATTCATTAGGTTTATTATGGATTTTTTATGTTTTGTACGGTGTTGTAAGGTGTTCTTAGGAGTTTTAAGGAGTCCAACATCACACTAACATGCTTTTCAAGGTGTTAATATGGCATACAGAGTCGTAAGATGTACTAAGTTGTCGTACGATGTTCAAAGGACTCGGGCGAATTCATTAGGTTTATTATGGAGTTTTAAAGTTTCTTACGGTGATGTAAGGTGTTCTTAGGAGTTGTTACGCGTCCTGCATTATTCTAACGTGCTTTTCATGTTGCTAGTGTCGCATACTGAGCTTTAACATCTCCTGAGTTGTCGTACGATGTTCAAAGGACTTCGACGAATTCATTAGGTTTATTAGGGAGTTTTAAGGTTTCGTACGGTGTTGTAAGGTGTTGTTGGGAGTTGTAAGGCATCAAACATTCTACTAACGTGCTTTTCATGGTGCCAATATGGCATACATAGTCGTAAGATTTCTTAAGTTGCCGTATGACGTTCAAAGGACTCGGACGAATTCATTAGGTGTATTATTGAGTTTTAAGGTTTCGTATGGTGATGTAAGGTGTTCATAGGAGCTTTAAGGCATCCTACATTCAACTAACGTTCTTTTCGAGTTGCTAATGTGTCGTAAGGAGACGTAAGATGCCCTAAGATGTCGTACGATGTTCAAAGGACTCGTATGAATTCATTAGGTTTATTATGGATTTTTTATGTTTCGTACGGTGTTGTAAGGTGTTGTTAGGAGTTTTAAGGAGTCCAACATCACACTAACGTGCTTTTCAAGGTGCTAATATGACATAAAGAGTCGTAGGATGTCCTATGTTGTCGTACGATGTTCAAAGGAATCGGGCGAACTCTTTAGGTTTATTAAAGAGTTTTAAAGTTTCGGACGGTGATGTAAGGTGTTCTTAGGAGTTGTTACGCGTCCTACATTATTCTAACGTGCTTTTCATGCTGCTAGTGTCGCATACTGAGCTTTAACATCTTCTGAGTTGTCGTACGATGTTCAAAGGACTTCGTCGAACTCATTAGGTTTAGTATTGAGTTTTAAGGTTTCATACGGTGTTGTAAGGTGTTGTTAGGAGTTGTAAGGCATCCAACATTCTACTAACGTGCTTTTCATGGTGCTAAGATGGCATACATAGTCGTAAGATGTCTTAAGTTGCCGTATGACGTTCAAACGACTCAGACGAATTCATTAGGAGTATTATGGAGTTTTAACATTTCGTACGGTGATGTAAGGTGTTCATAGAGGCTGTAAGGCATCCAACATTATACTAACGTTCTTTTCGAGTTGCTAATATGTCATATGGAGACGTAAGATGTCCTAAGTTGTTGTACGATGTTTAAAGGACTCCTACGAATTCATTTGGTTTATTATGGATTTTTAATGTTTCGTACGGTGTTGTAAGGTGTTGTTAGGAGTTTTAAGGCGTCCAACATCAAACTAACGTGCTTTTCAAGGAGTTAATATGGCATACAGAGTCGTAAGATGTCCTAAGTTGTCGTACGATGTTCAAAGGACTCGGGCGAATTCATTAGGTTTATTATGGAGTTTTAAAGTTTCGTACGTCGATGTAAGGTGTTCTTAGGAGTTGTTACATGTCTTACATTATTCTAATGTGCTTTTCATGTTACTAGTGTCGTATACTGAGCTTTAATATCTCTTGAGTTGTCGTACGATGTTCAAAGGACTTCGACGAATTTATTAGGTTTATTAGGGAGTTTTAAGGTTTCGTACGGTGTTATAAGGTGTTGTTAGGAGTTGTAAGGCATCCAACATTCTACTAACGTGTTTTTCATGGTGCTAATATGGCATACATAGTCGTAAGATGTCTTAAGTTGCCGTATGACGTTCAAAGGACTCGGACGAATTATTAGGTGTATTATGGAGTTTTAAGGTTTCGTACGGTGATGTAAGGTGTTCATAGAGGCTGTAAGGCATCCAACATTACACTAACGTTCTTTTCGAGTTGCTAATGTGTCATAAGGAGACGTAAGATGTCCTAAGATGCCGTACGATGTTTAAAGGACTCGTACGAATTCATTTGGTTTATTAATGTTTCGTACGGTGTTGTAAGGTGTTGTTAGGAGTTTTAAGGCGTCCAACATCACACTAACGTGCTTCACAAGGTGGTAATATGGCATACAAAGTCGTAAGATGTACTAAGTTGTCGTACGATGTTCAAAGGAATCGGGCTAACTCATTAGGTTTATTATGGAGTTTTAAAGTTTCGTACATTGATGTAAGGTGTTCTTAGGAGTTGTTACGCGTCATACATTATTCTAACATGCTTTTCATGTTCCTAGAGTCGCATACTGAGCATTAACATCTTCTGCGTTGTCGTACGATGTTCAAAGGACTTCGACGAACTTATTAGGTTTATTAGGGAGTTTTAAGGTTTCGTACGGTGTTGTAAGGTGTTGTTAGGAGTTGTAAGGCATCCAACATTCTACTAACGTGCTTTTCATGGTGCTAATATGGCATACATAGTCGTAAGATGTCCTAAGTTGCCATATGACGTTCAAAGGACTCGGACGAATTCATTAGGAGTATTATGGAGTTTTAACATTTCGTACGGTGATGTAAGGTGTTCATAGAGGCTGTAAGGCATCCTACATTATACTAACGTTCTTTTCGAGTTGCTAATGTGTCATAAGGAGATGTAAGATGTCTTAAGATGTCGTACGATGTTCAAAGGACTCGTACGAATTCATTAGGTTTATTATGGATTTTTAATGTTTCGTACGGTGTTGATAGGAGTTTTAAGTCATCCAACAACAAACTAACGTGCTTTTCAAGGTGTTAATATGGCATACAGAGTCGTAAGAAGTGCTAAGTTGTCGTACGATGTTCAAAGGAATCGGGCTAACTCATTAGGTTTATTATGGAGTTTTAAAGTTTCAGACGGTGATGTAAGGTGTTCTTAGGAGTTGTTACACGTCCTACATTATTCTAACGTGCTTTTCATGCTGCTAGTGTCACATACTGAGCTTTAACATCTTCTGAGTTGTCGTACGATGTTCAAAGGACTTCGACGAACTCGTTAGGTTTAGTATTGAGTTTTAAGGTTTCGTACGGTGTTGTAAGGTGTTGTTAGGAGTTGTAAGGCATCTAACATTCTACTAACGTGCTTTTCATGGTGCTAATATGGCATACATAGTCGTAAGATGTCTTAAGTTGCCGTATGTCGTTCAAAGGACTCGGACGAATTCATTAGGTGTATTATGGAGTTTTAAGGTTTCGTACGGTGATGTAAGGTGTTCATAGGAGCTTTAAGGAATCCAACATTTACTAACGTTCTTTTCGAGTTGCTAATGTGTCATAAGGAGACGTAAGATGTCCTAAGATGTCGTACGATGTTCAAAGGACTCGTACGAATTCATTAGGTTTATTAATGTTTCGTACGGTGTTGTAAGGTGTTGTTAGGAGTTTTAAGGCGTCCAACATCACACTAACGTGCTTTTCAAGGTGGTAATATGGCATACAAAGTCGTAAGATGTACTAAGTTGTCGTACGATGTTCAAAGGAATCGGGCTAACTCATTAGGTTTATTATGGAGTTTTAAAGTTTCGTACATTGATGTAAGGTGTTCTTAGGAGTTGTTACGCGTCCTACATTATTCTAACATGCTTTTCATGTTCCTAGTGTCGCATACTGAGCATTAATATCTCTTGAGTTGTCGTACGATGTTCAAAGGACTTCGACGAATTTATTAGGTTTATTAGGGAGTTTTAAGGTTTCGTACGGTGTTGTAAGGTGTTGTTAGGAGTTGTAAGGCATCCAACATTCTACTAACGTGCTTTTCATGGTGCTAATATGGCATACATAGTCGTAAGATGTCCTAAGTTGCCATATGACGTTCAAAGGACTCGGACGAATTCATTAGGAGTATTATGGAGTTTTAACATTTCGTACGGTGATGTAAGGTGTTCATAGAGGCTGTAAGGAATGCTACATTATACTAACGTTCTTTTCGAGTTGCTAATATGTCATAAGGAGACGTAAGATGTCCTAAGATGCCGTACGATGTTTAAAGGACTCGTACGAATTCATTTGGTTTATTATGGATTTTTAATGTTTCGTACGGTGTTGTAAGGTGTTGTTAGGAGTTTTAAGGCATCCAACATCAAACTAACGTGCTTTTCAAGGAGTTAATATGGCATACAGAGTCGTAAGATGTCCTAAGTTGTCGTACGATGTTCAAAGGACTCGGGCGAATTCATTAGGTTTATTATGGAGTTTTAAAGTTTCGTACGTTGATGTAAGGTGTTCTTAGGAGTTGTTACATGTCCTACATTATTCTAATGTGCTTTTCATGTTACTAGTGTCGTATACTGAGCTTTAATATCTCTTGAGTTGTCGTACGATGTTCAAAGGACTTCGACGAATTTATTAGGTTTATTAGGGAGTTTTAAGGTTTCGTACGGTGTTATAAGGTGTTGTTAGGAGTTGTAAGGCATCCAACATTCTACTAACGTGTTTTTCATGGTGCTGATATGGCATACATAGTTGTAAGATGTCTTAAGTTGCCGTATGACGTTCAAAGGACACGGACGAATTATTAGGTGTATTATGGAGTTTTAAGGTTTCGTACGGTGATGTAAGGTGTTCATAGAAGCTGTAAGGCATCCAACATTACACTAACGTTCTTTTCGAGTTGCTAATGTGTCATAAGGAGACGTAAGATGTCCTAAGATGTCGTACGATGTTCAAAGGACTCGTACGAATTCATTAGGTTTATTAATGTTTCGTACGGTGTTGTAAGGTGTTGTTAGGAGTTTTAAGGCGTCCAACATCACACTAACGTGCTTTACAAGGTGGTAATATGGCATACAGAGTCGTAAGATGTACTAAGTTGTCGTACGATGTTCAAAGGAATCGGGCTAACTCATTAGGTTTATTATGGAGTTTTAAAGTTTCGAACGGTGATGTAAGGTGTTCTTAGGAGTTGTTACGCGTCCTACATTATTCTAACATGCTTTTCATGCTGCTAGTGTCGCATACTGAGCTTTAACATCTTCTGCGTTGTCGTACGATGTTCAAAGGACTTCGACGAACTCGTTAGGTTTAGTATTGAGTTTTAAGATTTCGTACGGTGTTGTAAGGTGTTGTTAGGAGTTGTAAAGCATCCAACATTCTACTAACGTGCTTTTCATGGTGCTAATATGGCATACATAGTCGTAAGATGTCCTAAGTTGCCGTATGACGTTCAAAGGACTCGGAGGAATTCATTAGGTGTATTATGGAGTTTTAACATTTCGTACGGTGATGTAAGGTGTTCATAGAGGCTGTAAGGCATCCTACATTATACTAACGTTCTTTTCGAGTTGCTAATGTGTCATAAGGAGATGTAAGATGTCTTAAGATGTCGTACGATGTTCAAAGGACTCGTACGAATTCATTAGGTTTATTATGGATTTTTAATGTTTCGTACGGTGTTGATAGGAGTTTTAAGGCATCCAACAACAAACTAACGTGCTTTTCAAGGTGTTAATATGGCATACAGAGTCGTAAGAAGTGCTAAGTTGTCGTACGATGTTCAAAGGAATCGGGCTAACTCATTAGGTTTATTATGGAGTTTTAAAGTTTCAGACGGTGATGTAAGGTGTTCTTAGGAGTTGTTACACGTCCTACATTATTATAACGTGCTTTTCATGCTGCTAGTGTCACATACTGAGCTTTAACATCTTCTGAGTTGTCGTACGATGTTCAAAGGACTTCGACGAACTCGTTAGGTTTAGTATTGAGTTTTAAGGTTTCGTACGGTGTTGTAAGGTGTTGTTAGGAGTTGTAAGGCATCTAACATTCTACTAACGTGCTTTTCATGGTGCTAATATGGCATACATAGTCGTAAGATGTCCTAAGTTGCCATATGACGTTCAAAGGACTCGGACGAATTCATTAGGAGTATTATGGAGTTTTAACATTTCGTACGGTGATGTAAGGTGTTCATAGAGGCTGTAAGGCATCCTACATTATACTAACGTTCTTTTCGAGTTGCTAATGTGTCATAAGGAGATGTAAGATGTCTTAAGATGTCGTACGATGTTCAAAGGACTCGTACGAATTCATTAGGTTTATTATGGATTTTTAATGTTTCGTACGGTGTTGATAGGAGTTTTAAGGCATCCAACAACAAACTAACGTGCTTTTCAAGGTGTTAATATGGCATACAGAGTCGTAAGAAGTGCTAAGTTGTCGTACGATGTTCAAAGGAATCGGGCTAACTCATTAGGTTTATTATGGAGTTTTAAAGTTTCAGACGGTGATGTAAGGTGTTCTTAGGAGTTGTTACGCGTCCTACATTATTCTAACGTGCTTTTCATGCTGCTAGTGTCACATACTGAGCTTTAACATCTTCTGAGTTGTCGTACGATGTTCAAAGGACTTCGACGAACTCGTTAGGTTTAGTATTGAGTTTTAAGGTTTCGTACGGTGTTGTAAGGTGTTGTTAGGAGTTGTAAGGCATCTAACATTCTACTAACGTGCTTTTCATGGTGCTAATATGGCATACATAGTCGTAAGATGTCTTAAGTTGCCGTATGTCGTTCAAAGGACTCGGACGAATTCATTAGGTGTATTATGGAGTTTTAAGGTTTCGTACGGTGATGTAAGGTGTTCATAGGAGCTTTAAGGAATCCAACATTATACTAACGTTCTTTTCGAGTTGCTAATGTGTCATAAGGAGACGTAAGATGTCCTAAGATGTCGTACGATGTTCAAAGGACTCGTACGAATTCATTAGGTTTATTAATGTTTCGTACGGTGTTGTAAGGTGTTGTTAGGAGTTTTAAGGCGTCCAACATCACACTAACGTGCTTTTCAAGGTGGTAATATGGCATACAAAGTCGTAAGATGTACTAAGTTGTCGTACGATGTTCAAAGGAATCGGGCTAACTCATTAGGTTTATTATGGAGTTTTAAAGTTTCGTACATTGATGTAAGGTGTTCTTAGGAGTTGTTACGCGTCCTACATTATTCTAACATGCTTTTCATGTTCCTAGTGTCGCATACTGAGCATTAATATCTCTTGAGTTGTCGTACGATGTTCAAAGGACTTCGACGAATTTATTAGGTTTATTAGGGAGTTTTAAGGTTTCGTACGGCGTTGTAAGGTGTTGTTAGGAGTTGTAAGGCATCCAACATTCTACTAACGTGCTTTTCATGGTGCTAATATGGCATACATAGTCGTAAGATATCCTAAGTTGCCATATGACGTTCAAAGGACTCGGACGAATTCATTAGGAGTATTATGGAGTTTTAACATTTCGTACGGTGATGTAAGGTGTTCATAGAGGCTTTAAGGAATGCTACATTATACTAACGTTCTTTTCGAGTTGCTAATATGTCATAAGGAGACGTAAGATGTCCTAAGATGCCGTACGATGTTTAAAGGACTCGTACGAATTCATTTGGTTTATTATGGATTTTTAATGTTTCGTACGGTGTTGTAAGGTGTTGTTAGGAGTTTTAAGGCATCCAACATCAAACTAACGTGCTTTTCAAGGAGTTAATATGGCATACAGAGTCGTAAGATGTCCTAAGTTGTCGTACGATGTTCAAAGGACTCGGGCGAATTCATTAGGTTTATTATGGAGTTTTAAAGTTTCGTACGTTGATGTAAGGTGTTCTTAGGAGTTGTTACATGTCCTACATTATTCTAATGTGCTTTTCATGTTACTAGTGTCGTATACTGAGCTTTAATATCTCTTGAGTTGTCGTACGATGTTCAAAGGACTTCGACGAATTTATTAGGTTTATTAGGGAGTTTTAAGGTTTCGTACGGTGTTATAAGGTGTTGTTAGGAGTTGTAAGGCATCCAACATTCTACTAACGTGTTTTTCATGGTGCTAATATGGCATACATAGTCGTAAGATGTCTTAAGTTGCCGTATGACGTTCAAAGGACTCGGACGAATTATTAGGTGTATTATGGAGTTTTAAGGTTTCGTACGGTGAAGTAAGGTGTTCAGCTGTAAGGCATCCAACATTACACTAACGTTCTTTTCGAGTTGCTAATGTGTCATAAGGAGACGTAAGATGTCCTAAGATGTCGTACGATGTTCAAAGGACTCGTACGAATTCATTAGGTTTATTAATGTTTCGTACGGTGTTGTAAGGTGTTGTTAGGAGTTTTAAGGCGTCCAACATCACACTAACGTGCTTTACAAGGTGGTAATATGGCATACAGAGTCGTAAGATGTACTAAGTTGTCGTACGATGTTCAAAGGAATCGGGCTAACTCATTAGGTTTATTATGGAGTTTTAAAGTTTCGAACTGTGATGTAAGGTGTTCTTAGGAGTTGTTACGCGTCCTACATTATTCTAACATGCTTTTCATGCTGCTAGTGTCGCATACTGAGCTTTAACATCTTCTGCGTTGTCGTACGATGTTCAAAGGACTTCGACGAACTCGTTAGGTTTAGTATTGAGTTTTAAGGTTTCGTACGGTGTTGTAAGGTGTTGTTAGGAGTTGTAAAGCATCCAACATTCTACTAACGTGCTTTTCATGGTGCTAATATGGCATACATAGTCGTAAGATGTCCTAAGTTGCCGTATGACGTTCAAAGGACTCGGAGGAATTCATTAGGTGTATTATGGAGTTTTAACATTTCGTACGGTGATGTAAGGTGTTCATAGAGGCTGTAAGGCATCCTACATTATACTAACGTTCTTTTCGAGTTGCTAATGTGTCATAAGGAGATGTAAGATGTCTTAAGATGTCGTACGATGTTCAAAGGACTCGTACGAATTCATTAGGTTTATTATGGATTTTTAATGTTTCGTACGGTGTTGATAGGAGTTTTAAGGCATCCAACAACAAACTAACGTGCTTTTCAAGGTGTTAATATGGCATACAGAGTCGTAAGAAGTGCTAAGTTGTCGTACGATGTTCAAAGGAATCGGGCTAACTCATTAGGTTTATTATGGAGTTTTAAAGTTTCAGACGGTGATGTAAGGTGTTCTTAGGAGTTGTTACACGTCCTACATTATTATAACGTGCTTTTCATGCTGCTAGTGTCACATACTGAGCTTTAACATCTTCTGAGTTGTCGTACGATGTTCAAAGGACTTCGACGAACTCGTTAGGTTTAGTATTGAGTTTTAAGGTTTCGTACGGTGTTGTAAGGTGTTGTTAGGAGTTGTAAGGCATCTAACATTCTACTAACGTGCTTTTCATGGTGCTAATATGGCATACATAGTCGTAAGATGTCTTAAGTTGCCGTATGTCGTTCAAAGGACTCGGAGGAATTCATTAGGTGTATTATGGAGTTTTAACATTTCGTACGGTGATGTAAGGTGTTCATAGAGGCTGTAAGGCATCCTACATTATACTAACGTTCTTTTTGAGTTGCTAATGTGTCATAAGGAGATGTAAGATGTCTTAAGATGTCGTACGATGTTCAAAGGACTCGTACGAATTCATTAGGTTTATTATGGATTTTTAATGTTTCGTACGGTGTTGATAGGAGTTTTAAGGCATCCAACAACAAACTAACGTGCTTTTCAAGGTGTTAATATGGCATACAGAGTCGTAAGAAGTGCTAAGTTGTCGTACGATGTTCAAAGGAATCGGGCTAACTCATTAGGTTTATTATGGAGTTTTAAAGTTTCAGACGGTGATGTAAGGTGTTCTTAGGAGTTGTTACACGTCCTACATTATTCTAACGTGCTTTTCATGCTGCTAGTGTCACATACTGAGCTTTAACATCTTCTGAGTTGTCGTACGATGTTCAAAGGACTTCGACGAACTCGTTAGGTTTAGTATTGAGTTTTAAGGTTTCGTACGGTGTTGTAAGGTGTTGTTAGGAGTTGTAAGGCATCTAACATTCTACTAACGTGCTTTTCATGGTGCTAATATGGCATACATAGTCGTAAGATGTCTTAAGTTGCCGTATGTCGTTCAAAGGACTCGGACGAATTCATTAGGTGTATTATGGAGTTTTAAGGTTTCGTACGGTGATGTAAGGTGTTCATAGGAGCTTTAAGGAATCCAACATTATACTAACGTTCTTTTCGAGTTGCTAATGTGTCATAAGGAGACGTAAGATGTCCTAAGATGTCGTACGATGTTCAAAGGACTCGTACGAATTCATTAGGTTTATTAATGTTTCGTACGGTGTTGTAAGGTGTTGTTAGGAGTTTTAAGGCGTCCAACATCACACTAACGTGCTTTTCAAGGTGGTAATATGGCATACAAAGTCGTAAGATGTACTAAGTTGTCGTACGATGTTCAAAGGAATCGGGCTAACTCATTAGGTTTATTATGGAGTTTTAAAGTTTCGTACATTGATGTAAGGTGTTCTTAGGAGTTGTTACGCGTCCTACATTATTCTAACATGCTTTTCATGTTCCTAGTGTCGCATACTGAGCATTAATATCTCTTGAGTTGTCGTACGATGTTCAAAGGACTTCGACGAATTTATTAGGTTTATTAGGGAGTTTTAAGGTTTCGTACGGCGTTGTAAGGTGTTGTTAGGAGTTGTAAGGCATCCAACATTCTACTAACGTGCTTTTCATGGTGCTAATATGGCATACATAGTCGTAAGATATCCTAAGTTGCCATATGACGTTCAAAGGACTCGGACGAATTCATTAGGAGTATTATGGAGTTTTAACATTTCGTACGGTGATGTAAGGTGTTCATAGAGGCTTTAAGGAATGCTACATTATACTAACGTTCTTTTCGAGTTGCTAATATGTCATAAGGAGACGTAAGATGTCCTAAGATGCCGTACGATGTTTAAAGGACTCGTACGAATTCATTTGGTTTATTATGGATTTTTAATGTTTCGTACGGTGTTGTAAGGTGTTGTTAGGAGTTTTAAGGCATCCAACATCAAACTAACGTGCTTTTCAAGGAGTTAATATGGCATACAGAGTCGTAAGATGTCCTAAGTTGTCGTACGATGTTCAAAGGACTCGGGCGAATTCATTAGGTTTATTATGGAGTTTTAAAGTTTCGTACGTTGATGTAAGGTGTTCTTAGGAGTTGTTACATGTCCTACATTATTCTAATGTGCTTTTCATGTTACTAGTGTCGTATACTGAGCTTTAATATCTCTTGAGTTGTCGTACGATGTTCAAAGGACTTCGACGAATTTATTAGGTTTATTAGGGAGTTTTAAGGTTTCGTACGGTGTTATAAGGTGTTGTTAGGAGTTGTAAGGCATCCAACATTCTACAAACGTGTTTTTCATGGTGCTAATATGGCATACATAGTCGTAAGATGTCTTAAGTTGCCGTATGACGTTCAAAGGACTCGGACGAATTATTAGGTGTATTATGGAGTTTTAAGGTTTCGTACGGTGAAGTAAGGTGTTCATAGAAGCTGTAAGGCATCCAACATTACACTAACGTTCTTTTCGAGTTGCTAATGTGTCATAAGGAGACGTAAGATGTCCTAAGATGTCGTACGATGTTCAAAGGACTCGTACGAATTCATTAGGTTTATTAATGTTTCGTACGGTGTTGTAAGGTGTTGTTAGGAGTTTTAAGGCGTCCAACATCACACTAACGTGCTTTACAAGGTGGTAATATGGCATACAGAGTCGTAAGATGTACTAAGTTGTCGTACGATGTTCAAAGGAATCGGGCTAACTCATTAGGTTTATTATGGAGTTTTAAAGTTTCGAACGGTGATGTAAGGTGTTCTTAGGAGTTGTTACGCGTCCTACATTATTCTAACATGCTTTTCATGCTGCTAATGTCGCATACTGAGCTTTAACATCTTCTGCGTTGTCGTACGATGTTCAAAGGACTTCGACGAACTCGTTAGGTTTAGTATTGAGTTTTAAGGTTCCGTACGGTGTTGTAAGGTGTTGTTAGGAGTTGTAAAGCATCCAACATTCTACTAACGTGCTTTTCATGGTGCTAATATGGCATACATAGTCGTAAGATGTCCTAAGTTGCCGTATGACGTTCAAAGGACTCGGAGGAATTCATTAGGTGTATTATGGAGTTTTAACATTTCGTACGGTGATGTAAGGTGTTCATAGAGGCTGTAAGGCATCCTACATTATACTAACGTTCTTTTCGAGTTGCTAATGTGTCATAAGGAGACGTAAGATGTCTTAAGATGTCGTACGATGTTCAAAGGACTCGTACGAATTCATTAGGTTTATTATGGATTTTTAATGTTTCGTACGGTGTTGTAAGGTGTTGATAGGAGTTTTAAGGCGTCCAACATCAAACTAACGTGCTTTTCAAGGTGTTAATATGGCATACAGAGTCGTAAGATGTGCTAAGTTGTCGTACGATGTTCAAAGGAATCGGGCAAACTCGTTAGGTTTATTATGGAGTTTTAAAGTTTCAGACGGTGATGTAAGGTGTTCTTAGGAGTTGTTACAAGTCGTACATTATTCTAACGTGCTTTTCATGTTGCTAGTGTCACATACTAAGCTTTAACATCTTCTGAGTTGTCGTACGATGTTCAAAGGACTTCGACGAACTCGTTCGGTTTAGTATAGAGTTTTAAGGTTTCGTACGGTGTTGTAAGGTGTTGTTAGGAGTTGTAAGGCATCCAACATTCTACTAACTTGCTTTTCATGGTGCTAATATGGCATAAATAGTCGTAAGATGTCTTAAGTTGCCGTATGACATTCAAAGGACTCGGACGAATTCATTAGGTGTATTATGGAGTTTTAAGGTTTCGTACGGTGATGTAAGGTGTTCATAGGAGATGTAAGGCATCCAACATTATACTAACGTTCTTTTCGGGTTGCTAATGTGTCATAAGGAGACGTAAGATGTCCTAAGATGTCGTACGATGTTCAAACGACTCGTACGAATTCATTAGGTTTATTAATGTTTGGTACGGTGTTGTAAGGTGTTGATAGGAGTTTTAAGTCGTCCAACATTAAACTAACGTGCTTTTCAAGGTGTTAATATGGCATACAGAGTCGTAAGATGTGCTAAGTTGTCGTACGATGTTCAAAGGAATCGGGCTAACTCATTAGGTTTATTATGGAGTTTTAAAGTTTCAGACGGTGATGTAAGGTGTTCTTAGGAGTTGTTACACGTCCTACATTATTCTAACGTGCTTTTCATGCTGCTAGTGTCACATACTGAGCTTTAACATCTTCTGAGTTGTCGTACGATGTTCAAAGGACTTCGACGAACTCGTTAGGTTTAGTATTGAGTTTTAAGGTTTCGTACGATGTTGTAAGGTGTTGTTAGGAGTTGTAAGGCATCCAACATTCTACTAACGTGCTTTTCATGGTGCTAATATGGCATACATAGTCGTAAGATGTCCTAAGTTGTCGTATGACGTTCAAAGGACTCGGAGGAATTCATTATGTGTATTATGTTGTTTTAACATTTCGTACGGTGATGCAAGGTGTTCATAGAGGCTGTAAGGCATCCTACATTATTCTAACGTTTTTTTCGGGTTGCTAATATGTCATAAGGAGACGTAAGATGTCCTAAGATGCCGTACGATGTTTAAAGGACTCGTACGAATTCATTTGGTTTATTATGGATTTTTAATGTTTCGTACGGTGTTGTAAGGTGTTGTTAGGAGTTTTAAGGCATCCAACATCAAACTAACGTGCTTTTCAAGGAGTTAATATGGCATACAGAGTCGTAAGATGTCCTAAGTTGTCGTACGATGTTCAAAGGACTCGGGCGAATTCATTAGGTTTATTATGGAGTTTTAAAGTTTCGTACGTTGATGTAAGGTGTTCTTAGGAGTTGTTACATGTACTACATTATTCTAATGTGCTTTTCATGTTACTAGTGTCGCATACTGAGCTTTAATATCTCTTGAGTTGTCGTACGATGTTCAAAGGACTTAGACGAATTTATTAGTTTTATTAGGGAGTTTTAAGGTTTCGTACGGTGTTATAAGGTGTTGTTAGGAGTTGTAAGGCATCCAACATTCTACTAACGTGCTTTTCATGGTGCTTATATGGTATACATAGTCGTAAGATGTATTAAGTTGTCGTATGACGTTCAAAGGACTCAGACGAATTCCTTAGGTGTATTATGGAGTTTTAAGGTTTCGTACGGTGATGTAAGGTGTTCAAAGGAGCTATAAGGCATCCAACATTTTACTAACGTTCTTTTCGAGTTGCTAATGTGTCATAAGGAGACGTAAGATGTCCTAAGATGTCCTAAGATGTCGAAGGATGTTCAAAGGACTCGTACGAATTCATTTGGTTTATTATGGATTTTTAATGTTTCGTGCAGTGTTGTTAGGAGTTTTAAGGCGTCCAACATCAAACTAACGTGCTTTTCAAGGTGTTAATATGGCATACAGAGTCGTAAGATGTCCTAAGTTGTCGTACGATGTTCAAAGGACTCGGGCGAATTCATTAGCTTTATTATGGAGTTTTAAAGTTTCGTACGTTGATGTAAGGTGTTCTTAGGAGTTGTTACGCGTCCTACATTATTCTAACTTGCTTTTCATGCTGGTAGTGTCGCATAGTGAGCTTTAACATCTTCTGCGTTGTCGTACGATGTTCAAAGGACTTCGACGAACTCGTTAGGTTTAGTATTGAGTTTTAAGGTTTCGTACGGTGTTGTAAGGTGTTGTTAAGAGTTGTAAGGCATCCAACATTCTACTAACGTGCTTTTCATGGTGCTAATATGGCATACATAGTCGTAAGATGTCCTAAGTTGCCGTATGACGTTCAAAGGACTCGGAGGAATTCATTAGGTGTATTATGGAGTTTTAACATTTCGTACTGTGATGTAAGGTGTTCATAGAGGCTGTAAGGCATCCTACATTATACTAACGTTCTTTTCGAGTTGCTAATGTGTCATAATGAGACGTAAGATGTCTTAAGATGTCGTACGATGTTCAAAGGACTCGTACGAATTCATTAGGTTTATTATGGATTTTTAATGTTTCGTACGGTGTTGTAAGGTGTTGATAGGTGTTTTAAGGCGTCCAACATCAAACTAACGTGCTTTTCAAGGTGTTAATATGGCATACAGAGTCGTAAGATGTGCTAAGTTGTCGTACGATGTTCAAAGGAATCGGGCTAACTCATTAGGTTTATTATGGAGTTTTAAAGTTTCGGATGGTGATGTAAGGTGTTCTTAGGAGTTGTTAAACGTCCTACATTATTCTAACGTTCTTTTCATGCTGCTAGTGTCACATACTGAGCTTTAACATCTTCTGAGTTGTCGTACGATGTTCAAAGGACTTCGACGAACTCGTTAGGTTTAGTATTGAGTTTTAAGGTTTCGTACGGTGTTGTAAGGTGTTGTTAGGAGTTGTAAGGCATCCAACATTCTACTAACGTGCTTTTCATGGTGCTAATATGGCATACATAGTCGTAAGATGTCCTAAGTTGTCGTATGACGTTCAAAGGACTCGGAGGAATTCATTAGGTGTATTATGTTGTTTTAACATTTCGTACGGTGATGCAAGGTGTTCATAGAGGCTGTAAGGCATCCTACATTATACTAACGTTTTTTTCGGGTTGCTAATATGTCATAAGGAGACGTAAGATGTCCTAAGATGCCGTACGATGTTTAAAGGACTCGTACGAATTCATTTGGTTTATTATGGATTTTTAATGTTTCGTACGGTGTTGTAAGGTGTTGTTAGGAGTTTTAAGGCATCCAACATCAAACTAACGTGCTTTTCAAGGAGTTAATATGGCATACAGAGTCGTAAGATGTCCTAAGTTGTCGTACGATGTTCAAAGGACTCGGGCGAATTCATTAGGTTTATTATGGAGTTTTAAAGTTTCGTACGTTGATGTAAGGTGTTCTTAGGAGTTGTTACGCGTCCTACATTATTCTAACGTGCTTTTCATGTTGCTAGTGTCGCATACTGAGCTTTAACATCTCTTGAGTTGTCGTACGATGTTCAAAGGACTTCGACGAATTTATTAGGTTTATTAGGGAGTTTTAAGGTTTCGTACGGTGTTGTAAGGTGTTGTTAGGAGTTGTAAGGCATCCAACATTCTACTAACGTGCTTTTCATGGTGCTAATATGGCATACATAGTCGTAAGATGTCTTAAGTTGCCGTATGACGTTCAAAGAACTCAGACAAATTCATTAGGTGTATTATTGAGTTTTAAGGTTTCGTACGGTGATGTAAGGTGTTCATAGGAGCTGTAAGGCATCCAACATTTTACTAACGTTCTTTTCGAGTTGCTAATGTGTCATAAGGAGACGTAAGATGTCCTAAGATGTCGTACGATGTTCAAAGGACTCGTACGAATTCATTAGGTTTATTATGGATTTTTAATGTTTCGTACGGTGTTGTAAGGTGTTGATAGGAGTTTTAAGGCGTCCAACATTAAACTAACGTGCTTTTCAAGGTGTTAATATGGCATACAGAGTCGTAAGACGTGCTAAGTTGTCGTACGATGTTCAAAGGAATCGGGCTAACTCATTAGGTTTATTTTGGAGTTTTAAAGTTTCAGACGGTGATGTAAGGTGTTCTTAGGAGTTGTTACACGTCCTACATTATTCTAACGTGCTTTTCATGCTGCTAGTGTCACATACTGAGCTTTAACATCTTCTGAGTTGTAGTACGATGTTCAAAGGACTTCGACGAACTCGTTAGGTTTAGTATTGAGTTTTAAGGTTTCGTATGGTGTTGTAAGGTGTTGTTAGGAGTTGTAAGGCATCCAACATTCTACTAACATGCTTTTCATGGTGCTAATATGGCATACATAGTCGTAAGATATCTTAAGTTGCCGTATGACGTTCAAAGGACTCGGACGAATTCATTAGGAGTATTATGGAGTTTTAACATTTCGTACGGTGATGTAAGGTGTTCATAGAGGCTGTAAGGCATCCTACATTATACTAACGTTCTTTTCGAGTTGCTAATATGTCATAAGGAGACGTAAGATGTCCTAAGATGGC
The DNA here is from genome assembly GCA_030867185.1 of Tagetes erecta. Lineage (NCBI taxonomy): Eukaryota > Viridiplantae > Streptophyta > Magnoliopsida > Asterales > Asteraceae > Tagetes > Tagetes erecta. The sequence goes on along the minus strand of CM061487.1, from coordinate 40,481,258 downwards.
GTACGATGTTTAAAGGACTCGTACGAATTCATTTTGTTTATTATGGATTTTTAATGTTTCGTACGGAGTTGTAAGGTGTTGATAGGAGTTTTAAGGCGTCCAACATTAAACTAACTTGCTTTTCAAGGTGTTAATATGGCATACAGAGTCGTAAGATGTGCTAAGTTGTCGTACGATGTTCAAAGGAATCGGGCTAACTCATTAGGTTTGTTTTGGAGTTTTAAAGTTTCAGACGGTGATGTAAGGTGTTCTTAGGAGTTGTTACACGTCCTACATTATTCTAACGTGCTTTTCATGCTGCTAGTGTCACATACTGAGCTTTAACATCTTCTGAGTTGTAGTACGATGTTCAAAGGACTTCGACGAACTCGTTAGGTTTAGTATTGAGTTTTAAGGTTTCGTACGGTGTTGTAAGGTGTTGTTAGGAGTTGTAAGGCATCCAACATTCTACTAACGTGCTTTTCATGGTGCTAATATGGCATACATAGTCGTAAGATGTCTTAAGTTGCCGTATGACGTTCAAAGGACTCGGACGAATTCATTAGGAGTATTATGGAGTTTTAACATTTCGTACGGTGATGTAAGGTGTTCATAGAGGCTGTAAGGCATCCTACATTATACTAACGTTCTTTTCGAGTTGCTAATAAGTCATAAGGAGACGTAAGATGTCCTAAGATGGCGTACGATGTTTAAAGGACTCGTACGAATTCATTTGGTTTATTATGGATTTTTAATGTTTCGTACGGTGTTGTAAGGTGTTGTTAGCAGTTTTAAGGCATCCAACATCAAACTAACGTGCTTTTCAAGGAGTTAATATGGCATACAGAGTCGTAAGATGTCCTAAGTTGTCGTACGTTGTTCAAAGGACTCGGGCGAATTCATTAGGTTTATTACGGAGTTTTAAAGTTTCGTACGTTGATGTAAGGTGTTTTTAGGAGTTGTTACATGTCCTACATTATTCTAATGTGGTTTTCATGTTACTAGTGTCGTATACTGAGCTTTAATATCTCTTGAGTTGTCGTACGATGTTCAAAGGACTTCGACGAATTTATTAAGTTTATTAGGGAGTTTTAAGGTTTCGTACGGTGTTGTAAGGTGTTGTTAGGAGTTGTAAGGCATCCAACATTCTACTAACGTGCTTTTCATGGTGCTAATATGGCATACATAGTCGTAAGATGTCTTAAGTTGCCGTAAGACATTCAAAGGACTCAGACAAACTCATTAGGTGTATTATTGAGTTTTAAGGTTTCGTACGGTGATGTAAGGTGTTCGTAGGAGCTGTAAGGCATCCAACATTTTACTAACGTTCTTTTCGAGTTGCTAATGTGTCATAAGGAGACGTAAGATGTCCTAAGATGTCGTACGATGTTCAAAGGACTCGTACGAATTCATTAGGTTTATTATGGATTTTTAATGTTTCGTACGGTGTTGTAAGGTGTTGATAGGAGTTTTAAGGCGTCCAACATTAAACTAACGTGCTTTTCAAGGTGTTAATATGGCATACAGAGTCGTAAGACGTGCTAAGTTGTCGTACGATGTTCAAAGGAATCGGGCTAACTCATTAGGTTTATTTTGGAGTTTTAAAGTTTCAGACGGTGATGTAAGGTGTTCTTAGGAGTTGTTACACGTCCTACATTATTCTAACGTGCTTTTCATGCTGCTAGTGTCACATACTGAGCTTTAACATCTTCTGAGTTGTAGTACGATGTTCAAAGGACTTCGACGAACTCGTTAGGTTTAGTATTGAGTTTTAAGGTTTCGTACGGTGTTGTAAGGTGTTGTTAGGAGTTGTAAGGCATCCAACATTCTACTAACATGCTTTTCATGGTGCTAATATGGCATACATAGTCGTAAGATGTCTTAAGTTGCCGTATGACGTTCAAAGGACTCGGACGAATTCATTAGGAGTATTATGGAGTTTTAACATTTCGTACGGTGATGTAAGGTGTTCATAGAGGCTGTAAGGCATCCTACATTATACTAACGTTCTTTTCGAGTTGCTAATATGTCATAAGGAGACGTAAGATGTCCTAAGATGGCGTACGATGTTTAAAGGACTCGTACGAATTCATTTTGTTTATTATGGATTTTTAATGTTTCGTACGGAGTTGTAAGGTGTTGATAGGAGTTTTAAGGCGTCCAACATTAAACTAACTTGCTTTTCAAGGTGTTAATATGGCATACAGAGTCGTAAGATGTGCTAAGTTGTCGTACGATGTTCAAAGGAATCGGGCTAACTCATTAGGTTTATTTTGGAGTTTTAAAGTTTCAGACGGTGATGTAAGGTGTTCTTAGGAGTTGTTACACGTCCTACATTATTCTAACGTGCTTTTCATGCTGCTAGTGTCACATACTGAGCTTTAACATCTTCTGAGTTGTAGTACGATGTTCAAAGGACTTCGACGAACTCGTTAGGTTTAGTATTGAGTTTTAAGGTTTCGTACGGTGTTGTAAGGTGTTGTTAGGAGTTGTAAGGCATCCAACATTCTACTAACGTGCTTTTCATGGTGCTAATATGGCATACATAGTCGTAAGATGTCTTAAGTTGCCGTATGACGTTCAAAGGACTCGGACGAATTCATTAGGAGTATTATGGAGTTTTAACATTTCGTACGGTGATGTAAGGTGTTCATAGAGGCTGTAAGGCATCCTACATTATACTAACGTTCTTTTCGAGTTGCTAATATGTCATAAGGAGACGTAAGATGTCCTAAGATGGCGTACGATGTTTAAAGGACTCGTACGAATTCATTTGGTTTATTATGGATTTTTAATGTTTCGTACGGTGTTGTAAGGTGTTGTTAGCAGTTTTAAGGCATCCAACATCAAACTAACGTGCTTTTCAAGGAGTTAATATGGCATACAGAGTCGTAAGATGTCCTAAGTTGTCGTACGTTGTTCAAAGGACTCGGGCGAATTCATTAGGTTTATTACGGAGTTTTAAAGTTTCGTACGTTGATGTAAGGTGTTTTTAGGAGTTGTTACATGTCCTACATTATTCTAATGTGGTTTTCATGTTACTAGTGTCGTATACTGAGCTTTAATATCTCTTGAGTTGTCGTACGATGTTCAAAGGACTTCGACGAATTTATTAAGTTTATTAGGGAGTTTTAAGGTTTCGTACGGTGTTGTAAGGTGTTGTTAGGAGTTGTAAGGCATCCAACATTCTACTAACGTGCTTTTCATGGTGCTAATATGGCATACATAGTCGTAAGATGTCTTAAGTTGCCGTATGACGTTCAAAGGACTCAGACAAATTCATTAGGTGTATTATTGAGTTTTAAGGTTTCGTACGGTGATGTAAGGTGTTCGTAGGAGCTGTAAGGCATCCAACATTTTACTAACGTTCTTTTCGAGTTGCTAATGTGTCATAAGGAGACGTAAGATGTCCTAAGATGTCGTACGATGTTCAAAGGACTCGTACGAATTCATTAGGTTTATTAATGTTTCGTACGGTGTTGTAAGGTGTTGTTAGGAGTTTTAAGGCGTCCAACATCACACTAACGTGCTTTTCAAGGTGGTAATATGGCATACAGAGTCGTAAGATGTACTAAGTTGTCGTACGATGTTCAAAGGAATCGGGCTAACTCATTAGGTTTATTATGGAGTTTTAAAGTTTTGAACGGTGATGTAAGGTGTTCTTAGGAGTTGTTACGCGTCCTACATTATTCTAACATGCTTTTCATGCTGCTAGTGTCGCATACTGAGCTTTAACATCTTTTGCGTTGTCGTACGATGTTCAAAGGACTTCGACGAACTCGATAGGTTTAGTATTGAATTTTAAGGTTTCGTACGGTGTTGTAAGGTGTTGTTAGGAGTTGTAAGGCATCCAACATTCTACTAACGTGATTTTCATGGTGCTAATATGGCATACATAGTCGTAAGATGTCCTAAGTTGCCGTATGACGTTCAAAGGACTCGGACGAATTCATTAGGTGTATTATGGAGTTTTAACATTTCGTACGGTGATGTAAGGTGTTCATAGAGTCTGTAAGGCATCCTACATTATATTAACGTTCTTTTCGAGTTGCTAATGTGTCATAAGGAGACGTAAGATGTCCTAAGATGTCGTACGATGTTCAAAGGACTTGTACGAATTCATTTCGTTTATTATGGATTTTTAATGTTTCGTACGGTGTTGTAAGGTGTTGTTAGCAGTTTTACGGCGTCCAACATCAAACTAACGTGCTTTTCAAGGTGTTAATATGGCATACAGAGTCGTAAGATGTCCTAAGTTGTCGTACGATGTTCAAAGGACTCGAGGGAATTCATTAGGTTTATTATGGAGTTTTAAAGTTTCGTACGTTGATGAAAGGTGTTCTTAGGAGTTGTTACGCGTCCTACAATATTCTAACGTGCTTTTCATGTTGCTAGTGTCGCATACTGAGCTTTAACATCTCTTGAGTTGTCGTACGATGTTCAAAGGACTTCGACGAATTTATTAGGTTTATTAGGGAGTTTTAAGGTTTCGTACGGTGTTGTAAGGTGTTGTTAGGAGTTGTAAGGCATCCAACATTCTACTAACGTGCTTTTCATGGTGCTAATATGGCATACATAGTCGTAAGATGTCTTAAGTTGCCGTATGACGTTCAAAGGGCTCGGACAAATTCATTAGGTGTATTATTGAGTTTTAAGGTTTCGTACGGTGATGTAAGGTGTTCATAGGAGCTGTAAGGCATCCAACATTTTACTAACGTTCTTTTCGAGTTGCTAATGTGTCATAAGGAGACGTAAGATGTCCTAAGATGTCGTACGATGTTCAAAGAACTCGTACGAATTCATTAGGTTTATTATGGATTTTTAATGTTTCGTAAGGTGTTGTAAGGTGTTGATAGGAGTTTTAAGGCGTCCAACATTAAACTAACGTGCTTTTCAAGGTGTTAATATGGCATACAGAGTCGTAAGATGTGCTAAGTTGTCGTACGATGTTCAAAGGAATCGGGCTAACTCATTAGGTTTATTATGAAGTTTTAAAGTTTCAGACGGTGATGTAAGGTGTTCTTAGGAGTTGTTACACGTCCTACATTATTCTAACGTGCTTTTCATGCTGCTAGTGTCACATAATGAGCTTTAACATCTTCTGAGTTGTAGTACGATGTTCAAAGGACTTCGACGAACTCGTTAGGTTTAGTATTGAGTTTTAAGGTTTCGTACGGTGTTGTAAGGTGTTGTTAGGAGTTGTAAGGCATCCAACATTCTACTAACGTGTTTTCATGGTGCTAATATGGCATACATAGTCGTAAGATGTCTTAAGTTGCCGTATGACGTTCAAAGGACTTGGACGAATTCATTAGGAGTATTATGGAGTTTTAACATTTCGTACGGTGATGTAAGGTGTTCATAGAGGCTGTAAGGCATCCTACATTATAGTAACGTTCTTTTCGAGTTGCTAATATGTCATAAGGAGACGTAAGATGTCCTAAGATGCCGTACGATGTTTAAAGGACTCGTACGAATTCATTTGGTTTATTATGGATTTTTAATGTTTCGTACGGTGTTGTAAGGTGTTGTTAGGAGTTTTAAGGCATCCAACATCAAACTAACGTGCTTTTCAAGGAGTTAATATGGCATACAGAGTCATAAGATGTCCTAAGATGTCGTACGATGTTCAAAGGACTCGGGCGAATTCATTAGGTTTATTATGGAGTTTTAAAGTTTCGTACGTTGATGTAAGGTGTTCTTAGGAGTTGTTACATGTCATACATTATTCTAATGTTCTTTTCATGTTACTAGTGTCGCATACTGAGCTTTAATATCTCTTGAGTTGTCGTACGATGTTCAAAGGACTTCGACGAATTTATTAGGTTTATTAGGGAGTTTTAAGGTTTCGTACGGTGTTATAAGGTGTTGTTAGGAGTTGGAAGGCATCCAACATTCTACTAACGTGCTTTTCATTGTGCTAATAAGGCATACATAGTCGTAAGATGTCTTAAGTTGCCTTATGACGTTCAAAGGACTCGGACGAATTCATTAGGTGTATTATGGAGTTTTAAGGTTTCGTACGGTGATGTAAGGTGTTCATAGGAGCTGTAAGGCATCCAACATTATACTAACGTTCTTTTCGAGTTGCTAATGTGTCATAAGGAGACGTAAGATGTCCTAAGATGTCGTACGATGTTCAAAGGACTCGTACGAATTCATTAGGTTTATTAATGTTTCGTATGGTGTTGTAAGGTGTTGTTAGGAGTTTTAAGGCGTCCAACATCACACTAACGTGCTTTTCAAGGTGGTAATATGGCATTCAGAGTCGTAAGATGTACTAAGTTGTCGTACGATGTTCAAAGGAATCGGGCTAACTCATTAGGTTTATTATGGAGTTTTAAAGTTTCGAACGGTGATGTAAGGTGTTCTTTGGAGTTGTTACGCGTCCTACATTATTCTAACATGCTTTTCATTTTGCTAGTGTCGCATACTGAGCTTTAACATCTTCTGCGTTGTCGTACGATGTTGAAAGGACTTCGACGAACTCGTTAGGTTTAGTATTGAGTTTTAAGGTTTCGTACGGTGTTGTAAGGTGTTGTTAGGAGTTGTAAGGCATCCAAACTCTACTAACGTGCTTTTCATGGTGCTAATATGGCATACATAGTCGTAAGATGTCCTAAGTTGTCGTTAGACGTTCAAAGGACTCGGAGGAATTCATTAGGTGTATTATGGAGTTTTAACATTTCGTACGGTGATGTAAGGTGTTCATAGAGGCTGTAAGGCATCCTACATTATACTAACGTTCTTTTCGAGTTGCTAATATGTCATAAGGAGACGTAAGATATCCTAAGATGTCGTACGATGTTTACAGGACTCGTACGAATTCATTTGGTTTATTATGGATTTTTAATGTTTCGTACGGTGTTGTAAGGTGTTGTTAGGAGTTTTAAGGCATCCAACATCAAACTAACGTGCTTTTCAAGGAGTTAATATGGCATACAGAGTCGTAAGATGTCCTAAGTTGTCGTACGATGTTCAAAGGACTCGGGCGAATTCATTAGGTTTATTATGGAGTTTTAAAGTTTCGTACGTTGATGTAAGGTGTTCTTAGGAGTTGTTACATGTCCTACATTATTCTAATGTGCTTTTCATGTTACTAGTGTCGCATACTGAGCTTTAATATCTCATGAGTTGTCGTACGATGTTCAAAGGACTTTGACGAATTTATTAGGTTTATTAGGGAGTTTTAAGGTTTCGTACGGTGTTGTAAGGTGTTGTTAGGAGTTGTAAGGCATCCAACATTCTACTAACGTGCTTTTCATGGTGCTAATATGGCATACATAGTCGTAAGATGTCCTAAGTTGCCGTATGACGTTCAAAGGACTCGGACGAATTCATTAGGTGTATTATGGAGTTTTAACATTTCGTACGGTGATGTAAGGTGTTCATAGAGGCTGTAAGGCATCCTACATTATACTAACGTTCTTTTCGAGTTGCTAATGTGTCATAAGGAGACGTAAGATGTCCTAAGATGTCGTACGATGTTCAAAGGACTCGTACGAATTCATTTCGTTTATTATGGATTTTTAATGTTTCGTACGGTGTTGTTAGGAGTTTTACGGCGTCCAACATCAAACTAACGTGCTTTTCAAGGTGTTAATATGGCATACAGAGTCGTAAGATGTCCTAAGTTGTCGTACGATGTTCAAAGGACTCGGGGGTATTCATTAGGTTTATTATGGAGTTTTAAAGTTTCGTACGTTGATGAAAGGTGTTCTTAGGAGTTGTTACGCGTCCTACATTATTCTAACGGGCTTTTCATGTTGCTAGTGTCGCATACTGAGCTTTAACATCTCTTGAGTAGTCGTACGATGTTCAAAGGACTTCGACGAATTTATTAGGTTTATTAGGGAGTTTTAAGGTTTCGTACTGTGTTGTAAGGTGTTGTTAGGAGTTGTAAGACATCCAACATTCTACTAACGTGCTTTTCATGGTGCTAATATGGCATACATAGTCGTAAGATGTCTTAAGTTGCCGTATGACGTTCAAAGGGCTCGGAGAAATTCATTAGGTGTATTATTGAGTTTTAAGGTTTCGTACGGTGATGTAAGGCGTTCATAGGAGCTGTAAGGCATCCAACATTTTACTAACGTTCTTTTCGAGTTGCTAATGTGTCATAAGGAGACGTAAGATGTCATAAGATGTCGTACGATGTTCAAAGGACTCGTACGAATTCATTAGGTTTATTATGGATTTTTAATGTTTCGTACGGTGTTGTAAGGTGTTGATAGGAGTTTTAAGGCGTCCAACATTAAACTAACGTGCTTTTCAAGGTGTTAATATGGCATACAGAGTCGTAAGATGTGCTAAGTTGTCGTACGATGTTCAAAGGAATCGGGCTAACTCATTAGGTTTATTATGGAGTTTTAAAGTTTCAGACGGTGATGTAAGGTGTTCTTAGGAGTTGTTACACGTCCTACATTATTCTAACGTGCTTTTCATGCTGCTAGTGTCACATAATGAGCTTTAACATCTTCTGAGTTGTAGTACGATGTTCAAAGGACTTCGACGAACTCGTTAGGTTTAGTATTGAGTTTTAAGGTTTCGTACGGTGTTGTAAGGTGTTGTTAGGAGTTGTAAGGCATCCAACATTCTACTAACGTGTGTTCATGGTGCTAATATGGCATACATAGTCGTAAGATGTCTTAAGTTGCCGTATGACGTTCAAAGGACTTGGACGAATTCATTAGGAGTATTATGGAGTTTTAACATTTCGTACGGTGATGTAAGGTGTTCATAGAGGCTGTAAGGCATCCTACATTATACTAACGTTCTTTTCGAGTTGCTAATATGTCATAAGGAGACGTAAGATGTCCTAGGATGCCGTACGATGTTTAAAGGACTCGTACGAATTCATTTGGTTTATTATGGATTTTTAATGTTTCGTACGGTGTTGTAAGGTGTTGTTAGGAGTTTTAAGGCATCCAACATCAAACTAACGTGCTTTTCAAGGAGTTAATATGGCATACAGAGTCGTAAGATGTCCTAAGATGTCGTCCGATGTTCAAAGGACTCGGGCGAATTCATTAGGTTTATTATGGAGTTTTAAAGTTTCGTACGTTGATGTAAGGTGTTCTTAGGAGTTGTTACATGTCATACATTATTCTAATGTTCTTTCATGTTACTAGTGTCGCATACTGAGCTTTAATATCTCTTGAGTTGTCGTACGATGTTCAAAGGACTTCGACGAATTTATTAGGTTTATTAGGGAGTTTTAAGGTTTCGTACGGTGTTATAAGGTGTTGTTAGGAGTTGTAAGGCATCCAACATTCTACTAACGTGCTTTTCATTGTGCTAATATGGCATACATAGTCGTAAGATGTCTTAAGTTGCCGTATGACGTTCAAAGGACTCGGACGAATTCATTAGGTGTATTATGGAGTTTTAAGGTTTCGTACGGTGATGTAAGGTGTTCATAGGAGCTGTAAGGCATCCAACATTATACTAACGTTCTTTTCGAGTTGCTAATGTGTCATAAGGAGACGTAAGATGTCCTAAGATGTCGTACGATGTTCAAAGGACTCGTACGAATTCATTAGGTTTATTAATGTTTCGTACGGTGTTGTAAGGTGTTGTTAGGAGTTTTAAGGCGTCCAACATCACACTAACGTGCTTTTCAAGGAGTTAATATGGCATACAGAGTCGTAAGATGTCCTAAGTTGTCGTACGATGTTCAAAGAACTCGGACGAATTCATTAGGTTTATTATGGAGTTTTAAAGTTTCGTACGTTGATGTAAGGTGTTCTTAGGAGTTGTTACATGTCCTACATTATTCTAATGTGCTTTTCATGTTACTAGTGTCGCATACTGAGCTTTAATATCTCTTGAGTTGTCGTACGATGTTCAAAGGACTTTGACGAATTTATTAGGTTTATTAGGGAGTTTTAAGGTTTCGTACGGTGTTGTAAGGTGTTGTTAGGAGTTGTAAGGCATCCAACATTCTACTAACGTGCTTTTCATGGTGCTAATATGGCATACATAGTCGTAAGATGTCCTAAGTTGCCGTATGGCGTTCAAAGGACTCGGACGAATTCATTAGGTGTATTATGGAGTTTTAACATTTCGTACGGTGATGTAAGGTGTTCATAGAGGCTGTAAGGCATCCTACATTATACTAACGTTCTTTTCGAGTTGCTAATGTGTCATAAGGAGACGTAAGATGTCCTAAAATGTCGTAAGATGTTCAAAGGACTCGTACGAATTCATTTCGTTTATTATGGATTTTTAATGTTTCGTACGGTGTTGTAAGGTGTTGTTAGGAGTTTTACGGCGTCCAACATTAAACTAACGTGCTTTTCAAGGTGTTAATATGGCATACAGAGTCGTAAGATGTCCTAAGTTGTCGTACGATGTTCAAAGGACTCAGGGGAATTCATTAGGTTTATTATGGAGTTTTAAAGTTTCGTACGTTGATGAAAGGTGTTCTTAGGAGTTGTTAAGCGTCCTACATTATTCTAACGGGCTTTTCATGTTGCTAGTGTCGCATACTGAGCTTTAACATCTCTTGAGTTGTCGTACGATGTTCAAAGGACTTCGACGAATTTATTAGGTTTATTAGGGAGTTTTAAGGTTTCGTACGGTGTTGTAAGGTGTTGTTAGGAGTTGTAAGGCATCCAACATTCTACTAACGTGCTTTTCATGGTGCTAATATGGCATACATAGTCGTAAGATGTCTTAAGTTGCCGTATGACGTTCAAAGGGCTCGGACAAATTCATTAGGTGTATTATTGAGTTTTAAGGTTTCGTACGGTGATGTAAGGTGTTCATAGGAGCTGTAAGGCATCCAACATTTTACTAACGTTCTTTTCGAGTTGCTAATGTGTCATAAGGAGACGTAAGATGTCCTAAGATGTCGTACGATGTTCAAAGGACTCGTACGAATTCATTAGGTTTATTATGGATTTATAATGTTTCGTACGGTGTTGTAAGGTGTTGATAGGAGTTCTAAGGCGTCCAACATTAAACTAACGTGCTTTTCAAGGTGTTAATATGGCATACAGAGTCGTAAGATGTGCTAAGTTGTCGTACGATGTTCAAAGGAATCGGGCTAACTCATTAGGTTTATTATGGAGTTTTAAAGTTTCAGACGGTGATGTAAGGTGTTCTTAGGAGTTGTTACACGTCCTACATTATTCTAACGTGCTTTTCATGCTGCTAGTGTCACATAATGAGCTTTAACATCTTCTGAGTTGTAGTACGATGTTCAAAGGACTTCGACGAACTCGTTAGGTTTAGTATTGAGTTTTAAGGTTTCGTACGGTGTTGTAAGGTGTTGTTAGGAGTTGTAAGGCATCCAACATTCTACTAACGTGTTTTCATGGTGCTAATATGGCATACATAGTCGTAAGATGTCTTAAGTTGCCGTATGACGTTCAAAGGACTTGGATGAATTCATTAGGAGTATTATGGAGTTTTAACATTTCGTACGGTGATGTAAGGTGTTCATAGAGGCTGTAAGGCATCCTACATTATACTAACGTTCTTTTCGAGTTGCTAATCTATACTATTAATAAAGCAGATTGAAGGGGCAATTTAAGATACCCAATTTGTTGACCACGTACAAGTTTTTAAAGCATCATGTACAACTAGTTTTAAGGGTATTTTGGTCTTTTAAACATTATTTTCATTTAAAAATTACATTATTTACATTATATGTGCTGAAGAAACCTAAATCCCTTTTAATCTCCACTTTCAAAGGAAGTTAAACTGCCCACTCCGTTCAATTCAAAAGTCCATATACAGCATCGTCATCCCTTTCTTCTTTCTTTGCTAATCGATACGCCGATGCCGCCTCCTCCATCGGCCTATATACATTTGTCTCGGCTCGTTAATGGTAACTCCCCCTCCCTATACTCTTCTTATTTGATTGGAATCACAGTTTAATTTTTGGGTTTTATATCATACGGGTGGTTGATTGCTTATTCAATATTTTGTTATCGGTGCTTAAGCTCAGATGATGACCATCAAGGCGAGGAATGGTGGTCGATTGCTTATTCCACTCCTAATTGTCAAATATTTTTCCTTGTGGAAAATCAGTTCTTCATGTGATTTCTTTTCCCTTAAAATGATTTCTTCATTAGGTAATGTTCATCTCTGCCTATTTTTACCTTGATTTATTCATCTAGGAAGCTTTAGGATTTTTTGGTGTTTCAGGTTTGATTGTCAATTCTATTTGAAGAGGCTATGAACAATTTTAACAAATATTTTATGACATATCATCTTGCGGTAACCTACCTCTTATGACCTTCTTCTAATAAACCATAAAATTTTGTTGTTATATTCTATACAATTACACAACAGATTGTTCTAATGATGTGTGTTTTGTGTGATAGTTCATTTCAACAGGTCTATAAGCATAAAATACAGAGTGAGAATTACAATAACCAATACCAGGTAATCTTTATGGTGACTCACTTAGTTCTATAACCTTAACATTGCCTATGATTGAAACATTTTATTTAAAAGCAGCTAATAAAATCATTCTAACTTTTTGTCAGTGCGTTTGGAGGAGACACAGATTACAACAAAACGGAACAAACCTGACTCGTTCTCATAATGGTTTGGTTTGCCTAGATTGATTAGTATTCATTATTATTTTCTCACAACATGCCCTTAAACATGCAAATCAACTTTACTTCAGGTTAGTCTCCAGGCTAAATTCACGTACTGTTGTTTGTGTTAAACTTGCTTGAAAGTTTATGCCTTTTTAGATTACATAGTCATTGCTTTGGAATTTCCGTCATGGTTTAGTTGGTTTCTTTTGTTTTCATTGACTAATTGAAATCTTTTATTTTTACTAGGTTGGGTCATTTTTATTTTGATATATGTTGCACAAAGATGCAAAACTCAGTCCACTTAATTTATTATTCAATTCGGTAGGTTGGCTCTTAACTTGTTTATGCTGGAATATCAAGCTTTGTGAATATAGTGTGTTAGCTGTTATCTTTTTTTTTAGTATCAAATTCATATTAATACTCATTTTTTATTGCACATGTTATTTTTTTGATAGAATAAATGCACACAAGATGAAATACGTATGTTTTCATTAGCTTTTGAGTAATTTCTCACATTTAAAAGGATGCATTAACTGAAAAATACCAAGGATGCGATGACTCATCTCTTGCTATTGAAAATAATTCATATGTAATTTTTATTTGACAATATAGGACTAGCGCACTTGAGAGAGACATTGCCTCTTAGATTAAAGGTCAAGGTTCAAACACAGTTACACATGCAAGTTGTTAAAAAGTATTTTTTACAAATGTTTTGTTAAAGGTTTTTTTTTTATGTTTGGATCTTATTTTCTGTTGGATCTATTTAAGGTTAGTCAGTTAGTGCTCCTGATATCCTTAGAATATGAAGATATATAGTTCTTTCCCTAGATGGAGGATCCTTTATCAAAAATAAAAGGATAGTAGCAAGGTAGAAAATCTAATCATCCTATCCTCATATATGCATCATTTGTATTAGTGTTCAGTTAAACCAACCATTAAGGTATTTTCCTCTCATTACGAGTACACTATTATAGATTATAATATTTTCATTGCTTATGAGCTCATCTTTTTAATTATAATATGCCCCATGCTTGCAGTTTGAATGTTGGTGTGCTGTTCTGTTATTGTCATTCATTATTTGTTCCATCATGGCATTCATCTGATCCTTAGAAGTAGAGGACATGGTTATGACTTCAAAACCCTTAAAGATACAATAGCATTATAATTTCACTTATCTTTTAAAATCCAATTCTATTACTTATACTGCAATATTAATTGCCTCACAAACATTGATTTGCAGGTTTGTTTTGCTATCCCTGATGTAGTTTACTTCATTTTAACAAATCTGGAGAAGGTGTGGAAATAAATGTTTTTTTCTCTTCTTTCTTTCTTAACCATATATTTGATCTTTAATATCAAATAAAAAATGACTTTTTTACTCTTTTCTTCAAATGAGTCAATGGGGAGTCACTTTTATGTCTTTACCAGGTTGAACCAATATGATACACGTTACATGCTACAACTAGGAATGAATGTATGGTTTCGTTTTCTAAACATGAAAACAAAAGTCAATTTTTGCTATTATGTAATGCATCAACATCTGCATGTATATATCTTTTGAAATAGTAGCCATCTATGTAACTGTTGTGCTAATATTGTTAGTTAACTTCATGATGGCTGGGTGTGAGTTATAATAATTTGAATGATTGAAATTGCCACCTTTATACATTAGATGATTTATATTACTGTTTGAGATTTAGATTTACACACACATAATGTAAACACACATTCACATATGTTGCACCCATAAATCTGACCAATAACTTTTATAACTGGTGCATTATTTTTCAACAGTTTTGCTTTTCTTAAGTTGTATTTTGCAGCCAGAAATACCATATCTTCAAGGTCTAACATTTCTCACAACGGAATCATTTTTACTCATGCTTCCACAATTCTTTTGGTAACGTTCGCATCGAGTCGGGTAAGATAACAACATTTCTTTCTTAGTTTTAAGATTAATAGTTTGTGTTGACAATGGTACCAGTATTATATATCGCAAATAAGTATTTTTTATTTTTTTGATCCTCTAGAAATTAAAATACAACTCGAAACTCGAATCATGGTGTAGATTTGTAAATGGCTAATCTTTAATTATTAGTAAAGATTGATCTAAACTCTTAAGCAACAATCGCTTTGTTTAGTTCATATTTACTTATCTAATGATCCTCTTACTTATTTTATTATTAGTGATTTATCCGTGTTACAGTTAATATATTATATTTAATGTTTTTATATTTCTATTTGTGTGATAGATAGTTTCTTTCAAAATTTCTTTTGCAGTCGCATCTCAATCATATTCATGCAGTTTTGCAACTACGACCTTTAATGCAACATCTCAAGCATCATAAGACACCTCATGATGAGGAATTTGTTACGAATAAAAAAGCTCCATAGCAAGTAAAACGTATGTTAAGTTTCTCTTTGATTTCTATACACATGTCACCTATGCAATATTTATTTGTACATCAAAATGTTATTGAAATAGCCCACATCATCACATACTTCTAACTCATGATTTGGAATGCTTTGTTACTCTTTTATGGTCACCTACAAAAAATATATATTAAACAACTGTATTGCCTTCCTGGCTGGCTAATTGTTTTCACTGTGTCTTTTGTTCTGACTCTTTTCCTTCTTATTCGTGTTTTCCTATTCCTCTATTTGAATGTGGGTTATGTCTTCTTCCTTGTACTTTCCTGTTAGCCCCTGAGAACACCATAAAACATGTTTATATAAAGCGTCTTGAATCATGAGGTTGTATATGTACCTGCAAGTTCAAGTTGTCAAATACATTTTTTGTTACTTAAATCGGATTTTTTATTCATTAATCCATTGAATATATAGCACCATAACCTTTTATAATTCCTGAAAACAAGTTGGTAACTATTTCGCACCAAGTTGCAAGCCTTATCCTGAGATGACATCTGCATCATGACTAATGTTGTATGTATGCATTTGAAGGATCTCTATATCCTAGGTAATACTCTATTACCATGTTTAGAATCGTTTGTATCATAATATCTGATAACAACTAAGTAAAACTGAAAAAATGATAAGGAATTCAAATACATGGGTGATTTTAATAATAGAAAGGAAAGAAATAAAAATCAAGAAGATCCAGAGTTGTGATGTTACTGCCCTAGCGAATAACCTGACTAACATTCCCTTATGCATACCATATTGCTTACTACAAACTCATATACGTAGTATTATATCTCTCTCATTTATGATAGCTAACTTGTTTTTATCAATCTTAGACATGCTCCTTCCATATGCTCCTTTCCACCATGCTTTCCTGCAATATACCTTCCGGTCCCTTGCCTATTGGTTTCGTAGGCCCACTGGTTCGTTACTATTTTGATATTTTATACATGAAAGGGAAGAATTTATTAAAATAATATATATCATATCATATTTTAGAAAAACTTCGTGATTATTGTTAATATTAAAACTTTGCATTAAATATCTTTCTATTTCATGCAAGAAGCTGAAAATTGAATATGTAAATGTTTTGCTTCTTTGATATAATAAATTAAGAACTAGGGGAACTTCATAGTTTATAAATAAGAAAGCAAGTTGCTTTTTGACCCGTATAAAAATAACATGCTGATTATTATTGTACCTGTTTTCATCAAAGAAAACTTGAAGGATGATGCATGTAAATCATAGTATACCATATGAATTTTTAGCTAATTTGAGATCCATTCATACGTTTATGGTTATAGAGGTATGAGTGTTTCATATGTGGTGAATTAATAGTTATTATGTGGGCCTATGAAGCTTTTGTGATAACAAAGATTTTATTTAAATTATTAGCTATTATGTGGGCCTATGAAGCTTTTGGATAATAAAGCTTTTATTTATGGATTTTCCTGAGTAATTGGAGGGTTATGCAGCTTATGCTTCATCTTTAGTTGAAGAACATGATGCATCTATTTAATTTGTTCAAGTGAATGCATGCACAAGTGATAAGTGACATAGATGAACTAATAGTTTTTCTGTGCAACAAAATCAATGCCACGGTAAGGGAGGAGGGAGTGGTCGAGGAAGAAGAGACGAGGAGGGAGGAGGAAGCGGATGGGATGCTCGTGGACGAGCATAGGGCCTCGCCGGGGAGCTCGCCGAGGGAGTTGATGTGGTGGCGAGTACAATACCGTGTGCAACGAGGTGGAGGATAAACGAGGAAGGCGGCGAGGACTATACTGTGTGAGACGAGGAGGAAACGAGATTAATTTTCGTGATGAGCTCGTGAACCATTCCGTGCTCCCTAAGTTGGTAACATAAACTTCCCAATTAACAAATAAAGTTATATATATCTAATTGTTCCATTGGTTTGCATATCTACATATATATTATTTGACTTGCTAGATTGGCACCTTTTCAATAGAAGGTTACTAATTTTGTGCATCAGCTTAATAAATGTCTGACTCCACTGGTTGTTGGCTGCAATGCGCAAGAAGATATCCTATGTTGAAAAGCTCATTGACATTGTTTCTTTATAATTAAATATCATACATATCTTAAGTTGCTCAAAGGAATCTAAATAACTTCTTTCAGGAAGTTTTTAGCATTTCCATTAATGAACGGTTGTTTTCATTATATGCATAATTATGTTGAATGTAAATGTTTCATTTCCTAAGATACTGATGTAAAGTATATTCCGGTTAAAGCAAAAACACTATGTTATTAGTAATGTCGTATGCTCATAGAGCTATGTATTTTGTATATCATGTATGCTTTGGTAACACCACTAATATGTTGATGTACTGAACTTGAACAACAAACATCGGTTTTTTTATTATCTGATGTTAATGTTGTTCTTAATGCTTATATTCATCTATATTTCTTTACTTTACAAAAATATTCAGTTACAAACTTATGGCTAAACCCAAGTATGGCAGCAAACAAAGCAATATTGGCATATTTTGTTTATCTTCTTGTGTATACTCCGTTTTGTTTGAAGATTAGAGTGTAGATTTAGAAATAAATAATAATGTTTTTCATTTTTTTAACTTGTATTGGAGTTTATATTGAAGATAATTTTGTAGAATCATATTATTTTACAACAAAAGGTCAAAGTTGGCCTCTTTTTTGTGGGCACATTTTGCTTAAATTCGCATATTTTAGGCTTACCAAGTTCATCCTATTCGCTAGCAAAAAAGACAAAAACCAAAACCCACACATGACATAAAATGATAGTAAGAAGATAATATAAACACTTAAATATTACCTCTTCCCTGGTGTCTCTTAGGCAATCAATACATGGTTCAAGAAATAGAGTTCCATTATCTCGTTCTCGTACCAACTCATTGTATGCTGGGAGCATGATGAGTTGTTACGCATGAGTCAAAATGGACTCGGGTCCAAACAAGTAAAATAAACTTGTGACAACCTGCCATCACATTTTTGTTCACTTAACATAAAAAAAATACTTAGATTGTTTTCCAATTTATTTAGATATAGTTATATGAAAATAACGATACCGAGCAAGCAATTTTGTTATTCAAAAAAGAAAATTCAATAATGTATATTATTTGATTGGTACCAATTCATTATTCATTTCTAAATCTACACCCCTAATCTTCAAACAAATCGGAGTATACACAAGATGAACAAAATATGCCAATATTGCTTTGTTTGCTGCCATACTTGGGTTTAGCCATAAGTTTGTAACTGAATATTTTTGTAAAGTAAAGAAATATAGATGTAATTATATTGTGTAAACCACAAGAGTGCAAATTGCATCTAACTCTAATGAAAATGAGTTTTAATTGTAACTATATAGAATACTAGGTTTAATACCAGTGTGTTACACACGGGTTAAATAATAATATTTATAAGGAAATCATAATTATTATGTTTAAAAATTTGTAAGTATTTAAAATTTAAAGATTTGCTCCATCAACTTATGCATGGTGCAAAATTCAATTTAATTTTTACCTCCAAAACTTCCTATTATAGAACAAAAAGAATTTCCCCCAAAAAATTTGCCCCCTAAAACTTTGAAATATTAGATAGATGATTAGGAAGGTTTAGGCGCAATTGGAATGGATCTATAGTTATTTGTGCAAGGATTTTCATCACACATGTCAATGGGTTGGACTAATGATTCAAGAGGTTTAATTAAACTTGTATTGTCCATCACCTAGATGGCTAGATCAACCACTATAATGATATTAACCTAAAATATTTTAGAAAAAAAATCAACACACTTTAGTTAACAAATTATGAAAACCGGCCAACAAAATACTAAAAACAAGTATCGTCGGCTATATCGTCCCGCAGCATCGCGCGGGTCCCTACTAGTATGTCATAAGGAGACGTAAGATGTCCTAAGATGCCGTACGATGTTTAAAGGACTCGTACGAATTCATTTGGTTTATTATGGATTTTTAATGTTTCGTACGGTGTTGTAAGGTGTTGTTAGGAGTTTTAAGGCATCCAACATCAAACTAACGTGCTTTTCAAGGAGTTAATATGGCATACAGGGTCGTAAGATGTCCTAAGATGTCGTCCGATGTTCAAAGGACTCGGGCGAATTCATTAGGTTTATTATGGAGTTTTAAAGTTTCGTACGTTGATGTAAGGTGTTCTTAGGAGTTGTTACACGTCATACATTATTCGAATGTTCTTTTCATGTTACTAGTGTCGCATACTGAGCTTTAATATCTCTTGAGTTGTCGTACGATGTTCAAAGGACTTCGACGAATTTATTAGGTTTATTAGGGAGTTTTAAGGTTTCGTACGGTGTTATAAGGTGTTGTTAGGAGTTGTAAGGGATCCAACATTCTACTAACGTGCTTTTCATTGTGCTAATATGGCATACATAGTCGTAAGATGTCTTAAGTTGCCGTATGACGTTCAAAGGACTCGGACGAATTCATTAGGTGTATTATGTAGTTTTAAGGTTTCGTACGGTGATGTAAGGTGTTCATAGGAGCTGTAAGGCATCCAACATTATACTAACGTTCTTTTCGAGTTGCTAATGTGACATAAGGAGACGTAAGATGTCCTAAGATGTCGTACGATGTTCAAATGACTCGTACGAATTCATTAGGTTTATTAATGTTTCGTACGGTGTTGTAAGGTGTTGTTAGGAGTTTTAAGGCGTCCAACATCACACTAACGTGCTTTTCAAGGTGGTAATATGGCATTCAGAGTCGTAAGATGTACTAAGTTGTCGTACGATGTTCAAAGGAATCGGGCTAACTCATTAGGTTTATAATAGAGTTTTAAAGTTTCGAACGGTGATGTAAGGTGTTCTTTGGAGTTGTTACGCGTCCTACATTATTCTAACATGCTTTTCATTTGCTAGTGTCGCATACTGAGCTTTAACATCTTCTGCGTTGCCGTACGATGTTGAAAGGACTTCGACGAACTCGTTAGGTTTAGTATTGAGTTTTAAGGTTTCGTACGGTGTTGTAAGGTGTTGTTAGGAGTTGTAAGGCATCCAACATTCTACTAACGTGCTTTTCATGGTGCTAATATGGCATACATAGTCGTAAGATGTCCTAAGTTGTCGTTAGACGTTCAAAGGACTCGGAGGAATTCATTAGGTGTATTATGGAGTTTTAACATTTCGTACGGTGATGTAAGGTGTTCATAGAGGCTGTAAGGCATCCTACATTATACTAACGTTCTTTTCGAGTTGCTAATATGTCATAAGGAGACGTAAGATGTCCTAAGATGTCGTACGATGTTTACAGGACTCGTACGAATTCATTTGGTTTATTATGGATTTTTAATGTTTCGTACGGTGTTGTAAGGTGTTGTTAGGAGTTTTAAGGCATCCAACATCAAACTAACGTGCTTTTCAAGGAGTTAATATGGCATACAGAGTCGTAAGATGTCCTAAGTTGTCGTACGATGTTCAAAGGACTCGGGCGAATTCATTAGGTTTTTTATGGAGTTTTAAAGTTTCGTACGTTGATGTAAGGTGTTCTTAGGAGTTGTTACATGTCCTACATTATTCTAATGTGCTTTTCATGTTACTAGTGTCGCATACTGAGCTTTAATATCTCTTGAGTTGTCGTACGATGTTCAAAGGACTTTGACAAATTTATTAGGTTTATTAGGGAGTTTTAAGGTTTCGTACGGTGTTGTAAGGTGTTGTTAGGAGTTGTAAGGCATCCAACATTCTACTAACGTGCTTTTCATGGTGCTAATATGGCATACATAGTCGTAAGATGTCCTAAGTTGCCGTATGACGTTCAAAGGACTCGGACGAATTCAATAGGTGTATTATGGAGTTTTAACATTTCGTACGGTGATGTAAGGTGTTCATAGAGGCTGTAAGGCATCCTACATTATACTAACGTTCTTTTCGAGTTGCTAATGTGTCATAAGGAGACGTAAGATGTCCTAAGATGTCGTACGATGTTCAAAGGACTCGTACGAATTCATTTCGTTTATTATGGATTTTTAATGTTTCGTACGGTGTTGTAAGGTGTTGTTAGGAGTTTTACGGCGTCCAACATCAAACTAACGTGCTTTTCAAGGTGTTAATATGGCATACAGAGTCGTAAGATGTCCTAAGTTGTCGTACGATGTTCAAAGGACTCGGGGGAATTCATTAGGTTTATTATGGAGTTTTAAAGTTTCGTACGTTGATGAAAGGTGTTCTTAGGAGTTGTTACGCGTCCTACATTATTCTAACGGGCTTTTCATGTTGCTAGTGTCGCATACTGAGCTTTAACATCTCTTAAGTTGTCGTACGATGTTCAAAGGACTTCGACGAATTTATTAGGTTTATTAGGGAGTTTTAAGGTTTCGTACGGTGTTGTAAGGTGTTGTTAGGAGTTGTAAGGCATCCAACATTCTACTAACGTGCTTTTCATGGTGCTAATATGGCATACATAGTCGTAAGATGTCCTAAGTTGTCGTTAGACGTTCAAAGGACTCGGAGGAATTCATTAGGTGTATTATGGAGTTTTAACATGTCGTACGATGATGTAAGGTGTTCATAGAGGCTGTAAGGCATTCTACATTATACTAACGTTCTTTTCGAGTTGCTAATGTGTCATAAGGAGACGTAAGATGTCCTAAGATGTCGTACGATGTTCAAAGGACTCGTACGAATTCATTAGGTTTATTATGGATTTTTAATGTTTCTTACGGTGTTGTAAGGTGTTGTTAGGAGTTTTAAGACATCCAACATCAAACTAACGTGCTTTTCAAGGAGTTAATATGGCATACAGGGTCGTAAGATGTCCTAAGATGTCGTACGATGTTCAAAGGACTCGGGCGAATTCATTAGGTTTATTATGGAGTTTTAAAGTTTCGTACGTTGATGTAAGGTGTTCTTAGGAGTTGTTACATGTCATACATTATTTTAATGTTCTTTTCATGTTACTAGTGTCGCATACTGAGCTTTAATATCTCTTGAGTTGTCGTACGATGTTCAAAGGACTTCGACGAATTTATTAGGTTTATTAGGGAGTTTTAGGGTTTCGTACGGTGTTATAAGGTGTTGTTAGGAGTTGTAAGGCATCCAACATTCTACTAACGTGCTTTTCATTGTGCTAATATGGCATACATAGTCGTAAGATGTCTTAAGTTGCCGTATGACGTTCAAAGGACTCGGACGAATTCATTAGGTGTATTATGGAGTTTTAAGGTTTCGTACGGTGATGTAAGGTGTTCATAGGAGCTGTAAGGCATCCAACATTATACTAACGTTCTTTTCGAGTTGCTAATGTGTCATAAGGAGACGTAAGATGTCCTAAGATGTCGTACGATGTTCAAAGGACTCGTACGAATTCATTAGGTTTATTATGGATTTTTAATGTTTCTTACGGTGTTGTAAGGTGTTGTTAGGAGTTTTAAGGCATCCAACATCAAACTAACGTGCTTTTCAAGGAGTTAATATGGCATACAGGGTCGTAAGATGTCCTAAGATGTCGTACGATGTTCAAAGGACTCGGGCGAATTCATTAGGTTTATTATGGAGTTTTAAAGTTTCGTACGTTGATGTAAGGTGTTCTTAGGAGTTGTTACATGTCATACATTATTCTAATGTTCTTTTCATGTTACTAGTGTCGCATACTGAGCTTTAATATCTCTTGAGTTGTCGTACGATGTTCAAAGGACTTCGACGAATTTATTAGGTTTATTAGGGAGTTTTAAGGTTTCGTACGGTGTTATAAGGTGTTGTTAGGAGTTGTAAGGCATCCAACATTCTACTAACGTGCTTTTCATTGTGCTAATATGGCATACATAGTCGTAAGATGTCTTAAGTTGCCGTATGACGTTCAAAGGACTCGGACGAATTCATTAGGTGTATTATGGAGTTTTAAGGTTTCGTACGGTGATGTAAGGTGTTCATAGGAGCTGTAAGGCATCCAACATTATACTAACGTTCTTTTCGAGTTGCTAATGTGTCATAAGGAGACGTAAGATGTCCTAAGATGTCGTACGATGTTCAAAGGACTCGTACGAATTCATTAGGTTTATTAATGTTTCGTACGGTGTTGTAAGGTGTTGTAAGGAGTTTTAAGGCGTCCAACATCACACTAACGTGCTATTCAAGGTGGTAATATGGCATTCAGAGTCGTAAGATGTACTAAGTTGTCGTACGATGTTCAAAGGAATCGGGCTAACTCATTAGGTTTATTATGGAGTTTTAAAGTTTCGAACGGTGATGTAAGGTGTTCTTTGGAGTTGTTACGCGTCCTACATTATTCTAACAGGCTTTTCATTTTGCTAGTGTCGCATACTGAGCTTTAACATCTTCTGCGTTGTCGTACGATGTTGAAAGGACTTCGACGAACTCGTTAGGTTTAGTATTGAGTTTTAAGGTTTCGTACGGTGTTGTAAGGTGTTGTTAGGAGTTGTAAGGCATCCAACATTCTACTAACGTGCTTTTCATGGTGCTAATATGGCATACATAGTCGTAAGATGTCCTAAGTTGTCGTTAGACGTTCAAAGGACTCGGAGGAATTCATTAGGTGTATTATGGAGTTTTAACATGTCGTACGGTGATGTAAGGTGTTCATAGAGGCTGTAAGGCATCCTACATTATACTAACGTTCTTTTCGAGTTGCTAATATGTCATAAGGAGACGTAAGATGTCCAAAGATGTCGTACGATGTTTACAGGACTCGTACGAATTCATTTGGTTTATTATGGATTTTTAATGTTTTGTACGGTGTTGTAAGGTGTTGTTAGGAGTTTTAAGGCATCCAACATCAAACTAACGTGCTTTTCAAGGAGTTAATATGGCATACAGGGTCGTAAGATGTCCTAAGTTGTCGTACGATGTTCAGAGGACTCGGGGGAATTCATTAGGTTTATTATGGAGTTTTAAAGTTTCGTACGTTGATGAAAGGTGTTCTTAGGAGTTGTTACGCGTCCTACATTATTCTAACGTGCTTTTCATGTTGCTGGTGTCGCATACTGAGCTTTAACATCTCTTGAGTTGTCGTACGATGTTCAAAGGACTTCGACGAATTTATTAGGTTTATTAGGGAGTTTTAAAGTTTCGTACGGTGTTGTAAGGTGTTGTTAGGAGTTGTAAGGCATCCAACATTCTACTAACGTGCTTTTCCTGGTGCTAATATGGCATACATAGTCGTAAGATGTCTTAAGTTGCCGTATGACGTTCAAAGGACTCGGACGAATTCATTAGGTGTATTATGGAGTTTTAACATTTCGTACGGTGATGTAAGGTGTTCATAGAGGCTGTAAGGCATCCTACATTATACTAACGTTCTTTTCGAGTTGCTAATGTGTCATAAGGAGACTTAAGATGTCCTAAGATGTCGTACGATGTTCAAAGGACTCGTACGAATTCATTTCGTTTATTATGGATTTTTAATGTTTCGTACGGTGTTGTAAGGTGTTGTTAGGAGTTTTACGGCGTCCAACATCAAACTAACGTGCTTTTCAAGGTGTTAATATGGCATACAGAGTCGTAAGATGTCCTAAGTTGTCGTACGATGTTCAAAGGACTCGGGGGAATTCATTAGGTTTATTATGGAGTTTTAAAGTTTCGTACGTTGATGAAAGGTGTTCTTAGGAGTTGTTACGCGTCCTACATTATTCTAACGGGCTTTTCATGTTGCTAGTGTCGCATACTGAGCTTTAACATCTCTTAAGTTGTCGTACGATGTTCAAAGGACTTCGACGAATTTATTAGGTTTATTAGGGAGTTTTAAGGTTTCGTACGGTGTTGTAAGGTGTTGTTAGGAGTTGTAAGGCATCCAACATTCTACTAACGTGCTTTTCATGGTGCTAATATGGCATACATAGTCGTAAGATGTCCTAAGTTGTCGTTAGACGTTCAAAGGACTCGGAGGAATTCATTAGGTGTATTATGGAGTTTTAACATGTCGTACGGTGATGTAAGGTGTTCATAGAGGCTGTAAGGCATCCTACATTATACTAACGTTCTTTTCTAGTTGCTAATGTGTCATAAGGAGACGTAAGATGTCCTAAGATGTCGTACGATGTTCAAAGGACTCGTACGAATTCATTAGGTTTATTATGGATTTTTAATGTTTCTTACGGTGTTGTAAGGTGTTGTTAGGAGTTTTAAGGCATCCAACATCAAACTAACGTGCTTTTCAAGGAGTTAATATGGCATACAGGGTCGTAAGATGTCCTAAGATGTCGTACGATGTTCAAAGGACTCGGGCGAATTCATTAGGTTTATTATGGAGTTTTAAAGTTTCGTACGTTGATGTAAGGTGTTCTTAGGAGTTGTTACATGTCATACATTATTCTAATGTTCTTTTCATGTTACTAGTGTCGCATACTGAGCTTTAATATCTCTTGAGTTGTCGTACGATGGTCAAAGGACTTCGACGAATTTATTAGGTTTATTAGGGAGTTTTAAGGTTTCGTACGATGTTATAAGGTGTTGTTAGGAGTTGTAAGGCATCCAACATTCTACTAACGTGCTTTTCATTGTGCTAATATGGCATACATAGTCGTAAGATGTCTTAAGTTGTCGTATGACGTTCAAAGGACTCGGACGAATTCATTAGGTGTATTATGGAGTTTTAAGGTTTCGTACGGTGATGTAAGGTGTTCATAGGAGTTGTAAGGCATCCAACATTATACTAACGTTCTTTTCGAGTTGCTAATGTGTCATAAGGAGACGTAAGATGTCCTAAGATGTCGTACGATGTTCAAAGGACTCGTACGAATTCATTAGGTTTATTATGGATTTTTAATGTTTCTTACGGTGTTGTAAGGTGTTGTTAGGAGTTTTAAGGCATCCAACATCAAACTAACGTGCTTTTCAAGGAGTTAATATGGCATACAGGGTCGTAAGATGTCCTAAGATGTCGTACGATGTTCAAAGGACTCGGGCGAATTCATTAGGTTTATTATGGAGTTTTAAAGTTTCGTACGTTGATGTAAGGTGTTCTTAGGAGTTGTTACATGTCATACATTATTCTAATGTTCTTTTCATGTTACTAGTGTCGCATACTGAGCTTTAATATCTCTTGAGTTGTCGTACGATGTTCAAAGGACTTCGACGAATTTATTAGGTTTATTAGGGAGTTTTAAGGTTTCGTACGGTGTTATAAGGTGTTGTTAGGAGTTGTAAGGCATCCAACATTCTACTAACGTGCTTTTCATTGTGCTAATATGGCATACATAGTCGTAAGATGTCTTAAGTTGTCGTATGACGTTCAAAGGACTCGGACGAATTCATTAGGTGTATTATGGAGTTTTAAGGTTTCGTACGGTGATGTAAGGTGTTCATAGGAGCTGTAAGGCATCCAACATTATACTAACGTTCTTTTCGAGTTGCTAATGTGTCATAAAGAGAGGTAAGATGTCCTAAGATGTCGTACGATGTTCAAAGGACTCGTACGAATTCATTAGGTTTATTATGGATTTTTAATGTTTCTTACGGTGTTGTAAGGTGTTGTTAGGAGTTTTAAGGCATCCAACATCAAACTAACGTGCTTTTCAAGGAGTTAATATGGCATACAGGGTCGTAAGATGTCCTAAGATGTCGTACGATGTTCAAAGGACTCGGGCGAATTCATTAGGTTTATTATGGAGTTTTAAAGTTTCGTACGTTGATGTAAGGTGTTCTTAGGAGTTGTTACATGTCATACATTATTCTAATGTTCTTTTCATGTTACTAGTGTCGCATACTGAGCTTTAATATCTCTTGAGTTGTCGTACGATGTTCAAAGGACTTCGACGAATTTATTAGGTTTATTAGGGAGTTTTAAGGTTTCGTACGGTGTTATAAGGTGTTGTTAGGAGTTGTAAGGCATCCAACATTCTACTAACGTGCTTTTCATTGTGCTAATATGGCATACATAGTCGTAAGATGTCTTAAGTTGCCGTATGACGTTCAAAGGACTCGGACGAATTCATTATGTGTATTATGGAGTTTTAAGGTTTCGTACGGTGATGTAAGGTGTTCATAGGAGCTGTAAGGCATCCAACATTATACTAACGTTCTTTTCGAGTTGCTAATGTGTCATAAGGAGACGTAAGATGTCCTAAGATGTCGTACGATGTTCAAAGGACTCGTACGAATTCATTAGGTTTATTATGGATTTTTAATGTTTCTTACGGTGTTGTAAGGTGTTGTTAGGAGTTTTAAGGCATCCAACATCAAACTAACGTGCTTTTCAAGGAGTTAATATGGCATACAGGGTCGTAAGATGTCCTAAGATGTCGTACGATGTTCAAAGGACTCGGGCGAATTCATTAGGTTTATTATGGAGTTTTAAAGTTTCGTACGTTGATGTAAGGTGTTCTTAGGAGTTGTTACATGTCATACATTATTCTAATGTTCTTTTCATGTTACTAGTGTCGCATACTGAGCTTTAATATCTCTTGAGTTGTCGTACGATGTTCAAAGGACTTCGACGAATTTATTAGGTTTATTAGGGAGTTTTAAGGTTTCGTACGGTGTTATAAGGTGTTGTTAGGAGTTGTAAGGCATCCAACATTCTACTAACGTGCTTTTCATTGTGCTAATATGGCATACATAGTCGTAAGATGTCTTAAGTTGCCGTATGACGTTCAAAGGACTCGGACGAATTCATTATGTGTATTATGGAGTTTTAAGGTTTCGTACGGTGATGTAAGGTGTTCATAGGAGCTGTAAGGCATCCAACATTATACTAACGTTCTTTTCGAGTTGCTAATGTGTCATAAGGAGACGTAAGATGTCCTAAGATGTCGTACGATGTTCAAAGGACTCGTACGAATTCATTAGGTTTATTAATGTTTCGTACGGTGTTGTAAGGTGTTGTAAGGAGTTTTAAGGCGTCCAACATCACACTAACGTGCTATTCAAGGTGGTAATATGGCATACAGAGTCGTAAGATGTACTAAGTTGTCGTACGATGTTCAAAGGAATCGGGCTAACTCATTTGGTTTATTATGGAGTTTTAAAGTTTCGTACATTGATGTAAGGTGTTCGTAGGAGTTGTTACACGTCCTACATTATTCTAACATGCTTTTCATGCTGCTAGTGTCGCATACTGAGCTTTAACATCTTCTGCGTTGTCGTACGATGTTCAAAGGACTTCGACGAACTCGTTTGGTTTAGTATTGAGTTTTAAGGTTTCGTACGGTGTTGTAAGGTGTTGTAAGGCATCCAACATTCTACTAACGTGCTTTTCATGGTGCTAATATGGCATACATAGTCGTAAGATGTCCTAAGTTGCCGTATGAAGTTCAAAGGACTCGGACGAATTCATTAGGTGTATTATGGTGTTTTAACATTTCGTACGGTGATGTAAGGTGTTCATAGAGGCTGTAAGGCATCCTACATTATACTAACGTTCTTTTCGAGTTGCTAATGTGTCATAAGGAGACGTAAGATGTCCTAAGATGTAGTACGATGTTCAAAGGACTCGTACGAATTCATTTCGTTTATTATGGATTTTTAATGTTTCGTAAGGTGTGGTTAGGGGTTTTACGGGGTCCAACATCAAACTAACGTGTTTTTCAAGGTGTTAATATGGCATACAGAGTCATAAGATGTCCTAAGTTGTCGTACGATGTTCAGAGGACTCGGGGGAATTCATTAGGTTTATTATGGAGTTTTAAAGTTTCGTACGTTGATGAAAGGTGTTCTTAGGAGTTGTTACGCGTCCTACATTATTGTAACGTGCTTTTCATGTTGCTGGTGTCGCATACTGAGCTTTAACATCTCTTGAGTTGTCGTACAATGTTCAAAGGACTTCGACGAATTTATTAGGTTTATTAGGGAGTTTTAAGGTTTCGTACGGTGTTGTAAGGTGTTGTTAGGAGTTGTAAGGGATCCAACATTCTACTAACGTGCTTTTCATGGTGCTAATATGGCATACATAGTCGTAAGATGTCTTAAGTTGCCGTATAACGTTCAAAGGACTCGGACAAATTCATTAGTTGTATTATTGAGTTTTAAGGTTTCGTACGGTGATGTAAGGTGTTCATAGGAGCTGTAAGGCATCCAACATTTTACTAACGTTCTTTTCGAGTTCCTAATGTGTCATAAGGAGACGTAAGATGTCCTAAGATGTCGTACAATGTTCAAAGGACTCGTACGAATTCATTAGGTTTGTTAATGTTTCGTACGGTGTTGTAAGGTGTTGTTAGGAGTTTTAAGGCGTCCAACATCACACTAACGTGCTTTTCAAGGTGCTAATATGGCATACAGAGTCGTAAGATATACTAAGTTGTCGTACGATGTTCAAAGGAATCGGGCTAACTCATTTGGTTTATTATGGAGTTTTAAAGTTTCGTACGTTGATGTAAGGTGTTCTTAGGAGTTGTTACGCGTCCTACATTATTCTAACATGCTTTTCATGCTGCTAGTGTCGCATACTGAGCTTTAACATCTTCTGCGTTGTCGTACGATGTTCAAAGGACTTCGACGAACTCGTTAGGTTTAGTATTGAGTTTTAAGGTTTCGTACGGTGTTGTAAGGTGTTGTTAGGAGTTGTAAGGCATCCAACATTCTACTAACGTGCTTTTCATGGTGCTAATATGGCATACATAGTCGTAAGATGTCCTAAGTTGCCGTATGACGTCCAAAGGACTCGGACGAATTCATTAGGTGTATTATGGAGTTTTAACATTTCGTACGGTGATGTAAGGTGTTCATAGAGGCTGTAAGGCATCATACATTATACTAACGTTCTTTTCGAGTTGCTAATGTGTCATAAGGAGACGTAAGATGTCCTAAGATGTCGTACGATGTTCAAAGGACTCGTACGAATTCATTTGGTTTATTATGGATTTTTAATGTTTCGTACGGTGTTGTTAGGAGTTTTACGGCGTCCAACATCAAACTAACGTGCTTTTCAAGGTGTTAATATTGCATACAGAGTCGTAAGATGTCCTAAGTTGTCGTACGATATTCAAAGGACTCGGGCGAATTCATTAGGTTTATTATGGAGTTTTAAAGTTTCGTACGTTGATGAAAGGTGTTCTTAGGATTTGTTACGCGTCCTACATTATTCTAACGTGCTTTTCATGTTGCTGGTGTCGCATACTGAGCTTTAACTTCTCTTGAGTTGTCGTACGATGTTCAAAGGACTTCGACGAATTTATTAGGTTTATTAGGGAGTTTTAAGGTTTCGTACGGTGTTGTAAGGTGTTGTTAGGAGTTGTAAGGCATCCAACATTCTACTAACGTGCTTTTCATGGTGCTAATATGGCATACATAGTCGTAAGATGTCTTAAGTTGCCGTATGACGTTCAAAGGACTCGGTCAAATTCATTAGTTGTATTATTGAGTTTTAAGGTTTCGTACGGTGATGTAAGGTGTTCATAGGAGCTGTAAGGCATCCAACATTTTACTAACGTTCTTTTCGAGTTGCTAATGTGTCATAAGGAGACGTAAGATGTCCTAAGATGTCGTACAATGTTCAAAGGACTCGTACGAATTCATTAGGTTTATTAATGTTTCGTACGGTGTTGTAAGGTGTTGTTAGGAGTTTTAAGGCGTCCAACATCACACTAACGTGCTTTTCAAGGTGCTAATATGGCATACAGAGTCGTAAGATGTACTAAGTTGTCGTACGATGTTCAAAGGAATCGGGCTAACTCATTTGGTTTATTATGGAGTTTTAAAGTTTCGTACGTTGAGGTAAGGTGTTCTTAGGAGTTGTTACGCGTCCTACATTATTCTAACATGCTTTTCATGCTGCTAGTGTCGCATACTGAGCTTTAACATCTTCTGCGTTGTCGTACGATGTTCAAAGGACTTCGACGAACTCGTTAGGTTTAGTATTGAGTTTAAGGTTTCGTACGGTGTTGTAAGGTGTTGTTAGGAGTTGTAAGGCATCCAACATTCTACTAACGTGCTTTTCATGGTGCTAATATGGCATACATAGTCGTAAGATGTCCTAAGTTGCCGTATGACGTTCAAAGGACTCGGACGAATTCATTAGGTGTATTATGGAGTTTTAACATTTCGTACGGTGATGTAAGGTGTTCATAGAGGCTGTAAGGCATCATACAT
Source organism: Tagetes erecta (assembly GCA_030867185.1). Classification (NCBI taxonomy): domain Eukaryota; kingdom Viridiplantae; phylum Streptophyta; class Magnoliopsida; order Asterales; family Asteraceae; genus Tagetes; species Tagetes erecta. The sequence continues at coordinate 40,450,286 of CM061487.1, read as the reverse complement.
TATACTAACGTTCTTTTCGAGTTGCTAATGTGTCATAAGGAGACGTAAGATGTCCTAAGATGTCGTACGACGTTCAAAGGACTCGTACGAATTCATTTGGTTTATTATGGATTTTTAATGTTTCGTACGGTGTTGTTAGGAGTTTTACGGCGTCCAACATCAAACTAACGTGCTTTTCAAGGTGTTAATATTGCATACAGAGTCGTAAGATGTCCTAAGTTGTCGTACAATGTTCAAAGGGCTCGGGCGAATTCATTAGGTTTATTATGGAGTTTTAAAGTTTCGTACGTTGATGAAAGGTGTTCTTAGGAGTTGTTACGCGTCCTACATTATTCTAACGTGCTTTTCATGTTGCTGGTGTCGCATACTGAGCTTTAACTTCTCTTGAGTTGTCGTACGATGTTCAAAGGACTTCGACGAATTTATTAGGTTTATTAGGGAGTTTTAAAGTTTCGTACGGTGTTGTAAGGTGTTGTTAGGAGTTGTAAGGCATCCAACATTCTACTAACGTGCTTTTCATGGTGCTAATATGGCATACATAGTCGTAAGATGTCTTAAGTTGCCGTATGACGTTCAAAGGACTCGGTCAAATTCATTAGTTGTATTATTGAGTTTTAAGGTTTCGTACGGTGATGTAAGGTGTTCATAGGAGCTGTAAGGCATCCAACATTTTACTAACGTTCTTTTCGAGTTGCTAATGTGTCATAAGGAGACGTAAGATGTCCTAAGATGTCGTACAATGTTCAAAGGACTCGTACGAATTCATTAGGTTTATTAATGTTTCGTACGGTGTTGTAAGGTGTTGTTAGGAGTTTTAAGGCGTCCAACATCACACTAACGTGCTTTTCAAGGTGCTAATATAGCATACAGAGTCGTAAGATGTACTAAGTTGTCGTACGATGTTCAAAGGAATCGGGCTAACTCATTTGGTTTATTATGGAGTTTTAAAGTTTCGTACGTTGATGTAAGGTGTTCTTAGGAGTTGTTACGCGTCCTACATTATTCTAACATGCTTTTCATGCTGCTAGTGTCGCATACTGAGCTTTAACATCTTCTACGTTGTCGTACGATGTTCAAAGGACTTCGACGAACTCGTTAGGTTTAGTATTGAGTTTTAAGGTTTCGTACGGTGTTGTAAGGTGTTGTTAGTAGTTGTAAGGCATCCAACATTCTACTAACGTGCTTTTCATGGTGCTAATATGGCATACATAGTCGTAAGATGTCCTAAGTTGCCGTATGACGTTCAAAGGACTCGGACGAATTCATTAGGTGTATTATGGAGTTTTAACATTTCGTACGGTGATGTAAGGTGTTCATAGAGGCTGTAAGGCATCATACATTATACTAACGTTCTTTTCGAGTTGCTAATGTGTCATAAGGAGACGTAAGATGTCCTAAGATGTCGTACGATGTTCAAAGGACTCGTACGAATTCATTTGGTTTATTATGGATTTTTAATGTTTCGTACGGTGTTGTTAGGAGTTTTACGGCGTCCAACATCAAACTAACGTGCTTTTCAAGGTGTTAATATTGCATACAGAGTCGTAAGATATCCTAAGTTGTCGTACGATGTTCAAAGGGCTCGGGCGAATTCATTAGGTTTATTATGGAGTTTTAAAGTTTCGTACGTTGATGAAAGGTGTTCTTAGGAGTTGTTACGCGTCCTACATTATTCTAACGTGCTTTTCATGTTGCTGGTGTCGCATACTGAGCTTTAACTTCTCTTGAGTTGTCGTACGATGTTCAAAGGACTTCGACGAATTTATTAGGTTTATTAGGGAGTTTTAAGGTTTCGTACGGTGTTGTAAGGTGTTGTTAGGAGTTGTAAGGCATCCAACATTCTACTAACGTGCTTTTCATGGTGCTAATATGGCATACATAGTCGTAAGATGTCTTAAGTTGCCGTATGATGTTCAAAGGACTCGGTCAAATTCATTAGTTGTATTATTGAGTTTTAAGGTTTCGTACGGTGATGTAAGGTGTTCATAGGAGCTGTAAGGCATCCAACATTTTACTAACGTTCTTTTCGAGTTGCTAATGTGTCATAAGGAGACGTAAGATGTCCTAAGATGTCGTACAATGTTCAAAGGACTCGTACGAATTCATTAGGTTTATTAATGTTTCGTACGGTGTTGTAAGGTGTTGTTAGGAGTTTTAAGGCGTCCAACATCACACTAACGTGCTTTTCAAGGTGCTAATATAGCATACAGAGTCGTAAGATGTACTAAGTTGTCGTACGATGTTCAAAGGAATCGGGCTAACTCATTTGGTTTATTATGGAGTTTTAAAGTTTCGTACGTTGATGTAAGGTGTTCTTAGGAGTTGTTACGCGTCCTACATTATTCTAACATACTTTTCATGCTGCTAGTGTCGCATACTGAGCTTTAACATCTTCTACGTTGTCGTACGATGTTCAAAGGACTTCGACGAACTCGTTAGGTTTAGTATTGAGTTTTAAGGTTTCGTACGGTGTTGTAAGGTGTTGTTAGGAGTTGTAAGGCATCCAACATTCTACTAACGTGCTTTTCATGGTGCTAATATGGCATACATAGTCGTAAGATGTCCTAAGTTGCCGTATGACGTTCAAAGGACTCGGACGAATTCATTAGGTGTATTATGGAGTTTTAACATTTCGTACGGTGATGTAAGGTGTTCATAGAGGCTGTAAGGCATCATACATTATACTAACGTTCTTTTCGAGTTGCTAATGTGTCATAAGGAGACGTAAGATGTCCTAAGATGTCGTACGATGTTCAAAGGACTCGTACGAATTCATTTGGTTTATTATGGATTTTTAATGTTTCGTACGGTGTTGTTAGGAGTTTTACGGCGTCCAACATCAAACTAACGTGCTTTTCAAGGTGTTAATATTGCATACAGAGTCGTAAGATGTCCTAAGTTGTCGTACGATGTTCAAAGGGCTCGGGCAAATTCATTAGGTTTATTATGGAGTTTTAAAGTTTCGTACATTGATGAAAGGTGTTCTTAGGAGTTGTTACGCGTCCTACATTATTCTAACGTGCTTTTCATGTTGCTGGTGTCGCATACTGAGCTTTAACTTCTCTTGAGTTGTTGTACGATGTTCAAAGGACTTCGACGAATTTATTAGGTTTATTAGGGAGTTTTAAGGTTTCGTACGGTGTTGTAAGGTGTTGTTAGGAGTTGTAAGGCATCCAACATTCTACTAACGTGCTTTTCATGGTGCTAATATGGCATACATAGTCGTAAGATGTCTTAAGTTGCCGTATGACGTTCAAAGGACTCGGTCAAATTCATTAGTTGTATTATTGAGTTTTAAGGTTTCGTACGGTGATGTAAGGTGTTCATAGGAGCTGTAAGGCATCCAACATTTTACTAACGTTCTTTTCGAGTTGCTAATGTGTCATAAGGAGACGTAAGATGTCCTAAGATGTCGTACAATGTTCAAAGGACTCGTACGAATTCATTAGGTTTATTAATGTTTCGTACGGTGTTGTAAGGTGTTGTTAGGAGTTTTAAGGCGTCCAACATCACACTAACGTGCTTTTCAAGGTGCTAATATAGCATACAGAGTCGTAAGATGTACTAAGTTGTCGTACGATGTTCAAAGGAATCGGGCTAACTCATTTGGTTTATTATGGAGTTTTAAAGTTTCGTACGTTGATGTAAGGTGTTCTTAGGAGTTGTTACGCGTCCTACATTATTCTAACATGCTTTTCATGCTGCTAGTGTCGCATACTGAGCTTTAACATCTTCTACGTTGTCGTACGATGTTCAAAGGACTTCGACGAACTCGTTAGGTTTAGTATTGAGTTTTAAGGTTTCGTACGGTGTTGTAAGGTGTTGTTAGGAGTTGTAAGGCATCCAACATTCTACTAACGTGCTTTTCATGGTGCTAATATGGCATACATAGTCGTAAGATGTCCTAAGTTGCCGTATGACGTTCAAAGGACTCGGACGAATTCATTAGGTGTATTATGGAGTTTTAACATTTCGTACGGTGATGTAAGGTGTTCATAGAGGCTGTAAGGCATCATACATTATACTAACGTTCTTTTCGAGTTGCTAATGTGTCATAAGGAGACGTAAGATGTCCTAAGATGTCGTACGATGTTCAAAGGACTCGTACGAATTCATTTGGTTTATTATGGATTTTTAATGTTTCGTACGGTGTTGTTAGGAGTTTTACGGCGTCCAACATCAAACTAACGTGCTTTTCAAGGTGTTAATATTGCATACAGAGTCGTAAGATGTCCTAAGTTGTCGTACGATGTTCAAAGGGCTCGGGCAAATTCATTAGGTTTATTATGGAGTTTTAAAGTTTCGTACGTTGATGAAAGGTGTTCTTAGGAGTTGTTACACGTCCTACATTATTCTAACGTGCTTTTCATGTTGCTGGTGTCGCATACTGAGCTTTAACTTCTCTTGAGTTGTCGTACGATGTTCAAAGGACTTCGACGAATTTATTAGGTTTATTAGGGAGTTTTAAGGTTTCGTACGGTGTTGTAAGGTGTTGTTAGGAGTTGTAAGGCATCCAACATTCTACTAACGTGCTTTTCATGGTGCTAATATGGCATACATAGTCGTAAGATGTCTTAAGTTGCCGTATGACGTTCAAAGGACTCGGTCAAATTCATTAGTTGTATTATTGAGTTTTAAGGTTTCGTACGGTGATGTAAGGTGTTCATAGGAGCTGTAAGGCATCCAACATTTTACTAACGTTCTTTTCGAGTTGCTAATGTGTCATAAGGAGACGTAAGATGTCCTAAGATGTCGTACAATGTTCAAAGGACTCGTACGAATTCATTAGGTTTATTAATGTTTCGTACGGTGTTGTAAGGTGTTGTTAGGAGTTTTAAGGCGTCCAACATCACACTAACGTGCTTTTCAAGGTGCTAATATGGCATACAGAGTCGTAAGATGTACTAAGTTGTCGTACGATGTTCAAAGGAATCGGGCTAACTCATTTGGTTTATTATGGAGTTTTAAAGTTTCGTACGTTGATGTAAGGTGTTCTTAGGAGTTGTTACGCGTCCTACATTATTCTAACATGCTTTTCATGCTGCTAGTGTCGCATACTGAGCTTTAACATCTTCTGCATTGTCGTACGATGTTCAAAGGACTTCGACGAACTCGTTAGGTTTAGTATTGAGTTTTAAGGTTTCGTACGGTGTTGTAAGGTGTTGTTAGGAGTTGTAAGGCATCCAACATTCTACTAACGTGCTTTTCATGGTGCTAATATGGCATACATAGTCGTAAGATTTCCTAAGTTGTCGTATGACGTTCAAAGGACTCGGACGAATTCATTAGGTGTATTATGGAGTTTTAACATTTCGTACGGTGATGTAAGGTGTTCATAGAGGCTGCAAGGCATCATACATTATACTAACGTTCTTTTCGAGTTGCTAATGTGTCATAAGGAGACGTAAGATGTCCTAAGATGTCGTACGATGTTCAAAGGACTCGTACGAATTCATTTGGTTTATTATGGATTTTTAATGTTTCGTACGGTGTTGTTAGGAGTTTTACGGCGTCCAACATCAAACTAACGTGCTTTTCAAGGTGTTAATATTGCATACAGAGTCGTAAGATGTCCTAAGTTGTCGTACGATGTTCAAAGGACTCGGGCGAATTCATTAGGTTTATTATGGAGTTTTAAAGTTTCGTACGTTGATGAAAGGTGTTCTTAGGAGTTGTTACGCGTCCTACATTATTCTAACGTGCTTTTCATGTTGCTGGTGTCGCATACTGAGCTTTAACTTCTCTTGAGTTGTCGTACGATGTTCAAAGGACTTCGACGAATTTATTAGGTTTATTAGGGAGTTTTAAGGTTTCGTACGGTGTTGTAAGGTGTTGTTAGGAGTTGTAAGGCATCCAACATTCTACTAACGTGCTTTTCATGGTGCTAATATGGCATACATAGTCGTAAGATGTCTTAAGTTGCCGTATGACGTTCAAAGGACTCGGTCAAATTTATTAGTTGTATTATTGAGTTTTAAGGTTTCGTACGGTGATGTAAGGTGTTCATAGGAGCTGTAAGGCATCCAACATTTTACTAACGTTCTTTTCGAGTTGCTAATGTGTCATAAGGAGACGTAAGATGTCCTGAGATGTCGTACAATGTTCAAAGGACTCGTACGAATTCATTAGGTTTATTAATGTTTCGTACGGTGTTGTAAGGTGTTGTTAGGAGTTTTAAGGCGTCCAACATCACACTAACGTGCTTTTCAAGGTGCTAATATGGCATACAGAGTCGTAAGATGTACTAAGTTGTCGTACGATGTTCAAAGGAATCGGGCTAACTCATTTGGTTTATTATGGAGTTTTAAAGTTTCGTACGTTGATGTAAGGTGTTCTTAGGAGTTGTTACGCGTCCTACATTATTCTAACATGCTTTTCATGCTGCTAGTGTCGCATACTTAGCTTTAACATCTTCTGCGTTGTCGTACGATGTTCAAAGGACTTCGACGAACTAGTTAGGTTTAGTATTGAGTTTTAAGGTTTCCTACGGTGTTGTAAGGTGTTGTTAGGAGTTGTAAGGCATCCAACATTCTACTAACGTGCTTTTCATGGTGCTAATATGGCATACATAGTCGTAAGATGTCCTAAGTTGCCGTATGACGTTCAAAGGACTCGGACGAATTCATTAGGTGTATTATGGAGATTTAACATTTCGTACGGTGATGTAAGGTGTTCATAGAGGCTGTAAGGCATCATACATTATACTAACGTTCTTTTCGAGTTGCTAATGTGTCATAAGGAGACGTAAGATGTCCTAAGATGTCGTACGATGTTCAAAGGACTCGTACGAATTCATTTGGTTTATTATGTATTTTTAATGTTTCGTACGGTGTTGTTAGGAGTTTTACGGCGTCCAACATCAAACTAACGTGCTTTTCAAGGTGTTAATATTGCATACAGAGTCGTAAGATGTCCTAAGTTGTCGTACGATGTTCAAAGGACTCGGGCGAATTCATTAGGTTTATTATGGAGTTTTAAAGTTTCGTACGTTGATGAAAGGTGTTCTTAGGAGTTGTTACGCGTCCTACATTATTCTAACGTGCTTTTCATGTTGCTGGTGTCGCATACTGAGCTTTAACTTCTCTTGAGTTGTCGTACGATGTTCAAAGGACTTCGACGAATTTATTAGGTTTATTAGGGAGTTTTAAGGTTTCGTACGGTGTTGTAAGGTGTTGTTAGGAGTTGTAAGGCATCCAACATTCTACTAACGTGCTTTTCATGGTGCTAATATGGCATACATAGTCGTAAGATGTCTTAAGTTGCCGTATGACGTTCAAAGGACTCGGTCAAATTCATTAGTTGTATTATTGAGTTTTAAGGTTTCGTACGGTGATGTAAGGTGTTCATAGGAGCTGTAAGGCATCCAACATTTTACTAACGTTCTTTTCGAGTTGCTAATGTGTCATAAGGAGACGTAAGATGTCCTAAGATGTCGTACAATGTTCAAAGGACTCGTACGAATTCATTAGGTTTATTAATGTTTCGTACGGTGTTGTAAGGTGTTGTTAGGAGTTTTAAGGCGTCCAACATCACACTAACGTGCTTTTCAAGGTGCTAATATGGCATACAGAGTCGTAAGATGTACTAAGTTGTCGTACGATGTTCAAAGGAATCGGGCTAACTCATTTGGTTTATTATGGAGTTTTAAAGTTTCGTACGTTGATGTAAGGTGTTCTTAGGAGTTGTTACGCGTCCTACATTATTCTAACATGCTTTTCATGCTGCTAGTGTCGCATACTTAGCTTTAACATCTTCTGCGTTGTCGTACGATGTTCAAAGGACTTCGACGAACTAGTTAGGTTTAGTATTGAGTTTTAAGGTTTCCTACGGTGTTGTAAGGTGTTGTTAGGAGTTGTAAGGCATCCAACATTCTACTAACGTGCTTTTCATGGTGCTAATATGGCATACATAGTCGTAAGATGTCCTAAGTTGCCGTATGACGTTCAAAGGACTCGGACGAATTCATTAGGTGTATTATGGAGATTTAACATTTCGTACGGTGATGTAAGGTGTTCATAGAGGCTGTAAGGCATCATACATTATACTAACGTTCTTTTCGAGTTGCTAATGTGTCATAAGGAGACGTAAGATGTCCTAAGATGTCGTACGATGTTCAAAGGACTCGTACGAATTCATTTGGTTTATTATGGATTTTTAATGTTTCGTACGGTGTTGTTAGGAGTTTTACGGCGTCCAACATCAAACTAACATGCTTTTCAAGGTGTTAATATTGCATACAGAGTCGAAAGATGTCCTAAGTTGTCGTACGATGTTCAAAGGACTCGGGCGAATTCATTAGGTTTATTATGGAGTTTTAAAGTTTCGTACGTTGATGTAAGGTGTTCTTAGGAGTTGTTACACGTCCTACATTATTCTAACGTGCTTTTCATGTTGCTAGTTTCGCATACTGAGCTTTAACATCTCTTGAGTTGGCGTACGATGTTCAAAGGACTTCGACGAATTTATTAGGTTTATTAGGGAGTTTTAAGGTTTCGTACGGTGTTGTATGGTATTGTTAGGAGTTGTAAGGCATCCAACATTCTACTAACGTGCTTTTCATGGTGCTAATATGGCATACATAGTCGTAAGATGTCTTAAGTTGTCGTATGACGTTCAAAGGACTCAGACGAATTCATTAGGTGTATTGTGGAGTTTTAAGGTTTCGTACGGTGATGTAAGGTGTTCAAAGGAGCTGTAAGGCATCCAACATTATACTAACGTTCTTTTCGAGTTGCTAATGTGTCATAAGGAGACGTAAGATGTCCTGAGATGTCGTACAATGTTCAAAGGACTCGTACGAATTCATTAGGTTTATTAATGTTTCGTACGGTGTTGTAAGGTGTTGTTAGGAGTTTTAAGGCGTCCAACATCACACTAACGTGCTTTTCAAGGTGCTAATATGGCATACAGAGTCGTAAGATGTACTAAGTTGTCGTACGATGTTCAAAGGAATCGGGCTAACTCATTTGGTTTATTATGGAGTTTTAAAGTTTCGTACGTTGATGTAAGGTGTTCTTAGGAGTTGTTACGCGTCCTACATTATTCTAACATGCTTTTCATGCTGCTAGTGTCGCATACTTAGCTTTAACATCTTCTGCGTTGTCGTACGATGTTCAAAGGACTTCGACGAACTAGTTAGGTTTAGTATTGAGTTTTAAGGTTTCCTACGGTGTTGTAAGGTGTTGTTAGGAGTTGTAAGGCATCCAACATTCTACTAACGTGCTTTTCATGGTGCTAATATGGCATACATAGTCGTAAGATGTCCTAAGTTGCCGTATGACGTTCAAAGGACTCGGACGAATTCATTAGGTGTATTATGGAGATTTAACATTTCGTACGGTGATGTAAGGTGTTCATAGAGGCTGTAAGGCATCATACATTATACTAACGTTCTTTTCGAGTTGCTAATGTGTCATAAGGAGACGTAAGATGTCCTAAGATGTCGTACGATGTTCAAAGGACTCGTACGAATTCATTTGGTTTATTATGTATTTTTAATGTTTCGTACGGTGTTGTTAGGAGTTTTACGGCGTCCAACATCAAACTAACGTGCTTTTCAAGGTGCTAATATTGCATACAGAGTCGTAAGATGTCCTAAGTTGTCGTACGATGTTCAAAGGACTCGGGCGAATTCATTAGGTTTATTATGGAGTTTTAAAGTTTCGTACGTTGATGAAAGGTGTTCTTAGGAGTTGTTACGCGTCCTACATTATTCTAACGTGCTTTTCATGTTGCTGGTGTCGCATACTGAGCTTTAACTTCTCTTGAGTTGTCGTACGATGTTCAAAGGACTTCGACGAATTTATTAGGTTTATTAGGGAGTTTTAAGGTTTCGTACGGTGTTGTATGGTATTGTTAGGAGTTGTAAGGCATCCAACATTCTACTAACGTGCTTTTCATGGTGCTAATATGGCATACATAGTCGTAAGATGTCTTAAGTTGTCGTATGACGTTCAAAGGACTCAGACGAATTCATTAGGTGTATTGTGGAGTTTTAAGGTTTCGTACGGTGATGTAAGGTGTTCAAAGGAGCTGTAAGGCATCCAACATTATACTAACGTTCTTTTCGAGTTGCTAATGTGTCATAAGGAGACGTTAGATGTCCTAAGATGTTGAACGATGTTCAAAGGACTCATACGAATTCATTAGGTTTATTAATGTTTAGTACGGTGTTGTAAGGTGTTGTTAGGAGTTTTAAGGCGTCCAACATCACACTAACGTGCTTTTCAAGGTGCTAATATGGCATACAGAGTCGTAAGATGTACTAAGTTGTCGTACGATGTTCAAAGGAATCGGGCTAACTCATTTGGTTTATTATGGAGTTTTAAAGTTTCGTACGTTGATGTAAGGTGTTCTTAGGAGTTGTTACGCGTCTTACATTATTCTAACATGCTTTTCATGCTGCTAGTGTCGCATACTTAGCTTTAACATCTTCTGCGTTGTCGTACGATGTTCAAAGGACTTCGACGAACTAGTTAGGTTTAGTATTGAGTTTTAAGGTTTCCTACGGTGTTGTAAGGTGTTGTTAGGAGTTGTAAGGCATCCAACATTCTACTAACGTGCTTTTCATGGTGCTAATATGGCATACATAGTCGTAAGATGTCCTAAGTTGCCGTATGACGTTCAAAGGACTCAGACGAATTCATTAGGTGTATTATGGAGATTTAACATTTCGTACGGTGATGTAAGGTGTTCATAGAGGCTGTAAGGCATCATACATTATACTAACGTTCTTTTCGAGTTGCTAATGTGTCATAAGGAGACGTAAGATGTCCTAAGATGTCGTACGATGTTCAAAGGACTCGTACGAATTCATTTGGTTTATTATGTATTTTTAATGTTTCGTACGGTGTTGTTAGGAGTTTTACGGCGTCCAACATCAAACTAACGTGCTTTTCAAGGTGTTAATATTGCATACAGAGTCGTAAGATGTCCTAAGTTGTCGTACGATGTTCAAAGGACTCGGGCGAATTCATTAGGTTTATTATGGAGTTTTAAAGTTTCGTACGTTGATGAAAGGTGTTCTTAGGAGTTGTTACGCGTCCTACATTATTCTAACGTGCTTTTCATGTTGCTGGTGTCGCATACTGAGCTTTAACTTCTCTTGAGTTGTCGTACGATGTTCAAAGGACTTCGACGAATTTATTAGGTTTATTAGGGAGTTTTAAGGTTTCGTACGGTGTTGTATGGTATTGTTAGGAGTTGTAAGGCATCCAACATTCTACTAACGTGCTTTTCATGGTGCTAATATGGCATACATAGTCGTAAGATGTCTTAAGTTGTCGTATGACGTTCAAAGGACTCAGACGAATTCATTAGGTGTATTGTGGAGTTTTAAGGTTTCGTACGGTGATGTAAGGTGTTCAAAGGAGCTGTAAGGCATCCAACATTATACTAACGTTCTTTTCGAGTTGCTAATGTGTCATAAGGAGACGTTAGATGTCCTAAGATGTTGAACGATGTTCAAAGGACTCATACGAATTCATTAGGTTTATTAATGTTTAGTACGGTGTTGTAAGGTGTTGTTAGGAGTTTTAAGGCGTCCAACATCACACTAACGTGCTTTTCAAGGTGCTAATATGGCATACAGAGTCGTAAGATGTACTAAGTTGTCGTACGATGTTCAAAGGAATCGGGCTAACTCATTTGGTTTATTATGGAGTTTTAAAGTTTCGTACGTTGATGTAAGGTGTTCTTAGGAGTTGTTACGCGTCTTACATTATTCTAACATGCTTTTCATGCTGCTAGTGTCGCATACTTAGCTTTAACATCTTCTGCGTTGTCGTACGATGTTCAAAGGACTTCGACGAACTAGTTAGGTTTAGTATTGAGTTTTAAGGTTTCCTACGGTGTTGTAAGGTGTTGTTAGGAGTTGTAAGGCATCCAACATTCTACTAACGTGCTTTTCATGGTGCTAATATGGCATACATAGTCGTAAGATGTCCTAAGTTGCCGTATGACGTTCAAAGGACTCGGACGAATTCATTAGGTGTATTATGGAGATTTAACATTTCGTACGGTGATGTAAGGTGTTCATAGAGGCTGTAAGGCATCATACATTATACTAACGTTCTTTTCGAGTTGCTAATGTGTCATAAGGAGACGTAAGATGTCCTAAGATGTCGTACGATGTTCAAAGGACTCGTACGAATTCATTTGGTTTATTATGGATTTTTAATGTTTCGTACGGTGTTGTTAGGAGTTTTACGGCGTCCAACATCAAACTAACGTGCTTTTCAAGGTGTTAATATTGCATACAGAGTCGTAAGATGTCCTAAGTTGTCGTACGATGTTCAAAGGACTCGGGCGAATTCATTAGGTTTATTATGGAGTTTTAAAGTTTCGTACGTTGATGTAAGGTGTTCTTAGGAGTTGTTACACGTCCTACATTATTCTAACGTGCTTTTCATGTTGCTAGTTTCGCATACTGAGCTTTAATATCTCTTGAGTTGGCGTACGATGTTCAAAGGACTTCGACGAATTTATTAGGTTTATTAGGGAGTTTTAAGGTTTCGTACGGTGTTGTATGGTATTGTTAGGAGTTGTAAGGCATCCAACATTCTACTAACGTGCTTTTCATGGTGCTAATATGGCATACATAGTCGTAAGATGTCTTAAGTTGTCGTATGACGTTCAACGGACTCAGACGAATTCATTAGGTGTATTGTGGAGTTTTAAGGTTTCGTACGGTGATGTAAGGTGTTCAAAGGAGCTGTAAGGCATCCAACATTATACTAACGTTCTTTTCGAGTTGCTAATGTGTCATAAGGAGACGTAAGATGTCCTAAGATGTTGAACGATGTTCAAAGGACTCGTACGAATTCATTTGGTTTATTATGGATTTTTAATGTCTCGTACGGTGTTGTAAGGTGTTGTTAGGAGTTTTAAGGCGTCCAACATCACACTAACGTGCTTTTCAAGGTGCTAATATGGCATACAGAGTCGAAAGATGTACTAAGTTCTCGTACGATGTTCAAAGGAATCGGGCTATCTCATTAGGTTTATTATGGAGTTTTAAAGTTTCGAACGGTGATGTAAGGTGTTTTCATAGGAGTTGTTACGCGTCCTACATTATTCTAACATGCTTTTCATGCTGCTAGTGTCGCATACTGAGCTTTAACATCTTCTGCGTTGTCGTACGATGTTCAAAGGACTTCGACGAACTCGTTAGGTTTAGTATTGGGTTTTAAGGTTTCGTACGGTGTTGTAAGGTGTTGTTAGGAGTTGTAAGGCATCCAACATTCTACTAACGTGCTTTTCATGGTGCTAATATGGCATACATAGTCGTAAGATGTCCTAAGTTGCCGTATGACGTTCAAAGGACTCGGACGAATTCATTAGGTGTATTATGGAGTTTTAACATTTCGTACGGTGATGTAAGGTGTTCATAGAGGTTGTAAGGCATCCTACATTATACTAACGTTCTTTTCGAGTTGCTAATATGTCATAAGGAGACGTAAGATGTCCTAAGATGCCGTACGATGTTTAAAGGACTCGTACGAATTCATTTGGTTTATTATGGATTTTTAATGTTTCGTACGGTGTTGTAAGGTGTTGTTAGGAGTTTTAAGGCGTCCAACATCAAACTAACGTGCTTTTCAAGGAGTTAATATGGCATACAGAGTCGTAAGATGTCCTAAGTTGTCGTACGATGTTCAAAGGACTCGGGCGAATTCATTAAGTTTATTATGGAGTTTTTAAGTTTTGTACGTTGATGTAAGGTGTTCTTAGGAGTTGTTACGCGTCCTACGTTATTCTAACGTGCTTTTCATGTTACTAGTGTCGCATACTGAGATTTAATATCTCTTGAGTTGTCGTACGATGTTCAAAGGACTTCGATGAATTTATTAGGTTTATTAGGGAGTTTTAAGGTTTCGTACGGTGTTATAAGGTGTTGTTAGGAGTTTTAAGGCATCCAACATTCTACTAACGTGATTTTCATGGTGCTAATATGGCATACATAGTTGTAAGATGTCTTAAGTTGTCGTATGACGTTCAAAGGACTCGGACGAATTCATTAGGTGTATTATTGATTTTTAAGGTTTCGTACGGTGATGTAAGGTGTTCATAGGAGCTGTAAGGCATCCAACATTATACTAACGTTCCTTTCGAGTTGCTAATGTGTCATAAGGAGACGTAAGATTTCCTAAGATGTCGTACGATGTTCAAAGGACTCGTACGAATTCATTAGGTTTATTAATGTTTCGTACGGTGTTGTAAGGTGTTGTTAGGAGTTTTAAGGCGTCCAACATCACACTAACGTGCTTTTCAAGGTGCTAATATGGCATACAGAGACGTAAGATGTACTAAGTTGTCGTACGATGTTCAAAGGAATCGGGCTAACTCATTAGGTTTATTATGGAGTTTTAAAGTTTCGATCGGTGATGTAAGGTGTTCTTAAGAGTTGTTACGCGTCCTACATTATTCTAACGTGCTTTTCATGTTTCTAGTGTCACATACTGAGCTTTAACATCTCTTGAGTTGTCGTACGATGTTCAAAGGACTTCGACGAATTTATTAGGTTTATTAGGGAGTTTTAAGGTTTCGTACGGTGTTGTAAGGTGTTGTTAGGAGTTGTAAGGCATCCAACATTCTACTAACGTGCTTTTCATGGTGCTAATATGGCATACATAGTCGTAAGATGTCTTAAGTTGCCGTATGACGTTCAAAGGACTCAGACGAATTCATTAGGTGTATTATGGAGTTTTAAGGTTTCGTACGGTGATGTAAGGTGTTCAAAGGAGCTGTAAGGCATCCAACATTATACTAACGTTCTTTTCGAGTTGCTAATGTGTCATAAGGAGACGTAAGATGTCCTAAGAAGTCGAACGATGTTCAAAGGACTCATACGAATTCATTTGGTTTATTATGGATTTTTAATGTTTCGTACGGTGTTGTAAGGTGTTGTTAGGAGTTTTAAGGCGTCCAACATCAAACTAACGTGCTTTTCAAGGAGTTAATATGGCATACAGAGTCGTAAGATGTCCTAAGTTGTCGTACGATGTTCAAAGGACTCGGGCGAATTCATTAAGTTTATTATGGAGTTTTAAAGTTTTGTACGTTGATGTAAGGTGTTCTTAGGAGTTGTTACGCGTCCTACGTTATTCTAACGTGCTTTTCATGTTACTAGTGTCGCATACTGAGATTTAATATCTCTTGAGTTGTCGTACGATGTTCAAAGGACTTCGATGAATTTATTAGGTTTATTAGGGAGTTTTAAGGTTTCGTACGGTATTATAAGGTGTTGTTAGGAGTTTTAAGGCATCCAACATTCTACTAACGTGCTTTTCATGGTGCTAATATGGCATACATAGTTGTAAGATGTCTTAAGTTGTCGTATGACGTTCAAAGGACTCGGACGAATTCATTAGGTGTATTATTGATTTTTAAGGTTTCGTACGGTGATGTAAGGTGTTCATAGGAGCTGTAAGGCATCCAACATTATACTAACGTTCCTTTCGAGTTGCTAATGTGTCATAAGGAGACGTAAGATTTCCTAAGATGTCGTACGATGTTCAAAGGACTCGTACGAATTCATTAGGTTTATTAATGTTTCGTACGGTGTTGTAAGGTGTTGTTAGGAGTTTTAAGGCGTCCAACATCACACTAACGTGCTTTTCAAGGTGCTAATATGGCATACAGAGACGTAAGATGTACTAAGTTGTCGTACGATGTTCAAAGGAATCGGGCTAACTCATTAGGTTTATTATGGAGTTTTAAAGTTTCGAACGGTGATGTAAGGTGTTCTTAAGAGTTGTTACGCGTCCTACATTATTCCAACGTGCTTTTCATGTTTCTAGTGTCGCATACTGAGCTTTAACATCTCTTCAGTTGTCGTACGATGTTCAAAGGACTTCGACGAATTTATTAGGTTTATTAGGGAGTTTTAAGGTTTCGTACGGTGTTGTAAGGTGTTGTTAGGAGTTGTAAGGCATCCAACATTCTACTAACGTGCTTTTCATGGTGCTAATATGGCATACATAGTCGTAAGATGTCTTAAGTTGCCGTATGACGTTCAAAGGACTCAGACGAATTCATTAGGTGTATTATGGAGTTTTAAGGTTTCGTACGGTGATGTAAGGTGTTCAAAGGAGCTGTAAGGCATCCAACATTATACTAACGTTCTTTTCGAGTTGCTAATGTGTCATAAGGAGACGTAAGATGTCCTAAGAAGTCGAACGATGTTCAAAGGACTCATACGAATTCATTTGGTTTATTATGGAATTTTAATGTTTCGTACGGTGTTGTAAGGTGTTGTTAGAAGTTTTAAGGCGTCCAACATCTAACTAACGTGCTTTTCAAGGTGTTAATATGGCATACAGAGTCGTAAGATGTCCTAGGTTGTCGTACGATGTTCAAAGGACTCGGGCGAATTCATTAGGTTTATTATGGAGTTTTAAAGTTTCGTACGTTGATGTAAGGTGTTCTTAGGAGTTGTTACATGTCCTACATTATTTTAACGTGCTTTTCATGTTACTAGTGTCGCATACTGAGATTTAATATCTCTTGAGTTGTCGTACGATGTTCAAAGGACTTCGACGAATTTATTAGGTTTATTAGGGAGTTTTAAGGTTTCGTACGGTGTTATAAGGTGTTGCTAGGAGTTGTAAGGCATCCAACATTCTACTAACGTGCTTTTCATGGTGCTAATATGGCATACATAGTCGTAAGATGTCTTAAGTTGTCGTATGACGTTCAAAGGACTCGGACGAATTCATTAGGTGTATTATTGATTTTTAAGGTTTCGTACGGTGATGTAAGGTGTTCATAGGAGCTGTAAGGCATCCAACATTATACTAACGTTCCTTTCGAGTTGCTAATGTGTCATAAGGAGACGTAAGATTTCCTAAGATGTCGTACGATGTTCAAAGGACTCGTACGAATTCATTAGGTTTATTAATGTTTCGTACGGTGTTGTAAGGTGTTGTTAGGAGTTTTAAGGCGTCCAACATCACACTAACGTGCTTTTCAAGGTGCTAATATGGCATACAGATACGTAAGATGTACTAAGTTGTCGTACGATGTTCAAAGGAATCGGGCTAACTCATTAGGTTTATTATGGAGTTTTAAAGTTTCGAACGGTGATGTAAGGTGTTCTTAAGAGTTGTTACGCGTCCTACATTATTCTAACGTGCTTTTCATGTTTCTAGTGTCACATACTGAGCTTTAACATCTCTTGAGTTGTCGTACGATGTTCAAAGGACTTCGACGAATTTATTAGGTTTATTAGGGAGTTTTAAGGTTTCGTACGGTGTTGTAAGGTGTTGTTAGGAGTTGTAAGGCATCCAACATTCTACTAACGTGCTTTTCATGGTGCTAATATGGCATACATAGTCGTAAGATGTCTTAAGTTGCCGTATGACGTTCAAAGGACTCAGACGAATTCATTAGGTGTATTATGGAGTTTTAAGGTTTCGTACGGTGATGTAAGGTGTTCAAAGGAGCTGTAAGGCATCCAACATTATACTAACGTTCTTTTCGAGTTGCTAATGTGTCATAAGGAGACGTAAGATGTCCTAAGAAGTCGAACGATGTTCAAAGGACTCATACGAATTCATTTGGTTTATTATGGATTTTTAATGTTTCGTACGGTGTTGTAAGGTGTTGTTAGGAGTTTTAAGGCGTCCAACATCAAACTAACGTGCTTTTCAAGGAGTTAATATGGCATACAGAGTCGTAAGATGTCCTAAGTTGTCGTACGATGTTCAAAGGACTCGGGCGAATTCATTAAGTTTATTATGGAGTTTTAAAGTTTTGTACGTTGATGTAAGGTGTTCTTAGGAGTTGTTACGCGTCCTACGTTATTCTAACGTGCTTTTCATGTTACTAGTGTCGCATACTGAGATTTAATATCTCTTGAGTTGTCGTACGATGTTCAAAGGACTTCGATGAATTTATTAGGTTTATTAGGGAGTTTTAAGGTTTCGTACGGTATTATAAGGTGTTGTTAGGAGTTTTAAGGCATCCAACATTCTACTAACGTGCTTTTCATGGTGCTAATATGGCATACATAGTTGTAAGATGTCTTAAGTTGTCGTATGACGTTCAAAGGACTCGGACGAATTCATTAGGTGTATTATTGATTTTTAAGGTTTCGTACGGTGATGTAAGGTGTTCATAGGAGCTGTAAGGCATCCAACATTATACTAACGTTCCTTTCGAGTTGCTAATGTGTCATAAGGAGACGTAAGATTTCCTAAGATGTCGTACGATGTTCAAAGGACTCGTACGAATTCATTAGGTTTATTAATGTTTCGTACGGTGTTGTAAGGTGTTGTTAGGAGTTTTAAGGCGTCCAACATCACACTAACGTGCTTTTCAAGGTGCTAATATGGCATACAGAGACGTAAGATGTACTAAGTTGTCGTACGATGTTCAAAGGAATCGGGCTAACTCATTAGGTTTATTATGGAGTTTTAAAGTTTCGAACGGTGATGTAAGGTGTTCTTAAGAGTTGTTACGCGTCCTACATTATTCCAACGTGCTTTTCATGTTTCTAGTGTCGCATACTGAGCTTTAACATCTCTTCAGTTGTCGTACGATGTTCAAAGGACTTCGACGAATTTATTAGGTTTATTAGGGAGTTTTAAGGTTTCGTACGGTGTTGTAAGGTGTTGTTAGGAGTTGTAAGGCATCCAACATTCTACTAACGTGCTTTTCATGGTGCTAATATGGCATACATAGTCGTAAGATGTCTTAAGTTGCCGTATGACGTTCAAAGGACTCAGACGAATTCATTAGGTGTATTATGGAGTTTTAAGGTTTCGTACGGTGATGTAAGGTGTTCAAAGGAGCTGTAAGGCATCCAACATTATACTAACGTTCTTTTCGAGTTGCTAATGTGTCATAAGGAGACGTAAGATGTCCTAAGAAGTCGAACGATGTTCAAAGGACTCATACGAATTCATTTGGTTTATTATGGAATTTTAATGTTTCGTACGGTGTTGTAAGGTGTTGTTAGAAGTTTTAAGGCGTCCAACATCTAACTAACGTGCTTTTCAAGGTGTTAATATGGCATACAGAGTCGTAAGATGTCCTAGGTTGTCGTACGATGTTCAAAGGACTCGGGCGAATTCATTAGGTTTATTATGGAGTTTTAAAGTTTCGTACGTTGATGTAAGGTGTTCTTAGGAGTTGTTACATGTCCTACATTATTCTAACGTGCTTTTCATGTTACTAGTGTCGCATACTGAGATTTAATATCTCTTGAGTTGTCGTACGATGTTCAAAGGACTTCGACGAATTTATTAGGTTTATTAGGGAGTTTTAAGGTTTCGTACGGTGTTATAAGGTGTTGCTAGGAGTTGTAAGGCATCCAACATTCTACTAACGTGCTTTTCATGGTGCTAATATGGCATACATAGTCGTAAGATGTCTTAAGTTGTCGTATGACGTTCAAAGGACTCGGACGAATTCATTAGGTGTATTATTGATTTTTAAGGTTTCGTACGGTGATGTAAGGTGTTCATAGGAGCTGTAAGGCATCCAACATTATACTAACGTTCCTTTCGAGTTGATAATGTGTCATAAGGAGAGGTAAGATTTCCTAAGATGTCGTACGATGTTCAAAGGACTCGTACGAATTCATTAGGTTTATTAATGTTTCGTACGGTGTTGTAAGGTGTTGTTAGGAGTTTTAAGGCGTCCAACATCACATTAACGTGCTTTTCAAGGTGCTAATATGGCATACAGAGTCGTAAGATGTACTAATTTGTCGTACGATGTTCAAAGGAATCGGGCTAACTCATTAGGTTTATTATGGAGTTTTAAAGTTTCGAACGGTGATGTAAGGTGTTCTTAGGAGTTGTTATGCTTCCTACATTATTCTAACATGCTTTTCATGCTGCTAGTGTCGCATACTGAGCTTTAACATCTTCTGCGTTGTCGTACGATGTTCAAAGGACTTCGACGAACTCGTTAGGTTTAGTATTGAGTTTTAAGGTTTTGTACGGTGTTGTAAGGTGTAGTTAGGAGTTGTAAGGCATCCAACATTCTACTAACGTGCTTTTCATGGTGCTAATATGGCATACATAGTCGTAAGATGTCCTAAGTTGCCGTATGACGTTCAAAGGACTCGGACGAATTCATTAGGTGTATTATGGAGTTTTAACATTTCGTACGGTGATGAAAGGTGTTCATAGAGGCTGTAAGGCATCCTACATTATACTAACGTTCTTTTCGAGTTGCTAATGTGTCATAAGGAGACGTAAGATGTCCTAAGATGTCGTACGATGTTCAAAGGACTCGTACGAATTCATTTGGTTTATTATGGATTTTTAATGTTTCGTACGGTGTTGTAAGGTGTTGTTAGGAGTTTTACGGCGTCCAACATCAAACTAACGTGCTTTTCAAGGTGTTAATATGGCATCCAGAATCGTAAGATGTCCTAAGTTGTCGTACGATGTTCAAAGGACTCGGGCGAATTCATTAGGTTTATTTTGGAGTTTTAAAGTTTCGTACGTTGATGTAAGGTGTTCTTAGGAGTTGTTACGCGTCCTACATTATTCTAACGTGCTTTTCATGTTTCTAGTGTCGCATACTGAGCTTTAACATCTCTTGAGTTGTCGTACGATGTTCAAAGGACTTCGACGAATTTATTAGGTTTATTAGGGAGTTTTAAGGTTTCGTACGGTGTTGTAAGGTGTTGTTAGGAGTTGTAAGGCATCCAACATTCTACTAACGTGCTTTTCATGGTGCTAATATGGCATACATAGTCGTAAGATGTCTTAAGTTGCCGTATGACGTTCAAAGGACTCAGACGAATTCATTAGGTGTATTATGGAGTTCTAAGGTTTCGTACGGTGATGTAAGTTGTTCAAAGGAGCTGTAAGGCATCCAACATTATACTAACGTTCTTTTCGAGTTGCTAATGTGTCATAAGGAGACGTAAGATGTCCTAAGATGTCGAGCGATGTTCAAAGGACTCATACGAATTCATTTGGTTTATTATGGATTTTTAATGTTTCGTACGGTGTTGTAAGGTGTTGTTAGAAGTTTTAAGGCGTCCAACATCTAACTAACGTGCTTTTGAAGGTGTTAATATGGCATACAGAGTCGTAAGATGTCCTAGGTTGTCGTACGATGTTCAAAGGACTCGGGCGAATTCATTAGGTTTATTATGGAGTTTTAAAGTTTCGTACGTTGATGTAAGGTGTTCTTAGGAGTTGTTACGCGTCCTACATTATTCTAACGTGCTTTTCATGTTGCTAGTGTCGCATACTGTGCTTTAACGTCTCTTGAGTTGTCGTACGATGTTCAATGGACTTCGACGAATTTCTTAGGTTTATTAGGGAGTTTTAAGGTTTCGTACGGTGTTGTAAGGTGTTGTTAGGAGTTGTAAGGCATCCAACATTCTACTAACGTGCTTTTCATGGTGCTAATATGGCATACATAGTCGTAAGATGTCTTAAGTTGTCGTATGACGTTCATAGGACTCGGACGAATTCATTAGGTGTATTATGGAGTTTTAAGGTTTCGTACGGTGATGTAAGGTGTTCAAAGGAGCTGTAAGGCATCCAACATTATACTAACGTTCTTTTCGAGTTGCTAATGTGTCATAAGGAGATGTAAGATGTCCTAAGATGTCGAACGATGTTCAAAGGACTCATACGAATTCATTTGGTTTATTATGGATTTTTAATGTTTCGTACGGTGTTGTAAGGTGTTGTTTGGAGTTTTAAGGCGTCCAACATCACACTAACTTGCTTTTCAAGGTGCTAATATGGCATACAGAGTCGTAAGATGTACTAAGTTGTCGTACGATGTTCAAAGGAATCGGGCTAACTCATTAGGTTTATTATGGAGTTTTAAAGTTTCGAACGGTGATGTAAGGTGTTCTTAGGAGTTGTTACGCGTCCTACATTATTCTAACATGCCTTTCATGCTGCTAGTGTCGCATACTGAGCTTTAACATCTTCTGCGTTGTCGTACGATGTTCAAAGGACTTCGACGAACTCGTTAGGTTTAGTATTGAGTTTTAAGGTTTCGTACGGTGTTGTAAGGTGTTGTTAGGAGTTGTAACGCATCCAACATTCTACTAACGTGCTTTTCATGGTGCTAATATGAAATACATAGTCGTAAGATGTCCTAAGTTGCCGTATGACGTTCAAAGGACTCGGACGAATTCATTGGGTGTATTATGGAGTTTTAACATTTCGTACGGTGATGTAAGGTGTTCATAGAGGCTGTAAGGCATCCTACATTATACTAACGTTTTTTTCGAGTTGCTAATGTGTCATAAGGAGACGTAAGATGTCCTAAGATGTCGTACGATGTTCAAAGGACTCGTACGAATTCATTTGGTTTATTATGGATTTTTAATGTTTCGTACGGTGTTGTAAGGTGTTGTTAGGAGTTTTACGGCGTCCAACATCAAACTAACGTGCTTTTCAAGGTGTTAATATGGCATACAGAGTCGTAAGATGTCCTAAGTTGTCGTACGATGTTCAAAGGACTCGGGCGAATTCATTAGGTTTATTTTGGAGTTTTAAAGTTTCGTACGTTGATGTAAGGTGTTCTTAGGAGTTGTTACGCGTCCTACATTATTCTAACGTGCTTTTCATGTTTCTAGTGTCTCATACTGAGCTTTAACATCTCTTGAGTTGTCGTACGATGTTCAAAGGACTTCGACGAACTCGTTAGGTTTAGTATTGAGTTTTAAGGTTTCGTACGGTGTTGTAAGGTGTTGTTAGGAGTTGTAACACATCCAACATTCTACTAACGTGCTTTTCATGGTGCTAATATGGAATACATAGTCGTAAGATGTCCTAAGTTGCCGTATGACGTTCAAAGGACTCGGACGAATTCATTGGGTGTATTATGGAGTTTTAACATTTCGTACGGTGATGTAAGGTGTTCATAGAGGCTGTAAGGCATCCTACATTATACTAACGTTCTTTTCGAGTTGCTAATGTGTCATAAGGAGACGTAAGATGTCCTAAGATGTCGTACGATGTTCAAAGGACTCGTACGAATTCATTTGGTTTATTATGGATTTTTAATGTTTCGTACGGTGTTGTAAGGTGTTGTTAGGAGTTTTACGGCGTCCAACATCAAACTAACGTGCTTTTCAAGGTGTTAATATGGCATACAGAGTCGTAAGATGTCCTAAGTTGTCGTACGATGTTCAAAGGACTAGGGCGAATTCATTAGGTTTATTTTGGAGTTTTAAAGTTTCGTACGTTGATGTAAGGTGTTCTTAGGAGTTGTTACGCGTCCTACATTATTCTAACGTGCTTTTCATGTTTCTAGTGTCGCATACTGAGCTTTAACATCTCTTGAGTTGTCGTACGATGTTCAAAGGACTTCGACGAACTCGTTAGGTTTAGTATTGAGTTTTAAGGTTTCGTACGGTGTTGTAAGGTGTTGTTAGGAGTTGTAACGCATCCAACATTCTACTAACGTGCTTTTCATGGTGCTAATATGGAATACATAGTCGTAAGATGTCCTAAGTTGCCGTATGACGTTCAAAGGACTCGAACGAATTCATTGGGTGTATTATGGAGTTTTAACATTTCGTACGGTGATGTAAGGTGTTCATAGAGGCTGTAAGGCATCCTACATTATACTAACGTTCTTTTCGAGTTGCTAATGTGTCATAAGGAGACGTAAGATGTCCTAAGATGTCGTACGATGTTCAAAGGACTCGTACGAATTCATTTGGTTTATTATGGATTTTTAATGTTTCGTACGGTGTTGTAAGGTGTTGTTAGGAGTTTTACGGCGTCCAACATCAAACTAACGTGCTTTTCAAGGTGTTAATATGGCATACAGAGTCGTAAGATGTCCTAAGTTGTCGTACGATGTTCAAAGGACTCGGGCGAATTCATTAGGTTTATTTTGGAGTTTTAAAGTTTCGTACGTTGATGTAAGGTGTTCTTAGGAGTTGTTACGCGTCCTACATTATTCTAACGTGCTTTTCATGTTTCTAGTGTCTCATACTGAGCTTTAACATCTCTTGAGTTGTCGTACGATGTTCAAAGGACTTCGACGAACTCGTTAGGTTTAGTATTGAGTTTTAAGGTTTCGTACGGTGTTGTAAGGTGTTGTTAGGAGTTGTAACACATCCAACATTCTACTAACGTGCTTTTCATGGTGCTAATATGGAATACATAGTCGTAAGATGTCCTAAGTTGCCGTATGACGTTCAAAGGACTCGGACGAATTCATTGGGTGTATTATGGAGTTTTAACATTTCGTACGGTGATGTAAGGTGTTCATAGAGGCTGTAAGGCATCCTACATTATACTAACGTTCTTTTCGAGTTGCTAATGTGTCATAAGGAGACGTAAGATGTCCTAAGATGTCGTACGATGTTCAAAGGACTCGTACGAATTCATTTGGTTTATTATGGATTTTTAATGTTTCGTACGGTGTTGTAAGGTGTTGTTAGGAGTTTTACGGCGTCCAACATCAAACTAACGTGCTTTTCAAGGTGTTAATATGGCATACAGAGTCGTAAGATGTCCTAAGTTGTCGTACGATGTTCAAAGGACTCGGGCGAATTCATTAGGTTTATTTTGGAGTTTTAAAGTTTCGTACGTTGATGTAAGGTGTTCTTAGGAGTTGTTACGCGTCCTACATTATTCTAACGTGCTTTTCATGTTTCTAGTGTCGCATACTGAGCTTTAACATCTCTTGAGTTGTCGTACGATGTTCAAAGGACTTCGACGAACTCGTTAGGTTTAGTATTGAGTTTTAAGGTTTCGTACGGTGTTGTAAGGTGTTGTTAGGAGTTGTAACGCATCCAACATTCTACTAACGTGCTTTTCATGGTGCTAATATGGAATACATAGTCGTAAGATGTCCTAAGTTGCCGTATGACGTTCAAAGGACTCGAACGAATTCATTGGGTGTATTATGGAGTTTTAACATTTCGTACGGTGATGTAAGGTGTTCATAGAGGCTGTAAGGCATCCTACATTATACTAACGTTCTTTTCGAGTTGCTAATGTGTCATAAGGAGACGTAAGATGTCCTAAGATGTCGTACGATGTTCAAAGGACTCGTACGAATTCATTTGGTTTATTATGGATTTTTAATGTTTCGTACGGTGTTGTAAGGTGTTGTTAGGAGTTTTACGGCGTCCAACATCAAACTAACGTGCTTTTCAAGGTGTTAATATGGCATACAGAGTCGTAAGATGTCCTAAGTTGTCGTACGATGTTCAAAGGACTCGGGCGAATTCATTAGGTTTATTTTGGAGTTTTAAAGTTTCGTACGTTGATGTAAGGTGTTCTTAGGAGTTGTTACGCGTCCTACATTATTCTAACGTGCTTTTCATGTTTCTAGTGTCTCATACTGAGCTTTAACATCTCTTGAGTTGTCGTACGATGTTCAAAGGACTTCGACGAACTCGTTAGGTTTAGTATTGAGTTTTAAGGTTTCGTACGGTGTTGTAAGGTGTTGTTAGGAGTTGTAACACATCCAACATTCTACTAACGTGCTTTTCATGGTGCTAATATGGAATACATAGTCGTAAGATGTCCTAAGTTGCCGTATGACGTTCAAAGGACTCGGACGAATTCATTGGGTGTATTATGGAGTTTTAACATTTCGTACGGTGATGTAAGGTGTTCATAGAGGCTGTAAGGCATCCTACATTATACTAACGTTCTTTTCGAGTTGCTAATGTGTCATAAGGAGACGTAAGATGTCCTAAGATGTCGTACGATGTTCAAAGGACTCGTACGAATTCATTTGGTTTATTATGGATTTTTAATGTTTCGTACGGTGTTGTAAGGTGTTGTTAGGAGTTTTACGGCGTCCAACATCAAACTAACGTGCTTTTCAAGGTGTTAATATGGCATACAGAGTCGTAAGATGTCCTAAGTTGTCGTACGATGTTCAAAGGACTCGGGCGAATTCATTAGGTTTATTTTGGAGTTTTAAAGTTTCGTACGTTGATGTAAGGTGTTCTTAGGAGTTGTTACGCGTCCTACATTATTCTAACGTGCTTTTCATGTTTCTAGTGTCGCATACTGAGCTTTAACATCTCTTGAGTTGTCGTACGATGTTCAAAGGACTTCGACGAACTCGTTAGGTTTAGTATTGAGTTTTAAGGTTTCGTACGGTGTTGTAAGGTGTTGTTAGGAGTTGTAACGCATCCAACATTCTACTAACGTGCTTTTCATGGTGCTAATATGGAATACATAGTCGTAAGATGTCCTAAGTTGCCGTATGACGTTCAAAGGACTCGAACGAATTCATTGGGTGTATTATGGAGTTTTAACATTTCGTACGGTGATGTAAGGTGTTCATAGAGGCTGTAAGGCATCCTACATTATACTAACGTTCTTTTCGAGTTGCTAATGTGTCATAAGGAGACGTAAGATGTCCTAAGATGTCGTACGATGTTCAAAGGACTCGTACGAATTCATTTGGTTTATTATGGATTTTTAATGTTTCGTACGGTGTTGTAAGGTGTTGTTAGGAGTTTTACGGCGTCCAACATCAAACTAACGTGCTTTTCAAGGTGTTAATATGGCATACAGAGTCGTAAGATGTCCTAAGTTGTCGTACGATGTTCAAAGGACTTCGACGAATTTATTAGGTTTATTAGGGAGTTTTAAGGTTTCGTACGGTGTTGTAAGGTGTTGTTAGGAGTTGTAACGCATCCAACATTCTACTAACGTGCTTTTCATGGTGCTAATATGGAATACATAGTCGTAAGATGTCCTAAGTTGCCGTATGACGTTCAAAGGACTCGAACGAATTCATTGGGTGTATTATGGAGTTTTAACATTTCGTACGGTGATGTAAGGTGTTCATAGAGGCTGTAAGGCATCCTACATTATACTAACGTTCTTTTCGAGTTGCTAATGTGTCATAAGGAGACGTAAGATGTCCTAAGATGTCGTACGATGTTCAAAGGACTCGTACGAATTCATTTGGTTTATTATGGATTTTTAATGTTTCGTACGGTGTTGTAAGGTGTTGTTAGGAGTTTTACGGCGTCCAACATCAAACTAACGTGCTTTTCAAGGTGTTAATATGGCATACAGAGTCGTAAGATGTCCTAAGTTGTCGTACGATGTTCAAAGGACTTCGACGAATTTATTAGGTTTATTAGGGAGTTTTAAGGTTTCGTACGGTGTTGTAAGGTGTTGTTAGGAGTTGTAAGGCATCCAACATTCTACTAACGTGCTTTTCATGGTGCTAATATGGCATACATAGTCGTAAGATGTCTTAAGTTGCCGTATGACATTCAAAGGACTCAGACGAATTCATTAGGTGTATTATGGAGTTTTAAGGTTTCGTACGGTGATGTAAGGTGTTCAAAGGAGCTGTAAGGCATCCAACATTATACTAAAGTTCTTTTCGAGTTGCTATTGTGTCATAAGGAGACGTAAGATGTCCTAAGATGTCGAACGATGTTCAAAGGACTCATACGAATTCATTTGGTTTATTATGGATTTTTAATTTTCGTACGGTGTTGTAAGGTGTTGTTAGAAGTTTTAAGGCGTCCAACATCTAACTAACGTGCTTTTCAAGGTGTTAATATGGCATACAGAGTCGTAAGATGTCCTAGGTTGTCGTACGATGTTCAAAGGACTCGGGCGAATTCATTAGGTTTATTATGGAGTTTTAAAGTTTCGTACGTTGATGTAAGGTGTTCTTAGGAGTTGTTACGCGTCCTACATTATTCTAACGTGCTTTTCATGTTTCTAGTGTCGCATACTGAGCTTTAACATCTCTTGAGTTGTCGTACGATGTTCAAAGGACTTCGACGAATTTATTAGGTTTATTAGGGAGTTTTAAAGTTTCGTACGGTGTTGTAAGGTGTTGTTAGGAGTTGTAAGGCATCCAACATTCTACTAACGTGCTTTTCATGGTGCTAATATGGCATACATAGTCGTAAGATGTCTTAAGTTGCCGTATGACGTTCAAAGGACTCAGACGAATTCATTAGGTGGATTATGGAGTTTTAAGGTTTCGTACGGTGATGTAAGGTGTTCAAAGGAGCTGTAAGGCATCCAACATTATACTAAAGTTCTTTTCGAGTTGCTATTGTGTCATAAGGAGACGTGAGATGTCCTAAGATGTCGAACGATGTTCAAAGGACTCATACAAATTCATTTGGTTTATTACGGATTTTTAATGTTTCGTACGGTGTTGTAAGGTGTTGTTAGAAGTTTTAAGGCGTCCAACATCTAACTAACGTGCTTTTCAAGGTGTTAATATGGCATACAGAGTCGTAAGATGTCCTAGGTTGTCGTACGATGTTCAAAGGACTCGGGTGAATTCATTAGGTTTATTATGGAGTTTTAAAGTTTCGTACGTTGATGTAAGGTGTTCTTAGGAGTTGTTATGCGTCCTACATTATTCTAACGTGCTTTTCATGTTGCTAGTGTCGCATGCTGAGCTTTAACATCTCTTGAGTTGTCGTACGATGTTCAAAGGACTTCGACGAATTTATTAGGTTTATTAGGGAGTTTTAAGGTTTCGTATGGTGTTGTAAGGTGTTGTTAGGAGTTGTAAGGCATCCAACATTCTACTAACGTGCTTTTCATGGTGCTAATATGGCATACATAGTCGTAAGATGTCTTAAGTTGTTGTATGACGTTCAAAGGACTCGGACGAATTCATTAGGTGTATTATTGAGTTTTAAGGTTTCGTACGGTGATGTAAGGTGTTCATAGGAGCTGTAAGGCATCCAACATTATACTAACGTTCTTTTCGAGTTGCTAATGTGTCATAAGGAGACGTAAGATGTCCTAAGATGTCGTACGATGTTCAAAGGACTCGTACGAATTCATTAGGTTTATTAATGTTTCGTACGGTGTTGTAAGGTGTTGTTAGGAGTTTTAAGGCGTCCAACATCACACTAACGTGCTTTTCAAGGTGCTAATATGGCATACAGAGTCGTAAGATGTACTAAGTTGTCGTACGATGTTCAAAGGAATCGGGCTAACTCATTAGGTTTATTATGGAGTTTTAAAGTTTCGAACGGTGATGTAAGGTGTTTTCATAGGAGTTGTTACGCGTCCTACATTATTCTAACATGCTTTTCATGCTGCTAGTGTCGCATACTGAGCTTTAACATCTTCTGCGTTGTCGTACGATGTTCAAAGGACTTCGACGAACTCGTTAGGTTTAGTATTGAGTTTTAAGGTTTCGTACGGTGTTGTAAGGTGTTGTTAGGAGTTGTAAGGCATCCAACATTCTACTAACGTGCTTTTCATGGTGCTAATATGGCATACAAAGTCGTAAGATGTCCTAAGTTGCCATATGACGTTCAAAGGACTCGGACGAATTCATTAGGTGTATTGTGGAGTTTTAACATTTCGTACGGTGATGTAAGGTGTTCATAGAGGCTGTATGGCATCCTACATTATACTAACGTTCTTTTCGAGTTGCTAATATGTCATAAGGAGACGTAAGATGTCCTAAGATGCCGTACGATGTTTAAAGGACTCGTACGAATTCATTTGGTTTATTATGGATTTTTAATGTTTCATACGGTGTTGTAAGGTGTTGTTAGGAGTTTTAAGGCGTCCAACATCAAACTAACGTGCTTTTCAAGGAGTTAATATGGCATACAGAGTCGTAAGATGTCCTAAGTTGTCGTACGATGTTCAATGGACTCAGGCGAATTCATTAGGTTTATTATGGAGTTTTAAAGTTTCGTACGTTGATGTAAGGTGTTCTTAGGAGTTGTTACATGTCCTACATTTTTCTAACGTGCTTTTCATGTTACTAGTGTCGCATACTGAGATTTAATATCTCTTGAGTTGTCGTACGATGTTCAAAGGACTTCGACGAATTTATTAGGTTTATTAGGGAGTTTTAAGGTTTCGTACGGTGTTATAAGGTGTTGTTAGGAGTTGTAAGGCATCCAACATTCTACTAACGTGCTTTTCATGGTGCTAATATGGCATACATAGTCGTAAGATGTCTTAAGTTTTTGTATGACGTTCAAAGGACTCGGACGAATTCATTAGGTGTATTATTGAGTTTTAAGGTTTCGTACGGTGATGTAAGGTGTTCATAGGAGCTGTAAGGCATCCAACATTATACTAACGTTCCTTTCGAGTTTCTAATGTGTCATAAGGAGACGTAAGATTTCCTAAGATGTCGTACGATGTTCAAAGGACTCGTACGAATTCATTAGGTTTATTAATGTTTCGTACGGTGTTGTAAGGTGTTGTTAGGAGTTTTAAGGCGTCCAACATCACACTAACGTGCTTTTCAAGGTGCTAATATGGCATACAGAGTCGTAAGATGTAATAAGTTGTCGTACGATGTTCAAAGGAATCGGGCTAACTCATTAGGTTTATTATGGAGTTTTAAAGTTTCGAACGGTGATGTAAGGTGTTCTTAGGAGTTGTTTCGCGTCGTAAATTATTCTAACATGCTTTTCATGCTGCTAGTGTCGCATACTGAGCTTTAACATCTTCTGCGTTGTCGTACGATGTTCAAAGGACTTTGACGAACTTGTTAGGTTTAGTATTGAGTTTTAAGGTTTCGTACGGTGTTATAAGGTGTTGTTAGGAGTTGTAAGGCATCCAACATTCTACTAACGTGCTTTTCATGGTGCTAATATGGCATACATAGTCGTAAGATGTCCTACGTTGCGTATGAGGTTCAAAGGACTCGGACGAATTCATTAGGTGTATTATGGAGTTTTAACATTTCGTACAGTGATGTAAGGTGTTCATAGAGGCTGTAAGGCATCCTACATTATACTAACGTTCTTTTCAAGTTGCTAATGTGTCAGAAGGAGACGTAAGATGTCCTAAGATGTCGTACGATGTTCAAAGGACTCGTACGAATTCATTTCGTTTATTATGGATTTTTAATGTTTCGTACGGTGTTGTAAGGTGTTGTTAGGAGTTTTACGGCGTCCAACATCAAACTAACGTGCTTTTCAAGGAGTTAATATGGCATACAGAGTCGTAAGATGTCCTAAGTTGTCGTACGATGTTCAAAGGACTCGGGCGAATTCATTAGGTTTATTATGGAGTTTTAAAGTTTCGTACGTTGATGTAAGGTGTTCTTAGGAGTTCTTACGCGTCCTACATTATTCTAACGTGCTTTTCATGCTGCTAGTCTCAAATACTGAGCTTTAACATCTTCTGAGTTGTCGTACGATGTTTAAAGGACTTTGACGAACTCATTAGGTTTAGTATTGAATTTTTAGGTTTCGTACGGTGTTGTAAGGTGTTGTTAGGAGTTGTAAGGCATGCAATATTATACTAACGTGCTTTTCATGGTGCTAACATGGCATACATAGTCGTAAAATGTCTTAAGTTGCCGTATGACGTTCAAAGGACTCGGACGAATTCATTAGGTGTATTATGGAGTTTTAACGTTTCGTACGGTGATGTAAGGTGTTCATAGAGGATGTAAGGCATCCTACATTATACTAACGTTCTTTTCGAGTTGCTAATGTGTCATAAGGAGACGTAAGATGTCCTAAGATGTCGTACGATGTTCAAAGGACTCGTACGAATTCATTTCGTTTATTATGGATTTTTAATGTTTCGTACGGTGTTGTAAGGTGTTGTTAGGAGTTTTACGGCGTCCAACATCAAACTAACGTGCTTTTCAAGGAGTTAATATGGCATACAGAGTCGTAAGATGTCCTAAGTTGTCGTACGATGTTCAAAGGACTCGGGCGAATTCATTAGGTTTATTATGGAGTTTTAAAGTTTCGAACGGTGATGTAAGGTGTTCTTAGGAGTTGTTTCGCATCGTAAATTATTCTAACATGCTTTTCATGCTGCTAGTGTCGCATACTGAGCTTTAACATCTTCTGCGTTGTCGTACGATGTTCAAAGGACTTTGACGAACTTGTTAGGTTTAGTATTGAGTTTTAAGGTTTCGTACGGTGTTGTAAGGTGTTGTTAGGAGTTGTAAGGCATCCAACATTCTACTAACGTGCTTTTCATGGTGCTAATATGGCATACATAGTCGTAAGATGTCCTACGTTGCGTATGAGGTTCAAAGGACTCGGACGAATTCATTAGGTGTATTATGGAGTTTTAACATTTCGTACAGTGATGTAAGGTGTTCATAGAGGCTGTAAGGCATCCTACATTATGCTAACGTTCTTTTCAAGTTGCTAATGTGTCATAAGGAGACGTAAGATGTCCTAAGATGTCGTACGATGTTCAAAGGACTCGTACGAATTCATTTCGTTTATTATGGATTTTTAATGTTTCGTACGGTGTTGTAAGGTGTTGTTAGGAGTTTTACGGCGTCCAACATCAAACTAACGTGCTTTTCAAGGAGTTAATATGGCATACAGAGTCGTAAGATGTCCTAAGTTGTCGTACGATGTTCAAAGGACTCGGGCGAATTCATTAGGTTTATTATGGAGTTTTAAAGTTTCGTACGTTGATGTAAGGTGTTCTTAGGAGTTCTTACGCGTCCTACATTATTCTAACGTGCTTTTCATGCTGCTAGTCTCAAATACTGAGCTTTAACATCTTCTGAGTTGTCGTACGATGTTTAAAGGACTTTGACGAACTCATTAGGTTTAGTATTGAATTTTTAGGTTTCGTACGGTGTTGTAAGGTGTTGTTAGGAGTTGTAAGGCATGCAATATTATACTAACGTGCTTTTCATGGTGCTAACATGGCATACATAGTCGTAAAATGTCTTAAGTTGCCGTATGACGTTCAAAGGACTCGGACGAATTCATTAGGTGTATTATGGAGTTTTAACGTTTCGTACGGTGATGTAAGGTGTTCATAGAGGATGTAAGGCATCCTACATTATACTAACGTTCTTTTCGAGTTGCTAATGTGCTTAATTCGTTGCAGACAAACAATGACGTTGCGTAATTTTCGGGACGAAAATTCTATTAACAAGGGGATGATGTGACAACCCGTAATTCCAGGTTAACACCTTTAACTACTTTTGAACTGTTCCGTTAAGTTTTTTTATAAGTTTAGGGTTCGTTTGTAATTAACTAAACTAATTTATAAACTTTAAAACCAAACCTAATTAACCTACAAATGTATAAGGGCCGTAGTGTAAAACTTAATAAAATTACCCAGCCCTAAATCCCACCCTCAGCCGTTTCTTTTTCTGCGACGTCGGGTGCAAAACACACCGATAATGCAGCAGCACATAAACACCATCACACTAATCATGGTTCAAGTGATATCATCATCTCCATCATCGTTCTTTTCTGGGCTGGTTGAAATCGCAGCAGAAACATCACCATCAATCATCCATCTCGTTTAGTTTGCAGTCGCCGGAAATAACGGAAACCAACAGTAGCAGTGTGTTCGAGCATTAACCCCCCCCCCCCCCCCCAGCGTCTTTCTTCCTCTCGCGGCCATTAATAGACCCGAAGGAAATGCCACAAACTCCGCTGTCTCCGATGATCTCCATCGTTAATCTCCGGTAAGCTTCGTGACCCGTAAACATGTATACGTGCTTGATGTATGTGACGGTATTGTATGTGGGTGCGATAGGGGAGTAGATAATTGTAATGTGTGTATGTATCGGATGGTATGTTGTGAAGCAACATGAATGTTGTATGTAATATGCATGTATGTATATGTAAATGATATATGTACTGCGCATGATATACAGTTTAAGCAGAAAAGAGTATGTGATCTTTTATATGTGTGAATGTGCTAAGTAGGATGCATGTATATTGATGGTATAAATGTAGTGCAAACTATACGGGTATATATGTATATATATCATCGATTGTATGTATTGAAATTGAAAACAAAAGCAGTAGCGGGTTAAGTAAGTCGGAAACGGGTACAATCGACTGAACAAACTGTATGAATATATTATATATATATATATATATATATATATATATATATATGCATGTGTGTGTTTTATGGTATCGTATGTAGATATGTGTACATGATTTGTACCTACGTGTTTAAGTATGATGTATAGGTATGTATGAATACCCAATATGTATGAGAACTGAATGTGGATATGTATTCATGATTACTAGTTCATATGAAGGTGGATAAATGTATGGTATGTATGTATTTCAGTATTTGGGTAGGTAGAATGTATGGTATAATGGCATGAATTATAACTATGTGTATAAGTGTATCAAAATGGCTATGTATATGAACCATGAAAAGGTTAGTCATAAGAGCAACCTGATATATGTATGTTATATGTATGAAGTTAGATTAGTAGATGCGTGTTATTGTATGCGTGTACGTGACATAGGAGAAAATATTATGGGACTGTAAATCGGGTTGGTCACGTGTATATATTGGGAGGTATGTATTATGTGAATGGATTTGTGCGAATGCGTGTTGAAATGTATGTAAATATGTGTATGTACTTATACAAGAGCAAGTAGTTAATGATTAGTATTAATTACTAAGCAGGTGGTTGAGTGGCATAAGGTAGTAGCTTTTGCTGTGCATTCAAAGGTGAGTTCTTTGCCCGCTTTTAAATATTTTCGGGGAGAAAACATACAAATGATTTTACAGAGCCTTCGGGCAATTATTTTACAGCGCCTTCGGGCGGTCTGTATTTTTATGCCTTCGGGCAGGGCCTTCGGGCAAAACTTTATGCCTTCGGGCGGGGCCAATTACGGCTGCATTTTATACCTTCGGGTAGGGCCTACGGGCATGTTTCGGTAAAAGTATAAATGCCTATGGGCAGGTTTCGGTAAAAGTATAAATGCCTACGGGCAGGTTTCGGTAAAAGTATAAATGCCTACGGGCAGGTTTCGGTAAAAGTATAAATGCCTACGGGCAGGATTTTATTAGGGCTTATAGTGCTTTACACGAATTGGAACCACATTCAAGTCCTTATAAAAGTTCGAGGTTGATTAATATATGATAGCGGGGAAATTTGAGTAGTACTACCGGGTTGCGACGGCACCCCACCCTTGACTGGGCGTCATGTGGTGCAAATTGTCCTTAAAGGTTATGGGTCATCCTGGTTAGATGGCGACAAGGCAAAAGTAACGTTTAGCTTTCATCTCGACGTGTTGACAAGCAATAAGCATACGGTCTTGCAAACCGCCTAATAAAATGGATTTTGTTTATTTTGGTTATAAACGGTACTTTTTATTCATGTACAAATCTCATTGAACTCACCAACATTATGTGTTGACCGTTTTAGTATGTTTTCTCAGGTTATTAAGGAGCACGAGCACGAGTAGGACATGCATGCATTGGGTCGTCCTCTAGACTGTTTCAAAAACTACATTTAATCCTTATTTTATTGACTTGGTTTGTTATTTTGTGCGCGGGATTTTTGCGTACTGGATTTTTTAAATGCTTCCGCTAAACGTTGGTTTTAACATTTAAACTCTGAACTTTGGTTTATTTATAAAATTAAATATTTCGTTAAACATTGAGTCAATGTTAACTGTAACTAATGGCTTGAGATCCTGGTATGTCACACGCCTAACGGATACCCCATTTGTGGAGAATTGAGGGTGTGACAGATTGGTATCAGAGCCATAAGTTATAGGGAACTAGCATTTCGTTGCATATAGTCTATAACTTTAAGCATTTGCATTAGTTACACTCACACTGCACAGTAGAATCATAGTTAGAAAGTAGAGTTTGGTTGCCTATACGTGTTACATTTTTACGTGCTTGCCTGATATAGGATCTTTGTAGTCTCAGGATCGTTATACGAAATACTCTGTCCTTATCCCAAACTTGAATTTAAATTTTCTGCTTAAATCTAATTCTTCTTCGCGGAATGTGGCTGAGACATCTTCTCAAGGAGCAAAGAGGCCAAGAGTATGAGCCTGACGATTACAACCGTTTTTGACCCGTTTGAGTATCCCTTCAGCAGTTCATTCCTTCTTTTCAAAATACACTAAGTTTTGTAAGCCCAGAAAACCGATTTTTATTCAGAATTTTTTCTCTCACTCTGTTGAAAGCGTGGTGACAACAAAAGTGCGTAATTATAAAACACTCAAATCATAAAGAATAAGACGTTGAAGTTATCCATAGTGATTTTCTTTCGTTAAGTATTTTGTTCTAATCTTTTAAACCTCCTCCATATTGTTACACTTAATCTTATTTTATCAAGTTGGTAGTTGTTACTCTCGTGAAAACTATTGACTCGAAGTGGCATCTCGTGGAGATGACTACCGATGGTATTCTCGTTCTACACAAAGACTGCGTCTGAATACTAACACAAACACAACCTACAGTTTATAAATAAGCAAGTATTATATGAATACCACACCTCCCTTATACATCCTATATCCAGAATAATGTAAATTATCTTATAAATAAACACAGGTATCGAACCTGGGTCACCTCAACCAACATAAAACAATCTACCACCTAAGAAACTAAGCATGATAAAACTTAAGATTAAAGCTCATGATGGGAGACAAACTATGGTGATTGTGTAAGGTAAATTGACGATTACGGGTGCGCAACGTAATGGTGAATTTACATGTACACGATGATCCTGGCAAAACTTGTCATGTGGGTTACAACCAAAACCCAAAAGTGAAGAACCAAACAACACAGATTCACCTGAAACAAAACTCCATCTCTAAGTAACATACTGGTATCAAGTTTATCCTTGTGTAGTAAACAATTATAATACCACCTTCCAATATAAACTTCTACCATGCTAATGCCACAAAATCATGATACAATGAAATGCCTTAAATTTTGGTCAGTATGTTATGACCTCTTACCCAACACCGATAACAACTTAATATCATGGTTTTCACAATTGAGCATTATACAAATCTTGTAATAGTAAGGGTTACTAGGAGGAGCCCTATAACACTACGACTTATTTGAAAAACTCCTTCCTGTCAGAATTAACCAACCACATAATATCTCACATACATGCTCACTCCTCGTAAATAGTATTGCAATCACTATTTGCAGCTCCACTGTTGTAAAACACACTTTGGATCTAAAACTTTATTTATTCATCAAGAATATTTAAATTAATAAACATTATCCACATTCACTACATCGGAAAATATGTTCAAATCTCTTTTCCAGATTATTCGCATAATAGCAACACAGCTTGAGTGCTATCGATGTTGCGAACCTAAAAGCGATCACCCTTGAATTTTGTTTTACAACCCTATTCTATCTATCATTCATATGGAAAATCGCTATATATCTAGACACTTATAACTATCAGGTATCCATTACCCACAGTGATATAATAAAAAGCTAAGTGAATTTTATAACTGACTCCCCCCCCCCCTCCCGGGGGCACACTTCTAACTGTGACACTCAGATTTCATCAATAATAAAACTTATTGTAATCACATGGCTTGGAACAACTCATGTAACATCGACTCTTTGGTTTAACACTACTTCATTACGTAAAATAAAACAACCTATTATCCTATGCCTTGCAATTACTTGTTCTCCTCAACACAGAAAATCCAGTAACTGTCAAAGAAAGAAATACCTATTAAATTTTATCATTTTTTTTTCTAAAACATGTACTTTTTTTGGGTAAAGGGTTACCTCGGTGATTCTATATATTAACATCAAAAAGTGAGTACATAAAACATGTACTTTCGAAACATATAAGTAGTGTTATTATTCATCCTTCTCCATCTCTTCTTAGAATTTTTATGACATTCATTATGCCCGCATGTTGACAACGCTCCTTTTAATAAATTAGAGTACCTACACACAGTTGAGTCTATTTAATGATCTATAAGAATATATAATTCTTTAATTAAGAAACAATCCTTGGATATCCGAATAACGACTTCAAGCTTATTGATATAAGTATTTTGAAACATTCTAAACACAAGTCGTCCTTTACAAATGGAGAATTCCAAAACATTGAAAAAAAAAAATTCATCAAACCAACGATACATCGAACCGTTTGAATATTGCATAGGATTGGTCCAATAGTTCTCGTGTCCCCAACCAAATGGAGTACCTCCTAGACTCGTCATGCCACTTAATATCTTATAAATAAAAACAATTACTTTTATCTGAAGAACTAGTTGAACTAGTGAGCCGATAATTCAAAACACTCAAACATAGTAAGATTCTTTTATTTATAGTTTGTTGAAATTCTAGGAGTGAATCGAAGCTCACGTAAGAAACGCAGAAAATCTAATAATGTATGAACATTCTTGGCTATTCAAAACGCCAACGCCATACGCAAATGCTAATGGTTAAATTTCGGGACGAAATTTCTTTTAACGAGGGGATGATGTGACAACCTGAAAATAAAAAAAAATAATAATAAAAAAAAAAAATTTCCTTTTCTTTTGATCTATTTCGTTGCAGACAAACAATGACGTTGCGTAATTTTCGGGACGAAAATTCTATTAACAAGGGGATGATGTGACAACCCGTAATTCCAGGTTAACACCTTTAACTACTTTTGAACTGTTCCGTTAAGTTTTTTTATAAGTTTAGGGTTCGTTTGTAATTAACTAAACTAATTTATAAACTTTAAAACCAAACCTAATTAACCTACAAATGTATAAGGGCCGTAGTGTAAAACTTAATAAAATTACCCAGCCCTAAATCCCACCCTCAGCCGTTTCTTTTTCTGCGACGTCGGGTGCAAAACACACCGATAATGCAGCAGCACATAAACACCATCACACTAATCATGGTTCAGCCGATATCATCATCTCCATCATCGTTCTTTTCTGGGCTGGTTGAAATCGCAGCAGAAACATCACCATCAATCATCCATCTCGTTTAGTTTGCAGTCGCCGGAAATAACGGAAACCAACAGTAGCAGTGTGTTCGAGCATTAACCCCCCCCCCCAGCGTCTTTCTTCCTCTCGCGGCCATTAATAGACCCGAAGGAAATGCCACAAACTCCGCTGTCTCCGATGATCTCCATCGTTAATCTCCGGTAAGCTTCGTGACCCGTAAACATGTATACGTGCTTGATGTATGTGACGGTATTGTATGTGGGTGCGATAGGGGAGTAGATAATTGTAATGTGTGTATGTATCGGATGGTATGTTGTGAAGCAACATGAATGTTGTATGTAATATGCATGTATGTATATGTAAATGATATATGTACTGCGCATGATATACAGTTTAAGCAGAAAAGAGTATGTGATCTTTTATATGTGTGAATGTGCTAAGTAGGATGCATGTATATTGATGGTATAAATGTAGTGCAAACTATACGGGTATATATGTATATATATCATCGATTGTATGTATTGAAATTGAAAACAAAAGCAGTAGCGGGTTAAGTAAGTCGGAAACGGGTACAATCGACTGAACAAACTGTATGAATATTATATATATATATATATATATATATATATGCATGTGTGTGTTTTATGGTATCGTATGTAGATATGTGTACATGATTTGTACCTACGTGTTTAAGTATGATGTATAGGTATGTATGAATACCCAATATGTATGAGAACTGAATGTGGATATGTATTCATGATTACTAGTTCATATGAAGGTGGATAAATGTATGGTATGTATGTATTTCAGTATTTGGGTAGGTAGAATGTATGGTATAATGGCATGAATTATAACTATGTGTATAAGTGTATCAAAATGGCTATGTATATGAACCATGAAAAGGTTAGTCATAAGAGCAACCTGATATATGTATGTTATATGTATGAAGTTAGATTAGTAGATGCGTGTTATTGTATGCGTGTACGTGACATAGGAGAAAATATTATGGGACTGTAAATCGGGTTGGTCACGTGTATATATTGGGAGGTATGTATTATGTGAATGGATTTGTGCGAATGCGTGTTGAAATGTATGTAAATATGTGTATGTACTTATACAAGAGCAAGTAGTTAATGATTAGTATTAATTACTAAGCAGGTGGTTGAGTGGCATAAGGTAGTAGCTTTTGCTGTGCATTCAAAGGTGAGTTCTTTGCCCGCTTTTAAATATTTTCTGGGAGAAAACATACAAATGATTTTACAGAGCCTTCGGGCAATTATTTTACAGCGCCTTCGGGCGGTCTGTATTTTTATGCCTTCGGGCAGGGCCTTCGGGCAAAACTTTATGTCTTCGGGCGGGGCCAATTACGGCTGCATTTTATACCTTCGGGTAGGGCCTACGGGCATGTTTCGGTAAAAGTATAAATGCCTAAGGGCAGGTTTCGGTAAAAGTATAAATGCCTACGGGCAGGTTTCGGTAAAAGTATAAATGCCTACGGGCAGGTTTCGGTAAAAGTATAAATGCCTACGGGCAGGATTTTATTAGGGCTTATAGTGCTTTACACGAATTGGAACCACATTCAAGTCCTTATAAAAGTTCGAGGTTGATTAATATATGATAGCGGGGAAATTTGAGTAGTACTACCGGGTTGCGACGGCACCCCACCCTTGACTGGGCGTCATGTGGTGCAAATTGTCCTTAAAGGTTATGGGTCATCCTGGTTAGATGGCGACAAGGCAAAAGTAACGTTTAGCTTTCATCTCGACGTGTTGACAAGCAATAAGCATACGGTCTTGCAAACCGCCTAATAAAATGGATTTTGTTTATTTTGGTTATAAACGGTACTTTTTATTCATGTACAAATCTCATTGAACTCACCAACATTATGTGTTGACCGTTTTAGTATGTTTTCTCAGGTTATTAAGGAGCACGAGCACGAGTAGGACATGCATGCATTGGGTCGTCCTCTAGACTGTTTCAAAAACTACATTTAATCCTTATTTTATTGACTTGGTTTGTTATTTTGTGCGCGGGATTTTTGTGTACTGGATTTTTTAAATGCTTCCGCTAAACGTTGGTTTTAACATTTAAACTCTGAACTTTGGTTTATTTATAAAATTAAATATTTCGTTAAACATTGAGTCAATGTTAACTGTAACTAATGGCTTGAGATCCTGGTATGTCACACGCCTAACGGATACCCCATTTGTGGAGAATTGAGGGTGTGACAGATTGGTATCAGAGCCATAAGTTATAGGGAACTAGCATTTCGTTGCATATAGTCTATAACTTTAAGCATTTGCATTAGTTACACTCACACTGCACAGTAGAATCATAGTTAGAAAGTAGAGTTTGGTTGCCTATACGTGTTACATTTTTACGTGCTTGCCTGATATAGGATCTTTGTAGTCTCAGGATCGTTATACGAAATACTCTGTCCTTATCCCAAACTTGAATTTAAATTTTCTGCTTAAATCTAATTCTTCTTCGCGGAATGTGGCTGAGACATCTTCTCAAGGAGCAAAGAGGCCAAGAGTATGAGCCTGACGATTACAACCGTTTTTGACCCGTTTGAGTATCCCTTCAGCAGTTCATTCCTTCTTTTCAAAATACACTAAGTTTTGTAAGCCCAGAAAACCGATTTTTATTCAGAATTTTTTCTCTCACTCTGTTGAAAGCGTGGTGACAACAAAAGTGCGTAATTATAAAACACTCAAATCATAAAGAATAAGACGTTGAAGTTATCCATAGTGATTTTCTTTCGTTAAGTATTTTGTTCTAATCTTTTAAACCTCCTCCATATTGTTACACTTAATCTTATTTTATCAAGTTGGTAGTTGTTACTCTCGTGAAAACTATTGACTCGAAGTGGCATCTCGTGGAGATGACTACCGATGGTATTCTCGTTCTACACAAAGACTGCGTCTGAATACTAACACAAACACAACCTACAGTTTATAAATAAGCAAGTATTATATGAATACCACACCTCCCTTATACATCCTATATCCAGAATAATGTAAATTATCTTATAAATAAAGACAGGTATCGAACCTGGGTCACCTCAACCAACATAAAACAATCTACCACCTAAGAAACTAAGCATGATAAAACTTAAGATTAAAGCTCATGATGGGAGACAAACTATGGTGATTGTGTAAGGTAAATTGACGATTACGGGTGCGCAACGTAATGGTGAATTTACATGTACACGATGATCCTGGCAAAACCTGTCATGTGGGTTACAACCAAAACCCAAAAGTGAAGAACCAAACAACACAGATTCACCTGAAACAAAACTCCATCTCTAAGTAACATACTGGTATCAAGTTTATCCTTGTGTAGTAAACAATTATAATACCACCTTCCAATATAAACTTCTACCATGCTAATGCCACAAAATCATGATACAATGAAATGCCTTAAATTTTGGTCAGTATGTTATGACCTCTTACCCAACACCGATAACAACTTAATATCATGGTTTTCACAATTGAGCATTATACAAATCTTGTAATAGTAAGGGTTACTAGGAGGAGCCCTATAACACTACGACTTATTTGAAAAACTCCTTCCTGTCAGAATTAACCAACCACATAATATCTCACATACATGCTCACTCCTCGTAAATAGTATTGCAATCACTATTTGCAGCTCCACTGTTGTAAAACACACTTTGGATCTAAAACTTTATTTATTCATCAAGAATATTTAAATTAATAAACATTATCCACATTCACTACATCGGAAAATATGTTCAAATCTCTTTTCCAGATTATTCGCATAATAGCAACACAGCTTGAGTGCTATCGATGTTGCGAACCTAAAAGCGATCACCCTTGAATTTTGTTTTACAACCCTATTCTATCTATCATTCATATGGAAAATCGCTATATATCTAGACACTTATAACTATCAGGTATCCATTACCCACAGTGATATAATAAAAAGCTAAGTGAATTTTATAACTGACTCCCCCCCCCCTCCCGGGGGCACACTTCTAACTGTGACACTCAGATTTCATCAATAATAAAACTTATTGTAATCACATGGCTTGGAACAACTCATGTAACATCGACTCTTTGGTTTAACACTACTTCATTACGTAAAATAAAACAACCTATTATCCTATGCCTTGCAATTACTTGTTCTCCTCAACACAGAAAATCCAGTAACTGTCAAAGAAAGAAATACCTATTAAATTTTATCATTTTTTTTTCTAAAACATGTACTTTTTTTGGGTAAAGGGTTACCTCGGTGATTCTATATATTAACATCAAAAAGTGAGTACATAAAACATGTACTTTCGAAACATATAAGTA
The DNA here is from genome assembly GCA_030867185.1 of Tagetes erecta. Classification (NCBI taxonomy): domain Eukaryota; kingdom Viridiplantae; phylum Streptophyta; class Magnoliopsida; order Asterales; family Asteraceae; genus Tagetes; species Tagetes erecta. The sequence continues at coordinate 40,407,377 of CM061487.1, read as the reverse complement.
GTGTTATTATTCATCCTTCTCCATCTCTTCTTAGAATTTTTATGACATTCATTATGCCCGCATGTTGACAACGCTCCTTTTAATAAATTAGAGTACCTACACACAGTTGAGTCTATTTAATGATCTATAAGAATATATAATTCTTTAATTAAGAAACAATCCTTGGATATCCGAATAACGACTTCAAGCTTATTGATATAAGTATTTTGAAACATTCTAAACACAAGTCGTCCTTTACAAATGGAGAATTCCAAAACATTGAAAAAAAAAAATTCATCAAACCAACGATACATCGAACCGTTTGAATATTGCATAGGATTGGTCCAATAGTTCTCGTGTCCCCAACCAAATGGAGTACCTCCTAGACTCGTCATGCCACTTAATATCTTATAAATAAAAACAATTACTTTTATCTGAAGAACTAGTTGAACTAGTGAGCCGATAATTCAAAACACTCAAACATAGTAAGATTCTTTTATTTATAGTTTGTTGAAATTCTAGGAGTGAATCGAAGCTCACGTAAGAAACGCAGAAAATCTAATAATGTATGAACATTCTTGGCTATTCAAAACGCCAACGCCATACGCAAATGCTAATGGTTAAATTTCGGGACGAAATTTCTTTTAACGAGGGGATGATGTGACAACCTGAAAATAAAAAAAAATAATAATAAAAAAAAAAATTTCCTTTTCTTTTGATCTATTTCGTTGCAGACAAACAATGACGTTGCGTAATTTTCGGGACGAAAATTCTATTAACAAGGGGATGATGTGACAACCCGTAATTCCAGGTTAACACCTTTAACTACTTTTGAACTGTTCCGTTAAGTTTTTTTATAAGTTTAGGGTTCGTTTGTAATTAACTAAACTAATTTATAAACTTTAAAACCAAACCTAATTAACCTACAAATGTATAAGGGCCGTAGTGTAAAACTTAATAAAATTACCCAGCCCTAAATCCCACCCTCAGCCGTTTCTTTTTCTGCGACGTCGGGTGCAAAACACACCGATAATGCAGCAGCACATAAACACCATCACACTAATCATGGTTCAGCCGATATCATCATCTCCATCATCGTTCTTTTCTGGGCTGGTTGAAATCGCAGCAGAAACATCACCATCAATCATCCATCTCGTTTAGTTTGCAGTCGCCGGAAATAACGGAAACCAACAGTAGCAGTGTGTTCGAGCATTAACCCCCCCCCAGCGTCTTTCTTCCTCTCGCGGCCATTAATAGACCCGAAGGAAATGCCACAAACTCCGCTGTCTCCGATGATCTCCATCGTTAATCTCCGGTAAGCTTCGTGACCCGTAAACATGTATACGTGCTTGATGTATGTGACGGTATTGTATGTGGGTGCGATAGGGGAGTAGATAATTGTAATGTGTGTATGTATCGGATGGTATGTTGTGAAGCAACATGAATGTTGTATGTAATATGCATGTATGTATATGTAAATGATATATGTACTGCGCATGATATACAGTTTAAGCAGAAAAGAGTATGTGATCTTTTATATGTGTGAATGTGCTAAGTAGGATGCATGTATATTGATGGTATAAATGTAGTGCAAACTATACGGGTATATATGTATATATATCATCGATTGTATGTATTGAAATTGAAAACAAAAGCAGTAGCGGGTTAAGTAAGTCGGAAACGGGTACAATCGACTGAACAAACTGTATGAATATATTATATATATATATATATATATATATATATATATATATGCATGTGTGTGTTTTATGGTATCGTATGTAGATATGTGTACATGATTTGTACCTACGTGTTTAAGTATGATGTATAGGTATGTATGAATACCCAATATGTATGAGAACTGAATGTGGATATGTATTCATGATTACTAGTTCATATGAAGGTGGATAAATGTATGGTATGTATGTATTTCAGTATTTGGGTAGGTAGAATGTATGGTATAATGGCATGAATTATAACTATGTGTATAAGTGTATCAAAATGGCTATGTATATGAACCATGAAAAGGTTAGTCATAAGAGCAACCTGATATATGTATGTTATATGTATGAAGTTAGATTAGTAGATGCGTGTTATTGTATGCGTGTACGTGACATAGGAGAAAATATTATGGGACTGTAAATCGGGTTGGTCACGTGTATATATTGGGAGGTATGTATTATGTGAATGGATTTGTGCGAATGCGTGTTGAAATGTATGTAAATATGTGTATGTACTTATACAAGAGCAAGTAGTTAATGATTAGTATTAATTACTAAGCAGGTGGTTGAGTGGCATAAGGTAGTAGCTTTTGCTGTGCATTCAAAGGTGAGTTCTTTGCCCGCTTTTAAATATTTTCGGGGAGAAAACATACAAATGATTTTACAGAGGCTTCGGGCAATTATTTTACAGCGCCTTCGGGCGGTCTGTATTTTTATGCCTTCGGGCAGGGCCTTCGGGCAAAACTTTATGTCTTCGGGCGGGGCCAATTACGGCTGCATTTTATACCTTCGGGTAGGGCCTACGGGCATGTTTCGGTAAAAGTATAAATGCCTATGGGCAGGTTTCGGTAAAAGTATAAATGCCTACGGGCAGGTTTCGGTAAAAGTATAAATGCCTACGGGCAGGTTTCGGTAAAAGTATAAATGCCTACGGGCAGGATTTTATTAGGGCTTATAGTGCTTTACACGAATTGGAACCACATTCAAGTCCTTATAAAAGTTCGAGGTTGATTAATATATGATAGCGGGGAAATTTGAGTAGTACTACCGGGTTGCGACGGCACCCCACCCTTGACTGGGCGTCATGTGGTGCAAATTGTCCTTAAAGGTTATGGGTCATCCTGGTTAGATGGCGACAAGGCAAAAGTAACGTTTAGCTTTCATCTCGACGTGTTGACAAGCAATAAGCATACGGTCTTGCAAACCGCCTAATAAAATGGATTTTGTTTATTTTGGTTATAAACGGTACTTTTTATTCATGTACAAATCTCATTGAACTCACCAACATTATGTGTTGACCGTTTTAGTATGTTTTCTCAGGTTATTAAGGAGCACGAGCACGAGTAGGACATGCATGCATTGGGTCGTCCTCTAGACTGTTTCAAAAACTACATTTAATCCTTATTTTATTGACTTGGTTTGTTATTTTGTGCGCGGGATTTTTGCGTACTGGATTTTTTAAATGCTTCCGCTAAACGTTGGTTTTAACATTTAAACTCTGAACTTTGGTTTATTTATAAAATTAAATATTTCGTTAAACATTGAGTCAATGTTAACTGTAACTAATGGCTTGAGATCCTGGTATGTCACACGCCTAACGGATACCCCATTTGTGGAGAATTGAGGGTGTGACAAAAGGACTCGGACGAATTCATTAGGTGTATTATGGAGTTTTAACGTTTCGTACGGTGATGTAAGGTGTTCATAGAGGATGTAAGGCATCCTACATTATACTAACGTTCTTTTCGAGTTGCTAATGTGTCATAAGGAGACGTAAGATGTCCTAAGATGTCGTACGATGTTCAAAGGACTCGTACGAATTCATTTCGTTTATTATGGATTTTTAATGTTTCGTACGGTGTTGTAAGGTGTTGTTAGGAGTTTTACGGCGTCCAACATCAAACTAACGTGCTTTTCAAGGAGTTAATATGGCATACAGAGTCGTAAGATGTCCTAAGTTGTCGTACGATGTTCAAAGGACTCGGGCGAATTCATTAGGTTTATTATGGAGTTTTAAAGTTTCGTACGTTGATGTAAGGTGTTCTTAGGAGTTCTTACGCGTCCTACATTATTCTAACGTGCTTTTCATGCTGCTAGTCTCAAATACTGAGCTTTAACATCTTTTGAGTTGTCGTACGATGTTTAAAGGACTTTGACGAACTCATTAGGTTTAGTATTGAATTTTTAGGTTTCGTACGGTGTTGTAAGGTGTTGTTAGGAGTTGTAAGGCATGCAATATTATACTAACGTGCTTTTCATGGTGCTAACATGGCATACATAGTCATAAAATGTCTTAAGTTGCCGTATGACGTTCAAAGGACTCAGACGAATTCATTAGGTGTATTATGGAGTTTTAACGTTTCGTACGGTGATGTAAGGTGTTCATAGAGGATGTAAGGCATCCTACATTATACTAACGTTCTTTTCGAGTTGCTAATGTGTCATAAGGAGACGTAAGATGTCCTAAGATGTCGTACGATGTTCAAAGGACTCGTACGAATTCATTTCATTTATTATGGATTTTTAATGTTTCGTACGGTGTTGTAAGGTGTTGTTAGGAGTTTTACGGCGTCCAACATCAAACTAACGTGCTTTTCAAGGAGTTAATATGGCATACAGAGTCGTAAGATGTCCTAAGTTGTCGTACGATGTTCAAAGGACTCGGGCGAATTTATTAGGTTTATTATGGAGTTTTAAAGTTTCGTACGTTGATGTAAGGTGTTCTTAGGAGTTCTTACGCGTCCTACATTATTCTAGCTAGTCTCAAATACTGAGCTTTAACATCTTCTGAGTTGTCGTACGATGTTTAAAGGACTTTGACGAACTCATTAGGTTTAGTATTGAATTTTTAGGTTTCGTAAGGTGTTGTAAGGTGTTGTTAGGAGTTGTAACGCATGCAATATTATACTAACGTGCTTTTCATGGTGCTAACATGGCATACATAGTCGTAAAATGTCTTAAGTTTCCGTATGACGTTCAAAGAACTCGGACGAATTCATTAGGTGTATTATGGAGTTTTAACGTTTCGTACGGTGATGTAAGGTGTTCATAGAGGATGTAAGGCATCCTACATTATACTAACGTTCTTTTCGAGTTGCTAATGTGTCATAAGGAGACGTAAGATGTCCTAAGATGTCGTACGATGTTCACAGGACTCATACGAATTCATTTGGTTTATTATGGATTTTTAATGTTTCGTACGGTGTTGTAAGGTGTTGTTAGGAGTTGTAAGGCGTCCAACATCACACTAACGTGCTTTTCAAGGTGTTAATATGGCATGCAGAGTCGTAAGATGTCCTAAGTTGTCGTACGATGTTCAAAGGACTTGGGCGAATTCGTTAGGTTTTTTATGGAGTTTTAAAGTTTCATACGGTGATGTGAGTTGCTCTTAGGAGTTGTTACGCGTCCTACAATATTCTAACGTGCTTTTCATGTTGCTAGTGCCGCATACTGAGCTTTAACATCACCTGAGTTGTCGTACGATGTTCAAAGGACTTCGACGAATTCATTAGGCTTATTAGGGAGTTTTAAGGTTTCGTACGGTGTTGTAAGGTGTTGTTAGGAGTTGTAAGGCATCCAACATTCTACTAACTTGCTTTTCATGGTGCTAATATGGCATACATAGTCGTAAGATGTCTTAAGTTGCCGTATGACGTTCAAAGGACTCGGACGAATTCATTAGGTGTATTATGGAGTTTTAACATTTCGTACGGTGATGTAAGGTGTTCATAGAGGCTGTAAGGCATCCTATATTATACTAACATTCTTTTCGAGTTGCTAATGTGTCATAAGGAGACGTAAGATGTCCTAAGATGTCGTACAATGTTCAAAGGACTCGTACGAATTCATTACGTTTATTATGGATTTTTTATGTTTCGTACGATGTTGTTAGGAGTTTTAAGGCGTCCAACATCACACTAACGTGTTTTTTAAGGTGCTAATATGGCATACAGAGTTGTAAGATGTCCTAAGTTGTCGTATGATGTTCAAAGGAATCGGGCGAAGTCATTAGGTTTATTATGGAGTTTTAAAGTTTCGGACGGTGATGTAATGTGTTCTTAGGAGTTGTTACGCGTCCTACATTATTCTAACGTGCTTTTCATGCTGCTAGTGTCGCATACTGAGCTTTAACATCTTCTGAGTTGTCGTACGATGTTTAAAGGACTTCGATGAACTCATTAGGTTTAGTATTGAGTTTTAAGGTTTCGTACGGTGTTGTAGGGTGTTGTTAGGAGTTGTGAGGCATGCAACATTATACTAACGTGCTTTTCATGGTGCTAATATGGCATACATAGTCGTAAGATGTCTTATGTTGTCGTATGACGTTCAAAGGACTCGGACGAATTCATTAGGTGATTATGGATTTTTAACGTTTCGTACGGTGATGTAAGGTGTTCATAGAGGTTGTAAGGCATCCTACATTATACTAACGTTCTTTTCGAGTTGCTAATATGTCATAAGGAGACGTAAGATGTCGTACGATGTTCAAAGGACTCGTACGAATTCATTTGGTTTATTATGGATTTTTAATGTTTCGTACGGTGTTGTTAAGAGTTGTAAGGCGTCCAACATCACACTAACGTGCTTTTCAAGGTGTTAATATGGCATGCAGAGTCGTAAGATGTCCTAAGTTGTCCTACGATGTTCAAAGGACTTGGGTGAATTCATTAGGTTTATTATGGAGTTTTAAAGTTTCGGACGGTGATGTGAGGTGTTCTTAGGAGTTGTTACGCGCCCTACATTATTCTAACGTGCTTTTCATGTTGCTAGTGTCGCATACTGAGCTTTAACATCACCTGAGTTGTCGTACGATGTTCTAAGGACTTCGACGAATTCATTAAGTTTATTAGGGAGTTTTAAGGTGTCGTACGATGTTGTAAGGTGTTGTTAGGAGTTGTAAGGCATCCAACATTCTACTAACGTGCTTTTCATGGTGCTAATATGGCATATATAGTCGTAAGATGTCTTAAGTTGCCGTATGACGTTCAAAGGACTCGGACAAATTCATCAGGTGTATTATGGAGTTTTAACGTTTCGTACGGTGATGTAAGGTGTTCATAGAGGCTGTAAGGCATCCTACATTATACTAACGTTCTTTTCGAGTTGCTAGTGTGTCATAAGGAGAAGTAAGATATCCAAAGATGTCGTACGATGTTCAAAGGACTCGTACGAATTCATTACGTTTATTATGGATTTTTAATGTTTCGTACGGTGTTGTTAGGAGTTTTAAGGCGTCCAACATCACACTAACATGTTTTTCAAGGTGCTAATATGGCATACAGAGTCGTAAGATGTCCTAAGTTGTCGTACGATGTTCAAAGGAATCGGGCGAACTCATTAGGTTTATTATGGAGTTTTAAAGTTTCGGACGGTGATGTAAGGTGTTCTTAGGAGTTGTTACGCGTCCTACATTATTCTAACGTGCTTTTCATGCTGCTAGTGTCGCATACTGAGCTTTAACATCTTCTGAGTTGTCGTACGATGTTCAAAGGACTTCGACGAATTTATTAGGTTTATTAGGGAGTTTTGAGGTTTCGTACGGTGTTGTAAGGTGTTGTTAGGAGTTGTAAGGCATCCAACATTCTACTAACGTGCTTTTCATGGTGCTAATATGGCATACATAGTCGTAAGATGTCTTAAGTTGTTGTATGACGTTCAAAAGACTCGGACGAATTCATTAGGTGTATTATGGAGTTTTAACGTTTCGTATGGTGATGTAAGGTGTTCTTAGGAGTTGTTACGCGTCCTACATTTATCTAACGTGCTTTTCATGTTGCTAGTGTGGCATACTGAGCTTTAACATCTCCTGTGTTGTCGTACGATGTTCAAAGGACTTCGACGAATTTATTAGGTTTATTAGGGAGTTTTAAGGTTTCGTACGGTGTTGTAAGGAGTTGTTAGGAGTTGTAAGGCATCCAACATTCTACTAACGTGCTTTTCATGGTGCTAATATGGTATACATAGCCGTAAGATGTCTTAAGTTGTTGTATGACGTTCAAAGGACTCGGACGAATTCATTAGGTGTATTATGGAGTTTTAACGTTTCGTATGGTGATGTGTCACACCCCAAAAATCAGCGCAGCGGAAAGACAAGATATCGTGGTGTAAGGAGCGAAGTTGGCACCCATTAATTATAAAGAAAACATCCACAGTAATTTAAAAGGTAATTAAAAGTGTTAATGTTGATACGTCAACATCCCACAATTTTTCATTAAGAAAATAAAATACGATATTATCTTAATAAAGCGTAGATTGTTTGAAGTAAAGCCAAACAAAATTTTAAACAAAGCGTTCCCAAAACACATAAACCAAATGTGGAGTTTGTAGTCCAAAAACTATCCTTCCACAAATTCTCATCCCCATCACTTTGCACCTGAAAAACATGTAAAAACTTGTCAACATAAAGTTGGTGAGGTTTCAGGTTTTAATCATAAGAAAAATCACTTTTCATTCACAATAGATATGCTTGGCTTTGAGACATCAACACGACCATATGTCAAAGGGTTTGCAAGGCCCAAAGACAAATGAATCATCAAGTCATGAGTCCATAATCAACCAAGAAACGAGGTTCCCTCACAACATTCAACTTATATTCCCCCGCATGTCAACACGATCAGAGCGACTGATCACGAGGGGCGGAACTCCAATCCCGATAGATCTACCAATATAACTTGTGGTCTCTCTCTCCAAGAGAAATAAATGATTATGAGAGGGCAATGTGATCACTTTAACAACAAAAACTCATGCCATCATTTTGGTCAACAACAATACTCGTCTCCCAATACATATCAAAACATCATAAATAAAATACATGTTTTTCCCCCGAAAAATATTTAAATAAAACATTATTTAAAAAGGGGCCGAGAAACTCACATGTCTCTCAATTCATATCAAAACAAGTTACACAAATACATGTTTTCCCCCAACACAGTTAAATAAAACGTTATTTAAAAAGGGGCCGAAGAACTCACATGTCTCTCAATTCATATCAAAACAAGTTAAACAAATACATGCTTTTCCCCCAAAAAATATTTAAATAAAACATTATTTAAAAAGGGGCCAAGAAACTCACAGTGAATACGCCAAAAGCTAGAACATATAAGCTCAATAATAACACCACCTAAGAACATCCTATACACAAAGGACCCGTTCAAAAGATGCACACATATATCAAGTCTAAAACCGTGTAGGTTGTTCACCAAAACCTAACTAGACTTATGTGAAAACATTTCATTTACAAAAACAACCCTTAATTTTAATGACCCGTTGGTGATCTTTGCCTTAATTAAATATATATATAATAACACACGCCTTATTATTTTTGTTATATTTTTGACTAGCTTTCATACTACTAATCACATAACACATATGACACATATGTAATGACACATAATAGCACATAAAAGTCATGTTTAATCCTTTAACTTTTCTAAGTAAAACAAACACTTTTACTTATCTATACCATATATAAAGAAGATTAGAGGGGCATTTTAAGATACCTAAAAAATAAGAACATTGCACAACTTTTATTGCATGGTGTACACAAAAAATAAGGGTAGTTTAGTCCTTAAACACTGTTTTCATTTTAACCCTTACCATTAGTTACACTATAATCCCTAACTTTTGAAAAAAAAATTAGTAAAATTGCAACTTACACACTTAAATAATTTCATTAATTCCCTTGTACCATAATATATGTATTTTCTTTTAGTTTTTCCGCTATATCTTTTAATAATTAGGTTTCAAATAATTTTGAAAGTGGTAGTGCAATCTGCGCAATTTTATAAACATTTCGGTGTTCAAATTTTATAAAATCGACATGGTATATTTTGATGTACAAATACTTAATGCTTGAATGTACAACTAGATATGCATAACCTAACTATGTCATGCAATTCCTAAACTTGGTCTAAATACAATGTACTAACAAAACTGAAAAGGTAACATTACAAACTGAAAGCTAGCTTAATTAATTAGAGCAGATAACAAGTATTATAACACATGCACCCATCCGAAGCTAAACAAGAGTTGTAACTTCCACTCCTTTATTTTTTGCCGTATTCACCTAAATATCCCTCATTTTCAGGTAACCATCTTTTCTGTTAATCTTTATTTGACGTTACAGAGAGAAAACCCTATCTTCACCCCAATCAAGCATCTCCTCTTCCTTTCACCACTGTCAACAAATTGGTCGTCAAACGTGAGATTCACCATGGAAGATGCAACCACATTTGATCAATCTTCATCAAATCGAAGCCACACCTTCATCTTTGATCGATTCCCTTTTTCTTCTCTTTCAAATTGCCTCTTTTGATTTAATAGATTACTATATTTGATTTATGTATTGGAAGTAACGTTTCTTTGATTGTTTTCGAAGAACAAAAACAAAAATGCAGGTAAACATTTTGACTGCTGTTGATTTTGGTTAATGGGCTTTAGTTTTCTCAAGATTGTTTATTTTTAATTTGGCTTCTGATAAGTATATGAAAATAAGATTTTTGTTGCTACTACAGGAGCAGTAGACAAGTAAGCAAGAGGCTACTGCAAATCATTGCATGTTTATTTAGACCTAGCTGTATATCGGTTATCGTCTATGCTTTTATTCATTGAATCGTTACTTGTGTTGCAGCGTTATTAAGTTCTCGGAAACATAAACCTTTAAAGCTGTGGGCGAAGTGGTTATATCCGTCTTTAGTTTGAAATTTTGCTAGAACCATACTAATTTATGACATATTAAACATACTATTTTCTCTACATACATGTCAATGGCTATTTAAAAGTTATGAATAATGGATTATGGAGTTTGTATATGTATAACTTTGGTGGATGTTATAGGGAAACGCTACTACACACTCATCATTAACTTTGGTACGACTCTACTTGACTGTGCGACTCAATTATCGATTCACTCGATTGGTGCTAAAGAAATTCAGTTGCTTTCTGGAGAGCTAAAGATGTATTTCAAATTAAATAAAGATTTTATGAAACAACAAATCCCATGCTTCATTTTATTGGCATTCTTAATTTCTTACAAAGCATTCGTACTTCCTTTTTGAAGATATAATTAGTGATATAATCTACATCAAAACTCTCATATATGATTTGATTTAATAACTCTTATGTTGTTTATCTATGCATCAAAGAACTTATTATGGGACCCTTGTACAATGCTTCTACAATTACTTTGTCTTCTTTAATATACTGGAGAACATCTCCCATTGCAATTTCTGCAATTTTCAATATTTGTTCTGGAGATGGTACTTATCCTTTTGTAATGTTAACATGCCATTTAGGTATATCTATTTATTAATCTGGAGCATAATAAAGTTATGGTCATGCTCTGAAAGTAATGGATGATGCAGGTATGGCTGAGTAGCATACATTATTAGAAGGCAATTTGGAAGGAAAATGATTCCTTATAATAAAGATAGATCTTTTGTAGGGAGCATTGCTATGGCAGTTGATGGTTTCGTTGTGTTTGTCAGGTAATCTTTTTGCAAATAGTTTTGAAGTTATGGAAAGGGAAAATTGCATAAAAAGGTAACAGACGTCTTTAGATGTGTACGAAATTAATGTTTTTAGAATTTGGTTTAAGGTATTTCAAGAACTTTGACTTAAGGTAATCAGACTCAGCTAAGTGACCTGCTATGCCTGTAACTTTGATAATCTATTTCTTTAGGTATTGCTTGATAACATTTTTTTCTTAAGTAATTTATTACCTTAAATCTGTATTATAAATTTGACAAGTTAACTCATTCATTAATTTGTTCTATCTATTTCAGGGAACTAAATGTATTAAGTAATACGTATTTAGATGCTGAGAAGTGTTGTTAATTTCAAAGATTTTTATGCTCTATTCAGTTCACTTTTCACAAAAGCATCAATGTCGATAAAAACAACCATATATTTGGATGTCATTTTCCCACAATATTGTTAATGACATATCTCTAATAGATTTATGTTTAATGTTATAAACTACACAAATATAGAGAACATAACCTAAATTGGGTAAATTTGTTATGGGTTATACTACACATGAGGGATATGATCTTATAAAAGTTGTAGTTATTATAACAATATAACGTTTTTTAATAACTATAGAACTCATGAAAAGAAGTGTTTGTGTGTGATGTTTTTGACATGCCCTAATAACTGCTCATTTTAATTAGTCACATGTCCCATCTGACCCGTCAATGTTGCCACCTTTCCAAACCATACTTTATGTTCTACTTGTGCATTTAGCTTGTTGATATGGATTTTTTAGGGTGGGGGTGGTTTAATATTTTTTATTGTGTGATGTTAATTAATTACATTGTCGTTACAAACTGATATCATTACATGTCATAAGATTTTCGAAGACGATCTAAGGCACCAAATAGAAGACATACGCAACTTCTAAGAAGAGCTAATCGATGTGGCAATGACCACATTCTTAGAGCAAGTAAAAAATGAGACTCGGGCATCTTGAAAATGGTCTCAAACAAATACAGCTTATTCCTTATCAAAACTCACGGTTGCTTTCACTCGGTTAATACTTCGTATTTTGCACCACTTTGATTTCACCTTTGCAATTCTTCAATCATGAATTTTTACTAAATGCATCTAACTAAACAGATTCTGATGGTTAATGGAGGTTCAATGTATTTGTTTACCACTTTTTTAGTTGATGTTAACCAAAGGTTTTGGGAGCATTTTGTTTTTTTGAATGTTGAATTAAAGTGCGATGTATCATGTATGCATATTTTTTGATTATTCTTATATTGGTTCATATTTAGTTTGTTAAATAAGCCTTTTTACATCGTATAAGACCATGAAAACATATTTTAATCATGCTTTGTAAATGTGAATGTTTATCATTTTTTATACTCCATCCGTCCCCAATTGAAAAGTTATAGGACCCAAAACACAAATTTAAGAAAAAGATTAGATTTTAACTATAAAATGACAATAATATCCTTACTTCAAAATAATTGCACCTTTTGTGTTAATAATAATTAGGGACAAAACTGTAAATTACATTTATATTTTTAGAAATTGACATTTAATTTTGGACAATCAAAATTAGAAAGATCGACATTTAAAATGAGACGAAGTGAGTGTTATTTAAAAAACTAAAAAGGTGTTTACGCCATTATAGCATTTTTCAATCTCACTAACCATGTAATATGGTATCAACATCCTACGATATACAATATAATTGAGATCTATAAGGATTTGATAAAATAGCAAGCAAAGTACCGTGTTGTAAATTATTATCACTACCATATCGGAGTTGTTAATGCACTACCATATCGGAGCTGTTAATGCACAATTTACATATCAATATATCATCTATACACCTATTTTCACATGTATTTAATACATGCAAACTTTTTTATACACACAATACAACTAAGATTACATGCTAACTCAACTGCATCCCCGCCGCATCACGCGGGCACATACTAGATGATAAAAAAGTTTATAAATTGTGTTCGAGTAATTTTGACCCACTTCGATTAAAAGATGATATTTATGAAATAATAGCATGGCTTCCGGTTGACCCTTTAAATTTAATTGGTGACATTTGTAAGACGTATGACTAATTCATCTCATCTTCAAGAAAACATGTCAGTCCGGAGTATTTATTTTCAGTTTTTATGTATCGCCTATCACATAGGTCCATGTATCAATGTCCAATAACAAAAGGATGTAAAAGGTAAAGGCAAAAAACACCGGAAATCCCCTGAGCTCCCTCTGGATGATACCTGGTGGTGAGAAAATCTGGATCTTATCGAAGAGATATGTAGGAAGTACGACTAATTTCCGTCTCATCTTCATGAGCTCACAACAGATTATTTATTTTCAGCTCGTATGTTAAGATTTAAATGTTTACATATTTAACTCATGGTTATTTGAATATTATCGTCTACAATTTTCATCTTCAGTTATTAATTACTTTACGCAAGCACGCCCTCATCACCTAGGTCCATGCTATAAACAATTGTCACCAGAAATATCGACCCCGCTGCATCGCGCGGGTCTCTACTAGTCCAATATTATTCATATACTTAGGAAAATATAATTTAATATTCTCGTGTCATAGTTAAAGTTCATGACACTTAGAAAAATATGCATTTTTCTCTAGTTAACTAGTATGCATTTTTCAACTTAACGGTTAACATTTAACGGGATATTCAACCACGTTTTCATAAGCAACTTATTATCATGTGAAATTATATATCTAAACATATAGTCACATAACAAAAATCATATTTCACATATTTTCCATGCAAATCACAATATTTAGCTAAACATGTCAATTTCAACATTTTCGGGAACGTTTTCGGGTCACGGAAAGCAACCCAATACCCATGTTTTTGTCATTACTTTATAAATACTTTTAGATCAGTATGTTAACTTAAAAATTTGTCCAAAGTTTCTGATCTAAATCAGTTTACAAAAATATTACGTTTTAGAGTCGAAAATCGTTGTTTTCGGGTTTTCCGGGCACATAGTTTGCTCGTTTTTTAGTTTAAAAATCTAAGCTTTTTTACCAAACTTTAAATATCATATTTTTATATAAAAATATACTTTATAATCTGTTGAGAATAATATTTTTACATATTTACATTTTTAAGCATAAATAGATGCGTTTTACGCGTATTTTCGTATCAAAAACCGTTATTTGTAAGGTTTAATCACATCTTTCTTATAATACATTTAAAGTACTTGTTTTATGAAGTTCATAAATATTTAAAAACATGTTTTATTCCAGAATATAATTTAGTTTTTAAATCATTACAAAAATGTATAAAAATTACATTTTATGTCTTTTTAAACCTTCAAGTATCATATATCTCTACTTACATCAATATTTCATACATCTAAAAACAATTTTACACTTTACGGAATCATGTATTTTATCATATCATAATCATCATAACAAAATACTTATCATACTTTCATCTAGCAATTTCTTAAATAAACATGTAGCAAGTTTTTCATAAAAATAACATCTTTCAATTTCATGTCATGTGACTACATTTTTGTAAGTATTTTTCTAACACTAGCTTTTCATGTTATTCAAAATCATTTAGTGACCTTATTATCATAACTTCATTAAAACACCTTTGCATGTTAAGATCTAACCTTTTTAAGTGCAAATACACAACAAGCTTTAGATTATTTCAACCAATATATACTTATACACACATACATATATACGATTTTACATACATACATATATAAAAATCATATTTTCATATCATACTTATTCATATCATCCCTTTCCTTTATCAATCTTTTAAAACCATCCATTTAACACATATGTAATTTTGTTTATAAAAATCAAAAACACAAACACATATATATACATACATTCTTACGGACATACACACATGCACACACAAACACACACATTTTAAAAACCCATTTCCATTTAAAAACATTCATCTTTTGGTTTAAGGTTTGGTGAACAACACTTCAAGAACACAATCTTGAACACATTCAAACCACAAAATCAAAATGAAAAGAGTTCATACCCTTGATGAACACTAGAAAAAGATGAAGAAGATGGATTTGGCCTTTAAACACCTCTTGGATGCGCACCTACTTGCTTCAAAGAGTTCCAAAAACCTTAGATTTTGCAAGAAAGTGAAAGGAATGAATGTGGAGAGTGGTGGTGGATGCTTGGCCGAAAATTAGAGTGTATGGATGTTGGTTTACGGTTTTGAAGGGAAGAGAGAGAGAGAGAGGTTGGGGTGTTGGAGTAGACAAAGATCTCTAGGATGATCTTTCTTAGATTTCTCAAGGTCTCCAAATCTTTGTGTAAGATTTAAAGGAGATTGTGAAAGATTTTATGGATGAAATCTTGGATAATATAAGGGTAAGGGGTAGGGTGGACGGTTTGGGTTAAATAATAAGTGGGTATTTCCCACAAAATTCTTATAAAAACACTACACACTTATATCACTAGTAATTTTCAAGTCTTGTAACATTTTAATACTTTTATACCACAATACTTCAAATATTAATTCTTTCACACTCAAAATAGTAAAAATATATTAATAAATATTTTATTGTACTGCGGGTAGTGTAATGGTAGTGAAACCGGGCAAAAACTGAAACACACGCGATAACCAGAAAAACATCGGATAAAATACACCGCTTTTAGTTTTTATTATGTTTTCACTTATAACACCCAAAATATATTACTTGATGCTATCTCGAGCATTATATCAATCACTGGACATTTAAAATTTATCAGGCAGTCACCAACGTTCATTACCGGGTATTTAACCGCTACGCAATTAAACAATTTCAAAAAAAATCACGAAATGCAAAATAATGCATAAAAATGGGCTTATCTAACTTTAATAACACCTTAATTATAATAATTAAATCAAATGACGCATCACAAAATAATAAGCACGTTTTAAGCTAGTACGAATATTGAACCGAAATTTGCCGGGTGTCACATGATGTAAGGTGTTCATAGAGGCTGTAAGGCATCCTACATTATACTAACGTTCTTTTCGAGTTGCTAATGTGTCATAAGGAGACGTAAGATGTCCTAAGATGTCGTACGATGTTCAAACAACTCGTACGAATTCATTACGTTTATTATGGATTTTTAATGTTTCGTACGGTGTTGTAAGGTGTTGTTAGGAGTTGTAAGGCATCCAACATCACACTAACGTGCTTTTCAAGGTGTTAATATGGCATGTAGAGTCGTAAGATGTCCTAAGTTGTCGTACGATGTTCAAAGGACTTGGGAGAATTCATTAGGTTTATTATGGAGTTTTAAAGTTTCGTACGGTGATGTGAGGTGTTCTTAGGAGTTGTTACGCGTCCTACATTATTCTAACCTGCTTTTTATGTTGCTAGTGTCGCATACTGAGCTTTAACATCACCTGAGTTGTCTTACGATGTTCAAAGGACTTCGACGAATTCATTAGGCTTATTAGGGAGTTTTAAGGTTTCGTACGGTGTTGTAAGGTGTTGTTAGGAGTTGTAAGACATCCGACATTCTATTAACGTGCTTTTCATGGTGCTAATATGGCATACATAGTCTTAAGATGTCTTAAGTTTCTATATGACGTTCAAAGGACTCGGACGAATTCATTAGGTGTATTATGGAGTTTTAACGTTTCGTATGGTGATGTAAGGTGTTCATAGAGGCTGTAAGGCAGCCTACATTATACTAACGTTTCGTAAGATGTCCTAAGATGTCGTACGATGTTCAAAGGACTCATACGAATTCATTTGGTTTATTATGGATTTTTAATGTTTCGTACGGTGTTGTAAGGTGTTGTTAGGAGTTTTAAGGCGTCCAACATCAAACTAACGTGCTTTTCAAGGTGTTAATATGGCATACAGAGTCGTAAGATGTCCTAAGTTGTCGTACGATGTTCAAAGGACTCAGGCAAATTCATTAGGCTTATTATGGAGTTTTAAAGTTTCGTACATTGATGTAAGGTGTTCTTAGGAGTTGTTACGCGTCCAACATTATTCCAACGTGCTTTTCATGTTGCTAGTGTCGCATACTGAGCTTTAACATCTCCTGAGTTGTCGTACGATGTTCAAAGGACTTCGACGAATTTATTAGGTTTATTAGTGATTTTTAAGGTTTCGTACGGTATTGTAAGGTGTTGTTAGGAGTTGTAAGGCATCCAACATTCTACTAACGTGCTTTTCATGGTGCTAATATGGCATACATAGTCGTAAGATGTCTTAAGTTGCCGTATGACGTTCAATGGACTCGGACGAATTCATTAGGTGTATTATGGAGTTTTAACGTTTCCTACGGTGATGTAAGGTGTTCATAGAGGCTGTAAGGCATCCAACATTATACTAACTTTCTTTTCAATTTGCTAATGTGTCATAAGGAGACGTAAGATGTCTTAAGATGTCGTACGATGTTCAAAGGACTCGTACGAATTCATTAGGTTTATGATGGATTTTTAATGTTTCGTACGGTGTTGTTAGGAGTTGTAAGGCGTCCAACATCACACTAACGTGCTTTTCAAGGTGTTAATATGGCATGCAGAGTCGTAAGATGTCCTAAGTTGTCGTACGATGTTCAAAGGAATCGGGCGAACTCATTAGGTTTATTATGGAGCTTTAAAGTTTCCGACGGTGATGTAAGGTGTTCTTAGGAGTTGTTACGCGTCCTACATTATTCTAACGTGCTTTTCATGCTGCTAGTGTCGCATACTGAGCATTAACATCTTCTGAGTTATCGTACGATGTTTAAAGGACTTCGACGAACTCATTAGGATTAGTATTGAGTTTTAAGGTTTCGTACGGTGTTGTAAGGTGTTGTTAGGAGTTGTAAGGCATGCAACATTATACTAACGTGTTTTTCATGGTGCTAATATGGCATACATAGTCGTAAGATGTCTTATGTTGTCGTATGACGTTCCAAGGACTCGGACGAATTCATTAGGTGTATTATGGAGTTTTAACGTTTCATACGGTGATGTAAGGTGTTCATAGAGGCTGTAAGGCATCCTACATTATACTAACGTTCTTTTCGAGTTGCTAATGTGTCATAAGGAGACGTAAGATGTCCTAAGATGTCGTACGATGTTCAAAGGACTCGTACGAATTCATTAGGTTTATGATGGATTTTTAAAGTTTCGTACGGTGTTGTTAGGAGTTGCAAGGCGTCCAACATCACACTAACGTGCTTTTCAAGGTGTTAATATGGCATGCAGAGTCGTAAGATGTCCTAAGTTGTCGGACGATATTCAAAGGACTTGGGCGAATTCATTAGGTTTATTATGGAGTTTTAAAGTTTCGTACAGTGATTTAAGGTGTTCTTAGGAGTTGTTACGCGTCCTACATTATTCTAACGTGCTTTTCATGCTGCTAGTGTCGCATACTGAGCTTTAACATCACCTGAGTTGTCGTACGCTGTTCAAAGGACTTCGACGAATTCATTAGGTTTATTAGGGAGTTTTAAGGTTTCGTACGATGTTGTAAGGTGTTGTTAGGAGTTGTAAGGCATCCAACATTCTACTAACGTGCTTTTCATGGTGCTAATATGGCATACATAGGCGTAAGATGTCTTAAGTTGCCGTATGACGTTCAAAGGACTCGGACGAATTCATTAGGTGTATTATGGAGTTTTAACGTTTCGTATGGTGATGTAAGGTGTTCATAGAGGCTGTAAGGCATGCTACATTATACTAACGTTCTTTTCGAGTTGCTAATGTGTCATAAGTAGACGTAAGATGTCCTAAGATGTCGTACGATGTTCAAAGGACTAGTACTAATTCATTTGGTTTATTATGGATGTTTAATGTTTCGTACGGTGTTGTAAGGTGTTGTTAGGAGTTTTAAGGCGTCCAACATCAAACTAACGTGCTTTTCAAGGTGTTAATATGGCATACAGAGTCGTAAGATGTCCTAAGTTGTCGTACGATGTTCAAAGGACTCGGGCGAATTCATTAGGTTTATTATGGAGTTTTAAAGTTTCGTACGTTGATATAAGGTGTTCTTAGGAGTTGTTACGCGTCCTACATTATTCTAACATGATTTTCATGTTGCTAGTGTCGCATACTGAGCTTTAACATCTCCTGAGTTGTCGTACGATGTTCAAAGGACTTCGACGAATTTATTAGGTTTATTAGGGAGTTTTAAGGTTTCATACGGTGTTGTAAGGAGTTGTAAGGCATCCTACTAACGTGCTTTTCATGGTGCTAATATGGCATACATAGTCGTAAGATGTCTTAAGTTGCGGTATGACGTTCAAAGGACTCGGACGAATTCATTAGGTTTTTTATGGAATTTTAACGTTTCGTACGGTGATGTAAGGTGTTCATAGAGGCTGTAATGCATCCTACATTATACTAACGTTCTTTTCGAGTTGCTAATGTGTCATAAGGAGAAGTAAGATGTCGTACGATGTTCAAAGGACTCGTACGAATTCATTAGGTTTATTATGGATTTTTAAAGTTTCGTACGGTGTTGTTAGGAGTTGTAAGGCGTCCAACATCACACTAACGTGCATTTCAAGGTGTTAATATGGCATGCAGAGTCGTAAGATGTCCTAAGTTGTCGTACGATATTCAAAGGACTTGGGCGAATTCATTAGGTTTATTATAGAGTTTTAAAGTTTCGTACGGTGATGTAAGGTGTCCTTAGGAGTTGTTACGCGTCCTACATTATTCTAACGTGCTTTTCATGTTGCTAGTGTCGCATACTGAGCTTTAACATCACCTGAGTTGTCGTATGATGTTCAAAGGACTTCGACGAATTCATTAGGTTTATTAGGGAGTTTTAAGGTTTCGTACGGTGTTGTAAGGTGTTGTTAGGAGTTGTAAGGCATCCAACATTCTACTAACGTGCTTTTCATGGTGCTAATATGGCATACATAGTCGTAAGATGTCTTAAGTTGCCGTATGACGTTCAAAGGACTCGGACGAATTCATTAGGTGTATTATGGAGTTTTAACGTTTCGTACGGTGATTTAAGGTGTTCATAGAGGCTGTAAGGCATCCTACATTATACTAACGCTCTTTTCGAGTTGCTAATATGTCATAAGGAGACGTAAGATGTCCTAAGATGCCGTACGATGTTTAAAGGACTCGTACGAATTCATTTGGTTTATTATGGATTTTTAATGTTTCGTACGGTGTTGTAAGGTGGTTTTAGGAGTTTTAAGGCGTCCAACATCAAACTAACGTGCTTTTCAAGGTGTTAATATGGCATACAGAGTCATAAGATGTCCTAAGTTGTCGTAGGATGTTCAAAGGACTCGGGCGAATTCATTAGGTTTATTATGGAGTTTTAAAGTTTCGTACATTGATATAAGGTGTTCTTAGGAGTTGTTACACGTCCTACATTATTCTAACGTGATTTTCATGTTGCTAGTGTCGCATACTGAGCTTTAACATCACCTGAGTTGTCGTACGATGTTCAAAGGACTTCAACGAATTTATTAGGTTTATTAGGGAGTTTTAAGGCTTCGTACGGTGTTATAAGGTGTTGTTAGGAGTTGTAAGGCATCCAATATTCTACTAACGTGCTTTTCATGGTGCTAATATGGCATACGTAGTCGTAAGATGTCTTAAGTTGCCGTATGACGTTCAAAGGACTCGGACAAATTCATTAGGTGTATTATTGAGTTTTAAGGTTTCGTACGATGATATAAGGTGTTCATAGGAGCTGTAAGGTATACAACATTATACTAACGTTCCTTTCGAGTTGCTAATGTGTCATAAGGAGACGTAAGATTTCCTAAGATGTCGTACGATGTTCAAAGGACTCGTACGAATTCATTAGGTTTATTAATGTTTCGTACGGTGTTGTAAGGTGTTGTTAGGAGTTTTAAGGCGTCCAACATCACACTAACGTGCTTTTCAAGGTGCTAATATGGCATACAGAGTCGTAAGATGTACTAAGTTGTCGTACGATGTTCAAAGGAATCGGGCTAACTCATTAGGTTTATTATGGAGTTTTAAAGTTTCGAACGGTGATGTAAGTTGTTCTTAAGAGTTGTTACGCGTCCTAAATTATTCTAACATGCTTTTCATGCTGCTAGTGTCGCATACTGAGCTTTAACATCTTCTGCGTTGTCGTACGATGTTCAAAGGACTTCGACGAACTCGTTAGGTTTAGTATTGAGTTTTAAGGTTTCGTACGGTGTTGTAAGGTGTTGTTAGGAGTTGTAAGGCATCCAACATTCTACTAACGTGATTTTCATGGTGCTAATATGGCATACATAGTCGTAAGATGTCCTAAGTTGCCGTATGACGTTCAAAGGACTCGGACGAATTCATTAGGTGTATTGTGGAGTTTTAACATTTCGTATGGTGATGTAAGGTGTTCATAGAGGCTGTAAGGCATCCTACATTATACTAACGTTCTTTTCGAGTTGCTAATATGTGATAAGGAGACGTAAGATGTCCTAAGATGCCGTACGATGTTTAAAGGACTCGTACGAATTCATTTTGTTTATTATGGATTTTTAATGTTTCGTACAGTGTTGTAAGGTGTTGTTAGGAGTTTTAAGGCGTCCAACATCAAACTAACATGCTTTTCAAGGTGTTAATATGGCATACAGAGTCGTAAGATGTCCTAAGTTGTCGTACGATGTTCAAAGGACTCGGGCGAATTCATTAGGTTTATTATGGAGTTTTAAAATTTCGTACGTTGATGTAAGGTTTTCTTAGGAGTTGTTACGCGTCCTACATTATTCTAACGTGCTTTTCATGTTGCTAGTGTCACATACTGAGCTTTAACATCTGTTAAGTTGTCGTACGATGTTCAAAGGACTTCGACGAACTCGTTAGGTTTAGTATTGAGTTTTAAGGTTTCGTACGGTGTTGTAAGGTGTTGTTAGGAGTTGTAAGGCATCCAACATTCTACTAACCTGCTTTTCATGGTGCTAATATGGCATACATAGTCGTAAGATGTGTTAAGTTGCCGTATGACGTTCAAAGGACTCGGACGAATTCATTAGGAGTATTATGGAGTTTTAACATTTCGTACGGTGATGTAAGGTGTTCATAGAGGCTGTAAGGCATCCTACATTATACTAACGCTCTTTTCGAGTTGCTAATATGTCATAAGGAGACGTAAGATGTCCTAAGATGCCATACGATGTTTAAAGGACTCGTACGAATTCATTTGGTTTATTATGGATTTTTAATGTTTCGTACGGTGTTGTAAGGTGGTTTTAGGAGTTTTAAGGCGTCCAACATCAAACTAACGTGCTTTTCAAGGAGTTAATATGGCATACAGAGTCGTAAGATGTCCTAAGTTGTCGTACGATGTTCAAAGGACTCGGGCGAATTCATTAGGTTTATTATGGAGTTTTAAAGTTTCGTACGTTGATGTAAGGTGTTCTTAGGAGTTGTTACATGTCCTACATTATTCTAACTTGCTTTTCATGTTACTAGTGTCGCATACTGAGATTTAATATCTCTTGAGTTGTCGTACGATGTTCAAAGGACTTCGACGAATTTATTAGGTTTATTAGGGAGTTTTAAGGCTTCGTACGGTGTTATAAGGTGTTGTTAGGAGTTGTAAGGCATCCAATATTCTACTAACGTGCTTTTCATGGCGCTAATATGGCATACGTAGTCGTAAGATGTCTTAAGTTGCCGTATGACGTTCAAAGGACTCGGACAAATTCATTAGGTGTATTATTGAGTTTTAAGGTTTCGTACGATGATATAAGGTGTTCATAGGAGCTGTAAGGCATACAACATTATACTAACGTTCCTTTCGAGTTGCTAATGTGTCATAAGGAGACGTAAGATTTCCTAAGATGTCGTACGATGTTCAAAGGACTCGTACGAATTCATTAGGTTTATTAATGTTTCGTACGGTGTTGTAAGGTGTTGCTAGGAGTTTTAAGGCATCCAACATCACACTAACGTGCTTTTCAAGGTGCTAATATGGCATACACAGTCGTAAGATGTACTAAGTTGTCGTACGATGTTCAAAGGAATCGGGCTAACTCATTAGGTTTATTATGGAGTTTTAAAGTTTCGAACGGTGATGTAAGTTGTTCTTAAGAGTTGTTACGCGTCCTAAATTATTCTAACATGCTTTTCATGCTGCTAGTGTCGCATACTGAGCTTTAACATCTTCTGCGTTGTCGTACGATGTTCAAAGGACTTCGACGAACTCGTTAGGTTTAGTATTGAGTTTTAAGGTTTCGTACGGTGTTGTAAGGTGTTGTTAGGAGTTGTAAGGCATCCAACATTCTACTAACGTGATTTTCATGGTGCTAATATGGCATACATAGTCGTAAGATGTCCTAAGTTGCCGTATGACGTTCAAAGGACTCGGACGAATTCATTAGGTGTATTGTGGAGTTTTAACATTTCGTATGGTGATGTAAGGTGTTCATAGAGGCTGTAAGGCATCCTACATTATACTAACGTTCTTTTCGAGTTGCTAATATGTGATAAGGAGACGTAAGATGTCCTAAGATGCCGTACGATGTTTAAAGGACTCGTACGAATTCATTTTGTTTATTATGGATTTTTAATGTTTCGTACAGTGTTGTAAGGTGTTGTTAGGAGTTTTAAGGCGTCCAACATCAAATTAACGTGCTTTTCAAGGAGTTAATATGGCATACAGAGTCGTAAGATGTGCTAAGTTGTCGTACGATGTTCAAAGGACTCGGGCGAATTCATTAGGTTTATTATGGAGTTTTAAAGTTTCGTACGCTGATGTAAGGTGTTCTTAGGAGTTGTTACATGTCCTAAATTATTCTAACGTGCTTTTCATGTTACTAGTGTCGCATACTGAGATTTAATATCTCTTGAGTTGTCGTACGATGTTCAAAGGACTTCGACGAATTTATTAGGTTTGTTAGGGAGTTTTAAGGTTTCGTACGGTGTTATAAGGTGTTGTTAGGAGTTGTAAGGCATCCAACATTCTACTAACGTGCTTTTCATGGTGCTAATATGGCATACATAGTCGTAAGATGTCTTAAGTTGCCGTATGACGTTCAAAGGACTCGGACGAATTCATTAGGTGTATTATTGAGTTTTAAGGTTTCGTACGATGATGTAAGGTGTTCATAGGAGTTGTAAGGCATCCAACATTATACTAACGTTCCTTTCGAGTTGCTAATGTGTCATAAGGAGACGTAAGATTTCCTAAGATGTCGTACAATGTTCAAAGGACTCGTACGAATTCATTAGGTTTATTAATGTTTCGTACGGTGTTGTAAGGTGTCGTTAGGAGTTTTAAGGCGTCCAACATCACACTAACGTGCTTTTCAAGGTGCTAATATGGCATACAGAGTCGTAAGTTGTACTAAGTTGTCGTACGATGTTCAAAGGAATCGGGCTAACTCATTAGGTTTATTATGGAGTTTTAAAGTTTCGAACGGTGATGTAAGGTGTTCTTAAGAGTTGTTACGCGTCCTAAATTATTCTAACATGCTTTTCATGCTGCTAGTGTCGCATACTGAGCTTTAACATCTTCTGCGTTGTCGTACGATGATCAAAGGACTGACGAACTCGTTAGGTTTAGTATTGAGTTTTAAAGTTTCGTACGGTGTTGTAAGGTGTTGTTAGGAGTTGTAAGGCATCCAACATTCTACTAACGTGCTTTTCATGGTGCTAATATGGCATACATAGTCGTAAGATGTCCTAAGATGCCGTATGACGTTCAAAGGACTCGGACGAATTCATTAGGTGTATTATGGAGTTTTAACATTTCGTACAGTGATGTAAGGTGTTCATAGAGGCTGTAAGGCATCCTACATTATACTAACGTTCTTTTCGAGTTGCTAATGTGTCATAAGGAGACGTAAGATGTCCTAAGATGTCGTACGATGTTCAAAGGACTCGTACGGATTCATTTCGTTTATTATGGATTTTTAATGTTTCGTACGGTGTTGTAAGGTGTTGTTAGGAGTTTTATGGCGTCCAACATCAAACTAACGTGCTTTTCAAGGTGTTAATATGGCATACAGAGTCGTAAGATGTCCTAAGTTGTCGTACGATGTTCAAAGGACTCGGGCGAATTCATTAGGTTTATTATGGAGTTTTAAAGTGTCGTACGTTGATGTAAGGTGTTCTTAGGAGTTGTTACGCGTCCTACATTATTCTAACGTGCTTTTCATGTTGCTAGTGTCGCATACTGAGCTTTAACATCTCTTGTGTTGTCGTACGATGTTCAAAGGACTTCGACGAATTTATTAGGTTTATTAGGGAGTTTTAAGGTTTCGTACGGTGTTGTAAGGTGTTGTTAGGAGTTGTAAGGCATCCAACATTCTACTAACGTGCTTTTCATGGTGCTAATATGGCATACATAGTCGTAAGATGTCTTAAGTTGCCGTATGACGTTCAAAGGACTCAGACGAATTCATTAGGTGTATTATGGAGTTTTAAGGTTTCGTACGGTGATGTAAGGTGTTCAAAGGAGCTGTAAGGCATCCAACATTATACGAACGTTCTTTTCGAGTTGCTAATGTGTCATAAGGAGACATAAGATGTCCTAAGATGTCGAACGATGTTCAAAGGACTCATACGAATTCATTTGGTTTATTATGGATTTTTAATGTTTCGTACCGTGTTGTAAGGTGTTGTTAGAAGTTTTAAGGCGTCCAACATCAAACTAACGTGCTTTTCAAGGTGTTAATATGGCATACAGAGTCGTAAGATGTCCTAGGTTGTCGTACGATGTTCAAAGGACTCGGGCGAATTCATTAGGTTTATTATGGAGTTTTAAAGTTTCGTACGTTGATGAAAGGTGTTCTTAGGAGTTGTTACGCGTCCTACATTATTCTAACGTGCTTTTCATGTTGCTAGTGTCGCATACTGAGCTTTAACATCTCTTGAGTTGTCGTACGATGTTCAAAGGACTTCGACGAATTTATTAGGTTTATTAGGGAGTTTTAAGGTTTCGTACGGTGTTGTAAGGTGTTGTTAGGAGTTGTAAGGCATCCAACATTCTGCTAACGTGCTTTTCATGGTGCTAATATGGCATACATAGTCGTAAGATGTCTTAAGTTGTCGTATGACGTTCAAAGGACTCAGACAAATTCATTAGGTTTATTATGGAGTTTTAAGGTTTTTTACGGTGATGTAAGGTGTTCAAAGGAGCTGTAAGGCATCCAACATTATACTAACGTTCTTTTCGAGTTACTAATGTGTCATAAGGAGACATAAGATGTCCTAAGATGTCGAACGATGTTCAAAGGACTCATACGAATTCATTTGGTTTATTATGGATTTTTAATGTTTCGTACGGTGTTGTAAGGTGTTGTTAGAAGTTTTAAGGCGTCCAACATCAAACTAACGTGCTTTTCAAGGTGTTAATATGGCATACAGAGTCGTAAGATGTCCAAGGTTGTCGTACGAAGTTCAAAGGACTCAGGCGAATTCATTAGGTTTATTATGGAGTTTTAAAGTTTCGTACGTTGATGTAAGGTGTTCTTAGGAGTTGTTACGCGTCCTACATTATTCTAACGTGTTTTTCATGTTGCTAGTGTCGCATACTGAGCTTTAACATCTCTTGAGTTGTCGTACGATGTTCAAAGGACTTCGACGAATTTATTAGGTTTATTAGGGAGTTTTAAGGTTTCGTACGGTGTTGTAAGGTGTTGTTAGGAGTTGTAAGGCATGCAATATTATACTAACGTGCTTTTCATGGTGCTAATATGACATACATAGTCGTAAGATGTCTTAAGTTGCCGTATGACGTTCAAAGGACTCGGACGAATTCATTAGGTGTATTATGGAGTTTTAACGTTTCGTACGGTGATGTAAGGTGTTCATAGAGGCTGTAAGGCATCCTACATTATACTAACGTTCTTTTCGAGTTGCTAATGTGTCATAAGGAGACGTAAGATGTCCTAAGATGTCGTACGATGTTCAAAGGAATCGTACGAATTCATTAGGTTTATTATGGATTTTTAATGTTTCGTACGGTGTTGTAAGGTGTTGTTAGGAGTTGTAAGGCGTCAACATCACACTAACGTGCTTTTCAAGGTGTTATTATGGCATGCAGAGTCGTAAGATGTCCTAAGTTGTCGTACGATGTTCAAAGGACTCGGGCGAATTCATTAGATTTATTATGGAGTTTTAAAGTTTCGTAAGTTGATGTAAGGTGTTCTTAGGAGTTGTTACGCGTCCTACATTATTCTAACGTGCTTTTCATGTTGCTAGTGTCGCATACTGAGCTTTAACATATCTTGAGTTGTCGTACGATGTTCAAAGGACTTCGACGAATTTATTAGGTTTATTAGAGAGTTTTAAGGTTTCGTACGGTGTTGTAAGGTGTTGTTAGGAGTAGTAAGGCATCCAACATTCTACTAACGTGCTTTTCATGGTGCTAATATGGCATACATAGTCGTAAGATGTCTTAAGTTGTCGTATGATGTTCAAAGGACTCAGACGAATTCATTAGGTGTATTATGGAGTTTTAAGGTTTCGTACGGTGATGTAAGGTGTTCAAAGGAGCTGTAAGGCATCCAACATTATACTAACGTTCTTTTCGAGTTGCTAATGTGTCATAAGGAGACGTAAGATGTCCTAAGATGTCGAACGATGTTCAAAGGACTCATACGAATTCATTTGGTTTATTATGGATTTTTAATGTTTCGTACGGTGTTGTAAGGTGTTGTTAGGAGTTTTAAGGCGTCCAACATCAAACTAACGTGCTTTTCAAGGTGTTAATATGGCATATAGAGTCGTAAGATGTCCTAGGTTGTCGTACGATGTTCAAAGGACTCGGGCGAATTCATTAGGTTTATTATGGAGTTTTAAAGGTTCGTACGTTGATGTAAGGTGTTCTTAGGAGTTGTTACGCGTCCTACATTATTCTAAGGTGCTTTTCATGTAGCTAGTGTCGCATACTGAGCTTTAACATCTCTTGAGTTGTCGTACGATGTTCAAAGGACTTCGACGAATTTATTAGGTTTATTATGGAGTTTTAAGGTTTCGTACGGTGTTGTAAGGTGTTGTTAGGAGTTGTAAGGCATCTAACATTCTACTAACATGCTTTTCATGGTGCTAATATGGCATACATAGTCGTAAGATGTCTTAAGTTGTCGTATGACGTTCAAAGGACTCAGACGAATTCATTAGGTGTATTATGGAGTTTTAAGGTTTCGTACGGTGATGTAAGGTGTTCAAAGGAGCTGTAAGGCATCCAACATTATACTAACGTTCTTTTAGAGTTGCTAATGTGTCATAAGGAGACGTAAGATGTCCTAAGATGTCGAACGATGTTCAAAGGACTCATACGAATTCATTTGGTTTATTTTGGAGTTTTAATGTTTCATACGGTGTTGTAAGGTGTTGTTAGAAGTTTTAAGGCGTCCAACATCAAACTAACGTGCTTTTCAAGGTGTTAATATGGCATACAGAGTCGTAAGATGTCCTAGGTTGTTGTACGATGTTCAAAGGACTCGGGCGAATTCATTAGGTTTATTATGGAGTTTTAAAGTTTCGTACGTTGATGTAAGGTGTTCTTAGGAGTTGTTACGCGTCATACATTATTCTAACGTGTTTTTCATGTTGCTAGTGTCGCATACTGAGCTTTAACATCTCTTGAGTTGTCGTACGATGTTCAAAGGACTTCGACGAATATATTAGGTTTATTAGGGAGTTTTAAGGTTTCGTACGGTGTTGTAAGGTGTTGTTAGGAGTTGTAAGGCATGCAATATTATACTAACGTGCTTTTCATGGTGCTAATATGACATACATAGTCGTAAGATGTCTTAAGTTGCCGTATGACGTTCAAAGGACTCGGACGAATTCATTAGGTGTATTATGGAGTTTTAACGTTTCGTACGGTGATGTAAGGTGTTCATAGAGGCTGTAAGGCATCCTACATTATACTAACGTTCTTTTCGAGTTGCTAATGTGTCATAAGGAGACTTAAGATGTCCTAAGATGTCGTACGATGTTCAAAGGAATCGTACGAATTCATTAGGTTTATTATGGATTTTTAATGTTTCGTACGGTGTTGTAAGGTGTTGTTAGGAGTTGTAAGGCGTCAACATCACACTAACGTGCTTTTCAAGGTGTTAATATGGCATGCAGAGTCGTAAGATGTCCTAAGTTGTCGTACGATGTTCAAAGGACTCGGGCAAATTCATTAGATTTATTATGGAGTTTTAAAGTTTCGTAAGTTGATGTAAGGTGTTCTTAGGAGTTGTTACGCGTCCTACATTATTCTAACGTGCTTTTCATGTTGCTAGTGTCGCATACTGAGCTTTAACATATCTTGAGTTGTCGTACGATGTTCAAAGGACTTCGACGAATTTATTAGGTTTATTAGAGAGTTTTAAGGTTTCGTACGGTGTTTTTAAGGTGTTGTTAGGAGTAGTAAGGCATCCAACATTCTACTAACGTGCTTTTCATGGTGCTAATATGGCATACATAGTCGTAAGATGTCTTAAGTTGTCTTATGATGTTCAAAGGACTCAGACGAATTCATTAGGTTATGGAGTTTTAAGGTTTCGTACGGTGATGTAAGGTGTTCAAAGGAGCTGTAAGGCATCCAACATTATACTAACGTTCTTTTCGAGTTGCTAATGTGTCATAAGGAGACGTAAGATGTCCTAAGATGTCGAACGATGTTCAAAGGACTCATACGAATTCATTTGGTTTATTATGGATTTTTAATGTTTCGTACGGTGTTGTAAGGTGTTGTTAGGAGTTTTAAGGCGTCCAACATCAAACTAACGTGCTTTTCAAGGTGTTAATATGGCATATAGATTCGTAAGATGTCCTAGGTTGTCGTACGATGTTCAAAGGACTCGGGCGAATTCATTAGGTTTATTATGGAGTTTTAAAGGTTCGTACGTTGATGTAAGGTGTTCTTAGGAGTTGTTACACGTCCTACATTATTCTAAGGTGCTTTTCATGTAGCTAGTGTCGCATACTGAGCTTTAACATCTCTTGAGTTGTCGTACGATGTTCAAAGGACTTCGACGAATTTATTAGGTTTATTATGGAGTTTTAAGGTTTCGTACGGTGTTGTAAGGTGTTGTTAGGAGTTGTAAGGCATCTAACATTCTACTAACATGCTTTTCATGGTGCTAATATGGCATACATAGTCGTAAGATGTCTTAAGTTGTCGTATGACGTTCAAAGGACTCAGACGAATTCATTAGGTGTATTATGGAGTTTTAAGGTTTCGTACGGTGATGTAAGGTGTTCAAAGGAGCTGTAAGGCATCCAACATTATACTAACGTTCTTTTAGAGTTGCTAATGTGTCATAAGGAGACGTAAGATGTCCTAAGATGTCGAACGATGTTCAAAGGACTCATACGAATTCATTTGGTTTATTTTGGAGTTTTAATGTTTCATACGGTGTTGTAAGGTGTTGTTAGAAGTTTTAAGGCGTCCAACATCAAACTAACGTGCTTTTCAAGGTGTTAATATGGCATACAGAGTCGTAAGATGTCCTAGGTTTTCGTACGATGTTCAAAGGACTCGGGCGAATTCATTAGGTTTATTATGGAGTTTTAAAGTTTCGTACGTTGATGTAAGGTGTTCTTAGGAGTTGTTACGCGTCCTACATTATTCTAACGTGCTTTTCATGTTGCTAGTGTCGCATACTGAGCTTTAACATCTCTTGAGTTTTCGTACGATGTTCAAAGGACTTCGACGAATTTATTACGTTTATTAGGGAGTTTTAAGGTTTTGTACGGTGTTGTAAGGTGTTGTTAGGAATTGTAAGGCATCCAACATTCTACTAACATGCTTTTCATGGTGCTAATATGGCATACATAGTCGTAAGATGTCTTAAGTTTCCGTATGACGTTCAAAGGACTCGGACGAATTCATTAGTTGTATAATGGAGTTTTAACGTTTCGTACGGTGATGTATGGTGTTCATAGAGGCTGTAAGGCATCCTACATTATACTAACGTTCTTTTCGAGTTGCTAATGTGTCATAAGGAGACGTAAGATGTCCTAAGATGTCGTACGATGATCAAAGGACTCGTACGAATTCATTACGTTTATTTTGGATTTTTAATGTTTCGTACGGTGTTGTTAGGAGTTTTAAGGCCTCCAACATCACACTAACGTGTTTTTCAAGGTGCTAATATGTGTTAGGGCTATTTCCAGTTTAAGATTTACTTTGTACTTGTTTATACATTTATGTATAGTTTAGGGTTTATTTTATTATTTTCCCTAAATTGTAATTGTTGCTTAAAAGCATGTAGTGAGAGAGTGTGAGGAGAGAGGCTAGATCACTATTCACGTTAGAGAGAGAACTAAGTGTGTGTGATTTATTTTCTCCTGCATTTGTACTACAAACTTGCTTTGATCATCAATATACAAAAGAGAATTATTAGTAATGAATCATGTTGTTGATTGAACTGTTTTGTTTGTACTTATCATTCTGATCATTTGAGCGATATATCGATCCAATTGAACCTATCAATTGGTATCAGAGCCGTTGGTACTTGACCCGTCACAACAGTACATGACCCGTCTCAACAGTGCATGACCCGTCAAGGCTTATTGGGCTTTTTATGATTACCCGTCCCTCTTTGTTGACCCGTCACTTAAGTTTGACCTAAACTTTCAAGCATATAAAACCCGCCTCTTAACAAACACTTATCATTTTTCACATTCACTTTCAAGCACAAATCCCCTGCACAAAAATTGTTGATTATCATAATTCGATCAATAGTTCTGTAACAAGTTATATTGATTGAATAAGGTAAAATTTACATGTTTCGTGCTTGATAAACCTGCAAATCGATCGTTAAAACAGAAATTGATGATGAACAGTACTTGATCACTGAATCGACACTTTGATTGTGTGTGTTAAAACCAAAATCGAATGTTGTTTTAGGTGTATATACTGTCGATTATCAACAATCAAACACTCATTTGCACCAAAAATCCTTAAAATCAACAGAATCAACCAAAAATTGTTCATAACTGTCAACCGCCATTGATGAACTGTGAAAAGTTCTTAAGTGTCAACTTCAAAAAGATAAAATGTGTGTTAAACATTGACAAATCATTGTTGAAACTAAGCTTAACATGTTAAAACAAATTCATTATACAAATTTCTGATTTATGTTCTTAAGTGTATAAACTGTTTAATGGTGAAATATTGCATGATCATTAAAATCCAAAGATTGGCTTAATTAAAATGATAAAAATCAGTTTGTTAGATCAATTTAGGAGTTAAAATGATTGTGTGCATATTCTACTGTTATAACATTTTTGTTCAAACACTTATGCAAAGTTTGAAATTTATTAATGAATAATCTAACACATTTATCTTGTTTTGTCTTAAACAGATGGAGAATTTGAAGTTTGAGCCAAAGCACAATCTAGTTGCTTGTTTAGATGAGTCTATTCCAGAGACTGAGGGGTATAGAGACATGATGAGGTTCATCAAGAGAACCAAGTATGTTTATGCCATGTGTGCAAAGCCAATGATTTATGCCAGATTGATCAAGAGTTTCTTGAGAACTGCTAAGGTTGTGACAAATGAGAATGGGGAAATTGTTGTTAGAGGAAACATCACAAGAGAGTTACAGTTGACTGTTTCTGAACAAGCTATCAGAACAGCCTTAAGGATTGATGAGGATGAGGTAGGAGCGAATGATGAATTAACTGTTGCTAAATGTCAAAGGTGTTTTGTAAATATGGGTCATCCTCCCGTATTTCCAAAGTCACAATTTGTTAGAGCAAGATTGGGGAAGAAATGGAAGTTATTATGTTATGTTATTCAGCAATGCATGTCAAGAAGGAGTGCTGGTTTTGACAACTTCCCATCTGACATAGCATCCCCAATTGTTGCTATTACAGAGAACAAACCATTTAACATATCAAAATGGATTATGAATGGGTTTGTGTTCAATTTGGTTAAAGGGAAAAGATTCAAGTTTCTCATGTATCCGAGATTCTTGCAGTTGATGATTAATGTTGCCTATCCTATTATCAGAGATGAAGGAGTTATTGGAGGGATTTTATATACTGAAGACATGAATGATTTATCTTATAGGAAGATGAGTATCGGGAATGTTCCAAGTGTTGAGCTATTTGACTATATGCGAGATATAGCAAATAATGAGGAGGATATTGAGACTGTATATCATCATATTTCACATGGAGAGATAGTAAATCCACAGGACCTGATTGATGAGGTGCCTGATAACTTACTGGATGATGACGAGTACTTTGCTAGACATCCAGAAGAAGAAGATGAATCTGAGGATGATGAAAGTGATGATAATGACAGTGATAGTGAGAATGATAGTGATGGTGATAGTGGGAATGATGATGTTGATGATGATGTAGAAGAAGAAGATGCTGAATCTGTTCCAGAGGAGGCAGAAAATATTGAGGTTGATGAACCAATGGAGGTGGAGAGAAAATGTCGAAGTTGTTGAACCAGTTGTGGTTAAAGAACCTGTTGAGGTTGTTAGTGTGGCTGAAGAGGTTGATATTGAAACTCCAAGGAATATTACATTTCACTATGTTAGATCTCGAAGATCTAAGTCTGTGATTGTGAAGGAACCAAGTGTGATAGAATGTGTTGATGAGCCTGAACAGATAGATGTTGTTAAGATTGCACAGGAAATAATGGCCGATGTAGAGACTATTGCACAGATAGTTGATGTCACTGATGCTGGCATTACTGTTTCTGTTCCAGTTGACATACCCACCACATCATCTCTAGTTGGTGAAAACATTGAACAATCTTTGGAGTCTTCACCAAAAATTGTGTCAAGTGTTGATGTTAATGAGGATAAAGAAAGGATTGCTGAGTTAGAAGAGATGGTGGCCAAACTCTTGGATGTTAATGAACAGTTGAAAGCATCCAATGATCAAAAGAAGAAGAGATTTGAAGAGTTTTGGTCTATTCATAATCAGAATCTGAAAATATTCAAGGAGTTGGATGCTGATCATGTGAAGTTGACTGCTGAGCATGAGAAATTGAAGGCTGATTATGAAAATTTGAAGGATGAGCATGAAAATTTGAAGTATGACTATAAAGAGTTGAAGGCAGAATGCAACACTCTTGATGCTGAAAAGGAAATGTTGGAGAAATGGTTGGAAGAAACTCGATCAAAGAAGTCAGGGTCCACATCAGACAAAGATTTTTCAGATGAGGTGATAGAAGTGACTGAAGCTACTCAAGAAGCAAAAGTTTATTATACTAGAGCACGTGGCACGAAAAATGTGGGCATAAGGGTTGAGACTCCAATTATCATTCCCGATGAAGCTGTTGATACTGTCAATTCTGACAAGGCTGAGGGAAAAAGAAAGTTAGATGCAGTGCCGAAGATTACTGGTGAAGAAGGATGTACTAAAAAGGCAAGATTGGATGAAACAGTGCAGATTGAGCCGATTCAATCTGTGTCTGTACCTGAAACTGAGGTGGTAGAAATGGCAAAGGTTGATGAAACTGTGAAAGAAGCTGAAACTGGAGAAACAGTTCAGATTGAGCCGATTCAATTTGAATCTGTAGTGGTAGAGGAAGTGCCTGAAGTAGTTGAAATGGTTGAGAATGTGCCAGAAACTATGACAGAAGAAGTAAGTCAGTTTGAGCCGGTTCAAACTGATAATGCACCAATGATTGAGGCACTAGATGATCTTGATGATATAGATTTCACAGAGTCTGAACCAGAGGTTGAGCCTGAAACGAATCCTGATGATGAAATTCCTGCTGATCTGCCTGAACGTTTTGCTTATCTTGAAAGAATGAAGTACAATCCAGTATATCTGAATGGACTAACTATGAGTCAAATCAACGAAGAGTATGAAAAGTGTTTGATTGCTCAAGATAAGGCAACTGCTAATGAGAAAGAGTTCATTGTTGAGATGGGAGAATGGACACCGCTTCAAGAAAGCCTGAACATTGATGACTTACCTCTAACAGAGCTCTATCATCAAAATCCAGAAGAAATGTGTAGCAGAAATATGCGTGAATGGTTGAGTTCAAGGAACTATCCATACAAGACATTGCAAAGACTGAAGCATGAGTCACTGAAGAAAATTGTTGTAAGTTTCATGAAGACTGAGAAAATGTACAATCGTATGTTTTATCTGGATTACAACAACCCTCAATACTATGAACTGACCAAGAGATACAAAGTACTCGGACCAAAAGAGTTACCAGTGATGGCTTTACCAGAAGATGCGCACAAAAAGAGAAAAGAGTTGATTGATATGTTTCCAAGTGAAATGAAGGCATACAATATACCTATGGATGTACGTGAATCATGGCATAAATCAGCCACAGCAGGTGATGTTGTGAGATCACTGCTGAGCAAGGGTCAGTCGGTTGCTGAACTTCTTGATTCTATGATCATAACGGAAAAGTCCAAAAAGGTAAAAATTATTGCATGGAAATATGACGAAGTGTTTGATGCTTTCTTGATCAAAAGAGTAAATGGTTTATGCGATGTATACCATTATTACTCTAGTATTTTCAAGTTAGAGGTGCAAGATTTGAAAGAGTTGCACAAGCTAAGACTGATAAATCACACACATGCTGGAATAAGCCGTATGCCGAAGTTTTTGGAGTTTAGAGGACAACAGGAGGATAGTGCCTAAGTTCAATCAAAGAAAAAGAGAAAACAAAAGAAGTTGGTGGTGAATGAGGATATGTATTTGGAAGAATTTTCTGATGAATACTTTGACAAAGTTACTGATCCAGGGTTGAAAGTGTTTGATGGTACTCAAGCGACAAAGCCAATACTTAAGTTTTTCTATAATCAGGAAACTTTTGAATTGAAACTGGTGCGAAATCTGGATGACTGGGATAAGGACATGATCACCTTATTCAGTACTTTTGAGTTGAAATTATTACATCCATCCTACATCGATCACTTGCGAACTTATAGAATGGAGTAGTGGAAAGACAAAGTTGCTGAAGCTGATCGGAAATTATTTATAGTAATGATTGAAGTGATTGCTGCTGCGTCAGAGAAGATTCGTCTAAGGAAGGCATTACTCAATGCTAACCTTGTGAAGGTGGACATTCCGGAGATAGAGTTTATGAGAGTGTCTACGAAGGGTACTCTAGAAGTGCAAGTCAAAGGGCGAGAATTGCCTTATGAATTTTATGCTAATATTGATTTTGCAGGTTTAACTTTTGATTCCCTAAGACGAATGAATGCCTGTGCTATTCTTACAAACGAGTCCAAGCCAAGACAAGCAAAGATCGAAGAAAAGTTCAAGTCATGCATCGAGGAAGCATTGAAAGAACAAGAAGAGTATAAAGGAAGAGAGTTGCTGAATGTTATAGAAGAACATGAAGATTGGTGAGAGATTGGAGCTGAAAAAGCAAAGAAGAAAACTGTTCGAAGATTTTGTTGAAGTCCAAAGATAAATCTTAGGGGGAGTACTGTTCGGGCTATTTCCAGTTTAAGATTTACTTTGTACTTGTTTATACATTTATGTATAGTTTAGGGTTTATTTTGTTATTTTCCCTAAATTGTAATTGTTGCTTAAGAGCATGTAGTGAGAGAGTGTGAGGAGAGAGGCTAGATCACTATTCACGTTAGAGAGAGAACTAAGTGTGTGTGATTTATTTTCTCCTGCATTTGTACTACAAACTTGCTTTGATCATCAATATACAAAAGAGAATTATTAGTAATGAATCATGTTATTGATTGAACTGTTTTGTTTGTACTTATCATTCTGATCATTTGAGCGATATATCGATCCAATTGAACCTATCAATATGGCATACAGAGTCGTAAGATGTCCTAAGTTGTCGTACGTTTTTCAAAGGAATCGGGCGAAGTCATTAGGTTTATTATGGAGTTTTAAAGTTTCAGACGGTGACGTAAGGTGTTCTTAGGAGTTGTTACGCGTCCTACATTATTCTAAAGTGCTTTTCATGCTGCTAGTGTCACATACTGAGCTTTAACATCTTCTGAGTTGTCGTACGATGTTTAAAGGACTTCGACGAACTCATTAGGTTTAGTATTGAGTTTTAAGGTTTCGTACGGTGTTGTAAGGTGTTGTTAGGAGTTGTAAGGCATGCAATATTATACTAACGTGCTTTTCATGGTGCAAATATGGCATACATAGTCGTAAGATGTCTTAAGTTTCCGTATGACGTTCAAAGGACTCGGACGAATTCATTAGGTGTATTATGGAGTTTTAACGTTTCGTACGGTGATGTAAGGTGTTCATAGAGGCTGTAAGGCATCCTACCTTATACTAACGTTCTTTTCGAGTTGCTAATGTGTCATAAGGAGACGTAAGATGTCGTACGATGTTCAAAGGACTCGTACGAATTCATTAGGTTTATTATGGATTTTTAATGTTTCGTACGGTGTTGTAAGGTGTTGTTAGGAGTTGTAAGGCGTCCAACATCACACTAACGTGCTTTTCAAGGTGTTAATATGGCATGCAGAGTCGTAAGATGTCCTAAGTTGTCGTACGATGTTCAAAGGACTTGGGCGAATTCATTAGGTTTATTATGGAGTTTTAAAGTTTCGTACGGTGATGTGAGTTGTTCTTAGGAGTTGTTACGCGTCCTACAATATTCTAACATGCTTTTAATGTTGCTAGTGTCGCATACTGAGCTTTAACATCACCTGAGTTGTCGTACGATGTTCAAAGGACTTCGACGAATTCATTAGGCTTATTAGGGAGTTTTAAGGTTTCGTACGGTGTTGTAAGGTGTTGTTAGGAGTTGTAAGGGATCCAACATTCTACTAACTTGCTTTTCATGGTGCTAATATGGCGTACATAGTCGTAAGATGTCTTAAGTTGCCGTATGACGTTCAATGGACTCGGACGAATTCATTAGGTGTATTATGGAGTTTTAACGTTTCGTACGGCGATGTAAGGTGTTCATAGAGGCTGTAAGGCATCCTACATTATACTAACGTTCTTTTCGAGTTGCTAATGTGTCATAAGGAGACGTAAGAAGTCCTAAGATGTCGTACGATGTTCAAAGGACTCATACGAATTCATTACGTTTATTATGGATTTTTAATGTTTCGTACGGTGTTGTTAGGAGTTTTAAGG
Organism: Tagetes erecta; assembly: GCA_030867185.1. NCBI lineage: Eukaryota > Viridiplantae > Streptophyta > Magnoliopsida > Asterales > Asteraceae > Tagetes > Tagetes erecta. Next base: position 40,369,237 of record CM061487.1, on the reverse strand, counting down.
CGTCCAACATCACACTAACGTGTTTTTCAAGGTGCTAATATGGCATACAGAGTCGTAAGATGTCCTAAGTTGTCGTACGATGTTCAAAGGAATCGGGCGAACTCATTAGGTTTATTATGGAGTTTTAAAGTTTCGGACGGTGATGTAAGGTGTTCTTAGGAGTTGTTACGCGTCCTACATTATTCTAACGTGCTTTTCATGCTGCTAGTGTCGCATACTGAGCTTTAACATCTTCTGAGTTGTCGTACGATGTTCAAAGGACTTCGACGAATTTATTAGGTTTATTAGGGAGTTTTAAGGTTTCGTACGGTGTTGTAAGGTGTTGTTAGGAGTTGTAAGGCATCCAACATTCTACTAACGTGCTTTTCATGGTGCTAATATGGCATACATAGTCGTAAGATGTCTTAAGTTGTTGTATGACGTTCAAAAGACTCGGACGAATTCATTAGGTGTATTATGGAGTTTTAACGTTTCGTATGGTGATGTAAGGTGTTCTTAGGAGTTGTTACGCGTCCTACATTATTCTAACGTGCTTTTCATGTTGCTAGTGTGGCATACTGAGCTTTAACATCTCCTGTGTTGTCGTACGATGTTCAAAGGACTTCGACGAATTTATTAGGTTTATTAGGGAGTTTTAAGGTTTCGTACGGTGTTGTAAGGAGTTGTTAGGAGTTGTAAGGCATCCAACATTCTACTAACGTGCTTTTCATGGTGCTAATATGGCATACATAGCCGTAA